>OZ007593.1:84454597-85825658 GCA_963931845.1 Maratus michaelseni
ATATTTTGAATTAAATTCGATAATTTTTTTTTTGCTTTTTTGCGAAAATCGATTTTTAGTCAACTATTATGTATTTTTTAAATGTGTTCGTTTAGAATATATTTTCAGTGTGAGTGTTTTTTATAACTTTAAAAAATAAATTTTAAAGGAATGAGTTTAATTCGAAAGCATTACTTTTGTTTGTTGCTTTTTTAAATAGAATCGATTTTTTTTCACTTAACTTATCTATTTTATATATATATATATATTAATCTGTTTGTTTAGAATATATTTTAAGTGCGAATACTTTTTTATAACTTTAAAAAATCAATTGCAAATAACATTAAAAGAATAGAAAAATTTAATTTTTGCTTTTTTTAATTCGAAAGCACTATTTTCTTGTTGTTGTTTTAAATAAACTTGAAATTTTAATTTATTGAATTTTTTAGTTTTTCTGTGCAGCAACATGCCAGTTTTTGAAACATTGAAAATAAACATGCAATAAATAACGAAATATCTCCGTTGGCTGCTTTTTTCTCCGTCCGTTCCGTTGTTTTCAGGAAAAATGAGGACATTTTCTGCAGATATACGGGATAGATTCTATTTTTCTAACAAAACGGAAACTTTCTGATCAAAATTCACGGAAGACAACCTGTCAATGAACGAAATTTTTCAGCAGTGTATTTCTGTGATCGAACACTTCCGTAAAGTAAGATTTAAAAAATAAATTTTATTTTATTTTGCTAAATCATGAAATACACTATTTATATAATCGGACACACAATCCGCTAAATTCTTTCATAAATTATTAATTTTCTGAGAGTTTATTAAAATTATTCTGAAATTTTTCAATAACCAAAAAAGGATTGAGTAAAAGACTTACACTTTTCTCTGAACGTTAAATTGCATTAAAAATAGAATAAAAAATTGAAAGAGTGTTTATAGTTTTCTCAAGGAAACTTTAAAAGGTATCCTCTGAAGCAGTTTATTTTCAACGCATTTGCAAGAACATCAGTTAAATGTACGAAACGCTGTTTAACGGATATTAGACAGGTAGCAGATGTATTTGATATTTAAATGGGTTTGAACAAGTAAAAGTGTTTTGAAGAACATTTTAATAATGTATATGCTGGAAATGAACTCGGTTGTAAAATTATTAGATAATAACTTCGCTCTTATATTATATTTTGCAGAAAACAGATGTGTTTAAAAATAGGAATTTCTTATGAATTTCATACAGGGTAATTTTGACGATGCTAAAAAAGAATGAATAATTATCAAGATAATATATTAGTGAAGACTTTGTAAATGAATTAAATTTAAAAATAAAAATAAATGTTACCTACAAAGAGAATATTATGACTATTAAACAGCGTTAATAATAAAAAACAAAAAAATCTCTGAATACTTTAGATAATAAATGTGTAAAAATATTTAAAAGACTTACACATTTTTCTAAACGTTAAATTACATTAAAAATAGAATAAAAAAATAAAAGACTGTTTATAGTTTTCTTAAGGAAACTTTGAAAGATTTCCTCTAAAGCAGTTTATTTTCCACGAATTTGCAAGAACATCAGTTAATGTACGAAATTCTGTTTAACGAATATTAGACTGGTGGCAGATGTGTTTGATATTTAAATGGAGTTTAAACAAGTAAAAGTGTTTTGAAGAATCTTTTAATAATGTATATGCTGAAATAAACTCGGTTGTAAATTTATTATACAATAACTTCGCTCTTATATTATATTTTGTAGTAAACAGATGTGTTTAAAAATAGGAATTTCTTATGAATTTCATACAGGGTAATTTTGACGATGCTAAAAAAGAATGAATAATTATCAAGATAATATATTACTGAAGACTTTGTAAATGAATTAAACTTAAAAAAATAGTTTTAAGTGTTACCTACATTTAATAGAATAATGTAATAACTAGTAAATACCGATAATAAAAAAAGAATACAAAATAAAAATGTCTAAATACTTTAGATAATAAATGCATACATAAGAATTAGCAGTTTGTAAACTGTAAATTCAGAATAAAAAATAAGTTCAATATCTAAGGAAACAAAACATACATTACTACGTTAAAAATGTATATTATGAAAAACCTTGAAAATAATATAAATAACGCTGTTTAAATTAATCATGTAAAACGGCCACATAATTTCTATCATTTACAAGTAAATTCCAATCAACTCCATAGGAGAGAAATTCGCCCGAAACTAAAGATTAACAAACAAGTGGATTTTTTCACTGCTAAACTGCGCGTAAATCCGACAAAGTGGAAAAAGTCCCTAGCCGTGAATCGAACCCGGGATCTCTGAATAGCGCTCTTAGGCTCTACCACTGAGCTACAAGGAACGATATCCCAACTTGGTATATCTCTCTTATATATCTTGTTATTTTTTCATAAGACATAATTTGTTTTATTTTTATATTTAATGTAACATTAGCTGTAGAAATAAATAATACAGACGTTTATTATTTTTTTCTGATTTTTTTTATACGTTGAAATAATTCTTCTTATATTTAATGTATATCTTCTTAATAATTCTCTATATTGTTTGTTTTGTTTTATTTATTATTTTAAAAATACAAACCCTCGTCCAATAAACAAGGGAACGCTATTTGTTTGCTTTTATCACTTTTTGTACACAAATAATTTGTTTTTATGTAACATTAAAAACGTATATTATGAGTAATTCTTTACGCTAAATCAGTAGCGGCTAGAAGCAAAAAATCGTCTGGTATCTGCTTCATTAAATATATAGTTACTATATTAATATACTGTTTAAAAATTTTTAAAAGTAAGTTAAGATTTTAAAAAGTGAAATTTAAAAGTACTTAAGAGTAAAACAATTTAATAACTATCACTAGAAATAACATTTTCCAGAAT
The DNA here is from genome assembly GCA_963931845.1 of Maratus michaelseni. NCBI lineage: Eukaryota > Metazoa > Arthropoda > Arachnida > Araneae > Salticidae > Maratus > Maratus michaelseni. Next base: position 84,457,477 of record OZ007593.1, read on the forward strand.
TTATGATTCCTAAAATATGTACTCTCTGTTGAAATAACCATCAGCATAAATGCTCAAAATTATTAAAAGAATCTTCTAAAGCATAAAATAAGTTAAAATACATAATTTTCTAACCCTTTTTAAACATTAATACATAATGTTATATGACAACAACATTCAAATATTTCTACGTTTACATTAGTTTATCTTTGCTGCATGCATACCTTTAAAATCAAATATTGAACATTTTATAAGCAACAATTTAATACGATTTTATTTGATAAAATAAAAAAAAACGTGCAGTGTATTATATAAATTCTGCAAAATCTCACTAATCTACTCGAAAGAAATAACTGTGCTACGTCTTGAAAGATATTATAATGCAACATTATGCGCGGCGAACAGCAACAACACGGCGAAACAGCTTTCTCCGTAGTTCTAGCAGCAGAAAAACAAATGAGGGCGTCGGGGAAAGCAATTCCAAAACCACAATTTTGGTGAAATAAGTCTAACATTGTAATATGTTGCTTAACATTGTAAATTATAATATCCAACATCCAACATATAATTTGTTTCTAATGTCACTTGGTGGTAGCTTGTCCCAGGTTTCGTTTTCGCCCCAGATGTTTATGCCCCAAATGTCGATAACTAATTTACAAAGTACGTAATTGTCTGAGTGCAACGAGGACTCATACACAGCGCAGTATTACTTTGCCCCATATATAGCTAAGATGGATATTAAAACCTTTCGTCAAGCATAACTCAAAAAAATTTAACGGATTTCGTTCAAATTTTCACAGCATTTACCTATAAAGATGACAACGACATCTATTTATTACCAAGAATAAATTTCAAACCGTTTAGGAATTATATTAAAAAATAAATAAAAAAGCACAATTAAAGTACATACGTCACGAAAATTTAGTACATACGTCATTTTCACCGGCGGAGATTTTCGTAAATAATAAGATTTTAAAAGGTCATGGAGTAACATGGAGCAAACAAATATGCACGAACAGTACAATACAATATTAGTAAAATAAAACATATTACTATTTAATAAAAATGGAAAATTAATCTGGAATTTTTTCTGTTTGAAAGAAAAAAACCCGCAATAACTTAGTATTAGAGATTTGGCGCAAATCTCACCATTAGCAGCTTTTTTATTTCGCGTGTGTTAATTAGAATTATTTGATGTTTAAATAAAAGGTTTTGATTTGTGGCATTATTTCTTCTTATTTTATTTCTTTTTTAGTATTTTAAATGGAATTAGTGAAAGGCATGTATTTTAAATTAAATGAGTGGAAGACATGTATTTTTAATGTATGTATTTCAAATGAAATGAGTGAAAGGTGTATAGTTAAATGAAATTAATGCAATATGAAGATGTGATGAGAACAATATTTGGCGATTTATCAACTGCGCCAAGTTAACATAAAAGTATCAATACATATGTGAAATGAAACAAGGCACAAATGTCACATACGCACCACGTTGGAGCGAATTTTTACCCCGCCAATTTGGCAAAAACTTTGTTTTTGAATATTAGTTACAAATAGCATGCAATAATAGCATGTGATTTTTTATTTCAATATAAAAATAAAATAACGTAATAAATGGAATAGCTTCTATTACTTTAAAAAAGGAAATAAAAATAAATAAATAATAGCTTGATATAAATAAATATTGATATACATATAAAAATAATCTATAGAATTAAAATTAAAAAAGTAAAAGTAAATAAACATAATAAACAGTTTTCTCCAAATTGGCGAGGGAAAAATCGCGCCAACGTGGTGAGTATATGACATCAGTGCCGGGATTTGTACGCTTTTATCTGTGCTTTCGGAAATATCAAAAAATTAAAAAAAATACTTATATCAGGCGTATAATGTTTTGCATTTTTATACGGACCACTTCTCCATTTTAAGATTTTAAATGTTATTTATGTACCAGATATTTCTTTCCTGAGATACCCACAAGTTATTTTAGGTAATTTTTTAGTTCGCTTATTAATTGTTTACATTTTGCACCCCTGACAGTAACAATTATTTATCACAAAATGTCTGTTAGTTTTGTTAAATATGTTTGTTATCTATTTTCATTATTTGTTAAAATATCGAAAATGGCAATAAAATTTTATTTTAGCACCGTACTTAATTTTTTAAGATGGCGCAAAAACATGGTTTAATAAACGTATATTTGTAAATATTTGAAAAACATGTTTTTCCGCACTCTAGAAAAATTTGGTAAGATGCTAAAACTGCCTTTTAGCACCATTTTTAATTTTTTCGCCAATCGAGCCAACCAGCACATGATACGGAATTTTTTCCCATTCAGATACACAGAGAAGGTTGGTCTCAAACAAGAGTAATGCTATCAGCAATATTGTTTTAACTATATAAGAGTTCAAACAATAATTATATTAAATTTTCCGATTTGCTTTGGGCCCAATTACGGAAGTTTCATCTAGGAAAAAAAAGTCTTTTACATTTGTTTCGAATGAAATTCTGTCAACAAAGTATTAACTAATAATACAAACAACACTAATATTAACATGGAGTCAAAAGTTTAAATTCAAGTATAAATATTTGGAACACTCCCCCCCCTTCCCCCTCCGAAAAAAAGAGAAAAAGAAAGTTACAGAAATGAATTTAAAATGGCGTTACGCCATGCTTTCTGACATAAGCAACTGGCTGCGAACCCGATTAGGAAACTTTCACTTAACGTAATAAAATGTATTTAATATCCCTGAAGGTATTTTCCCTTCCCAGTTATACGGACTTTGGGGCTTTTTTAAAAGCTTGACGCAGTTCGGGTTTAAGAAGTTGAGATTTACTGCCAAATGACATAAACTACTATGAAAATAAACCTGATGAATTATTATGCTGGTTTATGTATGTATTTAAAAAAATCTGATTACACTTATTAGATATCCTGGTTGCATTTAATAACAGATGAACGGCTTCTATATACTATATTGTTTAAATATTGGGAAGAGGTGGCGAGAGGTAGAGAGACGTGTAAACAAACAGGTAGTGAGATGGGTAGAAAGACGGGTAGAGAGATGGATAGAGACATAGATAAGCTAACGGGTAGCGAAACGAATAGACAGACGGGTAGAGAGAGAGTAGCGAGACCATTAGACAGGCATGCAGAGGGAAAGGTTGCGAGACGGGTAACGTGGTGGATAAAGAGACGAGTACAGGGATGAGTACAGAGACGAGTTGACAGACGGGTAGAGAGAGGGGTATATAGACAGGCAGACGTGTCAAAAGACGGGTAGTGAAACGGGAAGCGAGTCAGTTAGAGAGACAGATAGACAGATGTGTAGCGAGACGCTTAAAGAGTCGGGTAGTAAGTCAGACGGATAGTGGGACGGGTATACAGACGAGTAGGGAGACATAGACAGATGGGTACGGAGAGAGACACGGTATAGAGACACGGTTAGACATACGAGTAGTTAGATGGGTTAACAGACGGTTAGAGAAACAGATAGATGTAGCCATGTAGCGAGACGTGTAGAGAGACAGTCAATCGGGTAGAGAGATGGGTAGAAGAACGGATAGGGAAACAAACAGATTTTAGAGGGAGACAGACAGACAGGCAGAAGAAATGTCTGGGCTTTAAAGCAGTAAAGGCGCAGGGGGGAGGGCCTCCTAGAAAATAATCAAGAAGTATTATCTTTTAAATATATATTTTTTTTTTCAATTTCGCCGATATGGAGATTTAATGTAAAATTTATTTTTACAAATGTGGTTAGAAGTGTACGAGTTTCTATAAATAGTTATACAAATAAACAAGGAGGAAAATTTTTAAATTCAAATGTAAATATTTGTCACAAAGAAAATGTTGCAACAATGAAATTAAATTTGTGTTAAACTACGCTTGCTAATATACGCTCTTGGCTTGAAAATCTGATTACGTGACTTGAAAAAAATTAAAAAGATTAACTTTAAAAAGATTTTAAAAGACTTTAAAAAATCCCGCCTTTTTTTTTTTTTTAGTTTTGAAAAAATCTTGCTTAACCCCTTCAGGGGTAAAATATTAAAATGATTGATTGACATCAGGATTCACGAACGATTTTTTTTTTAAATAAGTAAAAGCTTTTCCTCATGTACCTCATAAATTTAAAATTTGGTTATAAAATTATGGTGTCATTGTGGCATTTTGGGATTAAAATTAAGTGGTATGATGCAAAAAGAATTTTTCAATTAATACGCTTCTTCACAGAGCTATAAGCTTTTATATTTGAAAAAACTCTATATATTCATACAGTTTTTATTATTTAAATGCTGTTTTCTCAAAATTTAAAATTTCGCACATTTCTAAATTTTGAAACCTTTTTACGCGCATTCCTAATGATCAGATTCTTTTAAATTTTATACTGTATATAGGCTATACCATAATAAATAAATGTTAGCATAAAAAGTTGCATTTCAGGGGTTTTTTAGTCTTAAAAGTTGTATGCATATGGAAATATATAGCTATATTTTTTGAAAAAACAAGGCAAAATTATAAAAATATTTTGTTTTTCTGCTTCTATATTCAGCGAACTTTTACAATTCCTGCCAACTTCCATTCTAATATATAAAATATATCTCATAATCAAATATTGTCATATTTTATGTAAAAGAAATGCGCATGGCACATTTTAAAATATGGCAATCATTCGTTAGTTTAAAAATTTAAAAGCTGAATAATTTAAATTTTTTAAATTATTTTAATACCAAATTTTTAATAAATCTATTTGAGCTTACCATTAATATGACTACCAATTTTCATATGAATCCATTGAAAATTAATGGATTTCGTTTTTAATGTCCGCTGTCCCCTTAAGAAAATGAGATTCTTTGCCAAATGTTATAATATATATATATATATATGAAAACATAACAGTGTGTATGAATTTATATATGATATTTTTTAATTCTATCATCTAATTTGCTCTTTTTTCATATATTGTATCTTCTTTATATCATAATTCTTAACCGTACATTCTTAGCAATATCACTCAGACTAATCCCTTTGAAAGAAGTCCTAGTAGTAATATCATTAACGTAATTTCATATTGTTACTCAAAATATCTCAAATGCTACTAAGACATTGGCGAAAAAAAATTATTTTATATATCTTGATTTCAATATTTGATCAAATTTTCAAATTGAAATATCTCAGATGTTCAAAAATGTAGTTTGGAACACTTTTGCCCGACCCTCCTCCCAATAAAATATTGGAACTGTAGGAACCATAGTTTTTATTACTCCCTAATAAATTGATTTTAGTCTCCTATATAATAGCTTGCGCACATTCGTCAAACACAGCGTTCCTGTATCTGTAAAGCACACAGGTGTTTTTACAAGGCGTTTTTGTATTTTTTTATCAACTAAGGTACTGACAGGTTAACGAAAGATTCACAGTTAAAGATTCCGTATCGTAATTGTTATCAATATGTGAAACACAAATAGTTAGTGTTACGCAGTACATAACCACGACTCTCCTATGCGTAAAATTTAGTTTCAGGGATTTTAAATTTAGTTTCCTATATTTTTATTAAATAGATGTTATACTTCGTTAATTGCTTAAATGTGTTAAATAAAACTGTGAATAAACAGTAATTGAAAAGTAAAAATTGTTTATACAAACTGTCTACATGTTTCGGCTTCATCGAAAACATTTTCACAACAAATGAAATATTATACAGATGCACGATCTATAATGCAATGTCATCAAACGCCATCATTCACGTACTTTACATTCTCTCTGGAATTACTCAAAATTATTTTATTTTATTTTTACTTTTATACTTATTTCCATACTCATAACCATGGAGTAACTCAACTCATAATTTTGTAAGTTAAATGATGCTGTATAGTTACATATTGAATTTTCACGTGCTGCAAATTCAAAGGTTTCCCTTATAATGGATTATGGTATAGATTGGAGGGATAAATTATTTTTCTTTCATCGAAATCTATTTGGGTGATTTCTTCTTGATATAACCTTGTCAGTGCTGTAATGTTTTCTATTATAGTTTATAGACGGTATGTGCTTCTTTTTAATGTTACTAAATTTGCTATTAGTCATGCCAATGTAATAGATTTTTTTTATTATTTTTTTTAAATCATCGGTTTTAATAAATGAAATTTGATTTATTCCTGAATAATTTTCAAAAATAATTTAGCTAATTTTAATGCAAATAATATATTTAATTTCGAAGAGGATTTGGCTATTAAACAGATACAGAAGCGTTTAAAACCGTTCAAACGCCAATGTTCCAAAATTGGAACAAAAGTTTTATCTAAATGTTACAAATGCAAATAATTTTCAAATTATTACGGTTTTTTGTATAATGATAACAATGATTATGAAATATTTTTTTCATTAAATATTAAAAATTAAATTTTATTTTTGTTCTTTTTTATGATTTTTAGAAATTTCCTATTTTTGAGGTATTTTTCACTATTTCAAATAACATTCCCCAACACATTTATTATGCAAAAAAATTAAAATAATTTTTTATAGTCATAAGAAGAGAACTACTACATGTAAAAAAAATGCTACTAAAAACTATCTAAAATAAATTATAAATGTTTGACGCAGTTTGAAAAACTCATGTTCCGATTTTGGAACATTGGCGCTTTAGCCATAAAGTTTTCAAAACGAGTAATCGTATAAATAAGTAATTCAAATCGCATTATATAATTCGTTGACTGATTCAACGCTTCAACATTGGTACCGTCAAAGTCAAAGTCCAGACCGTGTCAAAGCATTTACCCGAAAGAGTTTATTTTATTAGGTAAGTAAAGTGTAAATTGAAGGGAGGGGCGCAAACAGAAAGAGGAAAAAAGCTTTTTTCTTTTCCTTTATTTGAATGGAACTTTCGTGTTTTGTTGACTCGCAGTTGGAATAATTTGTAACATTATTAGAAGCTAAAGTAGAATAGATTTCTTTAGTAGAATACATATAATATTCAGCAGAATATATATTTTTAGTAGAACATTTGTTTTTTTTTGGTTGTGATTATAAAGCATGTCGAAAAAAATTTTAACTGTAGAAGAAGCAGTAGCGTATTTAGAAACTCTTTCGGATTCAGATTTATCCGATGTTGATATATGCCGGTTACCTCCAGATGAACCAGGCGATAGAACAGACGAAGAGGATATTGTGAAAAATGGCTTTGAGCCCATTATACCAGTTGACGTGACTGGAATGATAGACGTAATTTGCAAAAACTATGATACTAGTTGCCAAGAAAACGTGATACAGAATACAGAAGCCGGTCCTTCGAATATAAAAAATGAACTTCCGGGAAGAAAATGTAAGTTGGAATCTACAGATATTATTCCGACTTCTGAAAAAGCACAGAAAGTAAAAAAACCTCCTAAAAAGAAAATTGCATGGAAGAGAAAGTGTGATTTTAAAAAACTTATTATATCAAACAGAATCGAAACAATTTTGCAGACGTATCCTAACTTAGTAAATCTGTCGCCTATCGACCTATTTTTAAAAATTTTGCCTCATGACTATATTGAACTCCTCGCTAAAATGACAAAATTGTACGCTTTACAAAAAGGAGAACATATTGAAGTAGTATCTGAAGATATTTTGCAGTTTTATGGACTACTTCTTCTAAGTGGATATCATTCTGTTCCTGCTGAAGATATGTATTGGAGCACAGCGGAAGATACGTGAGTTCCTATTGTTCCAACTGTTATGACCCGCAATCGCTTTAGAAAGATGAAGAAGTATTTTCACTTGATGGACAATAATCAATTGAAAAAAGATGATAAACTTGGCAAAATAGCACAGATATATGAAGAGTTATCTAAAAATCTGCAACAGTTTGGACTCTGGTACGAGAAGTTGAGCATTGACGAATCAATGGTCACGTACTATGGCCAGCATACATGCAAAATGTTTATCAGAGGAAAACCTATTAGGTTTGGACTTAAAATATGGATGATGTGTTCATCAAATGGATATCTATACGTTATGGAGATATACAGTGGAAGAAAAGGGTCCTCGTCCGTTGTACAGTTACGTTCGAGAGTTGTGAACGAATTATTATCTAACTTACAAGAAAATTCAAAGCATGAAATATACTTTTTTTTACTTCCTATGATTTAATTTCGGAGCTTGCAAAACGTGGAATATGAGCGACAGGCACAATTCGTGAAAATCACACTGCCCTTTGTCCATTGAAATCTAAAAAAAGAACTCGCTAAAGAAGACAGGGGAAATTATGATTTTCGTTCCGATGGAGCGGTATATATCTGCAGTTACAATTATAATGCGGTGGTCACAGTAGCATCTAACTGCTACACACATGAACCCGTTGGAACAGCAAAAATATATTCAAATGCAAATAAATGCAAAATTGATGTTACGCAACCTCATATTATCAAGAAATACAATGAAGGCATGGGAGGCGTTGACGTTTTGGATAAACTTTTAGGCAGTAATAGGACAAAAATGACGATAAAGAAATAGTGGTGGAATCTTTTCATAAATGCTTTAAATATGGCAGTTGTTTCAAGTTGGATTATACACTCTGAAATGAATGACATCAAAATATCGCATTTGGAATTTCGTAGGCAAATTACAACTTTTCTTCTACGGAGAAAAGAGCATCTGGTCATTCATCAGGGACCCCGTAGTCATGTGAGAAAGAAGAAAGAATATATGATGGACATTACATCGTACCTACATCTCAAAAACGTTGCGTAGTTTGTAAAAAAAAACACAACAAAGAAATGTTTTCAGTGCGATAAATGCATTCATCAAAGTGGTTTCCTAACATATCATGGACACTAGAAATGAATATAATTGAAGAATTTTGTTTAGATTTTCCAAAAAAGGTATTTTGTTATATTTTAATATTAATTAATTATGTAATAATACATGTTAATTGTGTAATAATACATATATATACTCAGTAAATACCACAAAATATTCTCTGTATTGAATATTTCTTTCTGTTCAAAATTTTGTATAAAAATATAACCCACGAAACGCCAATGGTCCAATAATGGAACATAGCAAAAAAATAGGAAAAAAGTTTTTTTCCGAAATTTTATTATTGTAATAGATAAAGGTGCTTTAAAGAAGCATAATTCTAAAATTTTATATTAATAGGAAGATCCGTTCATAGTACGGCGTTTAAACGGTTGGCTCTATTTTAATTTATCAAGAAAGCTTGGAAACCATTGAAAATCAAGTTTTTTTTTTTTTTTTTTTTTTTTTTTTTTTTGGCGAATACAATTTATTTTCAGACTTCTAGTTATTGACAATATCTAGGATTAATTTATTTATATGTTATATTATTAACCTATTATTAAAAGCAATTCTAAAAATATCAGCAACATTATTATCTATGTGATTTTTAATACATAATAAAAAAGGCTCATCTTATGAAAAATTTACAGCTGAGATTTTATACGTAAATGGATAATATGCGTCATTTGGTATAGTAGATTGGTTAGCCATTTCCCTTTTTTATAAAACATAGAAATTGAAACATGTTCTGCATGGATAAGCAATCTACCATACCAAATAATACCGATTCTCCATTTACGTAAACAATTTCATCATATAGTTTTTTCATAAGAGGAGATTTTTTTGTATGTGCGGAACATAACGTATATAATGAACTTGATAATATTTGTAAAATTGCTTTTAATAATTGTTTTAAGGTACAACATATTAATAAATTAAACCTGAATATAGTCAATAAAAAAAAGTCTAAAAAGAGCTTTAATTCACAAAAAAAAGAAAAAAAAAGAAAAAAAAACTTTATACACTCCAATATTTTCCCAGATATTTGAAAAATTAAAATATAACTTTGTTTGAATCAATATCTGCTTAATAGCCAAACCTCTCCGGAATTAAAAAATATATTTTGCACTAAAATTAACACACTTCATTTTAAAAATTATTCAAGTGCATATGAAACACATTTATTAATTCGGACTGATCAAATAATTACTATATTGACATGATAATCTGCGGATTTAGTTGTAGGAAAAATTTGCACATAGCTAATATAAAGTATAATAGAAAAAACACTGCACTCACAAAGTTATAAAAAGAATCCATCAAAATAAATTTCGTTGAAATCAAAATAATTTTTCCCTCCAAACTACAGTGTATGCCCACTAAAGTCCCTTGCCACACTCTTAACTTCGGAACGGCTGCTGCTATATTCATAAAAGTGGTGTCTAGGTATAGTAAAGTAGCCATGCGCTACTGAACGAAACCGCCTACGGCGCCACCTGGTGTAAAACTGCGAAGTTAGCATTCCTATCTCGAAAACGGAAAGAGATAGTGAGAACAAGTAATTTACAAAGTTGTAGAGAATCATTGATTTAGTACAAAAAACACCTTGTGGACATTAATGCGAAGAATAGAATGGTTAAAACGCGCATTTGTTTTTTCGTGATTTCCTACAGTGTGACGTGACAAAACGATCTTATAAAGAAGAAAACAAACAGTTATGAAAAAGCAGGTGTATGCGACCCCTCCAGAAACATTGCTGGACCTTAAAGATGCATCATGGAAGCTTGTGCCAACGTATCAACATTTATACTTCAACGTGTGCAACATGAAATTTAAACAAGAATCCAAATATGCATTGCAGCTGACGGTGAGAAGTATCTCTTTCCGTTTTCGAGATAGGAATGCTAACTCCGGAGCAATCCACCAGGTGGCGCCGTAGGGGTTTCATTGAGTAGCGCATGGCTACTTCACTATACCTAGACACTACTTTTATGAATATAGCAGCAGCCGTTCCGAAGTTCCAGAGGGTGGCAAGGGACTTTAGTGGGCATACTGTATACTACTCATCTATAATAATTGAAGCTGTTGAAATTGTAACATGTGAACAATTCAATATGTAACGATACAGCATCATTTAACTTAACAAAATTATAGTTTAAGTAACTTGATGTATATGAGTATAGAAATAGACATCAAAGAAAAATAAAATAAAACTTTTGTAATCTAAATGATAATGTGAAATACGTGAATGATGGCGTTTCAACACGTTGTATTATAGATCATGCAACAGTAGAGTATTTTCATTTGTCAAGAAAACAAAACATGTGGGCAGTTTGTATATATGGAAGGCATGTTTATTTCACACGTTTTAGCAATTGACGAAATATGTCGTCTCTGGGCCTTCTGATTTTTTTTTTATATATTTAAATACATATTAATTTTATATTTCTCGATGTGATCTTGAGGGAGAGAGATATAAACATAATAATTGTTGCATACAATTACTTTTATTTTTATTATATTTATTTGTGTCGCTAAAATATACATAACAATTTCTTCAAATTATAGATATTATTGATGAACTTTATTATTTTAAATATCCAATAAAACGATAGTAATTAAATTCTAAGTGCATACTTCCTTTAAAAATACTTACACCACATTTTCAAAAACATAGGAAAATAAGAAAAAAAATGATTTTTTTTATTTTTGATGTTTCCTTACTATGGAATCTATAGAAAGAAGCAATTTTTCCAGTGACATATCTTTTTGGGCGAAACCTTTTGTCATTTCCATTAGTAGCTTTATACGTTTTCTTATCTAGTGGGTAAAATGAGAAACGACAGTTTTTGATACGTTCAGAGGGATGGCAGGGGAGCGAGGGGGGTTTACACCACTAGAAGGAATATTTACCTACTCTTAAAGTTAATTGAAGCTGACAGGAAATTCAAATATATCTTACAAAATATGCAGGAATAGTGTATTCTTTATCTACTCTTAAAGTTTATTGAAGCCAACACGAAATGACAAGACATACATCTACAAAATATGCAAGAATATTGCATTCTTAATCTACGCTTTAAGTTTATTGATGCTGACAGGGGATTAGGGATATATAGCTACGAAACATTTAAAAAATATTAAAAGAATTCTTGTGTTTAAGAGTTACTTTCGGTTAATTTTACGTTATAGAATTAAAATAACATTAAATCCCCATCAAAGTACACTTTTTGGAATTAAAATTTATTATGCTATTACATTCCTTATTTGTATAGACTTTAATATTTTCTTATCAAATGCAATTTTATAAATAATATGAATATTTATAATCAGTCCACTTCAAAAGGTTAAATATGGGTAATCATTTATACTGGGTTCAAATGTTCTCATATGAATCATATGAGAAAAATTAAAGGGTAAAGGGTAAGGAATCACGAATATTTTCGAATTTTTAATGGTGAGAGGAAACAATAAGTTAAGAATTAGTGAACATACAAATCCGTATTTATGATTATATGGTACGTTATATAGTTAATTAATATTGAAATTTTAAAGAATATAACTGTGGTTTTACATTGTAGAAACGTCTAATCTTTCCGTGAAAGAAGTTCATGCTGGATGTATAAAAGAACTTTTAAAAAAAGGATTAAAAAAACAAATTATTGATTTGCAATTTAAAATGATTTGAAATATTGATTTTCTATTGAAAATGATTATCATTATTACATAAACTTAAATATATATTTATATATATGCATATATATATATATATATATATATATATATATATATATATATATATATATATATATATATATATATATATATATATATATATATATATATATATATATATATATAGTTAATATCGCTTGGTCCGTAATTTTTTAACCGTAAATGGTCCAAAGACAGCTGGGACATTTGCTGAAAGGGAAAACATTTTACACTATTTTATATTTAAGGAATGGTTTTATCTTAGATAAACATATATGGTAAATGCAAATTTGAGTAACCATATGAGTAACCGCATGTTTTTTTAAAAAATACAATACGCCCAATTTACACTAATATTAAAAATTGTATGGTATTTTATTTATAAGTTGCCTGGAGTTATAATTTAATGCGTCCTGGCGTAAAAATTATACATTAAGTGTTATTCTATTCATACAAAATAATACAATTAAAATGTTTTAAAAAATATATAATACACCTATAAAACAAATTATTTTAGAAATTCTTACTTAAGTTAATCAAAAGCATCTTTAATATTTTAGCGTTTCTTTGTTAAATACTTCACGCTTGATTCGGTTTATATAAAATCGCAATTTGTGTAGAAAATATATTACATTTTACATGCAGCTTTTCTTTATGTTTTTGCAAATACATTGAAACGGTTTATCGTTAAATGCTGTTAACAACTTTTAAAATCAATGAAGTAATAATAATATAACAAGCAATAAATGATATGCATTTTAACTCTATTTAAATAATAAATGAAATATTTATTTCCGTCTGCACTTATAATATAAAAAATTTCCTTATAGAAATAATAATATATTATATTATTTCAAAATTTGTTTATGGCTTTTGCTACACATATTTCTGTATATTTTCTGTGTTTAAATATGCATTTTGTGTGTCTTATGTTTCCGCACGCATCGCAACTTTCTGTTAGATAATCCAATGAAAAAAATTATTTCTGTACAAAGAAAAAAAAATATATATATACATATATATATATATATATATATATTACTTTTAAAGAAGGCCGTTAGAACATTTTAATTCAATTTTAAAATCCCATTTTTCGTCTACTATTTGAGTTACTAAATTTAATTTCCAAAAATTATCTTCTGTCAAGTCCTTTCTTTTATTACTAATGAAGATCGCTCTATTTTAACACTGGCTATCGAAAAAGATAGAGATCAGAAAAGTTATGTTACACAGTTTTCCAAAGAGAAGTATTAATCTCAACAAATTCTAAGGCTTTCTGGAATCGTGGTTAAGATATTACAATGAATGAAATCCATAATGCATTTATTTGCAAAGATAAAATGCGTCTGACTGTTCAATTTCAAGGTAACCTGATTCATCACGTCCTAAGACTGCGCATATGAAAAATGTGCATTTTCTCACATGTGTTATGAAACAAATATTGATGCAGGTTTTGTTTTCGACTAAAAGTCATTTTATTTCTATTCAGATAACAGGACACATCGTACTCCAAAACACATATATTTAATCAGTTATCTCAACGTTCTAGTGAACCTGTATATCACAGGACCAAATCTCAAGCATCTTATACAATTTTATTAAACAAACGATAATTTATAATTTACATTATTTCCTAATTTTATTTTTAAATATGTGAACAAGAATCGTTGAATAATTAAAAAAAAATCATTTCTAAATCTGTAAATATCACAAAGAAAGATCGAAAATGCCTATTTCAGATTTTACGGCTTATTAATCAAAATTAATTTAATTAAATCAACACATCAAAGTCATCCAGACAGTCATCAAGTCATCAATGCACCAAAGTCTGATAATTAAAAACTTAAAGTGTTTTAGTTGTAATAATATCTTACTTATAATATATTATGTATTACTTATAATATATATGTACCTATTATAACTAATATATTACAAGAGTAAAACTAAAATTACATTTCACATAATTCAATATAGAATATCTTTGCAGAATTACAGTCACGTATTGCGAAATATTTCTAGAGATGGCGTCTCATAAACTAATTACAGAGAGAAGATGCATCAAATCTTCTATTGCAAGCGACATTACTGCGGTCATTTTAAAAGAATACTCTGAAGAAAGTGGAAATAGAACAATGTATAAAAGAATAATAAGATGGAAGCTCAAATGTTTTATTAGAACATTAGAATGTGTTATAAATTACAAAAAACTAAACACATGTAATCACAGCATAAAAGGAGAATAACAATTAAAAGTGACATATATATGTAGATTAACATATATAAGTAGTGGAGAAATAATATTTATACAACTAGTAGAGAATATGCTATTTACTTTTCTATAATTCTTAAAAAAGTAATAGCATTTGCGATTCATATCAAAATAAATAAATATGTTATGCTACTATAAATAGCTATTTAACCACAGATTTAAATACTATTAATTTTTTGGAGCTATTGTTATTAGCTATATTTAAAAGCTATTGTTGACTCATAAATAGCTGTACAATTTAATATAGTAGATTTTTTATATATGGGCATAAGTTGTGTTCTGTGCAATCTCAGAATTTCTATTAAACATTGGTTATTCATATTTAAATGTTATTTATTTTCATTCTCTACCATGCATTTTAATATTCTAAATATACACATCTATTTTATATTTATTTTAAAACTTCTACCGTAGATATTTATGTTTCCATTCCCAGTTCTTATAAGTATTTGTCACAATATGGATTTTCAAAAAACTGTTAAAATTCCTTTTTAGATAGCATTTTTTTATATATGGTATACTCAATGAAATGCATTAATACAATGAAATACATTCATGTCGATTACATACAAAGTATATATTTCATTTCAGAGTTTTATGTATTCTTAATTTCTAGGTGTCATTGGTCAGATATATTTACAAATATTCACAAAAATACATATTAATACAAATAAATTTATAAACGAAAGTTTTGCATCACGGAGATTTAATTATGAAACATTTACTTTTGTAAATTATACAAAATACCAGGACAGCTACCTTTATCGCAACGGTTTATTGTTTATCTGTACTTGCAAACAAGAAAAAAATAAATGCATTCAATTCAACTAAAATTCATTTCAAATATATTTCTATGTTATTCGCTACATTTTGTTAAACTCAGCGTTTAAAAAAAATATTTACGAAATTTATACCATTAAAACTTAAAATGTCTTTACTCAATTACAAAAAAGGAAAACATTCATTTTCTCCATCTATACGACACGAATAACATTTTCTTCTTCAGAATACATTGTGGAAATGTACGAAACCCATAAAAGAAAATAAGTTACACGTAAGGGTGGAATAAACTGATTTATAGATGTTGAATAGTAATCTATTTAACAATGTAAGTGACATTTGTGGGTCAAGAATGATTTCCGCGTTTGTAGAAAGCTGAGAATGTAAGCCGGTTCTTGTCTCCATGTAAAGTGAGAAATGAGATATTCGAGATTTTCTGAAAGCACTTGCTAAATGTGTTTAGATGTATCACAGTAATTGGCATATTCACTTTTAGCTTTTCTAGTCACAGTAAAGGACATTTTATTTGAGAAATACATTTAATAGTCATGAGATTAGAAAAATATTATGTAAAACATACTTCATACGTAGATTAAAATATATATTTTGTAAATGTTGCGGTCGTTTGAGATAGAAAATATTTATTTCTTTTTTTTTTGTCTGATGAAATAATATAATATGTAATATAATAAATAGTTCTAAAAATACGGAAGTTACAAATGTATTTTAATTTTTTTTTTGCATTAACAAGTAATATAAGAATTTATATATTATTTAAATGATTTTTCTAAAGTATTTATCATAAATAAAACAGTCAATCAGGCTTTCCGAGACGAACCAACTTCGCCTAGAAATATAGCATTCCAATTTACGTACTATTAAGAATGCAAGGCAAATTAACAAAACCCATCCGATAGTTATGACATTACAAAGCTATTTTCAACCGATTTTCAGTGAGATATTTTGACAACACAAGAAGCTTGGAAGTGCACATTTATTTTGTCAGTCATATCTTACATATTGTTGGTAACATTACGAAATATGCATTGTGTAATTTAGTGATCAAATAATGTTGTCATTTCCATCACATATAAATATATCAGACAAATTTTCACAAAGTAAGTTTGTTGAAAAACCCATTTTATACTACAGTTACCTAAGCGGGCATCTATGTCTCAAGATCACTCGCTTGTATTGATAATTTATTTATTTTTTAATAATATTTTGATTTTATTTTCATACATATGCAGTATAATGCCTTAACACAAATTTAATTGAAATGCAACGAATACTTTTTTATCTGCAGGTCTCTTTACCTAGAAACAACTGAGGATTCATCGATGAACCGAACAAGATAATGGCTTTTTCTTTATTTCAATAAGACTTTCAATTCTACATTTTACAGTAAAAGAAGGATAAGATAATAGATGTAGAGCAAGAGGAGTGAAATGGAAGAGAGAATGTCCATACATCTGCTACCGCCGGCAAGACAGATATGTGAGATTTTGGTGATTTCAAGTTATTGTATCTATCTTTTGGAATGATGTAGAACGTTCCTATATTTATTAAACGTTCGTAACTAATCCAAAAAGATATTTTGTCTGTTATAAACTACACGGGAGAGTTAGGGGCATTACTGTTTTTCCACATATATAATTATTACGCAGAGCCGAAGGGGTCTTACAAATAAGGAATTTTTTTAATTCATAAGTGAACTTTCAGAAAATTATTCTTAAGACGTAACACAAGTGATATTGACGAAAATTTGATAGAAATGACGTAATAAATTTTGATCAAAACACGCAAAAACTCTCATCGCCCAAATGTAGTTCAAGTGACAATGTGCTGAATAAAAATATGAGATGTAAATGCAGTTAGGAAAGTCATGAAATACCAATAAATCGTAAAAGTGTTGTAAAGTGTAACAAAATAACGATTATAATTAAAAAAATATGTAGAAGAGAGTAATATAAAATTTCCAAATGATTTGAAAGAAGCAAATAATGTTATGGAAAATAGAAAAGACGGAATATGGAAATTACAGCAGTAAAGTTAATTTTCTGAGGCCTTACCTCAAAACAGATTAGTGAGGCCTTAACTCATTAAAGGACAAAATATAACAAGTGACAGTTTTTTGTACATCTCTAAGACTTGAATAAAGTCCCAACGAGAAAGTACTAGGTCTGCACAATTAATAAAGTAAAACAGAAAGCGTTTCAAACAGTTTCAAAATACATGAAGAAAATAATAAAAAATCTTCATGACACGTGAAACACCATTCTAGTTTTTTGGCATTTTTTTGTACATAACTAAGACATGTATAAAGTCTCAACGAAAAAGTACTAGGTCTGAATAATTAATAAAGTAAAACAGAAAGCGTTTCAAACAGTTTCAAAACACATGAAGAAAATAATAAAAAATCTTCATGACACGTGAAACACCATTCTGATTTTTTGCCAATCTAAAAAAGTGAATTTCTTCTTAGAACATTGCCTTCTTCACTAGACATTTTCAAAATTATAAAAAATCTTTTGAAATAATACATACAATAAGAAAACATCTTTTTGAGAAAAATGATTTATTTCACACATTACTAAAATAGACGTCCGAAAAAAAAATGTACAAATGTCTTAAAAACTTTAAAACACTAGATATCAGCAGTACATAACTTATTTCTGGCTTTTTCGGCTCCAATCTAAGACATTACAAAGAATTTAATTCAGAGGAGAATAAAGCTTTGATGTTGTTCAAGACTACAATTCAAAAATTACAGGAGAACCCATTATAGACATGCACCGGTGGATGGATCCATTCTTGGTGAAGTGGAAACACAAATCACGACTCTTTTGGGAGACCATACTTTCCCGTAACTTGGAGCAGTTCGTAGCAAATGCATTTGGTACGAACGAATACATCCTTTTATCGGACGTCTATTTTAGTAAGTAAATCATTTTTCATAAAAAAATGTTTTCTTATTGTGGATAAACAAAGGCGAATATTTTGTTTCGATTATTCTTTTATTATTAAAGTTATTTTGCAATAATAGCTTTCTATAATACTTCGAAATTCGAAGTTGATGTTGTAGATCAAATAGCTAGGAAATACTTGGTGAAAACTGCACCAAGGCAGTGTGTGTCCAGTGCGTGTTTTTACAAACATCTTGCGATCAAAAATGCATGTTCTTAAAAAAAAAAAAAAAGATTCTGATATGAGACTATAATCTAACTTTAGCAGAGTAGCTAATATTAAATTATATTTCAAAAGCACCTGACATTTTCTGTCCACTGACCATCGCAGAAGTTTCATACGGACGAAAGTGTTGCCAGACAAAGAAATGCACAAACAATAAAATAAATACTGTGTGAATAATGCTTAATTTTTTTTTCTGGATTGTCCACAGGATAAAAGAAACAGACACCCTAGCATTTTGTTTGAATTGTTTCGATGGAAATTAATATAATGTAAGCATAAAATCATGGAGAATGGAGTCTGTAGAACCATTATTACGAAATTTAAATTAATAATTAAAATACATAATATTTGAAAGATATTTCTTACTTTTTTATTTCATATGAGCTATCAAAATCTGAAAGTATCTCTACTAAAAACAAAAACAAAAAATAAGATTTTTTTTTATGGAATCTATTTACTAAATTTATTATTATGTAACATTGTAGAAGCTAAAGTGAGTGAGTCATTCATTAAAAATCATTGTATTAATCATTAAATGTAATTGTATGTCTATTACCCAAAACAAAACACGAATAACATCATTGAAGTCCATGTGTCAGCTATGACCCAACCCAGTAGTTCTAGATATACAAGGAACACGGTAATTCTATTTTTAATATTTTCATAATGTTAGTGCTATGTGTAATTATTGCGGTTCAGATTGCACTGAGACATTTTGTAGCTTTGAAGAAAGAGCTTCCTGAAACTTTAAGAATACCTGTATTTTAAAGAAATTTGCAAATTGCGATCGTTAGTTATCAACATAACGCAAAAGTAGAAAAGTAGAATTTGTCATCACTGGTATAATATGTTAAATACATTTAAATGAATATTCATATTTAGTATATATTTTAAATTTAAACAATCATATCAATATTTGGTGAATATTCAATACTAATATTGTATATATATTGAAAAAAATTATTAGACTATTTGCGACACATTTTTATATTTGTACGCATAAAGAATAATAGTGGTATAAGACAGTCTCAATAGTGAGCGTATATACGTTTTGAAATATTTCTTTAAAGGATTTGTGAATTTTTTAAAATATGAATAATTTTAACTGACACCTTCTCAATTTATATTTTTAATTTAAACTTTCAGATAATTACTTTCGAATAACGATGAAATACAGAACCTGATAATCCATATATATATATACATATAAAAAAATATATATATAAATACATATAAAATTTTAAAATATATTTTTAAATAATTAGCATTTAATATTTGTGTGAATTATATTTCAAGATGGAGGTTTATTGCTTCTGAATGTATTTAACTTAACATCATATTCTGATGATGGTCATAGATGTTGATCGAAACTGCAATTTGTTGTATTTTTAAAGTTTAATTGTACATAAATATTTATACACCATCCAGTAAAAACGTGTAGTTTACCTTACACAGAATTTTATACACGATATTGTACAGAAATTTTAATATATTTTGGGTGCATCTTTTCTGCATTTACTAAATTATGTTGCTGTTGGACAATTCGTTCATGATGCGTTGACTTTTTGTTATATTGTGTACCTGTTTTTAAATTTTAATAAATTTTCATATCAATGGATGACAATAGATAGCGCTTTTATTACGAACGGTTCTTAATTTATTTATCCTGTTAAAGATAGCAGGTTGCTTATTGAAACAGGTTAGTAATTATTTAGTGATTTTTGTTTTCCTTTTCTAGCATTTTCAATGATGGAACAGCTGCGCAACAGTGGGCTGTTTGGGACCAATAAATGTTATTTTTTTTCCCATTATATTCAATCTCACAATTTCTGTCAATAATTAAGACGAAAACTACTATATAAGTTTAGTGATGGCAATTATTTCACTGTTGCGCACCTGTTCCACCACTGCATATTTAAGCTTAAGATTAATATCATTGATTTTTTTTTTGTTTAGAAACTTGATGTTAATAAATAAAGCAATAATAAAATTGTTATGACAGATTTAGTCTGCATTGGTGATAACTATTTTTTAATAAATTTTAAAAATATAGAATTATGAATAAAATGTCCAATTTATTTTACAAAACACTTGTACTTATGTCTTTAATTTTGATCAAAGTGTTAAATTTTATCAATTTATTAATGTGTACGAATTTCTTAAATGTCTTTAACTGTAAATGAGAATTTTTCCCTACATTTAATCTGATAAGTAATACATTTTTATTCATCTTAAACTTGAGAATATAAATTTAGAATTATTTTTTTTCCTTTCCTTATGAATAGACTTAATTCTTTCATTGAGAAAATTTTTTCAGATATCTCGAAAAACAAATTCCTTCAAAAATGACTGTAATTTGTTCCATTGAAAAAAAAACTTATTTAATTACGAAAGTTCTGAAAATTCGCATAGAAAATCTTTTGAAGTTACGATTAATGGATTTCTTTTCTTTTATGTATCTATTATTACTTTAAGAGAGGAGAGTAAATGAATCTTTACTTACATGTTATTTAGAATAATTTTTGTGGAAAAAAAAATTAAATTATATTATTTATTCATTCAAAAATGCAAAAAAAAAAAAAAAAAAAAAAAAAAAAAAAAACATTAAAAAATTTGAAATAATGTATGTATTTAAAATATATATGTTTAATAAAACGTCATATGCTTAAACTCACCAGCTTTATTGTGCGCAATATTACATAATATAAAAAACCTAGATGCAGATAATTTTGCAATGTAATATACTTTAAAAAATTAGTGGGAAAAACTGGAAATAATTGGTAATGGAGCCCATAACGTTTTTTTTAATTAGTTGTGACAAAAATATACCTTCAAAAGTATGATTCAAAGATTCACAAAATAATCATATATAAATTCATTTAAAGACAAGTGAAGATGTTATTTTTTATTACTGCTCTATAACATTTATTGAAAAACGAAAAATAAAGCTTTCTAATTTTCATAACCCACTTTACAAAATTATATCAATAGTTATGTATGAATATTATAGATAAAATACGTTTAATAATAACATTAAGATAAATTTTGAACACTATTAACATACATAAATTCCTAATATCAAAATATAATTCCCCATTTCAGAAGGCAAACTAACACATATTAGTAAAATTATAAGTTTTAAAAACATGCAACGTTCTATGCTGTAAATACTCCAAAAATACGTCCTGAAATTCACACAGCATTATATAATACCATTTACGTTATTAGAGTCGTCGTGCTATACATTCTCAAAAAATTTTAATCACTGGTATACAGTAGGTATTTTATCTATTAATTTATATATTTATTGATTGGCATTGACGTTTTAAGTAAAACCGTGATATTTGAAGCGTACTTATTTAGTATAAAATAAGCTCAATTACCAACTTCCGATACCTAATGTACTGTTTTATTGCTATAGAAAACTAAGAAAGATTTTTCTTTAAAAATAAAAATGAGGCACATTCTGGATTTTATTTCTGACATACACTGAAACATATAAAACGTATTATGAATATAATGGTGTGTAGTATGCATCATCCATACTCAACGTATACAATAAAAATTTACCAGTATGAAACTGTGTCTATCAAACTTAATCACTCTTTAAAAAATGTGTTTAAAAATCTAATCTACATTTAAATGTGCGTGGCGGAAACTGACGTTATAAGATGAGACCAAATAATCACGTTTTGAATTTCGTTCTTATCTCACATGTTTTTGCATTTAAAGATCACATACTTTCAAGTTTTACAACATCAAATAGAACTAAACATGTTCTTTCGAATACAACTTGTTTGAAAGATTGAATTACATTTACAGAACGTTTAAAGTTTTAAAATTAAAAATTTCAGGCATGAGTTTTAAAAATATCTCAGAATAGTGAGCATTGTTTTCTAGAAATATGTAAAATAACATTTGTTGTACTAAAAAATATAAAAAATTAAAAATAATATGGTAATGTTAGCAAAACTGACAATTTACTATCCATGAGTAACGGCAGCTTCTTTTTCTTTTCCCTCACATAAACGAAAATTCGTCGGATGTGTCAATCCTAAAACTTTCTCATACATGTTGATGTTTCAAAATAACAGAATATGAAGTTTGATGAAATTTCGTGCATTAATTCTCAAGATATGACTATCTCTAAAATCGTGTAAAACGTTGCATAGTTGCGCCACCTGAGGGTCTGTTTACACCAAAAGCTAATCAGCAACAACTTATGTCAACGTCTAACTGAATCTGAATTCTGATAAAAATCCAACAATACATATAACTATCCATATTAATAGAGTATTTATTATCAGTGTAGTGTGTTATTTTTTGGACTATCCAGCACAAATAACATTATTTCATAAATCTTTATTTTCCCTTTCTTACAACAATTGAGCAAGCGCAAATAAAGAAAACATATATTTTATGCATTATCAGTAAACAAACAAATAAATAAATAAATAGCTTAGAATTGATCAGAATGTATGTTGGATTAAAAGTCCCAAAATATTTATTGTTCGGAGAATACGGACGAAACGGGTGGAACGAAAAAACTATTTTTAAATTTCAATATGCTATAGTTTTCAGAAGTTGTATTTGATCAAAACAAAGACGGAAATTATGTATTAGCGTAATTGGATTATGAAATCTGAATTCTGATAAAAATCCATGAATTACTTTTTGAGATATAGCTATATTGATAGAGCTAATAATGCAGCAGAGAAGCGCCACCTGTTGGGCGAGTTACACCAAACTCATAATCTGAACATATCAACACTAATTTTTATCAGTGTCTAACTGAATCTTAATTTTTAATAAATTATGTGCATTCCTTCTTCAGCTAGAGAGCATACAATCTTTTTAACACATACAGACAGACACACAGACAGTCACACAAACAGACAGACACACAGAAAGACAAATATACAAAAAGACTCAGAGACAGACATTTTCTAAGGAAATCAAATCATGTTTAGTACTTTCTAAAACGTACAATCCGGGTAGGAAATTTCGTGAATCCAATACTTTCTTCTTGTAAAAATAGAAAAAAAAAAAAAAAAAAAAGGGTTTTCTTTCCCCAAATGGTAAAAAAACGGCTAATGAAAATTTAATCTACTTTGAAAAATAATACTATAGAAATTCAATAAAAATGATTAAGACACATTTTACTAAACGATGTCGTTTTCAGTAAATTCGAAAATTTCTTTTAAAATACAAAATCGAAGCCTTTGGTATTTTAATGTTTATATTTTATTTTATTTTATTTGTGTTGTTCACAAACAATATAAAAGTGTATTGTGGTGGCGCATTTTGGTGTAACTTGAAATGTCTTCGTTAATTTTAATTTCATTCGATTCATATTATGGGATAATTATTTACCAGGTTTTATAGGAAAATTAAACAAATTTGTACTTCCTAAGATAAAGGGTTTTTTAGGAATCCAAGCTGAAATGGTGAAAACAATCAAAATGACTGCTCTGGCGCTACTAGCGTTAAAGAAAAATATCTATTGTACTTTTCAATTCATAATGTTTTTCACCTATGTTTTGTACACAAGCCAATGTTTTATATAACAGGGGTAGACTGTTTATGATACATCAAATTTTGAATGTTATTACGGGAACCGTGTACATATATTATACATATACATTTCAAACAATTCAGTAAATTTAATTTTATAATTTAAAGCTAAATGAATGTTTATAAAAAAGTGATTTTGCGTTGAAATATATATAATAATATTTCGATTAAATGTAATTCATTCTAGAATATTTATATTTTAACGAGTGTTTCGAAAGAAAACAAGTTTGCACTTTAAAATTCAGAACAAAAAATCTATTATTTACTACGTATAATAGTCCATTTCCATTCAACATAACTCAATTTTAGAACATCATTATGCATTAAATATATGATTATGTGAAATTCAATATTTTTGCTTTGAATGTCATAATTTATATACATTATTGTTTGACACATAACAAAATTGCTGTATAAATGTAAGTAAATTAACAAATTATAATATTATAAATTAATGAAAAAAATCGCATTACGCGTAAAAAAAGAACAGTAGTTTAATCTGATTAGATTACGCCAAGCTTTTTGAAATGATAATCCGGTAAATATTTCTTTTATTTTAGTACGTGGTCTGTGGTGTTTCTGAAAAATTATAGTTAATAACGCAGACTCAAATAAACACATCTTTCAATTTACTGAAGCATAATCATTCAAAAATAATAAATTATATTTTATACTTTGTAATGAAATACAAGTGAATTTTCACATTAATTTCAGCAGAGATACATAAAATTAATTTAATATATTCTAAAAAAATCCGTACAGATCTTTCAGATTCATTTTTTTTCAAATATGTATCCAGTTTTTGTTCAAGACATCATTACCACCATTAATTTTCACAATTTCCTCATTCGGTATCAAATTACGTTGACCGATAGGGTGGAACGTAAATAATGGCTGATATTTTTTTAAGTTAGCAATAGCTATAGTTGGCAAAAGTTGTCTTTTGGGATTAGAATGAAGAATAGGAAATTTTATTGCTGTACTAAAATATTTTCAGGTGCCGCAAAGCGCTTCAAAATTGACGTTTCTATGAAAAAACGATAAAATTTGCATTAAAAAATTCTTTCTTGATCATTAAAGTAATATGCATATATTTTGTACACAAAATATTCAAAATAGAATAATTTTGCAGAAAACCTACACATTCTATGTATTACTAACTTTTTGAATGCTATAAAAGAAAAAAAATATTTTGTAGAATTTAGCGATTTTCATCATATAATTTTTTATTAATTTTGCAGTAACATATTCTTATACTACTACATACTTTTATCTATCGTAGCTTAGTTAAACAAATCACACTTATTTAGGAAAATATTAAAAGAATGAAACTCCTGATTAACAGACACTATGAGACCATAAAAATATCTGAAAAAGAGAGGTGACTGCAGGAGAGGGATTGTTAGTTATAACGAGTGGTTAATTTCAGCTGGAAAAAATTAATTTGGCCGCAAGAAACCGTAAGGTGACCGTATATAAGGGTGTCCGTTAAGAGAGATTTGACTCTATAATGTTTTTAAAGGCAAAACGTTATTTTTAAGAAACATTATTTTTTTCAAAAATAATCACACATGGTCTGTAATAAACACACTGACACATTGGATTGTTTTTTTGTTTAAAATTTTGGCATTAGCTTTTAAAAATATATTGTGTTTTTTATCAATCCATAATTCATTTCCCGCCCCTGCTTTTACAATCCGGTGTAATGCAAACTCTCTTACATGACTTCTATCACCTGATAGCACACAAAGGAGGAATTTTCATGTACAGCAAAGTATACATTTTTTTGACTGATTGAATGAATTACATTTTTGAAAGTCTAATTGAGGAAAAGTAAATAGCTTACAAGTTTTCACAAATGTGGTGATGGGACAGTGGCGCAGCATTTGGAAGATTGTCACAACTGAAATTTAATAGTATTCTTCAAACAAATCTCAGAAATTATTTCCTTAAGGGGGAAGATCACATTGATCAGCCTGGATATGACAATAATTAAACCAGTGCGAAAAACTCTGTAGTTTGAAAACCAATAAATAAAAAACAAATTTTTTTTCTATAATTTCACACATTATTGTAGTTAAACAAAAACACTCAAATTATATAAAATTAGCAATATTAATTAATTAAATGATAACGACAAAAATGGCTTTTAAAAATATAAATAATAAAATATGCATTTTGCGCGCAAGATTTAAAAAATTCTACTCCTGATACATACTTAATATTTCACTTATTTTTACTTATACTACTATATTTTACACTGAACCTAAATTGAAAAGTATATTGAAATTCATTATCATAATTAATGGCTTTTATAATGATGTTAACTAAATTTACTAAAACATTTAGATTAAATTTTTCAATACAAAATTTTCTATGGCAAAAATCAGACTAAATTTAGGTTCAGCGTAAAAGTATATATGAAAAATAATTATTTGCAAAATTTCAATGTTCTATGATAAATAGATTTTTAATGAGTGCGCCCGCAATGCCAAAAAACACTGTTTTGAGAAAAGGGCTTCAAAGAGGTAACTTAATAGAATGACAGGAGATGGCTTTTTACAAGAAATTTGTAGCTATATATTCTGTTCTAATTGGAATTTTTGTAAAGTTCTTTTTGCAGTGTATTTGTAACATTTCAAGGTATTCATGCTAATTTTTTTGAAAAATCGATTTTTTTAAACTTTCAACGTGATCTCCCTCCTTAAATAAGACGAAGGATAAAACTTAAATTTAGCGGTGTCAGTGGTTTTCTTTTACGTCACTGTTCCATCACTGAAAGTGCGTCAATCCATAGATGCAAGATGGTTTCAACTTTATGGTAAACCAAACAGTTAATTACACTTTCAAAATGTACTCAGTCAGTATTTGGAGATTTTTGGATGGATATTAAGTTCCCACATACCAGTAAAGTATTCTGTTTGCTAAAGTAAGCCATCGTGAATGACACAGGTTTTGTGGTTTCTTCATAGACAAATCAGAAGAGCAACTTCTAACGAATATTGTGTTATACATTTCTAACAAATATGTTTGGTCCCTACTTAAATTATCCTTAATTTTTAGCAATAGAATGTTATTTTCAATAGGTGAAAACTAAATCAAAATCAGTTCATAAGACTTTTCTAGTTGTTTCCTTATTTTTCCTCCAATTTCATTTGGATTTTTAGTTTTTCCAAATTGGAAACAAAATAGATGACGTACGAGCAGTTTATTTGCATGAAATAGACAAATCAAGTATTTCAGTGGATTTCATAATTATTTTTTCAATAAAGCAATTGCACCATCCAGTGTTCGGGGCAATTCCATCATATCCAATTGCAGTAATGATTATGTATTGCTTTTTGCCATTGAAAAATGTCCTTATGCTGTCTTTTATACCTTTTCCAGTGACATAAATCGAATTTACGTCTCCTAAAAACTTTGACCCAGGCTCTGCAACATGTGATATATGTTCTTCTATAACAGTTCTTTTGTAGTACTTTCTTCCTTTCTTCTCTTGGACAATAGGCTAGACTTTTCTTACATCAAAAAATAATTGCTTTCTGTTAGTAGTTTTACAGTTTCTTCTGCATATATTTTTCTGTTCTTTATTCGTTCTTGTCTAATTTTCATTCTTTAAATTACTATACATCTTTATTCATCACTAATAAGACCAAAATCCTGCAGAGGGGTGCTTGCAATTGTTGCCTCAGTTTTATCTGATACTCAAGTTCGATCGCAAGAAGACACACATCGCAATTTCGTGTGCATTTGACTATGATTTTGATTACTTGAGGTTTCAGAGACACTTCACGTAGAGACAATAACAAAATTGGATATACTATTGTGACCTCTTCAGAACATTGCTCTGTTTCTACCTCAATGTATAATATTTATGTTTTATTATTATGTTTAATTAAAATGTATTACGTGGTCAGTTTAGCACGTTTTCTTATTAAAAGGAAAATTGCAAAATTTATCTAAAAACCCTTCTTATGGCATTTCAAAACCTAATCAAATCACGCTGATATTTATTATCCGTCTTTATTTTGATCAAAGGCAAATTATGAAAACTATAGCCTATTGAAAAAAAAATTAAAGATTATTGCAAAATTTGTCGAAATTTTAATAAAAACCTAAAGTTTGCCTCTCTTGCGGCGCACCTCTAAACATAATCCAATTACGCTGATATTTAATTTCCGACTCCATTTTGATCAAAAGCAACTGTTGAAAATTAAATCATATTGAAATAAAAATAATAACATAATTGCGAAAATTGTCAAAATTTAATAAAAACTGAAAGTTTGCCCTTCTTGCGGCACCTTTAAACATAATCCAATTACGCTAATACATAATTTCCGTCTTTGTTTTGATCAAATACAACTTCTGAAAACTATAGCATATTGAAATTTAAAAATAGTTTTTTCGTTCCACCCGTTTCGTCCGTATTCTCCGAACAATAAAAATTTTGGGACTTTTAATCCAACATACATTCTGATCAATTCTAAGCTATTTATTTATTTATTTGTTTGTTTACTGATAATGCATAAAATATATGTTTTCTTTATTTGCGCTTGCTCAATTGTTGTAAGAAAGGGAAAATAAAGATTTATGAAATAATGTTATTTGTGCTGGATAGTCCAAAAAATAACACACTACACTGATAATAAATACTCTATTAATATGGATAGTTATATGTATTGTTTCAAATGATAAATATTTCCTTTTATAACTGAATTTAAAAAACGCATTATCATTTGATAATTTTTTTATTTTTCTATAGTTTTTACAAATACTTTCCACTATTCTTTATTTAGCTAATTTCTTTCTTTCGTTTTCTTATTTAATCTTTATCTCTAAAACTTTTTCACATTCATGTATATTTATTTTTATCATGTAACCCATTCAACGTCAACGCCAATGTTTAATCCCAAATGGTTCAATGTTAACCCAATCAAAATAACCCATTCGCAAATAAATACATAAACAGAATAGGAAAGAGATAAAATATTTAAAACTGTATAGAACGAAATGATTAAGATTTGATAGTTGGGTTTTTTAGGTCTAGTCGATATATGATAGACACATAGGCTTTGATTATGATTTGTAAAAGTTTATAATCCTTAGAATTAACTAAATTCTTTCATTTCTAATTGAAATTTTGTATGACCATTTTAAAGACTGACCACATTAATCTGAATAACAAATGCTTGCGACGATTATGTCGAAGGACGTTTGAAAGGTTCTTCCAAATTCATTCAGAGTTAATATTAAACTCTGTATAATTGACAGAATGAATTGGGTTTGATTGACAAAATGTCGTCTGTAATTGTAGTATTGGAAAATTAAATTTTTTCCGTTGAAATCTTATTATAACCAACATTATTTTACTACGCTAAAAATAAATGACAGCAGATTCACTTTAGCTTAGATTTATCACGGAATGACATACATGTATGTTTAAATACGTAAATTAATTGTTCAAGTAAAAGAATCATCAGAAAATTTAATCATTATAATAATAATTTAAGTATTATTTCAATTCTATAAAATGAACTGTTTTGGCATTAATTTGAATGAATTCTGACGTAGAATTTACTTGGAATTTCGAGAGAAGAAATAATAAGAATAAATATTGATTGACAAAATACACAAAACATGAAATTTATTAGATATATATTTTTCAATGTAGTATGGTTTTATGAAAATTTCTGATTTCGTTAAACATTTAAAAACTGGAATTTCCTTAATAGGATATACTATATTCTAAATTTTATTGTTTAGTTGCTACAAAACAACAGCTCCATCATTAAGGTATTTTCAAAATATTCGCACTATATATGTATATTTTTTAAATGACCATGAACATGACACCCACATAAAAATTTACAATTTTACTTCAAATTTTTCATATAAATTATAGTTTACGTTATTGATTTTTTAAGTATTGTTTCAAGTATTATTATTTATAGTGTATGAGCATTTCTATTTATAATAAAGGCATGAGAAATAGATATTAGTCTACATAGAATACAAATGATATTTTAGAGTAGAATTTGGTAATATTCGCTTACACAAATAAAGTTAATTTTATCTTTTATATATTATTTAATGCGTAGTTACCAAACGTAAAAATTTGAAGTTGAAATTAATATTACATTTGTATTTCTTTTTTATAAACAGGTAAACACGTTAGTACTTCAATGGGATTCCTAGTTAAAAACAACTCCACTCCCTGTATATGAGTATTTGTATATCACATCCTAAAAGAGCCATGTGAATAAAGTTTAAAATACTTTAAAGTAACAAAAAATGTAAAACAGAGCATAAAATGCGTTAAATTACAGTCTATTGCATGAAAGAAAGTTTAAAATAATTTAAAGTATTAAAAGAATGTAAAAGAATGCATAAAAAATGCGATAAATTACAGTCTAGTGTATAGTACGGTATTAGAAGCGTAAAAAAAAAATTAAAGTGCGTAGAAAGTGAAAGAGATGGCGCGACATGTCCACTAGACGAGATTTCTTTTTATTTATTTATAAACAAAACGTATAAAATTTGTATATCAAATGAGTGTAGAGGGGCCTCCATGGCCGAGTGGTTAAGACACCATTCCGCTAATCGCTTGAGAGCGTAGGAGTCAGGTTCGCGGGTTCAACTCCCGCCAGCTCCATTGCACACACTTTCTGTTGTTGTAAATTTCCTTGTGGCTATCTCGTATACTGACGATGACTTATAAGCGGGCGCTTGATGTCAAGCACACAAGTCAGATGTATGTTCTCAATAAACATGAGTGTAGAAATGTGGAATTTTCTTACTCAAGACGGGTTTAATTCTATGTGACTAAGCATGTAAATACAAAGTGCTTGCATGACAGTTATATTTTAAACAAAATGCGTTGAAGAAGTTCTATAGTATTATTATTTTTTGTTTATGTATATGGTGTGTATCTTAAACACTTTTACTTACCCATCATACGCAAGATATTACTTACCCATCATACATAGTATAGGGTAAGTCTTTCAATCGTTTTAAAAATTGAAAAAAAAATGACGGATTTACACGTTTCAAACACTAGAGATTCCAAAAAACATATTTTTAGAAAGAAAATAAACTGTGTGTCTCCAGAAAAAAAATCATGTAGAGACTTGAAATTTGGTATGTACTTAAGATGGAAAATAATGATTAATAATAATTTTCTTAATGGGAAAAAGCTTATTGAATTTCAGTAACGTCGATTTTCCGGAACTATTTTTTTTTTCAGACTCTCAAAATATTCGTTCTGATAAAACGTTTCTAAAAAAATTTGAAATTTATTATTTGAAGGAGTGAATATAAAAGACAATAAAAAAACATAAATTTTGCATAAAATTGAAGTTGATCGGATAATGAATTGCCGAGATATTTGTAATAATATTTTCCACGCTCTTCGATTTTTCCTGACCCTGTATATCATCCAAATTTCAATTAAAATATATATTTTAATTGGAAATAAGGCACTTAATCCGAAGCAATAAACCGTTAGTTAATATAATTAAGATTTTGGCAGTTATAAGGATGTTTCTTTTATGCAATTCAATAATAGTGCATTTAAAGTTTTTGACGCCATCAAGTCACGATTTTATTCGAATTGCAATGCATTTTATAAGTAGTATACACATGTTTTATTTTCATACTTTATACTATGCATTTCCATTATCTGCAAATATTACAGTGCCCCCCCCCCCCGTCTAGTTTATATCTTTTGTTAAACGTGATTAGCGGATTCTCTCACACCCGTACTCCACCTTTAACTGTAACTGAACTATCTGATACCAAAACAAAGGAATGCAGACATTTGAATATGTATGGACAGCCAGAGTACGAGAGAGAAACTCTAATTTGTCAACAGCAATTGTGTATGTAAGATTTCGGATAGAGTGAGAAATAAAATAATTTGTATATAAGTATTTGTAAATAATGTAAAATAAAATAATTTCTACACAATTATTTGTGAATAATATAAACTAATATGTGTTTCTCGTGCGTATAATACTGAATACAACAAACTGATAACATTTCAAAAAATCATTATTTACAAGAAGTATCACAATATATATATATATATATATATATATATATTGTAACAAATATTCGCAGTCCTGGAAATTTGAATGAAAATTCAGATGCTATTTTAAAGTTTTTTCCTATATATATAATTGAATAATTTTGAAGTAGAATTTTCAATTGAAATAAAAGAAGTGATAGATGCCAAGAGATAATACAATATTCTATATCAAAAATATAATACTTAGATACCTAATGAATGTTCGGAGTACAAATATTCGCATCCCCGGAAGTTTAAAAGAAAATTTAGCTGATATTATTAAGCTGTTCTTTTTATAACTGAATAATTTTCAAGTAGAATTTTCAATTGAAATAAAAGAAGTGTCAAGTGCCACGGAGTAATACATTTTTGTTTAGCAAAAATGTAATACTGAGATACATAATAAAGGTTCGGAGAACAAATAATCGCGTCTACGGAATTTTGATAGAAAATTCAGGGGATATTTTAAAGTTTTTCCATATATATATATATATAATTGAATAATTTTGAAGTAGAATTTTCAATTGATATAAAAGAAGTGACAGATGCAAGAGATAATACAATATTCTATATCAAAAATATAATACTTATATACCTAATGAATGTTCGGAGTACAAATATTCGCATCCTGGAAGTTTGAAAAAAAAATCAGCTGATATTATTAAGTTGTTCTTTTTATAATTGAATAATTTTGAAGTAGAATTTTCAATTGAAATAAAAGAAGGGTCAAGTGCCACGAGATAATACATTTTTGTTTAGCAAAAATGTAGTACTGATAGATACCTAATAAATGTTCGGAGAACAAATAATCGCATCTACGGAATTTTGATAGAAAATTCAGGGGATATTTTAAAGTTTTTTCATATGTATATAATTGAATAATTTTGAAGTAGAATTTTCAATTGAAATAAAAGAAGGAACTTGACCTATGAGAATAATACATTACCCTACGAGAATAATACATTATTCTATCGCAATACTATAATACAGCTATACATAATGAATGTTCAGAGAAAAACTTTTGATCGTCCGCGTTTTGTGAAATTGAACATGGCAGTTTCATTTGTCAGAGTGAAAAGCGTACTATCGTTTTATAAATTTTGATCCAGGTAAAAATGGTGGTAATGCTTTTAAAAAGAAAGTTTGGAATAGGTACAGAAGTGAAAGAAGGATATAAATCGTTTTGAAATCACAGTAAAATAAAAGAAGGATTAACTGTGAAAATCGCTCCTGTAACACACGAAAAGGTATCATCTAATTATGTGTGACTCTCAGGTTTTCTGAAAGATACGAGTCATCCGTTAATATGTAATAACTTTTTATTCCATAATTTAAAATAATAATAATACTTTTTTTTTAATAATCAAAAGTTAAATATTAAAATACCATTATTTTATTTCAAATATTATTTAGTATCATTTATTGATATTTGACATACAAATAAAAAAATTAACATAAATATTCCGCTAATGTTTTTTCTCGAAATGACAGTTTAATCCACCATTCGTTCTTCTACTTGTTAATTTAATTTAAAGAGCATTTTTGGATCAAATCAACTTTTCATAAAGCAAACAAAAAAATAATCTATATATCAAAGAAGAATCATTATTTATATATTGCACTGAATATAAATATTATGAATTCATATACTTAATTAACGTAATTAGTAAAATATATCATTTTAATTTAATTGTTCCCAATTAAATAAATTTTATAAAAATATATCTATGAAGTTATCAAAATATATTTCATTACAAAAACTGCCATTTCCAATTTCTAGTGAAAAGAAATAATCCATAAATGGATGTTATAACTAAACTTAGATGTCACCAGTGAATAATTTACTCAATATTTTCCTTATTCTGAATAAAAAGGTAAGTATAGTTACTGAATAAATATTTTTAAAATAATATTTAAGTAATTTATTTTATGTAACAGTGTCTGTATTTTACTCTAATTTATAATAATATTTCCAAATGGACGTCTAAAAAGAAGGATATTTATGATTTAAAAAATCCATTGTATCTGCTTTAAACTAATATTTTTATTTTTCGTTGGAATTAATTACAATGTATTACATTTGAAATGCGTTGGTGAATTTTCGTAATTTATTCTATTTTGGTCAATTGTAAAGTTTCTGCAATGCCAATTTTTATACATGTATTTGATAATTGAGTATGCATAACATCTGTAATATATTAGCACTGTATTGGCAAGAATTGAGCTTAAATACTCGGGTGGGAATTACTATTTACAAGAAATTTATTTTAATGATTTTCAAATTTGTATTTGATGTTTTTGGTATTACTTTTTCCGTACTAAAATAAACATGTATTTTACGATAGCTTTCAATTTGTCAGTAAAAAAAAAAAAAAAAAAAAAAAATCCCTGAAAAAGTGTATAATAATAAAGTCATGGAAATAGTTAAAAACAAACCCAAAAACATTTTCTTAAATACATGTAAATCCCGTTCGTAGATATTTTATTTTTATTATTACGATATAAAAAAAAGTAATAATAATAATAATTCTTATTCTTATTCTTATTCTTATTACTATTACTATTATTATAATTATTATGATTATTTTTATTACAATAATAATAATAATTATTTTTTATTATTATTGTTATTATTATTATTATTATTAGTAGTAGTATGATTATTATCAATATAATAATAATAATAATTATTATTATTATTATTATTAGTAGTAGTAGTATGATTATTATCAATATAATAATAATAATTATTATTAATATTATTATTATTATTAGTAGTAGTATGATTATTATCAATATAATAATAATAATTATTAATATTATTATTATTAGTAGTAGTAGTAGTATGATTATTATCAATATAATAATAATAATTATTATTAATATTATTATTATTAGTAGTAGTAGTATGATTATTATCAATATAATTATTATTTTAGAAACCCTGTTAAATTTAAACTAATGTACAGCCGAATGAAAATCGGCAATTAATTATATTAATTATTTTCACATATGCAATAATAATAAAAAATAGCTATATTTAAAGGTAAACTTATAAAAAAACGAATTCTATCTTTATAGAAATCGCATTCAAACAAAATACTGAAAAATTGATCTACATCTGTTATATGAATTATTTATAGGCTTTTTTTATGAATTTATTTATTTTATTAAACAAATACCTTTACGTCTGACAGATGAGAGCAATTATACAAAACTATTTCCTTATTATACATGTTAATCATACGTATAAAGAGAGATAATTTGTTTATCTTTTTTTCAATCAGATTAGCATACGTTTAATAAATATTTGGGAAGTTTGCCAACAGTTGTATTAGCATTTTTTTTCATTTGTTATTAAACAGATTATGATCAAAATATCACAAATTTTAAATTAAGAATTTGAGGACCTTAATTCTTAATAACGCAAATATTATGAAATATGTGAAAAAATATTATATTAGTATTAACTTAATATATTTTTAATGATTATTTTCAAATTAATTAGAAAAAAAACAAGTTACTTTTAATTTAGGAAAAAAATACTTTGATATGGTATTTTGATAAAATTCTTTGATACACTTAAAAAACTTTGATACACTTGAAACACTTTGATACACTTGAAATACTTTGATACACTTGATGAAAAATACTTTGATACACTTGATATGGAATATAGTCATGTAATATCATTTATCTATCATAATAATGATAGATGTTTGTTTTTCTCTCTCTGTCTGTGTGTGTGTCTCATATGTTCTCAAGAGACCGCTGGGCGCGGAACTACAAATTTTGACAGGAAGGTACATATATGTCAGATGCTATGCACCTCAAAGCAATGTTCGCATTTTTTAGAAGATTTTTAATGCTAATTCTAGCGTTTTTCCTCGTTTTGCGGATTACTAAAATGATTCTGGTGTCGACATTTTAGCTCAACATAGTAAATTTTGTACTCTTTTCGATAAACTTTATTTGGAATTTGTACGACGATTTCTGAAATTTGAAAGAATTTGTTTTACTAATTTTAGGTGATATTTTTAGTGGTTTTTCGCTTTCCGTGGCGATTTTTTGACATTCGTAAAACAAGAAATCAGGTGGCCTCTCCAGTCTGTCATCAAACGAATATAAAATTGTTGTAATTGTTTAGTTTTAACACAGATTAAATTGTATTTTCAGCATCGTCGTTTACATTATGGTACGAATCAATCTTCATTCTTTTCTCGCGTTTTGCGATGTTTTTTTTTTCGCATTCTTAAAAGGAACGCGGATCCAAAATTTAGCCAATATTGAAAATTTCGTAAACTTTTCAGTAATGTTTATTAGAAACTGCACAGCGATTTGTGAGTTTTTGCGAATGTTTTTAAGCGACTTTTGGTGTTTTTTAATGTAAATGTTGTCTTCTTTTAAATTAAGTTTGTTCAGAAGTCGTACAACTTTTTTTCTAATTTTATGCGACTTTTTTTATGCTATTTACAAATTTGTTCGTGTTTTACGGTGATATTTAGAGATTCGTAAAAAAATCTGTTTTCTATCATTTAACCAATATAGTAAATTCAATAGAATTTTTTGGGAATATTTTTATCAGATTTTTATCCTTTTTTCACGTTTTGTGGCTTTTAGCAAATCTTTTAGAATTCCTACAAGTTATCCGATTTTAATCTTACCGTCTAATATCGTAAATTTTGTCCAATTTTATAGCAATTTGATATTCGTTTCTCACCATTTTCTCGCGCTTCACGACTATATTTCTACATTAATAAAATGAATTCGGTTTCAATATTTTATCTAAATATAGTAAATAAAGTTTAATTGAACTGCGTCTATTGATTTTTGATTTTTTAAAGAGTTTTATTTATTAATTTGTATGATATTCTTAGGTTTTTTTTTTTTTTTTTCAATTTTCGTGACTAACTTTTCACGTAAAATAAATCCTAAGAGAGAAACTATCTTAAATCAATTGGAGATTTTGTTACTGTGAATTTATATTTCGAAAAAAAAAATCCAACTTTGTCGTTCACGTCGCTATACTACCCGATATAGCATTTAAAAAATTGAATTTAATCATAACGGTAGCAAATTTTTCCATTGATTTTTTTCCCCGTTTTATAAAAATGTTGTCAAAACAATACTACGAAATACGAAAACAACTCTAAAAATCTCATAAGAAATTCAGGGAAAAAATTTCAATGGACAAAATTTATTACATTGGTTTAAAAAATTCATACCGGTTTTCGAAAAAAGTTTATTCGTAATTCGTATAGAGTTTGTTTCTATTTTTTTTAACATTATACCTTCTGCATTAAAGCATATCTTATTTTCTGTTTAAAAAATTATCTCTCGGAGGTTGACTCGTGTTTGTTTTAATCTTTTCCATATTTTCGCATGTTTTTAAAAGCCATCTTCTTTTTGCAAATAAAAATACAAAAACTCAAATATACTCCACGTTATCCTTAGAAATCAAATACTTAATATTTTATAATAAATTTAATATATTTTTATAATAATTTTCTTAAATGAAAGATGTGGAAAAACTTCCTCGAAGAAAAATTATACACTACGCCTTGAAAATTTGCCATAGCTTTCTTCGTAACATTATCAGAAATAGAGAAAACCACAGTGCCTATATCTCATTAATAAACTGCAATTAGTCATGGACATGTTAGCTCGCACAGAGCTATGAACATAGTGTTTCTAGAACTGCGCACATTTCCATAGGAATATCTTCGCAATTTATGTATGAAATACGTGTTAGCTAATGAGAGTGTGCAAAAGCTTCATTATATTGCATGTTATCGATATTATGGTGCACAAATTCTTGGTGCTGTAAATCCACCATACCTAACCACGAATCGCAAACGCACACAACTCAGTTTCAGATATTTCAAAATCAGATATATTTTTGTTTAATAAATATACATTAATTAATTTTACGATCTACGATATGAACTTAAGGGAGAAATATAAAGATATTTTTGCTTTCCTTCATTTTATTGTGTGTCTATAGAACGAGAATGAAATTTACCGTCTATGGTTTTATATCGAATTAGTTAGAAAGAAAAAAATAAATAATTTTGATTTTTTGACATTCCTTACAAAATAAATTATAGGACAAAAATAATGTTTATAAAATACTGTTAGGGTCTCTAGAACATCTATTGCCATCTAATTTTTTATATTGAATAATTTGAATGTTTTAAATATTTGTTAAAATTCTTGTAACTAATTCCATCTCTACACTCTCTGTGAGAAAACCTACAGCCAGTTTTCACATACACCGTAAAAGAAAGAAAAATGTGGTTTTTGGTTTTACCGTACAATGCAATCTATAGGACAAAAGAAATCTTTAGAAAATACAGTTTTCGGTAAACGTAAAGTAGTCTGAGACATATTACATTTTATCGTAAAGCCTATTGTCCATTTCCATTAGCGGCCTTATACCTTTTTACATTTGTTGTCAGTAAAATGAGAAACGACATTTCTGGATAAGTTAAGTGGGAAGGGAATGGGTTTAAACACTGGAAGGAATATTGAATTATTTACCTACTGTTAAAAAGTATTGAATCTGACAAGAAATATCTAGAAAATATGCAGATATATTGCATTATTTTCCTACGCTTAGATGACTGGGAATTAATATATGTATCTAAAAAATATGTAAACAATATTTAAATATTTACTGTCGGAATGTTTGATAGCGTTTTTTTATTAGATATTTTAACTATTGGAATTTACTTGACTAGACATCTACAATCTACATATACGTATCTACATATCTACATCTACAATCTACAGAAAAATTAACTGTTTGGTATTTTACTTTATAATGGTGTTACATTTTTTTAATTTATAAAAACCTTAATATATTCTCGTGAAATGTAATTTTCTAAATACTATGAATATTTATCGATTTGAAACACATAAATATCGGTAGAGTATCAAGCATGATTTAAAATGTTCTCTTTTGGATAATATAATCGGTAGTGAATCGCGAATATATAAGGATATTTAGAGTTGTCTCATTAAGCATTAAATTGTAAATTAGGGAACATATAAAAAAGTTTTTATGTATGATATGGTATATAATCTAAACAATAATGAATTTTCATAGCTTATAGAACTCGTCTTAAAAAGTGTTGTAATAACATGTTTTCTTTCCATTCTGTAACAGACTTCAAACATTGTTTTTTACACGGGAAATTTTTTATGAGTAATGCATAAGATAACTTTTAAAAATGAATTCAAAATAAAGTGGATTTTTTTAATGAATATCACAGTTACTTAAATGTGAATAATTTTAAATCACTTGCTATCATAAGATTTTCATTGACAGCATGAAATATTGTTCAACTGTAATGAGATTTTTTTATTATTGCATATATAAGCAAATATTTTTTATTATTGATTTAAAAAATCACACAGTATTAAATATACACGATAAATAGAGATTTGAGTAACCGCTTATTTTATTTCAAGTATACAATACACACAGTTTACCATAATATTTTCAATTTCTGTTATTACCTTACTAAAATCTGTTGTTGGTTGCTTTGAGTTAGACATCAGACCTGGCAAGAAAATTATATATTAAAATATGTCCTTTTTAATACGTAATAGTAAATTTATCTACACTGTTAAAAATTTGCAGCCAACTGTCCAGTCATTTGACCGTTTTTATAGAAAACGGTTACATAACTGTAATTCTGACCATATTATTGCCCGTATTATGGTCAGAATATAGTTAAATTATGGTTATGTAACCGTTTTCTATAAAAACGGTCGAATGACTGGACAGTTTGCTGCAAATTTTTAACAGTGTACGCTACTTTCTAAAAAGTTAAAAAAAGCACATTCAAATGCATATATTTTAAGGAATTCTAAATTAATTTAATCAAAAGCCGCATTATACATTTAGCGTCCTTTTGTTAAATATTTCAAACTTGTTCCGATTTTATTTTTAATGTTGCATTTTTTGGTGAAAAATAATTCGTTTTATGTCCTATTTCTTAAACTTTTATTTATGTGTTTGGAAGCCATCCAGAAAGGTGTTCATTTAAATGATGTTAACAACTTTCTGGAATGATACTAATATATCAAGGTGAAAATAACGTGACTTTTCTTTTCATATACAATAAATTTCATTTTTTTTACTGCTGTCAAATTATCACTATCTTATTCATCTATAATTTATTCTTGTAAAAAAGTATTTTTTTAATAATATTTTGTTATTAATTTTAATAGACATTGCAGTATATTCCTGTTTATTTTCCATTTTTGTCTAAACATTTTGTGTATCTTACGTTTTTGCACTCATCGTTCATTGTTTGTTAAGAATATAATGTAATAAATCCAATTCTTTACAAACTGTTTAGATAAATGCAGTACTTTTCGTGAAGGTCTTTTACACTTCATATTAATGTTTTATAATTACATTTTCGTTTGTTGATTGAGTTAATAATTTTTATTTCGATAAATGATCGTTTATTTAGTTATTGTTCTTTTGATCTGTACTGAAAAGAAAAATATTTTTTAACGAAAAGGCTGAAGAAAAAGATAGAAATGGTAAAACAAAGCGCCAGCGAGGAGAAAGTTTCATATCAACAAATTGGAAAATCGTGATCTCGAGGTTATGATATTTTAATAAGTGAAATATAAGGTAAAGCCAGAAGAGATGGCGCGGTCGGAGAGATTGCGCACATAGAGGTTCGGAGGGAAGGAGTAGAGTGAACGCGCAACGACTTCAGGTAGTAGTACAACAGCAGTAGTGGAGTGTCTATTCTAAAGTGCACGTTGATTGTTTTGAGTGTCTAAGATAAAGCATTGTCATTTGTTTTGTTTTTTTTCCCAAAGTAAGTGCTTGAATTTTCATAGCTATTCATCAGAATTTCTAAACAATGTCAGTAGTACAAAATATTTTTAACTTAAACGATTTCTCATAAGCTGCTAATCTAGACTAACAATGTGAACATCAACGGTTCATTTTAGTAGCGGCCATGTTTATATAAAAGGCCGCGCAATCTCTCCTACCGAAATTGGGGAGTTTGCGCATCTGCTCATTAGGAAAGATGGCGCACTGTTTCCATTAGTTTCCATATTAGGAGCGATTGCGCAGCTTATTGGTAAATTTGCATAAAAAAAGAAAAAATAAAATGGATTAATTTTAAGTTAAACGTGTTATCAAGTAACTTAATGTTATTTTGTAATCTTATCTGGACTTGCTTTTTCTGATTCTTTAATTTTATTTTCCTTTAATTAAATTTTTTTAATCGTTTTTAAAATTATTTCCTTTTTCTGATTCTTTAATCATTAGGTTGAAATATTCACTCCTAATACAATAATATTTGTTCACAAAAAACTTACAACAATGTCTTTTAAGTGTAATTATTATTGTTAACAATTTAACTGTAGTTATTATTAGTAACAATCTATCCTACCCATGTGCGCAATCACACCAACCCTGTACGGACAGTTTTCGCGAAATAACTTTCTAGGTTTTATTACAACTGTTCTATTAAATTACAACATAACAACAAAATAGCAATGGAAATGCATAAAAAAAACAAATGAAGTAAAAAGAATTAATGGATAGTTTAGCAAAAAAATAATATTTAGATTATTTATTGCTATTCTTTTGAATTGTGCGCAGACTCTCCTAGCTTTACTTTATATCATATTTAATTGCGAATTAAACAGCGTCTAGATGAATGTTTAAACGCAAGGAAGTCTGACACATTACGTTCTAAGACTGCGGGAAGTCTTGTGTATCTTCACAGATTTCTATCTAAATAAATATTGCTTCACGGGTATTTGTTCCTCCAAATCATTGCATTTTTATTCGAATAGCAGATTAGATATAACTAAACAAAATTAGGTAGATATCTGGGCGTTACGACGCACATGAAAATCCTACGAGCATATCTCGAACACTGCTATCCGTTGATGCATCGAAGTCTATTGTTATATATGGGAAATATTTAATATTGCATATGTAATTCTACATGAGGAATGTCGCTGGTGAATTATTACTGGAAAGGTACATGTTTCTTTCGAGGTGTAGCATTCCCGACATCGGTGAAATCTCACAATTATTTTTGACGTAGCTATCACAAAATTCCGTTTTACCATCACACATTTTCGATAGCACTACATTTTTAGCATTTAGGTTTTAATAATACATATTTGTTATTTCAAACATATATATATATATATACTTTATATATATATATATATATATACTTTATAATTTCGTTGTATATATGTTCAGGGCTTTATATATTTCGATAAAATGTTGTACCCAGAAAAAAATATATATAGTAGCCAGTAACAAAATGTTTATCTATACCTCCTTCTCCACCTCACTGGATTTAAAAAAAAGGGTTTTGAAAAATAATAGAGAATATATAATAAAAGTACAGTTTAATATTATTAGTTAAATAGTTCAGAATACAAAACTACACTTATACTAAACTAGTATTACGTTATATTCTTGAAATTTAATTAAGTTTTATTGATTTACTTCAAATGAATTATAATCACTTATAGATTATTAAGTCTGATTTGAAAGTTACAAAATAAACTTGAGCATCTTTTAGCATTCTAACGGATGTTACATGCCACAGAGGATAGATTGGCCCTATTTCTTACTGTTTTCTGAAACCCATTCCCCGCCACATTCTAATCACGTGACATGCTAGAGCAGAAGATAATGGCGATTTCTGCGCATGAGATTGGAAAAACATTTTAAACTTGGTTCTTCCATTAAAAGTGCGAGAAAAGGCAAATCACTGCCTGCCATGCAGAAGTCACCAGAGGCGATTTGGCAACCGCATTTGTCAAGACCTGTAATATATATGTATATGCGTGTGTTCTCTATCTCTGTGTGTGTTTATTTAAACATAATTGCGAATTACTATAGATTTCCTCTTTGACAAAATTATTGTAATTAAAATTGAACTATTAATTCGTATAATTCGCAAGAAATACTTATTGGTATTAACAACTTTAGCGATATTCTGAAACATTATTATTTCATTTTATTTCAAGCAGCTACGACTTCA
The DNA here is from genome assembly GCA_963931845.1 of Maratus michaelseni. Lineage (NCBI taxonomy): Eukaryota > Metazoa > Arthropoda > Arachnida > Araneae > Salticidae > Maratus > Maratus michaelseni. The sequence goes on from OZ007593.1 coordinate 84,500,882, forward strand.
AACATCCATCAAAGCTTCATACTTTTTAAATACTGAAGCTTTTTACTTGCATAAGCATTACTATTCTTACGTATAATTAAAATAAACGTGTACCTATACTTATTCTAATTACAATATTACTTGCTTAGAACATAATGTACGTGTACAATTCAATTAATTTACCACAAAATATATTTTCAGAATTACCACCACAATATACGAAATGAATGGTTACATGTCGTCACGTAAACGGATTACGAAGGAAGATGTATCAAAACATACTACATGCGACATGAAAGTTCGTAATGCGTCTACATGAATATATTAAAGAATAATAAAATAGAAGGAATGATGTATATATCATTAACACGTTGAAAGCAGAGAGCTTTTTCTTAAAACTTTGAATTTGTCAGAAGAAATTTAAAATAGATCACGAAAGAGAAGGAAGTTTTTGTTACAAATTAAATTTTTTAAGTAACATGTATCGCATTTGCAATAATATTTTAATTTAAAAATTTGCCGAAAATGGGTGTTTTTCATATATGTCTTTTCGAAAAGTGGACAAATACAATTTATAAGAATAATGGAAGATATATTATTTACATTTTTTTTAAAGAAACAGTTTTTACGTTTTCATATTAAATAAAACAAATATGTTATGCTACTATCAATAACGTTTTAACCGTAGATTCAGATACTATTATTTGCGTAAGCCAAGTAATTTAAGTATTCAGAAACTAGAAAAATCTTGTGAATTCATTAATCTCAGTGCAATCAAAATAATAGATTTTTCGTATTTGTGCCTAATGCCCCTTGTGTATCATCTGAGACTGTCCACTGTACAAAGGGCATTTTTATACTTGAATACTAAATATTTATTTATTTCCTTGTAATAAAATTTTCTAAATAGACTCATTGCTGCTTTATATTTATGATATTTTTCTTTCCTAGATTTTCAAATTTCCCTGTGGCGGAATACTAAAGCCCCGTGTACTGTCCATGCTCCAAACTCTGAAGAACTCAAACACTTATCTAAGTTGCCTTGAGAGTAAATACACGACATAATCCACTCGTTCAACCTCCCTTTCCCATATTAACATTCGTCAGCTGACCACAGTAAAATAATTAATGTATAATTGCAACAAAATAGCCGTGGAAATTAGATTCAATTAGGCACAATCATACTAGCGAAAGTCAGAGAAGCGATAGATAGATTGCATAAGCTTAAAAGCATAAGTGTTATATATCGGACAACACGCTCACATAAAAAACTATACTACCTTCATATGCAGTAGCTAGGTACTTCAGTATCATTTAAAAACATTTACACAATCTGGGTCTTCAAAAATCTTATAAAATCCCTTATTAGAAAGCATTGGGGATACATTTAACAAGTACAATATAAATTTGTAAACATACTTGATTTCTGAGGTTTATTGTTAGCTGTAATTACAAGTATGGGGAAAAATATTTAAACTAATATTTAAATAATCTGAAATTTAGCACCGTTGTGGTAAATAAATATAAAATGTCATATTAACAAATTTCACTACATTTATTTAATTTTTGTTTTCTGAAATGAAATAAATAAGTATTAGAAATAAGTATTAATGTACGTGTATTATTGCATTAACTTTTTTTTCTTGTCCTAAAAACGTGTGTGAATTAACTCTACAATATTCAATACTTCGGCTTACATGCACTTCACACGAATACATCCCGGGGCATATTTTTTTTTAATTTCTTGCAATCCGTTTATAATAAATCTTATTCGATATTAACATATTATCGTTGCGATTATATTCTTACATGTGCAATATCACAGGTGTATTGTTGCAAGAGTTTTCATAGATAATTTAATTTCCAAATACCATGTCCCCAATATCTCGTGAAACATAAATCTAACAAAAAGAAAATCAATTTATTTCACCGATTTTTTGGAGTACCAATCATCAGATTTTGGAAGTAATATACTTGTAATAATCCCGCAGTAACAAGATACATTTGTTATTTATATCAACTATTCTGCCATATAATTAGGATTTAACAAAATACAAGTACGTGCATGTGCAATCACTGCCCAGATTATAATTTACAATGGATTCATTTAATAATGAGATTTTATCCGCTCAAAATTGTGAAGGTAACCAAGAAAATTATATTTAAAGACAGTTTAAATTAAATTAGAAATTTATGAAACAACAAGCAACTAAAAAAATTTGGTAATAGAAGAAAAATAAGATAGTTATATTATTTCGATGGTAAAAATTGCATATTCAAATTTTCAATTCGGGATCGATAATGAATGAAAAATATTAAAATAGCGAAGTAACAAAAATGTATGATTCAGTAAAAAATTATATATTTGAATAAATATACGAAATACAAAATGAATAGTGGCTAAAGCATAGAGTTACTATTTGTGTGAAATAGAATAATCATGTTATTTTATTTTCAATTAGTCTCTTTTCTGTTAATTCCCATTTTTAAAACCAATATATAAAAAAGTAATCACTCTAGTATAAATTTTATATTATAAATAAACCATCTATGTTTTAATTTCGCGATAAGGATTATTTTCTTTTAATTAAAGCATAATATATGTTTCCTTCTATAAATATTTTTTAAATTAAATCATTCTTGCATATTACAGTTGCCGTTCAGAACAAACTGGATTTTATGCTACTACATATTTTTAAAATTTATTTTTGCTTCTGTAGTCACAAGCTTATGTTGGACATTACTTAATTTACAAATATACATAACTGTTAATAACGTAAATTCTGATTTACAATATATATATATATATATATATATATATATATATATATATGATAAATTACCTAGGGAAACAAGTTTATTTTCACGTGGAGTAAAATTAAAATTTTTTATTTTTTTTTTTTATATTTGTTCTATTACAGTTGACGAAATATTTAATGGAACAAGAAAACGTCTGTGAATATCATTTCAAAATTTCAGTCACGCAGTATAAAATATATTTCTAGACATGACGTTTCATAAACTTATTATCAAGAGATGGTGTATCAAAACATCAAAAGATGTATTACAGGTGACATATTAAATTTGTTACTGGGACCTTTCTCCATATATATTTTGAAGAAAGATGAAATAGAATGATGTATAAAAGATTAACAAGATAAAAGCTTAAAGATAACACCTTTGAATGTGTTATATATTACAAAAAATATGGAATATACGTAGTCACAGAAGGAATCTAAAATAGGAGAAGAAAATATATTACTTATTAAAACGGTAAATTACCCACGTAATTGAATTTTTTTTTACTTAGGTTTGACAGTCTGTCTGTCCGTCTGACCGTACCTTAACTCTCGTAAATATATTTGGATTGACCTGAAATATGTGTATGTTATTAACGTTTACTCTTTCATGAACCGTAGTGAAAATGATTTTTGTAGCATTTAAAGTATGTTTCAGGGGTTGTCATAATTATTCCGTTATATTATAGTAAATGGAAAAAAAATCGTTTCAAGCGCATTTTGATTATGTTACGCCATTTGAAGCATGATAAAATTCATATACAATTATGAAGCGCACTATAACATGCTTATTGTAGATTATGCGCTGCAAAGCATTTATTATGCATTTACAAGGTCACATAAAACAATTTTGTTACACAATGTACTGCGAGAAAAAATCTTTTGCAGTGTAATTTAATGAAGATTCAATATTTGAAACATAATGAAATTTATATGTATTACTGAGGTGCACTAAGGGTTGTTTATAATTTATTTACATAATAATTCGATTGCATTCGACGTGCAATAATTATAGTCTATGTGTGACCTTTTCATGTTTGGTTTGCGATTTTAGGTTTAACTAAATTTTTCCATAGTTTTTTTGCATGTAAATATGGTATGACCGTGGTATGATGGCGTGTACATATGGTATTGGTATGATCATCATATCATATACAGGGCTACAAAGCATTTATTATGCATTTACAAGGTCACATAAAACAATTTTGTTACACAATGTACTGCGAGAAAAAATCTTTCGCAGTGTAATTTAATGAAGATTCAATATTTGAAACATAATGAAATTTATATGTATTACTGAGGTGCACTAAGGGTTGTTTATAATTTATTTACATAATAATTCGATTGCATTCGACGTGCAATAATTATAGTCTATGTGTGACCTTTTCATGTTTGGTTTGCGCTTTTAGGTTTAACTAAATTTTTGCATAGTTTTTTTGCGTGTAAATATGGTATGACCGTGGTATGATGGCGTGTACATATGATATTGGTATGATCATCAGATCATATACAGGGCTACACAATGGAATTCATAAGTATCACTGTCTATGGGAGTGAATTGATTAGAAGTTGTTTTTCACTGTTTTAAGCATTTTTCTGCTGAACTATATTTAGTAGAATATACATAAATTCATATACAAGGGTACGAAACGTTAATTATACATTGCCGTTTATGGTTGATAATTGCCGGAAGTGAGTTTTTAATTCGCCTTATGAGTTTTTTACATGAATTAAATTTTATATTAACATATGATGTGTACAAAAGGATTCAGATAACATACAGGACTGTACAAAAAATTCCGAGTGAATTTCGATCGATTGGTGAAAATTTCTAAATGTGAATTCCAACTGAACTAAATTTCATCGTGCTACGTAGTATATAACGAAATCTATAGATCATATACAAGGCTGCACCAAATATTTCGACTAATTTTTTGACTATGGAATGTAATTGCTAAAACTTACATATCTTCTTTCATCATATTTAACGGTGAAATTTCTTTACTGTTTACTGGATGAGTTGGAAAGTGTTTCATAATCTATGCTTGAAGCATGAATTTTCGTTATTGTTCTATCATCAATAATCAATAGGTTATTATGGAATTTACAAGTATACGTAATTACTAATAAATCAATTTCTCATTGACAATAAATATGAGAAAAAATATGTGGTGGGAAGTAGTTATTATCACATACTGTAAAATTAAAATCCTTTAATGAAATATATATATATATATATATATATATATATATATATATATAGATGTTATATGTATATTTTAATACATTTCCCACGACATCTAGTGAATCGATGAAACTTTGAATTGGATACATCATAACAATAAATATTTGGAGAGATATCCATTTTATGCATAAAGTATACATAAGCAGGGATTTTTTGCGCCGATAAAGTACTATATCTTGATGTTTTGATTTCAATAAAAATGAAATATTGAAATGGTGACCTCATTCCCCGGTATGGTATATTTATAGACATATATATTTCCTTACAAAAACGACATTTGCCTTTGAACGATATGGACATTTTTTTAGTTTTTATGTCTATTTCTAGTATATAAAAACGTTTTTGTTCACTTGATATATGTACAAGAGATACTCTGGTAAATTGCCAAACAAAATACAGAAATCGAGAATTTTTTTTCAGCAATAAATAAAAATAATGCAACAGAAATAAAAATTATAGAATTCTCACAGAAAACTTAACATTATAGTTCAAAATATACCTGGAAAGGAAGAGTGGAGTGTTAAAATGAAAATATAAATACTATATTGCCAAAGCTGACCGGTCACTTGCGATTTTAGACGTTTTTTTAACTATCTAGAAAAATACATGAGGAATTAATCTGAAACTGCAGGTGTGTAAACAGTATAGTATAGCTTATATATTTCCGCCAAATTTTTTCACGAAACCCTATAGGGGACTGTCAACAAATTGAAAAATAAACGAATATCTTTTGAATAACCCTGTAAAAACTAATGTAGCACAGGCGTTCAAACTCGAGATTATTAATAAGTGGCTTATTGTAATATACTGTGTTCATTTCTATGAGGATAGTATGTATACTGGTTGAGAAATTAAGGTTTTTATAAAAACAGTCCCGAATTTAGCCTAGTTTTTTGCTTATAATTTGCAGAGTTCTTAATATAAAAAAAAAGTTTTTTTCAGAAAATATGGCAAAGAACATTGTACATAATACTCTGCAATAAGAATTAAAAAATAATAAAAATTGGATGAAAAATGAGAAGGTTTTTTAAAAAAATGTTTCACTGCACATGCGTGAATGCAATCAAAATATAATATGCATAATATATTAGATAAGTCTATAGCGCAAATTTTGTGAAAGTCGAAATCCGTTGTTCCCAAAAAGAAGCAAAAATATGAGGGTATGTATCAAATATCTGTTGATTAGTGCCAAGATAGCGTAAACAATATTGCACGTACTGCTATATTTGGATACAACCCCTTATCTTTTTGCTTCTTTTTGGGAACAACGGATTTCTAGCTTATTCAATCGACGACAATTTTCAGAATTTTCCAGCTATTATTTTGAGACTTTCACAAAAGTTGCTATATATACTTAGCTAATACATTATGCATATTATATGTTGATTACATTCGCGCATGCGCAGTGAAACATTTTTTAGTATACCTGCTCATTTTATTCCAATTTTTATTATTTTATAATTCTGATTGCAGAGTGTTATGTACAATGCTGTGTGACATATTTTCTCAAAATAACTTTTTTTTTATATTAAGAACTCTGCAAATTATAAGCAAAAAACTAGGCAAAATTTGACACTGTTTTTATAAAAACCTTAATTTCTCTACTAGTATACATGCTATCCTCATAAAAATCAACACAGTATATTGCAATAAGCCACTTAATTATAATCTCGAGTTTTAGCGCATTTGCTACATTAGTTTTTACAGGGTTATACAAAAGATATTAGTTTTTTTCAATTTGTTGACAGTCCCCTATGGGGTTTCGTGAAACAATCTTCGCGGAAATATATAACCTATACTATACTGTTTACACACCTGCAGTTTTAGGTTAATTCCTCATGTATTGTTCTAGATAGTTAACAAAACGTCTAAAATCGCAAGTGACCGTCCACCTTTGGCAATATAGTGTATGTATATTTAATAAATAACACTTGGATACTTTTTGCCATAGCTATAAAATAATAAACCAGTATTTTAAATCATTTTACATAGTAATAAAGTCATTAAAATTTTCAAGGAAGGTTTGTCTAATACTTTCAAAGTATATTATTGGTTAAATGTGGTATAACTTTTTTAAAAGCTCCATTAAATAATCAAATAAGAAGAAGCATTAATATAAATTCTTAAATATGGTAAATAATAATACCTTTAATAATAAAAAAAAAGAAAATATTTTAGGAAACACTAATATATTTTAAGAACATTTTTGTTTAGAGCATATAAGATAGCCCTTCGCCAAATTTTGATAATTAAATACAGAATTTTTTTACTTACATAAGCAGTAATATTTTCTTCAATAATAATTATATACAAATGTACTTTTACCTATTATAATAAAAAATATATTACTAGCTCATAAAATAAATAATATTTCACATAATTTAATGGAGAATATCTTTGCAGAAATGTAGTCACGGAATATTAAATATTTCTAGAGACTCTATATTCTATAAACTATTTAGTGAGAGAAGATAGATAAAAACTTCAAAATATTTATTATGCGTGACATAAAAGATATAACTGGAACCTTTCTACATGAGTATTAAGGAAGATGAAATAAAATTACGTTTAATAGACACAAGTTGAAAGTTCATAGATTTTTCTAAAACGATAGAATGTTTTATAAATTAAAAAAAAAAAAAAAAAAAAAAAAACCTTTGAAATCACAGACAAATCCTAAAATATGGGAAGAAGTTGTGAAAGGTTTACTGTAAATTAAAAAATTAAAGTAGCATATATGACGTTTATAATGTTATATTTATTTCAAAAGCTTCAAAATATTAATAATTTTCATACATCTGTACAATTAGTGAAAAAATAAAATTTATACAAATAGTAGAGATGCTGTCTAATTTTCTATAACACTTTAAAAGTAAAATATTTTTCTGCTTCATATCGAAACGAATAAATATGTTATTCTTATATTTGTAATTATTTAACATCAGATATAAATTCTATAATTTTTGTAAGCAAGAAATTTTAGTATTCTCAAATATGTAAAGGTAATTGTGGACTCAAGAAAAATTATAGAATTTAAAAGAGTTGATTATTTCTATATGTACCTAAGTTGTATTTTATACATTTTCAGAAACTCAATAACGTACAAGAAAATGCCATATTTGAATATTAAATATTTTATTTTTGTACATGCAATATAAACTTCTAAATAAATTGATATCTGCTTTATATTTATCGTCTTCCTTACATATGCCATTTTCCTTTTACACTTCAAAAAAGTTTTTGTCACAATTTGAGTCTTAAACAAAATAGAAATTGTCCTCCACCGTGACACATGAGGTGCATTCGTAAATTAACCAGTTTATACATTTTTAGATCTTAGTGCAAAATCTGTGCAAAAATGCATGAATACAAAATTAATTTTATGTGCAGATTTTCATATTATAAATATTAATCTTATTTTATGAAATTATGTTTCAATACACTTTTACAAACCATTAATTACAATTATGTTACATTAAAATTATACTATGCGCAAATATCCAATACAAGACAATGTAAAAAAATGATAGATACAATGATAAATGATAGATAGAAATGATAGATTTCCAGTGAAATGAATTACATCGTCTGTTATTATGATATGATAAATTTCCTTAATAAAATAAGTACATTTTAAGTTGGCAACATTTTGTCTTTTGCTGAAACTTGTTGTTGTCTTTTTTTGTTACTGAAAATTCTACTGGTGAATTTAAATCTAGTTTAGAAAATTTTAGAATTTGAAATCCATATTTAGACTATTTTTCCATTTAATATCTATTTCTCCGAAAACTTTTCTGTCGGTATATTATAAGATTGCTATAATTAAACAGTATAAGTATACAAATTTAGTTTTTAAATTTAGTAATACGGAAACAATATGACTACATCTTAAATATGACGTAATCAACATGGCAACCTAGAATCATTACCTATCATGGGATATCATTGAATTAATTACGTATGATTGGATTTAATAGAATGAAAAAAAAAACTTTTATTGATATCATTTTACGTTTTGATTCAATTTTTATAAAAGTTGTAATGTTTCGACAAAATCTGCAACGACTGTATCGATTAAATTTCAAACCTTTCGGTGGGGGGATTTTTGCGCTGTTGTGTGCGGACATGCAGATATACCAGACGACGACTAGATGTGCTACATATTTATATACTTACAAACGTACCTAAAAGCTTAAAAAAAATACTTAGTCTGTATTTAGAATAAATGTGTCATATTGTACAACAGATTTTTAGACTACATTCATCTCTGCAGTTATTGGCCATCAGTATTTACAAATATGTAAAATAATATTTTTACAAAATACAAAATAAACTGCAATTGAGTATCAGAGATTTGATTGTAAAGCATTTAATTTTGTAAAATATAGTCAATCCATGCATAGATACCTTCATCGCAACGATTTATTTCTATGCTGTACTTCCAAACAGTCAAATAATAAAAAAAAGTAAAGAATTTGTTTGAAATATAATTCTATATATGTGCTACATTCCATTATACTATGTATTTTACAACTTTTAATTAAGTTGTTAATACAATAAAAACTTTTCTCATTAAACATGTTACTTTCCTCCTTTAATAAAATAAAGATCCCAATCTCATTTAGTTCAATTATACAATACGAAACATATTTTTCCCTGAGTACGTCAATTGAGAAATTCCGAAAAGTAACAAAAACAAAACTTACATATAAGGATAGAATAAACTGAATTATAGCCGTTCAATAGTAATCTATTTACCATTGTAAGTGACAGTTGTGGGTCAAGCATGATTTTCGCTTTTATAGAAAGCTGATAATTTAATCCAGTTCTTGTCTCCTTGTTAAGTGACTAATGAATTATTCGAGCTCTTATAAACACCCTGCTGATTGTGTTTACATATATGACAAACTAATTGACATAACCGAATTAGCTTTACCACTTACAGTTAAAGACACTTTATATAATATATCGTTCTATTGTTATAAGATACAAAAAAAAGTACAAAACATGTATATTACGAAGTTTTATAATATAAGCGTAATATTAATAAAACAGAGAAAAAGTAGTAGCTTTTTCAGTTTACATGTTTATTTATTTCATATTTTGACTTATTGGAATAAAAAAATACTTACAGAATTAAATATCATTGAAAATTGCTATCTATAATAAATAGAGCTTAAGCAACGAGTATGTTTTCAAACATTTATGTATTTATATCTTATATATAGGATGATTCTTAGTATTTAGAAATATTTACCATAGATAAGATTGTAATTCAGGCATTCCTAAACAAACAAACATCACATACAAACAAAGAATTGCAGTTTATAAAAAAGCGCATGGTGTGACGTTTGAAGCTAAGCCAGACTTCTTAAGATAGTTATTACATAAAAATGATATTTTTATCAGATTTGTTTTTAAATTTCAGTCCAATATGATGGTAATCCAAGTAGTTTTGGTATTATACGGCAATTCGGCCAATCACAGTATATTTAAAGTCGGCAACATTAAGAAATAAGATTTGTATAACTCATTGTAGGTTTGGTACATTTAGTCGCCATCTCCAGCACATATAATGATGTCATAAGAATTCTCTTAAACTAAATCTGAAGAAACATCGTTAGAATATCTTCATAATATTATTATTATGCATGGATATTGAGGTGATTACAGTGAGACTATCGGGATTTTTGACGAAATTCGTAAATTGCGTCCCTTGCATATCTACATGGCAAACCGAGTAGCAAATAATGCATGTTATCACTGAAATATTATTTTAAATACAACAGGAATAAAGAAAACCGAGATATATCTTAATTTAAACAAAAATAACAATATTGTGTGCATTTTAATAGCAACTCTATCTAAATAGTACAGAAAACGTTTAGTACAGTATGTGTGCTCATTTTTATAGTTAAGTGTTATAGCCCAATCTTAATAGAGTGCCTTCAGTTATTAGGAATTATACATGTCAGTATGCGATTTTTTTTAATCTATATTTTAAATAATGCACTACTGTAAATATTTTTGGATGATATAGAATATGTTTATTAAGATGCATCATCTAAAATGTATAAAACCATTGCAATGGGACAATTCACATTAATATAAATAATGTTTAAAAAAATCAAGATTATTTTTTACTTTGAATTATATTGATAATAGTATCAGACGACTCTTCATTCACATTTATTTTTAAACTTTCTTTCTATCTTCTTCTAATAATAGTAAAATATAGGATCAACATTATCTGCTAATGCATAATTTGAAATTTAACATTACGTGAAATTGTTACATGAAAAGCGAAATGCTGAAACAAGTGCTAACGCAATATTTTATCAATTAGATTTTTTAAAATGATACTTTCCTAGCTGTTTCGGAAAGAAAAAACATCCTCAAATAATGCGTTTACTTTTTTAATAGTGAAAATAGATATTCATTTGCTTGCATTTACTAGTTGAAATTTTAGTGGAAATAATGATCGTATGTTATAAATACTATATCAGCAAAGAATAAATTAAATGCAAAACTGAGCATTTTATGACATTTAGTCTTGAAATATTATTACGTCAATGATCATCTTTATTTGTAACTTGAAAATTACGAATACACACTCAGTGTCTTCAAAATCACTAGATCACTAGATCACTATAATCACTAGAACTTCATAGCCTGACCTACTGTGGAATCTACTTTTGTATCATCAACCTGATATAAATGTTAAAGATTTTATTTAATATTTCGTTATAACATTTGATAAAATTTTACATTAATGGATTCGAATCTATGGGGCTCTTAGTCCGTTTCGATTAAGTCTCAGTTTCATTTACTAACTAAAAGAACACCTTATTAGTCAAACATGTCGGTAATTTTTTCCAACTTCTTCAACCTTTTAGCATATTGAATTTTAATAATAATGTAATGTAATTTCATGCATTAGTTATAACTGCTTTTCGCTATTTTTAAATACATTTTAAAAGTGCACAATTGTGAATATAATATTCACTTTATTGTACGAATCACCAAAATCTAGTATATTATTAACTTTGAACTATGCACTAAATTTTATCACATATGAAAAGATAATTTCTTACGACTTTCTTAATTTTTTATACGCCTGATGCAGAACTTTTTTCATACATTTATTCTGATAAGTAATCCTTTTTATTCATTTGAAACTTGAGAATTGAAATTTTAAATTTCTTTCCTATCCATATGATTAGATTTAATCCATTCACTGAGAAACTTTTATCAGAAATCTCGAAAAGTAGTTTTAAAAAATTGATGGTAATTTGCTGGATTGGAAAAAAAGTTTTTTGTTTAATTATGAAAGTTCAGAAAATTCACATAGAAATTCTTCGAAAGTTAAGATTAATAGATTATTTTATTTTACTCCTTTATTATTACTTTAGGTGATGAAATAAAATATGTCTTTAATCATATGGTAATGACAATGACATTTTATGGAACATTTTATGGAAAGTATAATATAATTAGTTTGTTCATTTACAGCTGTAAAAACACACAGATTAACACAATCGAAACCATGCACTTATTTTTATAAATATGTGTAAACAGATAGAATAGATTTACCAGTTATCTTTAAACACAATATGAAATTATGAAACATAAACATTAAAATAAATAATTCTACATTTCAATTAACCCGCAAAATGATCATGCTTTCTCAACTTGGAGGAGATACTGCCGTGTCTCCGGATATAAATGAAAACAACAAAGAATGGAGGCGATATCCTTTTATAATAAGTTTTAATTAAAATATATCTTCAAAGATGGTGTTCGAAAATACGTAAAATAATGATATATAAATCAATTTAATCTCAATTAGATATGTTTTTTTTTTTTAATATTGCTATGTACAATTTATTGAATAAGATTTAATTAATATCTACAAAAGTACCCATTATCCACTTTAATAAAATATTTCATTTTCAAAATTGTGCATGAATATTATAAAATTGCGTTTAATAATAGCATTAATATAGCTTATGAACGAACCTTACAAATTTTAATTCCCAATACCGAAATATATCTTTTAATTTCAATAGACTATCTCATATTAGTTGAATTGTCAGTTTAAAGAATATGCAAAAGTCTATACTTCAAAAATACGTCTACAAATTCAACTACATTTTGTAATTTACATAGCATCGACGTTTCTAGTGTCGTCGCGCAATCTCTCATTAATATATCCACCGTATTCTGTAGTGTAGTGCCCTTAGAAATGTAATCTAGGATTAAAAGGTATGTTATGTCTGAGCGTGTTGTCTGGATTCCAATACTTTTGCGTAAAAGAGCCACTTATTCTGTCATTTTTGTCACTTTTGCAAATTATAGTTGAAACATTCTGAATCTGATTACCACGGTTATCAGATGCAGTGATATGGTAAATACGTTTCTGTGGTTTGTTGCGTAAAATAAATGCGGTGGTGTAAGTGATATCGTCACATTTTTGCCAGACCCGGATATTTAAGCAGATATAGACTAGAGCTTCATTGCTTCGGGACTTGGTGTTTAGAATGAGTTTACCCAGCTGTAGAGTGTTCTACCTACGTATTTCAAAAAACGAGTTTTGTGATCTACAGGATTCCTTTCTAGTTAGAGATACTCTCTATATTGTTACATATATATATATATATATATATATATATATATATATATATATATATATTTAGTGTTTCCTGAACTAATACGTATTAGTGACATTTCCAGAATTACGAGTGGTAGACTACGATCTTTCTATCAAACAGAGATCGAATTAAGTGAAATTCTTGTGGTCAGGTCTTTTTTGACAATTTAGTGTTTCAGCTTTTCGTTACTTTGCTTTCCCTGCTCTACTGCCACCCACATCTATCATTGATTTTAAATAAATAAATTTTATAGTTATTCTAGTTTTATGACTACATATTTCGTTGACGGGTCCGTATGGTCTACCACAAATGTTGCTGATAATGTTCACAACGCGACGGCTCGGCCGTTAGATGCTATTCCATGATTTCATTTCGGAACGATAAAGAAGACCTGGGTGACATCGGAGAAAAAGACGTGAATTACTTCATCTTGCACATTGTACATTGTACATTCAATAATATACTTAATAATAAATATCTGTTTTAAAGTGTTTCTTTGAAGGAATACGCGTATTATGACATGAAAACATTTTTATGTTTCTGACAATTCGACGTTATGCGCAAACTGTTGTCGAATTAAAGAAAGATATAAAGCAACGGATAAAACATTTAAAAAAAAGAAATAGAAGAACAATTTAAAATAAAAGAAGGGCGTTTGATTCGAACACGTACCGTGCTGATTCAAGCTGAAGCTCAAACCATTCGGACACCAACCTCTCGTCAAACCTGCAAGACAACGTTTTAAGTAGAAACATTCTTGATCTGAGCATGGTAATGACACCAGAACATCGTATACGAATGTCTTTTGCCCTTACAGAAAAAGGCCCAAAAGTGCGAATCCGGGTGTATATTTGCTGAAGAGTCCTATTTTCACATTAAACTTATCTAATTCCATTTGCGCTTGATTTGGGAATTTTTGAGGTCTTCAGTTTTAGGTTAAATAATGACAGTTTCCGTTGTTGAAATTTTTATAATCTCCAGTTATGAGTTTTTTTTTCTGTGTGAGATTTAGGAAAATTTTCTGATATGTCCATTTTAAAATTTCATGTTTATCTTATAAGGTAAATTTGCATCGATATTTCGGTATCAGAAAGTAGTTTTTTAAAATTATTTGGAGGTTCGTAGAAATTAATATTTTCAGGAGTTGGGAAGTTAATTATCACGTTTATGAATTTCTCAGCAGAGTGATAAGAATTTTCCAAATGTTTCTGTGAGTGGTAAATCAGTTTGGAATTTCAGAAAGGGAGCTGTTTTTCCCGTTATAATGCTAGTTAACCACATAAGTGACCAATTAAGAGTTTTTTAAGTTGTTGCGCATTTTTTGATTTAGTTAATATTTTGGATCTGATTTCATGTGTAATAAAAAATGTCTTGTACAAAAATTCAGCACAGAAAATTTTCCTTTAAACTTCTCACTGCCACGAAATGATATATACGTTACAGGTTTCACTGCAGTAGAAGAACTTTTTAAATTGTTGTAATTCCACAAATATAATAGAGTTTTAAAACACCGAGCATTGATTAAAAGTCTCAAGGATTATACTCATATACGTAATAAAATTTTCTCTATCAAGTTTTACCCATTAAAAAAATAAAATACAGAAAAAACAACATTAAAAAGTTGCCCTTTTGCTCAGCGGTCAGAGGAATGAGAATCCAAGGAGGGTTCTAGAATAATACCTAGATACTCTCTTATGAAGGTAGTCTAAAATTAAAAGGCTTGTTGAGTTTAGCTCGAAAAACATGGATTTTTGTATCAGCTTAGCAATAAACTAAAAAAAATTGTATAATATACATTGATCTAGTTTTAAATAACGTTATCGAAATCAAAAAATCTTCTAAAGCCCTATAACATTTAAAAAAATATTTTGTAAGAAAATAAATGTTTTGTTTATTTTGTTGTTAAATATTTTTTATTATTATTTTATCACTCAAAATTCTAAGTAAACACTATTTCAGAATTTATTCAAAATAATGGCGATTCAAACAAAATAAGTCCAATATATTAACTAGAAATAATACTTATTTTTTTTTTTTTTATAATGAGAATAATTATTTCTATGTTCTGATAGAGAATAATTAGTTTCTATGTTCTGATTTCAGCACTGAATTTACGTATTTACACATGAAAGAGTGTCATTCCATGATAAATCTAAGCTACAATAATTTATCGTCGAGAATAATGATTCTGGATATAACAAGATTTTCACTACGAAATTTTATTTTCCGATACCAAAAGTAGACGACATTTTGTCATTCAAACTCAATTTACCCTGTCACTTATATTCGAAGTTTAATTTAACTCTCAATAAATTTCTAAGTACTTTCCAAATGTCTTTGGTATAATCGCCGCCAGCATATGTTATTCATATTACTGTCGTCCATTTTATATAGTCATATTAAATCCAAATAAAAACAAACAGAATATATGCTTTATACTAGAATGTTGGAAATTAATATATTAAAAATATAAAATTAAAATATTTTGCAAAACATATTATTAGCTTATACGTCATAATTTTAGGATGAAATAGACTCAAGAAAACTTTAATTATACAGTCAAACAAGAAATTTTTGACAAAGTTACAACCTTTAATTAGTTTTTAAATCTATAGAGTTTTAAAAATTGTATCCATTTATTTTAATATAAATTCAATTTACATATTTATTTGCGGTTGGAAATAAATTTTAAAACTACATTTTTAGGAATGTAAATAATAATAATAATAATAATAATAATAATAATAATAATAATAATTTAATTAATAATAAATTAATTTAAGGTCATTAGCTTGATTACTGTTATTTATCTGTAAGAATTATATAATTATCCAAATTTTAGACGACGATAATGCGCCTTTTTAATTCAGTTATAAAAGGATTTTTTTTTTCTTTTTTCAACAAAATATATCATTATTGATATTAAGAAATTATGTATTCTAAGTTTAATTTTTAATGCATTGCTAGCTGGCTTCAGCCGCTTGCGGGCCCCTAATGTACATCGGGGCCCTATTTTACATAGCTGCCTGCAGCATCGTATAGGAGGCGTTCTGCGCACGCGCTGCAAAATCCATAGTTCCGCCTTCTACCTCCTGTATAGAGGGCGTAATCTCCTCTATGCGAAATCCATTTGCGTGTCCCTGTCGCCTGCGGCATCGTATATCAGGTGCGCTGCAAAATCATCAGTTCCACTTTACATCACCACGGGACGCAACCTGTTCAATACAAACATAACTGAAATCGTTAAGGCTATCGATGTCGAGTTGAGTGAGTCATCCTCTGTCATGATACGGCCAATAGAACGAGAGATAGAAAATTGCACACTGGTGGTGAATCTCGGAACTAAAATTGGTAAGTTCTATTCATGTCCAGTAGAATGAGCCAAACCGCGTCGCAATCGGACACATACAATGGGATATATTTTGAAATGAAATAGCAAAATCCTTAGCGTTTTATTTTTTCCCTATACAAAAGCCGGGATTTTTTTTTTTTTAAATCAACAATTATGGGCCGAATTCGAAATTTTTTTGAATATCCAAAACCTTAACTTACTCAAAGTAAGGATGCATACTTTTTCGATCAGAAAATACGAAAAAAAATATATAGAGAGAGAGCCTATTAAAATTCCAATTCTTTAGAAATGCATCATTCTGTAAATTTATCTTTTTCGGCAGAAAGCGCCTCGATATCTGATTCAGAATCCGTGCAATAATCAGAACACATTGAAATCTTTTGCATCTGTTCTGTTGGAATAGAAATAAAATAATTTTCCATTTTCATTAATTTTAATTGATATTTTGTTATTAATTTTAATTGATATATTTTTTAAGTTACTGGTCGATTTTTATGAATTTTGTTTCATTGATTTCGCGATTTTTTTTTACATATGTTTGCAAATTTTCGTGAACGTAGAGTAATTATTTTGACGTATTTTGAAAAGTGAGTTAATCGAGTTAACTTTGAATCTGGCAAACCCGCATTTTTTTTTATAGCAACCCTCTTCCCTCTCTGTGTCCGATTATAATTCTGGTCAGATTTGACCGAAATAAAGAAATGTTATGGTCCCAAGTAAAAAAAAATAAAAATAAAAATAAAAAATAAAAAAATCGGAAGGAGAAATATCGGCTGTGTGTGAACACCGAGTTTCGAATCGGTACTTTCGGTAGTTTTCTTTTTATTCGAGGATGCGTGAAAAAGAGACAATTGCGATGTCTGGAATTCTCAACGCAGTAATTTTGTTTGAAGTTTTAGATTAATCAGTTTCCTGTTTCGGTAATTTTGATAAGGTATTTAATTAATATCTCTCTTAATTAAAGGCTGATTTCTTCGATACTGTAATTCCAGAAGGTCCGGATTTTACCAAATTTGCTGCACCCACCGTGTGCAGAGTTTATCCTTTCACAGACGCACACACACACACAGTCACACAGACAGACAAACAGACAGATGTTTTTAAACATTAATATTAAAGACTAGTCCTCTAGCAGTCCCCTAATTTACATCGGGGACTCGAATAGTATAAAACCTCGTATATGACAAACGTCGAAACTTACGCTCCTTCGACATCGTATACCCGTCGTACTGCGACGCACCAGAATAACCCTTAAGCTTCACCTGGAATAGTATAATTCTCTAACTGAAGGAATCTCCTTTGCAGGTCCCCGCTGACTGCGGCAACGTAAAGCATCCGTGCTGCGCACGCGCTACAAAATCCAATAAATCTAACTTCTACCACGAGGAGGCGCATCCTGTTCAGGCGTGTTGCGCAAGTCCTAAAAAATTCATTATTTCCACATTCCACCGCC
Organism: Maratus michaelseni; assembly: GCA_963931845.1. Taxonomy (NCBI): domain Eukaryota; kingdom Metazoa; phylum Arthropoda; class Arachnida; order Araneae; family Salticidae; genus Maratus; species Maratus michaelseni. Next base: position 84,519,360 of record OZ007593.1, read on the forward strand.
AGTAGGCCTGTGCCATATGAAAATAACCGAAATGTGTAAAGCTATCAAAATCCAGTCCAATGAGACAAACCCCGTCGTTATCGGGTCCAAAGAACACGAGTTAAGAAAGCGCTCCCTGGTGGTGAAACATGGAACTAAAATCGGTACGTCAGGTCGAAGTCGAATCGAATGAACCAAACCGCGTTACGATACTCACAGAACCCGAGTTAGCTGTAAAATCCGTTTGTTCTACCATCCACCACCAGGAGGCGCAATCTGTTCTATACGAACATAACTAAAATATTTGAGACTCTCGATGTCGAGTCAATTGAGCCATACCTCGTCGTAATCGGGCCCATAGAAGCAGATATACGAAAACGCCACATGTTGAGGAAACTCGCAACTAAAATCGGTAAGTTCTATTGATGTCGAGTCGAATGATCCAAACCACATTGCAATCGGACCCATAGGACCCGAGATAATTTGAAAAGAAATAGTTATTCGAATATAGTATATCGAAATTCTTAGCTATTTCTTCTTTTCTCAATAGAAAAGTTGGAACTTTGCTAAAATCAAAAATTTTGTTCCAAATTCGATTTTATTTTGAATTTATGAAATCTTAGCCCACTCTAAGCAAGGATGCATACTTTTCAGATCTAAAAATCCGATATTTTCAATAATTTTTAGGACCCCGAATTGTTCCCCTATATATATAAAAAAAATTCTATATTTCTACGAGTAACCGATTTTCTGCAGCGAAAGCTACTATGAAAAGCTACTATGAAAGCTACTATGAAAACTGCGTTAAAAAAAACGAATCAATTAATTTAAAAAATAAATGTAATTCCATTTTATAATTAACTCACAATCTCAAATTTTTGAAACTTATAATAGTAGACAGCAGCCGATTACCGCGGTGTTAATTTGCAAAGCGTTGGTGAATTAGATCTTGTAATATGAAACCCTTTAAAACAGCCTAGTCCTTTTTCGTAATGGAGACCGAGATTTAAAAAAAAAAAATACTTTAGCATTTTGAACGCTGTTTCAGTACTGGGGGGAATCAAAATTTTCAAGGTCCCGGTAAAATAAACAATTTCATTGGATGTTTGCTAGCCTCAAATCGAAGTATGAATGCACGCAGAATGAAGTTCTCTCTTTATTACGGTAAAACTTTTCCTTGTTTCGTTAATTTTGATGAGGTATTTAATTTATATATGTCTTAATTAAGGTTTGATCTTTTTGATACTAAATATTAACAATTCCGAGATTTTTCAGAATTTTTTACACCAAGAGTTCCCCCTTGCTCGCTCCCGGAGCATAGTTTTTTGCGTCTCAGATAGCAGACAGACGCACAGACAGACGTTTCCAAACATTAATAATTTAGATTTAATGTACTTGAAAATGTTAAAATTGATAATGCCTTAAAGATGTTAAAATTGAAAATGCCTTACATATATTTACGTGTTCAATAAAAAATCAAATTTATACTTTCAAAAAAATTTATCTGCATGTTACGTGGTCTTGTACTTTGACACTCAGCTTGAGGACACATTTTAATGATTTTTCTGAGAAAATACATCCAAATTGTCTTCAGTATGCATAAAAGAGTGTATATACTTTAGCATTTTTATAAAATGGTAAAACGTTTTAAGTTTTTATTCATAGATGAAGTTTAATGTACTACCTTCCTGTAAAAGCATAAAATCGTTCTGTTATTGCGCTACATATTACTTAATTGATAATAATTAGAGATAATTTTATGTATATTGTAGGGTCAAACTAACGGACATTTTAAAGATTCTGTCTTTTTCAAATCCCTTTTAGAACAATTTAAATATGTTTTATACGTATCTTTGTTTTTTTTTAAAGGATAGTAGAGACATAATATGTTGGCAAAATTTTGATAAAATTATACATTTTATCAGAAAAATTAATTCTATACATAGATATGCTCAAAAACTCCAGTAATTGACACCATCCCTATTTTGTAACACCAGTACCTGACACAAAGTGAACCTGTGACTGAAACTTTATTTTAAAAGATTAAAATGCTTTAAAAAATTATTATAAAAACAAATTGCATTAATATTTATTAAAAAAAGGTGGGATTTGGTAATCTGTACTGCACTATTAGTAATTAAGAGTATATAGTATATGTATATGGCAGTAATATTTAATGCAGATATCAAATAACTGACATTTATGAACCGGTCACTGACGTCTGTTGTCATACACAGGTAAAGCAAATTAAATTTTAATGGTGTTTACTACAAGATAATTTTAAAAAAGTTCAAATAATACATTTTAACTTTCTTTAATATAACCAATAAATAACCCTTTTGTCAGAAACTGGTGAAATGAAATTCTAGTGACCAAAAATTATTATTTATATCTCAGTTAAAAATAATGATATTTGATTTTTTTACATATTAAAAGATGTATGAGATCCATTACATGAAAAATGTATGCTAAATTAATTCCACAGTCAGTTATATCAAACATTGTATAAAGTTGTTCGACATATCAAGATCTCAACTGCGAAAATTCAATTTTCTAATCCTAAAAGCAGATGACATTTTGTCAGTCAAACATAATTTATTCTGTCACACACATTTGAAGTTTGATTTATAAATAAGAATGTACTTTTCAAATGGGCTTTGACGTAATTATTTCAAGCACTTACTATTTGTTGTACATTAGAAATATTCCTTGGACTTCTTAAAGTCCCAAATTATTTTTTTTATGCGATATATTTTCTGCAATCTTGCTGCCACTATATATATATTTAAACTACAACACAATCTATAATTTGTTGCACATTACGAATGAAAGTAATTACTAAATTTTTATTATTAAAAAGCTATCAAAAATTATTCTTTGCTTATATTATATATTATGAATTTATGAAATCAAATATACTTAAGATGTCTTCTATAATCTAGTTAAACAACAAATGTTTCACAAATTATCAAGACTTTTGTTGTTTACAGTTTAAACAATATATTCAATTATATATATGTATATATATATTTATATATATTCAATATATGTTCGAATAATTACATTATAGAAATCATATTTTTAAACTATTTTTCTGGAATGTAAAACCGTGTCAATTGTAAAGTGAATATTTTTAAAGATTTTTTTTTAAAAGTTTTTTTTAAATATAGTTTAACGTCATTAGCTGAATTAAGTTAAATAAATTTTGTGTAATTTATGTATTAAAAAATAAGAAATCTCTGATTTTTATAAGATACTAATGCATTTGTAAGATCATTCTATAAAGAAAGAATTTTTCAGTTTTCAACAAAATATATAATTATCGATAGTAAGAGATTATTTATTCTAACAGTAATTTGCAATATATAATTTTAATGGACTATTCGTCTCACAGATAACTGAATAGGAAGTCTGCTATTTTTTTCTTTTAATAGCACAATTCATTTAAATCGTACATGGAAGAAAATAATTGAAGAGATAGTATAAAATTAATTATTTTATCCAGTTTTAGTAAAAATAAACTCTTGTAAACTTTCAAAGAAAGTCAAAAGTTGTGTTTACATAGTGTATTCCATGTGTCAGAAAATGGTGTAAACTAAATTTAATAATGATGGTATGAACAAAATGACCTTGCATTCCTGTATCATTCACGTTCTATTCCTATTCTAAAATAATTGTAATGGAATTTCCATGACATCATATAATGATATTAAGGTCACCTGGGACAATTGGGCCAAGATTTTAAATTGTGACTCTGAAGTTTCTGGCAATTCAACTTCGAAAACCCATTGTTTATTTTGAATTAAAGTCTGAACCTTTGTAAATGCGTTGAATAAGAGTTCATTCTATCAAACAGAAATTTCCAAATTTGCACCTTACTGTATAAAAAATAAATATATATATATATAAATCTTTATTTCACCATGTGTCTAGTTGACCCATTTTTATTGAGCAACTGGACCAGGTAGGTTTGTGTTCCACACTGTTCGTTTTGTTTGAGTTGAGGTTTCAGGGCATGTTTCAAAAAACTGTAAATAGATTTTAAAAAATTGAGCCGGGCAAATCATGTAAATTATACATCAACTAAAGAGCAATGTAAGAGATATATTTTCTATCAAAATGCTTTAAAAAATCAACAAATGTGTAGTTATTACGATTATTTATACAAAAGCATAAGAATTAAGTAAGTGTTTATATACTTTAGTATAAGTAATAAGTATAAAATTACATAGGTAGTTAAGTTGGGGGGGGGGGGGTCGGAAAATGAGCAAAAAAAAGCTGTGAACAAGCGGTTAAGTAATTATTTAAGTATCTAATTTTCTTTTTTATTTAAATCAACTCTGTGAGTAGAGCCAGCCTCTTTGTTTACCATCCTTATATATGTTCGCGCCACATCCTTCAATAAAAATTTAAAAATAATCTAAATTAATTAAGTGTCAAATATCTCACCTAGTAAGTACTACGTAAGTATAACTTACTTATTAGTTTTTATAAACAAAAACTAAAATTACATACATAAACGTGTGGTCGTTTAAAAAATAGAAGGTTTTGTATAATTTTCTTTATCGCAAGTAAGAAACAATGAAAAAAATAATTTCCTGTAATAAGAACAATTCTAAAATAATAATAGTTTGGGTAGTTGGATCCTGTGGGATCCAGTTACCAGTGATACATGTCACAGTTAACCCATTCTTGAAACATTTATGGGGTAACCCGGGCACCAGCCTTACACTTGAAACATTTAGTAAATATATATAATAATAACCTAATATTATTGATTTATTTAGGTCTAATCTTTTCAAAAAAAGAGATTGTTTAATAAAAGTACGTAATGCATTTTTATGAAAAGCCGTCGAAGTTCAACAAAATCGACGTTCTTTATATAAAAAAAAACTCCTAATTTTGCTGCAACCTATCGTAGCAAAGTCCGAGTTACATTCGAGCTCACACGCGTTGTTTTAAGAAGTACAGATGATGCTATAATGTTGCCAACCGCTAAAACTTAAAAGACACCAACGCTATATTATAAAATAGCCTATTGTCAAGATACCGGCTTGGTTCCAGTTACCCTAGCTCATGTTATATAACTCAACATAAATTAATTTCAAAACTTTTCTTGTAATTCATAATAAAGTATATATATATATATATATATATATATATATTTAAATTTGATTATGACAGCGTTTACAATGCAATATGTTTTATTTAGCATCTCCATTATCTATACTAATAAATTAAAGTTGATTGTGTGATTCTGTGTCTGTGTGCGATGTCTAGCGAAATCTACCGCACGTAGATGCCTGAAAATCTAGGTGCTTATTGTCCAATGCCGGTCCTGATGCTTCTGATGCTCAGATTTGTATTTTTTAAAACATCTTGCCGTTTAAGTTTTTGTGCCCTAAATTGTTAATAACTTGTCCCTTTACAATCCGATGCACTTCGTTCTTGAGATTCATATCCACAAGATCCAATTGGGATGCTTGGATTCCAAATCCGATCCACTTCGTTCTCCATTTAGCTTTTCTGCCATGTATACGCTCCAGTTATGATCCTGTTAAGGGGTCAGGGAATATTTGAACAAACAAAATACATGAAAAAGTGACCTTTATAAGAATTGCTGTCACTCGATAATTAATTGACTTTTAATTATAAAATTTCAAACACATATTAACAAAGGTTCACTTTATAAATTAAAACTCTCAAAAAATGACAGACTCATATAAAGCGTTTTAATTAATTTCAAAATATAATACACTTCTTACGAAAGAATTATGCTTGCATGCCTTGCGCGCAAGATTCTTCATATTTGAATTGTTAAAAGCATCCAATTTTTTTTTTTTTTTTTTATCAGTAGAGATATAATGTGTTATCAAAATGAACTACCATGAAAAAAATAAAATGCGTAGTTCCTGAAAAAAAAAATTAAGAAACTCGAAATATCGAGTTTTTTTTTAATACAAAAGTAGTCGTGAATTCTAAACTTCTTACTTAAGAAACAAAATAATAGGTCATTTTGTGCATCTATATGGTTAATACATTGTGTCAAAATTTTGTAAAATTCTAGCAAAACATTTTTCAGAAATCTTGCGCGCAATTACTAAAATCATCGTTTTGAGAAAACTGACTTTAAGAATAAATTTACCTCTGAATCACTGATATATCACAATTAAAATATTCATATTGTTTGAAAGCACTCTTAAGTACATAAAAAATATCCTGTGATAAAATATTACTAAGAAATTATGATTATTATCATTAAAAAATTGAAAACGGTGGATTTCCCGATAATGGTGAAAAATGCGTTTTTCATGTTCACATGGAAATTTGATACTGCAACTGATACTATCAATATAATACTTAAATAATTAAGATAAATCAATGTTCAATATAGTTTTTTGTATACATTACTAAAATTAATCAAATGAAAATTCATAAAACACGATTGAGAACAATATTCAATTTCACAATATCAAGTTTTTTTTTTTTTTAATGCAAAAGTAATCATGAATTCTAAACTTCTTACTTGAGAAACATAATAGTAGGTCATTTTGTGCATCTATACGGTTAATACATTCTGTCAAAATTTTATGAAATTCCAGCAAACTATTTTTCAGAAATCTTGCGCGCATAAACTAAAATCGTCGTTTTGAGTAAATTGACATTCAAAATAAATCTATCTCTAAATCATATAAACTCACTGATATATCACAATTAAAACATTCATATTGATCGAAAGCACTCTTCAGTACATAAAAAATATCATCTGATAAAATATGACTAAGAAATTATGATTATTATCATTAAAAAATTGAAAAAGATTGATTTCCCGATAACGATGAAAAAATGAAAATTGAATTAACCCCTTCCATTCCTCAAACAGTTTCTTATTTAAACATTTAGAGTGTATTTACAGGTATAAAATAATACATAAAATCAAAAAATGCACATGAAATAAAGAAAAATTTAACATACCTGTCTAATAGTTTTAAAAAGTATAATTAAACCCCCCCCCCCCCTGCAGCATAAGTTTGTTCTTCTTGTGATAGATACTTATCTGCAATAGCTTTTTCATTTCTTCTTTTGATTTGACGCATTTCTTTTGTATTTTGAAGGAACCGCATTTCGCCTGTCTTTATTCGTTGTTGATCTAATTTTATGAAATAATCTCGAGCATTATTACCAACATTTAGCCCCAATTCTTTCATCAACTTTATTTTCCCTCTATTACCTCCACTGAACATTATAATAGCTTCATTTGTAGCTATTTCAGCTATTCTTCTTCCTGTTCCTAAAGTTTTGGGACACAATTTCCAAATAAGTGAATTTAATGACTCATTATTGTTTTGAGTCTTGCCACCAAGACATCTTTGTAATAGTTTAGGATGAGATAAATCATTAAAAATTGGTTTTATCATATCCATCACACATGTAGGAATTGATACCTTGTGCTTAAAACTATGTTCAGTAGAAATGTTAGAAGAAAGTCCATATACAACTATTTCTTTCAACTTTATTTCTCCTCCACATTCTTTGCAGCATAGAAAAGTTTCAATAAAATAAAACATGGATTGCAAATCCATAATTGTGTATCCTTTAAAAAGACTATCAGTCTCATTATTAGGTTCATCATAACATACACTAAGTTTCTTTCCAGAAGCACTTTGATTGAGCTCTGTTTCTGCTGTAGATTTTTCAGATTTAGTAAATCTGTTTCCTATAAACTTACGTTTTCGGCTTCTTTTGCCAGATGCTCTTTTAGGATGCAAATCACCCTCTGTATTACTGATCTCAATGTTTAATAAAATAAACTAATTAATATAGTTAAGTAAATATCGAAATTGCTTTGAAAAAAGCAGTTTAGAATCAATAAAAAATGTTACAATCTACCGCGTGCTCACCACAGGCTTCTAAGATCCTTGCAGTAAACAAACCCTTATAGATTGAAGTAGAAGTTAATAAAATGCAGCTTCACTCAATAATGGAAATGTAAACCACGGGGTATATAATTTAAGAGTCAGAATACAACCGAAAATAACATAAAACTGAAGTTACGCTCGCTAGCAGCTGATTCAAAAAAGGTAAACAAACAATCCGGCTCTTTAAATACTAGCAAAACACGAATAGGGCATGAATTGTTTTGGCCATAACTTCTCTTCTAGTGTGAATTTTTGCATGGGGTTTTCTTTACAATGTTCCTAAAGAATCATACTTAATTATAAGCTATTAAAAAAATCGATTTTCTGACACTTCAGAGGTTATCTGACCCCTTAACCTGGGTCTGCGCATGGGGCCCGTTGAAAATTTTATTTCCTAAATTGTTAATTCCTTGTCCCCCTTTAATCCGATCTTCTTCTTTTAGGGGCCTTTTCTCCATTTAGTTATTTCCCCATTTCCATCTCCTCCTTTAAGACCCTGAGCACCTGGGGCCCAGTGCAAGCCCACTTGAACTTTCTGTGCGCCATGCCTTTTTCACACCCGTAATTGTGTCACCCTGTTAATACATAACCTTAAAGTTGAGACTTGGACTGCTCTCCTCGTCCAATACACTCATATTTTTAATGGGGTCATAGGGTTCTTTTTTTAAGCACTTCTTTAAAATTTTATTCTAATGATTAATTAATGCTGCATGCTTAATTTCGACTAATTAAATATATATAGCGTTAAGTACTAGTACATTTTAAGATGATTTCATCTTAGGACCCTACTCAAAACTATCAGGATGCCCCTTTTGGGTCCTCTGCTATAGATCCCTTAAAAATTGTCCAATTCACAAGCTTTTTAACTTACAAACTATTTGGTTCTTCTACTAAATGAGTGACAAAAAAAATCTCGGACCTCAGCTAACACTAATTTCGAATATTATTCTCCTCCTTGGTGCCTTTGGTACAGCTTCTTTAAAAATGATCCGATTATCTTGCAATTTTCTTTAAAATAGTTCTAGGGGACTCCAGCTATTTTATAAACTACTAAAATGTTCTTAGACCACAGCTACACTGATAAAAATGACACTTTCATATCTGAGTAAATCGATGTTTTCATTTTGTTATGAAATTTTTTGTTTCAAATATGACAGCACAATGCTTTCAATTCTGAAATACCAGAAATACTCAAAATATTGAAAGATGGGCATACTCAAAACTGAGTAAATAGAAGTAAGTTTATACTCATTTTTGAAACATGGACATACTCAAATATGAGCACATAATGTTTTATTCGTGAGTTTGTGCATGTTTTCAGAAATGAGTATATACATGTTTCAAACTTGCGTAATTTTGATTCGGAGCCATTTTGACTATGCGACATACTCAAGCTTAAGTATTTTTTGCTCAGTTTTGAAAATGTCGTTTTTAGAGTGTACCAACTTTTTTTTAATATTCATCTTTTTCTGCTTCAAGTTACGTTTACTCATAATAGCCGTAAATTTAAAATTGCGTATCTGTTATAGATAAGTGGTTAATTTTAGAGGTGGGGATTTTATCCACAAATTAAATATAGCGTTAATGTTAAAAGATTCATTATTTTGTCGGGTGCTATACTATGGGAACGATTTCACAGGAATTATATCATTCAACATAGCTTATGATTGTTTTACAAATTTCTGTTCCGTCTTCCACCGCACGGTGACGAATTCTTATCTCGGGTTCTATGTACCCGATTACAACGAACTTTGGCTCATTCAACTTGGTTTTCAGTCGTCACCTGCGCGTGCACAGCACTTTCGGTATACTCTGCCTTAGGCATTGGTATCCATGGAACTAAGTTCATCTGAAACACTATGCGCTGCCGAAGGAGTGGTGACCTCGAAACTATATTCATTTGAAAGAATTTCCGAAGATATAAAATCATACAAACATGAGTTTTGGATAAGGTTATTATCACCGCCCCTAGCAACGCCGGGCAGGCCAGCTTGTTGTATATATTTTTTTGCAAATAATACAGAGGATGATATAAAAATAATACAACTTAATTATGTAAATATTATTATTTAGTACATTATGATTTAAAAAAGTTTAGAAAGAATATTTTAAATGTTTTTTTCATCCGATTTCTTTCTTAGTCTAAATGCCAGTTTCTTCGGTTATTTTTATAAGACGTAAATTCGAGTATTTTTTTTAAATCTTTATGCGAAGATTATCTATGTATCATAGTGTAACACACATAAAATAAAACATTATTCAAAGCGTCACACGAAAAAAAAATATCTCACTATCTTCCTTTCTAAGAGATATAGCGTATATTTTATTCCTAGTAATGTTCGAGAAATTTTGATGCTTTGAATACATTTCGAATGTCATACGAAGTAGATCATATTTTGTTTACAATTTAAAGCATGAATATGATTTTAAAGAATTTATTTTTCTGAAATATTCGCAAAATTATAAATATTCTGGTATGAATTACTTTGAAGTTAAACATGTTTTATATATTTGTTAATCGCAAAGTTCAGTTTTAAATTCATAGTGTGTATTGACTATAATTTAAGAGTAAAATTAAATGTATTGATTTATTTTAATTATTAATTAATTAGTTTACTTTAAAGTAAGTTTTACTAGCACACATTTTTCTTAATTCTATTTATGTTACTACAGTATCCAAACTGGTGTACCCGTAATACAAGAAAAACTAGTCGGTTTCAAGAACGTATGTGAAAATCCTTTTTAATTGAAACGTCTAATAGATATTTCACTTTAAATACACTTCTAAATTGCCCATCACCTACACCAAAAGCGTTTTCATATGAAAGTACATATTCAAAACATAAATAATTGATATTTAAAAAAAAACAACGTGTTCAAATTTTAAAAAAAAGTCTATGTCTTAATCAAGATTGTAAACAATATGCATACAAGGTATAAAGTGAATCAGCTTTTCCCTTCTAACGATTGGTTACCAGTTTTACAATATCAAATATAACTAAAAGTATACGATCTAAAAAAATTGATTGAAAAATTGAATTCAATTTACAAAATGTTTAAGATATTTAAACTAATTTTGGTCATGGATATATATTTTAAATCTCTTGCAACAATAAGCATAGTTCTCTATAATTATGTAAAATAACATTTTCAGTAACAAAAAATATGAAAAAATGAAATCAACGTGGCATGTTACTACAATTGCCAATTGATCGCCCATGTACAACTAAAGCGTATGTTTCATCTTCCTCACATAACTAATTTTATTGTTCTTAAGTGAAATGGCACTAATTACTTTGAAACTTTTACACTAAATGTTTTAAGCAAAAACGAATCTTGCCTATGGTCTGTACACAGAGCAGCATTTGCTGTAACCCTGGTAGATCAGTTAGGATGCCAAAGTTTATAAATTTAATCAAGCAAATCATGTGCTAGTATTTAGTATGGAAAAAGTCAGTACATTTCATTTCATAATTTAAAATTTAAGATACTTTTATTTATATAAAAAAATAATACTTTGCTTTGAAATAGATACAAACATATTTAAATTAAACGTAACTTTTTTATAAAATATTTATAATCTAGCAAGAGATAATATTATTTTTGAAATTATGTTTACGTTTTAATATTCATAACAAACTATCATTTAATTCGTGTATTTTTCGAAATGCATTCGACGTATCAAAATTTCATGCATTAAATATACGCGCTGCTTTTTGCAAAGGAAGACAGTCACCTACAATACAATTGTATATTTGGGTTCTGAATAATGTATACCTGTGTTAACACTTTCATAAATAGAAAATCGTCATATAAATATATTTAATACACAAATTATCATATTACATAAATAGCCGAAAACTTTCAATTTACTCAAAACAAAAAAAAAAACATTTAATTTTAAAATTTTTATTATAATCTTTCTCGGATGTTAATATGGGAAATATTTTAATTATATCATATATTGTGATTCATTTTTCTTGTTGCCCTGTTTCTGGAAAAATATATATAATAACGGAGACTCAAATAAATTCACTTTTCTATAAACAGTAAGCATAATCATTTGAATATAGCAAATTATTTTATAATTTGCTATGAAATGGAAAATTAACTAAACGCATGCACATTTCATCATGTTAATGGCATCATTATTCATATATTAATTAATTTACACCATTTAAAAAAATTGTATCATAGTTACTCTTCGCTTTCTCCGAATCATAGAATATTGTGTAGCTTTACTTTTCGTACTTAATCAAACATATATTTTAGTCGATTCTGTGTGTTTTAGTTTTATTTTGTTTTTACTCAATATCCATAAAATAATATATATTTGTACTGCTTTTCTTAAATTGGGCTTTAATTCTGTAATAAAGTTTTTAAAGTTAACAGTAATAAAAATTTAAAAAAATAAACATTTCGCGGTATAATAATATTTGTAAGGAACAGTCCATTAAATAATACACTGCTCAAAACAATTAAAGGATATTTGAAGTTTTATATAAAATAAAGATATAAACGAAATTTTTTTTTTGCCGAAAATAGAAGAAGAGAATCACAAATGCAATTTTTTCTGGTTTTCAAACTGTGGAGTATGCAAATTTTGAGTTCGACGTCAAAAACGTCGCTTCAGCGGCAGCGAATGAAATTTGACTTTCAACTGGATAAAAGAGAATGAAGACAAGGATGATCGGCATTCAGTGATTGCTTTGTTTCGATGAGTACGATGTCTCAGCGAAGTCATTTGACAGATTCAGAAGCTTGGAGAATTGTTGGTAGGTTAGAAGGGGGGCAAACTCAAGCCGAAGTAGCGCAAGCCATTGGAGTGTCACAAAGTGTCATTTTCAGGATCAGGAACCGTTTTTTGGAAAGTGGATGTGCAGGCCGAAGACCAGGGCAAGGTCGTAGATGGGCAACAACGCCCAATGAAGATCGATATTTAGCGTTAACAGCTCGGAGACACCGAAACATGAACGCTACTCTTCTCCAACAACACCTTCGCTCGGCTACAGGCACCACGATTTCAACTCAGACTGTCCGAAACTGGCTCCATGCTGTAGGTCTGTATGCTCGCCGACTGATGGTATGTGTTAGATTAACATCAAGGCATCGTCGCGACCGCAGGGAGTGGGCAACCGAGCATGTCAACTGGAGGAGAAATGAATGGAGCAATATTCTGTTTTCTGACGAGTCCCGTTTTTCTGTGCATCCGGATAATAGGCGTATTTTCATCTGGAGGGACCGTGGCAGTAGGAATAATCCTGCGTTCGTGCACGAAAGTGTCAGATTTGGCGATGGAGGAGTGTTGTTGTATGGTGGCATCTCCATTGACGGGCGCACTGACCTCTACATCATTCGAGATGGAGCTCTGACTGGTCGCCGATATTGGGATGAGATCGTCAGACCTATTGTAGTCCCTTGCGCTGCAGCAATCGGAGATAACTTCATTTTAATGGACGATAACTGCAGGCCACATCGTGCAAACCTGGTGGAGGATTTCCTTTTCGAGGAAGGAATCGTTCGAATGGAATGGCCAGCGTGTTCTCCAGACATGAATCCAATCGAGCACGTTTGGGACGCTCTAGGAAGACGAGTTTCTGGCCGCCAACAACCCCCACAAACTCTCCAAGAACTGGAAAGAGCTCTACTGGAAGAGTGGGGCAGAATACCCCAACTCGTCATTAATAGCCTCATTGAGTCCATGCCTCAAAGGTGTTCAACGTTGCTGGCCGCCCGTGGAAACCACACCTCCTACTGAAAATGATTTTCTTTGAAGAAAACACCTTTTCTTATTCTTTTTTTCTCATATGCACAAATTGTGTTTTTTTCCTTTTGTACACAAATGCGCAATAAAATGCATTTTTTTCTGCCAAACATGTGTAATTTATTCTCATATAACCTACTATGTCTGTCGACCATGTATCAATCAGCTAAAAAGTTTCCCAGATACAAAATCCACCTAAAACTGCAATATCCTTTAATTGTTTTGAGCAGTGTACATTAAAAATTCAATTTAAAATGCATAATCCCTTAATATAAATAATTATATATTCTATTGAATGAAAGACAGATTTCGCTTTTTAAAACTAAATAAAATAAATATATACAATATTAAAACATTATATATTTTTAAAAATATATAAATTACGCTATCTCATGGGATTAAATTTTGCTAGAAGTTTTTTTTTTTTTTTTTTTTTTTTTTTTTTTTTTTTTTTTTTTTTTTTGAAACTATGTTGTGGACTAGCAACTGTATTATAAAGGCATTCTAGTGTTTAGAATGCGAACATGATCTCATCATTAGGGTGGCCGAAAAAAGTTAAGTTGATGTTTCCGAGTCGCTATAGTGCGGAAAAGTTGCGATTGGTAAATACAAAAAAAAAAAAAAAAAAAAAAAAAAAGTCAAATCGGACTTTATATTCCGATTCAGCAAACGGCCTAAAAAAAAAAAACAATAATAATTAAAATTTACGATTTTTTCTTGATTTTAGTATGGCCCTGATGAATTCATCTCTTGATTGGGGCCCACATACGTTAAGCGATGCTTCCGTTATCAATTTCACGCACCGCTAAACAGCTTACGTCTGGACAGGGAAATGTTTTAGCATCCCAGTCTGGAATATTACGTGATTCAACGAACGAATGTATTTTTCATTGTTTACTTCTACATTGAAGATGATAATTTTGCCACATTGCAGTTAATTAATTCTGTATAGTCTGCCGTATCGAAGTTTAAAATAGGAGTAATAAAGTTTCTGATGCCTTTACCTTTTGAAACAGCCTGCCTGTCTTTTAATAATCTTCTTAGACCATGCTCTCTCCATGCATGTTATTGCCATCAGTAGGTTTTCCGGGTGGGCAATGAAAGGGTTTCGTTCAATTACAGGTAATACCTCTTTCTTCAGGTTGTCAGGGATGTTTCTATTTCTCTAAACAGATGAATAGGCATATCTGTAGTATAATTACTGCAATGCATTTCAAACCAAACTGGCCTGTACGATTTTAAAATAAATGTCACTATGGCTTTTAAGGCATCCGATTGGTTTTCCACATTCACATAAAGTCGATGGCCTCTATTTGCATGAGCCATCTGGCATGTGAAATTGTGCCGGGATCACGCTTTGATAAGTCATTTGGAAAGTGACCACTTTTAATTGATCGACTTAGGTCAAAAAGATATCTTTGGTCTTTGCTCAATAGTTGTCTGCCAAGTTTTTGAATTTCACAACCAATTAATTGAAAAGTTATCACTGGGAGCTTTTCATAACTAATGAGATTCTGCCTAATTGGTCCAATAAATGATCTTGCGCTAGTTGTTTCACCATCCTAATTTTGAAAATAGATGGTGGTCAGGTAATTCAACAAAATGGAATAAACAAAAAACCGTGGTCGTCTGATATGCGCATCAAACTGTCTGATAGCACAACATTTCCATTCAGTATTGGTATTTGTACCACAACCAACCAAATTTAAGTATTCTAGTGAAACCCTTTGTTCAGTAATCAGCTCAATAGTTCAGCTCAATAGTTGAGCTCAATATTATCAATTTACATTTAAAGCTTAACCTGAGATCACAAACTGAACTGAGTTTATTATTTTCTTAATACTTCAAAATCACTCAAAATTGAATTTTTCCGGATTTTTATTGAGTTTGCGCGATCGGAATATGTTCTCTAAACGCAATTATTATTATTATTATTACTAATCAGCAGAATATGCAAGTAGTTTTCATTATAGCGATAAATATATATATATATATATATATATATATATATATTCTAAAAAAAATCGGAAATTCTTAATTTTTAAAAATTTGTAGGTGGTTTGAGCGATTGGAAGATATTCTCTAAACTCTATTTTGTATGCTTGGAACCTTCGGAATTTGTAGTTTTTGTGGGATTTTATGACAATTTTTGCTTCGGTTGGTCAATCGGCAAAGTATAAAACTCAAACGAAATGTTGTATCAGTGGATTTGGGTCGGTTCTGTCCCCATGTGTTAACTTAAGGCCTGCTTTGCAACAAGAATCATGGAGTCGAAGTTTAACGGAGTAAAAGAATAGCCTTTGGTGAGATATAGTTTCAATAAAGCTATCCAGCAGCCACAGGTTCCTACTATATCAAAATTTAAATTATAATAACGATTTTGGTTAGTGATTCTTGTGTTTCAGCTGAAAGTGTTGAGTAACCGCTGTATTTAGTAGTGGATTATACTTCCAGTGTTCTGTACGTAAGTGGAACTTTGTTTTAGTAAAATGTTTTTGTTATTTATAGGGAAGATCAAGTTAGTGATTGAATTTTGTGGATGGTCGTTTAATATAGACAAAAACTAGCATAGTGACTCTACCACATCGCTGCCCGCATGGATTAAATAAATATATATATTTAAAACTTAAACTCGCATTATGACTGTGCTCACCGGGAACGGCCTTAACATGCACATTAAAACTAATACACATCCCTCAACATTTATTTGTAAAATGTAATTTCAATTCCAAATATAAATTGAATATACGTATATTTAAAAAATATATATAATATATTTAAAACTATATAGAACGAAATGTTTAAAGATTGATTTTGGGTAAAAATATTCTTGTTTGATTTTATTAAAAAAATATTTTAAAGATAATTTTATCACGTAAACTTTTAACATAAAAGTTAGGAATTTGTTTTGTAAAATATTTTGATTTTATATTTTTTTATGTATTGACTGTCAACAAAAGTGTATGAAATCTTTCTTTTTTTTTTAGTTTTTTGGCTATCATATGACTATATAAAATGAAAAACATTAATAAGAATAATATATGCTTGCTGTGGTTATGTCAAATACCGTATGGAAGGTACTTTAATATTTATTTAGAATTAAATTAAACTTAAATCTTAAGCGACAGAAGATAGTGGGTTTCGTTGAGAAAATGTCGTCTGATTTTAGTATTGGAAATTTAATTTTCGCATTTGAGATAGTATTATATTCAACATCATTATTCCTGTTTAAATATAACTGACTGCTGAATTATTTTAGCGTAGATTTCTTATGGAATGACACTCCTACATACAGGGTCATTCATAATTCCCTCCGGGGTTTCGAAACGTTATAGTAAAAAAACGAAGACGAATATGAAAAAAAAAAAGAAACATATGAAATTATTCCGAAACTATTCAAGTTTTACTTACATACATTACAGGTGTTCTATGTGTGAACCCTTAGTCACACGGCATACATCCATGCGATAGTCCAGTTCCTGCCATACTCCGTTTCTTTAAATCTGAATCAGTGGTGTCAGTTCAACGGGCCTTTCGTAATAAATATCGAAAACAGGGACCAACTGACAAAACAATTCATGTGTGGTACCGGAAATTTAAAGAAACGGAGTATGGCAGGAACTGGACTATCGCATGGATGTATGCCGTGTGACCAAGGGTTCACACATAGAACACCTGTAATGTATGTAAGTAAAACTTGAATAGTTTCGGAATAATTTCATATGTTTCTTTTTTTCATATTCGTCTTCGTTTTCTTACTATAACGTTTCGAAACCCCGGAGGGAATTATGAATGACCCTGTACTTAAATATGTAAATTAAATGTTAAAACACTAGTATGTTTCTATAAGAAATCATTATTCTCATTATAAAAAATTAAGTATTTTATAAATTAATTATATTGAACTTTTGGGGCATTATTTTGCATGATTTCTGAATTACTGTTTACTTCGAATTTCGTGAGATAAAATAATAAGAAATATTTAATATCATAATACACAAAAGATAAAATTATTCCAAAACCAATTTTTGAATGTAATACAGCTTTAGAACATTTTTTGATTTCAATAGCGTTATTTAACCATATATCAATGTATTGCTTAGCTGCTACACTCAGAAAAAGAAACTGATTAAAACTACAAAACATATTTTTGGAGTACATTTCGTTGTTTTAGCAAAATTGCAGTAAAATTGAACCATTTTACTTCAATTAACAAAACATTTTTCTGACGATACAATTTTTTTTTTTTGGAATTGCAAAAAAAAAAAAAAAAAAAAAAAAGTTGATTCAAACAAAATTTTTATTGAGCCATATTTAAACAAAAATTTTGTTTAAATATACGTGAATGGAAATTTTGTTTGAATCAACAAAAAAAAAAAATTGTTGAAAACCACTTTTTTTTGCAATTCCAAAAAAAAAAAAAAATGTATCGTCAGCAAAAATGTTTTGTTAATTGAAGTAAAATGGTGCAAATTTACTCCAATTTTCCTAAAACAACCAAAATGTACTCAACAAAAATGTTTTGTAGTTTTAATCAATTCTTTTTTCTGAGTGTACAAGAAGTCAAATCTTTCATTAAAATATATTCAGAATCTTTGAAAAAAAAAAAACATAAATAAATAAATAAATAAATATGTATAAACGACACTCATCGTATTTTCATGATCCAAATTGAAAAGTTGCCTTGAATTATAGTTTAATTTAATGATTTTATTAATATTACTCTATGTATTATTATTCACAGTCTTAGAGTATTTCGAAATATAAACATGTCACAAGAAATGAACGTTAATCTACATTTTAAAAGAAAGTTTAAACTTAAATTGGTATCAGTCTCTTACATAAAAAAAAGTCAAATATTATATTTTCTATAACATTTTCTGCGTTGTTACAAATTGTAAAACTTGTTGAAATTAATAATTCATTTATTTAATTGTATGTTTTATTTATTTATCAATAATACGTATAAAATATATTTATAAAAAAATTGTGCAAAACTGTTAGTTTCTTAATAAAGGGGGGGTGGGAGTAATTCAATATGCCTAAGCGTGATCGTGCAATTACACATTTTTTTTCGTAACAGATATATTAAAAAATAAAACGCGTGTAAAAATGTGTTATAGGTTATTCTTTCATTTATTTTTCATTTATTTCATGTATAGGTGCTTTCTCTAACTCACATTTTTACCTCTTTGATTGTGCGTGATTGGCTTTGTCTCTACACTTGCTCTGCCTCCAACCGTAACTGAAATATCTGAACCCGGAAGTAAAAAATAAATAGAACATTGCTGACTTGTGTGGAAATGTATGGATAGTCTCACTATTAGACAGACACTTCAATATATCAACATAAAATTTGTATATAAGTATTTGTAATTAATAAAAAAAATGTATATAAGTATTTGTAATTAATAAAAAAATGTATATAAGTATTTGTAATTAATAAAAAAAATGTATATAAGTATTTGTAAATATTGAAAAATAAAATTATTAGTATATAAATAGTTTAAAATAAATTAATTTGTATATAAGTATCTGTAAAGAATGTAAATTAATAAAGTTTTCTAGTGCGTATAAAAGTTAATACAACAGTTTACCCCTCAAATATCGAGTTGTTGAATATTTACAAGCTGTAGCAGAAAGAAAAGTTTTTTTGTAATAAATATGTCCATATCCGGGTGTTTGAAAGAAAATACACGTTGACTTCTTTAACCTGATTTAAAAAAAAAAAAAAAAATTATTGAATAGTTCTTAAGTAAAATGTATATGTGAAATACCAAAATGTAAATGATTTCAGGTATCCTACAGCAAAGCAATAATACAAAAATTCTTATATAAAATTAAGGAAGAAATCGTTAACAGTCCAGTTTTTGTGATATTGAAGATGACCCTTACATCTGTTATATTTAAAATTCTATCTTTGATCAGAAAATCATTTGGTAACCTTTCATCGAAGCAAAAATGATGGTAATTTTTTCAAAAACAAAATTTGGAATGTATACAGAGGAGAAAGGATAATATAATCCATTTTGAAAACACAGTAGAATAAAAGATGAAGAACGATGAAAATCGATGTATCAAGTGTTGTTAAAGTTTCTGCAAGTACATTATAAAACTAGATCAGCATGGAAGGATAGACTGTGATAACGTACTAATTCTTAACATTTTAGAAATAAGTGAAAAAAAATGCCATACAAAGATTTTGCTTCATGTTATGCGAAATGATAATTTTGGTACAAAACACATTCTTCCACTTATTTCTTCAGCTTGAAGAGCATTTTTGGATAAGTGTTGTTAAAGTTTCTGCAGGTACATTATAAAACTAGATCAGCATGGAAGGATATTTTGCTATCTAGCTCAGGGTTAAGTCGGGGAAAATGTGTAGTAGATAAAATGGGTAATTAATAATATATATGTATAAAGTCGTTTTTGAGCAATATTTAAGCCCGGTAAGAAAATATGCAATTTAAATCTGTGAAAATGCACAGCATTCTTTCTCTTAAAAGAACGATTTGTTTTCCATTATTCTCGTAAAAAAACTTCTAAAAACTAATATTTCCTTTCGTTTGTGATTATTATTTACCTTTCATTCCGCTATAAGAGATTCTTGTCCTAAGTTTGTGAAAAACAGGTAAGAAAATGTTTGAAAATCTCTTGTTCGATTAATATTTTCATACGATGAAATAATATGTGTATTAGTAAAGTCTTTCATGAAAGGAAATGGATATACGATAAATTGATGTAACCGACCATGATTTCCCCATTAAGTATATAAATAAAATTATAAATAAGTTCAAATATCCTATAATCCACCCCAATAACCTGGAGGAAACTGTACATAGGTTTAAAAAGTCCCATTCTATTCCAGTTTTATATGAAAGGCTTAGAAAATATATAATTAAATATGATATTTATTCACTTACTAGTCAGTTGATTGCTCCCACCCCTAATATGTTGGTAAGACTTTAAGTTCATTTTGATTTAACACCTTCTGATCATCGCGTGATATATGAGATTGCTACCTATATTTAGACAGTGGTTGTATGAAATTCTATATTGGGATGACAATGTAAAAATTCCTGAAGCGTTTTAAAGAACATCAAAATTACATAAAATATTGTAAACAATTCACGACTCTTTGTAGGTTTCATATAAATAACATTGAGTAAATTGTTGATTTTGAAAACGCTAAAATTATTGTACTGTGTAATTTTGCGCAATGAAATTTAATTAGGAAATCCATCGAATTTTTAAAGATGGGGAAGGGGTGTGCAACGATAATGTTTCGTACAGTACTTCAAGAATTTGGTGAGACTTGTTAAAGATTTAATTAGGGTTTTTTTCAATTAAAACAGTTTGGTGTGGTTGGTTACTTTTTCAATGGTATGGCTTTTTTTACAGTTTTTCTGGTCTGTTGGCTTTCTCGGATTATTCTCTCTGTCTGGTATTTAGTGATAGTTTTAAAAATTTAATAGGTGGCATTGGCTGTCTAGTGTACAGTTAAATTAAGTTGAAGCTGATCGGTCAAGTATTTGAATTTTGGCATTCTCAACGACAGTGCAATCAGAAAGAACTTGTGATTGATTTTGACTCTGATGATGGCCTCATATGTAGTTCGAAACTTGTAAAAATGTGTTTTTAATGTAGTTTTTATGTTTGTTTAAGTAATACGTCTTTTTTTTTGCAATGTGACTTTATTTTATGATTATTTCCTTTATTAAAGTTTTAAGTGGTGTTTTAAAGTTTTATGTCCTGGACGTTTGTCCAGGATCTATATATATATTTGTCTTACGTGGCGCGAAAATAGGGCTGAATTTGTAATTTATGGTTTGGCAACAACCGTAGTTTCCAGAGCTCAGACCAATGAACAGACTAGATTGTGTTAGATCAGCTCCTCCTCCAATATGGCGGTCAATGTGTGAGCAGTGAAACCATAGAATGAAACTCAAACTAGCATTTATTAAAAATAAAATAACATGTACGTAATCCAAAGCGGCTGAGATGATTCCTCATTTTAATTATGAGCAATATCGTTAATTTCAAATGAATTCTCATAACTCTTATTTAGAAATCATTTACGAATTTCCCCCACTCAAAAGTCGGAGAAAAAAATCAACTGTCTAGATTGCATCTGCCGCCATCTGTTGCTGTATTGATGAAGTAAAAAATAATTTCTTTGGTAAAAATCTATAATCAATTAGAACAATAAAATGTCGAACGAAATTTAAACAATGATTGATGATAGATATAAACTATCTTCCTATCACGTAGTTTTTTTTTCTAAATAATTTAAGTCGTGCTGTACAAAAGATCCTTTTTTCATAGTATTTAAGTGATTTATATGCCCATTGGTAGCGCCAACTAAATGCATTTTTAGTTGTGTTTTTAACGGAGAATTACTTTTTTACATTAAAAAAAATTGTCAATTCCATATGTTCGAATGTTTTATGGTAGAACTTATTCCGGCTCGAATTGCTAAGAAAAAAGGTAGAGCGAGCGAA
Source organism: Maratus michaelseni (assembly GCA_963931845.1). Taxonomy (NCBI): domain Eukaryota; kingdom Metazoa; phylum Arthropoda; class Arachnida; order Araneae; family Salticidae; genus Maratus; species Maratus michaelseni. The sequence goes on from OZ007593.1 coordinate 84,541,523, forward strand.
GCGAGCTGTGACCGCGTAGCGCTCTCAATGTGAATTGCTTCGCTATTCACAGGGGGTTGTCGAGCGTTAGCGAGTAAGGGGCTGAGCCCCCTAGTTTTTTTATATTTAAATATCTATGTTTTTTTTTATATAAAATAGGCATTGGTTTTACATTATTCGATGCGAACTTAAGGGAGATAATTAAAGTTTTTATTTTTGCATGCTTTTACTGTCTTTTTAATATTTGTTTGTGTCACTAGAATATGCATTAAATATTCCTTCCAATTTTATGTTATGGAAGAATTTTAGTATATTAAATATGTATTGAAATTCGTGTAACGGAATTCTATCTCCAAAGCAAGTTATAGAAAGAAGCAATCTGTAGAAAATACATTTTTCGGTAAACATAAAGTGGTATGTGTCACGTTATCTTTTATCTGAAAATCTATTGTCCATTCCCATTAGTGGTCTTATACGTCGTTGTCCGTTTGTATTTAGTTAAATGAGAAACGTCAGTTCTGGAAACGCTCTCTGAAGGCCGGTGGGAACTGTAAATGACTGTAAAGAAAAATGGATTCGTTACCTACTATTATAGTTCATTGATAGTGACAAGAAATTACCATCGGTATCTAAAAACTGTACAAGAATATTGCATTCTTACTAACTCTTAAAATTTGACGCTGACAGTAAATTATGATGTATATCTAGAAAATATGCAAATAGTATTAAAATATTTATTATAGAAGGATTTAAACGTCCCCTTTTTAACTATAGATAGGTTTCAAATGTAAGACTATATGTAACATTAAATCCACATGAAATTCCTTCTGAAATGTATATATATTTTTAAATAACATAAATATTTATCATCAGGTCACTTGAAATACTTAAATATTAGTAGCATTCTGTACTTGTTTTTAAATCTTCCTATATGAAGAGTAGCATAACTCCAATAATATCCATATTTAGTGGTGTCATATTAAACCAAAAGAAAATGGATTCAAAGTAACGTGGATTTATTTTTGGAAATAAAATGAATATTAGAGATACATAACTGTAAATTTATATACATTATACATAATTTAATATCACATGTTATCGTCAAAATTTAACCGATAGTCTAAACATATTGCTCAAACGCAATAATATATTTTAGACATTCTTTTTTTTTCTTAAGGATATTTTCAGTCGGTGTTGGATATGCCTTTTAAGAACAAATACACACGATTTTCTGAAATATTCTTAATTTATATTAATACTTTACTAAAATATGCTTTTGTTGCCTGGAGTAAAAATTTAGTGTGACCTGACAAGAAGAATTTAAATTTAAAAATGCCCTTATACTACAATTACCTACTTTTTAAAAATGTATAAAAACACTTTGAAAGTTATTTATTTTAGTAAATTCTAACTGATGTTCATCAAAAAACACTACTCTTTGGCGCTTCTTTGTTCAATATTTCAATCTTGACCTGTTTTTTATAATGTTGCAATTACTGGCGAAAGAATTTTTCTTCAACTTTTATTTAAGTTTTTGGAAAGCCTCCGGAATGATGTGTATTCGAATACTGTTAACAGCATTATTGTGTGATACTAATATAGCAAGATGAAAATGATATGAATTTTTCCTCAACATTAGATAATTTTTTTTTCTACCTCACTTAAACTATCTATAAAAGCATTTAATTCTAGAAAAATATTACTTTTCATCTTATTTTACAGTATTAACTAAATATTTTTTGCATATTTCCTTTTCGTTACCTTCTTTGTTTGTAGAGAATGAAATGTACGAAAATCAATTGTTTACAAACAACGTTTAAGAATTCCATATTTTTAGAGAAGGTCGTTAGTAATTTGTGTAAGTAATTTTATAAGTACATTTCTTTCTCGTTTTCTGTTTGAATTTATAATTTATAACTTCCATTAATAATTGTCTGGTGATTGTCTATTTTGATCTGAGTTTAAATGAAAAGTGTTTTATCAAAAATGGCTTATGTCAAATGTAGAAAGCTGCAAGGTTACGTTACAGCATGAGAAGGTATCATATCAGTAAATTATAAAACGTTGTGAGCTCACGGTTTTTGATATTACAAAAATAATATATTGGATTAAGATAATATATTTATTATAACAACATAATATATTCAAAAGCTAAAGAGTGTCTAGCTGAATTTTTCATTGCAAAGAGAATCTGACAAATCTGACAAAGTGTTTTACACAACCTTAAGACTTTTTGAACGACTTTGTATGCATGTAAAAGAAATGTGTATGTCGTATGTGTTTTTAGATAAATATCGATTCAGGAATATCTGTGCCTAGTAATCCTTCAATTTTTATGAAGATAGCAGGTTAGATCTAACTTTTAGAAAGTAGATATATCATTGTACCCGTGCACATTCATGTTTCACTAGCATATCAGGAGCATCGCACGCATGACTGAAATTTTCATCAATCCATTTATATACATTTGCTTCGCTAGTTTTCTGGGCAATATTCATTTCAATATTTAATATTCCAGACATTGGTGAAATATCATTGTGTTTTTTATGTAGCTATCTCAAGTTTTCGGCAACGATATGCTATTATCAATTCCGATGTAATAATAAATATATTTTACTTCAAACAAATCTTCAGTAGCTGATCCGTCCGGCGTTTCCCGAAAACCAGTAACTTTCTTTTGCGGTTTCGATAAAATAATAATATTCGGTGCGCATTCTGTTCTAAACAAACCTCGGTACTCGACCCTGCTGCCTACGGCATTGTATAACAGGCGTATTACACACGTTCTGCAATATCGTTTAGTTTAAATTTCCACCGCTATGGGGCGCGAAATAATCTTACTTAGTTAAATTATCTTAATTTGTTCATGTTAAGTTGAGTGAACCAATTCCCGTTGAAGAAGATTCCAAACATTTTTAGACATATTTGGTCGAAATATGAAAATGTCTTAGGTCGAACACTTTCATCCACCATATCTCCTACATACCCACAGCTACCAACATGCAACCACGAAAGTGCACGATTGAAGACTCGAGCCTACTACCACATACAAATACCAGTGGTCTGCGCTAGGTAGTTGTGTCTTCAAAGTGAAATATAAGGACACGGACGTCTATATATATAGATAGATAGACAGTTACATAATATAAATAAACAGATAGGTAGATGGACAGAATGATAGATAGAATTCTTCTAATACAGTACCCAAAATATCTAGTGGAAAAAAGAAAGTTGGAACTGGAAACGTAATAACAATAATATTTGAAGTATATATCCATGCTATGCTTAAAGTATATGCAATCAGGAATTGTTTGACTTAAAATAGTATATCTTAATGTTTTCATTTCAATAAAAATGAAATATGTAAAAGATCACGTCATTTTCCGATAAGTAATTTTTATACACTTATGTATTTAATTACCAAATACACCAGCGGTACCCCTGGGGGTACGTAGTGAGCCTGCTGGGGGTACGTAAAAATAATATCGGTAATGGCAGAAATCACAAAAATGGTTTAACTGAAAACACATAAAGAAAGTTGATAGTTTTGGATTACAAAGTTAGCCTCATGTGTAATTTCAATATGTTACTCTCAAAATTAGGGTAAAGGCCACTAGGCCCAATAATTCATTGATAATTCAACGTCATTAGCTCCTCCCACTGCTAATAATATTGCACAATTACTTATATATTTTTCCCAAACTTCGTGAAAACTTCCATTGATCATTATACAATGTGTTTTTACCACCTCTTTTTTCTTATTGTTTCTTTTTAATAATAATTGAAAAACGCCTAAATTACGCTAGAGCTGTTGTTTTTAGATTTTAAATTTAAAAGCCTTGAAAAGCAGGTCTTTATTTTCGTTTTTGAATAGGCGCAATTGTATCATTAACGTATATTAATTCGAAAGCTTCCTTCCCCTTAATGAGTATTTTACTTGAAATGTTTACTTATTATATGCATGATTTGGTTTTCTGTTTAAAATGGATAAGTCGTTGCAATCCGGAATTCTTAAGAGTACTGCAACTACGATTGAAATTAAACCTGATGATTCGGGAACTAAAAGTTCAAAGAAAAAAACCTGATTATTTACAACTGCAAGAGTTCCTGGGAGTAGCTGTTATAATAGGCATGTTCTGATAACTAATAAACCTAATTCTTTAAATAAAAGTGAAAACATCAGTGCTCCCTTAATGAATAGGAAATATAATAATGCATAATTCTTGAAAACTGGATATTAATTCATGGGAGATGAAGAATTTGATAATATGTGGGAGAAGATAGGGGCTGGTGGTTGTTAATGATAAATAAGGGGTACTCCAAAAAGAAAAGCCTAAGCTAGGGGTACGTGAAAAGAAAAGTTTGGGAAGCGGTGAAATAGATCATTACCTTTGAAAAATAAAGACATTAGTTCCTTTCTATGCGTCTATTTAAAGTATATAATAGAAACACGTTTTTGTTCACTTGAAATGTGTGCAAGAGATATTCATGAAAATGAGCACAGGAAATGAGAATTGAGATTTATGTTCAACTAAAAAAACGAATAACACTTTTATGCAGCACATATAATAATTATTGAATTCTAATAGTAAATTTTAAATTAAATCATTAAATTAAAATATATATCTAATATGAATTGTGTTAAAACTTTAAAAATATATATTTAATAAATAACACTTCTTTCCTTTATGCATAGATAGGAATTATAAGCAAATAAGTTAAATATTTAAACCTATTTTAAATCTAAAATTATGCAATTCTTTAAACTTTCATAGCTGATTATTTTAATTCTGGTAAAATATACATTATATGTAATATAGGATTTTTAACAACTGAAATAAAACTTTACTTTTCTATATGATTATTAAAAAGAAAGCTTTTTTTTTATTTTCATATCGAAACAATCAAGTACGTTTTGCTACTATTTATAACTATCCAACCCCAAATTTAAATAATAATAATAATAATAATATATATATATATATATATATATATAAGTGTAGACAGAATACCACATAGTTAATAAATTAACAAGTGCAATCATAAATTTACCATAGCATTTGCTTCAATGGTATATATATATATATATTGCATTATGAAATGTGTAAAAGCTATTGTGGGCACAAGAATGTCTGTATTTAAAAGAATTTTTTTTTCTGTATGTGTGCCTATATGTATTAAGTGTAATACCGGAAATAACATGTTACGTTGAACATTTGGATATTTGAATAGTGATGAATTCAATGTTGATTAGTCTAATTCTGGGAATATATATGTTACATGTGATATATGATTTTTAAGAACTTAAATAAAACAAACCAAATAAGAAGAAACCTTAATTTAACCTTCTAAATATAGTAAATCATAATATTTTACTAATAAAATATGTAATTTACGAAACACTTTTTAAAAAAATATTAATGTATTTCATGCAGCTATGATAGTCCAACATCAGAGTGAGATAATTTAATACTGAATTTAATACTGAAAGTTTTTTTACTTGCGTAAGCAATAACATTATATCCAATACATAAACAAGTGTACCTGTACGTATTGTAAATGCTGTATTTGAAGCGTAGTTAAATTTCACTTGATTTAGTAGAGAATCAATTTGCATAGTTTTATTCACACAATTTGAAATATTTTTAGAGATGACGTCCATTTAACAAATTATCGAGAGAATATGTATTAAAACTTCAAAAGGTTTGTCTCATTGGACAAGATATTTATTACTGGGACATTCTTCCATAAATATTGTGAAGAAAGATGAAATAGTTGGTTGGTTGTATAAGGTTTAATGGCGCAAGGTTCCATTGGGGACAAGCTGCGTCAAAGTAAAAGTTAAGAAAAAAATTATTTAAGAAAGCCATAACAAAACCAAAAAAGAAACAAGAAAGATGAAATAGAATGATGTGTACAAGTTTTACGAAAACCTTTGTACGTGTAAAGAATAAAAAATATATATGTAATTGGAGACAAATTCCAAAATAGGGGAAGACATTAGAAAAGCTTTTTAATAATTAAAAATTTAATGTTACATATATCACATTTACTTTATTAGTTTTGATTAACAAGTTACTAACAAAGATTATGTTCCATACATATATACATATATATGTATTATATATAAATTCAGGAATAATCCAATTTATACAAATAGCAGACAGGATGATATTTACTCTTCTATAATAATTTAAAAAGAAAAGTTTTTTCCATTTTCATATCGAAAGAAACAACTACGTTTTGCTGTTATTTATAACAATATAACCCCAAATTTAAATACTATTATTTTTTTTTACATTCTGAAATGTGTAAAAGCTATTTTGTACTCAAGAATGTCTGTATCTAAATATTAGTTTTCCTGTATGTGTTCCTAAATGTATTTTGGGCCATCCTGGAATTCGTATAGTACATTGGACATTTGCAGTTTTAAATAATGATTATGATTTTTTTGTACATGTAATATAACATTCTAAATATCTTATATTTGCTTTCAGGGAATTTTTTAGAAAGAAATTGGGTTTCATATTTTTTTTAATTTCCAAACAGGGTCATTCACAAAAGTTTTCATTTCAAAACAGGACCCTTTCACAAAATTGTTTTCCTTAAAGCAAGACCCTTCACAAAATTCTTCATTTCAAAAGAGGACCCTGTACAACATTCTTCATTTAAAAACAGGACCCTGTACAAAAAGTTTCACCTTAAAACATGACCATTCAAAAAATACTTTGCAATAAAAATATATATTTTCACAAAACCTTTCCCTTTGAAAACTGTACCTTTTACAAATGTAATCACTTAAATGTAAAACGTGAGTGTCACTTTTCCATGTATAAAGGAAATATGTATATTTTGCATACATATATTTTCTTTAAAATGTGTAAACAAGAACATAATTATGAAAATAATTCCAAATTCACAAAATTATGACAAGATTTTGCACAAGTTATTCACAATTTCACAAAAACCACTAATTCCTTGAAGAAAATTCTTGACAGACGCCTGGATATGAGAAAGAATCTAAAGCTCTTATATTTATCGTTTTCCTTCTTCCTTAGATGTGCCAACTTCCATTTAAAAGTAACATATTCCGCTTACTTTATATAAGGTTCTCCCACAATATGAGTCAACCAAAAACTGTTAAAATCCCTTATTAGATTGTCTTTTCAGAATACATATGTTATATTGTATTACAAAGCATTAAGCTATTTTCATCTGTGGTGGTTATATATCAGGTATCTTTACAAAAATGAAGAAACATACATACGCATAATTCAATAAACTGAATTTTAACATTGCCGACATTGTATAATAAAACAATCACTGAAGTAAATTATCGAAAATTATATCACAACTACATTTATTGTGAGGGCGTATTGATCAAGTGAACGATCAAGCATGCAAAAAAGTAAATAACTTACAATATATGCACTTCAAAAATATGTCTATGTATTTTACTACAATTCTTTAAACTATTCATTCTAAAATTTTGTTTTATGTTTATTATACAATAAATAATAAAATTTACCGTCTACGTAATTAAATAAGGAAACAAATTTTACTTTTCTCGTTCGTAAAACACTAAACATATCTTCTTTTGAATACTTTCAGAGTAAACCTGAAAACCATAAACAAAAAAAAAAGCTACATGTAAGGATAAAATAAAAACTGATTTATAGCACTTCTATAGTAATCTATTTACCAATGTAAGTGACATTTGTGGTTCAAGCACGATTTCCGCTTTTCTAGAATGCTGAGAATGAAAGCCTTGTCTCCATGTTAAGGGACTAATGAAATATTCGAGATCCTCTAAAAGCGCCTGTTAAATGTGTTTTCATCTATCACAGTAATTGACATATCCGAATTAGATTTACCACTCACATATGAAAGACATTTTATTTCAGAATATTTTCATTTATATATATATGTGTGTGTTTGTGTATTCATTTATTATATATATATATATACATATAAAATTAAAATTTTAGCATTGCCGGAGGACTTCTGTAGTAAGTAAATTATTGGATATTTTGTCCATTTAACTTTTTAATGTAGGTATGGAAAGAAACCTGCTGCCTTGCATTCATTTTATTTAAATTTTATTTAATTTTAAAGTTTAATTTATATACCTTTGTTTAATTTTACTATATTTGGTTATTACAATATAATTTTTTTATGTTTTCTGTAGTTACTGTTTTTTAAATTTTAAATTCCAGCATATTGTAATGAGTTTTTAGAATGTTTTCTATTATAAAAGTAACCTAGAATTTACTTCAACATTTAATTTTTTAAAAATATAACTCTGTTTTGAATGAAAGAAACCTACAAGTTTATAGGGAGGGGGGAGGGGTGTGATTGTTAATTCTGTCTGTCCGTCCACTGATGAGAAACAGACTGTCTTTTGCGTGTGTAGTTTTTATTTTCTAACGTTATAAGTTTTTATAGTTATTTTTTATAAAAAGTTAAAACGTTATATATATATATATATATATATATATATATATGGAATTATGATGAGTAATAAGTACTTTAGCCACAACAAATATTCTTCAAATATAATATAAACAAAACAGATTTAATAACATAACAACAAATACAGCTCGGATTCACACACAACTATATACTTGGGATAATATTCGTGAATGGTACAAACATTCGTATCTCAATACAAATAATCGTTAGCAATCTTTGCCAAGCATTGCATACTAATTCCACCAACGACCATATCCGAAAACTATAGAACAACTGCTCGTGCTGGCGTGCTTTTATTGGTCTTGCATAAACACATCGCCTTTATCGTTGTTCGTGAAAAGTAATAATTCATTGAGTTCGTATTATATATATATATATATATATATATATATATATATATATATATATATATATATATATATATATATATATATATATATATATATATATAATATATCTGTGTGAATGTGTGTGTAGGGTGCGGGGAAAAGTTTCGTTGAGATTATTATATATATATATATATATATATATATATATATATATTATACAAAACTATTAGTACAAGAATTTGAAGAAAATGCTCAAGCTATTTGCTCAAAAACAACTTTCTGGACGAAATTGAGTGTTTCAACAAGACTCTTCTGCAGCTCATAGTACGCGCAAGACTCTTGACTGGCTTGGGGTGGAGAACATTGACTACATTTATCCGGATGAATGGCCAAACTTCAATTGATTTTTATATTTAGAAAATTTTGAAAGCAAAGGTCTTGGCTGCTTCTCCATCGAAGTTCTGCTGGTCTGACAGCAAAATTAATTAAAGAATGGACCAAGTTTACCGCTGAGATTCTTCTTGCGGCAGTCAATGTTGTCTCAAAACAGCTAAGGGCATACCTGAAAGAAAAAGGCGGATACTTTGTGATATAATCTGTTTTTGGATTATTTACATGTTAAATTTAATATATTTGTTAATAAATTATTGACATTTACGGTTTTCTTGAAAATAAGTGTTTTTGTAGCCATCCAAAACTTTTTCTGCATCCTGTATGTACGTGTGTGAGTGTGTAAGTATATTTGAACATAATCTTTTATTAAGATCACCGTTGTTAAAATAAATGTATAAATAAAATTTAACTGTTAAATCTTATAATTTCCAGGAGATAATTCCCATTAATTATTAATAATAGTGATTTTTTCAAAAAATATTATTCGTTGCTGTTTCAAGAAGATAATTTCCATGTACCAAAATCTGATAATTAAATACCTAAAGTGTTTACGTACTTACATACGCAATAATATTATCATCTATAAAATAAATAAAGAAGCTCACCTGTACTAATTATAATTACGACATTACAAGCGTAAAACTATCACTACATTTCACATAATTTAATAGAAAATATCTTTGAAAGATTACAGACACGCAGAAGGAAATATTGCGTGTCTATAATTTCTAGAAATAATGTCCAATAAACTAATTACCTAGATATGATGTTTCAAAACTTCAAAATATCTCTTACATGCGGCTTGAGGATTATTATGAGAGCCTTTCTACATGAAAACTAAGAAGAAAGTTGAAATATCTACAAAACATTAATTATATAAAATCCGAATTATTTCATAAAAACGTGTGACGTCCTATAAATTACAAAAACATATTTAATTACAGAAAAAAGGAAAATGGCTGAAGAAAAATAAGAAAATTACTACTAATGAAATGTTTAAATTAACATATATGACATTATCAATAATATTTATATTTTTAAGGTTGCTGAAATACATATTTTCTGTAGCCACTTATAGATAGAGAGGAATTAAAATTTAGACAAATAGTAGAGAGTGTCGTAATTACTTCTATATAATTCTTGAAAAGAAATTTCATTTACATATCGAAAAAATCTAGTATGTTATGCTACTTTCTATGGCTACATAACCACATATTTAAATACTATTAATTGTCTGAAGCAAGAAATTTAACTATTCGAAAAGAAGAGAAGCTCTTCTATACTAATAATAACTACAACTTAAAAGATGATTTTTTTTTCAATATTTCCTTAAGGAGGTTTGTATACATGATATAAAATAGATTGCACTTTGGACAGTTGTATATTTTAATATTATTTATTTTTTACCTTTTAAAATTATTTTCCTGTCCAATGTAATATTCAAAATAAAGTGAAGTAAGCTTTATATTTATCGTTTTTTTTTTCATTATACTTGTTTGTGTCATTTTTCTTTAAAACTTCATATGTTTCTTCCACATTTTAAGTCGTCAAAAAACTGTAAAAAAAAAAAAAAAAAAAAAAAAAAAAAACATTAATAGATTGCATTGAAAACTACCGCCATGTATGGGTGTTATTGGTCAGCTGTTTTTACAAATATGGAAAATAATATCGATAAAAATAATTAAATAAATCAAAGTTTAGAAATACAGATGTTTGATTATAAAGTATTTACTTTTTTAAATTATGTAAAATAGCACCACTGCAAGTGTTTATTTGTCAACTAGTCAAACAGTCAAAAGATAATTACTTTAAATTAACATTTACACTATATTTCTATGTATTTGACTAAATTTCATTAAACTACGCCTTTTACAACTTTTATTTACATTGTTAAAACAATAAAATCTCAAATTTGATTTAATCCTTTATAAAACAAAAAAATAAATGTTTATTTTACCCATTTATACAATACAACACATATTTTTTTTCAAAATTCTTCTAGAGAAAATACGAAAAATATTAAACAAAAATAAGTTACATTTAAGGATAGAATAAACTGATTTATCGCTGTTCAGTAGTAATCTATTTACGGATGTAAGTGACATTTGTGGGTCAAGCATGATTTTCGCTTTTGTAGAAAGCTGAGAATGTAAGCCGGTTCTTGAATCCGTGTTAACTGATTAATGAAATATTCGAGATCTTCTAAAAGCGCCTGCTAAATGTGTTTGCATCTGTCACAGTAATTGACATATCCAAATTAGCTTAGCCTGACATTTTATTTAACAGAACATAACAATTCATTGTCAAACATAACATTTTATTATCAAACATAACATTTTATTATCAAACGTGACATTTTATTGTCGTAAGAAAAAAAAAACAAATTAACAAAATATGCATATCACGTTGTTTGAAATTATATTTTTATTATTATTCATTGAAAAAGAATTTTGTATCATTTTGAAATAGATAAATGTTTAATTAATTTACTTTTGTTTTATGTTTATCAAACAAAATCGACCTTATAGATCTAAATAGTGCTAAAATGTGAATTAGATGATAAATTGTGCTCAAATTAAGAATATATTTTAAATGTTTTATATATTAACATAAACTATAAGCATTTATGTATTACTTATAGATATATAATTCTAAAATATTTGTCATAAATAAGACATGAAACCAAGTGTTCAAATCAATTTTGGGGCAGATGGTCCTGCGATCATCTACAACATCTCCAACAGCATCCAAAATGGACTACTTTATGTGCAAAACTTCAAGAAGGAGATTTGGTGATTGTTCACGAACGATTTCAGCCTATGAGACGGAAGTTGTGTCGAATTATAAAGACTTATTCTGGACCGGATAATCTTGTGCGTGTTGTCCTGATTAAAACAGCTGAAGTGGATATCAAGCGTCCTATTTCAAAAGTGTCCCCTCTCCTACCGGAAACGAAGGATGTACAGTTTTGACTTACTCGAATCAAGTTAGATGGCAGCACTACAGAATTAAATTTGACTATTTTTTTTGAACAACTGTTTACTACTTCAGAAAAAAAGACGTTTTATTAATTACCCAATTTGTATAACTTAATTAGTATTATGTTTGAAAAATGCTGTTATATTTTTCTCATATGTCTGTATTAATTTTCTTTTATTTCTTTTATCATATTATTTTCTATGTGTACGAACCTGATATCCGGATCTGCTCTCCGAAAAAATCGAATTCTGTTTTGTTATTTTATTCGGAGTGTTGTAAATTCCATTCTAATTCAAAGTGTTATTCTTCTTCATTAAAAATGTAAAAAAATGCATTTATTCAATGAAACAAAAGTGCGTTATTTTAATAGAACAGTGATCAGAGCCTTTTTTAAGAGAATGAATTTAGAATAAAGTATTTTTAGCCAGGTGGAATTTTGACAGTCGAAATACTAGAACGAGAAAATAATTTGGAATAATGAGATTCACACAGAATTATAGCTTTGATGAGACCAACGGCGAATTTTTTTTTAACTTGTTTCATATATATGTATTAGTTTCTTTTATTTTTTTAATCAGATTATTTTCTATGTGTGCGAACCTGGTAGCCGGACTTGCTCTCCAGAAAAATCGAGTTATGTTTTGTTTTTGATTCAGAGAGTAATTCGGAGAGTTTGTTGTAAATTCTATTCTAAATCAAAGTCTTTTTCTTCTTTATTAAAATTGTAAAAAATAAATATCTCAAGTATAACCATTGTGAAATTATGATTCAATTAATTAATTCTCAGAAAAACAATTCTTTATAAGAATATGCAACGGATTTTTAAATAATTTACAGTAATTTTATTCGTTTACCAGACCAGTCTTCAAAAGCGTGCAGTGAATTAAAATTTTGATTCTATTAGAAAATCACTATAATTAATTGTGTGTTATTCTGCGAAACATCATTTATACAAATATTGTTAAAGACGTAAATTGCTGCTTAATGAATCCCAGAAACTGATCCCTGCCCCAATCAAGGGACGTAGATTTTTTTTCTTATTCATTTTAATATTCATGTTTTTTATTCTTTATTCTTTAAAATTATACAACAATGTTTCAGCATATTTTAACTTTTTTCTGGCGGGTTCACTCCAACAGAATTTTGTATACTTTTTAAAGATGTTAATAAAGGAAAGAACTTTAAAAATGTAATGGAAGAAACATTTATGCCTTACAGACCTTGTTTACTCGTCTGAAAAGTTTCTGTAAACCAGGCATCATGTGTAAACGTTGCGCTGGATCCCTATTTGATTCTCTTTGAAGAAATCAGCCTGTGTGAGTGATGGGAATTTCTTGAAATCTGATTTCAAAGTATTAATAAATGAAGTAATTGTAGATAATTTTAAAAAAGATAATACAAAATTTATATGCTGTAGATTTTTGGTATTTCAAAACGTTCAGAGTGACCCTCATATTTTAATTTAATCAAAAATACCAGTATTTTGTGCATTTCTAATATAATCTTTGTCGAAATATTCAACAAATATTTTGGTATAATATATTTGACACTTTTTTTATTTTTTGTTCGCATAAAGAAGAATTAGTAGTATAGGACTAGCACAATAGTGTACTTAAATAGTGCTTAGTGTAATAAACTTAGTGTTTGGGAAAAATTTTAAAGAATTATTATGTAATAATTATATATATATATATATATATATATATATTTTCTTTTTTTTCAGAAAACCTAATTTACATTTTAGTTATTGAAATTCTTTAAATAGCTTTCATATTAAATATTGTGCTTTTCATGATTCATCATGCAAATCTGTAAAACCATTATATGTGAAACATTATCATTAATAAAACTTAAAAAAAATAATTTTTAAAGGCTTTATTTACTGATAATGTTTATGTATGCATTATGTACTTATATGTTTATTTATAATTATAACTGGCATATTTTCAATTGATATATATATTTTTTTAACTTATAAACTTTTGTGTTACATGTATTTTTTTAAACATATTTTTCATCACCTTTCAATGATGAAGAAGTGTCTACATTATACATTGATACACTGTCTACATTATTTGATAATACATATTTTAGGAAAAATGTATAAAATTTTAAAATACATTTTAAATACGTATCCCTAAAAAACGAAATATAAACTTATTGCAGAATATCAAACTTAATGATTAAAAGGAGATAGCACATGGCATAATTGTATATATTCACACCAACTAAAACATCATTTATTACGAATAATCTTTTGAAAAGAAAATGATACAATAAATGCCAAATTTACCTCTCTAATAATTGTAAATTGCAAACATATTTGAATAAGGAAAATGATATGCAAAATATTCCGAAAGCAGTAGTTTGTTTATAATAATTACACGTGAAAGTATATTTATATGAATTTTGTAAAATACCATTATGAACATTTACTTATTAATGATTTGTTATTTGAAACATTTCAAGTCTTGCGTAATTACGAATAATAAATTAGAATCTATTAATAACAATTAATTTGATTAATTTGATTAATATTATCAATAAAAATCTATTTTTTACCAAAATAAGAAACATTGTTTGCCATTTGTCTAAAATTTGTCTTAGGGATAATGATTAAATAACATAATTTTAAAATAGATATTAAACTGGTTTGTTAAAGTGATATGTTAAAGTAGATTCATTTGAATTTGCTAAAGATCTGTAAGATTATATATTGAACTAGCAAACTACGCCCGCTGCGCTGGTCGATTTCTGCAAATGAACCTTGAATCAAACGAAATATACCGTTTAATCTGAACTTGTATTTGAAAGCAATCTGTATATTTACCTGGAATATCCTTCCACATTACTGAAAAATGACGTCATTGCGCTATTATATTTTCTAATGTGCAGTCAAAATTTCAGCTGTTAAGGACCAACTCTTTTATTTGGTCATTTACAGTTAGGGTTTGTTAAAGAATGATAAATCTATATGCAATATACTAAAACCATCCCTAAAAATTATCGAACTAACACTGCAAACAAATTAACTAACAAAATCCATTCAGTAGAAGTTTTTATAAAGGCTAATCTTTGATAATCGGGTTCATCTCATTATAGAACTTTTCCACGTAATTCTAAAACTCACAGAACGATATGAAATGTACTAAAACCATCCTTACAAATTATCCACTTAACAATGCAAGTCGCAAAATATACGCCCAGTAAAAACTTTCAAAAACGCTAATCTTTCGAAATCGGGTTCACCTGACTATATAACCTTCACACATAACTGTTTGACTAAGCAACGTAGAACAATATGTAATACACTAAAATCATTCTTGAAATAATATCTAAATAACAATACATTTCTCATCAAAATCCGTCCAGTAGAACTTTTTCAAAAGGCTAATCTTTCATAATCCGATTTACCGGATTATAGAACTTTCCATAATAATTCTATAACTAAGCTACGTAGAACGATATGTTATACAATAAACCCTTCCCTGAAAAATTATCTATTTTACAGTTGAAGTTCTATGAAAATCCATTCAGCAGAACTCGAGTTATAAGCAGCCGGAACGAAATTTCATATACAAGGTAGAATAGAAGTATATTGTTACCAGAAGGACCCGTGCGAAGCTTTCGCACTGCAATCTTTGAGATTATTTCCTGGTCCGTTTTAGCACAAATTTTAATTAACTGATTTTTTTTAAATCAAACAACGTATTTTAACAATTTGTGGGTGTACTATCTCAGAAACTTGTTCAAAAACTTTTTCGAATGATACCTCATTCATCGTTGTATGTTTTGTATGTGCATAGAAAAAAAAAGATGTTGCAAACAGAAATAATGTATATGATGATTTTGTATAAGAACATGGGAATAGATTGACAGAAAACTTTTTGCCATTTTTTTTTTCTCTCGCCAAAATTATTTATCTAGGTTGCCAAGACTCCTATACTAAAAAAAGGGAATTATTAAAAAATTGAAGCATTGAATCTGACGTTTATGGAATCCATATGAAAGCATGTCCTCAGATTTTTCAAAACTGTTCCAGAAATGTCTTAAATACATAAATCAATATTTGGTACACCAAATATTTGTAACCCTATGGGAACATAAACATGGGATGTCCAAACTTTGTGATTCAGCAGAGATTTAAGTGACGTCAGACTTCGCTGGCGTATTAACAGCTTAATGAAATATTAAAAAATAAATACTTACAATTTCTGTGAATCCTAATGAGCTGTATATCTAAAAGGAAGCTAATCCTTAAATTACGCAATCTGCTGATGCTCCGATACAGTACGCATATACACAGCCAATATTAAAAATTGAAAACAAATAAAAATAGCTGACGCACGCGTAAAAATTAAATAAAATCCCAATTAAAAGCTCGATATTTTTCAAAAAGTACGCGCAAGAAATAAATTAACAATCATATTTCATCCACAGAATCATATTTCAATTGCATTATAGGATGACGTCATCTGATAATGCAGTATTTTATTTTGTTGGCAACAGTGATTTGAGAAAATCTTTCATTTCATTTATGAAAACAATGCCGATTTAATTTTTAATTAACTACAATTTTTATTCAAAAACATGTTTTAACGAATTGTTAAGTGGGCTATGTCAGAATCCTATTCAAAATCCTTTCATACGCTATCTCATTCGTCGTTCTGCGTTTCGTATTTTCTGAGAAAAGGGGATGTTGACAGGAGAAATAATATATATGATGATGATGATGATTAATATAATTTACATTTGAATAAAAAAAGGTACATTTCGGTTAGCCGGGCGCCAGTCATATATGTACATATATAAATAAATATATATATATATATATACATGCATATATATTCATAGATATAAGTGTATATATATGTATATGTGTAGATATATATGTGTGTATATGTACATGTATATATATCACTGGCGCCCGGCTAACCAAAAAGTACCAAAAAAATACTTCAAAAATGCTGTCGTACACTTGAAATAACACCTTTTGGCTTAAAATCAAATTGTTTGGGGTCCAAAGTAAAATCCAAATCGCCAAAAACAAAAGATACATCGCCAAATATTGTTTCAATATAGAAATCTTGCCCCTTGAATAATTTTTTAAGCATTACAAACATTCTCAATCATATTTAAATTAAATATTTCCGTTTTATAATATTCTCTCATCAAAACTCTTTTTTCTCTTTCTCTTTCTTTTTTCTTTCTTTCTTTTTTTTTAATAAAATTAGTAACAGTTTTTCTTTTATTTTTCGACATGTATAGCCTTTTTATTTCATTCTGCAACAGTAATGATCGCCAAAAAATAGCAATGGTAACCTTTTCGGCCAAAATAATAGAACTTTCTATCATAACTCTATAACTAATATATATAGAACGTTGTGTTGTATACTAAAACCTTCCCTGAAAAAGTATCTCTCGAACAATGTAAGTTCCATCAAAATCCATTCGGCAGAATTTGAGTTATAAAGGAACGGAACGAAATTTCCGTTTGTGTTTTATATATATAGTAGATGATTCTATACTGGAAATTTGTGATTTGAATCATTTGATTTAATGTAAACATCAATGGATAATTAGACTTGATTAATAAGAATTTTATTAGTTTGATTAATAGTATCAATAAACAGATAATTTTTAATTATAAGAATTCCCAAAGTGAAAAACCTTCGTCTTTTATGTCTTATACTCAGTGCTTCTTTTGTGCTGGAGCTCAACTCCGGTACTGCTTTGTTTTGGGAGTATTGTTAAATTTTGGTCGGAATTCACCGGAGCTCATAAATGCTGGGCTACGGAGCCAGGAGGACAGCATTTTCGAAAAACCGAAGACTAAATTATATTTTCCTTTTTCTTTCATCCCACTCCTTTGAGTTCTTTCGTACAAAAGGACTTACACATGTGCGTAACGTGTCGCACACATAGGAGCATACATTTATCTGGCGCTTGCAAGTGTAAACTAAATGTTTTCTTCTGTCTCAATAGTTTACGAACGCCGACGAGGAAAATCAAAATAATCCGCAACGATATCTGCCATTTTTAAACGAGGTCGTGTTATGTTTTCTCGCTTTTTTTTGTTGGGATTTGTAAACCACTCACTGATCAATTTTCAGCTCTACGCGGGGCTTAATCACAGGAGTTCAGCTCCAGTACTTCTTTATTTTCAGTGAATAGTTAAATATTAGTCGGAATCCACAAGAGCTTATAAATACAGCATAACGAAGCCCACCGGAACACCGCGGTGTGTTGTGTTTCGCCAGTTGAGACAAAAAAAATCCTTGGCGAGCAGAACTTTTTTGAAAAATACCCTTCTCCTGATTTTAATGATTTTGGTCTGTTCTTGTATTATATTCTATTACATATAAATGCATATAGATATAAAAAAAATATATTTTTTAAATATTAAAAAATATTTTCCTGAAGGTGAGATTGCTTTAATTTTTGTAAATAATGCATGAAATATAAATATGCGGGTGGAGAGGATGGGCGAGAGAGGCATAAACTACAAAGTTCTTACTACTGACAGTTAGAGCTCTATTTTGTTTTGCTAGAAATTAGGCTCTGCATATACTATATATTTTGTGTTTTATGTAAACGTCTTTTTATTTAGCTCTCTTTGGATATTTTCAAATAACAGAGTTTTCAATTTTCTTCTAATTAAAAAAAAATAAGTATTGTGATATTATTCTCATATTGATTTACATATTAAAGTAAACGTTCTATTTAACACATACATTATTTATTTAAATTTATTAGCTAAAATTCTTAATATACACAAGTATAATCCTCATATTTAAACTTGCTTTATAATTTTACAGGGCTCCAGTGTTCATAAGTTTTCACACCTTTCCTTGAAATGATTCAAATACAAAATCTTTGTAAAACGTACCATTAAAGTGCAAAATATATCTATAATAAATATAATTATTTTAAGAACGTTGTTACATTTCGTCATAAGTGTTTGCTTTGCACAGAAATTTAAATTGTTATTTTGAAGCTAAATATCGTTTTTCAGTAATTCGAAATTCGTTTCAAGTATAAAATTATTACATTCTTTAAAGTGTTGAAGAACACATGATATCTAATACATATACAACTGATAATACAACTCAAATATTTAAAAATATTTTACAATTTCCATCCAGAGAAACATTAAATAAAATTATACCAAATTTGCTTTTAAACTAATTTGCATTTACTAAGACATTTATTTTTTTAACTACACTTAATATTTAATGCAACCTTATTTTCATGAGATGGATAAGTTAATGTAATTTAACAGTGTTGTATACCGAGAATGGGAAAAGTAATCGTATTAAATCATAAAAGCGTTTTGAAGAAAGATTGATTTACATCGAAATAAACATCTATAAATTTATTTTTAAATTGAATTAAAAGAAATTCTTTCAAACTCTGTGATATTTTTGTATTTGCAATAGTATTTAAGATGCAACGACTGTACACGCATTAATAAGCTTTGTGTTTATGTAATTTTGTTTTATAAAAAGCTAAATGTTACACTGTTAAAATTTGCAGCAAACTGTCCAGTCATTTGACCGTTTTTATAGAAAATTGTTGCATAACCGTAATTTAATTCTATTCTTACCATAATATGGGCAATAATATGATCAGAAAAAATTAAATTACGGTTTCATAACCGTTTTCTATAAAAACGGTCAAATGACTGTACAGTTTGCTGCAAATTTTTAACAGTGTAAAATAAGTCCTAATGTAATATTTTATTACTGATATTGCTTCTAAATTTATTCTAATTTTCGTTTACGTAAAAAGTAAACATCTTAAAATTGTAGGTTTAAATAGAAGATTTCATTTTTTAAGAACAATATTTAGTGAAGAAATTAACGAAGATTAAATTAAATGCACAAAACGGTATATTTATAAAAAAATATTTCGAGAAATAGAACTACAACGTTTTTTATGTACTGTGTCGGTTTTAGTATAAAAATGCACACTCAATGTCTTTAAACTGAGACAACAAGAACCCTAAAAATTACCTACTGCGGAATCTAATTTTTAACAGCATCTTAACATAAATGTAAATCATTTTCTAAATATTTTGTTATAACTTTTGATATGTTAGACATCAATGATTACCATGAGTTTTTTATCCATTAAGAACTACTGTTTGCATAAATTTTAAGTAGAGCTTCTTACGTTTGAAACATTTTTGTAATTCTTTATTGACACTTTTAACACTTTTAGATTCATCAATTTTAATATTATATTTATTGATTTATTAGAGAATATATACATGATAAAGGAAAACATGATATTTAAAATAAAACAAAAATACAATGTTTATGACAGTGTTACTCTGTAATAATAGTAACAAATTGTCGCTATTTTGGATTTTTTTTTTTTCAGAATTTGAGATAAAATGTTCATTTTATTTTGCAAAGCATTTGTAACTATATTTTTAGTTTTGAACAAAGCATTGATTTTTATCACATTATAAATTATAATTTAGTAACAATGTCTTAAATTTTTTTACGCCAAATGCAGAACTTTTAGGTTATTTAATATGATAAATAATTTTCTTTTATTTATTTGAAATTTTGGAATTTTAGAAGAATTGACATTTTTAATCTCCTCTGTTTCCGTATGATTAGACTTAATTCTTTCATTCAAAAACTTTTATCTAAAAGCCCGAAAGAGGAATTGCGATAAAAATTGGCTATAATTTACTCCATTGGGTTGAAAATGTTTTATTTTCATTACGAAATTTCTGAAAATTCACATAGAAATGCCTTTTAAATAGACATTAATATATTTTGTATGCACCTTTTAGTACTTTACTACATGCGATAAAATATTTCTAAACTTAATGATATTTTGAATAATATTTTATGGAAAGAAATCTATTTATTCGTTCATACTAGTAAAAAACCACACATTAAAAATTTGAAACTATGCAGATTTTATGAAAATGTATGTATAGAGACAAAAGTCGTATGCACAGATACACCAGCTTTATATAAGCACAATATCAGATAATATAAAAATAAATATCGATCATTCAGCACTGAAATTGATAGGTGTCAAAATGCTATAAATGAAAAGAATAAACTTTTCTAATAAGTTCTGATTAAAATATTACTTGAAAGATAAGATCAAAATATATTTAAAATAAATATACATAAATCAATTTAAAGTCACCTGGATAGGTTAATTTTTAACAATGCTTTGTAAAATTTATGGAAAAATTATTAATAAAATGCTAACTATTTTACATAAACCCATTTTTTAAAAAATCTGAAAATCAAAAACTATGCATGAATTTATTGTATTAGAATATGAGTCTATATTTCACTATTCTTCCTACGATAGTGAACGGTGGGTGATAAAATTAACACCACTTATCCACATGTATTTAAAAAATGTCATAATAACTCTCGAAATTTCAAATATTTAATTATCTGTTAATATTTTTGTAACTTTCAATGACATTTGTGTAATGATGGGAACAAAATGTGTCCACTAATGTGAAGACAAATAGAAATAACGTGCCACTGCCTGCTATTAACATTGCTGAATAAATGATTTTAGCTTTGATATTTATGTATAATTCAATTAAATGGTTTTTATTTTACAATCACTTAAAAAAGTTATGTACAAAATATTCATTTTACTAAATCCTATATTCAGTATGTCTTTCTCCGAAAAACTAAATGATTTGAATATTATTGATTCTTAGGAAATGTTATTTTTCGAATGTGTTGAAAATATCCAGGAATTGATTTTGACAAAACACGGACTCTGATTATAAACATATTGCATTTATTCAGCTAATACGCTGAAATTTGTGTTTTTATATTATTACACATTAGTGAATATTAGATTAGAAATTTGGTCCAATGGCCATAAAATTCGTTAAATTGCAAATTCATTAGTAAATATTCAATATAGGTCAACATTAAAATAATTGTTAAACATATGCAACGTTTAAAATAACAGATTTACTTAAAAATAATAACGAAATTTACTTCAATATCTACGATAGAATTTACTGTATATGGAAAATAATTTTTCAACCAAGACCCATCTTAATGTTTTCCATGATTAGTAAATTTTAGTAACATCTGTCCTTACTCCGAAAAAAATGTATATGATCAGTCGCGAAAAACTTATTGATATTTATATTTTATCGGGAAATTTTATATTTGTTCGCATTTGACAAGGTAGCGAATCGTGCGGGACCAGATGTATAATCTGCTAATCTAATAACTCATTCTTTTTTTTAATTCATAAAGTCATATTTATAAAAATACGCATATAAACAATACTCAAACCTATTTTCAGAGATATATATATATCCTTACAGTTTTTAACACACATACCTTTCTCAACAAGAAATCTTTAAAATTAATTAAGAAAACTATTATATATCATCAATCATAACTACTAATATTTCCATTCCTAAAATGAAAAGTTTTATAAAATATGTATGTGATTATGAATTTATATATTTCCTAATGATTTATATTATTCACTAATAATTTATATTATTTACAATTACTCTATATACTACATTTCTCACCTAGCGATTTCATATTCTTATTAACCTGAATTAGACCATAATTGGTTTTTACACATTTTCATGATTAACAAATGAACAATAAACACATATTTTTAATATAACAAAAATAATTATTGTGATATCCTTATTGAATAAGCATAATAATAAAAACAAAAACACGTCGGAAATAACGGCAATACAAATTGAATAGCAAATGCTCAATAGTAATCTATTTATCAGTGCAAATGACATTTGTGGGTCAAGAATGATTTCCGATTTGTGGATTGTTAAGAATGTAAGCATGCTCACCCTGTGTGTTAAGTACATAATGATATATTTGAGATCTTCTGAAAGTCTTTCACAAAATTATTTCCATCTGTCACAGAGCATGATATATGAGAAATAGTTATTCGAATCTCAGTAAAATATTTCTTCCAATTTCCTTTCGTTACTGTACAATGATTTGTGAATTAAATATAAAGATATTATTTATTAATAATTTGCTCTTGAAAAGATTAAGA
This sequence comes from Maratus michaelseni, assembly GCA_963931845.1. NCBI lineage: Eukaryota > Metazoa > Arthropoda > Arachnida > Araneae > Salticidae > Maratus > Maratus michaelseni. Next base: position 84,564,733 of record OZ007593.1, read on the forward strand.
AACTTGAACTAGGAATCTAAATCTGAAATTCGACAGTCGTATATATATACAGTGGTGGCCAAAAGTTTGGACATTTTTTTGAAAGTTTCATGTTTTTCAAATTTGTGTGCTTGTAGAATATATTAATTTTCACTTAAATACCAACGTTTATGTATCAAATTGAAGGTAATTTAATGTAAAATTTAATTAAAAAAAAACAGTATTACCATATCGGTATTACAAAAAAAGTTATGTTCATTTTAGTAGAACAAACAAACACAAATCGTTTTGAATAAGGACGTGTTTTGTAAAAAAAGCGTACTATCCAATCACAAACACTGTTCTGAGGACCAATCAAATATCTGTAAATATAGTTTAGGTTATTTGGATGGTAAAAGAGTTATTGTTGTGGAAATATTTTGCGGAATGGTGCATACTAGTATAATTAAATAGAGTACTGCTGTTTTTGAATATTTAAAGTCCTTTTTTTAATTAAACTAATTTAAACAATGTCATCAACAAGAAGAACTAATTGGACATCTACAAAAAGAAGCCGAATTGTCATATTGAGAGAAAATGGCCTCTCTTATGCTGAAATCGCAAGACATGTTGGTGGTACAGTGACTTGTTCTGGTGTACGAAAGTTCTGTTAACGTTATGAAAAAACAAAATCAGTGGAAAATAAGGCCAAATCAGGCCGAAAAAATGCACAAGTTCTACTGCCGATAGAAAAATTAAACGGCTATACCTTCAAGATAGAAAAATTTCATCAGATGTCATTACATGTGAAATGACTGCAGCGGGTATTGCAGTAAGTTTAAGAACAATAAGAAGAAGGTTATCAGGATTTGGACTACAATCTAGAATTCCAAGGGAAAAAAAAAAAAAACATTTAAATCAAAAGCAACGTGAAAAACGAGTTAAGTGTGCAAAAGAACACATTAAATGGTCAGAAAATCAATGGAAGCAAATAATCTGGAGCGAAGAGTGTAAAGTATCGATCTTTGGAAGTGATTGTAGAAAATACGTGAGACGTAGAGTAGGAGAAGCACTTCATCCTGATTGCATTGAAGCAACGACAAAAAACCCAACATATGTCATGATTTGGGCATGTATGTCTGCAGATGGTGTGGGCCGAATTCAAGTGATTGATGGCATCCTGGATGCCAAAAAATACATCGAAACTGTCCTGGAACCAAAATTGATACCTTCCATCAGGGATGTCTTCCCCAACAACGCACCATTTATTTTTCAGCAGGATTCAGCTCCATGCCACACAACAAAAGTATGCAAAGTATGGTTTCAAAATAAAGGCATAGATATATTACCATGGCCAGAAAACAGCCCTGATCTCAATCCAATTGAAAATTTGTGGCGACGTTTGAAAATTCTTGTACGAAAAAAACGTCCATCCAATAAAAGACCACTTATTGAAGCTATAATTGATTCTTGGCACCATGTGATTACGAAAGATGAACTCCAAACACTCGTTCACTCGATGAAAAGACGCTGTGAAGCTGTCTTAAAAAATAAGGGTTATCCTACTAAGTATTGATTGTGTAAGTATCACTTTAAGAAATGCAAATATAAGATAGATCTTACTATTAGTTGCATAACTTTTTTTGTAATACAGATATTGTAATACTGTTTTTATTATTAAATTTTACATTATATTATCTTCAATTTGATATATAAACGTTTGTATTTAAGTGAAAATTAATATATTCTACAAGCACACAAAGTTGAAAAACATGAAACTTTCAAAAAATGTCCACACTTTTGTCCATCACTGTATATATATATGTACATATATATAACCCATTTTTGTACCCATATTTAACACCTTCGGGAAATTTATTTTTTTTTTTCTTTCGGTCTGTTCATTTTATGACACTTAACTATTTTATGCTAGTTTTATAAAACGCCTAGCCCCCCGATTTCCGTGATCTATTGTAACAATAGAGACTGTAATGGAACTTCTTGAATATTTAAAACCGTTGAATTTGTTTGCGTTTTACCCAAAAAGTGAAATCTGTAAAACCTCACTTCATTAGAGAAATCTATCTATCTATCTATATATATATATATATATATATTTGATTAGGTGGATAAATATGCATAAATAAAAAGTCCACTACTAAATAAAGTATTCCGCCAAATAGTTCATAAAATATAATGATAAGTGACTAAATGTTGATTCAGCAAATTTTTCAAGTTTAAAGCTTTCTTACACGTGTCTATGAAGATGTGGTTGACATAATCGTGAAGTGGGTAGACGAATAAGAGAAAAAATGTTCCAAGTTTTTCGCATTTCATACTCGACTACTCTTTTCAACATGCGAAGGGATTGGGAAACGATGAATTTTGAGGAAGCAGTAAGTGGCTTGAAAAGTTTATTAGAAAAAACGGAATTTTTGCAAACGTAGATCTAGTGAAAAGAAAGCTGTGGATGATGATTATTATAGAAATTGGAAAATAAGGAACACTAAACTGTCTTTAATGTGGATAGGTTTGCTCTATTTGTTTCAATATCTACCACAAAAGACATTAATATTTAGAAACGGAAAAATTCCTCGGAAGAAAACAACTCAAACCGCAAATGATTGCCATGGTAGGTGCAAGTATAACTATACAAATAAATGACACCATTAGTTATCGGGAGAAGTAAAAATCCCACCTATTCAAAAGGCACGCGGCCTTTGAAGATTCATAATGATAGTAAGAAAAAATATCGGACGTCTTCAGATAATGCAGTTCAAAAGCTAGACAAACGTATGACTGCAGAGAGTAACAAAATTGCTCTTATTTTTGACAGTTGCCTAGCTTATTCTATGAAACTTAAAAAATAAATGCTTTTTTTTTTTTGCTTTCCAACTAATTCTATCTAAAAATTGCAACTAATATATCAAGGTATAATAAAACGTTTAATAGTACAACATCGCAAGCTAATAATGCAAAATCTAATCAATACGTTTACGAACAACAATCCACTGATGTCTATGAATAATTTACCGAAAAACCAGACATTTACAAGTAATTGAATTACAATACCACCGAAAGTACTAATCGTAACAGTTCTGGCAAAGCTGGGCAGTTTTAAATCAGCAATAAGAATCCCGTAAGTATGGAAAACGCAGATGAAGAAAAAAATAATAAATGTGGATCAATCTTATGGAAAAGGACAAATTAACGAATATGTGTAGAAACTTTCTTTTTACTTTCTTTCTATTGATTCTGAAGTTAATATGTCGCAAACACTAATTGAATCATATACTTTGGATATTGTGAAAAATAAAGTAAAACGGACATGTACTGCGATGAAGAAACAAAAGAACATGATTCTAAAATCAATGATCCTTCACATAATGTAATTTAAAATCCTTTCAACGAATCCGACTTAGATTACATTTTGCAGAAGATAGGTGTGAAGAGATTTCAAAGATGAAATCTAAAGATGCGATTCATATTAAAGCGTTAACCATTTTTAAACAAGATACTCACACAAGAGATAGATCTGTGGCATTATGTCTTTCAGTAATAAAATATAAGCACGCATGTGGAAATGTTTGCTTCAACTTTCTTTGCATCAATAACTACTTTAACATCATAAAAACCTACAGTGCATTATATACTACAACTACTGTGTACTCCTCTATAGTAATATTGTTCTATTATTTATATTATGCATTTTGTTTTTAATGAATAAAACAAAATAAATTAGAGTTCATGATTTAAATTCTGTTTACAGGTGTATCTCTATTTAACAAATTTCCTACATAATGAACTTTTATTGGCCTTAGCTTCTTTAAATAAATGCTCAAGTGTACCGCGTAACATACAAAAATTTAATTTAAAAAAAATCTTAATTCACTATTAAAAAATTGATATTTAATTTGAATTGTATTCTTTTAATCATAAATTAAAAATTTAAAATACAATTAAACATAATTAACTGGAATTAAAAAATATATATTTCTTAAATACATAGTAGGAAAACTAAAATAAAATATCAATTTAGTTTATCTTAATACATATAAAAATATATCTAGGATGATAAGAAAAAAGGGAAAATTCATGTGTTATAAGTGCGATTTACAATTGCCTCTTTATTTATTAGATCTTTAGTTGACTATTAGTATAGTTATATTGTAGATATATTACTATCGAAAGGTTATAGAACTTCACATATTTCCACTGAATTTATCTCAGATTCTATACATTTTTTAATGTAACTCATGTCTCAAGCAAACAATTTCTTTTTTCAGGATCTTTCTAAAAATGTAACTTTTGTGCAATTGTATTTCAAAAAATAATTTTGAATAAAAATGGCCGCCTGGCATATAAAAAAAAGAAGTTGTTTGCCCGTATTTGTTTTCCTCAGTCACATGATTTGGACTTTTATTAAACAGATTACGCACGATAGGATTTAATAGAATAAAGAAAACTTTTATAAATATCTTTTACAGTTTTTATTCGATTTTCATAAAATTTGAAATGACTCGACAAAATTTCGAAATAATAATATATATTAAATTTTAAACCATTCGGTTGGGTATAGTTTGCTTTGTTATAAGCGGACGGACTGCCAGACAGACGGACCAGACGCCGACAATAGTTATTATGTATTTATATAATTGCGAACGCACCCAAAAGGTAGGGAATACGTGAAAATATCAATTACAAAGATATAAAGAGTCAGCGATTTAGTATGAAACGATGTTGACATGTAACAATAACACTATTAGAATCCATGGAATGTTATTTTTTATATCCAATCACTAGCTTGAATACACCACAAATTGCCTCCAGATATGTGGCGTTTTTATACAAATGTAAGCGAGATAAAGTTTAGTTTAATAAATAAAAAAACATTTTGATATGTTCCTAACGTACTCCATTGGCAGGAAACATTATGGATTTTGTGGTTTCTTGGGATTGCCGAAAAATTAAAAACACCAATTGGCAGAGATAAACATCAACTTTGAAATTACGTAAAAACTTATTTGAATTTGATTTGGCTCACTTCCTTCCCCCAGAAGGAAGTGAGCTCACACAGAGAATGTTGGAGAAGGTTCTAGCAGAATCCAATTCTGGAAGTACAGATTTCAAAACGATCATTATCATTTAAAAATAAAGCGATATGTTATGTAAGAAAGAAAAACTTACAGGGGAAGTTTTAAAAAGGAAGGAATTAAAATAATTTTTGAATGCGAATATTAAATGAATAAAGATTAATAAAATATTTCTTAAATTAAATTAAATAAAAATATGTCAGTGGTTGTAAGAAATTTACAACAATGGATGCGTCCGATGTTCCTGTTTAAAAAAAATCGAATAGTATTTAGCCGCTACCAAAATCAGTTCCTTCATATTTCGATTTTTTAAAAATAATTTTATTAAATATTATGTCTATATCAACAATTGATTTTGAAGAAGTGCTAGATATTCTAAAAACTTAAATTAACTCATATACACGTCATTGTATTGTAAATCATTTAATCTTGAGGCGAAATATTTGAAATTATCGTTTATCTAATTACTCTAATAACGCAATGCAAATTTTTTTGTACTATCAAATATTCTTTCACACGCTGATAAATGTATGCTGAAATTATGGATAAAATAATAATTACGTTGCTATTTTATCTAGAGGTATTTTAAATTCGCATTTATAATTTTTGTCGTTGCACATCCAAAGCAATTACTCGTATGTTTATCACTTAGAGTATTGATACATACATCTGTTCAAGCTTTAGAAATTCTTTTATAATTGCACGACATTGCATTGTAAAAATGAGGATTAGATGCGTGAAGGACCCATAAGTGTATTTTTAAGTAACAGAAAGTATGTTAAAAATTCATCATTGCTAACTTAATTTTAAATGGAATCAAGAAATTAAAACATATTCTAAAGTAATGCATTTATATAATGTCTGGTATTCCTAACATTAATTTTTGTCATAATTAAAAGAGGAAATTATTTTAAACTAGATAAATTATATTCAATTGTTGGAGTATCATAGTTGATATTTGTCACAACACAGTGAAAAATGTCGGGAGCAGGAATGCGAAAGTACCCAAGTTCGAGCCCTGGTCCCGGTATTTTTCGCTCTGTAGGAATAAATATCAACTATGATACTTCAACTAATGAATATTAATTTTCATTTCTGTTATCATCATACATTTTAAAATACATTGCAGTAGTCATCTGCAGATATTTTAAACGATATTTTTTACAACTGTTGTTGCGCCTCTGCAGGATTAGATTTATCAGTTTAAAAGCTGATTCATTCATCTTGTAAAGCTTTCCAAATTATTTTAAATAACCACAACATTGTAATCTGGAAATTAGGTTGGATTCCGAAAAGGACGTATTTTTGAAAAGCAACAGAAAGTAGAAATCGAAATATATCATTTTAATTTTTTTTAATTGAATAAATTACGTTGTTACATTTAGAAAACGTCAAAAATATTTTTACATCATTTCTTTGTTTCTAAATATAATGCATAAAATTGTTTATTTTTTTGTCTGTAAGTTACTTAATAAAACGCAGGATAGTACAACAACAACATCGAAAACAACAATAAAGGATTAAAATTAACAACAACAGGAACGGGGAAATGCAAAGTGCGCCATATTACGTATTTAATGTAATTTCCGCTTTAAGTTAAAAAAAACTTACGCAGAAATCAGATGATGTACTGTATAGAAAATATGAAGTTAGAAAAGAAACAGCCAATGATTACTTTCGGTTCCGTTACTCCGTTAGTGAATCGGTTTACAATATTTTATTATAAAACATGCCATTATTCTAAGAATATTTCGAGTCACACATTCTATTTCTTAGAATACCCCTTAAAACACAAATTATAAGGAAACGAACGTTGCGTTACAATGGAAAACTAACAACAGTAGTAGCAACATTTATTAATAATAATATTACCATTCTTTATCTTTTTTTCACTAGATTTGAAATATTTTAATGCAAATTTCAATCCAACATCAGTTAATATTGAAATTATATAATTTACTCAATCATATGATGCACGTGTCAATAAATGAGGATGATGAGAGGCAATTAAAGTTATAAATGCAACTTTAGTATTATTCACATGAATTCCAATGATAATTTTCTCTTTGAATCTTTAGAATTACCTCAGATTTGTACTTCTACAAAATGAAACTTTATTTGTTATTTCATACATTTCAATAAGTTTATGAATTATGAGTTATTAAATAAAATATATCACATTGAATAAAGTAGCAGAATGAATAATACAATCTCTAATAAAGAAGACATAATTATAAATAACTTGAATCCTTTCCAACAACGTTTAAGAAATCCAATATTAAACTGCGATTCTTATTCATTCTGATTTACATTTAGAAATAATGAGTTGTTTATGAGAGGAACTATTTGCAAACAAAAGATTACTTAACTTGTTGTTGAAAATATTTTCGTTTAATTTCTGCTTAATTTTGAAAAATAATATAAATATTTATACGCGAATTTTTATGCTATGTAAATAACATACATTAATAATTTTCCTTTCAAAATATGCATATTTATGGATATAGATTGTCGTGTGTTATAATAAAGATATTTTAATTAATCTCTGCTACTTAAAAGTAAATATTTTGATTCTAATGTCTTAATAATGCGCAACGAATTAATCATTTCCTACTACATTTTATGTTAATTAAGTTTCTATATGTTAGGTTTCTTTACACGCTACGATTACGTTACGTACAGCGAGGTTGGCATTAATCTGTTACATTTTTAGTCGATTGATTAGTCGACAAAACGTTCAATTATACCGAATTTAATCGTAATGAATGTAATCATGATTGAAATTTTAAAAAAAATAATTACACGTTGCAATTTTTTCATGAATTATTCAATCTGAACTAATGTAATCGTGATTACTTTAATCATTAATCTAATTACACAGACAAAAACGAAATATGTTCATCATTTAAATTTCTTAAATTCGCTTTCATTGCTGTCAGACTGTTATTCGGGGTAACTATACGAATATCACTATTGAAAAATATACAGTTTCACACAAAATTATTCAGAAAAGAGGTCAAATTTTTTAATCATTTAGGGAAGAAGGGGAATTAAAACCACTTTTTATAAAAATGCTATTTTTTTTGTAATTATTATAGGTAAAGTGGTACCGATCAATTTGTTTTTCCGTAAAGTAAATATTTGGCTTAAAATTAAATTGCACTTAATATAAATCTATAATATAAAGGAGAAATGTGCCCATGAGTTACGCTGTCGTAATTTGCGAACGTTATTTCACAACACCCGACAATTAAAGTTTGCTTTTTCTGCATTTTTTAAAACTTTTAACTACCGCACATTTTTAAACATCCAATTGAAAAAAAAGTACCAGCAAACCAACATACAAACCGACGTACAAATAAATATGAAAAGAACAAACGCACAATTTTCACATACAAACAAACATACAAAAACAATGCAAACGCACTAACAAATGCACAAACAAACGTATAAGCAAACGTACTAACAAACAAAGGTGCATACAAAAAATAAAAAAGACAATCAAATGTACAAACATACAAACAAATGCAAGAACATACAAAAGTATTCAAACAAACAAATTTCGAAAAAAGCACACTAAACAAAAGGAAGTTAAAGTTAAAAACACACGTACAAAGAAGAAAACATATAAACGCAGAAAAAGAAGCAAACAAACAAAGAAACGTATAAAGAAGCAAACAAACAAAGAAACGTATAAAGAAGCGTTAAAAATACACAAACATAAACAGAAACAAATATACAAAGAAACAAACTTACAAAAACAAACAAAAGAATGCACAAACGAGCAAACAAATGAATATTCAAACGTAGAAAGAAACAAACAATCGTTCAAACAAAGCTACAAAAATATTTAGCTTGTTCTTGCTAGTCGTTCTGCAAGTATTTTTTTTTATTTTTTAGTCTGACATTTTATATTATAGATCCGGTGGCAGCAACACAAAATATTATGTCATCGAGTTAAGAAATGAAATTATGATATAAGACAATATTTTTAACAGCAGATGAAAAAATGATTCGCCTGCCTCGGCATATCTTGTTTCAGTATGAGCAGAACGGGACGCGAATTATTCATTTTGCGGTACTATCACATCATCGATATTCAGCATATTTTTTTAACATGTATATTTTGACTAGTCAAGTTCACCTTGACATATCTTGGTGCGATAATAGCAGAACGGGACCACAGAGTCAGCAACGAGCGAGCTTGGAGCCACCGCGGTCGTCCGATGCATTAAAAGCCCCTCGTCGAACCCCGTCGAGCCCAATATTTGATATGCTTAACGTAAAGAAAATTGTTTTTAAATTTTCCGATGGAAGCGTCTGTGCCAGTTTTTACCTTTATTACAAAAGTATTGAAGAAAAGGAAGATTTTTGTCGTCTGGGGGTTTTACATTGAGAAAGAAAATATTTAAAATATACATAGTTTAAGCTTTAATTTGGCACCAAATTCAATTCATCTCAAAACTTGATGACGTGATAGTACCTTGAAATGGCGAACTGACACCCCATTCTATTCATAACGTATCAAGACATCACGAGGCAGACTGAAATACTTTTATTGAACTAGTCAAGGTAGACAACTTGCTAAAATTTTATACCATAAATGAATAAAGTTATAGTACCGTCATAATAACAATTCTGCTCATATCTTGCTCCGATATGACGAGGCGTACCAATCATTGTTTAACGTATATATAATAATCCGTTGCTTACTAATTATATTTTATCTTGACTTTCGTTGTCGTAGTTATATATAGGGCAGTATAATGTAAATTGTTCTGTTTATAGTGTCTCAGTGGTAATATATGACGTCATGTTCTGTCATAAATTTTAGTCAACCGAGAGGTTCTACCAGAATATGCCCAGACAAACCAAAATATTTAAAATATACATTTTCTAAGCTGTAATTTGGTATCTAATTTTTTTCTAACCACTATGCCATGTTAGGATCGCCAAAATGACGAATTGGCGCCCCGTTCTGCTCATATTGTATCACGATATGCCGAGACAGTTTCTGGTAATTCTTTTATAAACTGTTAATTTTCTACTCTTAAAAATTTCATCTCGCAACTCCATCACATAATCATTTTGTCGTTTAAATATGTGATCTCCTATTTAACCCCTCTTAGTTGCAGAATTTCTAAAACTGTTGAAATACATGTTTATCTATATTTTTTGTAGATTTGTTATGCGGAATTCCGAGCTCCTAAATAAAGATGCCGCTGAGATATGGAGAACAGGAAAAATGACCTAAAACTTTCAACCCCCCATTTAACCCCCTTAGTGGATGAATTTCTAAAATCGCTGAAATATGTGTTTAAATATTTTTTGATAGATTTGTTATCTTGAATTTCACGTTCCTATTTAAATCTCCTGCTGCGATATGGTGAAAATGTGAAATCAACGAACATTTTTGACCCCCCCCATTTAACCCTCTTAGTGATTGAATATATAAAATTGCCTGAAATACATGTTTAACTATTCTTTAGTAGAATTCTTATGCCGAATTTCACGCTCCTGCTTAAAACTCCTACTGAGATATACAGAAAAGACGAAATTATCTAAAACTTTCGACCCCCCACTTAACCCCCTTAGGGTGTGAATTTTCAAAAATCCTTTCTTAGTGGATGCCTTAGTGGATTCCTTAGTGGAAGAACATGTCTTCCAAATTTCATTGTTCTAGGACAAACGGTTGATGCTCGGCGTTGATTATGAGAAAATAGAACTACTATTTTATAAGTATAGATGTGGGATTATGATGAATTATAGTTTCAACACAACAGAAAATTCTTCAAATATAATATAAACAAAAAAAAAGTTTTTTTTTTTAATATCCAACATATACAACTGAGGATTGGATTCAATTTCAAATATATAACTGTTTTAATATTTATGAACGATACACACTTTCGTATGTCAATATAAACTTAATTAGCAAGCTTCTGTAAACATTGCAGCAAAATTCAGCCAACAACCATGGCTATCACTAAATGTAAATAAGAAGTTCGAAAGTGTGTAATGATACGTTGTCATTTCATATTCCAAATATTTGGAATGAATGGTTGAATAACAGTGGGAAACGGATTACAAATGGAGTTACGAGGTGCTAAAATTTAACTTCTATATGGTATTGTGTCCTTAGTTATAGGGACTGATCATGAAGTCCAGTTTTTCATACATTTTATTTGTGTTTTGTGTGTTCGGATGATCATTGAGTGAATGAATGAAAACATGTCAATATTTTAATGTTTTTATTGATATTCGACGTCTTTTAAGTAATTAAAATGTTTTAGTATATATTTTGAAAGTTTTTGGGATATATTTTATTGTTTTATTTTTATATTTTATGTCGAAAAATAAACATGTAAAGAATCATTAATATTTAAAAATGTATTTTTTCTTATCTAAAACATTATTTCGGAATTTCTTTTAAGAAGCGAAAACACTCGAAAACAAATTCATCCCGAATTCGAAAGAAATGGTTAACTTAACCTGAAACAAAATATAAGCTCCAACAGGACCGAACCCATACCGTGGTTCATGTCTGATGTCGGAAAAATAGAATTACTCAAACCGAAGAAGGAATAACCCGAACCGTAACCACTAGTCAGGTTGTATAGAACCAGATTACTCTACCAAATGTAGGTCCCTATATGGAATCAAAGGTATATTTCATTTTAAGTAATATTTAAGCAAAAGCAAAAAACTATACTTTTTTTGTTCTTTTAGTTTTTTTTTTCTCTTTCAGGAGTGGTGTATCACTCCTATGTTTCAATCTAAAATGGGAGAAAAACTGACTATCGAGAGGTTAACATTTTACTTTTACCTGGCTACTAATGTGTTCTCAAATGTGTACATAACTCATCCTACATATAAATACAAATGATATTTTTAAGAAAATAAACGTATTTTTCATAAATAAATTTGATTTAAAGATGATTAAAATTTCTGCATTAACATTGATCAAAATTTCTCTATTCGTTAAAAGGTTATTCTACCAATGTAAGCTCATTAATTTTAATAACTTTATTTTCTAACTCATTTAATATAATTGATTATAATAGTTAATACCATTGTTACATATACGACGTTTTAACTTGTCAGAATGATGCAAGGTTTGATACCTTTAATGAAAATCTCGTAGTTAATGTTGGATGTTCCCAAAACATAAATCGACGTATACCATAAAATATAACAAACCGGGTAATTTAAAATACCATCCATCATAATTCAGTGATAAGCTTTCATATATTCCTATTTGATTTAGGTTATTTTTTTTCTTTTGTCCATACAATAAATATTTTCTTCTGTTAAACTTAAATTCTCCAACATCAATTTAAATTACATCAAAGTTTATAATCATTATAAAACAAACGTTCTATATAATCATCAACTACCAGCTCTGAACTTCAAATAATGAAAACCCTAATGTAATAAAATGAAATCTTAAAATTTGTTGAAGTGGAGTAATCTGTAATCCACCCCGTCATTAATTTAAATTTGCTTCCATTCTTAACTAATCCTTTTTCGTTACCTTTCAAAATTTTATGCTGATGATAGATTCTAAAGACATTTATAATTGATGAACGTTCCCGAAATTTGATAAAAACTTTCTCAGAACATTTCCGTATAATTTTATTCCCTGTTTAGCCAAATATCCCATTAAAAAGCACTTAGCAATTACTTCAATGCCATGATATCGAAAAATTATTGAAGATTTGGTGTTCATTTTTCAAAGTAATATATCTATTGAACGCAACTTAGACAAAATGGAAATTAGATTGGCTGTAATTTCAGAAAGACAATGGTTAAAATATAGTTAGTATTTCATGTTTCTAGTTAAGATGGAACTATGTTGTTGGTTATTTAAAATAAAGCATGATTAAGGATATGAACTTTTAAGAAATTATTAAAACATAAAAGAGCAATGTAAAAAATATTAGTATTTTTATTTTATTTTATTTTTATTATTATTTTTTTGTCAAAATTATGTTTTAAATAACAATTAAGGCAAAACAAAGTATTTTCCGGATAAAATAAATGCTAGTTAAACATAATGACTAACAAATATTTAAATTGATTTTGTGTATAAGAAAGACGGTCGAATAAATACATTTTACTATGACGATGTTTTTAGTTTAAATTAGTGCTCCCTATTAAACGTTTATACGAGTATACGTATAATACGTATTATACTGGGCGCAGATTTTTGATACTTATGGTACGACCAAGGCAGTTATACGTATTATACGAAACAGCATATACGGTAAAACGTATATACGGATGTTACACCAGCGGTTAAACGTATAAACGTTTAAACGGTTTTCGTTCATTGCTTAAAATATTATGTCTTTCTACTACTGGTCTGCGGATCAGAGACTTTGAAAAACAGCCGCTGTGTCCTGTGCAGTCGGTACTTGAAAAAAAATCGGAGTATTGTTTTCCTCAGTTTATATTTTGTCCCCCCCCCCCTCATATCTAAACTATTAATTATGAAATGATTTACCTTTCGCATATCTGTAACACACGCACATAGCTTATTTCGATTTATAGCGTAGAAATTTCGCCCGAAACATTAGTGTTGCAGAACACAAACTTACATTGACTTCATATTTTATACAGACATTGATCAGTCAAAACTCCTGGGAAGTTTCATAATATTATTTTTATTTTAAATCACCCCACGAAGTTCACTCCCCCCACTGGCCTATATCCCTAGTACAGATAATCGGCCGTAACAAATAACTAACTAAACATACTTTATTTTATTTAAGAATACTTTTTTCTATATTAAAAATATTTTGAAAATACGTTTTACAGCAAAAAAGAAAAAAGAAGGCAAGTCATTTTAAGCTTGTGTGATTGCGTTCTGAAACTTGCAGTGGTGATTATTTGTCAGGCTATAAGTAATCAAATTTTTAGGTATTAACACGAAAAGAAATTAGTCAAGATTAACAACGATTCTTAAAAAGGAATATCTTGTAATGCACATACACTTCGTATAAAAAATACTACGAGTGTCATGGTTAAAATATGAAATTGCGTTATACATTAACACAGAGTAGAAAACATTAGCACCATGGAAAGAACAACATTTGGCCTCCCGGGCGCAATTTAAGTATACGCACACAAAAATAAATATATATATTTTTAATTACGAAAGAATATACTTAATAAGGATTATCAATATATCTGAAATGTGTATACTATCCTTATTTTCACAAAAAGTCTTTTTACTTTCGTTATATATTTACAATAATCGTTTATAGGGGAAAATAACAAGATTCTATGTATGAAACATATTACACAGATTGCTAAAGTAACTCCACCGATTTCCAACTTGTTCTCCGTTCAGTGACGTAACACTGATGAGATCCATTGGCATTAAAATAAATACAATGCTTGAAATATACGTATACTTGAATTAAACGTATACTTGAATTATACATTTAACCGATATACGCTTATACGTATCCGGATACGTTTAAACGTATATTTTAAGGTATACGTATTTAAAAAATACGTATTATATATATATTATACGTATATACGTATATCTGTTAAACGTATAACTGAAATACGTATCACATCGGGAGCACTAGTTTAAATACACGATGTTTATCTTCTCAAACTCTGTTTTGATTCACTTTTTGATATATTTTACATAAATTTTAATACTTATATATTGGTCTAAGAAATGTTGAAGCGAACAACTGATGCATGACACACACATACACACACACACACACACACACACATATATATATATATATATATATATATAAATGTTGAAACGAACAACTGATGCATGGCATATATATATACATATATATATATATATAAATTTATATATGTGTGAATATAAAATATACCCAATATAATGCCGGTTATTAAAAATCATATTCCGTAATCGCAGCTACATGACGGAACTTGTGTTGTATAATATTCGAAAACATTAATGATAAAACTTATTGCATCCCATGTAACTTATAGATAAAAATATTGAAAACTTGAGATAACGCGATATAAAATATTTTAAAAGATACAGCGACATGTTCAGATTTATAAATATTGAAGGAAAAATATTTTCCTTCAATCAAAATTGTAAAATGTACCTTCCAGCAATGTGTCAAGTTATAACTGCAGGTGACGTGTAAACAAATATATAGATAAAACGTGTGACATGTTGAACTTAAAGTTTTATTGATTTTATATTTATATTTCTGCAGAATCGGGCATCTTGATACATTATTAAAATATTTTAATATTAATGTTTGTTAAATTGTAAGTTATAAGTTTAATATATTTAAAATTGTGTGTTTAACTACATTAAAAAATTAAAAAATTATAAACTTTCTTCAGTACCAATAATTGTCTAAAAAGTACAATTTGTATTCCTGTGGCAAATTTGTTTTCAAAATCCGCATATGCAAAATTAAGTATAAATTATTCATTTTTGCTATTGTATATACATTTGAAATATCATAATGGATAAATTATTATTTAAATAAACAAATACGTATGAATTAATTCAAAATGATACAATTTCTTCATATCACCTTTGAAAGTTCTATTTTTAAAAATAAAACTAAGGGTTAACGCACTATCACTTAATATTGATTTGAAGAACATATATTAATTTGTAATAACGAAAATATTTTTGCATTTTTCATTAAGAGCAAAAATACATCTATATGCTAGTTTATATATTTATTTCTCATGATTATTTTTTCAAGATGCCCATGATAAATCTTGTTTATGTAGCTATAACAAATTGTAAATCTTGAAAGTGATAGGGCTTCATTTAAAGTATAAAGAGTGATTTAAAAGTTCATGACCCCAGAACATAAGTATGAAACACCTCGACATATCAAACATTTATTGAAGGGATGATCATATTCTCCAACCACTTTTTCAGTCCAAAATTCAGTGTCTGTTACTCCATGTCGAATAAAGAATTGCGTAAATAACTTTAACAATCATTAAGACACTTCAGCAAAATTTTCAGCATTTGCTTTTTGCGAAATAATTTGATAACACATTTCATGCTGGAAGTGTTCTGTAAATAAAACTTTGACACAAAATAAGATTCTATCAGCTACATTCTAAATTATGAAGTCTCAATTTTAATGTTGCTTGAAAAAGAATTGAAAATAAATTTCCAGTGATTCTCGAGATTTTGTTACGTTTCACAGAAAATAAATGTTTTAAAAATAGCCTTGCAAGACATGCTTTAAAATTAATGTGATGAATGAGAGTCATAATTCGGCTGAAAATATGAAGCATGGTATATTTTAATTCATAAGTGTATTGTAACCCTGGTTTTCTACACAAATAAAGATTGTTGTAGAGCACTTTTCAGCCCTTAATATTTTCTTTGTGAATTCTATATCTCCATATATACCCTTCATTAAAGAATGAGAAACTTTTACTATTTGTATTTTTTAAGTAATTTCCCGCTTTAATTGTACAGTACATCAAAATTATATGCTGTTGTATGACACACAAAACAAAACTATAATCTTATTGTAACATTTTAAATGTAGATTCATAATAATATAATGTAGAAACAACTAGTATTAACGAAAACAAAAATTAATAACTGCGAATAGATTTACAAGTTTAAACAACATGCGTAAATCAAAAAAGATTTAGACTGTTGTGGAATGCTAGAGATGTAAGCTTATTCCCTTTAAAACATTTAACGAGATATTACAGCTATTAATTCCTGGCAAATTAGTTTCTATGTCTAACTATACTCTATACACGGGATTAAATAGCTACAATTTTCTTTTATCACATAATATTTACATTTTTCTCTAGTTGATGTGAATTATGAATTTGCGTACGTTAAATGTACATGCTGAAGTGTTCTAAAAGTTCAGAGTACTATTTTGTTAATTTTATTTCATATTTCAGCAGTAAGTTAAGTCTGTAATCATTGAATAATCACCAGTGAATTTTTATCTTGCTTTTCAAAGAGTAAACAAAGCGTGGAATGCAAATTCAGTTTACTGACATATGTAAGTGAGAGATTCGAGGCTGGGTATCGTCACCGTAGCTCATAGGTAGAGTAATGGAGCGCTGTTCCAAGGGTGCATGTTCGATACCCTGCTGCAACATTTTTCACTATGTCGGTTTACGCTTTGAAAATAAGGATACAAATATTCACTAGTTATTATAATATTCAGTTTTTAAAACACATACAAATATTAGACCAGTTCAGATGAGAAAATGAGGTTTTGTTTTTGTTTTATTATATACAGAACATTAAAATAAATAAAGAAATATTCACTCTGTGAATTACAATGAAAATTGTACAATTAACGATAGTTTTCCTTAATTAATACTTAGCATATGTGTTTTTAAATTCTATTAGATCGTCATATCTTACGAATGAATGTAATATTGCTATCATATTATAATAATAAAGATAAAACATAAACAAATTATGCTAAATTAATAAAGCATTGATTCGGTGACTTAAAAGGGAACTTGTTAGGGTTTCGTTCATCTCACGAAACCCTATTACTCCCACTCCGCTGTCTGTCTGTCAAAGAGCCATTCTTAAAAACTATATAACTTACAGAGTTGAAACTTTGTATATATAAATGAATATCAGCTATAAAGAGCTCAAAATATTAAAATTTGAAAAATTCGTATTATTTTATCAAATAGAGATATACAAACCAAAATTCGAACAGCTTTTTTCTATTAAACATTTTTCGTTATAGCAGATGCCAAAAATTAAAAATCCACGATGAAATTCTTTCCACAATAATTAATTTTCTATCAGACGATTTCCACGTGAAAAATGAAAATGAAATAAAAAATGTCACCAATTGATAAAAAGATAAATATGAAATAAAACCGATTGACGTCATAGTGGTAATAAAACGGAAAATGTCTAAGATTTATCAATAATACAAGGAGTATGAGTATGTGTATGTACAATTTAATATCACGCCATTAGAGAATTAAAAAGAAAATCTGCCGTCATATTGGAAGTTTAACGAATTTTTCAGATGTTTGAGAATAATACAAAGCGAGTATCAATATGAGTAATAGAGAATAGTAAATATATGAGTTTGAGAAACATATTGAATCGTGATAAAAATCCGATTATGGAAATATTCGCCTATTTTAACATTTTAAAGGTGTACAATTTGTTTAATTTTGAAATTATTTTTTTAAATATCGCATCTTGTCCGCATGCCGGATATTATTATGACAGAATATAATAGCGGGCTGGTTTAGATACTCGAAAAAAAGAAAAAAATGACCGGTAAATATTTACTTTATAAAACACACACACACACACACACACACACACACACACACACATATATATATATATATATATATATATATATATATATATATATATTTTTTTTTATTATTATTATTTTTTTTTTGCTAAATGAAATTTATTTGGATTTATTAAAGAAATGATATAGTGTTTTGAAAGGAATATTAAACGAAACCCTTTGAGCGATCTTCGATCACACTTACCCACTTGTTTTTTATTTTATACAAAGTTCAAAAGAAATTTTAACAATGAGTTGATATGTAATGTACATACTAAAACAAAACAAAAAACATCATGTTTAATATATTCATTGTAATAATAATAAAACTGAAAAAAATGATAACAGTTAAATTAACTGGACTTTATTTTCGAAATTAATGTTTTGTTTTATAATTGAGAAATACAAAAATGAACCAACTGTATCGCATTAACAGAGTGATAAAAGAACACAAACGATACTTCAACGATTATTAAGTTTACTTCAGATCCAAATGATATATTTTTAAATTTTCAATCACGAATATTTCTTTTATTTGTGTGGTTAGACACTGATAAGTTTGAACAAATATTTTCTTTAAAAATGAAAATACATTTTTGTTAATATCGTATTTATCTTCTATGCAGAATTTAATTTTTTATAGCTATAATTTTGGGCCAAATTGAACAATAATAGATTTGAATATAATATGAATGCTGATATTTTGTAATAATAAGTACTTTATATTCGCATTTTCATTAAAAAATCCCCCCAAATGCGTTGTTTTATAATCATAAATGATATTTTTTTTGATAGCCACAAACGCAATTCCTTCCAATGTATTGTTTGAGAACAGAATTAAATTTCACTGTAAGGAGTACATAAAATATGGTTAATTTCTTACCATCCTATGAATTACCATTTATATTTTCCTGTTTCGAACATTCCACACTAAGGTACATTACAATAAAGTTAATGGAGTAATGTATATTATGGAAGACAATGTTAACTCTGTAATATTTATTAGTATATTACTGGGGAACGTTTTACTAACTTGATATTAGGAAGGATAATGTGCATTCAATTCTTCTTTTTAAATTTTTGGACTACTAGTTTAACTCGTTGTTTTAAAATATCAAAATGCATGACGTTTATTTGTACACACCACATAAAAATAATAAAAATAAGGCTGATAAATAACTTAATAAAAATATTTAAATTGAGCACTCTTGCGGAACATGTATCATGAAATGCTCGAATTTCTTTAACGGTATAATCAATGTATTTCATGTACAGGTGCTTTGCGTGCTATAAAAAATATCAATTCGGGTGATTTTACAATGTTTTATCATTTGGTGGATTTGGCAACGACTCGATGACTATTAAAAAATGTACAAGAAGGTAATTAATAGTCAAATCAGGTATTCTGGACCTACTATATTTTATTACATGCCGAAGAGAAAAAATATATAATTAATGAAGAATAGAAATACATTGCGGCTTTGGTTTTGGCTTTGTATAACATATTCATGCATTCAGAAAAATGTAACTAAGAGAAAATTTTATTTATGTGTTAGTTTGTGTAAAACAAATACAAATATAGTTTACATAAAGAAAGCTTACAATATATTGTTTACTTTTACTTTATTTCAGTGTAGTTACATTAATATTAGATAGTTTCAGATATTATTAATGTAACTATCATCTATTGTATTGTTTATTTTGTACAGTGAATTACAATGTATTACAAATTATTGCAATGTACTGTTTATTTATACTTTTTTTTTTTTTGTTACATAAACATTAGATAGTATCAGATAATGTTAAATAGTATTTTAAACTTTAATAAATATACGTTTTCAAACTAATAATGTGTGAGCGTATATAAATATGCATGGTTGTAAAAACTGACAGCCAATAGGCCGATTTTCATCACTAAATATTAAGTATTCTTTGCCTATTAATAATACTAATACAATTTAAGCGAAGTATAGTACTAAAATTTAGCCCAAGAATACTTAAACGAATTAGTGGTGACTGTCGGCCCATTGGAGCGCAGATTTTATAACCCTGTAAATATGTTTATAATGACAGCTGAGAATTAATTTCAATATTATATTTAGATAATGCTTGACTTTATTATAAAATCTTACTCTTGTTGGCATATTTTTAATTCATCTAATAATGTAGTAAACATATTCATTGATATTATATATATATATCAGTAATTATTTCGAAATAATATTACGTATATTCGTGTATTTAAAGTTGTATTTTATTGCACAGAACAATAATTAATTAATAATTTCTATTTAATATTTTTTATTATATTATATTTACCTTGAGTGGCATCTATATCTACGTTGTGTATTTTAAAATATGCAAATAATTTAACAGTTACTCTATTGTATTCACTGTTACCTAATTAATAATTCAAGTTTTATCAACACATTGCATTAGAATAACAGTTAGGCTTAATGGAATACTTTCAGAAAATTAAACAAACCCATATCTATGAAACTTTGTTATAAAAATTATTTCTCTTGAGGCATAATATTAGATAGTAGCATTTTCTAATTACTTAGATGTTGCTATTTTACACTTCCTATCTAGTGTCAAAGCATCTTAAGAGCGATAATAATCTACATACAAGATGATCCCTATTTTTTTAATATGCTTTAGTATTGTACTTTTAAAATAACTTATTTTAATTTGCTTACGTTTACTAATGTACTTTTAAATATTGTTATTTTTTTATTGTTCGAGTTATGAACAGTGATGTACAATAATGTGTTACGAAAATTAGAAGAGAATGTAGGAACGATACATTAAAGTATTTTTGAATAACGGAATGGATGGAACTAAATATGTAACTGTGAATCTAATTTAAAAGTTGTTAAAAAAAGTACTTAGTGGATTCAAATAAGGCAAGACATACATAAATATCTAGGATAAAAAAAACCAATAACCATTTGGATAGATATTATGCCGTAATTAAAACATATATATATCGTAGCTTATCAAAGTAGTTACAGTGTTCGATTAGTTTGTATTACACTTTGAAACAAAATATTGCGTATCTTATTATAGTCGTTACAATGGTTGTAGTCTAGCGTTGTAAACTTTGTAAATATGTCTTTTCTAATCAGCAATATATACATATTTACATTCTTCTAGCTTTACAAGAAGAAAGTATTGAATTCATAAAAATTTTCGACTTCCTGTTTTCGAAGGGTTAATACGTTTTAGAAGTTCCTGCACACGATTTGACTGTTTTTATAACATGTCTGTTTGTGAGTGTGTGTGTCTGTGACTTTGTATGTCTGTCTGTGACAAACATCTTGTGGGCGATATTTCTCAAGAACTAATTTACATAATTTAATAAAACTTTAGCTTCCGTTAGTCAGTAATATAAATTGGTCCTGATTATTTTTTGGTGTAAATAGCCCAAAAGGTGGCGCTACTATGCTGCATTTCTCGCGATTTATGCTACAGCTTTATCTCAAGAACTAATACACTGATAGTCTTCAAACTTCATATTCAGTTAGACCTTGACATAAATAGATGCTGGTTGCGATTGATGTAGATATACCAAAAAGTGGCGCTACTATGCTACTTTTTAGCATGAATTTCACTATAACTATATCTCAAAAACTAATGCACTGAATTTCATCAAACTTCAGATAAAGTTAGACCTAAACATAAATTGTTGTTGATTAGGTTTTGGTGTAAATCACCCAACTGGTGGCGCTGCTGTGCTGCATGTTTCAGGATTTGCACGATTTTAGCAATAGTCGTATCTCAAGAACTAATGCACGGGGTTTTATAAAACTTTAGATTCAGTTAAACATTGATATACATTGGTGCTGATTCGTTTTTGCGTATGCGAAATCTGTGTCAGATAGAAGAAAATTTGTGGATTGGCACATTCGAATAGTTTTTCTTGGAAAACATGTACAACATTAAAAAAGCAATTTTATACAAACACCATAATGACAGTTTAAGTTACATGATTGACGGAGAAATGAAACATTCATTCAAATAGTATTTAAATACCAATACCTATGAATATCTTGATATCTTGCTATAAGTAATATATTTTTCTTCTAAAAAGTAAATTATTAAAAATGCTGAAACATGTCACACAAGAAGACGATCAAAACTTTTCATATAAACACCGACTACTATTTAAAACTAGTCGTTGAGGGCCGCCGTAATACTTACCCATCATGGATATGCATAAAATAAAATGTGAAAATAAAACTTGTGTAAACTATTTATAAAATGTATTGCAATTCGAGTAAAATCGTGGCTTGATGACGACATAGACTTTAAATGCTCTATTACTGAATTGCGTAAAAGAAAAAACCTTATAACTCCAAAATTGATACCCATATTAAATAACGGTTTACTGCGTCGGACTAAGTGTCTCATTCCCAATTAAAATATATCTGTGAATTGAAATTTGAATGAAATGCAAGGTTAGGAAAAATCGAAAAGTGTGGAAAATAGGATTACAAATATCTCGGGAATTAATTATCCGATCGACTTCATTTTTTACGAAAAAATTATCCTTTTTATTTTTGTTTTATATTCACTCCTTAAAATAAACAAGTTCGAAAATGTTTATATACCTTTTATCAGAACTAATGTTTCGAGAGTCCAAAAAAATAGTTCCGATAATCGAGGTTGCTGAAATTCAATAAGCTTCCCATTATCACATACTAAGTACACACAAAATTTCAAGTCTCTACCTCAATTTGTTCGGGAGCGTTTACAGGCACACAGACAGACGGGCGGCAATTTTTTTTTCTAAAAATATGTTTTTCGGAATCTCCAGTGTTTAAAACGTGTAAATCCGTCAAAAAAATTCTATTTTCAAAACGATTACAAGACTTACCCTATACTACGCATGATGGGTAAGTAAAATGCAATGTATTGGGATTTCCAGAAATAGTTTTCTCTTGTTTCGTTTATAATGATTTCTAGGTGGATATAATTTGAATCATTGTAATTTTTAGTAGTGTATTGGATAGCTGATCCATTAACAGTTGAGCTAGTGTCTTTACAAGTGCTAAACAAAAGTTCAAATTATATATGTGTGTGTGCATTCCACATACCTTATACCATGAAGGATTTTTTAAATATATTTTTGACAGTTATTTGTAGTTTAATTATGAACTTAAATATTACGGCCTGATATCAGTAAAATGCCTATTAAATTATGTTAATTTGTAAGATTTTTGAAAAAAAAAGTCCCAATTTATTTTTAAACGAAAATTATATTTATGTTAAACGAATTATGTACAATATAGTTCTATAAAATGAAAATAATCTGAAAATCAGGAAACTGATTAAAAGGAAATGGTTCCTAGTATTGACCACGGGACACTTTTCTGTGATGTGTACAGAGCGTGTTTGCATATATTGGGAAAGAATTTGATGTTACATTAAAAAAACAACGAAAACAACAGAACAAAAAAAAATCGGGCAACATGTAATAACAGGATAACTGAAATATTGGCTGCTATGAAAAAATACCGTCTGCTACTGAAATGGCACGCGATAGAAGCGAGTGGCTTGAAGGTTATATATTTGCTGTTTCCAAAGAGAACTATTCATATGCCGTGATTAGGAATCATTTAGCCGGTGATAATTAGAAAATAAATTGTCACAATTTATGAATCGTGGATTTATCAAAATGACTGTAATAAAAAACATCGATTTATTACAGGAAAAGAGGACAAAAAGACTTACAACTTTGGTTCAAACACTGCAAAGGAAGTTTCTTTATAGGATTTATGGTGACTGCTGGAATCTCTTACAACGGGAAATTAAAGATAAGAAAGTTGAGAAAAATGTAAAAATTAACTCTACTTATTATATAAACAGTGTTCTAATTCCTAATTTTAAACAAGAAATTCCAAAATTGTATCCTACAGACGTTAAAAGTTTTGAGTTCCACCAGGATAAAGCAAGCAGCCCATGCATCCAAAAGTACATTCGCATTTCTCAAAAAAGGGAAACTGGAATCAAGTTCATACCGTTTAATCATATTCCAACCAAGTTCTCAGATGTTTCACCAATGGATTACTATGTCTATGAACTATTAAAAAAAGCTCTTGCGAAATGCCGACCAATAACGTTGAGTGGTCTCTGTGAATGTGTGGTGGAGTAATGTAACAAAATTCCACTTCCAGTTTTACAAAAATCCCTACTATCTTGGACAACCCGCTGCAGTATGATAGTCTACAACATGGGCTACCAAACAGAACATATTAAAAAAATAATTATTTTAATTTATGTATTTTAATTTTGTTGTCAAAATCGTTCCCAATATGCGTAAACACCATCTGTATTCTTCCTTATTATCAGAGGCTCTGAAACAATTGAACATTCTTTTTTTAAATTTGAATTGAATATAGAAAACAATGGTCGAAGCAGACCAGGTGAGCGCTGAGGGTGCTGAATGATGAATCTCATTTGCAGGTCATAAGCGGTATTACGAGAACTGTCAAATGTGGCGTGGCAAATTCAAAGAAACATTATATGAGTGTTCTTCATGGTATGCAATAAAACGACTTCCATTTGGAAAGAAGTCCAATTTGTTAAAGCTACATTGCCAAGGATAGTATTATTTCAATAGAATTTACAGCATTTGTCACATTTATATAACAAAGTTTGCTTACGAACTTTTTTTCATACTTTGTATGTTTCAAGCTTATAACATAAATGATAATTAATTCCCATCTCGGCACCGTATTTGTTTTATAAATTTGTCTTTCTATTGGGGGTTGTTCATACATCGAATTTCAATTTTATTTATTTTTGGATTTTTTCTTAATCATTCCGTATCCTATGTTTTAAATGGTGTGTTTTAAATACATAATTGATGTTGTTATGACCACTATCTTTTTACAGTACTTTAATCTGGGATAATTTAATATTAACCTATGTGATATATATATTTTGAGACAACAAACAGATGTTTATGTATATATGTTTTCAATCTATCTGAAAAAAATACTGTAAAACATATTTGTATGCAAATCACAAATAGCTATCTTATATATGAAATTATTTTCATTTTTTAAAATATTTATAGAAGTCAAAGTTGCTGAGGGAAAAATTATCGCAAGTGTTCAATAGAATTTTTTTTTAATTCTCGAAAGCTCGAAAGCTCACGTAATTAGTTTTTAGAATAAACTCTGAGGATTCTGTATGTAAATAAATAAATAAATAAATATATTATATATATATATATATATATATATATATGTTATATAAAAAATTTATTTCGCATTATTCCTTTAAAATAATCTAAATTCTGACATAGTCATTATTTCCTTAATTCTTAATAATATTTATTCCTATTTAATGTCCTTTTAAAAATAATAACACGTATATTAATAATTATCTTATTCCATATCTTAATCTAAAACTTTAAGTTCATTCGTAACTTTTATCAACTCCCCAATCTATAAAATTCTGAGAGACGCTTGTTCTCACATACTCTTGTTATTTTAAATACTAATTTAAACACTAGGATTTATTATTTTTTATTATTAGAATTCATTTTGATTTAATTCAGAGACATGCATCTGACAAAATTATCAAAAACTTAAATAAGTATATTTCTATTCAAAATGTTATTCAACTACTATACACATTTAAAAACATCTATCTAATTTCAGTGTAAAATATGAAAACACACAGTGACAGTTTTTTTTTCTTATAATGATAGAAACATTTTTTTTAGTCATCTTCATGATACACTTATCCCGTAAAGGTTGTTTTACAATAAATGCCCATAAAAGTTTTCTCTAATGAAAAAAAAAAAAAACAATGAATGCAATACTTAATTTTTTTATTATGGAAATGTCATGTTTTTAATTTTTTTTATGTCAAATTATCTGGAAAATGGATTGGATGCTATGGTCCAATACCATGGCCTCCTCGTTCACCCGATATTACTCCTCATTATTTTATTTAGGGGTGCAAAAAAGACAGAGTGTTTACAATACCAGTAAAATATACTGAAACACGCAAGGTCAGGATCACAAATGCTCTGTAGCAGCCCAATTGTTGGGCAATACGTAGCGAGAAATGGAATACCACCTTGACATTCTTCGAGCTACCAATGGTGCTCACATCGAAATTTACTCACGTAAGTACTTGTGTTAAACACTGCATAAATGTCTTTACAATAAATTGAAACAAGCCATATTAGTTTCTCTGAAATAAATATTGTAATCAGATAAAGACATTATGACGACCCTGTATATCATTATAGTTTTCGTCAGGTTAAGATAAATTTAAACATTTAATAAAATTATAAAATTACTAAAGGCTTTCTAGAGCATTTGTTTACTTATATAATTTCAATTAAAATATATTTTGTATATCAATGTTGTATATTTTTGCATGCACCAACGTAATTGATATTAAACAAAACTCAACGACGCGATGTGTTTACATAGTCTTCTACAAGAAATGTATTTTACTTAACTGATAAACTTTATATGAAAAGTTTCAGTTAATTTCATTTAATTAATTTTATCTTTTAGCACTAGAATGAGAAAATGATCTCTATCCAATATCATTTTATTTCCTCTCAGGCAGATTTCGCTCACTCGATTAAATAAGAAAGGCGGAAATTTTCACTCGTAATCAATATAATTGCTAGCAGATGAATAGAATAATTCAATTTTCAAGAGTAATTTTACACTGTATAATTTGCTTTTTTTTAACTACACAAGAAGGAATTCAATTTAGTTGTTTTTATTCGATTTTAAGTCTGAAAAAGCTAAAATTATGTTGGTGGAAATAAACATCAATATTGGCATTCCGCTACACAGA
Organism: Maratus michaelseni; assembly: GCA_963931845.1. Lineage (NCBI taxonomy): Eukaryota > Metazoa > Arthropoda > Arachnida > Araneae > Salticidae > Maratus > Maratus michaelseni. Next base: position 84,591,929 of record OZ007593.1, read on the forward strand.
TTGACGGATATCTTTACATTCTTAAAATTTCGAAAATACGTATCGTGATTCATAAAAATAATAATTATTACTTTTAATAAAAAAATATATCCTATATTTCATATATAACGTATCGTGATTCATAAAAATAATAATTATTACTTTTAATAAAAAGCATGCAACCCCCAAACTTGCCACTCGAGCTCTTTTAAAACCAAAGTGTTGGAAGATTAAGATATATCTGCAGAAAAATACATGGACAAACTTTATTAATGATTTAGTTTAGGGTAAAGCTATATAAAGTACCACATAATTACTAATGAATTAATAAATTTTTTGATTATGTTTTATATTTTCTTGGGATAATTATTCTTCACATTTTCCAAGTTTATAATGCAATAATAGCAAAACTCTAAATAATATGATCAAAACAAATATGCCTCCGTTCGCAACATATGTACAAAAAATCAGCTATGAAAAGTATACGATATATTTTTTGTATGCTTTTCAGAATACGGGATTAAGAATCACATAGGAATTTTTAGAAACACGTTGATACCATACATGTTTATTACGAATTTGAGGAGGTATAACAAAGCAACAAGCCTCATCATTCTTGTGCATACAGTTTAGTTTAGTTTATAGCAATATTCATGTCCATGCTCAATGAATAAGGAATAATGCTTCATGGATTACTTTATCAATTTTTAAAGCATAATTAAAACTTAATGAAACCATATACTACTAGAGAAAAAAATGTTCGGAGAAAATGTAGCCTGTAACCAGTATTGGAGAATAGGGGAACCATTTTTCTGTGTTATAGAGGTCCGTGTGTTGTGAGAAGTAGTGAGATATACAGGGTGATTATAAAAAAAACTATCCCGATATATCAGCCCCTAACTGTCATATCGTTCACAGAAACTGAATGGAATTTTGGTTTGAAGTATTTTGAGGTATGCGCTCAAGAATCATGTGAAAAACAACAGTTAAATTCTAACAGTTACAGTTACAGTGACAAAATTTCGAAAATTTCAAATGGCAACACCTATTTTTTTATTAGAATATGATCTTCATAGTGAAAAACCATCAAAAGCGTTGAAACGGTACATGTAGCACGAAAATCGCCGGCGCTAGACAGACTAAAGTGAAAACAACCAATAATGAACAGAGAAGCAACAGAAAGTAAAACATTTTATTGTTCAGTCTTATCCACTATCTGCCACATGTAACGTGCCGTCGTGTGTGAAATGGAAAATGTATGAAACCCAATAATTTTTTTTGTTTTCTGTTGCTTCTCTGTCCTTATTTGTTGTTTTCACTATTCTTCTTAGTCTGTCTGTTTTTTTATGTTTAATTACCACATTTAGTTTTTTATTTATAAAAAAACAGGACAAAATTCATTAAATTGTAGGAAAGGCTTCAGCATTCTACAAAAGCGGTTTTGTGCTAGAATTTCTTTTTTTGGAATTCCTATGTACACATTAAATCTGTTTTCCTTAGTAGGATCATGAACATTCACTAAAGCGTTTCAATTTATTTTTCCAGTTTCCTTTAGAAAAATATTTCGAAAGTATACATTTGGATAGAATGCTGCATATAAATTTATTTTTCCAAAATTTTATTACGTATGATGGAATCCTTATGAAAGAAATGTACGTATGTGACATTAATTTTATATTCCATTCTTTTTATTTGATATGTATATATATATATATATATATATATATATATATATATATATATATATATATAATATAATATAATATAATATAATATAATATATATATATGGGGGGGGAGTGTGTTATATCATAATTTTCTTTCGCAATATCCCTTTACATTATTCTAAATTCTGACATATTCATTATTTCCATATTTCTTAATAATATTTATTCCTATTTAATTTCCGTTTAAAATTAAAAATGCGTATATTAATAATTATCTTATTCCAAATCTTAATCTAAAACATTAAGTCCATTCGTAACTTTTATCAACAATCCAATCTATAATATTCTGAGAGACGCTAGTTTTTCATTTCGAATGTTTTTAAAAGAAATTTTGTTATTTTATTTCACGGGCAGGATTCGCGTGCTAAATTTCCTTTTTTTACTTCGAAAATAAATGCGCCATTAGATCCGGGATTCTTTCTTATTAAAACTTCTCCATCGCGCCTCATTCACTTAGCCGTTCAATTCTTAAATTTCGCCTCTCATTGATTGGTTCGTGTACGTATTACGTCGATTGTGTAGCTATCCGCGCATTAAAAAAAAAAAAAAAAAGCCATTGCAAGACTTCGGAGAATATAATTTTGTCTTGTTTTCAAGAGCTGAACAAAAGGTTACCAGGCTTTCTCATGACCAGGAATTTCTTAACCAGCCATTTAATATCAACTCAACGATGTAATGAATTGTAGTCAAGTCTGAGGGCTTTAGAAACATTTTCTTCCTGGGGGAATTGTTTCATCCTCTCTCCTGTGGCTTAATAAATGTTTTTATTCGGGTAACTGGCTTAGGTTTTATGGAGAAATCTCAATGGGTACATTTATCGCCTATACTCCTCGCCATGATGCTCGATCTATCGACTCCAATCATTTACCATATTTAACCAGCTGCCAGTTTCTCGTGAAATTTTAAATCATACAGCTAAAATCTAACATTTATATATATATATATATATATATATATATATATATATATATATATTCACAGTTTCTGTTGGTTTGTGTCTGTAATGTTTCATAATGGTTATATGTATATATATAATAGAGCATATTATATTAAAACATCCGATTTTTTACTTCAATAATAAAAACTGAGGTGCACAAAAGTAACATGCAAATTCAATTTTTAAAAAATGACTTTTATTTTAATAAATTTTATTAAAATGTACGAAGGATGTTTCAAGGAAAACATCGGAAGGAAACAAAGCAAAGCATTTTGAATACTATAATTTGCGAAGCGTAATTATCGAGTTATTTAATTGCAGAAACTATTTTAAAAATATTTTCTATTACCTACAATTTAGTAATTTTATATATAATAGAAAATTTTATTTGTACGTTTTAATATTTCAAATTTAATTTTTTATATTGTGAAAGATAGATCTTTCTTTCCTATTTATGAACCTGTATTATTAATTCTTTGAATTGCTTTTTTTAAATAGTTATATCAAAAGTTATGATAATTTCATATTTATGTAAATTTATGTTCATTAAACAATGTTTGATATCATGCATGTATTCTTTTTCAAAGATATCCTCAATGTAGTAAAAATTAAGATTTTAAAGCAGCAGAATTATATCGTCGCTACTATGTCAAACTATTTAATGTGACTAAATTAATTTTTCATTACTTTTAGAGATAGTCCGATTCTCACCAATAAATTTTATCAGGATTCTTCACCAAATCAAATAATCAAATAATATATACAATATATGGGAAGATCAATATTAAGATTTAGTGGTGACAATAGGACTGTTTTTAAAAGTTATGAAAAATGCACTTTTTCACATTCGAAAGTTTTACATGGTAGCGACGATATTATGGACTATAAAAAAAAACTCGATTTTGCACAGTTAAACCATGTGAGACCTTTAGTATAAAATAAATGAAACTGTGAAAATACGACGATCACAGTAATGGAGATCTGTGTATTCGTGAGCGTAAATCGTTAAACAGACAATCAGAAAATAATTATGTTACTTTAACACAATCGTAGAAAACAGAAGATTTCTAAATGATAATACACGTTTTGTCTTTAGCACGTGTAACAGAAAAAAAAAGATTTCCCTACCACACGCGACTCATTCAGACAAATTCTGACAGCATTTAGTGAAATTCTGTTTCGTAGGGCAATGATTGTAAATGAAAAAGTACATTGTAATACACAAGAAATAAATCAACAATACATAAAAATAACGTCCTTTTCGAGACGTTTTCGTCTTGAGGTCAACTACCAATTTAAGTTTGGAAAGATAAATAACTGACTTTGAAATATATTGCTATGTTTCATTTCCTATTTAATATAAATCTTTAAAAAATGTTACAATAGCATTTAAAGTATTGGAACACTTATCTATAAGGTACACTACAGCTATAAGATTTTGCTTTTGTGTACCTTATAGCAAACGAAATAGGAAATAAAACAAAGCAAACATTTAAACATTTGTTTAAAGGCAGTTTGACGACCCACTAAAAGCGTCTCATACAGAATGAGGTGATATCTATGAGATTTTTTATTCATTAGAGTAAAATATATGTATTGTAGTAGATGTTTTAACTGCAAATACATTTAAAAAATAACTACTCTATTGCAACGTACTTATAGGAAAACTTTTAAATTTTATATTTAAAAAATGCGCATTACCTCTGCAGGAAGATGGCGAGTTTGGTGCCGAAAATATACAAAGGAAGTTTAATTTTTTATTACCTTATTAAAATATTTTATGTACGCATATTCCATTTGTGGCATCAAGAAAGACAAATTTGCATTAGAACATTAGAAAATATATAGATTTGTATAAAGATAAACTATGAGGAAAATATTCTGATTTTTTTTTATGTAGTCAGCAATATCACACTTGTTCTAAAACTATGTCTATCCAACTTCGTGCAAATCGGTCAGAAATCGTATAATACATTTTATTCATCGACATACATTTACACAGTGATATATATATATATGAAAGAAAATTTAATTTTGTCGCCGTTTGCCTCATTAATTCTATAATTCTGTATTTTTTCCCATTATTCTAAATTATTTTCTCGTTCTATTATTTAAACTGTCAAAATCCCGCATAGCTAAAAATTCATTATTCTAAAGTTATTCTCTTGAAAATATGGCGCTAGTATGTTACTCGCTTTTTATTCCATTAAAATAATACATCCTAAATTTTAATCTTTTAAAATTATCACTTTCCCAGCTAAATATTTTAATTATCTCGAAAAACAACCTGTATATTTTTATTTTTTATTCCCCTATTTTTTCTGACAAAAAAAGTATTCTTTTCTCAAATATAAAAGTTAATCTCGGTTTCAATGTAAAATTCTATCCTGGCATTCTGCCAAGACCCAGTAAAACCTACGTATTTTCTTTTTATTTCTACATTTATTCGAAGAAATCAGGTTCTTTCCAGATCAACATAGAATGTTCTTTCGCGCGCTTTTTCAGTCATACCATAACGCCCAAGAAATGGAGTCCCGTAACGCTATTGGTCGAAAGAATATTTGGTGGCTCTGTATTCGTCAGCTTAAGCAGATTGTTCCTGGATCTCGATATATATGTAACCCCGGCGCGTGCTTCGCGACCGTGGAATAAAATCTCCTTGGCTGCCCATAGACTATTCGACACTGCCGATTAACAAATATTGTCTTCTTCAACCTTAATTTAATTCACTAAAGCACTCCTTGGTACTAACAGTCATTATTTATGGCATTATCATTTGAACTAGTAAAATCATAACCTCAGAGATTTTCCGGATTTTAATAAAATATGGATTGGAATCAACTGCCTATTTATTTCCTTCGGTAAGCACGCCATAAATTGGGATGATCGGCGCTACGACTGCAAATTCCTAGATGGAAACCTCTGGCCATATAGTGTGATTTACCAAAATATAAGGTGATTCAAAGAAATCGTCACACACACACACACACACACATATATATATATATATATATATATATAGAGAGAGAGAGAGAGAGATAGATAGATAGATAGATAGATAGATAAATAGATATGTAGAGTAGATTTATAATAAATAATGCTCAAAATACCTCCTCTTATTTGAATTGAGCTGTTATCTATTGCCGTTTATTTTTGGCTTGTGCGTGATTTTCTATTTTATGGTTGGTAAGTTTTATTAGATCATTTAAAAGGAAAGCAATTTGCAAGAAAAGAACATTCATGTTTTCATGAGAAGCAAGCATTTTTTAAGAAAACACCCCTTAAAAATCAATGGCTAATCTGAACTACGCTGTTTTTTTACTTTCTTCTATCTTTACAAGAAGAAAGTATTGGATTCATGAAAATTTTCGACTTCCGGTTTTCGACGGATTTATACGTTTTAGAAGGTCCTGAACACGATTTGACTATTTTTAGAAAATGTCTGTCTGTGACTCTGTCTGTCTGTCTGTCTGTCTGTATGTGACAAAAAACTTGTGGGCGCTCTATCTCAAGAACTAATGCTCGGAATTTAATAAAACTTTAGATTTAGTTAGTCCCTAATATAAATTGGTGCTGATTAGTTTTTGGTAAAAATCGCCCGGCAGGTGGCGCTGCTATGCAGCATTTTTCGCGATTGCCGCAATAGCTCTATCTCAAGAACTAATGCTCGGAATTTAATAAAACTTTAGATTCAGTTAGTCCCTGATATAAATTGGTGCAGTTTAGGTTTTGGTAAAAATCGCCCGGCAGGTGGCGCTGCTAAGCATCATTTTTCGCGATTTCCGCAATAGCTCTATCTCAAGAACTAATGCTCGGAATTTAATAAAACTTTAGATTCAGTTAGTCCCTGATATAAATTGGTGCTGATTAGTTTTTAGTAAAAATCACCCGGCAGGTGGCGCTGCTATGCAGCCTTTTTCGCGATTTCCGCAATAGCTCTATCTCAAGAACTAATGCTCGGAATTAAATAAAACTTTATATTCAGTTAGTCTCTGATATAAATTGGTGCTGATAAGTTTTTGGTAAAAGTCACCCAGCAGGTGGCGCTGCTATGCAGCATTTTGAAGGATTTACACGATTTTAGCGATAGTCATATCTCAAGAAATAATGCACGGATTTAATAAAACTTGAGCTTCAGTTAGACATTGATATAAATTGGTGCTGATTCTTTTTAGTGTATGCGAAACCTGTGTGAGGTAGAAGAAAGTTTTGGGATTGACACATCCTACTAGTTTTTTAGCTCACAGGCTATCAAAGCCTGAGAGCTTATGTGCCCGCCGGTTCTGTATGTACGTACGTATGTATGTACGTAACGCGATAACTCGTGATAGAATAATCCGTTTTACTTTAAATTTTGTTTGTAGGTTCTTTGTGATAAGGCGCTTCCCTGATTAGTTTTGGAGGTTCATTGGTTAAGCATAAAGGGGAGAAACGGGGGGCTAACCCCCCATAAATTAGATAAATGGGTTTTTCATGCAGAATTACCCCATATTCTTCAAATTTTGTATATAGGTTCATTTTGATAATGTGCTTCTGTCAATAGTTTTGGGGGTTCATTGGTTAAGTATAAAGGGGGAAAGGGGGGGACAACCCCCCTAATTTAGAAAAAAAATTTTCATGCAGAATTATCCGATTTTCTTAAAATTTTGTATATAGGTTCATTTTAATAATGTGCTTCTGTCAATAGTTTTGGGGGTTCATTGGATAAGTATAACGGGGGGGAGGGGGGATTCCCTAATTTAGATAAATGAGTTTTTCATGCAGAATTATCCAATTTTCTTCAAATTTTGTATATAGTTTCATTGTGATAATGCGCTTCTCTGAATAGTTTTGGGGGTTCATTGGTTAAGTATAAAGGGGGAAAGGGGGGCTAATCCCCCCTTAATTTAGATAAATGGGTTTTTCATGCAGAATTATCCCATTTTCTTCAAATTTTGTATATAGATTCATTTTGATAATGCGCGTCTGTCAATAGTTTTGGGGGTTCATTGGTTAAGTATAAAGGGGAAAGGGGGGGGGATAACCCCCCTAATTTAGATAAATGGGTTTTTCATGCAGAATTATCCCATTTTCTTCAAATTTTGTATATAGATTCATTTTGTTAATGCGCGTCTGTCAATAGTTTTGGGGGTTCATTGGTTAAGTATAAAGGCGAAAGGGGGGGGGATAACCCCCCTAATTTAGATAAATGGGTTTTTCATGCAGAATTATCCCATTTTCTTCAAATTTTGTATATATATTCATTTTGATAATGCTTGTCTGTCAATAGTTTTGGGGGTTGATTGGTTAAGTATAAAGGGGAAAGGGGGGATAACCCCCCTAATTTAGATAAATGGGTTTTTCATGCAGAATTATCCCATTTTCTTCAAATTTTGTATATAGATTCATTTTGTTAATGCGCTTCTGTCAATAGTTTTGGGGGTTCATTGGTTAAGTATAAAGGGGGGAAGGGGGGCTAATGCCACCTTAATTTAGATAAATGGGTTTTTCATGCAGAATTATCCGATTTTCTTCAAATTTTGTATATATATTCATTGTAATTAGAGACTTCCCTGATTAGTTTAAGGGGTTCATTAGTTAACTATGAGGGGGTAACGGGGGATGACCCCCCCAGTTAATATATTGTTGATTTCTTTATTTTTCGAGGGGCATATTTCAAATTCTTTGAAATAAGAGTATAATATACAATTAGTGTGAATAGCCTGTGAGCTCAATGCCCTCAGTTTAACTGGGTAGTTTTCTTTTTATTACTTTTACCGACCATTCCATAAGTTTTATAAAGCTATATTGACGCAAAGAAGCAACCCAATCCGATTTCCTATTAGACTTCACTATTGAACGAAATATAGCAAATGTATAACTGAAGAGTAATAGGATATATTGAAAATTAGACGCATCAAAGTTGAAATACATAAAAAAAGCAACATAATTTCATAATTAAGTGTTTGGAAACACATAGATTTTGTCGCAATATCTAAAAGAGCTTGGACATTGCCCTATAGCAAAAGAATGGCAGAATCGCAATCATACCATTTTGGCGAAAAGGCTGAGTCGTATAAGTTCTTTTATTATACTTAGTGATTCGAGCTCATCGTCTCGTTCTTTGGAAACATTTTTTATTTAATGATACTTTTTTAATCTCATCACAAGCACAATCTAGATTTCCGATGTTTTTATTAAATAATGTTGATGAGATTGAAAGCGTTTTAGCGCTATCAAACACTGTAGCGATGAAAGTATATGAGAATTTCGCCTATTGCATGATTCCCGTATCGCTTAAAAACGAATACAAATAGTTTTCGGAAAGGCTTCTTTTCCGTATTTTGATCCTCTAGAAGTGAAATAATAAACTATACGATCAGGAAAAAAAATACAAAGCGCAATGAGCAGGAAGACTTTTTGCACAAAACAATAATATATTTTTTCTTTAATTGAAGTAATATTTTCCGATACATATTTATGACAGTTTGGTGCATCTTTTAAAATATCAAAACATTTTTAATGATTTAAATGACTTTTATAAGGGTGATAAATTTATTACATTAGTCAGCATACATTGACGCATAAATGTTTTTGAACAAGGTGCATTTTACGAATAATTTATCTAGATAATTATATATTTATTGTAAATTATAACAAAAATAATGACTCACAAATCAGATACCAAATAATATACGTTCTAAAATTTACTGATAGAAATTAAGATATATCATATATACTTTTGCATTGGGGGAAGTGAGTTTCAATATATTTATAAAATTGTCAAACGAGTCCTTTTCTGATAAAATATAATATTAAATTATCGTTATTTTAAACAATTATACAACTATGTACATTAAGTAACATTAATTTTGGTATAAAACATCCGTGTTCTAGTTGTCAAACGTTTAAGATCCTATATCGTTGAAAACATTGAAGTTTGAAAGGGTGTTTACTCCCCCAGTCATCGTCCTGATGGTGTCCTATTTTCTCCGTCCAGCATTTTCAATATGCTTTTTTAACAATATATTTTAAAATCACTCGTTACGTTATCGGTCAAGCGTATAGAAAAGGACTGATTTTGTTACAGACAACAAAATAGTAGAGACAGCCTTAATTAATACCCAGACTTGGTTATCCTTGCTGCTGAAAGTTTTCCCTGCACATAGCATATCTGAAACTAGAACTTAAATATTGAAAAGCATATCAACAGAACTAATAGCGAACTGCAATCAATAAAAAAAAATATATTTGGTAACAGAAACAAAATAATATATCGTTCACGACGCTCGTGTGCATGGCGTCGTTGTTGCACTGTTATGTTAAAAACAGACGCTCCGTCAAACAAAAATATATCTACCTACAACGTCCTAAATTAGTTTCGACTTGAAAGCAAATCCCCTTAAGCTTTAAAGACACGGATAGAGTACTGTGTTCCAAATTTATTCCGTGATTAACAGCTGATCTTCACTATCAAAATATCCTTTTCATGAAAGTTTAAAGAAAGTATTGTTGTCTGCTGGAGTAGAAAAAATATGCAAACAATTAATAATAAAATCACATAAATCCACTCTCACCGTTGACCTTAGCTTGAACGAGGAAATAGGTAACACATGTAAATATGTAAAACCTATTAAAAATAAAATAAAATAAAATTCATCCCAAACATAAATATTATAAAAACAAGAAAAATAATAATTAGGAAATTATATATTTATTTCTTCAATATAATTTGAACTTTACAATTTTATTATACTCCTAATTAATTGTAATTTATTTACGTTTTTAGATTTTAAAACACACTGTGGTTTTAACCTTACGTTTCTAAATTAGTAATTGACTTTAACAGAGACATCATTATAAAACAAAAGTCATTAATAGGATCATAAACTAAAAGCTTAAATCATCTGAAATTGAAATTATTCAAAATTATGTTTAAATACTTATTTTGAGGATGTAGCCTAAACGCAAAATATTCAATTATTAGACGAAATTTCATTCGCTTGTCTGAGAAACAAAAATTCCCTTTTCCTTTCAAAATAATTTAATGAAGATAGATCCAATTTATTCTTAATTGATCAAAGATTCCTAATTTTGATAAAACTTTTCTGTCTTTCTGAAGGCAAATATATGAATTGATTTTTTTTTTAAACCAAATTTCACATTAAAAACTACTTAGCAATTACTTTCATGTCTTAATACAGCATTTTTTTAAGTTTTATGTTTTCAGAGTAGTTTTAAATTGAACACAATTTATGAAAATAAATGCAAATTAGATTGCTGTAATTTTACAAATTCTTTAGTTTAAATATGGTTAGGATATCATATTTATGATTAAGATGAGAAACCGTCGGATGCATGATTTAAGAGTATGGGGTTTAAAGAATTTATAGTAAAATATTGGAATAATGCATACATTATTAGTATCTAAATTTCTTTGGAAAAATGCTTTATTATTTTATTATTGAAAATTAAAAAATATATATCTTTAAGTATCATAATTTTCAATTATAAATAATCAATATTAAATAGTTACAAATTTTGAAATTAAGTCAAAAATTAAACTTATTTTTGTTTTAAATTATAAACATACAGCTTTAATAATGCACTCATTAAAAAATAAACGTTTTTAGTAATCGAAGCCAGACGTGAAATTTGTATGAAATCAAAATAAGGTTTTAGTACGTTATGTTTAAGACTTTCAATAAACCTTTATGGATTTAAACATAAATTTCTGTTTCCTTCAATTCTTTGAAAATGCGTTTTTTTTTTTTTTTTCGAAATTTGCTGTTAATATGATAAGAAAATATTTAAAATCGATGAAAGATTTTTAAATTTGATAAAAGTTTCTGTCTTTCTGAATGCTGACGTATAATTCGATTGTACATTTTGCAAAACATGCTCATTTCTGTGCACTTAGCTCTTACATGCCTGCGCTAATGTCGGCAATCTTTTGAAGATCTGACGTTCAATTATCTAAGTAATTTATTTATCGAACAGACAAAAAGTTATTTATTGTTTAGTTAGTTTATTGCAGACAAAAAGTAATTTAGATTGCTGAAATTCTTCAGATCCTTTAGCTGAAATGTATTTAGTGTTTCAAATTATTTAGTAGCATGAGATTATTTTCTTTGTTATTGAAGATACAGTGTGAGTTAAGAATAAGATATTTATAATTTTTAATAAAACAGTGAAAAGGGGCAAAACGTATTGGCGTATAAAGTTATTTACAAAATCATATATTAGTGATAGAAGATGAAAAAATAAGGTTTTAGTACGTTATGTTTAAGACTTTCAATAAATATATATGGATTTAAACATAAATTTCTGTTTCTTTCAATTCTTTGAAAATGCGTTTTTATTTTTTTTTTTCGAAATTTGCTGTTAATATGATAAGAAAATATTTAAAATCGATGAAAGATTTTTAAATTTGATAAAAGTTTCTGTCTTTCTGAATGCTGACGTATAATTCGATTGTACATTTTGCAAAAATGCTCATTTCTGTGCACTTAGCTCTTACATGCCTGCGCTAATGTCGGCAATCTTTTGAAGATCTGACGTTCAATTATCTAAGTAATTTATTCTATCGAACAGACAAAAAGTTATTTATTGTTTAGTTAGTTTATTGCAGACAAAAAGTAATTTAGATTGCTGAAATTCTTCAGATCCTTTAGCTGAAATGTAGTTAGTGTTTCAAATTATTTAGTAGCATGAGATTATTTTCTTTGTTATTGAAGATACTGTGTGAGTTAAGAATAAGATATTTATAATTTTTAATAAAACTGTGAAAAGGGGCAAAACGTATTGGCGTATAAAGTTATTTACAAAATCATATATTAGTGACAGAAAATGAAAAAATAAGGTTTTAGTACGTTATGTTTAAGACTTTCAGTAGGCATGAAGATCTCCGGGGTGACTTCCTCACTGAACACCTCGTAGTGCACACACTGGCAATAGCAAATCTACACAACACGGATGCCACATTTGAAAGACTTGATTCCAAGGGAAAGATAATTGCGACTGGCTGGCCGGACCTCACCTTAGTCAACTCACTAACACTTCCCAAAATATCCACCTGGTTTGTCTCCGACATCTTCAGTGGCTCCGATCACAAGTACATTCGCTACACATATCAAACCACTCCACTCTATACTCAACGTAAACGTTTTAATACTACGAGAGGTAATTTTCGCAAATTTAACAACATCATAAAATCAAACAAACAGGCTTTACATAGCCAGTTTGCTGAGATTGATAACACAGACAAAATTAACGACTTTACAAAAAAATTAATTGAAACCATGCACACAGCTGCGAAAGCCTCTTTTCGACTGAAAGCAGTCCAAAAGACACGAACATTCTCATTCTGGACACCGGAGCTCAGCGCAGGGAGGAATCACCTTACCGCGCTTCGTCGCAAGTTAAAAGCACTGAGGCAGAATGATCCGTCATCTCCAGACATCAAAATTCTGGGCGCCAAGCGCACCAAGCTGGCAGCCCAGCACAAGCGCAATGTCCTGACAGCAAGGAAGCAGGCTTGGGAAAGGTTCTGTAGCAGCGATAATAACTCTTTTGGTGCCTCTCAAAAATTCTTCTCCGGCAAGTACTTTACTCCAGATGAAATTAAGCTTGAACAACCTCCAAACACAACATCAAGACAAAATAACTTAGAATACCTAACACAACAACTCTTCGGCCCTTCGGCATATCCCACAACTGATAATACAGACATACATTTTACTGCTCCACCAGACAAAACATTCACGAATGCGGAAGTAAAGACAGCACTATATAAATTAAAAGATAAAAAAGCACCCGGACCTGATTCCATAGATTTCCGAATTCTTAAACTCACACACAAAATTTTTCCACAAATCTTCACGCGTTGGGCAAATCTTTGCTTAAGTTACAATTACTTCCCTGAAGTTTTGAGACAAGGAGAAGTAGTATATTTCCTAAAGCAAGGGAAGTCACCCTCTGAAACGAAATCGTACCGCCCGATCTGCCTGCTACCCACATTAGGCAAATTGTTAGAGAAGCTCATTGTTTTTCGGCTCTCTCATTATCTCGAATCAAATAATCTTCTACATCCAAGGCAATTCGGGTTCAGAGAGGGCAGATCATGTGAAAAAGCTTTGCATGCCATCATGACCTCCTGCACCGATAGCATAGCAAAAGGAAACTACACTTCACTGGTCTCACTCGATATTCAAGGGGCTTTCGACAACGTGGAATGGCGTGACATACTCACACAACTACAAGCACTTCACTGTCCCGGGAACATAGCTGGAGTCATCAGCTTATACCTGTCTCAAAGGAGTGTCCTCATAAATTGGGGAGCTGGCACCTCATCCCACCGGCTACAGAAGGGTTGACCTCAGGGCTCCTGCCTCGGACCAATCCTCTGGCTCTTGGTAGCAAATATACTTCTAAAAGAACTGAACCGCTTCGGATATACTCTTTATGCCTTTGCTGATGACTTTAGCTTCATTTTCTCGGGTCGCACTCGCCGTCATCTGGAGGAAGCATTTGCCGAAGCCCTTCGCATCTTCTGCCAGCTTCTGGACACACTACACCTCACACTATCTTCCAGGAAGTCCCAGGCATTGGTCTTCAATAAGCCACGTCGTCTAGATCCCAATAGACCACCAGTAATGAGGATTTATGGCGTTAGCATACATCACGTACAACAACTCAAAATTCTTGGTATAACAATCGATTCTAACATTAACTGGATCACACACATTAATTACTTAAGATTGAAACTCATCTCCTATCATCACAACTCACTTAAATTAAGATCTAAATTTAGGGGTGTAAGCAATAGCCTTTTAAAAACCTGGTACTTAACAATAATAGAACGCATTATAACATACGGGGCATGCATCTGGGGGGGTAATCTTACAAAACAGGCACTCACAAAATTAACTTCAATCCAAAGGATATTCTTATTACAACTTTCACGCGGGTACCGTACAATATCAACTGATGCACTTACAATACTCACAGGCATTCCACCCATAGCAATAACTTTAAAATATGAATTCAACAAAGCATCCATCCTACAACTTCGACAGGACCACATATCCAACAACCTCTTTCCCAACATAACCATTGAACGCAAAGTCCACGGCTGGCAAATCCACCCTGCGGAAGAGACATCGCACCTTCAAGTCAACCCACAACTTAATAGCTACACCCATGCCACCTGCTCCACCATCTTCACTGATGGGTCCCGCACAGATACCGGCGTGGGAGCAGCCTTCTGCGCCACGGAAGGAGACACGGTGACTCATCAGTGGGCCTGTAGGCTCGGAGATAACAACTCCGTTTTCCAGGCAGAGCTATTTGCAATCTTCTCCGCCCTAGAGTGGCTAGAGGGTCATTCTGGAGCAAAGGTCTCTATTTTCAGTGATAGCCTGTCTGGACTGCAGGCCATTCACGCACCTAGAACATCTAACCCACTCGTACTAAAAATTAAATTAAAACTCAAAAGTCTCTTGTACAGAACACATCTCGGCCACGTCTCAGCGCACAAAGGCACTTTTGGCAACGAGTACGCGGACGAACTCGCAAAACAAGCCACCAAGTATACATCCATTGATCACCACCTCCCAGTGCCCCAGTCGTTCATCAAGAGTGTCCTGAAATCCAGGATCATCTCGGAATGGCAGCAGTACTGGGAACTCACTGATAAAGGCAGGCACACGTTTGACCTAATCCCCAAAGTCTCACTTAACATATATCACCTCACACCATACACCGCAAGCTTCCTAACGGGCCACGGGCCCTTTAAATCATATCTCCACAAATTTGGTTGTGCAGGATCTAATAGGTGTGAGTGTGGCGAGGTGGGATCTCCTACCCACGCCTACCACGAATGCACACTTACTGCACGCTGGCACATTAAACGTCCAGCCACTCCCCCTAAGGGATGGCTTCAAAATATTCTTTCTAGACCCACACTTCTGAACAAACTCAAACACATCCACCAATACATAGCACACATCTCCAACCTCACAAGCTAGTCTGTACCCAGAGCAACTCCCATTCCCTCGTATGGCATCGCCCCTTGTCGCGAGTGGAGTTATAGTGTTACTCTGGCGATGCCACAGCGCCCCTTGTCGTGAGAGAGCATGTTTCTGGCGCACAACCCGATAGCTTATCTGCTGTCTGATAACCAGGTGCTGTGCGGCACAGCATTCTCAAACCATTTCAAGAACCTCGGCACCTCGCTGCCCCGTGTCGCGAGGGAAATCTGTTCTCCGGCAGCGAGGGATTTGTTCTGTGAATTTCGGGCAATAATGGCCCATTGCGATTCACCCGCCCCCTGTCGCGTTTTCCGGCGGGCTCAGCTCTAGCTGAAATTGTATTTTTTTTTTTTAAACCTTAATAAAGGTACCGGGAGGGACACCTATGCTCTACAGACTTGGCCTCCTCGTCTGAGCAGTCCCTCTTAGGCTGTGAAACCTATATGGATTTAAACATAAATTTCTGTTTCCTTCATTTCTTTGAAAATGCGTTTTTATTTTTTTTTTCGAAATTTGCTGTTAATATGATAATAAAATAATTAAAATCGATGAAAGATTTTTAAATTTGATAAAAGTTTCTGTCTTTCTGAATGCTGACGTATAATTCGATTGTACATTTTGCAAAAATGCTCATTTCTGTGCACTTAGCTCTTACATGCCTGCGCTAATGTCGGCAATCTTTTGAAGATCTGACGTTCAATTATCTAAGTAATTTATTCTATCGAACAGACAAAAAGTTATTTATTGTTTAGTTAGTTTATTGCAGACAAAAAGTAATTTAGATTGCTGAAATTCTTCAGATCCTTTAGCTGAAATGTAGTTAGTGTTTCAAATTATTTAGTAGCATGAGATTATTTTCTTTGTTATTGAAGATACTGTGTGAGTTAAGAATAAGATATTTATAATTTTTAATAAAACTGTGAAAAGTGGCAAAACGTATTGGCGTATAAAGTTATTTACAAAATCATACATTAGTGATAGAAGATGAAAAAATAAACAACATATGCAAGCATAAATTGAAAAAAAAATTAAAAAAGGACATTGAACTTTTTTAGAAGTTAGTAAACTGGAATTTAAAATACAGATTTTTTAATAATACATTGTTCAATTTTTTTGGCAGAAATATTCGTCTTTATTTTTCTGAGATCGTATTTTGAGTAAATTTTCATATCATTTACATAAATTATTTCTGTTAAGTTACATAAGTATTTTTAATAGGTATTCTAATTTTGATATTATGTAAATGGCCCTAGAAAGTATGAAATGTGTCTTTGGTTTTAAAAAATATTTCATACATATATTGTATTTCCAATCATTCAGAACCTTACTGTGTATTGTACATAGAGTTTATGCATGCTGTATTCTACAAGCATATTTCTATATGTAAACTATGTTAAAACGAAGAAAGACCGGCAATATGATTATTCAGAATATGTTTTGTTAATGGTAAATTGCTTGCAATGGAATATTAAATTTCTGACAATTGTATACAGTACTTAAATATATAAAGCCTTAGAAGACAACATATTAAATAAAACGAAATATACAATTACTTTTATCACAAATTGCTTTTAATTATTATTATTAACTGAATTGAGAATTGAACTGAATTGCCTTGTTGAATGAAATTACTGGCTTTTTTGTGTTTAATTATAAATTCAAAACAATATAGAAATTGTTGCTAAATTGTCTTACATGATTCATTATTAAATATTTAGGAACAATCTATCAAGTTCTAGGAGTATTATTTCACCATAGAAGAAGATTTTCGTTTTTTCATAGAAACATAAGTTTTTCTTTAAATTGTAGTTTATAATAATTTTCAGTGCTAATAATATAGCATAGGAAATTGTTGTAATAACAGATAAACATATTCTCATATATATTTTACGAGAACGTGTATTCCGTGGTCTATGATTACACGATTACGTTGTCTGTGTGAAGATAAGGGTTCGAAACTATGAGAAAACAGAAATAATTTGCTTTAATTGAGAAACAGATTTCAAGAAATTTCGCACCTTAAAAGAGAAAAACTGGATTGTGCCCGACGGAATTCACTTTCTTAACTGGTCACTAGTCTTTCGTGACTTCCCTTTTAATTCCAAAATGGTATGCTTCCTGCTGCCGCAAAATGTATAAATTTGGCGTCTTCTTCATTTTCTTAACTTTTAAAGACACGGGTGGGTTGTAGTAACATAAAGACACGTACAGTGCAGTATATGTCAAATCGGTTTTTTAAGCGTAAATAACATTGTTTAATGATATCCTTCTTTAATGGCCTGTCCAATACTAGTATAAAAGCAATAAACATGAAATTGTTAAACAAAATCATTTAATTTCATTTAAAGAACGCTGTATTAATTTAACACTGACGGTTTCTAGTAACATAAATGCCGTTTAAATCCTAAATATAAACGTTTAAAGCTAAACACTGTAGTTTCTAATGTCTAGTTATAGTACAAAAGTAATGGACTTTTAAAATTCTAGCAAAAAGTTTGATTAAGAAAATAAATTGAATCGTTACTAGGTTTATGAACATCTTCAGAACCATTTTTGATTTACTGCAGTACTTTCAGTGATTATCCTGAATTTATTGTATTCTGTAAAAACAATTTTGTCCGAATTCAGTAAATAGTTTGATCGTTTTCTCGTGGTCTAGTTAGTGGAGGGTGCAGGTTTCATTAAAATCGTTAAAAACATTTTCGAAAACGCCCGGACATCTTAAATTGCTTATTCGACTATTATAAATGCTACACTTCACACGTTTTTTTTAAAACACAGAAATAGGTGCAGGTTCAGCTGATCGGTGTGGCCTACAATTGGCTAAATCTCTACAAGCCCCGCTCATTGGGGGCTAAACACTATTCAAAGAACCTAAATAATAGGCAGGGCCCGGCGAAAACCACTAAGAAGGTCGGCTCCTCTTTAAACTATTTATACACATATAAACAAATACAAACCAGAAACATAATGAACATATCAAATTAGTTACAATATAAGTCTAAATTTAGTTATCTTTAAATAAACAATTGATTTAAAGATGAGATTCCAACTAAAGTCAGTAAGCAGTCTTCTATTAAAGTCAATAAAATCAGATGAAACCAATATTTCACAGAGCCACCAAAGTCATTAAGCTTCTAAAGGAGCAGCAGCTGCTGCATTTTGAAAAAAAATAGCTGATTATTTTCTAACACTTTCACAAAGTCTATTATTTTATGAAGGTGATTAGTTCCCATTAGAACGCAATGGAAACAAATGGATAAGGGAATTGTAATGGACGTGTAATAATATGATGTGTTGCCGTTAGAGTGTAGTTCAGAAAATAATGTAATGATGTTCCACATTATCTGCAGACACCTAATGGAGAAGGAGATTTGACAAAAAGATGTAGGTACGACGGAAAGGGCCCATGATTTGTTGCGATGATGTACATGTTTCTGTGATGTAGTAAGAAATTCTCAGAGATCGGCGATAAGAGTTGGTATGTATACCGTCCAGTTTCACCATTGTCCCACTCCTCCAGCCTTTTTTTGTCGATATTGCATGTGTAGAATTATTTTAAGATGAGAGTATGGATTTGGAAAGAACCTTTCCAGCGTTAACTTAGTGGCGTCCTTACCCAAAAAGTCAGTCACTTGATTAGACTTATTTCCATCTAGAAACATGAGAATAGAAAACAAATAGTTAAATGTAGTAAATAAATGTTTTTAATTATTTAAATAACACCTCAAAATATAAAGATATTACGCACAATATAGGACGCGAACAAATTATACATTCTTTAGACATGTGATGATTTCGAAAGTGGTTATCCGTTAATGCATAAAAATATTTTATAGAAATATAAAAGAAAATTTTCAAAGTGACGTCTTAGAAAAAATTACGGATTTATGCTACTTCATCCACCTTAATATATATATATATATATATATATATATTCCGCTGTCGTACGTGGCACAGAAATCACGATTATTTGTTAATTGTTTAATGGCAACGCCCGAATGAAACGCATCTCATTGGTTATAGTGTAAAACTTTTTTGGCAGGATTTAGGCCGGAATTTGTACATTAAACTGCTTGGTGCTGCCATCTACAGAAATAAAAGCGAAACTCTGCAAATAAATTATAATTATAATTTGTCCACATTACCAATTAAATAGATATATTTTTATACATTTTCATTTGAAATATTGATTTTTGTAAGCATATAATATTTATAATTTAAAAAATAGAATTTGCAAAAAGTGATTTTTAGCAAAAAGGGAAAAGTAAGTGTAATAATTTTCCCTGAATGATTCATTTTTTAATCGTAATTGCTATACTTTTGGAAATTTTAGCTCTTATTTATTTTTCTTACAAGCTTTTAGTATAAATAAATATTATTCAATGTTTACTTTTATGAAGTCCACTCCACTGTTGTATTTTTCAATGACATTGGCTGACCCTCCCCGGCAACGCCGGGCGTATCAGCTAGTAGCAAATAAAAAGGCTAAGAATTGTAGTGCTCGAATTCGGAGATTTTGACTAATTTATGGAAATATTTGAATTATTTAAATTGAGCATTCGTAATAGGCAGCATGCAACTTAAAATTCTACATTGTACTAACTGAATTAATTCTTCCATAAATATGATTAAATATGATGGTAAATATGATGAAAATCATGAGACAAACTTCCCTTAAAATTAATCTTGAATATCATAATGAATAGTTAAAATTGATATATGAAATTAAATAATTGATAATATAATGAATTTTTTTCGGAGAAATTCAGATACACTGCCGTTTCTTTAAATTTGCTCATTTACATCTGGGTCAGAAATGCTTTTTAGGCTAATAATAAGTTAAATATTTTTTTTTTCAAATACTAACATCAATGAAATACAATATAAGAAAATAGTTTCTTTTTTTCAGTTTTTTACGTGGAAATTGGTAATAAATTATTATTACAACAATAAATAAATAATATATATATATATATATATATATATATATATATATATATATATATATATATATATATATATATATATATATATAGTTAATGGCTATCGCATTCAAATTTGACACTTCTTATTACTAAACAAATATTTCAATGTTTATCTCCTGGTTAAAAAGTTTTAACTGCAAAATGTTTTTAAATTCAATATATTACAAAATGTTTCAGGTGCTTTTCACCGGCTTTTAAAATGCTACACTTTGTTAGAAAGTTTTTTAGTTATCGCGTACGTGAAAAAGTAATTTTCTATCTATATTTACGACGATTGTCTATACTTATTAAGATATGATGTAATTCTAACGTATTTCGCATATTTTTTTTTAATTTGTTTATTGCAGTACTGAAAAATTTTGAATATAAAAATTTTATAATGTAAAAAGAATTCTTATTTAATTGTGATATTATCTTACATAATTAATAAATTAAAATCAATAATGACACGAAGTTTAGAAACCTAAAAGTATTATTAATAATCCTTTACTACAGATATCTGAAATCTACTCAGAATATTCAATGACTATTTGTATGTTTTTAAACAAGTATTAAATAATATTTCTGTTACATATTAATACATACAATATTAATGTCTCCAATATATATATGATAATCAGACACTTAAATTGAAGTAAATGTTCCAAAAATTAACTATTATATAAATGGGTAAAATTATAAAAATTAAAATATTTTTAATCAATTTTTTATTTTTTAAAATTATTCATTTTTTAAAAGATTATTTGGTTAGGTTAATTAATGTATCGCTGTAAAACGAATTTGAATTAAAACATACAAAATGAGGATTGTCTTTAAAAATGGTAATAAAAATTCTCAATTGTATTAATTTATTTATTTGGGGCTGAATTATATTTAAATAATCAAATTCTTTCGAATATTTATCTGAAATGAGAATAACATTAGAATATGTCATTTTTAATGATGATTAGGAAGTAAGAAGAGAAAACATTTTACAATTTAGTGGCAGAAATCTCCGAAATTTATTAAAATTCAAAGATCATACGAAAGTAGTTTGATACGTTCTTGGCCTGACAGTGAAAACACAAGATTTCGGACAAAATTTTATATTATTTTTCAATGTATTCTCCATGCAACTTGATACATTTAAGACAAACTATTGTGTGCGAATTTTTGGTGCAGCACTTTGCTCGTATATGGCTTGATTATAGTTCTAGCAGAATATACATTACTTTGTTCTTATCAGAGCATGTAGGCTGGTTATCTAAATAGAACGTATAATACAAAGGGAACGTTTAAACTTTCAAAAAGTGTCACTATTTCAACATTAAGCCAATAAATATTTAATCGCCGTAGATGTATTTTCAACCATTTTTAACAATTTTGCAATTTGCATTGACTGCGGATCTCAAAAAGTAAACAGTTGAAGCGTCTTTCATATTTTTGGACGTCTTATATATCTCTACTATATATATAAAACACAAACAGAAATTTCGTTCCGTTCCTTTATAACTCCAGTTCCGCTGAATATATTTTGATGGAACTTGCGCTGTTCGATAGATAATTTTTCAGGGGAGGTTTTAGTATATAACACAACGTTCTACGTACTTTAGTTATAGAATTATGAGGGAAAGTTGTTATTTTGGACCAAAAGGTTACCATTGGTCATTTATTTGGCGACCATTACCATTGGCGAAAGAATTGAAACGGCTATCTCAGAAAACAATGCAAACACATCGAGAAATAAAAGAAAAATTATGTTACTAATATTATTTAAAATCCCTCCCCCACCCACCCCAAAAAAAAGAAAGAGAGAAACACCGTTTTAATCAGAGATAACATTAAAAAGAGAAAATATTTAATTTAAACACCAAATAATTGTTTGTAATGCATAAAAAAATTGTAATGTATGAGATTGCAATCAAATCAATATTTGGCGATTTATCGTTTGCATCATGTTAAGAAAAATGCTTAATATGTGATTATTTGAATTATAATTTGAATAGAGAATATCCGAGTGACTGCATTTATGAGTAACAGGTTATTTGTTTTTTTACAATTTTGATTTCACTTTTGTCGCCAAACAATGTGATTTTAAGCCAAAAATGCATAACGTTACATCCGCTTGAGCGATATTAGCAATATGGTGTTTTTTCAGGTGTACAAGATCGTTTTTGGAGTAAATATTCAAATGTAAATTATATAAATAGCAGTTAATGTTAAAAAAATGCTGTCAAATGTTTAAATTTTAGTGTAAATGTCTGCCACTGAAACGCATATTGTAAAATATTCAAAGTTCAGACACTTAGAAATTTTTATCCATACTTTACTACGGAAACATGCCGGTTTGCTTTCATGAAACATGTGATTTTTATAGACTCGAAAACAGATCAGCGAATATTGTCCATTCATTTTTTTAATATATCGCTAATTTCACTTATAGAAACATTCACAGCTTCAAAAGTTAGGAACTAGAGAATATACTAAAATAGATGTATCCAATTATGCGTTATTACTGTCATAAAAGGTGACATTTTGCAATAAAAATTGCTTGCTGAAATAAACTTCGATCCTCTTTTTAGTTTTTTCTGCATGTCTTCCCTTCTTTTAGGAATGTTTTTTAAAGATATTGGAATAATATTCCGTACTCGGGTCACCTGCAAATTGGCATACTGACTATATTGTTGGAAATTTCGTTTATGTTTAAAGGGCACTCTGGAATCCTATTGAAGATTGGATGACTTTTGAAATTAGCGATTACTAATTTTATGGTGTTTTTTCATTATGAAGCAAAGCATCTCCAAAAAAGTACAATACCTTGCAATGTACGGATAAAACTTTGTAATGTCAATAGTGACGAATGGAAGAATATTTGTCGATTTATCATTTGAACCTGGATAAGAAAAACAAGTACCTAAAATTCTCATTAGATAAAACTTTTATTATTATAAAGCAATTTCGTCCGATACACAGCCCTAGCAGCTAAACGTAGTCACAAATGAACTTATTTATGCGTGTTGTTATGGTCTTTAGAGAAATGCAATGAAAATATTATGTTCAAGTATTCACCAAAACATTATTATTAAAAAATTGCTTAACTAATTTTATCATTGTCAGTTATATTTAAGGTATGGAATTTTGTTGGTGAAAGATCTATAATTGAATTAACAGTAATTTGACATTATTTAATGGAACATAGTGTGGCGCGTAATTAACTTCGTTTTGTAACTAACTTTGGTATAGTAGTTACAAGCACTTCTAATGTTTGACGTCGAACTTGGCTATGGACCCGATTACGGAACATGAAGCATTTATTAGATGCAAAGTAGAGGTTTATTTTTCAACCAAAGTTAACCATCTGTGTTTTTTTCAGGTTAATGGTTACACGAATGCAACTGGTCTAAAAAATGGAAAGCATTCAAAATGAATTCATTTTAATTATATTCAAACAATTCAGATTTAAAAATGCACTTTTTTATGTTTCACCATTATTTAAAAAAAAATAATGTTAAACACTGTTCTTTGTGTGCAAATAATTTATTACCCTTTTGAGTGCATTTACTGTGCTGTAATCGAATGATAAAAAACCGTAGTAGATCTGCCAGAAGATGATATTACGAAATATAACGTAACCTAGGGTGAGGTTGTATTTAAGTTACCAGAACCACACATAGCGCCAAGGAGAGACACACGGATTTCAAGAACTAACAAACGAAAATTAATCACCCGAACATTATTTAGGTTCAATGGTCAATCTGTGCAGTCATTGTAATAAGCTCTATTTTAGTAGTATGTTGACTAGAGAACTTTTTAATTCCTGTTGTCATAACATCTTCATTTACCTATCAAACTCTACTATAAATGATCAACTAAATTAGTTATATCTTAATAGCCTAAATTTTGTCCAATGAATGAGATAATAAAGCACAATGGCGTTCGCATCGTTTTCAGCAATGCGGAAGGACATTACAAGTGTAGATCCATATTGCTTTAAAACACATGGTCATTTCGTTTAATTCAAGCCTCATTTGGAAAAAAAATGGACCAGCGCAGCGGGCGTAGCATGCAAGTTAGAAAATATAATAGCGGAATGAGGACTTTTTTCAGTAATGTGGAAGGATTTTCCAGGTAAATATACAGATTGCTTTCAAATACCAGGTCAAATTAAACGATATATTTCGTTTGATTCAAGGTTCATTTGTAGAAACCGACTAGCGTTAGCAAGCTACGCCCGCTAGTATTTAAATAAAAGAAAAAATAAAGTGCAGAATAAAGTTTCCGTAACTGACGGGGACAATTGTAAGTTAGATATTTTTGTTATCTGAGTTAAAATTGATTTAAAAGGTGAATATGCAGGATGATTATAATTAAAGTCCCACTTTCAAAATGTTGTAAAAAAGGAACCACTGGTCAGAATGACTTCAAATTTGAACTTAATTTGCTGGAAGAAGGAGGAAAATGTATGGCATAAGAAAAAGAAAAGTTCCAATGTGTATCAATAGAGGGCGATGAAAGCGGCATACTGTTCAAATTAAAAGACATTCATGCATAATTAAAAACCGAATCATTGTGTGCTTTTTATGCGGTTTTTGGCTCAAGGACCATTAAAAACCGATTTTTCCAATCCAATGTGGTACGAGTTTGCCGTTGTGGATGGGCTTTCCACTAACAGTACTACAACCATTGACTGATTTGGAAGTCATTTGTCCTTCAAACAACCGAAACACTCATACATATTGAACAGTACGGTTGATTTACTGTGCAACCCATGCCAAAGCCGCCGTATTTCGATTAAAAATG
The DNA here is from genome assembly GCA_963931845.1 of Maratus michaelseni. Taxonomy (NCBI): domain Eukaryota; kingdom Metazoa; phylum Arthropoda; class Arachnida; order Araneae; family Salticidae; genus Maratus; species Maratus michaelseni. The sequence continues at coordinate 84,617,348 of OZ007593.1, forward strand.
TCACTTGTAGAATAATCCACTTTCGTTATGCCGCTTACAGCGCCATCTATTAATATACTTTGAAAATTGTCTTTCTTATGGCATATCGTTTCTTCCAGTATATCCAGTTCAAATTTGAAGTCATACTGACCAGTGGTTCCTTTTTTCAGCATTTTGTAAGTGAGACTTTAATTATAATTACCCTGTAATTAAAGATTTTAAGCTTTTAGAAACTATTTTCTTACTCACACTTTGACTATGCATTCCAATACCACAAAGTAATTAATAATAATAATAATAATAATAATAACGGAAATCACACTGCATTATGCAATATGGGGATATTTTACATTAAAAAGTAAATATTTCAAGGTTTCTAACACTTTTATAAGTTATAACAGTAAACTAATTCCAAATGCAATCTGTTGAACATTTCTGACATGCCTGTCAACGGTTTTTAAATTTTGACACTTTGCAGGAAACTTTATTTTGAAATTGAGTTTGATAAAAATGTTATTTTCTCTCATATTTTATAAAATATATTATAGTGCTAAGTCAACTCTTTTTTTTTATGATTTTGTTTTTCACAGTTCTGAATATTTTGGATACACAGATACGAATTTTTATAAATGAATTCTTGTTTATTTTATATGTAGCCCCGCATATACAGGGTGTCTCAATTCCCTTCACACATTTTAAAATTCAATAAAAGATCAAACAATTGGCGTACGGCGTATAGACGAAAATGGTTCTTATGATCTGAAATGTTGTTTAAGCAAATAACAAAAAAAAAGTTCCAAAATTTCCATAGATGGCGTTGCTTCAGGAAAATTATCGAATAGGTAGAATGTCTTTATATAAAACATTGGCGAAAGGCGCACAATATGTATGCACATTTTTTGTCCAAACTAAGTCAACCCACATTACAGAACTTAACAATAGTTGCCCTCATGAGATCGATTATACGAGTGAGGGTGGATGGACGAAGGTTATTAACTCATAGAATGTGGGTTGCCATAGTTTGGACAAAAACTTTGCATAAACATTGGGAGTCTTTCGCCATTTTCACGTATAAAACCATTCTATCTATTCAATAACTTTCCAGATACAGCGCCATCTATGAGAAAATTTTGCAACTAATTTTTTATTTGCTTAAACAAAAGTTCAGATCATAAGGAGCATTTTCGTCCAAACTGCACTATCCTACGCAAAATGTTTGATCTTTTGTTGAATTTTAAAACGTGTCAAGGACTTTTCAGACACCCTGTATAATATATTAATCCCTATAATCTCACGAATGTATGAAAAATAAATATTTTTATGAATTTATTAAAAGAGAAGTCTAAACTTATGTTTAAAATAAAGTGACATATTTTAATTTTGTAATAGTAATATTATAATTGGAATTTTAAATTGATAAATATTTGAATATCATGAATGGTGTTGATAAGGAACAACAATTTAAAATCCGTTAAGATCTACTTGTAACTTTTTTAAATTGATTTTAAATTGACCTTTAAAAAGATCATTTCAGTAAGAGATTAAACATATATATTTTCAAATATAAATGATTAAAACATATAAACTACAAATCAACTTTACATATTTCCCTTAGTAATAATAATTCGTAACTATATTAAATTATGCACATTTAATTCAAATACTTTTAACAATCAATTTGTTATTAATACTTATTAGAATTAAATTATGATACTGAAATTTAAATGATTCGGAAGTATATACAGTAAAATATTTTACCGATATAAGGCAAAGACAGAAGAGATGGCGCGGTTAGAGAGAATGCACACAAATATGATCGGGGGGAAGGAGTAGATTCCGCGCGCATCGACTCCAGGTAGTTGTACAACATCAGTAGTAGAGTGTCTACTTGAATGTGCACGTTGATTGTTTCGAACATCTAATTAAAGCATTGCTATTTTGATTTGTTTTCCCAAAGTAAGTGCTTGATTTTCATAGCTAGTTCTGAGATTTTCTATATAATGCCAGTATTACAAAATATTTTAAACGATTTTTCATAAGCTACTAACCTAGACTAACGGTTCGTTGTAGAAGCGGCCATCTTTAAATAAAAGGCCGCACAATCTCTTCTACCGAAATTGGAGAGTTTGCGCAACTGCCACTTACAAGGGGACCGCCAAACATGATGAGCACAGATTTTGATGATTTTAAATTATGTTGTAGGGATTATACCCCTAACTATCCAGGTGAAAGGTTTCCTTAAAATGGGCCTTAGATTTGATAATTTTGGGGTTAAGTTCAGCATACGTTTCAAATACCCATTAGTTTGATCTTTTGTACATGGTCTCAGTGTCATGGAGGTATCTTTCGACGACGCTGTCCATGCGGCGAGGGTTCGACCCTGGCTTGTGGCTTTTACATTATACACTGCAAAGTATTGACAATATGATAAACTTGATTGTTTTTTTATTTATTTTTATTTTTGGTAAATATATTTATTGTAATAAACGTTTTATTATCATAAATCGTAAAGCAGTGGTGGGAATTTTTTATTTATCTTTTAGACTAGAATGTATGTTAAGATGAATTTTTGCGAAATTTTACAAATTATGTAATTAAAAAATATTATAAAAGAGGAAATAATAAATTTTGATAAATTAATTTATCAGAATATTTTAATAAATGCTACGAATAATCCATTTAATACTTTAAAATGCGAAAAAATAAATAGAATATTTTAAATATAACTAAGCCGTAAACATATTACATAATTATGCAACATTAAATGCTTAATATTTATGCAAAAATGCAAACATTTGAACAAATTCTAAAAAGAGATATCTAACCATTTTCAATTAACTTGAACTATCTACAGTTTGCTACAATTGTTTTTACTAATAAACCCGCGGGATTTTTAGCTCGGAGAATTAAAGTTCAGAAAAAATGGACTAAATGGTCATTTGAAGCATTGTGATTGCTGTAATGTATGTGAAATGTGGACTGTGAATGTTAAATAAATTATTCTGAATTTTGCAAATGTACATATTTTTATTAATTTATTATTCATCTGAAAATTTACAAGTATCACTTACATTAAATATCAATTTATGTAGATTTATTGTTCCTACGGATCTTTAGGGAAGACATAAATTTAATGATACATAGTATGGGTTTTCCTCCCTTTAATATAATCTTGGTGTTAAGAAATTGTGTCAGAAAAATAATAAAATTTTCGTTTTATTATACCACAACTACATATAACATTTTAAATCAAATAAAGTGCAATATATTTCCATTAAAGAAAGGCACAAAAGTAAGCTGTGCCCTAAAGTAAGGGCCCTAAGGGAGCGCCCGGTGCGTAGACGACCACCGAACCCAAGTCCTGAGGGACCTTTATCGCGCCAGCAGATTTGTGTCCCTGTGGCGCTTTGGACGGTCAAAGGACTGCCACCTGCGGACCCTCTAACCTTAAACCAACGGGTCGACGACGTAAGTCGTTGCGATACGCGGTGAAACCCAGTACGGGAGTCACCACGAGACACTTGAAGACGGGCTAGCGTCCCCCAACAGCTTCGGAGGTGGACACCCAGAAGGTAACCAGGCCCTAGGCCTTAAATCGGGTTGTTCCAACCCGTACTTGATTTACCAGAACTCGAGGTGTGTGAAAACCTACAGAGGTAGTCACAGTTCCCTCTCGTAGTGGACCATTCAAAAAAGGTATGTTCAACATACTGTTAATTATTTGTAAGTTGAAAAAAAATAATGTATTATTATAAAAATGTATAAGAGTTTCAATAATGTATATTAGTTAATAAGTTAACAGTTATTTTCTATAAGATGTTTTTTCTTTGTTAATATCCATTTGTTGAACACAATCATATTATAAATATCACACAATTATGTGTCTTCCGTGCAAATTATATTGTTTTATAAATTACTAGCTGTTACCCGTGACTTCGTTCACGTAACATTAAAAAAAGAATAAATGGATTAACTTAGTAAAACATTTCACTTGATAATTAACAACATATATAATTAACCAAAGCTTTATCACATTTTATAGGAGACCATACGGTATTTCTTTGCTATAGGGGCCTTGACATAACCCAGTCTTAAAAAAGTGAAATTTCATGCCAAATAATATATAAAATCGCGAAAATGAAACTGCAACTAATGTAAAAAGGAGGACCAAGTAAAATCGTGAAAATCGAGGAATTCCTTTTCGTAAAACAAAAAACAACACTGGCAGAATTCTTCTATACAACAGTGCATTTTAGGTGGTATTTGGTTTAGATTTGTATATGTGTGCATTGCTAAATGGGCATTATTATATTGTTTATTTGCATAGACATATGTTATATATTTCTTACTACATTATCTTGTTTATCTATATATTAAATTAAGTGCTTCACGCTAAGTGGTGTAAATAGTGAACAAACTGCTTGTGGATTTTATAAATTGATAGATATTTTACAAAGATATAACAATCTGATGCGATTCTAAAATGTTGCTAGAAAGTACTTTAAATTCTGCCCAATTTAACCTCGATATTTTCTCTATCGCGTCAAGAACACTATAAGCAAATAAATACCGACGACACAAATCTGATAATCTAAATTTACATATTTTTGTTAGTATATATAGGATTATTTTGATTTATTTCATGCCCTTGAAATTTTTTACGCTTTCTCTAGGGTTAGGTGTCGAATAAATGTACTTTCATTTTATTTTGCCATTTCTATTTATTCTATTTTCCATTCATTCCATTTATGGATATTGATTTCATTTACATATTCGTGTCAAAGAATATTCTTTAAAGTTATTATCAGGATTAGGATAGGATACGATTAGGATTAGGATTAGGAATAAAAATTGAACGACAATGCCATGACCGATTCAGGTTTAAAGTATGAACCAGGAAGTCTATTTACATCATGAAGCAATAAGAAAATTAGAAAATTATCGGCTAATATTTTTTAATATGTTTTACAGTCATAGTTGGCATCCAAGGTGAGCGGGGAAATGATCATCTAAAATACCATCAAGTGTTTACCACGCAAAAAAACAAATCTAGTTACAACAATGTATTTAATTTTGCGCCAAATTTCACTTGATAAAAAAAAATCAAATTGACTATGGACCTAATTACAGACTCCTAACCTTCCTATTCTCAGAAATGTTCTACCTATATGTAAAAAAATTATACTGTATAGAACGCGCTTTCACGTTTATAATGTTATGAATTGGCAAGATCGGCTTGTTCAAGTTTACACAATTCGGCTGGAAGAAAAGATTCATTACTTTTTTATTTCTTCTTTGCTTTTGTATTACGCGAATTCGTTGGTAAAATCGATTTTCTTTTCGATAACATTGTTGTTTTTTAAGTTTAAAAAATATTGTAATTTTACTTAAACATTGCTTTAAACTCTATGCAATTTTTCTTATTCTGCAAAACTTTACAAAAATCTATTATGAAACAACTTTAAAAAAAGCTATATTTAAAAAAGACAACAAAGTTTTTCCTATTTTAAAACTAAAAGAAATGTAAAATTAAATTCCGGTTCGAAACGACGATTTACAAATGTGTTTTCGATTGTGGGAAAATGATAGAAGAAAAATGCTGTTACTTCGACACAATCATATTAAACATTTAGCTTTTATGAGAAAAGCAACTTTCTTTTAAAAAATATAGTTATTTTTATTAAGATTTTCTGATTTTCAATACGGATAATTTTGCGATGCATATCATTGACATCTGCCAATCAATTTTTTTTTTTTTTTTTTTTTTTTTTACTTTTTAAAATTTAAATTAAAAATATGGTATCTTTATGTTAGCCGTGTGCAGACGATAAATCGCCAACCTACCCCATCATTCGTATTGAATTCATTAAAAATATAAATCTTTCACTCATTTCATTTAAAACACAGAACTTTAATTTACAACACATACATTTAAAATACATATATTACGTACATTTAAAATAATTCCTTTCATGTGAAAAAAAAAAAAAAAAAAGAGAAATTAATCACAAATAATTTGATAACCCAAGATCATTTTATTTCAACTTCAAAACAAATTTGTTTTATTTTTCTATATATGACATCATATTCGCTTGATTTCCATACTTACTCGTATTTATGCACTTTGTATTATCAAATATTTGAAAACGCACGTTTTATTTCTAACATGACGTCATTTCATATTCTGTTTAATTCTTAAATAATTCATTTTCTTTTCATTTTTCACGTAGAAAATTTTCACTTGAAAATAAATTGTTGATTAAAAATTATTACTCAGGGGTTTTATTTTATATAGGCAACGATAAAGTATTAGCAACGGTAAAATAAATTTAACCATTTTAAAAAAAGTTGCAAAACCGGGCCTTTGGGCAAAACCAACCAAACCAACCAACCATTGTAAAATATACGAAAAAAATGTCCATTTATTCTGTATAAAAATAATGAAAATTTTAATTTTTAAGAAAAATATTGAAATAAAATAAAAGAAAACCAGCCTATATTCATTTGAGGGTTATAATCAACTTATATGCAAAGATACAGGATCATTAAATGCTTTATTTTGACGCTGGCTTCAGCCTAACATTTGCACACAATCAGATTTATAATATTATTAGGATTACTCTTAAAAACAAAATGATTATAGTTTGAAAAATTATGTTTATCAAAAGTATTGATTATGATAAAATATACCGATACTTTAAACCGAAAAAAATAAATGCTTAAAACTCCTTTTGCATTAAATACAAAAGACCGTGTTTCTGAAAATTAAAATATTTAAAAAATACGCATGATGTTTTTGCGATCAACATAAAAATAGTATACTAAATCGCAAAATGTTAGTTTGAATAGCAACAAGCTCGATTTTAACTGCGCACTTGGGTGCCTAGAAAGTTATACAAAATATGGAAATACGACCTCCAAACCCGTCATTTATCGATTTTAAGTTTTAAATTTTGAGAAATGTTATGGCATATTCAATACAGCACAGAAAGTATTCTTTAAACATATCATATGTAAATGTCTGGCGTATTTGCATATCTTAAATATGTTAACAGAAAATGTTGCATAAGTACCAGATTATAAGCTATAAAAATATATCACACAATAGTTTTAGACATAAATTTTATTTATTTATTTTTTTTAATCTTGCTTTTATTATTTTTCAAAAGTTAATATTGTGGCTTTTTCTATAATCAATGCAGTTAAAATTTTGTGAAGTTTTCTAAACTTCTAAGTATTTGTTAGAATGCGTTGTTGACTTTATTTTGTTCATGTCAGTCAATAACGTCAGAAAATTGCTCTGTTATAAAGGGTTGAAATTTACTTCATTGTAAATGTAAACATTTAAAAGTCATAATTTAGCAAGTACAGATAAATGAAAAACATATAAGAAGTTGCAATCAAGTCTGTACAGGGGGAAGAAGACGATAAAATACGTAAAATTACAGCTGTTTTATATTCCCGTAGTTCGCTAAAATATTATTATTTATATCTTTCCCTACAGGATAAGAAAAGAATAATAGTATATACATTTAATAAAATTGAGATAGTATTTGATTTGCAGAATCAAATTTGTACTTTCGGTAATTTCAGTGTTTCGGTATAGACTAAATCATACAGCATAGTGACAGTGTGGATAACAAAATACAATTTACTTGTGAAATGGATGAAAATGGATCGTTACACTTTTTAGATTTGAGCTTATCACAAATATTTCAACACAGAACCCGGACATGAGCATTTCTATAAAACCTTTCAGATCTAATAATACACAATATCCAACAATATTAATGTTCTGTTCAATTATAAAAAAAATTTGCACATATTTTCATGTCAAAGGAACATTTGAGGCTTGTTTAAAATATTATTTCATTGATGAACTGACTAAAATTAAGGAGAATGTGTGTGAAAAATATATTTGAAACAATTTTGTCAATAATTTAATTTATAAATATAAAACCAAAATATCTGCAATAGTTATTAAAGAAATACACGTTTAAATTATCCATTTTAAAGATAATAACTGTTTGAAAATGTATACATATGTGGGCATAATCACTCAGAAATTACAAAAAAGATTAAAGAACATACGATAGGTATGAGAGGTAAATTATCTACCACTCTGTCCCAGGTAAATCAGTTATTGATATATTTTTAAATAAAGCTAAAATCCTTGCACAATTATCGCATGATAATATTTTTATAATCATATAATCTCTGGAGATATTAACAAGACACAAAAAAACTTGCAATGATGTATTATCATATCATATACCAATTTACTTGGAATAACCGGTGCATTAAGTTTTGATTTACATTCTTCCTTCTTGGTATCGGGTTTCGACTTTTACTACTTAACCAGAGTACATCTCTCGAGCTACTGTATTTTCTCATATAACTCCCTTGATGATGGCTAATGTTTAGCTGAAAGCACTCGAGAATTTTGACACGCTTTAACATCTTGATAGCTATAATCCATTAAAAATTTTATATTACATTTTCAACTATTTTAGTAATAAATGAATTGTGAATTAATGAGTTCACGTTGATTATTTTAATTTATTAATGTGAATATGATATTTCAACATATTACATAGAATTTTCTGTATGTATTTAATTTTCAAAATTATATCAATAATTGACATTTTTTTTTACTGTAGTGTCATATTCTGCAGTTTAATATCTATGACTTACTGGTCTATTATCACTCAATTTTGTAAACAGCCACTTCAAAACATTAACTTACCGCGTGCTATTCGACTGATTGAGGAAAATATGTTGGTAAAACGATTGATGTTGGTATAAATCTATTATGTTATCTTACAACAAATATTCAAAACACGTGTTTTCAGACTTGTATTTGAATATTGGAAAAATTTAATTAAAATTCTCTAAGTGAAAATATCGACCAACATAATCTTCTGAAGTATTTTTCAATATGTTGCAAAAATGAAATATGATAAATAAATATAAAGTTATGTAAATAAATACAAATAAAATATTTTTTTTTAAAGAATAGTTTGTCTCAAGACATGCGAATGGATCAAAACAGATTATTCGTTGTTATAATCATTATAACATAACGGTATTATAGATACACTTAAAAGACAAACATTTGTAAAGGATGTTATTGCGTTTGAAATTTCTGTCAAGTAAGCAAGTCGTTTAGCATTTAAATTCCCCTATTCAATCTGAAAATCAAAGAATCTATAATCTTTAATGCTTAAGCAATTACGAAGTTTTACTAAACATTAAATAAAATTACGTATTTAAACTGAACACAATATAACAAGATTCCGAAAGTTAATATTACTTCTGTCATTGCATTAAAATATAAAAGATCTTTTATAAAAGGAACTTGGAAACATAAAGAGAATTATTTAGTTTGAAAGATGAAAGCATAAGTAAATCGTTAAGTGGATTATCTTAATCCATTTTAGTAGATAATGTTTCATTTAAGACTTATTAAATAAATTGAAAGCCTGTTATAAATTTAGGAAAGTTTTCTCTAAAATTTCTCTTTTAAAACGTATTTATTAATGATATAATAATAAATTTAGTTGAATGAGAAAAAGTAAACAAATATCGCGGTGTGGCTAACACTTTCGTATTTTATATTGTAAATGTATTTCGTTAGTAAGTTTAAGTGTATAATATTTTTACAATGATTATCAATGGCATTATATTCACGTTTTATCAATAAAGTAATCTATGTAATAATATGTATGTGCATTTTTAAGAAAAGTTTAATATTGATTTTTTGAATGATATCATATTTTACAAAACAATGGATCACAATTTCATGTCAATTTAATAAAGTAACCATACAAAAGTAATTATAAAATCTCAAATTTCTTTTAAATACACAAAAAGGTGAGAAATTATTTTTCTATATACAAAACAAAATATATATAGAGAGTAAGACTTTTTTTTATTAGTGCATAAAAGTATGTTTGCGTTATTTTAATAACAGGTAAAGCAACATAAAAACAAACAATTTCCAGAAAGAAACCTTTTTTTTCTTTAAAGCACTTTTAAATATATCGGTAAGCTATACAAAAAATCTACTCCAGAATATATCCTACCGTCTCAGTAGAATTAAATGACTAACGCGATTTACAATACCAGTCAATAATATAAAAAGAAGCAGTCTCTGTTTTTGATGGCGATTCTGGAAACTAAAAGGGTAATTTATTCCTCTTGTCAAAGCATTTGCATAGATTTTTAAAAAAATGCATTCGAAATGGTTCATACACATACAAAATATTTAGAAATAAGTTCAGTTGTGTATATATTGAAAAATAGCCCAATTTGCATTTTTAAAACAAATTAATCTATACTAATATTATAAAGGAGTAAATATTTTTTGTTTGTAGGGGGTAATCTCTGGAACTACCGAACCGATTTCAAAAGTGATGGTGGCAAATTGATGGTGTCAACCCCTGCTCCAACATAGGCTATATTTTATGTGGGTGCCACTAACACAAGGGGGGTGCAGGAGCAAAAAACTTTCTAAAATTGCGATTTTTTGTATACTGAAGGAGCTAGAAATTTGAAATTTGACATTGTAGTTACTTCTAAGATGTAAATGTTCTCTAAGAACAAATTTAAAAAAAATTCGAAATTTAAAAGGGTGAAATAAGTGAAAAACGTTCTAAAAACCTTCTAAATTACAATTTCTATGGAATCTCTGGAACTACAGAACCGATTTCAAAAGTAATGGTGGCAAATTAATGGCGACAATCCCTGCTCCAACATGGGCTATATTTTATGTTGGTGCCACTAATCCCAGGGGGGTGCAGGAACGAAAAAGTTCAAAATTTGCAATTTTTTTTATACTGAAAGAGCTAGAAATTTGAAATTTGGCATTGTAGTTACTTATAAAATGTAAATGCTCTCTAAGAACAAATTAAAAAAAAATCGAAATTTAAAAGGGTGAAATGAGCTAAAAGTGTTCTAAAATCATTCTAAATTACAATTTATATGAAATCTCTGGAAATACAGGACCGATTTCAAAAGTGATGGTGGCAAATTGATGGTGACAATCCCTGCTCCAACAGCCTCTTTAATAAAAAGCTATGCGTTGCTGACGACTGGGCTTTTCGGTAATTGTTTCCACAGATTAATCGCGGAAAATGAAACATTTGAGTTTACTGCAAAAAAACAATAGCTCGAAAAGTATTTGTTAAAAAATTGTTAGACAAACTGTGCTTGAAAGGTAAAAAATTTTATTTTTCTTGATATAAATTTCAAATCTAATGATTATGCCGTTTTTCAAATATCGAATTTCAAAAATTACCAAATTTTACAATGAAGTACCATAGCGAAACCTTCATGCGTAAAAAGATAATGATAAGGGCGACGTGTCCTGACGTGTATATTGGCACGAGTCATAAATTATAGTAGCCTTATTATTCTGTTAAAATATAAGAGTGAGTTATGAAATGTCAATATTTTGTTTGATTTTCGTTAAGAGAAACTGACCAGCGTAGCGGGCGTAGCTTGCTAGTAAGGCTTATAAAGACAGAGATTAAAAACACTGCACTCGCAATTGTGTTCTAAATTTAGAAATGTAAGTTGTATGTATGTTATTAAAGAAATGAACGCGAACTGATAATTTTATACATATAAAAATAAATATCTTTAATACTTTTTTTTTATTATTTTACTGCATAAAAGCACTTTTGTCTTTTTTCAATACCGTACTCTCTCTAAACAAAAACCATACAAAAAATACAGGCAAAAATTTGCCGAAACATCCCAATGATTAAAAGGGAATATTTTCGAGGAAAATTTTAGGAAATTGTAAGCTTCGGTTCACGAATGTTTCGTGTTTGGAGGAAAAAAGTACACACATAAAAACTCCGTTTTTAATACGAAAAACGAACATGTAACACAGTTTCAGAACATCACTTCTAACTTTAGATTGAATTTTCATTTAACTGCCATTTAACTAATATCGAAAAAATCCTTCTACACAATGATATAGAAACGTCGAAAAAAATATAATCTCTATTTTATAATTAAGTCAATGTATCTGTATAGTTATGAATAGATTGACTTTCATTTTCTACATGATGTAATAAGGCAAGTAAAGGAAGAGATAAAAAAAATGACTCTACATTTTATTTCAAATAAGAAGCTGTAAAATGCAATTAAAAATAAATCATAAAATTATTTTAAAAACAAAAAATGAAGATAAAATTAAATATTTATACTAAAATAACTAAAAATTTTTTTTAACGTCCGATGAATAAAAGTCTTAAATAAAATATCACATTTAATCAGCCATAAAAGTTACATAAAATACACTAAAAACATTAAAAATACTGCAAACGTTTCATGCCATAATTTAGCCCCTCATCAGTGCAATTTCGTACGTTGACCGGAGAATTTTCAACCATGTTTACAGTTAATAAAGTTAACCTGTTAAAACTTGAAAAATAATTGAAAAAAAAAAATTACGTATCGTAAATCCATCATATTTTTTTTTTATTGTAACTTTTATTATTTCTTTGAAATAAATATTTAAATTTCTTGTAAGTAATTATCGAGAATATGAAGAGGGCGAACATACGTCTTAGCTAAAGATTTTAACACTTGAGAAGACATAAAAGCTCTTATCGTCGTTTCAACGATTTTTTTCATTTGAATCCTAATAATTACAAAAGATTTAAATCAAGATATATAGATCTCTTTTTAAATAATTTTCTATCGATTTTCTGATCATTTGAGTGGATAATGGGAAAATATTTTTTGTAAAATAACTTATGTTGTACGAAATTTCAAATATGAATAATAATAAATCGATTCTGAAATTAAAAAAATAAAATTAAATGTGCAGATTTAGATGTAAAAATAAAAATAAATAAAAAATTTCCATTACTCTTATCCATTACTCTTATTAACTTATCAATAATTATAAGTTTCTTTATTTTAATTAAACATTATTCATTGCATAAATATAACTCTTTAGTACTATTACTCTTAAAATATTATGTAATATTGAAATACGCATTGGAATCCATTCTAAGTGTATAAATTAACCCGAAAAAAATATTTTTAAAATAACACAAAGCATTTTTATTAGTTGTTTATATATGCAGTGAAAAAAATACATTTTTTAAAATAACAGAAAGCAATATACATACAAAGACATATTTAGCAGGAATAAATCATTAATTTCAATGATGTTCTTTCTAAAATGTATTGCTAAGCTGTCAAAACAAATTATATTCCAAGATATCACGTAATTATTGGGTAGAAATAAATGATCGAAGAGTTTTTCACTAAAAATCAATAATATAAAGAGGGACAGTTTCTGTTTCAGCTAGTAATTATATAACTTAAGGGATATCACTTTGTTCATCGTTGTCCAAGCAGTTTTATTTTTTTTTCGAAAATAATTGGAATGATTGCATCTACAAAAAACAGTTTGTATCATATTTTGAAAGGCAAAAATTCTTTTTGGTATAAGTAGATTTTTTTATGTATATTTAAGCTATTGAAATAAAAGTTTTGTAAATATATCATATTACGTTTAAGAGTGTCTGTTAATTATAACTGTTATTCCACAAATTAAATGAATAATTTTACGCTCATTAAAAATGTATTTATTTTTTGCGGTATATATCTAGACCCTTAAATAGAATTGACACGAAAGAAAAAAAAAATAAGTTATTGAAAATGCCGGATATCTATTCTAAACAAAAAATTCAACGAAATTTAAAAACAAAAAATTCAAAAATAAATATTTATATATAAACATATATATGTATATACACCTAGCACAAATATATAGCATGCATATAGCACATATATATATAAATAGCATGAATAAAACATTTGTAATATTTTTCAATATCACACAAAACGTCCTTTTTAAGAAGAAACAACTTTTTAAATGAAACACTTTCTTAAAAGTATCGTTAAGCTATCAAGAGAAATTCTCTTCCAACATATCTCGTAATGTCTCAGCGGAATTAAAGGATCGAAGAGCTTTTCACTAGCTATCAATATTATAAAGAATGACAGTTTCTGTTTTAGATGGTGATACTAACACGTATGGGATATTTTATCGCTCATCTTTGTCCAAGCATTTTTATTTGTTCTGAAAAAAGTGTAAAGTATATAGCTACAACAATTTCGTATCAGGCATCCCAGAGACTTTATTCCATTTTTATATCTTTAGATTCTTTTGTATGAAAGAAACTTTTTGTTCATTAAAGTTAAACTGTTGAAGAAACACTTTTAATTGGTTTCTAAAAGTATTCAAAAGCTATAACAATAAATTACATGGTGACGAAAAATATATCGGTGAAGTGCTTTATCTTAACCATTTTTAATAACAACAGAACTCAAAATCATATTACTAATATACAAATAGTTGATCAGTGAGTTACGTAGAAATTACAATTTCCTAAGTCACACACATTTTCTTTTTCATAGAAGCGATATCACTTAATTTGAAAATTGGTTGCAAATAATTCCCAAAGATTTTCGACCATTCCTTCAGAAGATTCCACTCATTACTTCTGAAATTTTTGGGTATACTTCAAGCCTCTGTGAGGCTTACGAAACTGTTTTGTATGAAAGGTGTTCAAGGTGGTTCTGGTTGTGAACTGGAGATACCGTACCCATTTTGAGCTCTCTACATTACTGGGAGATGTGACATACACAGTCCTCCTTTTTAATGTTCAGTGTTCTGAGGGAAAATATGTACGAAAGTCCATTTTCCACGTCTGACTTGCCAGTTGTTCCGGGAAATAAAGCACTCTCTAAGATATTTTAAAGACAAGTTTCATGGTTAATTTTGACGCCATCTTCAACAAGAGCCACTGAAATCCAAAACCGACTGAGACTTCTACCGTTTTTAGATGTTTTAGTAGGAAATTAATTTCGACAAATACGATTGTTTACGATTGCAATACTGTCGACTATTGCCCGGTTAAAATATGGAAATTTTTAAAAATATTTTTACCGATAATCGTAAACGGGCCACTCCATTGATGCCATCCATTTTTTATAACCTGTCTTCTTCACTGAAAATTTTCGAAATAGTTTCTGTTTGCATTTCTAAGATGGAAGTTTGCTTTTTTCAAGCTAGATTATAAGAAACGCTTTCACAATTTGTCGAATAGTCTTCGGATTAATTTTCATCTTTTCTTTTCGGAACATCCGGCCCTTTTTAAAATCCCTTTAATGTCACTTTGTGTTTCCTGAAAACTTTTTTTAAACCTTTTTTCAACTTAAATCAGGGGTATTTTTGTCGCACTAAATTTTCCATCACATATATCAATGTTCAATTGGTGTGCTTTCCACTAACAATCTCCAATATGAATAGCGATATTATGATTTACTTGGCGATAGTAAAACTTAAGACATTATTTTATTATTCATCATAATTTATTCATATTTACTGATTCCGATAAAAATCCCAATTCGAATTGTGTTTGAATGAACAAATGAAATAAAATGTAGACAACGTTTTAAAAAACACAAAATGAAATATAATTTTTATTTGTAATTGTAAAAATCATTTTCAATACCTATGTATATTTTTAATTTTTGTGTAAAAGTACTTTTTTTTCTCATCATATAAAGTAATAAAGAAAAAATAATCCTCAGATCGAAGAAAATATTCTGATTGTACTTTATCTTGTTCAAGTCTTTTCTTTTCAGAACAATGATACCGTGTCGAAATTTTTTTAACCTTCTCAGCGCAGCGAACTGATATATCCGTTCACTAAACTGCTGGTTTCACTGCAATAGAAGAAATATTTAAATTAGTATAATTCTAAAGGTATAATGTAGTTCTAACTCAATTGAGAAAATACATTAATTATATTTAGATATTAATTTGAATCTTTAAACACAAATTAATACTTTCAAGGATTATTATATTCATATACGTAACTATGTTTTATGCATAATATTTGAAAAATAATATTTTTTATCATTTTTGAAGCAATTTACAGAAAAAAACAATATTACAAATTTGCCCTTTTGCTCGGCGTCCAGAAGTTGGGGATTGGGACGTCAAATACCTTGAGAAATTCAATTTTTCGAATTTTGTTTTTAAAATATAGATTAGATACTGCAGAACACAAATATATATAATTTATGCGCCTTTTTAACTCTCTAACACTGATTATTACCAGCTTAGAAATCTAAACAAATATTAAAATACCATTGAAGTTGAAAGTGTTTTTTAAATTTTTCTCAAAGTATGAATTTTGCATGTAATGGTAGACTTTGTTCAAAATCTGCTGCAAGTACATCTCTTTAATTTAAAAATGTGATAGAGTAAATGTTACTGCAGCTTGTGAACATATTTGTTTCATTTTTAAAACATATATTTTTTTTAAATGGAGAATATATATGGCATAACATGCAGTTTTCTGATAATTGGAATTTATCTTTTTTATTTTTTTTATTTTAGAATACGTAATAGAGATTAAAATATGTTCAGTATATAAAATAAAGTATTTTTGATCATCACACAAGTTTTATGGTATAACTTTCTTTGTAAATCTTTTCTTTGTAAATTTAAAAAGTGTACTACGGTGAATAAAACGAGGAAAAAGTTTGTTTGTTTACATCGTTATTTTAAAATTATCTTTAAACACAAGTAGTAATTGTTTTATCTAATAATATTTATATAGTTCTTACTAAACTAGAATAACCAAAATCATAATGATGCATGGATATTTAAACGGAATATGTGGTTTAGAAGAATAGCCTGAATTTCCAACTTCATAGATTTTGCAGATGTCCTAGGCCATTTAATGTTGCTTTGTTTTTATCTGAAAATTTTCAGTTTCAATGCCATATTTCAACTTGTACGTGTAAATTTATGTCCCCCTGTATTTTCCCCTTTATCTGTCAATGTCTAATTTGAGTACTTTTTAATTAATTTCTCTAATACAAAGAGTCACTTTAGAATTAACCTGACGATTGTAAAAATTAAGATATCATTTTATTTAAATCTTACTTTAGTTTCTACAAATCCTTCAAGGCATTAGTATTTTTTTCAAGAGTCGATTTTTTTCAAGTCATATAAATGTGTCTTTTTTTAACAGTACTATTAATATTAATTACCATTACACTTCTTTAAAATAAATTTATTTGTATTGGCATTAACATGCATATATGAAAAGTTATCAGTAAAAACATAGTCAGTTACCCACATAAAAACACATATAATTAAGTTTGATGTTTTTAACAAAAATGTATAATCCTTACGCAGTTCTTCCGCACATATATCCTTTAACCTTTAACCTTGCAACGTCTCTTTGAAGTGAATGATCGGATTTCATGTCACAAATAATCTATAATACATAGAAGGGTTTTTTATTATTTGGCTAAATTTTCTAGAACTAAAGAAAAAGAATACATATACGACTACTGCTCTTGAGGAATGCTATAAACTAAAGTAAGATTTAAATATATGTACGGACATTATAAAAACAGGATGTTCTGTTTTTGAACTGTGTGATTGATTATTTTATTGTTCATCATAATTTGTCTCAGTTAATGATTGGGATAAAAATCTCACTTTCCCCAATCATATTTGAACGAAATGAAGAATAGTAAGTTTCGAAAACATATTTAAATACACAAAAGGATGTTAATTTTTTTTTTCTAAATCTAAATAATTTAATTTACAGTTCATCATTATTAAACGCATATATTGATAGGGATAAAACTCCGAATTCCCCCATTGTATTTGAACAAAATGAAGAAATGTTTGAAAACTTCTTTAAAACACAAAACAATATTTAAACAACTTTTTTTAAGTTATTGAAAAAAAATCAATTTCAATATATTTTACTTTTACTTTTACTCTATAAAAATCCTTACTTTTTTATACTAAATAAATTAAGAAACAAATAATTCCTCTGTTAGAAGAAAACAATCATATCATAGAAACACATTCTTAAATAATCTTTGCTATAAATATACATTATCTTCAAACATACTTCCTAGTGTCTCTGTTGAACTGAAGGTTCGGAGTGCTTTTCAGTAACAATCAATAAAAGAAAATTTGACAGTCGCTATTTTAACTGTCGATTCCAGCAGTTAAGGGGATATTTTTTCGCTCATTATTGTCAAAGAATTTATGTATTGGAAAACTTCAAATGAGATACTCCAATGTTTTTTTTTTATTTAAATTTGTATCATTAGCTTCGTTTTTAGAAGATTTTTTTTTATATTATAAGAAGTTTGCTTAATGTATATTTTATAGGCTCTTTAAGATATCAAAAGGTAATGTATGAATATTCCAAGCTATCTTACAATGTCTCTTTGAATTAAAGGATCGGATTTCATGCCGCTATCAATCTATAATACACAGAAGGGTTCTTTATTATATGGCTAATTATTCCAGAACTAAATGGAAAAAAAGTAATTAGTCTTTATTGTGCAGTTGGTTTTATTGATTGTGATAAAAATAACGATGCATAAATACAAATGTTCCAGAATATCCAGAATTCTATTATCAATTTTTAGTTAAGAACATACATTGTGTCCCAAAAGTTGCTGATGGATTTTGAAATTCAATTAGAAAATACGGAACCCGATAAAAATGTACCGTTTGCAATCTTATGTTTGGGAAACCAGGAAATTGTATCCCACCAATTTGAAAATTTAGTTAATATTTTCGGCAAAAGATGTCGCTGCATGTATGCGAGAGCTTCAGAAAAATTGATTCATTCAGTATTTTGATACGCAATCTCTTAGTGAATACTTTTGAAAGACTATACACTATTTAAAATGGTTTATTTGCTGGCTAAATACATTTGCAAATTCGCGGTATAAATTTCCTTGGTTTCCCAAACATAAGGCCGGCAACGATACATTTCCAACGCTTTCCGTATTTCAAAATTCATCAGTCATTTTTGGGACACACTGTATAGAAAAAGGAAATTTGAAATAATAGTATTTGTATAAATATACATATCTAAGAAATGTAAAATAAAACATAATAATGAAAATCGGTATTTAAAAATAGGCATTATAAAAGATCTTAAATTACAATAAACAATCACAAAAAATAGCACTTTTTATATAATGCTAAACAAGAAAACCTATGCTTTTTAAATTTCTACCATTTTTCTCCATGATAAATGTAATGCTGCGTTAAATATTATTCTATTACATACCGGGAAATTAATATAAAAGTATCACATGATACATTTAACTACAATGTATGAAAGAGCGTATAGCTAAAGATTCTTGAACTGAAGGAAATAAATTATCACTTATCATTGTGCAATTAATGTTACTAATTGTGACGGAAATTCTCATGTTTATACATACAAAAGTTTCAAAGTTAATGTTCAGATTTTTTTTATCCATTGTTAGTTATCGACAAATAAAGAAAAAGGATTTGGAATTAAAACTTTTTGTAAAAAATCAAAATAATAATTTAAAAAAAATGTGAATTAAAAATAAATCAAAATGTATATTTAAATACAGAAATTATATTTACGATATAACTTATAATAAAAGTTCTTAAATTACAATAAACAATCACATTCATTAGCACATTTTGTATAATGCTAGCGAAATAATTACTTACTATTTATCTTTCAACATCATTCACTTCACGATGTACACAATGCTGCCTAAAATAATATGCTTCTTACATACAAGGAGATTAATATAAAAATATTACATAATACTTTATTTGTTAAATGCATGTCCACACATTATATATAATGTGTATACACATTATATATAATATGTGTCCACACATTATATATAATATATATGCGCGACCAATGGCGTCGTTCGAAAAGACCGGATCAATAAACGTTTAAAATATACTTTATCTAATGCTACTTTGTTTCTGAGTAGTAATTTGAAATAATATTTCTTCAAACGTAGATCCAAAAATTTAAACAATTAGCAAATGTTTTGAGTAATTGAATAATGCATATTATTTTGTCAATCAGTTAAATGATCATTTAATCTTAGTATCTTTTCATAGAAAAATATTGAATTTGATGTTAATATATACCAATTTTACACAAAAACGTGATAACAAACATCACATTCAATTAAAGAATTTAATGTGAAACATCCATGTTAAATTTACTAACTTATTGTTAACAATTTCAATTATAAACTTACGTTTATATTTGCTAGAATATATTAAAAAAGTTGTGGTTTACTTCATTTTTATAATTTAAATAATATAACATGAATGTATATCAAATTTAAAGTTAGTTTATCGTTGGATTTGAATTCTGAATCAAAATATAGTGCGTTAATCCACTTAACACTTAAACACTTATAACACTTAAACGTTTACATAAACGATTCAATGTCATAGAAAATATGAAAATATTACACGAAATCACAAAAATAAGAGTAGTTTTTTTGCAAAAATTAGTTTTATGTTAATTTTAATCACATATTTTTTTAATCAACATTTATTTTGAATATTAATTTCTTTGACATATATGTTCTGGATATTGTTTGTTTCACAATGTTTTCCTAATTTTTCTAATTATTTTATTTTTCATATAAAACTTTAATGTATAATTGGTTTTTACGACAATAGTTTAACATCATTTTTTTTCAGAATATGTTGCAAAAGTGTGAACTAAATCATTTTGATTCATTTTCAGTTAATGAAATTGTCCTTCAATTTATATTTTCTTTCAAAAATGATGGAAAAAATTGCATTTTTACGGTGAATTATTGAATGAAAACATAATTTCTCAACGATTTAACTATATTTATATTATAAGTACAGATTTTTTTTTCAGAATATGTTACAAAAAAGTGAACTAAATCATTTTGAGTTATCTTCAGTTAATGAAATTGTCCTTCAATTTATATTTTCTTTTAAAAATGATAGAAAACATTGCATTTTTATGGTGAATTATTGAATGGAATCATAATTTATCAGCGATTTAACTAGATTTATATTACAAACTAAGTAATAAATCAAAAATTAAGTGATAAATTATTTTTAATTAGATAATGCGGAATACGCTAATTACAATAATCTATACTTGACAAAAGTTTCATTTCAATAATTATCTCCTCTTAAGTTTCCCCTTTCTTCATTCTCGTAGTTTTGTAACAATAAATTAAAGTCTTTCATTTCCTGGTTCAATTTTCCTAATTAAGTTTCCTACTGTCTGACGACATCATGTAACTAACATAAATGTCAAAACAAAAAATGTTAAATCTGGATTTACTATAGAAATTTGAATAATTGGTATATTAATAGTCACTCGAGTTTTAATTTTTCCATTTATTTAAAGTAATGCATTTTAGAAATGTATTTGTAACCAGAGGCTCTTTATGCTTCGGCTGTGCACAGAATATAGTGTTGCAAGGGAATCAAAATAAGGATTCCCTTCATAAATGTACATCTGTATACACTGTAAAATAAATTGCAGTAAAATTACGGGCAGGGGCCGGCAGCAGAGATTCCAGTTTTACCCCCTAAAGAAAAAAAACAGAAAAAAAAACATGCCCATCATTTTGTGCAGCCCGTAATTTCTCGGGACAAAGTAATATAGCATTATAATGCACAGGATATAATGAACTTTAAAATACAATAACACTTTGCTTATTGTTCCGTAGCACATAGCACGTTAGATCATCATCACAGAATCGCTGTTTTGGCGGGTTAAAATTTTCGAAAACGAAGGGTTACACCAAAGCGGAGGACAATGTATGGGGTCGTACCGTATTTTTGCTAACATATGAGCTAGAACTGTAAAAATATGTGTATTGCTCTTAATTTTCAAAGTATCTAAGGGATAAGGCCGCATATTTAGTGGATCAGACCGTTTTTCATCAAATAAGGCTGTTGTCCGTGAAAATTGAAGGGCAACGCTCATAAATTTACAGTTTTTTCTGAGAGTGTAATATACTCGGACTTTCCCTTTATTTTAGCACGTTAAAGACAGAACTAACTATTTTTTTTATTTACAAACATCTTTGGTGTCCATATTTGGACGTGAATAAGAAATAAGAAAATTAATAACGTAGTACGTAATGTTTTTATAAGTAGATTTTAATTTTGATCTCATATGAATTCTCTCTTTTAATTTTAAAGTTGTGCTTAAAGCAGGTTTTCATGGTTTTGTGAGCATTAGCCTGAAATAGACAAAAAAAAAAAAAAAAAAAAACCTTCCTTAATATATAATTTCACATCGATATTGCACTAAAATGAACGTGTTTTAATTTCTACTATTCATTTCTACTACTCAATTCTACTATTCATGCAAAAATCTGAAAAATAAAAATTTGAAATTTGAGTAGAGTTTCAACTTGTATTAATATTCAATATATATTCGGTATGTACTTAACATAATATTATCTTTCTACTTTAAAGGGATATATTGATTTCAGTTTTAAATTATCCTAAGCAATCATATATAAATATATTTATGTGCGAAAATGAAATTTAAATATTTGGTTAATTTTTTTTCTTAAATAACTACTGTACACATACTAGGCGTGTACGTATTTGCTGAAAAGAATTTGTCAGACTTGAGATGTGTAAATCCATCTAAATTCGGAACTAGAAAAAAATTCTTATTACAATACTTTCTTCTATTACAGATAGAAGAAAGTAATAATACGTGGAGAATTGCGATGTGATCATTCTACTCCCGATTATTATATCATTATCGAGTAGAAAGTGTTTTTTTTAGACAAATTAGTTTTATTTATTTTTATCTATTTTCTTTGTTTTCTGTGCTTTTATTGAACACTTTTAAGACGAAGTAATTTTATTCCTGTACTAAGTATGAAACACGAAAAACGATAGTTTAAAAATGAACTCATGTTTAATGGATATAATACTCCAATTTCTATGTACTTTAAAGCTCATTAGAACTTTACATTGGGAAAAAAATATCTCATCTATTCAGAAATATCAATCAACTTGAGTACTCATAAACGCATTTATCTTTCCACCCACGCAACTCAATCAAGGGATTACTGAATTAGTTGCAATAACTAGGATTTCCAGGGTCCATGACTGTTTATTCAACTCTAATTTCTTTGTAGAGTGAAGGTGATTTTAGATCAAATATTCAATCGCAACCGGAGAATTTAGACACTGATTCGCACTCGCACGTGTACACTAATTATTTTATTCAGTGCATCATAGAGCATAATCTTATGATTTCATCATAATATTGTTATTTACTGGAGTACACCATTCATAACGCACACTGTAAAAAAGTTTGCAGCAAATTAACCAGTCATTCAACCATTTTCTATAAAAACGGTCGAATGATCGTATTTAACCGTACATAACCGTAATTTAACGCTATTTCGACCATAATATTACTCATATTAGGGTCCGAATACTGCTAAATTACGGTTATGTAAACGTTTTTGGTAAAAACACGGTCGAATGACAGATTACTTTGCTGCAAGGTTTTACAGTGCAAGAACACCACAACTAATTTTGTTTTGCACATATTCCAATAGATGTGTGTAAGTGTAAATGGGCTATTTTTGTTTTCTCCTCTACACATACGCATCTACAATCGTGGATACAATCCATCAACTCGAATATATTACGTGTAGAACTATTGTAAACTAAAAAAAAAATATTAATAAAATTTATCATGAAAATAAATTATTAAATAAGATTTTTTACATTTCTGGAAATATACTTCACCATAGAAAAATAAATAAAAATAAGAGACTTAGTAAGATATATATTTTTATGATATATATATATATATATATATATATATATATATATATATATATATCCATTCGGTTTATAACGTCTTTTTCGATTAGTTCCTACTCTTCCATTGTAGGGATTCTAAGCATTATTGGAAATGACAGTTACGATTTCAAAGATGATTTGGTTTTTGAAGGTTTATATTTTATCATTAATATCGTCTTTATGTGGAAATAGGCAACAAAAATAAAATTTTATTTTGTTTATGTTTATTTTGTGGTATACCTTTAATTAAAAAAAAAACAATTTCTTAATCCTGCTTTTTTATTTAGTTAGTTTTAAAGAAACATGTTTTAAAAGAATATCTTGAAAATAATGCAGTCACATTAATTAGAAAACTTTGTTGCAACATTCCTATTTGGAGATTTTCATAATGGTGCGATATTATATAAAACCACTCTTTAAAACTGGATATTTTTTCATCCAGTTCTATGCAGTTTACGTTTTATTTAACTTATTTTTGACAACAATTTTAAATTAAAATTATATTTTTCATTTTACTATTTACATACATTAAGTATGATAGTTTCTGCTAAACATCTAGTCGATCAATTAAAAGTGTATTTGTTGCATTAAAAACTAATTTATCGTTTAAACAATGAAAAACATGAAAACCCAATGAGTTTTTTTCATAAATCAAATATTAAAATGCCTTTTGAAGAATTTCATTTACTTAAAATAAGAACTATTTTAAAAATAATAGTAAATGATATTTTACCCAAGAATTTCTTCTTAAATATAATTTTTAAATATTATGAATCGGATCAAACCTTTGTAAAATTTCAATATTTAAAATTTTAATCTCACTATAGTGACTAAATGCAAGAAAATTGCATGTTATTGCATTAAAATATGTATCATATTTAATTATATGCAATATACTTAAAAGTTTAAGAACATCACAAATTATGCAAATATTAATAACAAATGTTGCATAAAAAGAAATATAAAATAAGTAGACATATTTCTATGAAACAGAAACACTATCAGTAAACATAAATGGTTTATATTATTTTTCGATAAACTGTTTATATATCGGTTGGATAGTTGAAAAGGAATTTAAAATAATTTAATTAAAATGGATGTGACAGTTAAGATTTCAAAGGTGATTTAATTTTTAAAGGTTCATATTTCATAATTAACATTGTCTTAAAATTGAAATAGACAAAAAAAAAGTTATTTATGTCGTACATGTGTTATTCTAGTACATTGTTTCTACAATACTTTGTCAAGTTCCTGAAAGTATTGTTAAATCTCATTGAAAATGCTTCATGATATGAAAGAAAAACAAGCTGATATGTGTTTAATATTTTAAAAAAGCTTTTGAATGTTTATGTGTATAGGTGGTATTTTTAAACAAATGTACTTAATTTTAATGGATAATGTAAATTTGGTTATCCGTGATTCTAAAAATCATTCTTCATTTTTTAGAAATTTCAGAAAGCAATACATTTTTGACATTTAAAGTGCATTTAGAAAAACTAAGTTTCGTTAAATCATAAATAAATTTCATTGAGCATAATTAAAAAATAAAAATTATACGAAAGTTGTCATTTAACATAAATTTTAGAAATGCATTCACTGAGTATTGTAGATGATAGTTTGTCGAAAATTGAATTTGTTTCGTATACCAAAGATGGTTTCGGAATGCTCACCACACAAAGAGGGTTCGGAAGATTTTCGGAAACCCATGATTTTGAAAATCATTATCATTCTTTATCTTTAGAAATTTCAGAAAGCAATATATTTTCCATATTTAAAGTACATTTAGAAAAACAAATTTTCTTGAATAAAGAAATGAATTTCTTTGAGGATAATTAAAATTCACATTATACGAAATTTTTCATTTAACATAAATTTTATAAATGCATTACATGAGTATTGTAGATGCTCGTTTATCGAAATTCAAGTCTGTTTCGGAAACCACAGAGATGACCCATGGTTCTAAAAATCATTTTTTATCTTTAGAAATTTCAGAAAGCAATATATTTTCGACATTTAAAGTACATTTAGAAAAACAAAGTTTATTTTGCTACCACTGATTTTCGGAAATATTTACGAGCATTTATGGAGTATTAATCTATTTGTCTACCCGGAACATAGGTTTTTTGGATGCTATTAATTCTCAAGAAAATATTTTCATGTTTACGAAACATGGTTTTGGGACAAACGTGATAATTTAATAGCATGGACATTATCATTAAAATTAGTAGTATTTTGTTAATTTTGCATGTATAAGTTCAAATATGCTGATCAAATGTTTCATTAAGAATTGATGGCATCGAAAAAGCGATATCTGGGTTGGAGAAAACTAATTAATACACAATAATGATACTCAGAAATGTTTCTGAAATTCCGCAGTAGCAGAAAAAACTTTGTGTTTACATAAAATGTTCTTTACATTTTAAATATTTATATATTTGAGATTTCTAAAAAAAAAAAAAAAAAAAAAAAAAAAAAAAAAAAAAAACATTTTTCGAAATCATTAGTGAGTTTGAAATGGTTATTGTATATTTTCGTTCATGGTTATATTATACTTTTGTAGAATAAAAAAAATCATTATTACAGTGTATATAGTTGACTAATGAACTATGCAAATAATGAAAAAATCTGTATGCGCACGCCCAATTTGTTTCCATACAAATGTTCACAGTTCTTCAATCATTTATCCTATCTTTATTGTAATTGTTGTATTGGGTTGTTCGAAGAGTTCTTTCCGTTGGGGAAAGTTGGTTCGTACCGGATAATTCTATCATTTAATTATTAGACATTCATTCCGATATCTAATGTATAATAATTTTCCGGTAATAATTGGTTTTTCAAAACGGAAGGAACCTTATGAACAACCCGATGCATTGTTTACAGTACTTTCTGAAATTTCATGAAATTATCCTTAAATCAGACTGAAAATTCTTTATGTTGTGAACGTTAAATATGCTAACATTTGCTCCATTTTTGAAGAAACTTTTGTATCTTCATGCACATAGTTGTTATTCTTACACAAATTGACACATATTTTCATACAAAACTTTAAAACAAAACTTTAAAACAAAACTTATGATGATAAAACGAAAATATTACTACTTCTTGTTCTATTACTTGTAAATGAGTTAAATAAATTGGTTAATTTTAAGTATTCATATGTCTTAGAAAGCGACAAAAATACAGAAAAAATTATATATATTTAAGAATGCCAACTGAACATAAGAAAGTGTCTGATATTTTCTTTGTACAGGACACACATAGACATGTATTAGAGCTACATATTATTTCAAGCATTTATTTAAATTGGTTGATTGCAAAAATATATTTTTCCTTATTCTGTATTCTTTGTCTCCATGTTGCTCTCTTTTAAAAACTTTTGCTGAGTAATATGGGATCAAACCTCTTATTTTTATTCGTTAATTTCCAGAAAAATTCGTAAAATATTTCTCTAGATATTAAAAAAAAGAAAAGTCTAAAATTGAAAATGTCCGTTGACATTTGGCCATATTTTGTATATATAGGCATACTGTGTATACGTTAAGATACGATTCATATAATGTATCAAAAACACTTCATGTTACATTTAACTGAGTAAATATTAATAATATTAATAATATTAAATATTAATAATATTATATTCACCTTTATTGTCTCCCACAAAGTATAAAACATTTAAATGAAGAAAGCATATAAAAGTCATATCTACATAAGGATGATTTTGAATAATAATATTTTTTGTTTATTATACATTAATAAATTAAGAACTTCGAAAACCCATTTAAGCCATCTTTTAAACTATATACCAAATTGTAATAATCAATAATATTCATGTGTAATAGTCAATTAAATGTCTGTCAAAACTTGTGTAATTTTTAAATACATACATTTTTAATGTATGAAAATTGCTTACAAATAGTAACATAATTTATTGTAGTTTTACCGCGGTTGGAAAATATTTTGGCAACTCTGATTCCTAGTAATGTGTTTCTACTTTTAGTGACATTTGTCCTTATTCCTAAAAAAAAAAAAAAATATTAATTATATGTTATAATTATATGTCATAATTATATGTTATGATCATTTGTCAATTATTCAAACTAATGTAATTTTTTTGTTCAATTTAGATTTATCCACATTTCGTAAGGCTACGAATGATTTGAGCGGGCCGAGGTATATATATTGATATTCTAATAACTGATTTTTTTGTTTGTTATAAAGTCGTATATTTTCAAAAATAGAAAACAAAAATGGCCTTTTTCAGATATAAATATCTAAAGCCACACTGTAATTTACTTAACGTATAATGTATAAAATTAATTATGAAAACTATTATACTTTAACAATTATAACCCTAGCAGGTTTCATTCCTAACAAAAAAAAATAGTAAACGATTTGTGGGATTATGAAATTATATATTGGATCATTTTACTTACAATTACCCTTTATACTACATTTCTCACCTAGCAATAAAATATTATTTTTAACTTAAATTACACCGTAATTGGTTTATAAATTTTTTCAATGATTACCGAATGAACGTTAACCCTTTCCGGCGCGGAATAAGTCTGTTTGTAAAATGATGTAATAATGGACTGACACCAGAATTTACAAACGAATTCATTAGAAAATTAAAACTTGCTTATTTACCGGTACTTAACAAAAGGAAAATTTTAATTATATATTCTTGGTGCCATTTGTCAGTTTTAGAATTAAAATTAGGTGTCCTTTTTTGTGGACACCGCCCGTTAAAGGGTTAAACTATTATTACGAATATAATATAAATATAATAAAATTTTCATATAAATTTAGATTTTTCTTTACAGTTTTAAAGTATGTAAAATTATATTTTAATTCAACTGCTGAATGCAAAATATAATTTATTGCTTATGTGATACTTAACAATACAAACAAAAACGCGGTCAGAAATAACGACAAAATAAATTAAATGACAACTACACAATAGTAATCTATCTATCAGTGTAAATGACATTTCTGGGTCAAGAATGATTTCCGCTTTTATGGTATGCTAAGAACGTAAGCTTGCTCCCCCTCTTTTCTAAGTACATAATTATTTACTTGGGATCTGCTAAAAGTCTTTCACAAAATTGTTTTCATCTGTCACAGTACATGATATATGAGAAGTAGTTGTTCAAATCTTAGTTAAATATTTTTTTTTCAGATTTCCTTTTGCTGCTGTATAATAATTTATCTATTAAATGCCGTTATTGTAATATTCTACAGGATAAATATGTTTTTATTAATGAAATGCTCTTCAACAAAAATTAAGTAGGATATTAAAATTAAAATTAGAGACTCTAATATATGTTTTATATTAGAGTCTCGAATTTTAATTTTAATATATATTTTTCATATTAGCAATGATTCAAAGCAAGGTAGTTTCAATAATTTTGGTCGTACCTTTATTAACGAATGTTTATTTTGAAAATGCTATTTTACATAACTTTCTTTGGAACCAAAATATTTTGAGAATTTTCTTGGAAAATAGCCTGCAAATAGAGCAGTTTATTTACTTATAACCGAACTTGTAACCTAATTTATATTTTGCATTATATCTTTAAATATTTCTCAATATTTCGAATTCATTATTACTGTGTGCACATTTTATGATGCTAAATTATTTTCAACTGGTTTAACAAGACATCCAGCACTTCCATTTCCATATTCCATTGTCACAATATTTCACGCTGAATGTGTTACCTTCATTACCATACTTCATTGATGAAATCTCCAATAACCTCATATCTTCCCCAATAGTCAATAGAGATGTCCATGAACCTGTATTCAAGATCTTTCACTAGTCGTGTGGAGTATCTTAGTTCTTGTAAGTTCGAAAATGTCGGAGCGAAAGTGTTTTGTCATAAAAGAAGAAAAAAAATGATGACGGGATAACGGTGTATATAAAAATGTTACAGCTCTCAAATGTCTTTTTTCGACAAATATTTTGTCAAATGTAATAAAAAATATTAATAATTTATTAAATTAAGTTTTATATATATTTTAACAGTTACACGTGTGTCTACTGGGGATTCGGTAATCGTGGTGTGGTAAAATAATATGAGAAAAAGCTATGTTCCAGTTCCTGTGTATTTCATAAATGAGAACGATATTGAAAATGCGAAGCAATGAGTGCAAAACTTTAAGAGTCGAAAGACATGGAATAGTTGAAAAAGTAAAACAAAAAAGATTAAAAGATGTGGATGATAATGATAGAAAAAATTTAAAAACGGGAACACTGAACAATCCTTTATGGGGATGAGATTGCTTTATTTTTATAATGTTTGCCTAAAAGACATTGACACTAAAAAGAAGACTTGAAGAAAAAAACAAATTATAGAATAACTGTCATGGTAAGTGCAAATATGACATGTCAAAGTTGAAACCATTAGTTATTGGAAGAAATAAATCTCCGGCATCTTTCAACGACTCACGGTTTTTGAAGATCGAATATTGTCGTAATCAAAAATCTCGGGTGTCTTCCGAAAATGGGTTTCAAATGTTTGAGAAATGTATGGTTGCATAGAGTCGAAAAATTGCTCTAATTATTGATAAAAGCCACCTCTCATACTCTGAGACTAATAATAATAATATTTTTATTAAAAAAATGTTTTTATTGACATCTAACACTACATTAAAACTGCTACATTAATTCGTATCAGTTTTGATAAAGCTGAACTCTTTTTCACCAAAAATAATTCGACACATATGGAGGTAGAGAAAAAAAAAGATGGATACAGCTAATGGAAATAGGAAAATTTAACCTTGATGCGTAGATTGGCTACTTTCTTTCTGGTGGTTTTAAAGTTGAGAAACCCGTGAACACCAACTGAATCGGATATTTTGTATTTTGTGAAAAATAAAAAATAATGCAGCTATCCATATTGCGCTAAAGATGCAAAGAAACATGGTGATGAAATCAGCAAACCGTCGGATGATAATATGTTAAAACCATTTGAAATAATTTGTAGAACATTTGTAGTTTCAAAGTTTGTAGAAATTACGTCTGAAGAGGTTTTAAAGATATATTACAAAGATGTAATGTTATGAGAGAAAACACTCTTTTATACAATATACATCATAATTTTTTTAGCAACGCATGTAGATTTTAATGAATAATTTTTAAAGAACGCATGTAGAAGTATTTGCTTAAAATTACTCTGCTATATTAAATATTATAGTAGCGTAAAAAAAGATTCTTTAATTTTCAATTTTTAATTATTTTCTTAAATAAAAATACAAAGTATTTTTAACATTATTCGATCATAACATTGTTTAATTCTTGATTTTCAAACGTTTGTTTTTTATGAATAAAATAAACTAAAAGAAATGAACAAAATTTAAAAAAGTAATTTGTACGATTGTAGATGATATGTAATGTTTATGAATTTAAATTTTCTCTTTATTTTTTTTAATAAGGGGAATATACGAGGGAGTATACTATTTAACGAATTTTCTACAGAACGACCATTTTCTTCTGCTTATATATATATATATATATATATTAAATAGAGGTCATACTGGCGTATTGCGTTAGATATACCCGTAAATGAGGTTTCTAGGTATACTACAAAGTAGACAATGCGCTTGACGATGAAAACTTCACAGTATTCCGTAGTCGCAATCTGCGTTATTAGTTGTCCTATTAAAAAATGTAGGATATATGGGGAAAATGTCAATTACAGAGGTATAGAGCGTCCACGATTTAGTATGAATTAATGTTAACATGTAAAAATAACTTTATTAGAAGTCATGAAATGTAATTTTTTATGTCCAATTGCTAGCTTTATTATTCCAAATATTGAATTCAAAAGTGCATTATGAACATTTCCTAATAGAATAAATATATGTAAGCGAGATAAAATTTATTTTAAGGAAAAGATCCAGTTTAGTATGTTCAATTTATCTCCTCATAGTTCCTTTTCAGTTAAAAATATTTAGCTAGATTTTAGTCCTTAATAGTATATAAATTTCAGTCATAGTTTGTTATTATTTATAAAATTATGAAACCTTATGTTTAGAATAACAATAAAATTCAAAGCCGTAGGCGATATTCTAGAAACTTAAATAAACTCATATACATGTAATTATATTGGAAATATTAGCCTTCAGGCAAAATATCTTAAATCATCATTTTTGTAATTATTTTCATATCACATGGTAATTTTTCATTTTAAATGTCAAATATTCTTTTACATGCTAATAAATCTGTAAAGAATCTGTACAATCATAGTTTGTTATTATTTATAAAATTATGAAACCTTATGTTTAGAATAACAATAAAATTCAAAGCCGTAGGCGATATTCTATTAACTTAAATAAACTCATATACATGTAATTATATTGAAAATATTAGCCTTCAGGCAAAATATCTTAAATCATCATTTTTGTAATTATTTTCATATCACATGGTAATTTTTCATTTTAAATGTCAAATATTCTTTTACATGCTAATAAATCTGTACTGAATCTGCACAGTCATAGTTTGTTATTATTTATAAAATTATGTAACCTTATGTTTAGAATAACAATAAAATTCAAAGCCGTTGGCGATATTCTAGAAACTTAAATAAACTCATATACATGTAATTATATTGGAAATATTAGCCTTCAGGCAAAATATCTTAAATCATCATTTTTGCAATTATTTTCATATCACATGGTTCTTTTACATGCTAATAAATCTGTACTGAAATTATACATAGAATATTTAATATTTCGTTGTAATTTTGTGTAGAGAAATTTTTAATTTACATTTCTGATATAGCCATTGCACTTCCTTGGAAATTATGTTTTCCCGTTAAAAAGGTTGATGGTTTCCATCTGTTAAGGCTTTGCAAAATATTTTAAAATTGCACAACATTGTATTGTGAAAATTAAGATCGTATGCATTGAAGCCAAGTAAAATTATTTTTGAGTAACATAATGTATGCATAAAAATGTATGATTGTGAAATTAATATTAATTTGAAAGAACAATGTTAAACAAATTATAAAGCAATGCATTAAAATAATGTCAGACATTCATAGTGTTAATTTTTGTAGCTATTATCGTCATATTCATAAATTTAAAGTGCGTTGCTGGCATGAACTATAGAGATTTTAAATTAACTTATTTAAAACTGTCACACCACTTCTACGGCAATTACATTTATTCGTTCAAAGTCCAAGGATTTCACCTTTTAAAGCTTCGCAAATTACTTTTAAATTACATTACATTGTATTATGATATATAAGACAAAATGCGAGAAAGATGCTTAAACGTATTTTGGAGTAACATAAAGTTTTGAAATATATATGGTGGTTTAATTAAATTGAATTTGAATAAAAGAATATTTCTCTAATTTCGAAAACATCATTGTTTTAAAAATAATTCACATCAGTTCTGTGTTTCTAAATTTAACGTATAAATTTGTGTTTCTTTAGGTCTGTAAGTTATTTAAACAAAATTCAGGCACAAAACAGCAGAAATATCTAAAACAAAAACAAGGAAACACAGTAAAATTTACAACAGCAACAACTAACATATGGATAGTTCATGAGATTACATTTTAATATCATTTCTATGCTTTCTACTATAAATCGATTTCTTAAAAAAAAAGCCATTTTTTTTCGAAAATTAATTTCGAAATTATTATTTTTTCGATATCATACACACACACACACACACACAGATATATATATATATATATATATATATATATATATATATATATATATATATATAAACTTAATTTAAAATTATATATATATATATATATATATATATATATTATCACATTTCACCAATATGTAAATTTGTATATTATATTATTATCCATAATAGGTTTAATAATACTATCTCATATATGTATTTTTTGCTGTCATGCCTTGCTATTCAGCACAATATTGATATTGTTTTAAATACTGGTTACAATTATTATTTTTTTAATTATAAGATATGTTTCATGCATTAATAAACTGCATGCATTTGACTGAATTATCCAAATTTGAAATAACAATATAATGTTACTACATCCATTTAAAAAATATCTAATTTCAGTTTATTAAATTAAACGAATTAAATATATTTTGTTTATTTATATATATATATATATATTCTTTAACAATGTATTTTTATATATTTTTTTATCTCAATATATATTATGTACGGTGATAGTACATTTTTTTCAGTCACTATTGTCATAACTATTAAACAAAAGTCAACGTTGTGTTGATTTAAGCGAATCTAATCCAGTTATTTTCAAGCAAATGATTTTATTATTTTTTCAATTAAATGAGAAAAAGAACTTTATCTATTAACAATATTATATATATATTTTTTCATTTCATTCAGAATTTTATCCCACGTTTAAATAAAATAAAGAAAATTTTCGCATATAATCGATAGTACTGCTTATAGATTCAAAAAATAAAAATTCAATTGAATGGTGTTCAATAGCTACTTTAACTTTCGGTGTGGCAGACTATACAGAATTAATTGATTGGAATGTAGAAAAATTATCATCTCCAACACTTTTACGGAGAGTAACCAATGAAGAAATACATTCCTTCTTTTAATCAGGTGATATTCCAGACTGGGATGCTAAAACATTTCTTTACCACAGGCAAGCTGTCGAGCTGTGCGTCAAATTGGTAACGGGAGCATTGCTTAAGGTATGTGGGTCCCAATCAACAGATGGATTCCTCAGGGTCACAATGAAATCAAGATCCATGATACCAATCTTTACCACCAAATCGCAGTACAAAGTTGCGTCTAAAAGTCAGACTTAAACAGATGAAATAACAAATTATGTATTTAAGTAATGTAATTAGCAAACATCCTTATTGATTGGATATAGGAAAAGGTGTGGGTGGGTCTTGAAGTGCAGCCACCTCCCCGTGGTGAGTTCTGGACTGTTTAAATATTATCAAATATCTAAACAAGCAAAGAGCTTTTCAATTTATATACAACTGCTAACATTGGAACGCCTCACTGACCTCATCTGATTATTTTCTTAATTCATCAAAATTGAAAATTTCCAGATTTTTATTGAGCTTGCGCGATCGGAAGATATTCTCTAAACGCAATTTAATATCATTACTATTATTAAGTAGCGCAATCTGAAATATTTTGCACTATAGTGTTAAATATATATATATATATATATATATATACGTGAAAGTTTATTTTTAAATCCTGAAAAAATCGGATTTTTTTTTTTTTTTTAGGCTGTTTGCGGGATTGGAAGATAAAGTCCGATTTGAATAATTATTTTTTTCTGTTTTTCTTGCATTTACCAATCGAACTTTTCCGCACTATCGCGACTCGGAAATGCCAACTTCACTTTTTTTGCACAACCTTAATGTCCAGCACCCCTTTTCTTTCTCCCGTTTGGAGAGAGCCTGTGCGATGATGCCTGTTTACGGTGATTTCTTGTCAGTTGCGTCACTTCACTCACTGCTTTGTCATTTTGGTCAGATTACAGCCAGTACTCGGGGCTATGGCCGAGTGTGGTTATTTTGAACCCTATTAATATTTTTTGGTTTTAATTTTTTTGTTTTTTCCACTACCTTAAACTGATGAAGGGTATCTTTGTATCCTTGAAACGGCCGTATGTGTTTTAAAGATTTGGAATTTGTGTGCTTCAACGTTGTTTTTAGCTTTTTCATATTAATAATCACACAAAGTGCATCTTTATACCTAATGCACAATCATAGTTGGAAATAACTGTATTACACAATATGAGGCAACCTTAAATAAACTATCGTTATTGCATTTATTTTATATTTTTGATAAAATTTCTTGAAATAAAAAATAATTTTTTGTAAGTATAATAGTATTGTAAAATATATTTTGATTATTTTGAAAATATTTTAAAATGTTGCTATTTTTTTTTCACTTTTACAATAGAAAAAGAAAGTAATATTTCCAAGCATTTTACTTGAAGAAAATTATTGTAATAAAATTAAATCATGCAGGAATTTAGTGTTTTATCCTAGAACTATGTGATAACTTACATTTTTTTTCTGTTTTTTGAATTTGAAAAAAAATAAAAAACGTATTAATCCAAATGAACTAAAAAGAATAATACTACAAAATTTGTCGAATACAAAATATACTTTACAGGATTTCTAAAAGCGTATAAACGTTTTTCCTTCTCCTTACTCATAAATATTATTTCACTTCTTTTTTTTACATTTGTCTGAAAAAAATATGAAAAAAAATAATGGATACATTAAGCAAGATGTATATTTGGACAAAATCATATTCGATATTTCTATGCAAGAAAACAAACCAATAGATATTTTTTTTATGTTTGTATTATTATTATAAACTGATATAAATGATTTTTTATGTAGAAAAAAAAGGTTTTTTTTTTTTTTTTAATAGCAATATTATTCTTGTTTACGAAATAGAATCACCTGAATGTAATTCAAATAGAGAAAATTGTTTACTATTACGGACATGAAAAATATGTCTCAGTTGGGAAAAAAGTTTTTTTGAATTTTTTTAAAAACACACAGTTTACTTATTGAAAATGTTATTACATAATTCCAAAATTAGACTCTAATATTTAAGCTTTTTTAATTGTAGTGAAGAAATACTACGTGCATTTATTTATTCTATTCATATACAATTATTATATACGTCAGCACTGATTTATAAATGAAGATGGCTTGGGATTTATTTAATATAAAATTATGAGTTAAATTTTATTATATTAAATTTAGACAAATGCATCGTCCTACATTTTCCGACTCTCCTACATAGAGATACAAGTAAGATTCTTTAAAGCATAAATGTATTTTTATAGGTGATTCAATTTGAAATGTAGTAAAAATTTATGGATTCTAACATAATCAAACATTTTCTATTAGTGAAAAATTTATTCTTCCAAATACACGTAATTATGTAAACTCATTAATTTTTAATAACTTCAGATTCTAACTCACTTAATATAATTAATTATACTGCCTATAACTAATCTTACTTATACAGTGCTTTAAATGGAATGAATGATCCCAAATTTTGATATTTCTTTAAATTATAATACCCGTAATTAATATAATATATTGCCAAAAAAAATTAATGTATAACATAAAATATAATTAACCATGTAATAGAACATTTGTATTCATCATAATTCAGTTACATGTATTAATCACACTCATATTTGATTTAATTTACTTTTTCTTTTGTCCAATCAATTCTTCTGTTAAACTTAATTTTCAAAAAATGAAATTAAATTACATAAATATTACAACCACTATAAAACAAACGTTTTATTTTATCATGAACTATCATCTCCGAACTTCTAGGTATAAAATCTCTAATATACTCAAATAAAATCTTAAAGTTTGTTGAAGTGGAGTAATCAGTAATCCACTCTGTCATTAATTTAAATTTGCTCCCATTCTTTCTTAATCCTTTTTCGTTAACTTTCAAAAATGTATGCTGATGATAGATTCTAAAGACATTTCTAATTGATGAAAGTTCCCGAAATTTGATAAAAACTTTCTATCTTTCAGAACATTTCCGTATAATTTGATCCCGCGTTTAGCCAAAGATCCCATTAAAAAGCACTTAGCAATTACTTCAATTCCATGATATCGAAGAATTATTAAAGATCTTGTGTTCATTTTTCAAAGTAATTTATTTATTGAACACAACTCAAGAGAAAATGGAAATTTGATTGGCTGTAATTCTACAAAGACAATAGTTAAAATATAGTTAGTATTTTAAGTTTCACATTAAGGTTAGTGTCTTTCGTGTTTATTCAAGACAAAACATTAAAAGGCGATCATACTTTATGTACTTATTCTAACATAAAAGATACACGTAAAACTGATTATTAGTTAAATTTCGTGATAGAAGGATATTTTTTAAGTAATATTTAATTCAAAAACAAAACATTTTCATGTTAAATAAATGTCAATTGAAAATACTCATTAATAAATAAATAATAAATAATGTCGCGCATTATAAACAAATCCTAGTGCGTACATTGATAAATATTGAAAAAGGACATTTTAAATATTTTCTCGTTCAAAATTTTAAAATGCATCTTCCAGCAAGTTGAGAGCAGGTGACGTGTAAATAAATAAATAAAAATAAACGTGTGACATGTTGTATCTGAAGGTTTATTGATTTATTATTTACCCATCATACGTAGTATAGGGTAAGTCTTGTAATCGTTTTGAAAATCGAAAAAAAAATTTTGACGGATTTACACGTTTCAGACACTGGAGATTCCGAAAAACATATTTTTAGAAAAAAAAAATTGCCGTCTGTTTGTGTGTCTGTGTGTCTGTGTGTCTGTGTGTCGGTGTGTGTGTCTGTAAACGCTCTATCTCCCGAACAAATTGAGATAGAGACTTGCAATTTGGTATGTACTTAGTATGTAATAATGGGGAGAAGCCTATTTCATTTCAATAACCTCGATTAACCGGAACATTTTTTTTCGGACTCTCGAAATATTCGTTCTGATGAACGGTATATAAAATTTTTCGAAATTGTTTATTTTAAGGAGTAAATATAAAAGACAATAAAAAAAATATAAATTTTGCATAAAACATGAAGTCGATCGGATAATTAGTTGCCGAGATATTTGTAATCCTATTTTCCACACTCTTCGATTTTTCATGACCCTGCATTTCATCCAAATTTCACTTCAAATATATATTTTAATTGGAAATTTGATGCTTAATCAGATGCAATAAAGCGCTAGTTAATAGGAGTATTATGTTTGGAGTTATAAATAAAAATCTCTTTCAAGCAATTCAGTAATCGAGCCTTTTTATGACGTCATCAAGCCACGATTTTATTTGAATATCAATGCATTTTATAAGTAGTTTACACATTTTTATTTTAATATTTTACATTATACATATACATGATGGGTAAGTATTACGGTGGCCCCCAACGACTAGTTTTTATATTTTTTTAGATTAATACATCATGAAGAAAATTAAAGAATTTTAATATTAAGTGTATGTTGGACGTACAAATTTACTATGCGTATTGTATACGTTGGGCGTACAAAGGTATAAATTTAATATGTTTTCAAATTTACTATATTTACAAATTTCTGTTTTACTGCAGAAAAAAAAGATTAAACGAACACAGTGTCTCAGAAATAGAAATTTTGTCAATGGCAAAATTTCTTTAGAAAATCTCTATGTGTATTTATTTTTGGTATTGTGTGTAAATTGAAAATATCATACTGAATTAATTATTATTTGATTCAAAAATTTTACATGAATTAAATAAAAACCATACTGTTAATTTTTATATCTCTTGAAAGGTGTCTTTTAAAAAATACTAAGGAGCAGTTACGCATTATCATTGAGAAAAAAATAGAAGAAAACAATTAAATTGTAGTTATAGCTCACTGGTTACTATGCTGAATTCTGGATAAATTGCGGGGAAACTGGAATTTGTTTTAAATCCTTTAATTTAGGTCTTTAATGAACATGCAAGTTTTCCTCCTACTACTATGTGAGCTTACCACTATGGACAGATTTTTAGTCGAAAAACACGTGTTTTTT
This sequence comes from Maratus michaelseni, assembly GCA_963931845.1. Taxonomy (NCBI): domain Eukaryota; kingdom Metazoa; phylum Arthropoda; class Arachnida; order Araneae; family Salticidae; genus Maratus; species Maratus michaelseni. The sequence goes on from OZ007593.1 coordinate 84,656,594, forward strand.
AATTAAAATAACAATATCTCAGAATAATAAAATCTATCAAAATCATTGTCTATACAAATGCTGTAGAGCTTATACTTCTAAATAAACTGAGCACTCATAGTTAATATCTTTGTTGAACATTAAGCTCACAACTCTATTTGAAAGTTTTGCCTAAATTGCTAATCAAGAGCTTGAAGCCAGAACAGACCAAGTTATCAGTCCACCCTGCATCCAATATTTCTATACATATATATTTTTTTAATTTATTGAGGCCTTTGTTTTATTATTTATGACTTTATTTTAGAGATTTAGCCGCTAGGAATCTGAACGCCTTATTCAACAAAGTACATTTCTGCAAATTTATAATCTGCAATAAAATACTCTTTCTTAAATATAATAAGTAAATTATAATTAAGTTAAATTAAAATTAATTTTAAAATAAGAACAATTAAAAAAGTATCAATTTAATAAAAGAGAACTGTGAAAACAAACCCGCAAATCAGTATTTAATGACCCATTTTCTACTATGACTGATGTTGTACATTTCAATTTAATTTGACATGTGATTGATTATGGATTTCTGTTGAACCATTTGATATGGCAGTCAAATGATTCATTTTCCTCCATCCTTCGAAAAAGATGTTAATTATGCTAAAAGACACTTTAATGCGGCGGACACAATATTTTTTATGGTTACTCTGAAACTATTCCAGCAAAAATTACAGTGAGCAGAACGTATCAAATAATAACGAAGAGGTAAGACAGAAGATTATTTTTATTTTCCATTAACCCTGTACATTGCTCCACATATAAGAAACCACATTTTGTTTCTGCATGCTTTTAGTGGTTGCGATATCACATCTGCTCAGTTTAGACTGGGAAAGAAAAAATATGTCAAAGTTCTAGATACTATTGTACTGCATCAAGTTGTGAACACTTTCCGTCATGAAAAAAATTTCACTGATGATATCAATGGAACAGGACACACAATTTTGATATCTTTGTATGCGAGAAAGGGCAACGAAGAAAAACTAGACTTATTTTAGATTTCAATTTCGCGTATTTGCCTCCAAATTTAGCAGCTGCACGTGACAAGCCTCAACGTGCACACCTACATGTTCAACTGTGAAGTAGATTTGCGAAACACTCTTTCGATTGGTTTTGAAAAAAGAAACAACCATTGGTTATTTCCTGTCACTACCCACAAGGAACCAGGTTATGCATCACTTCTCTGTATGATATACTGCAAGTTTAAAATAGGGTGAACTTTGGACTGCAGCTGTAGGAAAGCTGGCATCAGTTGTTCTACAATTTGGTACCACTCCAAAGTGCATGAATATACTCTTTGGCTGATGATGACATCACTACTAACTTAGCCAACCAAGAGTTTAATATCGATATCTTGATGCGGAAGGTAATTTCAGAAGAAGTTGACTTATTGGAGGCTAGTGTAAACCGGTGCAAGTAGAGAAAAGTGACAATGAACAAACCGAGATTGGTGATTACGACACATCTTGAACATAATAAAAATAGATTGATATAAAAGTGTTTTAGTGTATAATATTACTTATGTTAAATAACATTTTGCTAACATGAATGTAGATATTTACAACCCTATCAAACATTGCTGAAGCTTTCGCGTAATGTTTTTCTCTCTTAACCCTTTGATTATGGGGGGTGGGACATATGTCGTATCATTCATTATTTCTTTATTGTATTCGCACAATTTTTCAAAAATAATCTCTGTCATACACTCATAATAGGACATTTCCAAAAGAAATTTTCCACGATTTTTTACTTTTGTAAATTGCGTTAAGAGTGAATGTAAAAATAGTCACTAGAGATTCTTAGCAAGAAGTTAAATTATGATCATCAAAATAACCAAATTAAAGCCCTAACGTAATTACAAAAACATAATGATGTAGTCAATAAATTAAAAAAAAATACATGTACATAAAAATTTGAGGCAGGGTGGACTGAAAACTTGGTCTATTATGGCCTCAAGCTCTTGATTAGGGGTTTAGCAAAATTTCGAAATCGAGTTGTGAGCTGAATTTTCAACAAAATTATTAAGTTTGGGTACTCATTTTACTCAAAAGTTTAAGTTCTAGAGCACTTGTATAGACAATGTTTTTGATAGAGTTGATTGTTTTGAGATATTGGTATTGTAATTAAAAAAAGTGTTTTGCAACTATAAATGGCGGCGAAAGCTCAACTATTACGAGATGGAAAACATTGTATATTCATGAAAGACCTATACTAAAGTGTTTAAAACCAATTTACAGCTTTCCCCTAAATAATTCCGTTGGCCTTTTTTAGTCCCTAACCACTGAACTATTATAACAATGTTTCCAGTTTTTTTTTCCTAAAAATAAAAGTACATCTATATAGTCATATATATATTCTTTGCTCATGAATATTTTCAAGGTTCGTTTTATTAAAAAAAAATATCTAGCTATAACACATTTTAAAACTTGAAAGTGATAATTCTCCTCTTAAACTATATGGGGTGATAAAAATATTGTGAGCTAAAATTTATAGTATGAACCAGCTTGTTAAAATAAACATTCATTGAAAGAATTATTTGGATCGCCAACACCTTCTTAAGACGAAAATTAAATGTATGTCTCTCCAAGTCGAATCAGAATTTCCGTTCATAATTTTAACAATAGCTAATGTGCTTCCGCAAAAAATTTCAACCTTTGCTTTGTGTGAAATAACTTGAAATCGCATTTTTTGTTGGAAGTGTTCTGCAAATAAAACCGTGACACGAAATAATTTTCTGTCGTCTACATTTTAAATTATGGAGTATTTATTTCAAAGATTTTTCGATGAGAATGGTAAATGATAATTCCAGTATTTCTCGGCCTTTAATATTTTTCATATTTTTAAAAAATAATCTTAAAATATATGCCTTATTTTGAAATTAAGGAAAGCGAATACTGGTTGACAGTGGCGAATACACAATTTATTTTAATATACTTAAAAGATATGGTTCATTGAGAAATTTACGATCACGAATAATTTTTCGGGTGGATATCAGAAGCAATGTATTTTCGACATATTAAGTGTACTGTGACACTCGTTTTCTACAAATAAGGATTATTATAAGGTACTTTTCAACTCTTTTGGATTTTTTTCCCAGAGGTATAAATGTCCGCGTATCCCTTGATTAACTAATGAGCAACCTTTTACTATTTGAAGCGAAATGTATTTATTTAATTATATTTTTAAATCTTTCTGCTTTAATTTTCCACTGCATCACAATTATTTGTTATTAAATGACACCCAGTCCAAAACAAAGCATTATTATAACATTTTAATTGTAACCGCATAATAATACTAAGTAAAATATTTTACAATTAGCTACAACAAAAATAAATATGAGCAGCTTAAATGTAATATGTTTACTAGAACATTTTGCATTTGGAAATAAGAAATATTTCCGGTGTTGTGGAATGTTGGGGATGTAATCCTGTTCTTGTCTGTGAAGTATGTAACGATGTATAGAGATAATTAGTTCCTGACAAAACAGTTGCAATGTGTCACAGTACTTGATATGTTGGATTAAATAGTCCTACCTTTCTTTTGTGCCATATTATTTACAAATTTCTCAAGTTGCTGTGAAACAATGCATTTACGTACTTTAAATGTATTTGTTCAAGTGTTCTAAATATTTAAAATGCTATTTAGTTAAAAAAAATTTTTTCGATGTATTAGACCTCTTTATAAACGAAAATAACTGTATTTAGCAATTTTAACAAGTGTATTAAAATAAATAATTAATCACGCACTCTTTTACTTGCACATGAAATTTACTGTAGCTTTCAATTATCTATTCTTAGCATGCCTATCTTTAAATTATAATAAAACATCATATCTTAAGAAAAAAGCTTATTTAATGCATATTAAAATAATATAAGTGAAAAATAAAAACTTATACTAAAATAATAATGAATTTCGTCGGGTATTTTGAAAGAAGACTTTTTTCATAATTTATAAAAAATATTAAAACCAATTTGGTCAATGAATAAAAATATAAGCGCGCATTATAAAACAAAATAATAAATAATCATGATGTTTAATATATTGATTGTAACAATGATAAATCTGGACATAATTAAAGTTCAATATATTACATTTATTTCCGTCATTACAGTTTTGTAGTGTTAGTCGTGAAATACTAAAATAAATCAAATACATGGCATTAATAGAGAGATAAAGCAAAGCATGAAAACAAATACCTAATTTGACTTTTATGTTATTGAATCTGCGGTAAATTTTCCCTTCTTTTACGAAACAGGAAGAGATTCGGACAGATATTTTAATAATTATGCAGATTTAAAAATTTGTAACGTCCTTTATTAAATTTATCATTAGTATGTGCAGAACAGATTGTATTGCATTTAGTTTTTTAAGGTGCCTGACGACGTACGGAGCAATATTTTCCAAAAAAGCTTTTTAATTATTATTTGAACTTATTTTTATTAAAATTATGACTAGAAACTGGGAAAAAAGGTAAAAAATATTTCATTCATTGATGAAATTTCGGTAAATGAGGGATTTTGTGGTAAAATTTTGTGAAATTTGGCCCAATACGCAAAACGCGCTACAATAAAATATATTGTATGTATCTTAATTTCCTTTTAACATTTCATACTTATGACATTGGTGAAGTCAATGAACTAAAATTTAAGAGATATTTTAAATGTTTCAAAACTTATACCATATCACACCTTTTTACAAGCTAATTTTCTTAAAATTCATCGATGTCTTTCTACGAAAACATCCATAAAACAAAAAATAAATATTCTAAAATTAAATCTGTAGTTCATTGCCTTAACAATAGTATAAACAACCTGCATTTTAAATATCATAGTGATATTCTAATAACTTTTTGAGAAATAATGTTTTGCGTATGGATTTTTCAACAAAAATTACATTTTCCAAAAAATGAATTTAAAGTTTAGATTTATGTTTTACTACAAAAATTTACACAATAATATGCATCAAAACTTCACTATTTTTATGAGCCAAACTTTTTTTTTAAATACTGAGATTTTGTTTATTTCTAGAAGGCCATGTTTTTGTTTCCCCCCTCCCAATTTGTACCTTTATATAGTAATTCCGGTCCTTTAAACAGTACTTCCGGTTTGAGTGACAGCTGTTGAGTAGTTTAAAAACCGCTACAACTCCGGTTCTGTATACAATACAGAACCGGCCATATAGCGAAGGTATTCAACGTCTGGTATGGCTAGCGCGTTCTCCAGATCTAAACCCCATTGAAAATGTTTGGGATGCTTTGGGGAGGCAGCTTGCCAGTCGAAACTATCCTCCAACAAACAAGAACACCCTCTTCCGTGCACTGACAGAGGAATGGAATAAATTGCCTAAACAGCTGCTGGATAATATTGCACAGTATGATACGACGTGTAGAATGTTGCATCACACTCCACGGTGGACATGTCCCGTACTGAAACCTTTCTCCAAATTGCCTGCTGACTTTCATATGCATTGTTCCATTTCTCCGTATGCAGCATCAAATGGACATTTTTTCTTTCAGATGTTTCATAGCCTTTTGTATTTTCCAGAACGATAAATGTCCTTTATTCTAATGTCTAAACAGTGTGGCAACAATATTTTATCTTACTAGGCCTCATATCTCGCTTAAAATTATGCTACATTGCAATTTGTGATCCGTCCTTATAAATTGTCCAGCAGTGTACATGTATAGTATTTGTGTTACTTTAGTGCCTAAAAGTATGTTGAACTTTTAATACCTTAAAAATCAACAGAAAACCAAATCGCTTGCAAGAACAAGCCATTTTGTCCAATGAAGAGTTAAAAAAATTATCGATAGCATTTCAAATTTATTTACATATCTCTTATTGTCTCTGCTGAACTAATGATTCGAATAACATTTCTCAAACAACCAATAATACGAGGAGGGACATTTTCTCTTTTAGCTGGTGATACCGATACTCAAGCTAATATTTTAGCAATCGCCATTGTCCAATAACTTTTATTGATATAAAAAAAAAATATTTTTCAATGGTTCATTAAACTTCGAATCTATTCAAATTTTATAAATAAGTCAAAGCATAAATATATTTTTAATAACAGCTGAGTTTTAATAGTTTAAAAGAAATTGTTGTGAATTAAAGTATTATGAGGTAAATCTTATATGAATTTCTAACCATATGATATATTTTTTAAATATACAAATATTTAAAAAAAATCACCAGCTTCATAGCCCAGGAATGAAAATTTGAGAACAGTTCCATTTCTGTGAGTATAGGACTGGATTTTTATATCTTTATAAGAAATTATATTCTACATTATTATAACACTTGTTTTCACAATCAATTAAAATATAACTTCTTGATAAATGAAATTCATAAAAAATAAATCAGAAAGAAGTAATTGCCACAATATAAGAAACATTCATGAATGGATTTAAAAAACAAATTATTAACATGGGCGAATAAAAAATTAAATTACACTTTGAGAAAAAAACAAATATATTGGTTTTCGGAATAACTGAAAATATATTTCATCTTAATCTCGAAGAATACCATAAAATTTTGTGATACATTTTCAGTTTTTTCTCACACTAGCCGGTTTTTTTTATAAGTAACTCAAAACTGACTATTGCTACACACTGATATACCATTTTACTGCCTAACGACGTATTGCACCAATCTACACCTTTAATATCGACTGAGAAATTTCATTTTAAAATATTCACAACGGTACTCCATCGGGTAGGATTGTGACAGATTTTTCCCCTGAAGTACAAGAGAAAAAAAATACTGTCAAAAAGTAGCAAAAACAAAATTAAAGTAATTTAAAGGATTTTTGCCATGGTAATCTAGGCCGTTGATCGTAACAGCCCAGGATTGCCTACTGGCGCTTCTGGGTCATTGATGAATAAAACCTCGCTTTTTTCGTCTAAAATTACATCCGCTCGGGCTATCTCTCAGCAGTGTCAATTCTCAGCTCTCAACATACTCACCTTTTATCCTTCGTTTTCAACGTAGGTCACATCCAGGGTAAAGCATGCTCTTGTAGATGACCATCACAAAATCGCCCCTTTGAAAGCACACTAATTCAACATAATTTTTCATCAAATGTAATGTAATTTCTGATTCGAGGTCGATGAATCGACGACAAAGCAGTGTCTGTATCTGATGCACTTGATTCTTGATTCGAGCTAGTGAATACTAACTATTTAACGCTGTCGTCAGACTCGTGAAAATAAATCTTGTAACTGCTGCCGGTTGCGTATCCGTTTGACGTCTATAAAAATGAAGACTTCTTATGGGAAGTTATTGTGGCTTTGCTGGAAGTTTGCCTTACATCTTTACTCCGTCTAGACGCTATCTACACTTCATTACACTGTAAAAAATGACCAATATTTCTTATTTTATGAAAATATGTTATAACCACAAACGAAAATATAATATAATCTTCTGAGTTATCCGAAATTTTAAATAGAATGTTACATTGTCTTTTGAATCCCCAGAAACGAATACATTTTCAAAATTTAAAGAATAATTTATAAAAATAAATTATTTTTAGCTGCCCGAATTTTTCAGAAACGTTTCCGAAGGGTTTTTATAGTGTATTAATTAATGTCCTCAGGCTGGAATACCTGTTTTTCGAATGTTATCCATTCTCAAGTACACGTTTTCAGCCACGTAAGTTAATTTATACATGAAAGAGTAAAGAAATAATCTTAATTTTAATGTTATTGTTAACACTGTTAATTTTGCATGTTTGTCTATTAAACATTTTTTTTGGGCATGAAAATGTTTACTTCAGAATGGATAGCATTCGAAAAACAGGTATTCCAGGCCAAGGACACTAATTAATACACTATAAAAACCCTTCGGAAACGTTTCTGAAAAATTCGGGCAGTTAAAATAATTTGTTTTTATAAATTATTCTTTAAATTTTGAAAATGTATTCGTTTCTGGGGATTCAAAAGACAATGTAACATGCTATTTGAAATTTCGGATAACTCAGAAGATTATATTATATTTTCGTTCGTGGTTATAGCATATTTTCATAAAATAAGAAACATTGGTCATTTTTTACAGTGTACCTCTGGCTTCTTAGACGTCGGCTGTATATCGGTATGTCACAAAGTAGCCCATCGAGTGTCTATATTTTAATTATGCTATTAAATCTCACACAAATATCCCTTTACTAAGGTTATATTACCTCACAATCTAACTGACACAATGACAAAAAAAAAATATTTACCTGTGTTAGATTGTTCTCATGAGCTTTAGGCTTCAGCATACAAAGTATCCGGATTTTGAGACAACAGTGCAGGAGCAGCTTTCAACGATACACAGAGAGAACAAGCGAGGTGTTGGAGGTTCGGGCAATGTAAATAAGGTGCCGCGGCACACCGTACTAGGCTATGTTTTTTGCTTTCTCTAAATCACTGACAGTGACGAAGATTCGAAATACGAAAACTAGACAATGTGTCACAAAGTATCTTACCATAGTATGTCTTACCAAAAAAAATAAATATTATTCCTTAAAAATAAACAAGACAATTTCAACTATGAACAAAAACGCTTACGATTGTAAGAAACAAAATCTAAATATCGTGAGAGTAAATATATATTTATTTAGGAATCAGCATAAGCTTTTATTTTAAATAACATAACAGATTCTATAAAAAGAACAGAAAATAAATACTTTTCACAAAGCATTCCAAATGTCAAATTCTTGGAATGAAAGTTATGGCAGAAATAATCTTATACTATTTATTCATAAGTCTGTTTCCTAAACGAAAAAAAAACTTCCATAAGAACATACTACATAGATGGAACGTACCTTGTACTAAGATGCAACACATAATTGTTTAGTTCATGTAATCAATAACCACCACCTATTTAAATTTATTAGAAATTCATAATGATTTAAAAAACTGAAATAATAAAGCAACATTCGGGATTATCTAGCATATTCTATAGTACGTTAATATACAGGGTTATTCTAAATGATGGACCCATTTTCAAAGAAATGTATTTATTAAAGTACAAATCCAAAATGAACAATCTCTATACCAATGAAAAGAAGAAGTTTCAAAGTTTTTTTAAGACATTAAAAATATTCAATGTGTCTACCGTTTGCTGCATGGCACATCTACACGATACCCAAACTCGTCCCACACACGAGAAAGCGTATCTACTATTACTGAGTGCACGGTTTTTACTCCCTGTATACGTCCCGCCGCTACCAACAACTCTGAATGATCTGCGGAACCGTATCACTGCTGCCGTGCACTCAGTAACTGCAGATACGCTTTATGGTGTGTGGGACAAGTTTGGCTATCGCGTAGATGTTTGCCGTGCAGCAAATGGTGGACACATTGAACATTTATAATGTCTTAAGAAAACATTGAAAATTCCTCTTTTCATTGGTATAAAGATTGTTCATTTTAGATTTGTACTTTAACCCTTTCAGGGGCAAGCAATTGTGTTCTTGTAACGTCGAATTCACACCGGTATTTACGAAAGAATTTAGTTCGAAATAAGGAAAAGCAATTTTTCAACTTTTTCCCGTCAAAGTTAAAAGAGTAAAATTTTATTAAAAGTTTCTGGTTTGGACAGGATTAAAATTTGGTGGTATATAATATATACCACCGCCCCTCAAAGGGTTAATAAATACATTTTTTTGAAAATGGGTCCATCATTTAGAATAACCCTGAACATATCTACATATTTTCCGCAATTTTCTTTACATAAAAACATCAAATGCTATAATTTAAACTTCCAGATGAAACACATATCGGGGATCCAGGGTTTTACGTCGGAAATGGGGATGTCATATAGCAAAAAAAATCGCTAAACAGATAACTAATGACATGATAGCGAAAACATGAAATTAAATAATGTAAAACATAAAATATTCAAAATGCTAAATAAGGCAATAGAGATGCCAATGGAGTACAGTAAATAAAACATAATAAGAAAACGAAATGTTTATAAAGGAAGACGTATTACTAAAAATTGTGAGATGATGACATAACAAAAATAGAACTGGAATTAACGAATTAAATTTTAGATCGCAACGATGGGCTGATAAAGGAATGAAATCATATGTAAGAAATAAAAAAAAATAATGATAACGAATATTATACAGAAAAACCACGTAATAAGGTTACACAGAAAAATAACAAAATATAAACAATTTAGGATTAAAGAAAAAGGAATATGGCCCAGAAGTTTTATCAGAAGCAAATAAAGACTCGCCATTGTAATTTAAATTTTAAAATGTGTATGTAAGTTATAATTACAAATAAGAAATTTCTTTTAAGCACACAAAATGAAAGTAAAATTAAATGTCTATGTCTTATTAAAGAATATTTTTTTTTAGTATTTTTGATATTTTGGCGCGTAAAACTACATTAGCTTTATTCAATATTATATAAAGCAACAAGAAAAAAAATATTTTTCAAGAAGAAATCATTCTTTTAAATGAAGTGCTTTCTAAAATGTATAGATAAGCTTTCAAATTTAATTATCTTTTAACATACATCTTAATGTCACCGTTGAGTAAAATGATCTAAGATATTTTTTTTTTTTTTTAAATAACAATCATAATTTAAAGAATGACACTCTCTAATTTAGCTGCCGATTTCATCACATAAGGAGATATTTCATTTAACGTCATGTTTAAAACCTTTTTATTGATTTCGATAAAAGTCAAATGCTTAATGGTTCAAAAACTTCGAATCTATTCACGACGATCCGTTAAACTTTTGTTGATGTTGAAGATTTTTTATTTATTTCTAAATAAATAAGATGCTTAATGGTTAAAAAAAAAACATGAAAACTACCCCCGTTTTATAAATAAGATAATGTATGGGTATCTTTAGTAATAGCTTAATTTTCATTTTTAAACGGAGCAAAAATTCATCGAATATACGAGATTAAAAAAACTCGACTCGTCGCTTTATCTAAAATTTGAGATATAAATGTTTCTAAGTTATTAAAAAGAAATCGTAACAGTTTATAAACACACAAAATGAACGTGAAACTAAATTTTGCATGAAATTAAAAAATGTAAATTAGTATTTTTTTTTCATTGCGTAAAAGTAGGACAAACAATTTTCAATACTAGACAACGACCATTTTATATAACTGTTTCGAAATTGTATCGTTAAGCTTTTATTTTTAAACGCACAAAATGATAGTAAATTTAACATTTATGCAGAATTAAAGAATATTATTTTAGTGTATAAAACTACATTAGCCTTCTTTAGTATCATGTACAGCAACGCGATAAAAATATTTTGCAAGAAAAAAAAACACTCTTTTCCATGAATTGCTTTCTAAAATGTATACATAAGCTTTCAAATTTAATTATCTTTCAACATACATCTTAAAGTGGAGTAAAATGATTTAAGATGTTTTTAAACTGACAATCAATAATTTAAAGAATGACACTCTCTGATTTAGCTGCCGATTTCAGAACTTAAGAGGATATTCCATTTCATGTCACTGTCAAAGCCTTTTTATTGATTTCGATAAAAGTATAATGCTTGATGGTTCAAAAACTTCGAATCTATTCACGACGATCCTTTAAACTTTTTGTATTGTCAAAGACTTTTATTGATTTCTAAAAAAACTAATCCTGAATGGTTCCAAAACGTCGAAACTATTAACGTTTTATAAATAAGATAATATATATACAAAACTTTGATAATAGCTGAATTTTTATTTTTAAACGAAGTAAAATTTCATCTAAAATACGAGATTAAAAATTCTTGAATGTCATTTTATCTAAAATTTGAGATGCAAAATTGTGTAAGTTATTAAAAAGAAATCATAACAATTTAAAAACAAACAAAATGAACGTGAAACTAAAAAAAAAATGTGATTAGTATTTTTTTCATACCGTAAAACTAGGATAGACTGTTTTCAATACCAGACAAGCTCTTTCTAAAACGTATCGTTAAGCTTTCAAGGTAAATTTTCTTGCAACATATCTCTTAATGTCTTTGTAGATTTAAAGGATTGGAAAACTACTTCATCAGTAATATAAAAAAGGACATTTTGTGTCTGTTCTGTTGATTGCAGCATTTAAGGTGAGATTTTATCGCTAGTCATTGTCTAAGCATTATTATTATTTCGAGAAAAATTCTAATGCTTAATGGTACTAGAAAAGTTTGAAATGACGAAATTTGACTAAAATTTAATAGGGGATTAGAAAGCCTCTATACAGCTTAGGCTATATCTTAACTTTGAATTTATTTATGTATGTTTAAAAATATTTAAAATATTTGTTAGATTGTAAAAATAATAACAAATGTTTTAATATTGTACGACAAAATTAATCATGCAAAGACAGTTTTGTGCCGACATTAATTTCAGGTTCCATACTCTGGAGTTTTCACGTTTTCTTTTTATTGCTGATTACGTTGCATATTGATTATATTAAAAAAAAAATGTAATTTAAAATTTTAAAAAAAATCATTACATTTTATTATATCTGAAAAACGTAAATAAAGGAAATTTGTTTTTCATGCATAGTTAGAAGAAAATTTATTTTCATATAACTAAATAAAAATGAACATGCAAATCCGTTAACTCGTTCAAAAGATATTTAGGCAAAATCGCTGAAAAACATTGTTTCGAGATAACTGGTATAAATGATTTGCCTTCGCATGTGTCAGCGTTTCGTGCGGCGAAAGTTTACAGCATGTGCTACCATAATTGCAGGAATTCCCTTATCTGATCAGCAAAAAAAAATGTAATTTAAAATTTAAAAAAAAATCATTACATTTTATTATATCTGAAAAACGTAAATAAAGGAAATTTGTTTTTCATGCATAGTTAGAAGAAAATTTATTTTCATATAACTAAATAAAAATGAACATGCAAATCCGTTAACTCGTTCAAAAGATATTTAGGCAAAATCGCTGAAAAACATTGTTTCGAGATAACTGGTATAAATGATTTGCCTTCGCATGTGTCAGCGTTTCGTGCGGCGAAAGTTTACAGCATGTGCTACCATAATTGCAGGAATTCCCTTATCTGATCAGCCGTACCAAATTCTTAAAGGTTCTAGTATTATGAAAAAAAATGAAATATATATTTTATCGTCATTTAAACCTTTCTAGTCATATAAATACTTCAAAAGCATTCAATCAATAACTTCAGAGATTTTTATACCATGTTTTCTTTATTTAGCTTCTTTACAATGAAGGAAATATATATATATATATATATATATATATATACGTATATATTTCACTAGAGTATTTTTTGTACATATCATTAAAGTATAACTATATTGTTTTCATCGTACCTTTTAATATTTCTTTGAAATAAATATTTGAAATATATGTAACTAACAATCAATACTATGGAGACACAGTTTTTATGTTTTAACTTTAAATTCGAAACCTTAAGAAGATGTTTAAATTCCTATCATTGTTCAAACTATTATATTGACAAAATTTCAATTCTGATAATTTAAATCAAGATATATAGATTTCTTTTTATGTAATTTTATTTTAGTTTTCAGACAATTTGAGGATAAAAAAAACATGGGAAATCATTTTTTTTAAATAACTTATACAATACCAAATTTCAAGTGTAACCTATAATCCTATTTAGAAATTTGACATAAAATTTAAATGTGTACATTTGGTTTTCAAAATTAAAAGTATAGATTTACCATTTCTGTTAGGTTATTATCTTATGTGTTTCGTTATTTTCGAAAACATTACTGATTCCGTAAATATAAACTTTTATGAACATTATGCTTTAAATAATGCATATTAAAATTCATTCTTATAAAATAAAAATGTAATGTTTTTTTTTCAAAAAATTATAAAGTATTTTGTTTTTATTTTTTATATATATACATTGATAAGTATGCATTTTGTTAGCATTACATAAATCGATATACAGGCAAAGAATTGTTTTGTAAGAAGAAAACTTTTGTTTCAATAAAGTACTAAGTACTTTTAAAAAGAAAAAAATGTTACACTATCAAAATAAATTATACTACAAACACCTCGGAATTACTGGGTAGAATTAAATGATCAAAGAGCTTTTCACTAACAATCGATAATATAAAGAATTTCAGTTTCTGTTTCTGTTTATAATTGTAACAGTAAAGGAATATTGTCCTCATCATCGTTGTTCAATTTTTTTATTTATTTCGAAAAGAAGTGGAATGTTTACAGATAGAAAAACCATTTTCCATATTTTTAAGAAATATTTTCTTTTTCATATATTTATATTTCTTAAGGTATAGTTCGGTTATTGGAATAAATGTTTCCCAAACATATCATCTAAACAATTAATAACATAAAGCGTGACAGTCACTGATTAAGATAGTAATTACAGAATTTAATAGATATGGCTTTGATTATCCTTGGCCAAGCATTTTTATTTATTTCAGAAAGAAGTGGAAGGCTTAAAGATACAATAGCCATTGATATTAAATACTTTATTTTTAATACAAGTACATATTTTAAGGTACAGTGAAGCTACCGAAAAATTTATCCCAACAATATCATCTAAACAATTAGGAATATAAAAAGTGGCATTTGATTTTTAAGCTGGTAATTATAGCATTTAAGTTATATGACTTTGATTATCCTTGTCCAAGCATTTTTATTTATTTCAGAATCAAGTGGAATGCTTATACAGTAGAACTTCCCTTTAACGAAGTCCCTATTTAACGAAGTTTTCTACTTAACGAATTTTTCGGTAAAACTTTGACTTTGAACACCATTAGCATGTAAATTAATCTCCATATTACTAAAAATATATTCTATATAACGAAGTTTATTCCACTTTTGTACGTGTGCAGAACTCAAACTAATGTTGCGATGGATATGCGAATTTATTTCAGCGGATTGTATGAAAATGAACACATTTAAATAATTTCCATTCTGTTTGGTGCTAAATAAAACAAATGTTTTTCACACTAAAAACACTTGTTATCATTACTCTCCCATACCGATACTATAGCGCTGAGAGTTGAGGGAAATCAAAATTCCCTTTTTACATATCTACAAAATTGTGCTTCAAAATGCAAATCGAAGAACATCAAAGTTATTTTTGTTCCTTCCAATGCAACTTCTAAACTTCAGCAATTAGTCTAAGGAATAATAACAAATCTTGAAAATCAAAAACGGCAATGTAGTGAAAACATTAGTTTGAGAACCTGTGTATCAGAGCTGGTGAGAGCTTGAGGCAAAGTTTGGAAATGTGACGTGATCTCATCGACCGTACACAACTGTTTTGCAAAAGACGGCTTCATAATTAAAACTTAATCAAATGCTTCAGAATCCAATACCTGTTTGTCATATCTGAAGAAAAAATTGCACGTATTTAAGTTGATTTCTATTTAACGAATTTTCTTCATAACGAAGTTTTTATGTGTAACGATGAGACTTCGTTAAATGGAAGTTCCACTGTATATACAAAAACAATTTATAAGAAATATTTTATCACAGTACATTTTTTTAAAGTATAATCACGCTATCGAAATAAATGCTTTGCAACAATATTATTTAGTGTTTCAGAGTGGATTTTTATAATTTTGCTGGTGATTAATGGAATTAGGGGAATATTTCGTCGCTCATTATTCTGAAAAGGCTATAATCTAGGAT
Organism: Maratus michaelseni; assembly: GCA_963931845.1. Taxonomy (NCBI): domain Eukaryota; kingdom Metazoa; phylum Arthropoda; class Arachnida; order Araneae; family Salticidae; genus Maratus; species Maratus michaelseni. Next base: position 84,672,231 of record OZ007593.1, read on the forward strand.
AAAAATATTTCTCAGTTGGAAAAACAGTTTTCTGAATTTTTTGAAAACACATAGTGTGCGTATTAAAAATTTTATTATATAATTTCAAAATTAGACTCTAATATTTAAACTATGTTTAATTTTACTGTTAGAAATAGTACATGCATTTACTTAACCTATTCATATGGAATTTTTGTATGCGACATTACTGGTTTATATTTGAAAATGGATTGCGATTTTTATAAATATAATAAATAATCCCAATTTATTATATTAAATTTACTTTACAGATTTATTTTACTTTACAGACTTTATTTTCCCACTGTCTTACATATAGACGCAAATAAGATTTTTAAAAGAATAAAAGTATTTTTGATAGGTGATTCCCTTTTTGAAATAGAGTAAACATATCTACATTCTAACCATAATCAAAAAATTCCTTTTAGTGAATAATTTATTCTTTCAAATACACATAGTTATGCAATCTCAATAATTTTTAATAACTTTAGATTCTAACTCAGTTAATATAATTTATTATAATGACTATAACCAATCTTACTTATATGGTGTTTTAAATAGACTGAATGATCTCTGATTTTGATCTTTTTAAAAATGAAAATCCCCGTAATCGATATGTTAAGAAAATATAAATTGACGTATAACATAAAATATAATTAATCATGTAATAGAACATTTGTATTCATCATAATTCATTTATATACATTAATGCCACTCATATTTGATTCAGTTTATATTTTATTTTGTCAAATGATTAAAATAGTTACTTCTGTTAAACTTAATTGTCAAAAAATGAAATTCAATTACATAAAAGTTACAATCGCTATAAAACAAACGTTCTATTTAATCAGGAACTACCTTCCCCGAGCTTCTTAAAATGAAAGCCCTAATGTAATCAAATAAAATCTTAAAGTTTGTTGAAGTGGAGTAATCGGTAATCCACTCTGTCATTAATTTAAATTTGCTTCCATTCTTACTTAATCCTTTTTCGTTACCTTTCAAAAATGCATGATGATGATAGATTATAAAGACATTTATAATTGATGAAAGTTCCCGAAATTTGATAAAAACTTTCTCAGAACAATTCCGTATAATTTGATTCCACGTTTAGCCAAAGATCCCATTAAAAAGCACTTAGCAATTACTTCAATGCCATGATATCAAAAAATTATTGAAGATCTTGTGTTCATTTTTCAAAGTAATTTATTTATTGAACATTACTCAAGACAAAATGAAAATTTGATTGACTGTTATTTTACAAAGATAATAGATAAAATATAGTTAGTATTTAGAGTGTCACGTTAACATGAGTGTATTTTCTTTGTTATTGAAGACGAAACATTAAAGAAAATGATATTTTAAGAGTTTATTCAAATATAAAAGATGAATGCAAAAATGATTATAAGTTACATTTCGTGAGTCTAGCTTATTTTTGAAATAATAATTATGGAAAAGACAAAACATTTTTATGACTTTAAATAACAATAAAAAAATGAAAAATAAATATGAAAAATAATTTCGTGTATAATAAACTATTTCCATTGTGCAGATTTATAAATATTCAAATAAAATATTTTAATATATTTTTCTGATTCGAAATTTTAATATGTCTTTTACATCAATTTGAAAACAGGTGACGTGTAAGTAAATAAATACAAATAAACGTGTGACATGTTTAACTGAAGTTTTATTGATATTCGTTTTATATTTTATGTGATTGATAAATCTTGATAAATCTTAAAATATTTTAATATGAAGTGTATGTTGAACTGAAATGTACAAACTTAATATATTTAAAAAAATTTGTTTTACTGCAATAATAGAAAAAATATATTATACATGGGAAATTGCACTTAATGGCATTTATATATATATATATATATATATATATATATTATCGAATTCCCGCTGTTGTAGAAAGCTAAAGAAATAATCCTGTTCTCGTCTGTAAAGTATGTAACGATGTATTCAGGAAATTAGTTACTTCTAAAATACCTCAAATCTGTCACAGTACTTGATATATTGGATTACATAGCTCTGCCTTTCTAGTGTATTTTGCTATTGTGTGTAAACTGGAAATATCATAATAAGTTAATCATTATTTGATTCCAAAATTCGTGAATGAATAAAAAATAAACCATGAACTTTATATAAATCTCCCTGCTTAGTTATCTTTATAATATATATATATATATATATTAAAGAACAGTTTTTTACAATTGATTACAAGAACAATAAATTAATTAATTGTAGTTATAACAATGTGTTTCTAAAAATAAAAATAGATCTATATGTAAGTATATGTATTTATTGAAGATAAATATTTTTCTAGGTTTCTTTTTTTTTAAGACCCAGTTATAACACATTTTAAATCTTGAAATTCATAATTATATTCTTAAACTATACAGATCGATTGAAAATCTAACGTATGAAACAGCATGTTAATATAATCAATTATTGGAAGAATAATTTGGAACGCCAAAACGTATTCAGTCGAAAATTCAGTGACTCTCATTCCAAGTCAAATCTGAATTTCCGTTCATAATGTTAACAATCGTTCAGTTGTTTCAGGATAATTTGAAAACTTTATATTGCGTGAAATAATTTCAAATAGCATTTTATACTGGAAGTGTTCTGTAAGTAAAGCCGTTGAAGGAAGAAAGATCATGTCATCTACATTTCAAATTATGAAGTCTTTATTTCAATGTTTTTTGGACGAGAATACTAAATAATAATTCCAGTGTTTCTCGTGTTTTTAATCCTTTTTCACTTATTTAAAAAATAACGTTAAAATATATTCCTTGTTGTGAAATTTAGGAATCCGAATACAGGTTGCGGTGACAATTAGATGCACTGAATTTTTCATTTAATATGTGTACTGTGACCGTCGCGTCGTGTTCTACGAAAAAAACAATGTTATACAGTACATTTTAATCCCTTTGTATTTTTTCCAAGAGGTTTAAATCTCCGTGTATTCCTTGATTAACGAATGAGCAACATTTTATATATTTTAAGCGAAATATATTAACAATGATTGTTTTAAATATATTCTTTCATCTTTAATTTTACACTTCATCAAAATTATTTGTTATTGAATGACACGCAGAACAAAACTTATCATTATCATTATTATAACATTTCAAACGTAAATGCATAATAATACTAAGAAACATTTGACAATTAGCTACAACAAAAATACATACGAGCTGCTTAAATGTAATATGCTTAATGCTTACTAGAACAATTTGCATTTGTAAATAAGAAATATTTTCGCTGTTGTGGAATGCTAGCGACGTAATCCTGTTCTCGTTTGTGAAGTATGTAACGATGTATTCAGACAATTAGTTCCTGCCAAAATAGTTACAATCTGTTACAGTACTTGATATGTTGGATTAAAAAGTCTTAATTTATTTTGTGAAATATTATTTACAATTTTCTGAACATGTTGAGTAATAATAAATTTACTTACTTTAAATGCTGTTACTATTTGTTGAAAGTGCTATTTAGTTTTCAAAATATAGTTGAGAATACTAGTCCTATATAGAAAAGAAAATAAGTGCCTTTTGCAATATTATCTAGTGCATTAATTTTAATAATTAATCACGCACTCTGTAACCTGTATTGCTAACTGTGCAATTTAAGGTAGATTTATTTTGCCAATTTTTAACATGTCTATATTTAAATTTTATTAAAACATCATATCTTACGATAAAAACTTATTTTATGCATATTAAAATAATATAAAAAATAATTAAAATTTATACTAAATTACTAATAAATTATTTCGGTTATTTTGAAAGGATACTTCTTTCTTAAATTATAAAAATATAAAAAAAATGTCAATTAATAAATATATAAGTGTTCATTAAAAAACATAATAATAAAAATTCATGATAATTAATATTTTGATTGTAACAATGATATATCTAGAACTATTTAAATATATCACATTTTATATTGTTAAATATTGTACACTATATTTACATCATTAAATGTTTGTTGTGTTAGTTGTGAAATACGAAAATGAATCAAATGTATGGCATTAATAGAGACATAAAACAAAGCATGGAAATAAATACCTAAATTACCTACTTGGAATTATGTTTTTGAGTCTGTGGCAAAATTTACCGTATTTCACCAAACAGGAAGGGATTCGGGCAATTTATCATTAGTCATTACAGAACAGATTGCAATGCATGTAGTTTTTTAAGCATAGCCCAAAAAATACTAAGCAAAATAAACCGTGATTTTGAATTCGTATATTGAGAACATCTAGAAATCTGAATGTGTTATAAAATGCATACTTTACAATGCATATAGCATCGTTTTCAAAAACATTTCAATTACTTTGATAGAAAAATTAAAATATAAACTTTTTCGAAATTAATTTAAAAAATATATGAATTATAATCTATAGATTTAAAATAATAATAATAATTTCAAGTAGTTTCAAAATGTGACTCTAAAATTTTAGTTGATTCGGGCAAGCTGTTGTTCGATATTTCATTAAAAAATGCCCACTTTGCCATCTGATTTGAAACTATTAATAATGAATTTAACAATTGCAATTCCAACTTGTAAATCTGCATATTTTAAAGATAATCCAACAAAATTACTTCTTCTTTGATATCCGAAAGTAAGATTTATCGAAAACTCCAAATATGTTGTAAAAATTAAATATTTAGACTGGAAATTTTTTTATTTGATACAATTATTACATATAGACATCTCTAAAGCAAAATGTAAGTCAAACATTAATTAATAGTTATTATTCCTTATCGAATGGTATCAGTCACTTTTATTTACGATTATTTTTTATAAGTCAGAAGGGGTGATTCTTTTTTTTTTTTGCAAGATTTTACAGTTAAAATAATATATTTACAGTATTTTTATTATTGTAAAGCGCAAAAGTATGTTCAAATTTTTGAAACATTAAAAAGCAACAGAAACATAATCGCTTGCAAGAAGAAGTCATTCCTTTCAACGAAGTATTTTTGTAAGTTCTCTATAGGATTTCGATTTTTTTTTCAACATATGTCTAATTGTATCTGCTGAACTAAAGAATCTTAGAACATTTCTGACGTAACCAATAATATGAGGAAGAGGGGCATTTTCTATTTTAACTGGCGATTCTGGCAATCGAACTATATTATTTTATCATACGTTATTTTCCAATAACTTAAAGCGTAACTGAAACCATAAAATGAATTGATGTTAAACATAAAATATTAAAAGGCTAAACAAGTCAAATGAGATGCCAATGGGGTACAGTAAACAAAAAAAAAAAAAAAAAAAAAAAAAAAAAAAAAACGGATTTTTTATAACGGAAGATGATTTACTAAGAAAGGTGAAATGACATAATAGAAAATAAATCGCTAGAGAGACAACAGATGACATGAAAATGACGAAACCGTAAAATGAATTGATGTTAAACATAAAATATTAAAAGGCTAAACAAGGCAAATGAGATGTCAATGGGGTACAGTAAACAAAAAACAAAACAACAACAAAAAAACGGAGTTTTTAGAAAGGAAGATAATTTGCTCAGAAAAGTGAGATGATGACATAACAATGAGATAATTCAAATTAAGGAATTAAATTTTAGATCAAAGCAATGGGCTAGTAAAATGAATGAAATCTTATGTAGTAAAAAATAAAAAAAAAATAGTAATAATGGTGACGAATGTTATGCAGCAAAACCAAGTAATAAAATTGCACAGAAAAATAATAAAATTAAGGGAAAAAAATAAATAAACAGCAAAGGAAATAAACAATTTAAAATTAATGAAAAGGGAATGAGGTTGAAATTACCCCAGAACAAATAAGGCATATAAAAAAGATAGAAATAACAAACAGAACACGCCATTCTACTTTAAATTTTACAAAGTAAATGTGATAAAAAAAATAGAAATAAGAAATTTTTTTCAATGCACAAAATTATTGTAAATTTAAATGTTTATGCAGAATTAAAGAATATTATTATTTTAATATTTTTGTTATTTTATTGCGTAAAACTAAGTTAGCATTGTTCAGTATCATATAAAGCAACATGAAAATATATTTTGCAAGAAGAAAACATTTTTTTCAATGAAGTGCTTTCTAAAATGTATAGATAAGCTTTCAAATTGAATTATCTTTCAACATATATCTCAACGTCTCCGTGGGGTTAAGTGATCTAAGATTTTTTAACAAACAATCAATAATTTAAAGAATGACACTCTCTGATTTAGCTGCCGATTTCCGCACTTACGGGGATATCATTTCTCATCATTGTCAAAGACCTTTTTATTGATTTCGATAAAAGTCTAATGCTTAATGGTTCAAAAACTCCGAATCTATTCACGAGGATCCTTTAAACTTTTGTTATTGTCGAAGAATTTTTATTGATTTCTAAAAAAAAAGTAATGCTTAATAGTTCAAAAACGTCGAAACTATTCATGTTTATAAAATAAGATAATATATATATATATATATATATATATATATATATATATATATATATATATATATATATATATATATATATATACATATATATATATATATATATATATATCTTTAATAATAGCTGAATTTTCATTTTTAATCGAAGTAAAATTTCATCTAAAATACCTCGACCTGTCATTTTATCTAAAATTTGAGATGTAAAATTGTGTAAGTTATTAAAAAGAAATCATAACAATTTAAAGACACACAAAATGAACGTGACACTAAATTTTATCTAACATTTAAAAAATCTAATTAGTATATTTTTTTATTCCGTAAAAGTGGTATAGACTGTTTTCAATACTAGACAAACAGCTTTTGATAAAGTTCTTTCTAAAACGTATCGTTCAGCGTTCAAAGTAAATTTTTTTGCAACATATCTCTTAATGTGTTTGTAGATTTAAAGGATTGGAAAACTTCCTCACAATCAGTAATAGAAAAGTGACGTTTTGTGTTTGAGATGTTGATTGCAGCACTTAAGCAGAGATTTTATCGCTTGTCATAGTTAAGCATTATTATTGTTTCAAGAAAAAGTCTAATGCTTAATGTACCAGAAATTTTTGAAATGACAAAATTTGACTGAAATTTAATCGTGGATTAGGAAGCCTGTATACAATTTAGAATATGTATTAACTTTGAATATATTTATGTATGTTTAAAATATTTAAAATATTTGTTAAATCGTAAAAAATAATAACAAAATTTTTAATATTGTATTGCAAAATTAGTCATGCAAAAACAGTTTTGTGCCGACGTTGAGTCCAGGTTCCATACTTAGGTGTTTCAACGTTTTTATTATATTGCAGATTACGTTACATCTTGTTTATATCTGAAACAAAAAAAAGAATAATTAAAAATTAAAATATAATAAAATATTTTAAATTTATCGCATTCAATTATATATTTAATTATAACATGAAAAACGAAATTTGTTTTTCAGGCATAGTTTGGAAAAAATTATTTTCCTATATCTAAATAAATAGAAACATTTAAATCCGTTAACTTGTACAAAAGTTATCTAGGCAAAACCGCTGAAAAACATTGTTCCGAGATAACTGGTATCAATGTTTTGCCTTCGCATGAATCAGCGGTTCGAGCGAGGAAGTTTACAGCCTGTTCTATCATAATTGCAGGAATTTCCCTATCTGATCAACCGTACTAAATTCTCAAAAATTCTAGTGTTATGAAAATAAAAATATGAAATATATATTTTATCTTCATTTAAACCTTTCTGGTCATATAAATACTTCAAAAGCATTGAATATCAGATACTTCAGAGATTTTTATACCATGTTTTCTATATTTAGCTTCTTTACAATGAAGGAAATAAATATATATTTTTTTTTCATGAAAGTATTTTTTTTTGTACGTATCATTAAAGTATAACTATATTGTTTGCATTGTAGCTTTTATGATTTCTTTGAAATACAAATTTGAAATACATGCAACTAACAATTAACAAAATGAAGACACAGTGTTTATGTTTAAACTGAAAATTCGAAACCTTAAGAAGATGTTTAAATTCCTATCATTGTCCAAACTATTATATTGACAAAATTTAAATCATGATACTTTAAATCAAGAGATATAGATTTAATTTTATGTAATTTAATTTTAGTTTTCAAAAGGAGGATAAAAAATTTGAGGATAAAAAAAGTGGAAAATCATTTTTGTAAAATAACTTATACTATACCAAATTTCCTGTGTAACTTATAATCATATTTAGAAACTTGACATAATATTTAAATGTGTACATTTGGTTTTCCAAATTAAAAGTATAGATTTACTATTTCTGTTAGGTTGTTATCTTATACTTAAATTTGTGTTTCGTTATTTTCAAAAACATTACTGATTGCATAACTGTAAGCTTTTATCACCATTATGCTTTAAATAGTGTGTAATGATATAATGCGTATTGAAATTCATTCTTATAAAACTAAAATTAATTTTTTTTTTCAAAAAAAAAAAAAAAAAAAAAAAAAAAATTATTTATTATATATATATATTTTTTTATATATACATTGTGAAATATACATTTTGTTAGCATTACAGAAATCAATATATAGACAAAGAATTCTTTTGTAAGAAGAAAACATTTGTTTAATAAAGTACTTTTTAAAAAAAAGTATTGCTAAACTGTCAAAATAAATTATCTTACAAACTTACCTGAATTACTGGGTAGAATTAAATGGCCAAAGAGCTTTTCAGTAACAATAAAAAATAGAAAGAATTTCAGTTCATGTGTATGTTTGTAATTATAGCAGCATCATTGTTGTGCATTTTTTTTTTAGTTATTTCGAAAATAAGCGGAATGCTTATAGATAGAATAACGTTTTACTATATTTTGAAGAACTATTTTCTTTTTCATATAAGTATATTTTTAAGTTGTAGTTAGGCTATCGAAATAAATGTTTCCCACACATATCATCTAAACATTCACTAACATAAAAAGTGAAAATTACTGTTTAAGCTGGTAATTATAGCATTTAATAGATATGATTTTTATAATCCTTGTCCAAGCATTTTTATTTATTTCAGAAATAAGTGGAATGCTTAAAGATACAACATCATTTATAAGAAATACTTTATTTTTCATATAACTACATATATTTTAAAGTACAGTTAAGCGATCGAAATAAATATTTTGCAAAAATATTATCTAAACAATTAATAATATAAACAGTGACATTTAATTTTAAAGCTGGTAATTGTAGCATTTAAGTTATATGACTTTGATTATCCTTGTGCAAGAATTTTTATTTTTTTCAGAATCAAATGGAATGTTTATAGATACAAAAAGTATACATAAAAAAATATATTCTCAAAGTGCATTTTTTAAAGTACAGTTAAGCTATCTAAATAAATTTTTTGCAAAAATATTATCTAATGTTTCAGAGTGGAGTTTTATTATTTTGCCTGGTAATTTCTGGGATTAGGGGTATATTTTATCGCTCATTATTCTAAAAATGCTATAATCTAAGATAAAAATGTACGAAAAATATCTTTCTCAGTTGGGAAAACAGTTTTTTGAAATTTTTGAAAAACGCATAGTGTACTTATTGAAAATTTTATTACGTAATTTAAAACATAAACTCTAATATTTAAACTATTTATAATGTCAGGGTTAGAAATAGTACATGCATTATTATATACGTCAGTACTGGTTTATATAAGTATATGGTTGGCAGTTTTTTGATATAATGGATAGTTACCTTTTATTATATTAAATTTCCTCTAAAGATTTAAGGCATTGTTCTTCTTTTTCTCACACTCCTACATATAGATACAAATAAGATTTTTAAAAGCATAAACGTATTTTTTATAGGTGCTTGCCTTTGAAATATAGTAAACATTTCTGCATTTTAACCATAATAGAAAATTTTAGTGAATAATTTATTTTTCCAAATACACATATGTATGTAAACTCAGTAATTTTTAATAACTTTAGATTCTTACTAGATTCTAATTTTACATTCTAATATGAAACTAATTATAATGACTATAACCAATCTTAATTATACGATACTTTAAATGGAGCAAATAATCCCTGATTTTGATTTTTTTAAATGCAAATACCCGTAATTAATATTATATCTTTCCAAAACATAAATTAATGTATAACATAAAGTATAATGAACGATGTAATAGAACATTTGAATTCATCATAATTCAGTTGTATACGTTAATGCCACTCATATTTGATTCAGTTTACATTTTCTTTTGTCCAATCATTAAAATAGATTCTTCTGTTAAACTTAATTTTCGAAAAATGAAATTAAATTACATAAAAGTTAATATCACTATAAAACAAGCGTTCTATTTAATCATGAACTACAATATCCAAACTTCTTAAAATGAAATCCCTATTGTAATAAAATAAAATTTGTTGAATAAAATTTGAGTTTGTTGAAGTGGAGTAATCGGTAATCCACTCTATTATTAATTTAAACTTGTTTCCATTCTTTCTTAATCCCTTTTCGTTTCCTTTCGAAAAGGTATGTTGATGATAGATATTTATAATTGATGAAAGTTCAAGAAATTTGATAAAAACTTTCTCAGAAATTTTCCGTATAATTTGATTCCGTGCTTAGCCAAATGTCCAATTAAAAAGCACTTAGCAATTACTTCAATGCCATTATATCGAAAAATTATTGAAGGTCTGGTGTTCATTTTTCAAAGTAATTTATTTATTGAACACTACTCAAGACAAAATGGAAATTTGATTGACTGTTATTCTTCAAAGACAATAGTTAAAATATAGTTAGTATTTAGAGTTTCACATTAAGATGACTGCCTTTTCTTCGTTATTGAAGATAAAACATTAAATACAATACATTAAAATTTTATGTATTTATTCAAACATTAACGATATATCTCAAAAATGATTATTAGTTCAATTTCATGATTCTAGCTCATTTTTGAATTAATAATTATGGAAAACACGAAACATTTTCATGTCTTTAAATTCCAATCGAAAAAAAAATGAATAAGAGGTATGGAAAATAATCTCGTGTAAAATAAACAAGTTCGAGTGTGCAGATGTCTAAATATTGAAAGAAAACATTTTTACATATTTTTATGGTTCAACATTTTAAAATGTATTTTCGAGCAATTTGAAAGCAGGTGACATGTAAATAAATAAATAAATATAAACGATTGGCATGTTTAACTTAAATTTTATTGATTTTTGTTTTATATTTTATGTGATTGATAAATCTTTATATATGTTAAAGTATTTTAATATGAAGTGTATATCGAACTTAAAGGTACAAATTTAATATATTTGAAAAATTGTGTTCTGCAATTATAATAAAAAAAAATAATATACACGAGAAATGGCACTTAATGCCGTTAATAATATATATATATATATATATATATATATATATATATATATATATATATATATTTATTTATTAACGGCATTAAATGTCATTTCTCGTGTATAATATTTTTTAATTATTATTGCAGAACACAATTTTTCAAATACACTGCTCAAAACAATTAAAGGATATTTGAAGTTTTATATAAAATAAAGATATAAGCGAATTTTTTTTTACCGAAAATAGAAGAAGAGAATCACAAATGCAAATTTTTCTGGTTTTCAAACTGTGGAGTAGGCAAATTTTGAGTTCGACGTAAAAAACGTCGCTTCAGCGGCAGCGAATGAAATTTGACTTTCAACTGGATAAAAGAGAATGAAGACAAGGATGATCGGCATTCAGTGATTGCTTTGTTTCGATGAGTACGATGTCTCAGCGAAGTCATTTGACAGATTCAGAAGCTTGGAGAATTGTTGGTAGGTTAGAAGGGGGCCAAACTCAAGCCGAAGTAGGTATGGTGGCATCTCCATTGACGGGCGCACTGACCTCTACATCATTCGAGATGGAGCTCTGACTTGTCGCCGATATAGGGATGAGATCCTCAGACCTATTGTAGTCCCTTACGCTAAAGCAATCGGAGATAACTTCATTTTAATGGACGATAACTGCAGGCCACATTGTACAAACCTGGTGGAGGATTTCCTTTTCGAGGAAGGAATCGTTCGAATGGAATGGCCAGCGTGTTCTCCAGACATGAATCCAATCGAGCACGTTTGGGATGCCCTAGGAAGACGAGTTTCTGGCCGCCAACAACCCCCACAAACTCTCCAAGAACTGGAAAGAGCTCTTCTGGAAGAGTGGGGCAGAATACCCCAACTCGTCATTAATAGCCTCATTTAGTCCATGCCTCAAAGGTGTTCAACGTTGCTGGCCGCCCGTGGAAACCATACCCCCTACTGAAAATGATTTTCTTTGAAGAAAACACCTTTTCTTATTCTTTTTTTCTCATATGCACAAATTGTGTTTTTTTTTCCTTTTGTACACAAATGCGCAATAAAATGCATTTTTTCTGCCAAACATGTGTAATTTATTCTCATATAACCTACTATATCTGTCGACCATGTATCAATCAGCTAAAAAGTTTCCCAGATACAAAATCCACCTAAAACTGCAATATCCTTTAATTGTTTTGGCAGTGTATACTAAATTTGTGAAGTGTGTAACGATGTATTCAGGAAATTAGTTCCTGCTAAAATAGTTTCAATCTGTCACAATACTTGATATGTTGGATTAAATAGTCCTACTTTTCTAATTTTTTTTAATTGTGTCTAAGCTGCAAATATCATAATGAATTAATCGTATTTGATTCCAAAAGTTATGAATGAATGAAATATATACCATACATTTTATTTAAATCTCCCATAAAAGTTATCTTTATAAAAAATATTAAAGAACAGTCTTTTAGAATTGATTACAAGAACAATAAATAAATTGTAGTTATAACAATGTTTTTTTTCTAAAAAATTTAAATATAAGTATATATATTTATTGCAGATGAATATTTTTCTAGGTTCTTATGAAAAAGAATGTACCGAGTTATAAAAGATTTTAAAGCTTCAAATTCGAAATTATCTTCTTAAACTATACAGACCGATTGATAATGTCGAAAATCTAACGTATGAAACAGCATGTTAATATAAACAATTATTGGAAGAATAATTTGGAACGCCAAAACTTATTCAGTCGAAAATTCAGTGCCTCTCATTTCAAGTCAAATCTGAATTTCCGTTCATAATGTTAACAATCGTTAAGTTCTTTCAGGATAATTTGAAAACTTTATATTGCGTAGAATAATTTCAAATCGCATTTTATGCTGGAAGTGTTCTGTAAATAAAACCGCGGAAGGTAGTAAGATTATGTCAGCTACATTTCAAATTATGGAGTCTTTATTTCAATGTTTTTTGGACAAGAATACTAAATCATAATTCCAATATTTTTGGTGCTTTTCATCATTTTTCACTTAAAAAAATAACGTTAAAATATATGCCTTATTGTGAAATTTAGGAATCCGAATATTATTTGAGGTGGATCCACTACATTTTTCATTTAATATCTGTACTGTGACCGTCGTGTTGTACAAAAAAAAAATGTTATAAAGTACTTTTTAATTCCTTTGTATTTTTCCAAAAGGTCTAAATCTCCGTGTGTTCCTTGATTAACGAATGAGCAACATTTGTTTTTATATTTAAAGTGAAATATAATAATAATGATTTTTTTAATATATTCTTTCATCTTTAATTTTACACTTCCTCAAAATTATTTGTTATTGAATGACACGCAAAACAAAACTTAGCTTTATTATAACATTTTAAATGTAAAGGCATAACATTACTAAGTTGAACATTTGACAATTAGCTACAAAAATAATACATATGAGCTGCTTAAATGTAATATATTTACTACAGCAATTTGCATTTGCAAAAAAGAAAGATTTCCGCTGTTGTGGAATGCTAGCGACGTAATCCTGCCCTCGTCACAGTACTTGTTATGTTGGATTAAACAGTCTTACTTTACTTTGAACTATATTATTTACAATTTTCTCAAGTTGCTGTGAAATAATGAATTTACTTACTTTAAATGTATGTGTTGTTCTAAATGTTGAAAGTGCTATTTAGTTTTTAAAAAAATATTTCAGAATACTAGACCGGTTTAGAAACGAAGATAACTGTATTTTGCAATATTATATACTACATTGAATTTAATGTTTAATCAAGCACTCTGAAACTTGCATTGCCAATTGTGCAATTAAAGGTAGATTTCGTTTAACATTTCTTAACGTGACTAGATTTAAATTTTATTAAAAAGTCATATGATACGATCAAAACTTATTTTATGCATATTAATATAATATAATAATAATAAAAAACTTATACTAAATTAATAATATATTATTTCGATTATTTTCAAAGAGAATTGTTTCTTAATTTATAAAAATATTAAAAGAAATTTTGTCAATGAATAAAAATTTAATGGTACATTATAAAACAAAATAATAAAAAATCCCGATGTTTAACCTATTAATTGTATCAAATATGCATCTAGAAATATTTAAAATTAAATAGATTACACTTTATTTCCATCATTAATTTATTGTTTTGTTAGTTGTGAAATAAAGAAACGAATCAAATGTATGGCAAAATAAAACAAAGCATGAAAATAAATAAGTAATTTGGAATGTTCTTTGAGTCTGCGGCAAAATTAACATTCTTTCACCAAATAGGAAGAGATTCGATAAAGTAGTTTAATATTTAGGCAGATTTAAAATTTTGGAACTACTTTTATTGAATTTATCATTAGTTATTACAGAACTTATTGTAATGCATGTAATTTTTTAAACATAACCCAAGACATACAAAGTAAAATAAACCGTAATTTTGGATTTGTATATTGAGAACTTCTAGATATCTGAATTTGCTATAGAATGCATAAGTAGCAATTCATATATCTTCCTATAATAACAAAATTAAAATATAAACTTTTTCAAAATCAATTTAAAAATATACATAAATTGTAACAAATGGATTTTGATAAAATATAAGTTAATTTCTAATAGTTTCAAATTGTGAATCTAAAATTTTAATTCATTAGGACAAGCTATTGTTAGATTTTGCTTTAAAAACTACCCACTTTGCCATCTGATTTGAAACTATTAATAATGAATTTAACAATTGCAGTTCCAAACTGTAAACCTGCATATTTTAAAGATAACCCAACAAAATTACTTCTTCTTTGATATCCGAAAGTAAGATTTATCGAAAACTCCAAATATGTTGTAAAAATTAAATATTTAGACTCAATTTTCTTTTTATTTTTGGTACAATTATTACATATAGTCTACTCCAAAGCAAAATGTAAGTCCAACATTAATTAATAGTCAGTTTTCCTTATCAATTGGTACCAGTCACATTTTTATACGGATAATCTTGATATGTCAGAAGGGGTAATTCTTATTTATTTTTGCAAAACTGTACAATTAAAATAATATATGCATAGTATTTTTGTTATTTTAGTGCGCAAAAGCATGTTCGCATTTTTTAATACCATCAAAAACAACAGAAAAATAATCCGTTACATAGTTTTTTTTTAATTTATTGATAGGATTTCGAATTTATTTATTTTCCAACATATATCTTATTGTCTCTGTTGAACTAAAGAATTGAAGAACATTTCTGAAACAACCAATAATATCAGGAGGGACATTTTCTCTTTTACAAGACGATTCCAACAATCAAGCCAATTATTTATCATACGCCATTGTCTAATAACTTTTATTGATTTAGGAAAATATTTCTTTTTCAATTGTTCAAAAACTTCGAACCTATTAAATTTTTATAAATAAGTCAATGCATAAATATTTTTGAATAGCATCTACGTTTTAATTTTTTTAATTAAGTTGTTGTGAATTAAAATATTACGTCGTAAATACTGTATTATTTTCTAATCATGTGAATAATATTTTTCAAAATATATAATTATTCAAAAGGAATCATCACCTACATAACCTAGGAATTCAAATTGGAGAACAGTTTTATTTCTGTGCGTATTGTATATATTATTTTAATTCCTTAGAGTGAATTAGTCTCTACATCTTTATAAAACTTTTTTGTAAAATTAATTAAAACATAACTTTTTGTAAAATCGAATTCTTTAAAGAAATAGCCAGAAACAAGTCATTACCACAATATAAGAAAGAAACATGATTTAATTAAAAAAATATATTAACATGAGCTAATATAAAAATTAAAAGTATACTCTCGAAAAATAACATAAACGTTTTTCCTTAAAAATAAACTCTACAATTTATGAATAAATATCTTACGATTTTAAGAAAGACAATCTGAATATCATGAGAGTAACTATATATGTATTTAGGAAATAGCATAATCCTTTGTTTGAATTATCACAACAGTTTCTAAAAAATAATAGGAAATAAATACATATTACAAGACATATTGCATTTCAACTTCTTGGAATGAAGCTCCGGTAGCAATAATCTTATACTACTTATGCAGACGTGTTTTTTTATTATTGAAAACTAAATTACTTCCATAAGAACAGGCTATATAGATGCAACACATTTAGTTTTAAGATGAAACACATAATTGCCGATTTCATGGAATCCACAAACATCCCCTAAATAAGCTAATTAACACCTCATGAAGTTTTGAAGAAACTAAAATAAAATTATCTTCGAGCATATTATATAGTACGTTAATATACATGTCGGCATATTCTAAGTGGTGGCCATTGAAAAGTTGACAGATGATGTAAGGACGTTATGTAAGTTGCCGAACTGATTTTTCATTTGATTGATATCGCGCACGGTTAGTGGTTTTGTGTGTGTAACTGACGGATAAAACATAGATGAACAGGATGTAGAGCAGGGAGGCGTAGTGCATTTTTTGGTGGCTGAAGGGGTAACGAACGCAGACTTTTTTTTTTTTTTTTTTTTTTTTTGCCAAGTGAAGCAAGTTTATTGTAAACACGGTTTAGTCCGTACATCTGTGAACAACTTGTGCAAGAATTTAAGACAAGACATACAGACAGTCACGAATACACCGAGGACAAGACATGTCCATGCTGCCATCACTATTGTATCATTAGCTGTTTCAGATGAGAAGGTACAGTCCAGACCTGTACCCTTGTGATTTTCACATCTTGAGGCCATTTAAGAAGGCACTCCACAGACAATGGTTTACTTCGGACGACTAAGAGAAGGTTAAGATATGAACATTCTTCCGAAATCAGCCCCAATACTTCTACGCCAGGGGTAGGAACCTACTGGTGATACGATGGGACAAATGCCTCAGAAAATGCGGTGATTAGATTTAGAGTTGTAATAAAATACTTATACTTCTACACCCTGTGTCCACGTTTTATTTGTGCACTATTTAATACCGCTTTTTTTTGTATAAAAACATCGAAGACTATAATTTATTACTCCAGCATCAACGAATTACTTCTCGGAACATTACTAAAAACGAAAGTTCCAGTGTTTGACGTCGGAAATGGTGCAACCATATTAGAAAATAAATCGCCAAAGCGACAACGGATGACATGGCAATGACGGAACCGTGAAATGAATTAATGTTAAACAGAAAATACTAAAAATGTTGAACAAAGCAAATGAGATGCCAATGGGGTACAGTAAAAAAAATAATAATAAAGAAAACGAAATTTTTATAACGGAAGATGATTTTCTAAGAAAGGTGAGATGATGATATCACAATGAGAGAATTCAAGTTAGCGAAATATATTTTAGATCAAAGCAATGGAATAGAAAAAGGGATGAAATCCTCAGAAGTAAGCAATTAAAAAAAGTAATAATGGTAACGAATGTTATGCAGGAAGACAAAGTAACAAGGGTACACAGAAAAATAACAAACTTAAGGGAAATAAAATAAAATAAAATAAATAGCAAAGGAAACAATTTAAGATTAAAGAAAAATGAATGAAGTTGAAATTACCCCAGAAGAAATAAAGCATGTAAAAAAAAAGATAGAAATAACAAACAGGACTCGCCATTGTATTTAAAAATTTAAAAAAGTAAATGTGATTTAAAAATAGAAATAAGAAATTTATTTTAAACGCACAAAATGTAAGTAAATTTAAATGTTTATGTCAAATAAAAAAATACTAATTTAGTATTTTTGTTAATTTAGTGTGTAAAACTAAGTTAGCATTGTTCAGTATCATATAAAGCAACATGAAAAAAAAATATTTTGCAAAAAGAAAACATTATTTTCAATGAATTGCTCCCTAAAATGTATAGATGAGCTTTCAGATTTAATTATCTTTCAACGTATATCTTAACGTCTCCTTGGAGTTAAATGATCTAAGATTTTTTAACTAACAATCAATAATTTATAAAATGAGACTCATTTAGCTGTCGATTTTAGCACTTACGGAGATATTTCATTTCTCCTCACTGTCAAAGCATTTTTATTGATTTCGATAAAAATCTAATGCTTTATGGTTCAAAAACTTCGAATCTATTCATCTCGATCCTTTAAACTTATGTTATTGTAGAAGAAATTTTATTGATTTCTAAAAAAACTAATGCTTAATAGTTCAAAACTTCGAAACTATTCACGTTTTATAAATAAGATAATTTATTATATATATATATATATTAGCTTTTTCGAAAACGTATCGTTAAGCTTTCAAAGTAAATTTTATTGCAACATATCTCTCTATGTCTTTGTAGACTTAAAGCTTTGGAAAACTTATTCCTGACAATGAGTAATATCAAAAGGGACATTTTGTGTTTGAGCTGTTTATTGCAGCAGTTTAGTGGAGATTGTATCACTCGTCATTTTCGAAGCCTTATTATTAATTCAAGAAAAACAAAATAGACGAAATTTGACTGAAGTATAATCGTGGATTAGGAAGCCTGCATACAATTTAGAATATTCCCTAACTTTACATTTATTTATGTATGTTGAAAAAAATTAAAAATATTTGTTAAGTTGTAAAAAAAAAATAACAAAAGTTTTAATATTGTACGACAAAATTAATCATGCAAAAACAGTTTTGTGCCGACGTTAAATCCAGGTTCCATACTTTTCAGTTTTCACGTTTTCATATTATTGCTGATTACGTTGCATCTTGATTATATCTGAAACAAAAAAATAATTAATTAAAAATTAAAATATAATGAAATATTATTACATTTGATTATATATTTAATTATAACATGAAAAACGAAATTTGTTTTTCGTGCAGAGTTTGAAGAAAATTTATTTTCCTATACCTAAATAAAAAGAAACATGTAAATCCATTAACTCTTTCAAAAGTTATCTCGGCAAAATTCCGCTGAAAAATATTGTTTCGAGATAACCGGTATCAATGGTTTGCCTTCGCATGTGTCAGCGACTCACGAGGCGAAAGTTTACAGCATGTGCTATCATAATTGCAGGGATTCCCCTATCTGATCAGCCTTACTAAATTATCAAAGGTTCTAGTATTATGAAAATAAAAATGTTAAATGTATATTTTATCGTCATTTTAAACCTTTCTGCTCATATAAATACTTCAAAAGAATTGATTCAGATATTTCAAAGATTTTTATACCATGTTTTCTATATTTTGCTTCTTTACAATGAAATAAATTATTTTTTACAATTAAAGTATTTTTCTGTACGTATCATTAAAGTACAACTATATTGTTTTCATCATAACTTTTATTATTTCTTTGAAATAAATATTTGAAATACTTGTAACTAACAATAAAAAAAATAATGAGACAGTTTTTATGTTTTAACTGAAAATTCTAACCCTTAAGAAGATTGTTTCAGTCCTATCATTGTCTAAGCTATTTTATTAGGTAGGGTTTATTAGGTATTTTATTGACAAAATTTTAATCCTGATAATTACAAAAGTTTTAAATCAAGAGCTATACATTACTTTTTATGTAATTTTATTTTATTTTTTTCCAGATTATTTGAGGAGAAAAACAACGTGGAAAATCATTTTTGTAAAATTACATATACTACAAAAAATTTTAAATGTAAGTGATAAATAATTTTATTCAGAAATTTAACATAAAATTAAATGTGTACATTTGGATTTAAAAATTCAACGTATAGATTTACCATTACAGTTTATTTATTAACTTATAATAAAATATGCGTTATTATTTCAGAAACATTATTGATTGCATAACTATAAATTTTTATTACTATTATGGTTTACGTAATGTGTAATGATACAATAGGTATTGAAATTCATTCTTATATATTAAAAATAAAAGTTATATTTTAAAAAATATATTTAAAAAAAGTAATTATTATATTTTTTTTATCTATACAATGAGAAATATGCATTTTGTTAGCATTACAGAAATCATTTTTGTAAAATTACATATACTACAAAAAATTTTAAATGTAAGTGATAAATAATTTTATTCAGAAATTTTACCTAAAATTAAATGTGTACATTTGGATTTAAAAATTCAACGTATAGATTTACCATTACAGTTTATTTATTAACTTATAATAAAATATGTGTTATTATTTCAGAAACATTATTGATTGCATAACTATAAATTTTTATTACTATTATGGTTTACGTAATGTGTAATGATACAATAGGTATTGACATTCATTCTTATATATTAAAAATAAAAGTTATATTTTAAAAAATATATTTAAAAAAAAGTAATTATTATATTTTTTTATCTATACAATGAGAAATATGCATTTTGTTAGCATTACAGAAATCAATATGCATACAGCGAATTGTTCTGTAAGAAGAAAACATTCGTTTCAATAAATATATATATATATATATTTTAAGTATTGTTAAGCTGTAAAAATAAATTATCTTCCACGATATCTCGTAATCACGTGGTAGAATTAAATGATCAAAGAGCTTTTCACTAACAATCAATAATATAAAGAGTTTTAGTTTCTGTTTGTGTTTGTTATTATAGCAATAAAGTGATATTGCTTTCACCATCGTTGTGCATTTTTATTTATTTATTTCGAAAAGCAGTGGAATATTTACAAACAGAAAAACCATTTACCATAGCTTCAAGAAATAGTTTCTTTTTCATATTAGACTTTTTAAGGTATAGTTAAGCTATTGAAATACATGTTTTCCGACCATATCATCTAAACAGTCACAGATATAAAGAGTGAAAGTTACTGTTTAAGCTGGTAATTTTATCACTTAAAGAATGTGACTCTAATCATCGTTTTCCAAGAATTTTTATTTATTTCAAAATGAAGTTGAATGCTAATAGATACAAAGGCCATTTATAAGAAATATTTTATTTTTCATATAAGTACATATTTTACGTACAGTTACGCTATCGAAATAAATGTTTTCCAACCATATCACCTACACAATCACTAATATAAAGAGTGACAGTGACTGTTTAAGCTTTTAATTTTAGCATTTAAGGGTAAGCTGGTAATTATAGCTTTTATCACCATTGGCCAAGCATTTTTAGGTGCGTTCGTAATTATATAAATACGTAGCACCTAATGTCGTCGCTTGGTCCGTCCGTCTGTCCGTCCGTCCGTGCGTCTGTCTGTACGTCCGTCCGCATATAACAACGCAAAAACTACCCAACCGAATGGTTTGAAATTTAAGATATATTATCTTTGCAGAATTTTGTCGAGACATTTCAAATTTTATAAAAATCGAATCAAAACTTTAGGAGATATTAATAAAAATATTTATTAAGAAATTTGATTTTTTTTAATCGGTGCTTTCTTGTTACAGGAGCTTCCGAAGTTTAATCGTCCAGCGACCGGTATACTTATTTTATGACAGAAATTAATCTGCAGACGATATAATTCATTTCACATAATTAAAAATCATCAAGATCTGAATATTTATATAACTAGCTATAGTTCGAACGCACCTCATTTGTTTGACGTACAATGTCCAACTTGTTATTTATTTAAAAAAAGAAGGTGAATGCTTATAAGATACAAAAGCCATTTATAAGAAATATTTTATTATTCAAATAAGTACTTATCTAAAAGTACAGTTAAGCTAAATAAGTAAATGTTTTCGAACCATATCATCTAAACAGTCACTAATATAAAGAGTGACAGTTACTGTTTAAGCTTGTAATATTAGCATTTAAGGGATATGACTTTGATAAGGATTTAGAAGAATTTTTTTTTTCAAAATACATTTTTTAAAGCATAGTTATACTATCGACATAAATGTTTTGTAACGATATCAATTAATGGTTCAGAGTGGATTTTAATTATGTAGCCGATAATTCCTGGAATTAGGGAAATATTTTGACGCTCATTATTGTATTAAGGTCTCTATTTGTTGTGATAAAAATATAGCCCAGCAATTAGAATTGACACTAGAGAAGTTAAAAAATGTAAGTTATTAAAAATATCGTATATTTATTCTAAACATATAAAATGAAACAAAGTTGTAAAAACTATTTGCAAAAATATATCTTAATATATATATAATAGACATTCACAATACATTTCAATATCACAGAATACAGTAGAGAAACATATCATTTGTTAAACGAAAAATAAATAAATGAACCACTTTCTAAAAAAACCGTTAAGCTACGAAAAAAATTATCTTCCAACATATCTCATAATGTCTCGGCGAAGTTAAAAGATGTAAGAGCTTTTCACGAGCTATCTATATTGTAAAGAATCCACGATGTTGTGTGTTTTTGAAATGGGGTAGCGTGGAGCCGATTTCACAATGGATCACCTTCATTAAATATTTCAGAACAAATTTTATTTAAAAAGCGTTCTTGAAATTTCTAGAGGTAAAAATTAGTTACAACAATTTTTTTTAGCTGAGTTCGCTCGACTTGTAATTTATAGCAAATCACCAAATAGTCCAGTCTTTTACAGTAGTTTTAGAATCTTAAAGTCTTAACTAGTGCTATTTTTCACTCTCCCCGAAAGGTCAAATCCAAGGCTGTTGCCTTGACTTCAGAGAGATCGCACTCTCTCATTCAAAAATCTGTCAGCAAACCTGTCCTTAGATGAGTGTTTTCCACCAACACTCGTTCTCCTGCCGAAACTCTAACTAACCTCCTCTCGATCCTCTTCTCCGGTCCGTTTCTTCGAACAAAAGATTCTCCGATCACCAATCAAAAAAAGTTTTAGTTTACGTCATTGGATAAAGCCTTTTTAGGGAGGTCTTACTGAACTTTTAAATGTTCACGCAGGAAATTCCCACGATCTGAGACCCCACATATAGACGGTCAGATCAGAGAAATATTTGCTGTCTAGCAATTTCAGTTTCACAAGATTGATCGAAGCTCATCTTTTCCTATTGTAGTAACCGGCATTCTTGTCACCCCCACAGCTAAGCGTGAGAAAAGTTTTCCAACTCTTGGGAACTTCTATCTTTGATTACTCTGCCTAATTAGCAGACTGTGAGAGATTTACTGAAATTGTTACAACACCCCCACCATCAAAACATTTTCCGGGTTAAAACGCGGAAAATCTGCAAAAAAAGGATTAGCTCAACATATTTGAGTGGCTCAAATAACATTTCAATTTAACCTCACTATATACATCAGTGACCTAATTTCTTATATACTGCTTACCATTGCTTGAACATCTAGCTTTAGAGACTTTTTTTTTTTTGAAAGATACTTTTTTACTACACATGCCCAAAATAACAATAAAACTAAAAATAATCAAATATGTACAAAAGATTGGATTTTACTCAAATACTTACTACTGAATTTCTTTACTTGTGTTTGCCGAACAATACGTTTTACACAACCGTTCAATTTCTTTAACAAGAGTGTCACAAAGGCGTGAATTTCCACTGTCCCTACTCTCTTTCAACAGAATTTCGAAGGATTTTAGAAAACTCTTTGTGAATCCGCTCACTTCCTCCAGATTAACTTTCGAATGATAACCCTTCCTGTCAACACTCACTTCCATATTTTCGCGTTTATTTTTCGAATTACCCTGCCGGTCGAAAACCAACTCATCTACTTTCCTTGACCTTTTCAAAAGGGTTTCTTTTTCCCCAATACACTGAGAACGGTGGTTCTTCATTTCGGGGGGGAATGACGAAAGATTTTCTTCCTGCCCTTGTGGATCTGTTAAAGGGTTTATCTCAATCCCCGGGTTCTCAAAACTGGAATTAGTTTGCGATTTTTGCTTTCGCTTTATCTTTTCATTTATTAAAGCCTGCGTCTTATTACCTAAGATATAGTGTTTAATTTTAGAGTGTCTAGGCAGGATTGCCGCTTTCGTATTTACATATCCGAGACCTTTTATTTCCATTTTTATACGTGCCACTCTAAATCGTTTTGGATATTTATCAAATGTCTGTTTAAGCCAAACATATTCATTGCCTAATTTGCTCTTATTTACCAAATTCCATGGGCAAACACAATACGAGCTACCTGAATCTCTAAGTACACACGCCTTCTTCCCATTTATTTTGTTTTCACTCAAAAAAGGTCGGAACAAGCTTTTGTCTTCGCTTATATCGCCTAAGTGATTTATGCTCTCGAAAGATTTTACTTCCGTAATATCCCTTTGTCTTTTCGGACAACGTGCCATTAGGTGAAATTCGCTTCCACACGTATGGCAACGCCTCTTTCGTTCAAAGATACGTTCCCTGTCTTTAATTTCTTTGTCTCGCCAATTTATTTTTTTGTCGGAATTTTTTTCTTCTCCAGAATTTCCCTCGAGTTTCGTTTCTTCAGATTTCCTATCATAAAAAGATCTCGCATTCTCTTTTTTATCTGAAATCCCTTTCACTGCTTCGTATTCGTCCAGACATTTTGCCAAAACTAACGGGTCTTTGTAGTTTGCCCACGAATCAATGAAATGCTCTTTCATTTCACTAGAAGCACGGAGCTTGATCTGGTCAGTTATCAATAAATTTTTCAGACTACTGAAATCCGTAACACCTAAACCATTCAACCAACCCTCTAAATAACTATTGAGTTCAAAAATAATATCTTTCCATGGAGCATCTGGATTGCGTGGATGTTTCATTAATTTTTGACGATACGATTCGGGACTCATACGGAATCGTTCAAGCAAAAACTTTTTGACGTATTCAAAGTTATCCGTCTGATCTTGCGGTTCCCTTAAAATTAACTCTGCAATTTCTACCGGCACTAAAGCTAATAAATGCGTCACTAAGTCACCTGTCTCTATTTCCGCTTTGGTCGCCTGTCGTTCGAACAAATTTAAAAACAAAGTTATATCCGAGCGTTCTGGATCAAATCGATGCATGATTGTTCGAAGCGGCAATTTAGGTGTGCGTTCCGACCCGGTACTGTTAGTTGAACTACGTCTATTTGCATCTTGCGTCAATCTAAGTTGTTCTAACGTAAATTCGCGTTCTTTTTGTTTTTCCTCTCTTTCTCTTTCTTCTTTCTCCCTTTGTTTTTCCTCTTTATCCGCGGCTATCTTGTCTTCGCGATCTTTTATGATATACGCAGCTTGCGTGAATGCAAAATCTTTATCGTAATCATCGGCAGCTTCGATTTTTTGGATAATTACCGGTATTGTCATTTTTCCCTATTTCCACTCCCAATTCTTCCGCTAAATTCTGCAAATCAATTTTCCTGCACTGTTTCAGATCAGTTACTTCTTGCATTTTAAAATTTTATGTAAATACAATATAAAGATGAAAATGATAGTTTCGCTCGCTAACTTATGCAATAGGGATTCTAACACTTTATGGAAATTTTTCTGCAACTACCCACATAATACTAACAATTTTAAATACAATTCAATTTGAGGAATAATAAAAATAGTATACATATAAAAATAGACTTTCAATATTGTAAAATTTTCAATACACTGACACGTTTTGGTGTCGATCATACACATTTAAAACAAATTTAGAAATTTGAAATTCTGTGTTCATAATTCAACCAATACTTGATATTTCTGACCCCGCAGGTAACAAAATGACCGCTTTTTGCAACTGCTGAAAAAATTTTCCTAACATCACATATTCAAAATATTTGATTATCAACAACATCTATTGTTTCACTAATAATATAAAAAGTACACCTTTGAAATCTTTCAATCATGAATAACTAGACAATCGACTTATTTGAAAAATCAAAATTTTTATCTCTTTTTTTTTTTTGAGAAAAAAAAATTATATATATACACATTTAGCCTGACAATCCTTATATTATTTTACTGCCAAAAGAAAATTCACACTATCAAATTTTATGCTGATAACAAATATACATAAAATTTTTCCAAATATGTTAAAAGTTATTAGATTTAAAAATTTATCATAATTTATCATATATCAATATTCACATAAAAAATTTCTCAGAAATGAATTTTCCTCACTAAAGAATATATAAACAAAATGAGAGCCACTCAAAAATGAATTGAGCTTACCTTTTCTACAGTCTTTGTCTGCATTATCTGTCGCCGGTTTCGGGTCTGGCCTAGACGTCGTCGATTTCACAGGTTATCTCGGTTTGTCGACTCCTGATGTTTCCTAGAAAGGGCTTGCTTCGGACTTATTCTCTGTAAACACGGGCTTGCTTCCAGGACGGAACTGTGGTCTGTCGTGACAATGCAAGGGCTTGCTTCGGGCTTGTTCTCTGTAAACACGGGCTTGCTTCCAGGACGGAACTACGGTCTGTCGTGCCAATGCAAGGGCTTGCTTCGGGCTTGTTCTCTGTAAACACGGGCTTGCTTCCAGGACGGAACTGCTGTCTGTCGTGACACTGCAAGGCTTGCTTCGGTCTCTGCTTTCCTCTCCTGAACTGGCGTCAGATCTTGCGCGCTTAGATGCGGGCGGGCGTCACTGCTACTGTCTGGACTCTCTTCACTAATGCTAATAAATTTTTGTCGAAACATCCGACTCGCTTGCCACCAGCTGTAAAGAATCCACGATGTTGTGTGTTTTTGAAATGGGGTAGCGTGGAGCCGATTTCACAATGGATCACCTTCATTAAATATTTCAGAACAAATTTTATTTAAAAAGCGTTCTTGAAATTTCTAGAGGTAAAAATTAGTTACAACAATTTTTTTTAGCTGAGTTCGCTCGACTTGTAATTTATAGCAAATCACCAAATAGTCCAGTCTTTTACAGTAGTTTTAGAATCTTAAAGTCTTAACTAGTGCTATTTTTCACTCTCCCCGAAAGGTCAAATCCAAGGCTGTTGCCTTGACTTCAGAGAGATCGCACTCTCTCATTCAAAAATCTGTCAGCAAACCTGTCCTTAGATGAGTGTTTTCCACCAACACTCGTTCTCCTGCCGAAACTCTAACTAACCTCCTCTCGATCCTCTTCTCCGGTCCGTTTCTTCGAACAAAAGATTCTCCGATCACCAATCAAAAAAAGTTTTAGTTTACGTCATTGGATAAAGCCTTTTTAGGGAGGTCTTACTGAACTTTTAAATGTTCACGCAGGAAATTCCCACGATCTGAGACCCCACATATAGACGGTCAGATCAGAGAAATATTTGCTGTCTAGCAATTTCAGTTTCACAAGATTGATCGAAGCTCATCTTTTCCTATTGTAGTAACCGGCATTCTTGTCACCCCCACAGCTAAGCGTGAGAAAAGTTTTCCAACTCTTGGGAACTTCTATCTTTGATTACTCTGCCTAATTAGCAGACTGTGAGAGATTTACTGAAATTGTTACAATATTATAAAGAATAATACTTTCTGTTTTTGCTGATGATTTTAACACGTATGGGGATATTTTATCGCTCATCATTCTCCAAGCATTTTTATTTGTACCAATAGAATGTAAAGTTTATAGCTACAAAAATTTCGTATTAGGCATTTCTTAGACATTTATTCCATTTATATATCTTCAGTTTCTTTTGAAATAAAATAAAAAATCAATTAAAGTCAAACTTTTGAGGAAACTTTTTAATTATTTTTTCAATGCATAGAAAAGCTTTCAAAATAAATTATATTACATAAAAAATGTATTCGCAAGTGTTTTCTCTTAAAATTCTTTTAATACCCACATAACACAAAATCATAATTTACAAAATGTGGTAACTAAAGTAAATATTAAAATTATCTGTGGTCACACCCATTTTTTATGTAAGATATATTATTCGAAAATAATTTCAGTAATGTGGCACAAATCATTCCCTAAGTTTTCCAACCATTTTTTATGAAGAGTTTATTGGAAGTATCCAAACTTTTGAGAAGCTTACAGAAAACTTCTTTCTGCAAGGTGGTCGAGCAGGATAAGCTATCAGGCAGTGTGCTAGAGAGTAGTAACCGATTTTGTGTTCTCAAAAGCACTGCAGATGCGCCCTGCACAATTTCTACGGATTTCTTGTCCATTGTTCTGACGCAAACTATGCAGGAGAGTCCACATTCCATGCCCCAAGTGCTATTGGGATAGGGAAGCAAAACACTATCTATGCTACTTTATAGGTACTTTTGAGGAATTATTTTGACTCCTTCATCAACAAAAACAAGCAGATTCGCCGCAAACTAAAACTTTCTTAGGGTTTTGCCTTCTTTCGATACTGTCTGAAGACGAATTAAACTGCGGCAGAATATGAATTTTTGTCAATTGTTTTGTCCGGTTAAACCGTGCATTTTTAACAAAAGTATTTTAACTGCAAATCATAGGCGGTGTCTTAATTGGTGTCATCCATATTTGATAATCAACCTGGCACATAATCAGCCTTGATCACTGAAAGTTTTCGGAACTGTTTCCGTTTGTTATTCGAAGACGGGAGTTTGTTTTCCCAGCTGGATTCCTAGAAACAGTTTCACAATTTGTCGACTTGTCTATGGATTTTTTTTTTAATCTAGTTTGCGTCTTTTATTTTCACAACATTCGGACCGTGTTGATATCATTTTAAGGTCACACTGTTTTTTTTCAAATGGAAATGTGTTTTAAAGCATTATTTCAACTTCAATTTATCCGGGTTATTTTTGTCACACTACATGTTTCACCATATATATCAATGTCTATTTGTAAACCTTGTTACTAACATTCTCTAATATAAATAGTGACTTTATGATTTATTGTTGTTGTTTTTGTTGTTGACATGACAGACAGACAGACAGCGCCCACCCTAGGGACCAGCTTTTGGCTAATGGCCAGGACGAACCCCTAAGCCGAGGGAGGGAAAAATATTACTATCCAGCGCTAGCTACAATAATTACAAGTTATACTACAATTTTACAAAGTATAAACGTTACCCAATATTACCACAAGGCTGGGCGAACGTTGAAATTATTACAATAATTGATATTTTACATAAAATTTATTTATAGGTATTTATATAGCTTTTTGAGGTTAACATTATAAGGACAATTATTTACAGTCGTACATTTTGAATGCATTAATACGTATACAATAACCTTTAGAGATATAATATATTTTTCAAAATGATTGCAATATATAATTGCAATATAAAATTCAAACAATTTTATTTACACACAATAACATTTTGAAATACAGTATATACAGTAACCCCTCACCCACACGCGACGTACGACAAACAAACCTCGTCACTAGAATCTTTTATAAAAGTAACACCCATACTCAAATGAAAAAAAAAAACCCTTTTTTCCCCTTTTTCGTCCTTTTTCCTCTTTTTCTTTTCTTTTTTTTTCATTCTTTACTGTTTAAAACAGTGGTACGAAAAAGCAACCACCGAACATCGCGCATAAGTGAGAGGTCACTGTATTTACAATTTGGTACTGTTACATTACACGAAACAAACATTTTTTTTATTTATTTCTTTTTCTAAGAGAAATAACTGACTATAAGAGGAATTTGTATTTAATAAATGAATATTTTTGATTTAAGATATTTTAATTTTCGTAAAATTGAAATAGTTGCTTTTTGTCAGATAGTATATCTAGAATATTGTCAAGAGGTATTTTAGTTTCTATATATGTGAATTTATACCTCATAAATTTACATTTGTCAAATAAATAATGTAGTGGGTCACCTCTCTGACCACACTGACACAAGACATCATCTTTTCTGCCAATTCTATGTAAAAATATAGGAAAACTTCCACATCCAGTGAGGAAGTAGAGTGAGACATTATATTTACATATAAGTGAGCATTGAACCTTTGGAACAATACTATGAGTAAACCCGCCGCACCCTGAGGGGTCTAAGTTGTGCAGCCACTTGTCCAGCAATTGCAATTTAATAAGCTTAGTAAGTAAAGAGCATGGAAGTTTAACTTCCTTGCTTACTGGCAAGTTGCAGTACTGTGCGGCCTCGTGCGCCAGCTTGTCCGCCAGTTCGTTGCCCACAATGCCCACGTGTCCTTTCACCCACGTGATATAGAAAACTTTATTTTTATTTTCTTTTAGTAATTTATGAAGGTCAAATATTTGTTTATATTTAGGGAACAAATTGTTTAATGCTAATACTGTTGATTTGCTGTCTGAAAAAAAAATTGAGATTTTTTTATTTGTTAAGACAGCCCATTTTATTGAGTTAATAACTGCTGTACGTTCAGCTTGAAATACTGTGTTGTTATTTTGAATTTTGCAAGATTGTTCTTTTATTTTAATTTGATCTTTAAAGGCGACATAAGCATATGCTGTTTTGTCATCTGTTTTAGAACCATCAGTATAGATCTGTGTTATGTTAGGTTTGTTTATGTTTACATCCGTCAAAATTAAATTGTTAATATATATTTCAGGATTTGTTTGAAATTTATAGACTTGTTCTTCAATTTTGTTATATTCAAATCTTTGATTATTAAATATTAAGATGTCTTTATTATTTTTCATTTTGTATTTAAGATTTTTTGCTTCTAATGTAAATAATAACGGTGGAATGCCCAAGAGCACCTGAAGTGTGTGTGTTGATACATTCTTATAACAATTTGGTATTGATGTTATGCAAATTCTTTGTATTGATTGTAAGTTTCTTTTATCAATTATTCTCAGATTATCGTACCAAGCCTCGGAGCCGTAATTGATATTTTTCTCGAGGACAGTAAGGTACCATTCTCGAAGAAAATCTCGTCTTACCCCCCATGTCGTTGAAAAAACTCTTTTAATGGATGATGTTAATAATAAAATTTTACTTTTGATATTTAATATATGTGTATGCCAAGTTAGATTACTTTCATAGTGAATACCTAATAATTTAAGTGTTTCAACACGTTTAATTTTAATGTTATTCAGTTTAATTTGAGGTTCTCTGTTTCTTAAAATGTTTTTACCCAGCTTTATTTATACCGTTTTGACTGTCGATATTTTAAGTTTTAGTTTTGTACAGATATTACTAAACAGCGATATCATTTTATTTGATTTATCTTCAAGTTCTCGTCGGCTATTTGCCACTATGGTCATATTAAAATCATCACAAAAAGCTTTTAAGTTACGGAATGTTTTAGAATATGTGATTAATATAATGTTCGCTATAAGCAGCCAGAGCAGGGGACCCAAACAGGAACCCTGCGCGACCTTGGTATGTTTGTCGCCAGTGAAAGTACTATGAAGTATAAGTTTTCTCTGAAAGAGGGGTGCCAGAGCCTCAAGAGAAGTTGGATTTCTAAAGCTTGTCTCCTAATTTTGAACCAATTCCAGACGAAAGACCTGCACCTGGATTGGCATCCCCAGAGGTAACGCGTATTCTAAACTTGGAGGACATTGGAGCCATGAACAGATTTTAAGTGCACCAGCTCCCATTAACGTACACGGTCCCACAGCCGCAGCAGCCGAGAGATGTAGTCACCCTCCCAAACAGTGACCACGGTCGATGCTGCTTCGCTTTCGGTGATCTTACGAGAACCCATCTTATTCATCCGCGCCACTGTGGGACTTTATGATTTACCTGGCGATTCTAAAACTCAAGACATTATTTTATTTTTTTATCATAATTAAGACGTATTTATTGATTGCTATAAAATTCCAATGTTCTCCATTCTTTTTCAATGAAATAAGGAAATAATATATAAAGAAAACGTTTTCAAAACAGAACAGGAAATTGAAACTTAGTTGTATAAATAATTGAAAAAATCAATTTCACTATATATATATATATATAATAACTTTAATTTTTTTTGTAACATATAAAGAAAGAGAGAATTAACTCCTTTGTTAGATGAAAACATTCTTCTCTTTGAAACACTTTCTTAAATTTTCTTTGCAATAAAAATAAATTTGCTTCCTACATACTTGGTAATTTCTGCGATGAACTAAAGGATCGAAGAGCTTTTCAGTAACAATCAATAATAGAAAATGTGACAGTCACTGCGAGAACTCTCGATTCCAGCAGTTAAGGGGATATTTAATCGTCATTATTGTCAAAAAATATATGAAAGTTTATCAAAAACTTCGAATGATATACTTTATTTTCTGCTTTTCTAATTTGTATTTAAGCTTGTAAGCTTTTGTAAAGCTTCTTTCTTTAAAAAAAAATCTATATTTTACTGTGAGAAGTTCATTTAATACATATTTTAATAGAGTTTTATGATATCAAAATGTAATTTATGCATCTTACAACAAGCTGTATTGCAATGCCACTTTGAATTAAACAAAATGGGATTTAATGTCACTAAAAATCTATAAATTTTATTAATTAGATTCTATAACTAAAGGAAATAATTTATTGTTCAAATTTTTGCAATTGATTTTCTTAACTGTAAGGAAAATTTATATGTTTATAATAAAAAGTTTGAAACAATACTGTTCGCATTTATTTTACAAATTTTCAGTTAAGGACAGATTAAAAAAGAGGTAATTAATGCATTTTGTAAAAATAAAATGAATTATAAGAATTGTGAAGAAAAGTCACATTGGTATTAAGTACAGAAGTAATAATTAAATATCCGATCTTAAAATAGAGGATCTTAAATTACAGAAGATAATCTCAATAAATAACATATTTTACATAGTACTAATGATAATATTGTATGATTTTAGGTGCGTTCGAAATTATATAAATACGTAGCACCTATAGTCGTCGTCTGATCCGTCCGTCTGTCCGCATATAACAGCGCAAAAACTACCCAACCAAACGGTTTGACATTTAAGATATATTATCTTTGCAGAATTTTGTCGAGACATTCAGTACTCTAGAAGATATTAATAAAAATATTTATTAAGAAACTAGCAGTACCCCGACTTTGCCCGGGTTAACATAAATTAAAATACAATAATACGACAATAACAATGACGACAATATGATTTGTGCATACTCAACCATAAATCGATAAAAAAGACAGATAGAAAAAAAAAGCGTTACTTTAACTCAATCATAGTAAAATTTCTCAGCTTTATAAATGAGAATGCGTGTTTTCTTTGCGCATACAATATAAAAATATACGATTTCCCTGACAATGAAAAAAAAATTACCAAATGTCGTAACATTTTGCGAAATTCGCTTTCATATGGTATCTATCTATATTATAAAACAAAAACATATCCGTGAGTAATGTCAATATTATATTGATGCGACGACCTAACCATTAAAGTTTGCTTGTACTGCATTTTTGTAACTACTAAACATCGCATAATTTCATTTTTTAAACTATCAATTAAAAAACATACACTTTCAAATGTAGTTTGAAAAGTTTATCTCAATTTACTGATTTTTTTTTATGGATTTTAAAGTATGTATATTTTTAAATCTGTGTCCAATCCAATTACGAAATATTAACTTATTTGATCTTTATAAAGTAAAGACATGTGTTTCTAAACATAGCACATTCAATTTTTATGCGGTCGAATAATATAAATGTACTCTCAATGTTATTCGCTTGAAAAACGTATCTGAATTTACTGATGTTTTATGGACTTTAAAGTAATTTTAATTTAATATTCTGGAAAATTGTATGGTAAAAATATGTTAAACTTATACTTTGGCGGCCAATACATTCTGTGGAAATTACGCTACTTTGTGTAATTGCTATAAAATATTAATATTTTGTGAATGAAAACCGGCACATTATTTAAAATATGACGACACTTTCACTGGGGTAGATTTTCCTCTGAACCGATACGTGTCTAGTTAAAACAAATTCTTTCACTTCATGAATCATGTACGAATATGCATTTATATTTACAGATAGTGTGCATGTTTGTCAACTTAACGTAGGCAAAACGTTGAGCTAAATTGCTTGAAGTTTCGCCAAGTTCCTAGTAATTTTCAAATAGTTAGAATACATTGTATTATGTGTAGGAAATAATACATTAAGAATTACTAACTCCGCAAGAATTATTACGTTTCGCCTACAGTTAATTGAGAAAAACGACTTTTCTTGAGTGCGTGACGTTACATGCACATTTGTATTTAAAACATGAAAGCAATGAAAGAAATTCAATACTACTGTACTCATAGAAAAAATTTAAACAATATTATTAAATATGAAATTTAACTCAGAGATTATATTTACAATGTTATTTAAACAAAATTTGTAAAATTGCGTTTTGAAATTTTGTGATTTTTGATGCAAAACATTATTTCTCAAAAAAATATTGTTCTTTTAAGAATTGGCTAATAATTTCGAAGCTGGTGAAACGAAAATGACGCCACGTTGTCTAACTTATAAAAAATGCATTAATTTTTAAAATAAAAATAAATATTTTACATTTTAAAAAATACATTTTTTTTTTTTCGATAAACCATTTTACTTTTAATCCCTTTTGTTTTAACACACTTTTATGAAGAAAAAATAATGGAAAATACTGTATTGTTTTCTTTAAATCCAATTTTTATTAATAGTGGGCATCTATTGTCCACCTGCATCCAAGGAACTTAAATATGGCTCCTTGGTTGAGGTTCAAGCTGAAAAAAGTTACGATGTAATGATTGCTAAACGTTAATATTTGACAGACGATTTTTGATTATGTAGAATAAATTGAATCATGTAGTTAAACATATGTTTTTATTTCTTAGAAAATTTTCTTTAACCAGTGTAAACAATTTGCCTTTGTAAAATTAGTAGCTAAGTTATTTATTTTTATCTCCAAACACATTTAAATAAACGTACTGTGCCGTATAAAGCACTTATAGTAATCTTTGTAATATGCGAAAAAAAATCACAACTGACAATATTGACACCAGTTTCGGATTTCAAATTATACTGAGTGCATCGGAAATTGGTTTATAAAAATATTGTCCATACACAGTTTCTTTGAATGGCAACAGGAAAGAAATTGCTTTAGAAATTGAAAAGAAAATTAGATTTTTGTAATGATAACCTATGGGAGATGTTTGAAAACAGTGGTAAATAATAGTCTGATAATTTTTTTAAGTTGACAGTAATTTTACTCGTGTTCTAAAACATATGTACATCAAGTTTCATTCAAATCGGAGAAAAACTGTAGATTTGTATATGGAACATACATACATACCAAGAACGGTTTTTATATATATTATTATAGATTTGAATTTTTTTTTAATCGGTGCTTTCTTGTTATATGAGCTTCCGAGGTTTAATCGTCAAGCAACAGGGATACTTATTTTATTACAGAAATTAATTTGCAGACGATATAACGCATTTCACAGAATTAAAAATTATCATGATCTGAATATTTATATAACTAGCTATAGTACGAACGCACCTCATTTGTCACGTTTGACGTACAATTACCAACTTGTTTTCTGCATATTTTACTACATGATAAATATAAAGTTGCATTAAATGATATGCTCTTATATGAAGCGAGATTGATATAAAAATGTCGCATAACAAGTGTTTGAGTCCAATGTTTGTCATGTACTCTGTGGACAAAAAGTGGGTATAGCTGAAAATTCTACAACTAAAAGAAATATTTTTTCACTCATCATTGAGCAATTTCTTTTATTCATTATGATGAAAATTCTCATGTTTATAAATGCTTAAGATTCAAACGAGAATGTTCCGACGTTTATTTTTATTAATATTTATTAAGGACAAAACAAAAGAGGGTATAGAATTACAGTCTTATGTAATTTTATTTATTTTATGTCTTTTTAGATTTGTATAACTGATTCCTGAAAATTAAGAACTGTATAAAAAAGTGCCTTTTAAAGAAGAGTTAGAAACAAAATCCCACCTGAAGAAAACGTCCCGAATAATATCAGTTAATGCTCCTGAAACATATGGTACCTATCAAACTCATCTTATCATTCAAGAGAGACCAGTTTGATTCAAGGGGAGAAAATTGAATATTCCATATAAGAAAATTTCATTAGTAATTAATTTATGAATAATTATAAATTTAATAAACCTAATTTATCTAATACTACTTATGTTTCTGAATATTATATAGAAATAATATTTTTATATGTTTAGAACTCAATTTATGTTAAACTATGTGTCGGATTTTAAAATGACAGTTGAATGAATATTGATGTTAAATGAAAACATTTTGAATAGGAAAAACAGTAAACGTAATTAAAATTTTTATTTTAGTATGTAATCCAGTAATAACTATATGTGTAAATTTTCTTTAGGCGATAACCACATAGTGCACATAAACCATAACATATTATTCATTTCTTTGGTACAATCTTTATAAAAAGGTATAAAGCATAGATACAGCTTTTATTTCTGTAATATCTTATTTTAACTTGTCCTTGCTCGCGATTTGAGCATTAGGGTAGAGCGCTCTTCTATTAAATTTATTTTACTTCGAATCACATTTAACCGGGGTGAGAAAGTTGCTTTATCATATCATTATTCTGAATAAAAAATATCTTTTAAAAATAGTAATATTTAGTACTGTTTCAAGGTTATAAAATATTTAGTAAAAATGTGAAAGTTGCGCATTTCCTCATTTTATTGTCAAACATATAAACTATTAAACTATTATTAATATTAAATTACTTTAAAAAGCTGGTCATTTTATACTAAAATTATGTAATATGTATATTAAATTCGGATTCCTTATACTGGCCCCAATAAATTCAAACTTTTGAAAATATGTGTAAAAATTTGGTAATTGTAAAGCATAATCAAAACGACAAAATTGTCTTATATTTTTTACTTAACTTTTGTAAGAAAATATTTTTTGAAATTATCTTAAAGATCAACAATACTAAGATAAAAATAATTTACTGTTACAATTTTCAACCAATAAAATTACTTTTTTTATAGCAGTCCATACTATTTTTTGGTTTCGAAAACTTGCATTTGTTTCCAACAATCGAGATAAGTTTTAATGCACCCATCGCGTCTCAAAGGAAAACAAACAGCAGAAAAAAACCTCCGTAACAAGTTTCACACATTTTTCAGTGGCTTGATTGTGGCAAGAGAATAGTTATTCTTAGATAAGATGCTATCATATATTGTCTTTGGATATATGATACACTTTGTAATTATGTTATGATCCAAGAACATAATTAATGGTGGATCTGACACTATCACTTCAGCACAGTTTATAATATCAAAGTGGTCTTTGTATTCAAAGTTGATCTCAGGTAACTTGAAAGTACGAAGATAATTTCTTGTCTTTCGATATTTTATTATTCAACGTAGGGCCAACAAACTTACGTAGCCGTTATCATCAGTCAACAAGGGAATTAAACTATTTTCCAGATGGCAAAAGTAATCCATTTCGTTGCATTACTTGATATACTATAGTCTTCATTTACTCTGGTAAATAATTGAAGATATTATTGCTTTATGCCATTGATTATCTCCTTAAATGTATGAAAACTTAGTCTTTATTTGAAACTATCCAGATGAATAAATATTTTGTATACAATTTGTCAGAATCAACAAAATTTCATACGGTTCATTTTAGGAAACGTACAGTCTAAGAATTCTATTTGCCATTGTAACTCATCCAGAAGCACAATTTTCACTAGTTTTCGTTTGTACATCTTTTCAAGACAGTATCTGTAATAAATTGCTTCACATATCTACAGCAAATAGAGTTGATCCGTGGTTAAATATTTTTATTAGTAATTTCTTCCAAATTACAGATTATTCAATTAAAGAGTATAAGAGGAAGTAGTTCACAATCTATTAGATATTTCTCAATAGATCCTAAAAAAACTGTGAGGCCCACTTACTGTACCGACTAGATGCGTAAACAAATGACATAAGATAAGATCATTGGCATGTAACTGGCAAACAAGCGGCTTTCCCTTTTTTTTTAATTCTACAAATCGTATGGCACCTTCTTAAATTCCAACCTTTGTTAACTGAAATTCCGTCAAAACCAATGACAACAAGCTTACTGGTATCAATATTTTTCGTAGTTAAAACGTTTCTGATTTCTTTATTTAAAATTAATTCATTTCCAGGCTGTAATAAAAGGTTCCCTAAATATTCAGAACATGTTTCCTTTATAAAGCTTCTGTGTTCCTCTAATACAACCTATCTACGTTCATTTTCCATGAGGACACTTATGTCCTTACTGCCATCACAATATTACCCATCTTTCTTGGTTTCTATGTCCACGGACGTATTGATTAACGTGTATTTTTCTTTTTGCCGTACTCGCCTAATTTTGCTTCTAACCACAACATTTGATAAGTAACTCCCGGATATCAATCCAATTCCTTGGCGAGTATCAGAAATGATCGCTGCTCCAGCTCTGTCGAAAATACCATATGTGTCGAAAGTTTTAGCAACCACAGAAAATTCCTTATCCTGAAAGTGACTTGGCTCAGTTTCTTGATATAGTTCAGATAAAGAACATTTCTTAGTCATTTGGCCTGTACTGGTACAGGCTAATAAAATAATTTCAGCTTTGGTTTTGTCATCAAAAATCTCCTTTTTTCCTTTTTCTATAAATTTCAGAAAGGTTTTGTTTGGTCGTTTTCCTATCGATAACATCAGTATCCATAATTTTATTGGTATGTTGATCAAGCAAAAAATGTATTTTATAGGTATTCTGTCGGTTTTTCGCAGTTATAAGACTCAAAATATTCACACTTGCACAACGAAATATCAAAATGAGATTTTTTCTCGGAAAATTTTAATTCTCTCACGATACTTGTCATCGTCTTTTCTAGATGCATAAGATTTTAATAATTTTCCATACTTAATATGACATGATTTTTTTTTTGATACAGCACGATGAATAATATTTGGAAAAGAGGACATTTCCCACAGTTTACCCACTCTCTCGGCAATTTCTAAGCAAGTGTCACTAACAATACTTTGTATAGTTTTTTTATTTATTTTACTTTATCACGACAAGTACACAAATAGCACAACACTACGCCTTCATATGTTGGCAAAGCATTAGATAGTAAACCACGTCCTAAAATGAATATTGGGTACACTGATAACTGTAACACTCTTTAACATTAACAAGGGCATATTTTAAGTTTTAAGAATCAAATAATTTTACCAATGAACAGTCAACAGCAGCAAACGTTTCAAGTCAGAATCCTTACGATAATAATGTCATGGGGCGGATTGCAGAAAACAGATCGGTAAAAACCGCGGGGACACGGGGCAGTGGATTTTGGTAAGAGTGTGGCAAAAGCTCGCAGACATCGCGGCGGTTCCAAATGACAATAATCGCCACGGAATGCATCGATTCCTGTCTGGTGAAGGGAAATGATACAACATTACGTATTCCGGACGTCACAAAAGTTGCACGGCAACTGTTAAGTTTTTATAAGTATTGTTAAGTAAATTCTTTTAACAAAAAATATGTTTTTAAATAGTCATGCGGATTGCATATTTCCATAACCATTTTATAATAAATATATAATAACTATCATTTAAAGAACATACTTTAGATTAAATTCTTATTATCTTAATAATAATATAGTTTTAACAAATATTTTGAAAAAAAAAACACTATGCACTACTATATGCAACTGGTAATTTTATTTCTTATAAATTACATTTACCATATTATTGTTGACCTTTAAGGATGATTTCAAATAACATTTTCTGACAAAGTTTAAGTAAAAAATATAAAAAAATTTTGTTAATTGAATTATTATTTACTATTATCCAATTTTCATACATTAAAAAAAAATTGAAGTCATTGATATAGTGAAAGGGACTTGAATTTCATATACATATTACATAATTTTACTATAAATATATTATAATAATAAAATAACAATGTGAGATTCGATAGCTCCCACTGTTACTTAACAGGTGACATTTAAAAAAAAATAGATCTTACAAGATGTTTAAAATGTTTAAAAACCGACCAGATATTTTCGGCCGCCAATCGCGACATTATCGGGAAGCTAAAATTATTTCTGACTGCCGTCGTATGCATCTCAAAACGTATCCCGTATGCCGTCGTATGTATCTCTTCTAAACTCCAGTGAACTCCCTGGAGTCCCCCTGGATAATCCTTTTAAATTAAATCCATATTAATAATATTTGAGTAATTTATATGTTTGATAAGAAAATGGGGAAATAATTTTTCTTTATTTCACAAC
This sequence comes from Maratus michaelseni, assembly GCA_963931845.1. Classification (NCBI taxonomy): domain Eukaryota; kingdom Metazoa; phylum Arthropoda; class Arachnida; order Araneae; family Salticidae; genus Maratus; species Maratus michaelseni. Next base: position 84,712,373 of record OZ007593.1, read on the forward strand.
GTTTGCGTATTAACTAATAATTTAATGACTTTCGGGCTGTTCTAAATATTTCTATTTTTCAAAGATATTTTGCATTCAGAATGAGGATGTGATAGAGCAACTTTACCACACTGTACCATTTTGTTTAGCAGAAAAAAAAATTAGCTCTACCCTAATGACTAGTTCTATCAAGCTTAAATAGTATATATTTGTATTAGAAATGACTTTGGTATCATTTTCTTTTTCTCTAAATATATGATATAATGTATTTCACCCAACAAAAAAAACTTTATAACTCTTTTTTTTTCATTACGTGTACCACTTTCAAAATTGTGGAGGCTAGTATGACGGAAATACTAAAAAGTAGCCAATGGCGTCGTTCAAAAAGACCTGACCAATGGCAGATTTACATATCTTTATCTAATACTAATTATGTTCATGAGTTATATATTATTAATTTGGAATATTATTTTTATTATCATAGATGTAAAAATTTCCACCGTTAGAAAATTCTTTCAGCAATTAGATATTTGCGTATTATTTTGCTGATCAGTTAAATACTCATTTAGTTTTAATATATTGTAAGTAAATATAGTTAGTTTAATTTTAAATTTACATATTTTGCATAAACAATTTCGTTACAAACATCTCATTTAATAAGTGCTGTTAAGGTGAATATTCTTGTTAAATATATTATCCTAATTTTAATTATTTCATTAATAAACGAACGTTTCTATTTGCTGGACTTATATTATTAAAAGTTACGGTTTATTTAATTTGTATAATTTAAATAAAATAACATGGTTAAAAATATGTTGGAAATTTCATCTATGATTGAATTTAGAATTCAGTATAAAAATATAATGTGTTAATTCTTGCTTAACTCTTAAAATAAACTTTTTTTAATGTCATATGAAAAACAGAAATATTAAATGGAATCGTCTGTACAAATTAACAAAAAAATTCTGCACATATATTAGTTTTAAATTAATTATAACTAGAAATACGTACTTTGTAATTCAGCTTTTTTTTCTGAATAAGTATTCGTTTAAAATATATTTCGCAAGTTTTTTTCTAATTTTTCTAATTATATTATTTTTTATATAAATTTTTAATGTATAATTAAATTTTTAAGACTACAGTATAATCAAGCATTTTCTTTTAGAATATGTTTTAAAAGTATATTGAATTTGAAAGTTATTGAATCTGTTATTAAATTTATGTTTTCTTTAAAAACGGTTGAAAGCAACACATTTTTATTGTTAATTATGTATGGAAAAAGTATTTTTGAACAATGTTAACTTCATTTATATTACAAAATAAGTAATAAATCAAAAATTAAGCGATACATTATTTTCAATTAGAGAATACAGGATATGTTAATTACAATCATTTATGCTTGACAGAAATTTCACTTCGATAATTATCTTCTCTTACGATTTCCCCTTCTTAATTCTCTCAGTTTCGTAACAATAAATTAAAGTATTTCCTTTCCTGGCTCTGTTTTCGTAATTAAGTTCAGCACAGTGTGACGACATCAATGTAATTTACATAAATATCAAAACAAATAGTGTTAAATCCGAATTTTCAGTATAAATGAGAATAATTAATGCTAATGGGTGTTTCACGTTAAGAAAATGTGTTCCCCAAAAATGTATCTTAATGGTCACTAAAGTGTTAATTTTGAAAATTTATTTAAAATGATATATTTTAGAAATGCATTTTTAACCAGGGGCCACATTAGGCTGTGGCATTGCACACTATAATATTTCAAGTATATCAAAATAGAAATGTTTGTCTTGAATACGCCTAGGGCTAATATATTACAGTGTAAATCATCAAGCATATTGTTGCCCACTTAGACCAATCAGCTATTGTTGCCAACGATGCGTGACCAATCGTTCTTCTTCTACGGTCAATTAAAACGCGGCGTGATTTTGTCCGTATTCTAGGAACCTTAAATACGCCTCTGTATCATATGCTTTCGTCTTGTATTAATTGTATTCTATTTTAGCACACATAAAGACTGAACAAACTACATTTTATTTAACGATATTTGGCTTTCGTAATTCAAAGTTAATACAGATTAAGAAAATAAAAAAAACACAGTGCATAATTCTTCGATATGCATATTTTATTTTTTCTGTGATGTGCACCATCTACTTAGATTTTACAGTTAGGCTTAAACCAGGTTTTCGGGCCTGAAAAAGATAAAAAAGCTTCTACATTTATTTATATTTTCAAATTGAAACTATACTAACACGCATGTGTTGCAATGCTACACTTTTTTAACTTTAAATATTTGTATGAATAAAATACGCAGTGCTTTCTATAATATGAAATTAAAATTATGAATGCCCTAAATGTAAAATAGAAACTAAATTTCAACAATAAAATTTGAATAGAATGATGTAAGTTAAAGTATTATTCAGTTTTGATATTTAAATATTTCAGTTCCGAAAACAAACAAACAAAAAAACAGAGAGAAAATGCAGTTTAAATATACTAAATATACGTTTAAAATCATGGTGTTTTAATATACAAGTTCACTAATTAAGATTTACATTCTGATTTTGAGTGTCTGAATTGCTTGTTTATCACAAAATAAATTTGAAGAATACGTAACATCGAGTGAAGTGTGTGACAATTTGAAGAATAAAAATATATGTATGTAAAATAAAAGTTGAGTGGGAATCAACTTGCATTATTATGCAATACATTTCTAATTCTACTTTAAAAGCATTTCTTGATTTTATATTAAAATTATCCAAAACAACCAGTTAGAAATTTTTTTATATATCAAAAGTGAAATTTAAATGTTAAATACATTCCTATATATTACTTTTATTACTTTTAAATGCTAAAGGTGTAAAATTAACAACTATAATATAAATTAAAATAACTTTTATTAGTTGTTTTACATGTTTCGACTCTTCTGAGTCATTTTCAAAAACAAAAATGCATTACATTTTGTTTTTGAAATTCAGAAGCGTCGAAACATGTAAAACAACTAATAAAAGTTATTTTAATTTATATTATAGTTGTTAATTTTACACCTTTAGCATTTAAAAGTAATATACTATTACAAGGTGTTATATTTTATTATATTGTTACATTCCTATATTTTTTGAAGAAGATATTGTACGCGTACTGTGCGCTTACGTATTTCCTAGGACGTATTAAAATTTTTTGGCCAAATTATTGCATAAATATTAAGTTATAGTAATGCATTCTGGTCGGAGTTTACATGTTTAAGAGGACATTGAAATTAATCGGACTTAACTATATTTTAAAAAAAGAATTTGCGTTGTGTATTTTTACAGTGAAACAGCAACATGTAAGAGAAATATCTGAGAAAATTAATTTCTACTAACATTATTCATTAAATTAATGCCGTGATATTAGACCTTGAAAAAAGTAAGTAAATATACACACATGGTGCAATTAAAGGAGGGATTTAAGTAGTTAAAACTAAATATTTACAATATATTTACAATTAAATATATAGAAAACTACAGATCAAAAGTTAATTTAAAATATTAAATTATTTCTTCTAAAGATCTCAATGGTCTTATTCGTTACGTCATACTTTTTTTCAACTGTATTACAAGGTTATATATTTAAAATTTATATATATATATTATATATATATATATATATATATATAAGATATATATATACACTCATTGCCATAAAAATTTGCGCACCAAGAAATAATTGTGGGATTGTAACGAAATTTGGCATGAAGGTACATATCAGGCAGATATACAAATGATTAGAAATGCAGCGTGATTGCGCATTGCGTAATGCTACTAGAGGGCGTTGAACTTCGTCCTCCTTGGAGTATAAAACTGTTAAGCAGAACTTGTCTGAGTGTACCTTTTCTTTTGCAAAGGAAACGCTGAGGTTGATATGTCGTTACGCAGCCATCGAAGACAATATGAGCAGCTGTCAGAGTTCGAGAGGGGAAGAATCATCGCGATGATGGAAGCTGGGTGGTTAGCTCGGCAAGTAGCTCGTCAAGTAGGCCGTTCTGATTTTACTGTGAGGAGGCGTTGGAACCAGTGGACTGATGAGACGTCATTTACACGGCGACCAGGCTCGGGACGCCCTCGACAGACCAGTCGTCGAGAAGACCGTCACATCACACGAAACGCACGCGTAGATCGAATTGCCTCATTGGCCGCTAACCAGACACAGGTAGCACCTTCACTACGGACCCCTGTGTCTTCCCGAACCATCGCAAGGCGCCTGGCTGAAAGGCATCTGGTATCGCGGCGCCCATTACGTGTGCTGCCAATGACACCCACCGACCGACGCCTCCGTTTGGAGTGGTGTCGCGCACGACGGGATTGGACTGCAACGGAATGGAACCAGGTCGTCTTCAGCGACGAGTCTAGATTCAATTTGAGCAGCGATGACAATCGTGTTCGTGTGTGGAGGCCCCGTGGTGAACGCCTCAATCCTGCCTTCGCTTTACAGCGACACACCGCTCCCACGGCTGGTGTGATGATATGGGGTGCCATTGCTTACGATACACGGTCACCCCTGATATTGATCCGTGGCACAATGACAGCCCAGCGGTACGTCCAGGACATCCTTCAGCCACATGTGTTGCCACTCGTGGCAAGGCTCCCAGGAGTCATTTTTCAGCAAGAGAATGCTCGGCCACACACAGCAAGGATGTCACAAGCCTGCCTCCGCCCCATTACCACCCTTCCCTGGCCTGCTCGATCCCCAGATTTGTCACCAATAGAGCATATCTGGGATAATTTGGGACGGCAAGTTGGACACCCTACGAGTTTGGTTGAATTTGAGGCGCGTTTACAGCAACTGTGGAACGAGATGTCTCAGGACATCATACGGAACTTGTATGCCTCAATGCCCGCTCGTATCGCATCGTGCATTCGCGCTAGAGGGGGTCCAACAGAGTACTAAAATTTCCGTTCATTTGTACTTTTTTCTGCAATAAATGATCCTTTTTCTTTGGTTTTCTAATCACTTACTTATATCACAGTAGTACTTACGCGTGTAAAATTTCGTTTCATTTGGACGTCTTTTTCTTGGTGCGCAAATTTTTATGGCAATGAGTGTATAACAGTGCCTTTTTAGTGTAAAAACATTAAAACTGTAAAAAATTTGCTTTTCGCAATACATGGAAGTCCCACAGATATATTAAAAATAATAAACATAGTCTTATTATTAAACAATTGTTAGGTAATTTCATATACATACATAGTCTAAGAGTCTTAATTATTGTGTGCAAAATGATGTATCTCATTTTCCGTCTGAAGTATTAGTCCTTAAAATGATAATCTCGTCCTTTGTTTGTCATTACTCAAAAATGATGTGGGAAGAATTGAAAATAGATCATACCTCTCACTATTATTATAATATTATTCAGAAGAAATTATTTTTATGCAAATTATTTTTGTATTGATATCTATTTTTTTTAATTCCTTAAATAAACATTTTTAAGATGAAGTAATTTTCTTGCTAATCATAAAACATAAAAAACAATAATAATAATAATAAAAGAGCTTGACTAATTTACGTATAGGAGTACTATTAAACGAAAAAAATATACATAAAATTTTCTTAAAAATAAATTATTAAATAATATTTTCACATTAAACAAAATATTCTTCATCATCAAAATATTAATACAGTAGAAAATTGCTTTTTGCAATATGCATAGAGCCATAAAAAATAATAATAAACAGACTGTATTCTTCCTTAGATATATATCTTCATGATAGATAATTTTTCCTTTCGGTTTATACTGTCTTTTTCTATTAGTTCCTACTCTTTCATTGTATTGATACTAAATATTATTGGGAATGACAGTTCCTATTTCAAAGGTGATTTGTTTTTTGAAGGTATATATTTTATCATTAATATCGTCTTGATAATGAATTCGGCAAAGAAATATGTCTTCTGTGTAAGTTCTTTTTATGATATACTTTTATGTTGAAAAAATAAAAATCCCACTCCATCAGTTTTATTTTACTTTTAAACAAGCTCGTTTTCCTAAGAATATCTGGAAAATAATGCAGTCACATTAATTAGAATATTAAAAAAAAAAAAAAAAAAAAAAACTACATTAAGTTTTTGTAATGGGGCGATATTATATATGACCACTGTTTAAAACTAAATATTTTTGTTTCATTCGATTCTATGCAGTTCGGTCTATATATAATATCTTTTGAACAACTTTTTTAAAATTTAACATACATTTATTATTTTACTATATGCATAAATTAAGTATGATAATTTCTATTAAATATCTTGTCGGCCAATTAAAATATTTTTCGTTGTTTAAAAATATTTTTTTATAGTTTTAATGAAGAAAAGTATAAACAACAACGGGTATTTTCATAAATGAAATCTTGAAATATCTTCCGCAAATTTATTTATTTAAAAACTGACATATTTCAATAATTTGCAGCACGTTATTTTAAGGGTGTTTTGTTCCATTCGATGCGTTTGTGTATACAATGAAAAACATTTTTGTCAGTACGTATTTTTGGTCAGTAATGCGGTTTATAGAATAAACGATTCAGTATCATGATAATTAAATTAACCTTGTATCTTTCTTTAAAAAATGTGATTAAATTATATAGGAAGATTTCAATATAAATTAAATTTAACGAACAATTTTTAAAATATTTTGTACAGTTTGCTTACGATACTTTCATAAAATAAATTAAATTTAAATATATTCAAGAGGGTTTTATATTGTAGAAATGATTTTGTTATATATGTTTGCAAAAAGAACACTTTATTCAACAGTTAAAAAAACTAATTTGATGCTACAACAATTACGAGTAATTTGACTTGCTCTTTCTAGGTATTCAAATTGTAATTTAATTAAAAATATTGCTTGAAATTCTTAGATCAGTAATGACGTATATTTCACAATCATTGTTAATTTTATTTATAGTATTATTGTACTTTTTCAGTAAATAATGCTGTGTCAAATTCTTAATTCGAAAACGTTCTTTAAAACAGATTTCTGCAGTTAAAAATACATGGAATAATAATGCATGAAAGAAATCACAAATAAAATCTTTCATAGAGAGAGTTTCTTAAGATTTTAATATATTAAAATAATCTATATTAAAACAATGTTTACAAATATAAAGCACATTTTTTTAAATAATTTTATTTCGATAAATAGGTTTAACATATGTATGTAGGTCATACTTGTCCACTTTTCGGTTTTTTTCAGGTCAAATGAACATAATTTCAACCATAGTTTTTTAATGGATTGATTATTGTATTTTTTATGGTTATTTATTGATTTTTTATATAATAACGTTTCTGATTTAATTTGATTGGAAATAATATATGAGGGCTGTCAGGTGTGATAGAGCTATAAATATATTCAAAAATAAGCAAAAAGCTTTAAACAATAAGAATTTCTTTGTATTTTGATATAAAATATAAGATTTCCGTAAAGAAATATACAGTTTCTTTAAAGGTTTCATTTAGCTTTTCTGCAACATGTTTATGTCTTCAAAATACATTAAATGACATAGAAAATATTCTTAAAATCACTTGAGGCATTAAAGGAAGCTATAAACGACTTTTCACGCAGGAAATAAGAAGTTTTTTTGTGAATGTTTCATAGGGTATTATTATACTAAATTAGCGTATCTAAATAAGATTCAAATAAGCATGATGGACGCTGGGCTGCATAGAATGGGGGTAGAAGAAAAACAGTCGACAATGTCCCTTAGTTTCCGATTTTTTGGGGGGGGGGCACCCTTCTGAATATATTTAGAATGAGATACTGGAGCACCGCAGGAAGATTTCCAGAAAAGGGCAAGATTTGGGATATTATGCCCATTGTCCATAGCCTTACATACGCATATTTTAAAATGGATAGAATATAACCGTGAAATAGGCTTTTATTTTATGATTTATTATCAGAAACTCCGCGCAAGACATTTTAAAACATATCAACATGTATGATGATAGTCTTAGCCTATGTACTGTATTTCATAATGATTTTATAATTCAGGAATCTGTAGTAATTAATTACATATGTAACCAAAACGATAATTTTACAATAACATTTCGTATTAGTTTGTGAAATATAGTTCTAAAATGAGTTTTGTTTCATATTTTGTTAGATTTAAAGACCAGATCAAACATTTGCGTATAATACTTTTATAATAATATACATATCTAACACAACCTATAATTATTAAAATGAAATAAATACAATTATAATACATTTTATTGTTTTAATGCATATAAAATTTTAAGGTATAAAATTTAAATATTGAAATTTATATATAAACATTTAAAAATATAAGTACGACTATTAAAATCATTGTATTAATTACTTTTTTCAGTTCTACAGGTTGATTATGTAAAACTATTTGCAGATATATTTGCTCATACTGACCGCACAGTTTAAGGGAATGGAATTCCATTTTGTGATGCGGATATTTTATTGCATGGACTCCAGAAGTCTCAAATTTATGGGTAGTACAAAATTAAAAAAAAAAAAATGCAAATGCAAACTCCCAATTTTATGAATCGCAAAATGATCTTCACGCTGAGAAATCATAAAGTGTTTAAAATAATTTTATCTGCAGAAGACAAAAACAAACATCGACATAAAACAAACACATAGCATATCAGGGAGAATGCACATCGACAAAAACAAACAATCTTACTCGGGTTCTAAAATATTTAATTGTTTAGAGTCACTGACGTTGAAACATCGAATGCGTCAGACTATCATTTGCAATAAATCATGGTATAAAGTCTATGTGGAATCGTCTGTATGAGTGTGTTATTCATGTCAAGATTCAGCTGGATGGGGAAGCCTAACAAATGGCTTAAGCACTCTCAAGCCCCATCTAGAAGTTGGTCTCTTAATTTTGTACCAATTCCAGATGAGACACCTGCACCTGGATTGGCACCCCAGAGGTAACGCTTATTCTAAACTTGGAGGACATTGGAGCGACGGACATGTTTTACGTGCACCAGCTCCCATTAACGTACGCGGCACTGTTATTCATGTCAAGCTGACATAGTGTATTTGGCGTATATAACTGGAATTGTAAATACCCCAAGATACAAAAAAATATCGAGGTGTGTTTGGGGGACACTCCCATCCACGAAAACATGAGATGGCGATATATGACTATGTATCCAATTTTTTCATATAACACACGTGGAGCACAATATGTTCTTGTTTGCGTTTATTTTCGCGATTTGTCTTCATTTGTACAACTATAATATATGTTTTATCCCTATTTAAGTTTTTACATCGTGATGATCATTTTAGATAAAAAATGACTGGATTTTGTCATTTGAATTTTTCTGATGTGTGTCACAATAATTGTAATTGTTAGACGTCTATTGTTGTTATTTACCTCTCTTTCAAACTTATGTCCGAAAATAACAACTTCCAAAACAGCATCCCGTTTCATCGAACGGTACGGTCTCATATATAGACAACTATAGATTTTTTTATGTATTCAGCTTTATTATAGTAATTTATATTTGTAAATATAGATGAAATTTAATTACACGTTAAATGACTAGTTTATGCAATCAATTCGCTAGGAATAGGTCACATGAAGAGTTGTGTATTAAATACGAGAAAATATAATTTATAAGTAATGTTATGTGATATAAAGAGGAATATCTGTTATATTCTGAAATTGAATAATAAATATTTGTAATAATTATTTCTGCTATTTCTGGTTGTAAACACTTATGGTTTGAGATAAAATACATGTTTTATCAATTAGTGAAAATTCGCATTTATAATTCAAAATAACATAGATATGATTATGGCGTTGAAAACTGATTATGGAAAACTTCCCACTTATTTTTAATATATTTAGTAAAACTGTAATTACAACAAATCATTAGGGATAATTTTAAAATGAAAATAAGAAAGAAATACTGAGAAGTTCCAATGTAATTTTGTTTTGTTGGAATTTCTTTCATTTACGTTATTTCTTTATATTGTCTATAAATGTTTATACAATTATTTTTTTATGAATAATACTTTTCTAATAGGTTCACAATCACTATTTCAATTGAAAAAACCTTAAAATGAAAGAAAACGAAAAACAACCCATCATCCAAAAATAATTAATGAAAACAATTTTCTAGGAATTAGATATATATTTAAAAAATCACATTTCTTCTTTATGCAAAATAAAATTTTCTAATTGATTGCTAATCATTTTTCTTACTACACATAGTGCAAAAACAAAAGACATATAAATGAACAGTCGTAATACGACATGACTTTTTGCGAAAATATCATTGATCCGATCTGGTAACGCACAAAAAGCTTTTAGCTATTATTCTTGAAACATTTCCCATAACATTCGTATTATACGATAATACGCATCAAGCAAATAGAATTAAATGACTTTTACAAACACATTAATGTATTTTCACCATTCCGAATGAAATAAAGACGAGACACATTACAAAATCCTATTTTTATATTTTTAGAATGGACAGAACGTATAACATTTACGCATTGAATAAATACAAAAAAAGTTTAAAAATTATACAAAATCTAAAACAATTTTTTAAAGTGTAAATGTATTTGACTTTACACAAATTTGCTATTAAAAAAAGTACACATACCTTATTGCATGGATTATTTAGATTCCAAGTAGTATTTAAGATTATTACAATATTTTCTACAATGCTTGTATTTAATTTTCAATAAGGAGAATAAGGGAAGTCGTATAAATTATGCGTTCACATTAGTTAAACTTTTTTTTTCTTCAGATGCGAAAACACGCATTTCAAAAAGTATATTCAAAAGTAAAGTAAGCACTGTAAAATAATTTCATTTCTTAATATGCGTTTATATCGTAAAACAACCATTCGTTAATTTACATATATACAATATGTTTATGTATCTCTGATTTTTATGAAAAAAACCCTAAAACAAACTAAAAATAAGTATTGTTATAAAATATATAACTTTTATCATTTAAAATTTCTGGCATACTCGAGAAACAATTCGCTCGAGAAATGAAGTCGCTTGCGAAAATCAGACTTAATTCAACTCGTTACACAAACTTCATTTAACATAATAAATATAACATTTTGACAAACTACAATTAATTTATAATGTAATAATAAAATGACAAATCAAAAATGTTTATAGATTTTACAAAATGTGGTGAAATATTTATTTATTTATTTATTTATTTATTTATTGTTTACTATATCATACATATGATTCATAAATGTAACTCTATTGAAAATAATAAGTATCAGAGTATATCTTCCTTTAATAATGCATTAGACTTTCATTACATTTCTGTGTTTGTTTATTTCACCAGAAAACTTGACATTTCAAAATACACTGATTTTTTGCAATGTTATCTCAAATCAAAGTTTTAATGCCGGAAGACACTGGAGATTAATAATTTCAATATTACTATAACTCGATAAGTTTCATTCGTTCCTGTGGAACTTTTTTATGTCCTTCTCAGGAGAACAGTTTTCCAAATGTAAATTATATAAAGAATGGATCGTTTAAAAACTAAATTATGTGTTTCATTACATACATAATTCTTTGTAGAACGAATATCTTGTAAAAAAGATATAGTTTATTTGATAACACTTTTTATTCAAAGTATGTGTCTATTACCAGCAATTTATGATATAATCCCGATAACTTCTGCATTGAACAAACCCATTTATATATGTCTCGTCCTTATAGACGATTTCTTTTTTTAAATTTTGAATTTTGACAAAATGGCAGACAGGCAAACTGTATCTATGAACTTTAAACAAATAGTCTGAATTATGTTTTTATATAATACAAACGTAAAGATATATAAATAAATAAAAGCATAATCACTATTTAACATAATACATTTTTTTTAATTAATTAAAAAAATAATTTTATATTATTTAGTGAGATATTTTTAATAATAGATTAATATTTTATACATTTAACGTAAGCATTGTTATTATTATCATTACAACGATGCATTTATACAATGTATTCCACTAACAATTTTATTTTTTAAATAACAAGCTAAGTGTTTTTCAAATAAAGGAACTTTTAACCTGCGAGAAACTTTAATCAAACATGGCAATACTCCAAGAAACTGAAACGTGATACGTATATATTTGATATATTATGAATCGATGTATAAGATACCACTTAAAGCTATTTCTTTTCATGTCCTAACATTTCTTCCTCTATACTTAAGTACGCTTATTCGGCAATAACAACACATTCTAGAACTTTAACAAGGATAATAGAAGGTGAAAGGATGTTTCTTAAATATTATACACTATCTTTATTTTTTTCTTTTGAAAAAAAAGTACTTTTAAATTCGCATATTTATCTTTCAAAATATTGGCAAATACAGACTTTATTTTTTCGCTTTGAAATAAAAAAAATTACTTTTCAATTCGTATATTTAATGCTCTTTCAAAATTTTGGCATATGAAATCTTTCAAAATAACTTAACCGGCATCGCAAATGCAGAAACTTTAATTTTTTTATTTCTGCATTTAATTTAAAATTGTCATGTCTGGTGACATAACACAGAAGATACATTTGCAATTTTTTGTCTAAAATGGACTGGCTGATTTTAAAATTCAATAACTTGCAAACGGTAATATGCAAACTTAAATATGGCTTTAATAAAGAATTGTACTGATATAAAATTAAGTAATGTATTGAAATATAAATAGTTAAACAAATAAACGTTAGAATCTCGTCAGTTTTAGAAAATTGGTCTGTCAATAAAAAAAAAAAAATTCAGTTGGTGTGAGAATGTTACTGTTATTAAAAATTAATACTTTGCAATATTCATTTATTTACACGTACTGTATAATCTCCTACGTCAAATTAATAAAAATCATTTTTGGCATGGTAGGAATGTATACTAACAAAAAAAAAATTAGTTGAATTTCAGATGAGAAAAAAAAAATGTATTATAAAAATTTAAGAGTTAATGCAGCACGAGAGTGAAGTAATTTAATTTTTATTTACTTTCAAACATTGACATTTTTTTAACTTCAAATGTATTTATTATATAAAAATATACTACAGTTTGCAAAATATACTTTCATAAAACTTGTGCGTAAAAACATAAAAAAATTATAAATATAGTTTATTTATTTTGGTTTGTACTGGGTCCATCAATAAGTATACTTTTGCATCATGCGTTGATATATACCGCGGAAGCAATCTTCGTAAATATTTTTCATATAGGATGTTTCGGTAGAAGCTTCATCGAGATTGAGTATTGCTGAAATTTTTTTCCGGAGTGTTACCTATATGTTACAATATACAAATCTTTGAGGAACCAATTGATGTGTATATTTAAACTTATTTCTCTAATAATGTAATTTATAAAGCAGTTTTCACAAACACTGCTCCGTTGTGGAATATTTACTAGAGATCGACCAAAACAGGTTTTTAAGACCGAAACCAAAACCGAAACCGAATTTCGGTGATTTTCCCACTTTCGGCCGAAACTGAAACTGAAACCGAAGTTGTAACAAAAAATTTAAAACTTATTAATACATGCATAACTGCATATAATTTTTAATTAATTAATTAATTAATAACAAATAATTAATAATTACTTAATAGTAACTAATTACGTTACTAATTTATTTATGAATTATACAAATCAAAATAAATCTTTGCTGCTCACGCACCGCATCATCCCCCCTCCCCCCCCAAAAAAAAGTTTTGCCACTCTCTGTCTCCCTAAGAAAGTATTGAAATGGCACCCCTGTTTGAAAATTTTATATCCGGTGCAAAATTGACTCTGTGCGCCTCTATCCAAAACTATTTATTTTCATATAAAATAAAATGTAATTAATTTATCAATAAGACAGACATAGTTTCCAATTATACGAATTTCATCTAATAAAAAAATATTTTAAGTATACATACCTGGATATATCTTTTGTAATAAAGTTCGTAAATCTTCATATGTTTTAACAACACCTTTCTCATAAAACATTCGAGACAATCTTGAGTTTCAAAGTAAACATTTTCTATTACTGTTAAGTTTGCAGCTTTTAAAGATCACGTGGTAACTGATAAGCCGCTTTTAAGTTTAGTCATATATACATTGCTTGCTGTATAAGTTACACTCGCATCATGAATCAGTCATGATTGATAAGGATAAACAGTGGAGTTCGCACCAATAGACAGTGTCTCATTCGAGCCGATACAACTCATATCAATGAGTAAAGTTGAAAATTTTCGGAAGAAGGAACAAGATTTTGAAATACATATAGTTTCAGTCGAGTTTCGGTCAGGCCGAAATTTTGGCAGCAGTTTCGTCGAAACCGAATACTCTGCGAAACTCCGATTTTACGCCGAAACCGAAACAGAATTTTCGGTCGATATCTAATATTCACAGCAAATATTCCAATATTGGATCAGCGTAAGATTGCCAAAATAGCTACCACGTATTACTTCACCTTAAGCTTGTAAAAGTGGACTCCGCGACAAGTACTTCCCATATTACTGGAAGGAAGATGTTATTTTTTTAATAGATTATTTTTTTTCTATCTTCATTTATTTCTTATTTCACTCTTCATTTTTATATAATATGGAATTTAATACGAAAACAAAAGTAAATAATTCACAATATTTACATTTTTATTAAATATTTCTAAAGTTTAGATTTTTTTTGTATTATCTTTATTATTTTAGAAGCAAGAAATATGACAAGCCGAAAGCGTTTTTTTGATTTGTCGAAAGAGAGTAACGTTCAAGAAATTTAACGTTTTCTCCAAAAATCCTATTCTGATGAGACCCTGTTTAGTGATGAAAAACAGGATGAAGTTATTCGTGACTTTGTGAACGAAGTAACTGACAGTGATTCTAATTACAGTCATGAAGAAAATCGTCCCGAGAGTTCTGTATCTGTAAGTCATGTAACTTCAGACCTAGAAATTGTGTCATAAAAATTTGTAAATATTATCCAACCTTCCATCAGATTAAGAGTAAGAAATGGTTACAAGTGGACAGGATAAAAAGCTTTCGCCAATCGGATGCCAGCTAGAAACCTTATTGTTCACCTTCCAGGCAACAATTGGCGTGCGAAAGAGGTTACTTCGGGACTTCAGACATGGCTATTATGTTTTACAGAAACCAATTTACAAAACATTACAAAATATACAAATAAAAAATTAATATTCAACGCGAGAGATACAATGGAACAGAAGATGAAGAAGAACGCGATACCGATAATGACAACAAAAAACCCTCATATACGCGACTTACTAATTCAGAAGAAATAAAAGCTCTTATAGGGCTAATCTACTATGCGTTTGTTATGAAAATGAGAAGCGTGAAAAGATGTGAAAAGATGACAGTAAGTTATTGAACAGAATGGAACATATTTGATTGAATAAAATTGTTTTTTATCCCAAACATTTTGCGTTTGAAATATTCCCGATTTTCACTACGGAATTATACATAGACCCTATACTTAAAACCTGCTTCTCTATAATAAATAGTACAAACCTAAAATATTTGTATTCAATTCCTTTGTATTCCGTTCCAACATTATCCATACCAAGATCTAGTCAAGTTGTAACAGTCTCCGCTCAAATTAACTAAGCTTTAGTATTGTTGCGTTTTATCGCTACTTCCATGGTTTTAATTTAATCGTTTTTTCTATTTTGCGCCTCGCGCAGACGATGTTTTCTGTTGATAAAAAATGGATCTGTCTTAGAATGTTTTATGAATGAACTAGAAAATGTAATACGGAATATAATATGTAATATTTATGATGTGCGCGAAAACGTTGTGTATATTGTGTTCGTGATTGTCAATATATATGTTTGTGTGTCTACATTGTGTAGATTCAATTATTGTTTGAACAACACGAACATTCATTCTCGAAATGTCAGAATAATTTAAGATATCTTATCTTCCGAAAGAGGACCATTTAGGTAAGCCTAACCTATTCTTGTGTTCTAGTTTTATGATATTTTAATTTTGAAATGAATATTGATACTTTAATATCAATATAAATAGTATTGAAGATAGAATTTTACAGACAGGGACAGATTCAATATTATTTTGGCATCTCTCTACCGGGATCTTATATTATTTAAGAAAATAAAAATACGATAATGGAACAGATTAAAAAATTGCGTACTCCACTAAGAAGCGCTTTTACGCGAATTGCTAATTTACTTGAGAACAAATTAACTGATGAAAATAAAGATATTGAAGAAATTGATATTTTATATGCTCAATTAGGTGAAAAATGGACAGATCTACAACCAAAAGAAAAAGAAATGTTAGATCTTCTTTTAAACGATAAAACATGTTCTCAAGAAAATTATGATAAAGAATACGAAGGTTTTAGCGTGTATGAAGAGAAATTTATTAAGTTAAAAACGAAAGTTCAAAAGATTTTAAAGGTTTTCGAAACTGAAAATATCACGAAACGGAAGTTTAAACTTCCTAAGATAGAATTTAAATTATTTGGGGGAGATATTAAGGAGTGGTTAGCCTTTTGGGCTCAGTTTGAAAAAATACATAACGATTCTGAAATCGCGAAAGAAGATAAATATCAGTACTTGTTACAAGCAACGTTAAAGGGTTCTAGGGCAAGAGAAATAGTCGAGTCGTACCCCGCTACTGGTGATAGTTATGAAAATGTTATTGAATGTTTGAAGGCTCGATTTGGTCGTACTGGTATGTTAATAGAAGTATATATAAGAGAAGTGCTCGCTTTAATGATGAATAATGCTACAGGAAAAGGTCCAAGAATTCCTCTTTTTAAATTATACGACAAAATTGAAACCTATTTAAGATCATTAAAAATGTAAGGTGTTTCAAGCGAACATTATTCTGCAATTCTTTATCCATTGATTGAATCGTGCTTACCAGTTGAAATATTGAGAATTTGGGAAAGAAACTTAAATTCTATTACTTTAAATTCAAAAGACGAAAGTAATAATAAGTTAGATTCTTTGATGAAATTTTTGCAGCACGAAATCGAAAGCGAAGAAAAAGTCCGTTTGGCTAGAAGTGGGTTTAATTTAGGAAATGTAAACAAAAATATTTATACAGTGTCAAATAGGCGAGAAAGAGATATCCCAACGGCTACGGAATTACATAATTCATCAAAAATGAAAAGGGAAACGTGTATTTTTTGTAACAAGTCACATTTAAGTAACGAATGTAGACATGCTAATAGTTTATCTCATGAAGAGAAAAAACAAATATTAATGAAAAAAGGTACTTGTTTTAAATGTTTAGAGATAAGAAAACACATATCACGTTTTTGTAGAACGAAAATACCATCCTGTGATTGCGGTAAATTACATTTCAAAATAATGTGTCCAGCAAAAAATGATAATGAAAACCCGATTATGGAAAAGTCAGATATCGAAAGTAAAAAAGACACTGCTTTATCCAATAAAACAGGTACTTGTCGCGTACTTTTACAAACTCTTATTATCCGTCTTAGATGTAATAATAAGATGAAATATATAAGAATATTAATTGATTCAGGTAGCAGTAAATCTTATTTATCATCTTTTGCATTGGCCGAGATGGGATATGAATGCATTGGGGAAGATAATTTGACACATAGTTTATTCGGTGGCACGGAGACTGTATTATCACATAAGAAATATTTGATCAGTCTGAGCGACTTCTTTGATAATTATCGCTGTTGTGTCGAAGTATTAGATCAAGAAAAAATTTGTTCGGACATTCCTAAAATTCCTCGTGGCTCATTTATGAGTGAAATTAAGAAACAAAAAATCTTTCTCTCTGATTTGAATAACCAGGTTGAATTGCTATACGAGTTTTCACCTAACGAAATTCTTGGGCTTATAGGAGCTGATGTAGCAAGTAAATTGTACACCGGAAAAATCAAACAATTGATTTCTGGCTTAGTATTGATGGAAACACGCCTTGGTTGGACTTTGATGGGAAAAACTGACCTATATAACATATCCGATAGCACAAACAGCGTGATGTCACTTCATGTAAATGACGCAAACATTTCAGATTGATGGCGACTAGACACACTTGGAATTCTCGATCCTGTCGAAAGCGGAAACAGACAAGAAATAGAAAAAGCAACTGAAGAGCATTTTAATAAAAATATAAAAATAGATGCAGAAGGAAGGTATGAAGTGAGCCTCCCATGGATTGAAAACCATCCTCCCTTACCAACTGGTCGAAAAATCGCTGAACGACGATTAAGAAATTGTGTTGAATCACTAAAGAAAACTGAAACATTACAAGAGTATGAAGATGTATTAAAAGAATGGATACAAGAAGGCGTTATTGAAGAAGTTAAAAACTCCTGTAATGACGAAAGTGAACATTACTTGCCACACAGAGCTGTGATCAAAGAAAATTCTACCACCAGAGTTAGACCAGTCTTTGATGGCTCAGCTAGACAAAAAGATTCACCTTCGATCAATGATTGTTTAGAGAAAGGTCCTAATATCGTAGAGCTCATTCCGACTATATTAAATAAATTTCGATTGAAGAAAATAGGCGTGATTGCAGATATTCGAAGAGCCTTTCTACAAATTGGTTTAAATGAGCGAGATAGACCATTTCTGAAGTTTTTATGGTGTGAGGAAGGTGACCCCGAAAAGTTCAAAATTTTCCAGCATAAAAGGGTTGTTTTCGGTCTTACATGTTCGCCTTATTTACTTGGTGCAACTATTCGATATCATCTGAAGAATGTGCCTTCTAGATTTAAAGAAACATCAGACAAGTTGTTAAAGTCTTTTTACGTAGATAACTGCGTCACTAGTGTTGAAAACTATGAGGAGCTTGAAAAATTTATTGAAGAATCCACAATTATTCTCCAAAATGCAAAATTTGATCTTCGAGGGTGGGAGTATAATCTCAACAAAACAGAAGCAGAAAACTTCCCGTTATTAGAAGAAAAGAATATTCCAGTTTTAGGACTGATGTGGAATGTAAAATCTGATACTCTGAAAATAGATTTACGAAAATGTTTTGAAGACTCTACTATTGTAACGAAAAGAACAATCCTGAGTGTTGTTCATAGAATTTTCGACCCCATTGGCTTCACGTGTCCTGCCACCTTGGGGCCAAAGATTCTCCTTCAAGAATGTTGGAAATTGAAAGTTTCGTGGGATGCTGAATTGCCTGAATCTATTACCAAGAAATTTGAAAAATGGCGGAAGGATGTCTCTAAATTAAAGGAAATAGAAATCCCTCGATGTATTATTTCCAATTATGAAGCGCCAGAAAATCTTTCTTTGCACATATTCTGTGATGCAAGCAAGAATGCATATTCTACATGTATATTTTTAAGAAGTGCGACTGAAAATACAATATCGTGTCAGCTTGTACAGGCTAGGTGCAGGGTTGTTCCAATGAAAACCAATTCTATTCCTCGATTGGAACTACTTTCCTGTAATATAGGAGCTAGACTGGCACAAAGTGTTATACACGATCTTCAGTTGAAAGATATCCCAAAATTTGGTCTGATTCAGCAAATGCTATATATTGGATCAAGGGAACTGAAAAGTGGGCTCCTTTTGTTTTCAATAGAGTTAAAGAAATCCGATCTTTGACAGAACCTGATAATTGGTATCACATCCCTGGATCATTAAATGCAGCAGACCTCCCTTCTCGTGGTTGTAATGCAGAAACTTTAGCGAAATCGAAATGGTGGGAGGGCCCGGAATGGTTGCGAAGACCGGAAAAAGAATGGCCAAAATCCAACGTTGTTCCTGATTTAACATAGTATATTCCGAAAAGAGAAAAACTGTTGTTAGCACTACAAATCATGAAGAATCAACTGAAAAAATTTATAACAGAATTTCGTCGTACGACAAACTGATCAGAACTATTGCTTGGATTTATAGAATTTTTATTAACTGTAAAGTGGAACGTGCCAACCGGATTTCTGGACTCTTAACTCTAGAAGAAATAAATAGAGCTGAAATATCTTTGTTAAAAATAGTACAAAAGGAATCCTTTTTAGGAACTGAAGATAAACGCTTAAAATCACTTCAGTGTTATGTAGAATCGAATGGACTACTTAAAGTAAAGAAACGTATTCTGATGAGAGAAGATAAAAGAAATTTCCGATTTCCGATACTGTTACCCTGTAGCCATCCAGTTGTAGAAATACTTATTCGGACAAGACATCTTAGTTTAAATCATGCTGGTACCCAGATATTGATGAGTAATTTAAGAGAAGACTTTGGATTTTGAAATGCAGGAAGACTGTTAGAAAGGTAATTAGAAACTGTGAACGATTAGTAAAGGTAAAGATGAAAGGCGGCAAATTTCCACGTCCTGTTCTCAGATTGATTCCTCTAAAAGTAACCCATGAAAGAGGTACGGAACTCCATTCTACAGTTCAGTCGAATGATAAAGAATGTCCTTTAGATCCTGCTCCTACCAAACCGACGATAAAATTGACTGGTAAAAACTGTTATTTAGACACTGCTACGAGTAAGCCGATGATCCAACATTCTGTTAAAGACTGCCTTTTAGATACTGAATCTGCTGAACCTATTTTCCATAAAGGTGCTAGTGACTCTCCTGTGGTGACTGTACCTGAAAAACGATCCCGATATGGTCGTTTATATAAACCCAAAGTAAAGTTTGAGTTTCATTGAATTCGAAACTCAAAGGTAGGAGTGTGTTGCGTTTTATCGCTACTTCTATGGTTTTAATTTAATCGTTTTTCTATTTTGCGCCTCGCGCAGACGATGTTTTTCTGTTGATAAAAAATGGATCTGTCTTAGAATGTTTTATGAATGAACTAGAAAATGTAATACGGAATATAATATGTAATATTTATGATGTGCGCGAAAACGTTGTGTATATTGTGTTCGTGATTGTCAATATATATGTTTGTGTGTCTACATTGTGTAGATTCAATTATTTTTTGAACAACATGAACATTCATTCTCGAAATGTCAGAATAATTTAAGATATCTTATCTTCCGAAAGAGGACCGTTTAGGTAAGCCTAACCTATTCTTGTGTTCTAGTTTTATGATATTTTAATTTTGAAATGAATATTGATACTTTAATATCAATATAAATAATATTGAAGATAGAATTTTACAGACAGGGACAGATTCAATAAGTATCACAAACGTCTCTATAAATCTGTTTTTTTGTACACAAAGATTAAAGATGTTCAGTATATTGAAGTATATACTTATACATAGTGCGTGCTCTTGTAAACTGTGCACTCTTTTTTATTGGAAAAAACTAAACAAATATGTCTACAGTATAATGTACACTATAATTTTTTAGTGACAAACATCAGCAACTTAAAGAACTTAAAAAAAATCATTGTCAAAAAAGAAAACGAAAACTCTAAAAAAACTTTTCGTATTTATCATTCCAATAAATTACGTTTTCCACAGAATATTTTCTCACATTATTTGACATTATATTCTAATTTATATATCGTCATTAGAAACATTATAGTACTTGTAATCATTAGAATTTGTGAAAGAAGAAAAAAAAACTAGATTTCGTAATACATACTTGTGCTTATTATGTTCTCAAAGAGTATGTGATGAGAATGGAAAATAGGACATACAACAACATTGCTTTCAAACTACAAGCTTTACATTATGCGAAAGCACACGGAAACATAGTTACATCTCGAAAACTACATCTTGACAAGTGTTCCATACAATAAGGAAGAAAGTAATAAGAGAAACTTAAAAATAAGCTCCTTTCTAGAAGTCGATTCAGTTGCATTGTGAAAATACGTACGTTTTCAGATACATTTCGGAAATATTCCGTGAGTATGCACTTTTTACCCTACAAATTTACCCTGCTGGGAACAAGTGTGCATTGAATACATGTAAATATGATATATTTCCATTTCTCGTAGTTTCTTTATATTATTCAAATTACTTTATACTACCAATGCTTATTCATACAGAATGCGTACTTCTGAATATCTCTTTCTACCAAATTCATATTCAATCTGCTGCTTTAATTATAACGAAAACAAAAAATTCGATGTTTAAAATATGCAATAATGCGTACATTATATATATATATATATATATATATATATATATATATAAATCTCATGCAATTTTAACCAAGTTAAATGTACATTTATTTTCGTGTACCTGGACTATTTGTATATGAGTATATTTGCGTATAGAAAAATACGTTTTATACATTGCATAGCATGTGAAAATTACTTTCTATCTAAAATATTATTCTAAAATTACTATCCATGAAAAAATCAATTGTAAACGAATTTCCTGCCTATACAACTGATAAACGGATTGTCCCTGAGCCCGTATGTGTCCCTTTGTATTTTGTTTTTCAATTTCTTGCACCACTTTTTCTAGAAAACATATTATAGTGACTCTCATTAACAGTTTTTTTTTCAGTTCGGGATGAATCTACATCATACACTCGCACCAAAACTATTGTTGGTAATAGTTCATAACGCATTTAAATACATTTGAGAGTCCCTGTAAACGGAGGATAAACGCTCTTCATGCTGTATAGTGTTAATTGAATATCGCAATTCAGTAACTTATATAAGATTAACATGTTTGAAAATGTTATTAATTATTTAAAAAATCATAAAGTGTATTTCAAACAATTTCCTCCTTTTATTATATCCAAATTCCCTAGTTTTATCCTGTAAAGAAACAATAAATGTGCAATGTAATATTTTACATGAAATATATTGTCCGAACTTCAATTGCAAATAAGCATTTCCTGAAAAACGACGTTTTTATTAGTTTATTTATTTATTTTTACTAAACTTTGAATGCAGACAAACAAAGGGAAAGATGAAGTGGTGGAATGACAGACATAGTTGAATATTATTTTTTTATGTTGTATGGTGTTATTAATCCATTTGTAAATTTGATAATCTAAATATTATTTATGATATAAATGTTAGAAATATGTCCTTTATATTTGTCAAATATCGATTTCTACTCTGTACCAAATATATGTTTGACAAAAGTATGTACAAATAAGCATATAAACAGAAGCTTATTCATATTCTTTATTGTTATTCCTTTCAAGGGTAAAATCTCTATTTTACTAAATATGAGAATATAAGAAGTGAATTCGAAGAATTTATTCAATGCATTGTATTCTTTTGTATTTTATACACATAGAGCCAATAACTACTACAAATAAAATAAGCAATTAAATAGCAGCAGAATATTATGAATTAAAAAAAAACAGAAATATGAAAAGTAGATAACTGTACGTAAACAAATTTAAAGATCATATATATTATTTATGTTGTCCACACCCCTCTTTCTAAGCACATTACCATAATTTCAGTTTCCCATAACATGATATACTGTACAACATTCTGTGTTTCAGTCATTCACACAAGATAGTCTATAATGGAAGAATATATATATCATGATTTTCATATTAAAGTAATATATGAGCTTAAAACAAAAAAAAAAGAGAGAAAATGAAGAGCAAAAAAAGTATCAACTGCATCACGAATGTTCAAAAGATAAGAAGAATGTGGCGTCATACGAATTTCTACAGTTGTAGATATTCATATTGGATTTATTTTATATTATTATCTTTGAAAAGAAGAATATCCCAATAAGAATAAACAAATTCCTGTGTATTTCCAGTATGAAATATTATTTCAAAGGAATGATTTGTGAATGAACCAAACAGTCATATAAAAAATATGTGCTTAAATAAATATTTCCATAAATAAAAGTGAATTATGAACTGATCTTTCTATACATGACATCTAAAAAGATACTTATTCATTCTTCACAAAATATCTGTGGCGCCTGAATAATTAAATCGTTTATTTTACGATGCGTTTCAATTTGTCAAGTAATATTTTTCATATGGAGTAATATGATTAGGGTAATGTTATGCTTTATTCACCTTCACGTCTTGCTCATGTAAACAGTTAGAAATTATATTAGAATAACATACATATGTGTATTTAAGCGTTATGAATGATTTACAATAACGGTGATATATTGAATACACTTTTATTTTATTTTAACGAAATTATAATTAAATTATAATTTATTATACATCGCTGTAAAATAGGCGAAATAATCTATTTTTGTCATTTGAAGAAAAAACTTGTATATAGATATTTGATAAATTATTCTTGTCTGTACAGTGAATGATTCTTATAGTGAAAGTAATTCAGCATTTTAAATGTGTTACATAAAAATATTATAAGTTACAAATTGTTAGAACCATTATTATCATATATTCTAATACGAGGAAATTTTGTGTGTAGTTATATATATACCGGGTGCGTCATAAATTCGTGCAAACTTTAAAAATTCATAATAAAAGAAGTAATTCTCGGAATTTTTTTTGGTTTGCGCGAGTATGATCAGAGGGATTTTGGATTTTTTTCACATGTATAATAAAAATGATTCCAATATTAACCGATAGAGGGCGCTCACACGTCATACTGAGGCGTTTTGTGCAAATCAGGCAAATACAAACAGACAATGAAATAAATCACAATAACATGACACTGTGCATTTATTTTAAGGTAAAATATCTTCATCATGACCACCACCACCAAATATTAGGCAAAAGAGGCGCGTCAATACGCCTGTTACAGCTGAGTGTAACATGTCGGCATCGATGCCACAAGCGGTCCATCGAAGGACATCTTTCAGTTCCACCAAAGTGGCTGGGGAATCCCGGTATACACAAGATTTAAGTATCTCCACAGCCAAAAATCTGCCTTGGCAAGTCTGGAGATCGTGCGGGCTACACAAACTTACAACCTCGACGTCACCCAGATACGACTGTTTTGCGTATTGACGTCACTATGCAGTGAAAAGTGTGCTTCATCCGTCCACGGGACGTTCAGCAACCATTGTGGGTCCCGCTCCATTTGTGCCAGCGCCCATGTAGCAATTTTTAGTCTTTTATCTGTATCTGCCGGTAATAACTGGTGAAGAGCCTGTATCTTGTACGGATACAGATCCAAGATTCCGTGCAAAATACGTCGAATCGACGATTCCGGAATCCCCGTTATTCTTCCAGCTTCACGAGCATTTCTACTCCCCGTTGAAGTCCGGTCTGCCTATTATTCCATGACACTTTTTACAACATGGACGCGATTCGCGCTCGATGATTGTCTTCCACTACGTGGACGATCCTCCAAATTCCCCGTTTCCTCAAAACGTCGTTCTAAATTTAGTATTCTATTCAATGAAATAGGACTTTTTTGCACCTTAAGTCCTTTCTGAGTGCGAAACATTTTCAATGCGATAGTTGTGGATTCACCATTCTTGTAGAAATGTTTAACCACCAGCGCTCGATCTGGTAACGATAGCATGCTGCCGAGATCGAATTACGAATCCATTTCCAGCCAGGTGTTTTATTGCGAGCCTGATTTGCTTAAGGGGTCAGGTAACCTTTGAACTCACAAAATACATGAAAAGGAGACCTCTGTAAGAATTATCATAACTCCGTAACTATTTGACTTTGAATTATAAAATTTTAAATGCATATTAATAAAGGTTTATTTTATAAATTAAAATTCTCCAAAAATGTTTACACTCATATAAAGCTTTTAAATTTATTTTAAAAGATAATAATTTTTTTACGAAAGAATTATTCTTGCATGTACTGCGCGCACGATTTTTCACATTTGAAATGCTAAAACCATTCAAAAAAATTTTAATGAGTACATATATAATGTGTTCTCAAAATGACCTACGATGAAAAAAATAAAATGAGTAGTTCTTGAGAAAAAAATTTTTTTAGAGAAATTCGAAATATCGAGTTTTTTTTTACTACAAAAGTAGTCATAAATTCTAAACTTGTTACTTGAGAAACATAATCGTAGGTCATTTTGTGCATCTGTTTGGTTAAGACATTCAGTCAAAATTTCATGAAATTCTAACCAATCATTTTTCTTAAATCGTACGCGCAATGACCAAAATCGATGTTTTGAGAAAATTGACTTCAAAGATCAAACTGTCCCTTGATCATATACAAAAAGCTCAGACTGTTTTAGACATAACTCCACTTCTAAAGTGAATTTTTGCATGGGGTTTATTTTAAATTGTTCCTAAAGAATCATATTTAATTATAAGTTAATAAAAAAAAAATCAAATTTCGGACATTTTAAAGGTTACCTGACCCCATAAAACGCCTCAGTATGACGTGTGAGCGCCCTCTATCGGTTTATTTTGGAATCATTTTTTATTATACATGGAAAATAATCCAAAATCATTCTGATCATTTTCGCGTAAACCAAAAATTTTTCCGGGTATTACTTCTTTTATTATGAATTTTTAAAGTTTGCACGAATTTATGACGCACCCGGTATATGCAAATTTTATCTTAAAAACGGCTTTAACGATTTTGACGAAATTTTGTATCCTACCATTTTGAGGCACCAGAAAACCATTGGGCTAGGTCGCATGTTCAAGAAAAATTATTAGTGGGTCATTTTGGGTCACCATGGGTCAGGGTCAAGGCACGATAAGACTATTGGGCTGGGTCACATGTTCGAGAACGTTTCATTAGTGGTTCATTTTTGGGTCAACGCGGGTCAAGTTAATTTTATTTAAAAAAAAACTCTAACGATTTTGATTAAATTTTGTATCCTACGAGTTTCGGGCACGATAAAATTAATGGGCTAGTTCGCATATATCAGAAAATTTGATTAGTGTATCATTTTTGGTCACTGTGGGTCAAGCTAATTTTATCTAAAAAGGTTCAGACTATTTAGACTAAATTTTTCATCCCATGGTTTTGGAGCACAAGCAGACTGTTGGGCTAGGTCATATGTTCGAGAAAATTCGATTAGTGGGTCATTTTGGTCATGGGTCATAATGGGTCAAGTTATTTTATCTTAAAAACGGTTCCGAGGATTTGAACTAAATTTAATATCCTTAAGTTTTAGGGAACGAGAAGACTAATTGTCTAGTTCACGTGTTCGACAAATTTTGATTAGTGGGTCAATTTGCTCCTGGGTCATTATGGATCGAGCTATTTTTATCTTAAAAACGGCTCAGTCGATATGAACTAAATTTTGTATTTTACGGTTTTGGGGGCACGAGAAAATCATTGTGCTAGGTCACATGCTCGAGAAAATTCAATTAGTGGGTCTAGCTAATTTTTTCTAAAAAACGGGTCAGACTATTTTGAATAAAATTTTATATCCTACGTGTTGCGGTCACGAGAACACAATTGTGCTTGGTCACAAATTCGCGAGAATTTGATTAGTGGGTCATTTTTGTCATGGATCATGAAATTTGAACTCAAAGCTAATTTTGCCCAGCATAGCTCGGCCGTACCTGCAATAAAATGCTATAGAGTTTTCGAATTTCAATGTAATAAACTAGATTAAGAAATAAAATATTACCACAATTATATTTATTTCTGAACGTTTTCTTTAGGCTATATAGATGAATATGTATCTATCAGATATTCTCTCTCTCATTTTATATTCCATGAAATAATATGTCCGTTCCCAAATGAATTCTTAATACTTACATTTCTTTATATAAAAATGCTAGAATATCATATAATTCTTATCACAAATTATCAGAATTACGCAAAGAGGTGTGATATGAGAAAAAGGATGGAGGAAGAGTAATAGGAAAGAATATATATTATTTTCCTGAAATATTTTCAAACACCAAAGGAATAAATTGCTTGTTCCACTTTACGCTAATGTAAAACTTTATTATTTTTTCTATAACATAAAAATTTATAATTAAGAAATTTGCATTATATTTATGCAATTTTAATAAAAAAAATTTAAGATAATTTTATGTGGTACTTTTTAGAATCTATAGATTTCACGGTAACAATAAAACCATTTATTTAATATAGAAATGGCAAAAATATATAGAAAATTAACTTTAGGATTTACTCTTTTTAGTGAGATAATGTAGCGGAGTGTACATAAAGTACTTGTACACTTATTACAACTACAATTGTAATGGAAAATATATCAAAATATATTTTAGATATATTTAAAAATTCTTAATTTTTCAAGTTGTCGTCTCTTTACAACTTAGAATATACCGATAATTGATAAACTAACACTTCTATATATATATATATATATTTATTTATTAATAAGTATTAAGATTTATAAGTAGTAAGTAGTTTTTAAGTAGTAAGATTTATAAGTAGATTTATTAATAGGCTATAAGGTTTATATCAAGTGTATTCATGGATATGAAACACTTATTTTTTAAAAATACAGTAAACTTATTTAAAACATAAATTCTTCAACTACCCATAATTGTATAATAATTGAAAAATTGTGCATAACTGTGTAAAAAAAAATTATATAAAATAAGTCGTTTCCTAGATGCATGTTACCGCATTATTGGAAGTATATATTGAAATGAATAAATTTATGATTTTGATGTTTTCACAAATTTTATTGCTAATTTCACTTTAAAATATTTCGAAAGTTGATAATTCTCGCCTTTAAAATTAATTATTAAAAATAATTAATAATAATAGTTTAAAATAATAGTTTCTATTATTATTGAGTCCAAATTTAAAATAAATAAAACCATATAATTGACTAGCTTTAAATTATCCTGTTTTTATAGATTTTACTTTATTTTTGACAATTGACAAAAATCTTAAAACAATTCGATTTTAACTTTCTCCCTCTGATAGGCGTCAGATTAATTTCGGTCGTCTCATTTTCTTCCAAAAATACCTTAAGTTTACCAATGGTATGCAATAACGCAAAAGGTTTTGGCTTCTCCCATAGATTTTTATTAATGTCATGCACATTTCACCAAATACGATAATTGAATTAATTTTAACAACACTCATTTCAAATTTCCACATTACTGCTTATCTAACAAATATTTTACCAGTACATTATGAATGAGAGTCTATTTTTATGCCAATACATTTGTCTTGACGATAATGTCTCATTAAAATCATATTCATTAATGCAGTTGTCACCGTAGCGCGAGCACATGCGCTCCTTGTAAACTGAAAGTTACTGTCTGCTGTTCATATTTTACTGCTTATGTGGAAGCACCATCCCATGTTTCATATTTTTCCTATGCGTTCATTTATAAATAAAATACTAGTCAAGAATAAAATATGACTTATTCTTCTAATAACAAAACGACATTCCAGCAAAAACGCTTTTGGTTCTGGGATATGAATAATTTTGCAAATTAAGGATTTTAGATAGCCAATTACCGTCACAATGACATTTATCTCAGAAGTATAATTTACTGATACTAGCATGAGATCATTCCGAATTTTATTATTTGGAAATATTCTCAGACAGTAAAGCCCCCTATTTCAAATTACAGAAGGTCGTTCGCACTTTATGGAAACGATTTTGAAAACTTAATTTCTACACATAAATGACACATTCCTTGAAATAAAATTTGCCTTTGTATAAAAGCCTTGACTTCTGGCTATAGCTATGGCTCTAAATTTCTATCATAATAGAATTTTCTTGTTACACTCATGTCGGTTATTCCTGATATATCTGGTAAAAAACTTACCAAAGTCTTTTCAATGTACGTAAGTTCATTTAAACAATCCAAATGCAGAAAAAGGCCATTGATGAGGGGGGTGGGGAGGGTGGAGGAGTCAGGTGATTATACATGCATTCCAATTAGTACACAATTTATTTAAGTTAGGAATTATTTCTTTGTTAAATACGCTTCAGTTGAGTTATGGAAGAACGGCTGGGAGACTCTGTTCATAGGAATCTCAATTAATGTATTTTTCATATAAAGTTGCATTTTTTTTTTCAAAAATGGGTTATAAAATATTTTACCGATAACAAAGTTAAATCACCATAGCTTTACTGCATTTTTTACCTTTAATTTGAATTTCTTTACAAAATCTAGCAGCAATGATAAATTATTTTGGAAATTTTTCCTTACATTCACAAACCCATTTCTTTCTTTTGTTTTAATAATTGATAAAAATTGCTCCTCTTTTGATACACTCACTTAGATAGCCAAGCGTCGTCACAATGATATTTCTCTCATCAGTATAAATTACTGTTATTACCACGAGATCATTTCGAATTATATTATTTGGAAATACTGTAAGATGGTAAAGTCCCCGAATGAAAATTATTTCCAGTGATCCTTCTAAATCATCATATCCCTTCACTGATCTCTTTCTATAATCATATATTTTTAATAAGACTCAGAAATTAAAAGAAAGATATAACATATGCTACATTTTTTTAAACAATTTTATCCGTTTAACCATGATATTCTATTTTTTCTCAACTAAAATTTTAACAAATACTTAAAATTTTAACAAATACTTAATTATGCCTTAAGTAAAAGAGATGTAATGATATAGACTGATAATCTTTTCTCACAAGTAATGAAGCTATAGCTCGTAAAATGCAGCAACATCTTGAAAAACAATTTTTAATTAAGAAATCTTTAAGAGTTTTAAATTATAATTGATATCTCAGTTTCGACATTTAAGAAAATAAAATTTAGAATTAGTCTCTAATCTAATGGATAAGGTGGGTAAACAAAAGGTGACCGGTGTTCCTAAGGTAGCGCTCCCCGCAAACGTTGAATTATTTTTTAATCAAAAAATGATATGATGCTACTTCATCGTTATTCATCTATCAGCAGTGCACATGGCTGAATTTAAAGAGATCACCTTGATCATCCAACATTTTATGCAGTGAATTCACTTTTTTGAGTAGTCATTCTAATTTCCATGTAAGAAGATATTTTAGTTTGCGCGTGTATATATTCTTAGAGCTTTGAATTATGATACGTTTTCTGAAAGCTTATTTCTTTCTCTTTAATCACATTTACTTCAATTCTAAGAAATGTACCATCAGATTAATACTTTTACGTCGTACAAATGGCGATCATTCGCATGTTCCCAAGGTTACCACCTTAGAAAAAAATATATGGAAAGCAGTGTAGTAATGGTACCACCTTAGAAAAAAAAAATATGGAAACCATTGTAGTAAAGGTGAAACAAAGGATGGGAATTGTCACTTTACTAAACAGCGTACAACCAAGTGAGCTAAAAAATGTCCAGACCGGGGTTCGATCCCGGATCTCTTGTTGTGCTATACCAAGGTATCCGGGATCGAACACCAGTCTGGACATTTTTTCATTCTGTTGGTTGTACGCTGTTTTGTAAAGTGATAATATACATCCTTTGAATTTCAGTAATTTACTGCGTAATTTCAGCTTTGCAGAAAAAATAATTAGTATAGTAATGGTGACTTTAAAAAATGTCTACATAAATATCTGAAAAACGTATTACCATTTATTGTTAACACCAGAGATCAGTCAAAAGAAGTCAGTAACTCCCAGAAGAATATCCCTGAATCACCGTGCGCAAAAAGGACTTCAAGGAATTTTCGTATCATAAGATAAAAAGATTATGAAGAACAACTCGAAATATATCAAAAGAAAGAAATGATCATCAGAGAATAATAGTAAGCCGAGAATATAGCCTAAATAGTTTGCCGATAACTTTTTCACATTTTAAAAGTGATTTTAATGTAGAATCTACCTTTAGAACACTATGCAACAAAGCTGTTCCTAAAACTACAATTTTGAAATTGTATTATAAAAGTAATTAAATTTTATTTTAGAAAGAAAGGTATACTTGATATTTGTTAGACATAAGTGCAAAAATTTTCAAACAAAAAGTCAGCCACATACACCCAACTAGAAAATGATAAAATATCCTCAAAACTTAACTATGGCCATCTTTGGTTCACCTACTTTATAAAAGAATTTTTGAACGAAATCCATGTAAGAAAATTTATTTATTAAATTAAATTTAGATAATATAGCAAGATGATACGAAAATATTTTGTTAAAGGTATTAAAATTATTCTTATAAACATTTTTGTGATTTATATGACTGTGTGTGTGTGTATTTAAAATGTATTTTTAGGGAAATATACTTTTCTATCTAGTGAAAATGTCTAGAAATACGTCCTAATTGTAAAAAAGCAGTTAATATCACAAACATTTCTCATACTTCTTGGCGCCATAGTGTAATTTAAGGTGATACAAACTTGCGCGACCTACTTTTATGCCACACCTACAAACATTACTTCCATACCCATTTATTTTGAGACCATTTAATTTATTTTTATAATTCTGTTATGTTCTCGAGAAAATATTGCTTTGGAAATCATCCAGATTCGTCTTTATAAATGATCTTGTATTTTTAAGAGGGTACAAGTCTGCGATGTAAATATAAATGCCTTAAAAAAGTAAACTAAAGGATATCTTTTCATTTGTTGCAGCTGCTAAAAGCTCAAACATTTGTTTGAGTAAATTTTATTATATCATCTATAGAGACATTCTTTGTTATAGCTGTCATCTAAAAAACTATTTTAGTTAAATATATATACGCAAGCATATTTAATATGTTGCAGAAAATTATTAATGGATAATTGATATAACTTTAAACTAATTTTAATCAATGCATATAATGTTATGGTAAAATAAAAATAAGCCCGATTACATTTGGCTGTATGAAAAAAATAGCCAAGAATGTATTACAAAATTTAAGCTAAA
Organism: Maratus michaelseni; assembly: GCA_963931845.1. Lineage (NCBI taxonomy): Eukaryota > Metazoa > Arthropoda > Arachnida > Araneae > Salticidae > Maratus > Maratus michaelseni. The sequence continues at coordinate 84,744,892 of OZ007593.1, forward strand.
TATTTCAAAATTAATATTTTAAGATCAATATGGAGTTAAACATTTCTTCATACTATTAACAACTTCAGGTTTACAAATGAATAAATGCAATTAAACAAATTTGTGATTTATAAATGGAATGAAAAGCATTCATTTTTTTCGAAATAGTTTCTATCACAACTATCCTATTCATAGATTTACTAATATAGTTTTTTTTTTTTTTTTTTTTTTTTTTTTTTTTTTTTTTTTTTTTTTTTACTATCACTTAATTAAAAAATAAATAAATAAGTAAGTAAATAAATAAATAAAATATCTTTTGTATTATTATTTAAAATTTAAATGATGATTTATTGCATTATCCAAAAATTACTCTTTTTTTTTAACGTGCTATAATTACAAATAATGTTATAAAACCACTTGTTAACTTTAAATAAAATAGTTATTATTGCTTAAAGTGATAAAAAGCATAACACGAAATGTTTAAAAATACTTTTATTATAGATTACATATCTTTTCTTCGCTTTTTTCGTGAACATTTTAGATTAAATTGATAAATAAAATATTCTCGCAAAGTTTTAAAAATGGTAAAATAAACCACGAGATCTCATGTCCAATGAAAGCAGATGTTTAAATTGGTCAAACTGGAAAATGTGAAAATTATTATTTATTTTATTTCTATTGCTTCTTCAATCTGTAAAGCATCGGGTGCCGAATTTTAGGTAATTCTAAAGAAGCCGACTCGTTGCAAATGTTATCTTTTCGCAAATATATTTCTATTGATTCACGGATAATGTATGGGAAATAAACTATTGATTGAAAAATTATTTTACTATTCTTGAAATCAATCTGCAACGGCTCTATTCTACATTGCCCAGCTAAGGCAGTGGTTCTTCTGTCATATTTGATATCTGACATATGTTCTTTTATTCTTGTTTCAAATTTTCTGTTTGTCATTCCTATATAGTATTGTACTATTCCATCTGATTTGGTGAATGGGATTTCATAAACACCGGAAAGTTGATCAGGTTCCTTGTGCTATATTTAATTAAACTTTTTACTTAATAATGACTTGAAGTACCAAATTGAAAGTAATACTTACAATTATATCTTTTACTAGATTACTGTAAAGAACTGAATAATTACTGTACGATCCAAATTGTTGTAAATTACAGTTGTTTATCCCGGACAGTGTGCACTATGTTAATATTTAAATTTTGCATATATATATATATTTTTTTTAATTCCAATTAATTATGCATATAAACCATATGGCTATCTCTTAAATCTGTTATGCTAACTAAGTCATAAAATTTTAGAAGATTTATTACAAAGAAATTCCAGTTATTGATTTGTTAAATCTACTAAAGTAAATTAATAGCATTTTGTTTTAATTCTGTGAGATTTGCATATTTCCGTATATTTATAAATTATTATAAAACTAATACACAGGATAAAGCATTGTCCTATTTCACAAAATATACGTAAGCTGAAATTTAATAGCCAGTTATATACATATGCTTAAATAGTTTCAATTGTTAGTTTATAAGAGACTATGTAAATAAGGTTAAAGAGTTTTCGTTTAGATCATAAATATTTTTATTATGTCTATAGAATAGGTTTTGCTGATTATTTGAGTGCATTCAGAAGCACAATTAGAAACACTGTTAAGATGAAGTACATTTAAGATGAGCTAATATATTTAACAGAGAAACATATTTAAAAATATACAATGCTTTTGATATGTATGTATATATAATCAATGTTTTACTACTCGTTATCTGCATACAAAAACATTGACTCCTGAAAAATCTTTAATAACTGGAAAATATTTATTAAAAATAAAATATTTATTACAATTTATTAAAGGTGCATTCAAATTGCAATAAGCTATTTTTAATTTATATATGTGGTTAAAGCATTTAGTTTAATAAAGTGCGTTAAGAAAATTACATTTATTTTGTCCTTTTTACTGTTGTTATTATGAAAACTTGAAATTACTTGTAAATTATTTTATAAATTTTAGTGATGGTTCTCACTGCATTGCACCATTTCATCCAATCAAAATACTTTAATTTTCTTTATGTTTAAAAAGTTCTGTTATTGCATCTAATATATTAACAAGAAGGGAAAAATAATAGTTATGTACTATGAAATATATTAAAACACAAAGTTAAATTTTATTACCGATGTGGACATATATGCGCATCCGTAAAATTATTTGCGCGGCAGCGCAATACTTATTTATTTCCAGTGTGGCATCTTAATGTTAATTTAACACAGCAAATCTCATTGAACGAGTTAATTTACTAGAGTTTTCCCCACTTTTTGTACGCGTTGCCACAAAATATTTACTCTGTGCTAATTCTAATAAAATTTGAAATTTGAAATAGTGAAATTGTTTGGCTGACGTCAGGATCAAAACGGATGATTAAATGTCATTGAATATAGGTGGATTATAATCCAGGAATTAACATAGGCTACGTTTTATTTACGTTATTCAAATAGTTTTCTTAATAATTCAAAATTTCATAATTTTTATTGGAAATCAATCGACATTTTTCCTATAAAATTTAACTATGTTTCTTTATTGTTGCCAACAATTCAAATACCGTAATAATAATTTGTCCCAAAGCAACTAATTTTCAATTGAAAGATTTCCACGTTCAAAATAAAATTGAATTAATTTTTTTTTTAAGTTAAAAAGAAAAGGGATCAACACGATGTCATACTCTAAATAAACGGACATTTTCTAATATTTGGTTATAATTCAAGCAGAAAGCAGGCGAATATATTGCCATATTTGTAACAAAAAAAGCATTTCTTAGTTCAGCAGCAGTAATACATTTGTTAATAATACAAGGAACATCAGTATGAATAAATACAGGAAACAGGTGCATATAATGTCATATTTATAATAAAAAATTGAAATAATTTTTGCCAATACTGATTAATAAGGATGAATATCAGTTACATACAGGAGAAAATTTTCTGTCAAACAGTTTATGAGAGATTTCGCTGTGGAGAAATTAGACATCTTATTATACATTAATTGCGTAGATGATTATTATGAAATAAGTTGTACTTGTTCAAAATAATTTACTTATTTATTTATAGTGCCCCTGGGAGGAAATAATATATTCAATTTTAAATAAAATTGATTTATTTTATGTTTCATTGTAAATGAAAATCAATCAATATGATATTTAATCCACCCGTAAAACTTAGATCTGTTCGAATGAAATTGAAATAAATTTTTGACTTTTTCTTTTCTAAGCTTCACAAGCTGCAAACTATTGTATTACAGATTAAACTTTAACATGTTTATCATTAGGGTATGTAAAATGACAAGGTACATGCAAAATACAAGCCTTTAAAACAGTCTAAGATTTATTTCAATTTCATTCGAAAATATCTAAATTTTACGGGTGGATTAAATATCATATTGATTGATTTTCTTTTAATTTTTTGAAGCTCAATTAGTTTAATCTTATTTATTACCAAAAATTTAACATCTAATCTAAAACCAACTGACTGAAATATCTTAATATCTACCCCTTCTCTGGCCTAAACATTCTGCGAAATAAACTGCTTTTTTTTATTTGTTTGGCAAATTATGTTTTTGTTTAATTTAATCCACGGTTCCCGAAATAGAGACATTCTCCCGATAGAATGATTGTTTCGATTTAATTGGCGAAAATATAATTAATTTCAATAATGTCATATTTTATTTCATGAGGAAAATTTACGAAAATTTTATTTTTTATCCGAATGCTGTATAATCTATATTAAGTAAAATTTCACTCCCAAGAATATTTTGTTAAGTATTATTTTTTTATATAAAATATTTAAATTAAAATATTTGCATGCATTTATCGATTAAATAAATTGCCCCGATCTACAATCATTGATTGGTATATTTTGCATGACAATTAATAAGAGCTTATATATGTATATTGAGAAAATGTATGATTAGTTTGCGCAAGAAAAGCAGAAAAAACAGAAATAAGGAAAATTATCCTTATAAGAACTATAAAAGAAATATCCACAATATTCATCTTTTAATAACTAAATAATGCATGAAAAAGTAAAATAAAATTTCAGTAATTTGAAAAGAAAACGCTATAATTAAGGTGAACTTGTTTGAAGGGTACCACAAACTACACTGTTAGGAATTTTTTTTAAATATTTGGTATTCATACAGTTAACAGGATTAGGAAACAAGATCTTTAGATTAAAAAAAAATGAAATAAATACAAATTTTCCAACATGTGACGTTTTATATCATAAAACTGGTCGGATGTGCCAATCCCAAACCTTTCTTGTATCTCACACATGTAAATACTTCAAAATTCGCTATCACACCACCAAAAATAATAATATTTTTCGTCATTCTGTTGTACGTCCGCTACTTGCGGTCGAGTTACCTGGATGCAAGCAGCCGATGAATATAATGAACGACGAAATGTCCTTCTGGACTGTACCGGAGGGCCCCTATTCATAGGTTTTACAGATTATAGCGAATTTTACTGGAAAACATGAAGTTAAAATGCGTGGAACCTAATTAGAGAAGATTCATTCCCTGTTCTCGTCAATAATGAGTTTGAATGAGTACATCGCCAAATTAGTAGGCTATAGCCAATTTGGTTTCATTTATAGAAAGGTATTTCTGTCACCAAATTTGGCGAGAATATGAAGTGCGTTGGCGAATATAAATATATAGTGAGCCTCATATGCGATTGTAGAAACAATGAAAAAAAATTGCCGAAACCATGTTCACCAAAACTCACAAATGTAACCCACTTATGGAGGAATGCTGCTGTCTTCTTTCAAAATGCCAGCTACCCTAAAATTTCAAACTGGTATATCTCAGCCATTTCTTAAGATAGAGGCAAAACGAAATTTGCTGTGGAATCCTGGGATAAAAGTAGAACATTTAACGGAAAACAACTTTAGGATTACCATTTGTTTAATATCTTTTTGAATTTGAAATCTTTAAGTGGCTATCACAGCACTCTTTTCCGGTGGAATATCTGAAAATTCAACTGGGACCTGTAGGCCATAGCAAAAAAAATATATATATATAAAATTTGGTTCAATTCTATGCATATTTTCATGCACTTTTCGATGATGCAATAATGAAAATCGCGAAAAATTCGCTATCGCAGCACCCTTTTTCAGCGGAATATCCCCAAATTCAAGGAGGACCTGCTGGCCATACTCACAAAGCTATAAATCAACTTTGTTTCAATTCTATACATAACTTCATACACTTTCTAATGATATAATAGTGAAATTCGAACGAAAATCGAGATCGCAGCGCCCCCTTTTGTCGAAATATCCCCAAATTCAAGTAGGACCTGCTGGCCATAGCCAAAAACATAGAAAAAAATTTGGTTCAATTTGAAGCATAACTTCATACACTTTTCGATGATACAATGAGGACGGACAGACAGACATTTTGTAAAAACATGTTTTTCGGAATATCTGACCCTAAAACGTGTAAATTCGTCGAAAACCGGAAATCAAAAAAAATTTCGATTACAATACTTTCTTCTATTATAGATAGAATAAAGTAAAAAAAAATGAGCAAATATGTAACAATGGTAAGCAAAACAAAACGTAAACTACAAAACTAAATACAAAAGTAAACAAAAGTAAACAAAACAAACAAACAAAAAAACAAAAACTAAATACAAAAGTAAACAAAAGTAAGCAAAACAAATAAACAAAAAAACAAAAACTATATACAAAAGTAAACAAAAGTAAACAAAACAAACAAACAAAAAAAAACTAAATACAAAAGTAAACTAAAAAACTAAATACGTAATTCATAAGCTACAATATATAACCAAAAACATAGAAAAAAAAATTGGTTCAATTTGAAGCATAACTTCATACACTTTTCGATTATAATTTGAGGACAGACACACGGACAGACGGCCATCTTGTAGAAACATGTTTTTCAGAATCTATGACCTCTAGAACGTGTAAATCTGCCGAAAACCGGAAGGCGAAAAATAATTCATTACAATACTTCCTTCTATTTTAGATAGGAGAAAGTAAAGAATATAAATAGTTTCCTGCCAGCTAAATTTTGATACATTTTTTTTCTCAAATTTCACAGGATTATAGCTAAAGGGGTTTAGCCCTGAAGAACCTTTTGAGCCTTAAAATGTTTGCCAAAAAAAAGGTTTTTCATTATTAAAGTTGTTTTAATCAAAATGGTAGCAATTATAGCGCTGCTATGCAAGAATATCGTTGCTCAAAATATATTGATTTAAAATGAGTTACTTTTTGTTAATATTTGATAATAAAACTTGCCTAATATTTACCGCTATCTAATAGGTAAAATGTCGAACTTCCTAATTTTCGAAATACCAAAGATTCTTAAAATATTTTAAATAGTTTAACTTGTATAATATATATTATACATCGTTAGCAGCAGCCAGCAACAATTAAATTTACGGTTTTCGAGTTCAGACCAAGAAAAATAAAATTAATGAAATTTGAAAATGTCGGTAAATAATATAAAATAGAAAATAATAAATACTGTTTTTTTTTAAAGCTTTAGAATGTATTCAGCACAAATAAATGCCCTACGCATTCAAATATTATTTATAGTTCAACTCCTGCTAAAACGCAATCTAATATGTTTTTATTTCAAGCTTAAAATCATTTCACCTATTAATTGAACAGGTTGGGCAAACAGTGCTACTATCGCCTTATGTGTATAGGGATCCCTTATAAGGAATGCAATATAACAATTCATCAAGTTTTCAATAATTAATTAATTACAAAGTAACTTTTTAGAAATCCAAACTTTTTTTTAATTAAACTGTCAAGTTGTTTGCCGTGAAATCTTGATGACTACTATCTAGTCTATCGTACTAATTCAAAAGTTTTTAGATCACGAAGTGAATTTTTTTAATTTTAATAACACTAAATATATATGCGCGTTCTTGATAAACTTGTGTACTAAAGAAAAAACACATTTTAGTAAATTCAGAAAGCTAATTTTCAATATTTATTATTGTTTTACTTTATCAAATTAAGCTATCATTAAATATCAATAAGGCTCTTATGAATGGGTTTATCATCTGGTTATTTCTAGAGATGACTAATTACTTTTATAAGATATTTATTTTTATTTCATATTAAATTGTATCGATTATTTTTAACTTTCCTTTTTAGGTTATTTAACATACAGTTAATTATATTTATTCACAAACAGGCTTACGCAAATGTCAAAGTAATTAAGGAAGACGACGTGTTTTCCCTTTTGTTACGGTATAACTTAATTATCAGTTCTTCTTCACAAAGCTTTATCTATCATTTTAATATTAAAATATGTTTGAAAGATCAAAAGAATCGATGTCGTAAAATTAGAATAATTGCATATGTGTACACGAAACACATGTTAATAAATTATCTCCCATATCAGAAATAAAATATTAGGATTAATATTAATGACAAAAATACTAATTTGTTAGAATACAAAAGAGGGAATAAATAATATAGAAATTACTAAAAATACTTATATAAATATAAGAATGTCTTATTCGGTAGGATCTCATGAAAATGGAGTGGTTCAATAATTATTGAATTATTAAAATAAGATTAGTAAATCAAAAAATTGATCAAAAATTAATAAATCGATAAATTGCCTTTATAAATCTACAAATTTAAGACTTTCTCTAGTTTTCTGTAACATTAACTGTAAAATTATAATGACAATGTTGTAAAATACAATGTAGTAACAATGACAATATATATTATTTTCACCTGTACTTTGTGACCCTTGAAATTTACTCATCTTGTATGTATTTAAAAGAAAATTTGGGCAAACAAACAAAAATTCGCATAATCTCCGCATCAAGAATATAAGATGATTTGAGATAATAAATCCGCTTGAATCCATATAGTTTTCATTTGCAAAATTTATTTCGATTATTTCGAATGAAATTATTTATTTAGTTCGGCACAACTGTATGTAGATTGTATTGTAACTCATAAAATAATATCATCACTACTGTTATAAATAAGTGCTGATTTGTTTAGAAGGGAAAATTTTTATTAATTGTAGAGTGTTTTGTTGAATACAGCAGTAAAAGGGCAGATGGAAGACAATTGTGAATCAATGAAACACTTATTTTCAATTAGAACAAACATAAATATCTGCTAAGAAATTATGGAAAATTACAAAAATTGAATTTTAAAGCCACGAATCTTGGAATTATATCTCAAAGAAGATGTTAAGGTGTTTTCAGGTTTCAAGGCATAAAAGGATTTTCTTTCATATATCATTGTAGAATGCTCTATAAATATATAAATATAAATCCCTTACGGCTCGACCTACAGGGACAGGTAGATTTCGAAGACGCAGACCGTGGGGCGCCTGTTTATTGGGAATTGCAGAAGAAATGACTTTTCACATGATGCGACAATTGGGACCGACAATTGAGTTTTTCCTTCTTTATCCCCTTTCTCACCCCCCCCCTTTTAGGACATTTTTAATCATATCAAAAATCTGTCATACATAAATTTTCGGCCCTTTTCCTAGAAGTAATAATAACTTTAAACGGATTCGATACGTATCATAATTGAATAGTTATGGGGTTTTTTTTGTTTTCACAAAAGCAATCCACCCCCACCCCCCACTTGGTTCGATTTTGACCGAAATTTTATTCCTCTTGATTTTATGTACGAGTTAGGAAGCGATGTGTGCAGAATTTTTTAAGTTATCGTGCCCATAGGAAAGTGATATAGATAGTAAGATAGATAGATAAAGTTTTGAACTGGGGGTGGTTTTGGGTTCTGGGAGTCATGATCGGCATAGATCTGCAAAAATTTTCCAGAAATTCAAACATAGGGAAAAATGTAATAGGTAGTATTTCTTACAAAATCTACCTAAAACAGAACGTTGAGCCGTTTAAGGATAAAACCTAAACTTGCCAGAATATTCCAAGAAAAACTTATATTTGAGATGTCGCTTCTTATGGAACCTTCTAATTGTTTTTCTCTTATTAGCATTTTATTGATCAAATGATACAATGTACCAAAAAGTAATGGTAATAGGTAGTATTTCTTACGAAATCTACCTAAAAAGATCATGCTATCTCAATAACAAATTATCTACGAATTTTTTGAAATGGATATACATTTATTTTATTTTCCATTTCCAAAAAGATATAATTAAACGTATTCCACTGTCACGAAAGTATTTTCACTTCTTATATAAAGTTTAACCTGTTAGGAGGACCGAGTTATGATCGTTTAAAATAAGCTTTGTGCTCAATTAGTTATAACGATTTTTTATCTGTAACAGATAAAGCACTAAGATCTATATAACCACGATATAAAAATAAGTGCAATGTACAATGATTGGATGAATTATGTCTTCGGGAAGGTTTTATGAACTCTGATTGGTTGCATAATGTATTTCGGCTATTACTGGGAATTTCCATATTATTTCTTCAGATTCAGAAAATAAATTGTTTCGCCATATATCGCCAATTTTTTTCGAAATGTTGCAAACTTGTCGACATTATTTCATATCCCATCCACATTATTTCATATCCATCGATTTCCCGCCAAATCTTGTCCATGTAGCCAACATTCATGCAACACTTCATAAAAATTGGTGATATGCTGCCAATATTGTAACTTCGTTTATTGCAAATTGTATATCATCATGTTAACACACAATTTTGAAAACGTCAATGAAAAAATAGACATAAAAATCTGTAAAATAAATTGCATTTATAATTTAATAGGTAATGATGACGTTTTGAACTTATCCTAACACTTTTTATCACTCACATCTCTATGTTTGATTACTTGCTAAAATTTATTTTTTATAAAAACTGAAAGTAATCATTGAAAATATATATATATATATATATTTTTTACCGTGATTTCTTTTAAAATACTCATTGTAGTATTGAATGGATATTAAATATATTTGTAATTCAATTACTCATTAAAATATATTTAGGCCGATCATTATTTAAATTATAATAATTTGATCGTATTACTTTTGTAAAAAAAATAATGATTATCTTGTTCTATTAAAACCATAGTAAAATTATTCTTTTCTAAAAACATTATTCATTAAAAAATAAATAAATCTCAAAAACATAGTATAAAATTTAAAAAGAATATAATTTTAGATATTAATTAAGAAATTTTAAAAGTATAATAATACATTTAAAATTACTTTTCTTTAAATATCGAAATTATGAACTTTGTTTTTACATGATTTAAGTCACAATTTGCTGTCATTTTTTAGCACTTTCCAACCTAGTTGAAAAGTGCTTATGACTTCGGTTTGTCTGGCCGTCTGGCCGTATGGCCGTCTGTCCGTGCTCTAACTCCCGTAAATATGCTCGGATTGCTCTGCAATTTTTATATGTTATTGTCGTTATCTATGGCACGTTCTCTTATTCAACTGAAGTGTGTAGCACTTATAGTTTTCTTACAGTGACACTCAAAATAATTCCGTTACATTGCGGTCTATGGGGAAAAATCATTTGTGGTTTATTTTTAAAATGTTTCGCTATTGTAAACGCATTGAAATTTATATAGATCACTAAGATGCATTAAAAGAAGCTTAATATGGAATAGTAGGTGTATAGCACTTAGAGTTACTTTACAGGGACAGTCAAAATAATTCCGTTACATTACGTCTATGGAGAAAAATCGTCTGCGGCTTATTTAAATAATGTTCCACTATTTTAAACGCATTGAAGTTTATATATATTACTAAGGTGCATTACAAGAGGCTTACTACAGAATAGTGTGTGTATAGCAGTCATCGTTCATTTACAGGGACACACAAAATAATTCTCTACTGTCTGTTAACAATAATTCCTGGAAGTGCGTTTTAAGTTACTAAACGCGATTTTAAACTTAACTAGCTTTTTGTCTATTACGTGGTGTGTATAAATTCTGTAGATCCTATACAGGGCAGCACAAAAGTTCGCGAACACATTTCCGTTTATTGACAGAAACTCCAGAAGGAGAATTTAAACGGTGCTACGCGTTTCCTAACTAAACTAAAATTTAGCATTATATATACAAATCTATAGATCATATACAGGGCTACATAAAAGTATTCGGATATTTTTCCGAATATTGTATATATTGAAAATTCCTGAAATTACGTTTTTAAATATGGTATGCGTTTTCCAAATTATTTACTTAGATGTAATCTTTAGGCTTATTAAACGGTAATGATTTGTAAAATTATTTTAGAAGCGTTGGAAAGTGCTACATAATCTATGCTTGACGCATGATTTTTCGTTCTTGTTTTTATTTTAAGGTATGCCTCAAGACGTTAATCGATTGACCTGCATTTGTTTTTGGTTAAATAGCAAAACAAGAGGCAAATTTTGATCACCATTGTATTTCTAAATGTAAATTTATTTTTTTTTCACTCCGCCCTATTGCTTATACTAGCTCTTTTCCCATATTTATATGCTTTTCATTGAAATGTTTCTTTCATTATTAATTTCTGTATAGTGTTTCCTGCGTCCATGTAAGGAAAAAAAAGTATGCATTTTCCTATGTAGATTTATTTGCTGTAATTATTCAGAAGGACGAGTTAGTACGGTATTTTTATGCATGGTATTTTTAGTTATATAAATTTTTAACTTTTGTATCAAATACATTAAATTTGAATGAAAGCAATAGAAGAAAAAATTGCAAACATTATTTTAAATTAAACAGGGGAATTAATAATCTTTAAAAATATATTTTTAAATTTATCATTTCAACCATGATTTCAAACTAGGATAAAGTTCTCTATAAATTATTCTTTAGAAAAAATTTAGTTAACATTTAATTGTGCAAAATGTATTTTTTAAGAACGCCTTACACTTAAAACTGAAATTTATTTTCTGTGTCTGCATATTTTCTTGTACCTATCAATGAATATTTATCATAAATTAACATTATGATATTTATCGAATACTTTTCTAATTATATCTATTTCAATCTAAGAAAAAATGGAATGTTATATTGTTATTTGTATTATATGTTTGAGAAATAAATATTTCTTTTCCAAAACAAGTAGAAACTTTTTAATGAAATATATAAACGCATGAAGAATTTGTGCAACATAATGAGGTCACTAAATCAATATTTCATTTTCACTGACATCCTGAAAGGCACTTTTTATGTTATCCTTTCTATTATTTTATTTGCAAGTTACCTTTATCCATCTAAAAAAAACATTTATGGTAATTTTTGATTAAACGACCTTTTGAACTATGAAGAATACCAATTATATAAATTGCTGGCCATACCTGTAATATATGATTAAAGTGAAGTTTTAACAGATAAGAGTTGTGAGTTTTTTTTTAAATTGTGCATTATATAAAGGTTAAGCTAATGGAATGTAAAGTACAATTGTTTTATTGTTTTGGTTTTTTATTTGAATAATATACACTGTAAAAAAAATTGCAGCAAAGTATCTGGTCATTCGACCGTTTTTACAGAAAGCGTTACATAACCGTAATTTAACGCAATTCTGACCATAATATTGCCCATGTTATGGTCCAAATACTGCTAAATTACAGTTATATAACAATTTTCTATAAAAACGGTCGAATGATCGGATATTTTGCTGCAAATGTTTTACAGTGTACATAATATCTGAATATACCAATGTGAAGCTCCTGAAATTAAACAGTAAATAAACAGCTGATAGATATGACTGGATACCGCAGTATATTAAAATAAAACAAAGTATATAATTTTGAAAGTATTTTCTCTTCATTTATACACAAACCTTACGTAAATAATACAATATGTCAAGTATTTTAAATTATTGAAATACTTCAAGTTTGAAAAAAAAATAATTTTATTTTAACTAAAAACTCAATATTATATAATATCATAATAAATGATATTGCGGACTACCTCAATAATAAAAGTTTACATAATCTTAAAATAAATCACAAGTGTTAACCTTAATAAATAAACATAGTGGTGGCATAGGATAGCTTTTCTGCTGGCATACGTTGTGTAAATAATGTGATGTATTTTCAGTGTACCTCGTTAAATATGCAAGGTTTTTTTTTCTTTTTTTATCTATATCTATAGCGCCACGCAATTTCTTGTACTGCTTTGTTATAAGCGTATCCTCAACAAGAGCCGATATTAAGTAATAAAATCAACTACCTAAGTAAAAAAAAAAAAAAAAAAAAAAAACGTAAATATAATTTTAATACGTTTCTGAGAGAACAATAAATTGTCACTAAGAAAAATTATATATTTTATACATTAAATCCTAATAGGAATGTAAAAGAACAATTCAGTGCATAAAAGTAAAATATATCTTGCGAGTATTTTCTAAACTATTTTAAGCATTATCTGTATTATTGTATTTGTTATTAAAATTGATTGTACAAATGTAATTACTAAAATATTTAGAAGCACGTTCAAAAATGAAAAAAATATTCTCCAATAACTAGTTTTAGAAAATTGCTTTCAATATTTGGCTTGCAATAAGCTTTAACGTATTTTTCATATAAATAAATATTTTTTATATAACACTATTTTCAAGATTAATTTTATGAAAGAGGTTATATCTCTCGTAACATGGTTTATTATTTTCAAAAATTTAGCATATATAACAGAGACATAATTTTTTAAACTTTAAAAGCTTTTAAATTTGAAATAGTATGCACCATGTTTTTGAAATAAGTATTTACCATGTTTTTGAAATAAATATTTACCATGTTTTTGAAACAAGTATTTACCATGTTTTTGAAATAGTATGTACACAGGAATTATTTCTATTTAATTAAATGTTTCTTTTTTTTTCATAAGGCTAATTAAAATTAAATGTATTCTTAATTCAATATTTCTGAAATAAAATATATAAAATAAAACTTTCAATTATATGAAATTATGTTTGCTATTTTTTTCGTCACAGTCACATTTGACAGATTGTATTTGCCAAATTAAATGTTAACTGTATTAGCATAAATAATGTTATCATAATATTTGAAAAAAATATCTTTTTCATTTGAAAATCTTTCATCTTATATATCAATTAAGCACAGTTATATTTTAGTTTTGAACTCTGTTTCACTTAATATATAATTTGTACGTTCTTCAAAGACCCGCATAATTGGTCTTTTGAGATTAAGGTGCATTTTGCAAACATTTTAAAGTTTATTTTATTCGTTTGAAGACAGATCGTATAATGTTTAAATGCATCTTGTACTAACTAATTAGTTCGTCCGAAACCAACAGGAAACAAACTCAAATTTTATTATAGCTATCTAGCACACAACATCCTTCTTATGTTAACTAATCATGCGAATAGTGCTCTGCATTTATAACTTCAAAATACTTTGAAATAATTGTACAGTAATTAATTATATTGTAAGAAGCTTGTAAATGTTTCTATTTTTATGTAAATGAACACAAATTTTAATGATGTGATTTCGATATTGAATTGTTAATCTCACATGCAAGTTGAAATATACTTAAATAACATATATCGATATTATTCTCTTTAAATTCTTCGTAGTTAATTATATTCTGATACCAAAGATTATCATTTTTTCAATTTTTACGTAAATTAAAACAAATTTTCTTGTTCATGATTTTCATATAAAATTTTTACGCTGCAAAAAAATTTTCGATTTTACGGTATTATACTAGCATGCCAGTATTATACCATAACATGAACAGTACTAAACAGTAAAATAAGCAGCAATACGCTACCGCGAATGCGTATCAAATTTAAAATGAAAAACTGTTTTTTTTTTGTTTTGTTTTTTTTCCGTACAAATAAAGAAATTTTTGAGTTCCCTTATATATGAACATATTAAACAGCATTATTATATTAATTTATTTTTGCACTTTGTTGCTCAGTTCTATCTATTTTAAACTTAAAAGCTACATTTGAGTATGAATATATAATTTAATATAATGTTATATGATTTAATTTCCTTTACACTAATGGAGAACATAAACAAATTTCCATAGCAATTCAATTTTTTTCTAGATTTCAGATCCAAAAAAGAGCAATTGCATGTGTTTTTCTAAATATTTTACAAATAAGGTCATTTATAAAGCTACAATTTATTCGTATTTTTCACATATATAAATTTAGCTACTACATTATACGACCAAATGACGACACCCCAGTTCATATATAATTATTTTGAATTCTTTCGGGTTTTCTTTTGTTTTCTCTTTTTACGAAGAAAAATACTTACCCTCATAATTAATATATTTCTTATTTCTGTCATAAAATATGTACAAAAAGGTTTAGATCAGTTCAATTTATTTAATCAATAATTACATGCTGCAACTTTTAATTTAAAATTTTAATAGCAAATCGTTAATTTAAAATCATCTGTAGTAGTTTTCACTTCATAATGTTAAAGCCTTCTTAAACATATACATACTTTTAAATATAACATATTTTAAATAATTAACCTATCTGAAATTTATTCTAAATTTTTCCGATTTAATTTTTCCATTTTCGTCGTAAAATGATATTATTCCTTTATTTCCGTTTCCACCTTTCAAAAATCTAATTGAATTATATGCGTGAATTTCTTTTCATTTTCCCATTGTACCAGTAAAATATTCTTGTAGAGAAAAAGTCTCTACATATTTATTTAAAAACATATTTTTTCACAAATAAAACCAGCATTCACCGTATAGAGCCCTACCATTCATTAAAACGCAAGCTAACTGTACGACAGCGAAGTACTCCGACTTATAATGGTACTCTATTCTGCAAGCAGTTCACCTCTTTTTCCCGCGGCATGCAAGTCCAGAAGTAAGAAGGAGAAAAGTGAGTTTTTTCTCAGTTCTCCTTCCGCGAAGTTGCGACTCGAACGAGAGGCACTTTGGAGGGAATTTTTGCTCGTGAATATAGCGTAAGGTAGTTCAGTAGTATTCCTTTTTAAGATGCTATCTGTAATTGTCCCGTTATAATTTTTTGAGTTGTGTTTGTGTGAAAGAATGTTGTAAAGTCATGCGAGATATGATCATCATCAATTTCGAACACTATTTTTTTACAATGCATGGATGCATGGAGATATTTTGTGCTGAAGAAAATTCTCTGTTTGCTGAAGTTCTCAAGCCTTAGTATTCTCATCTAGTGCGCTATCATGTTCGTGTTTTTTTTTTTTTTTTTTTTTTTTTTTTTTTTTTTTTTAAATATGATCGATTGAAAAAGACCAAGTTTTGTGTGGAATTCCGTATTAGTGGTTCATCGAAATAAGTCTAGTGCAAGATATTATTTTGCTAAAGTGTGTTAATTTTGTCTTAAATGAAGTAACTGAGGCATGCAAGTCTTTTCTCACAGTGTGATTTGAGTAAAGTGTAAATCTACAAAAATAATGTGATGACCAAGAAATGTACAGAATGATAACCAGAAATATAATATTATATTTTTTATCAAAAACTGTACAAAGAAGATGCAATTAGATAAGTGTTTTCAAGTCTTAAACTTGATTTGAGGTGGAGTAGCGAAATGAGAATTTTTCCGTGTAGTTGATAATTTATTTATTTAATTCCTTTGGTTTCTAGTACTGGAAATATATACAGGGTAATTATACAAATAACTATCCCGATATATGAGCGCATAACTGTCATACCGTTCACAGAAACTGAATGCAATTCTGGCCTAAATTATTTTGAGGTATGCGCTCAAGAATCACGTGAAAAACAACAGTTAAATTCTAACAGTTACGGTTACAGTGACAAAATTTCGAAAATTTCAAAAGGCAACACCTACCTTTTTTATTGGAATGTGATTTTCGTAGTGAAAAACCATAAAAAGCGTCGGAATGGTACCTGTAGCACGAAAATCGCTGGCGCTAGACAGACTAAGAAGAAAAGTGAAAACAACCAATAAAGGACAGAGAAGCAACAGAAAGTAAAACATTTTATTGTTCATTGCTATCCACAATCTACCGCATGTAAAGTGTCGTCGTGTGTAAAATGGAAAATGTATGAAACACAATAAAATGTTTTGTTTTCTGTTGCTTCTCTGTCCTTATTGGTTGTTTCACTATTTTTCTTAGTCTGTCTAGCGCCGGCGATTTTCATACTACAGGTACCATCCTAACGCTTTTTATGGTTTTTCACTATGAAGATCACATTCCAATAAAAATAAATAGGTGCTGCCATTTGAAATTTTCGAATTTTTGTCACTGTAACCGTAACTGTTAGAATTTAACTGTTGTATTTCATATGATTCTTGAGCGCATACCTCAAAATATTTTAAACAAAAGTTTCATTCAGTTTCTGTGAACGGTATGATAGTTAGGGGCTCATATATCGGGATAGTTTTTTTATAATCACCCTGTATATCTATTTATTTAAATTTTCTGTGTGGATGCACATGTTTTTTTCTTCAAGTTTAATCCTTCATGTTTTATTATTTCATGTTTTCCCTTTTCTAAATAAATATTACAATTTGCACTTTCTGATATTTTTTGGTATTTTAATTGTCTGAGTGCAACGAAGACTCATACACAGCGCAGTATTACTTTGCCCCATATATAGCTACGATGGATATTAAAACCTTTCGTCAAGCATAACTCAAAAAATATTTAACGGATTTCGTTCAAATTTTTACAGCAGGTAACTATAAAGGTGACAACGTCGTCTATTTATTACCAAGAATAAGTGTCAAACCGTTTGGAAATTATATTTAAAAAATAGATAAAAAAGCACAATTAAAGTACATACGTCACTAAAATTTAGTACATACGTCATTTTCACCGGCGGAGATTTTCGTAAATAATAAGATTTTAAAAGTTCATGGAGTAACATGGAGCAAAAAAATATGCACGCACAATACAATACAATATCAGTACAATAAAACATATTTCCATTTATTAAAAATGGAAAATTAATCTGGAATTTTTTCTGTTCGAAAGAAAAAAATCCGCAATAACTTTGTATTAGAGATTTGGCGCAAATCTCAACATTGGCAGCTTTTTATTTCGCGTGTGTAAATGGGAATCAATTCTATGATGTTTAAATAAAAGATTTTGATTTGCGGCATTATTTCTTTTTATTTTCTTCTTAGTATTTTAAATGGAATTAGTGAAGGGCATGTATTTTAAATTAAATGAGTGGAAGACATGTATTTTTAATGTATGTATTTCAAATGAAATGAGTGAAAGGTTTATAGTTAAATGGGTACTTACGTATTATCCGTGACAGGAGATTGATCGCCAAAAATGGCTGCCAAGTACCAATCTTGTTTATCGTTGCCAATCATGTTTTCAAACACAGTAATTTAACATTATCAAATAACATAGTTAAAAATGGTAATTAATATAAAATAAATAAAATGTAATATATGTTTATTAAATTTTTAACATTGTTAAAAATAGTAAATAACATTATTATAGTAAAATTAATAAATGGTAAATAGCATAGTAAATAAGAAATAATAATATTATAGATTATTCATAGGAATGTACCATGTAGCAAGAAAAAAATATATAAGGGTTAATATAATTAGTAATATTGGCTCCTTTGGCGCAGTTGGCTTAAAACTGGCACGGATAATACGTAAGTACCGTTAAATGAAATTAATGAAATATAAAGATGTTATGAGAACAATATTTGGCGAGTTATCAACTGCGCCAAGTTAACATAAAAGTACCAATACATAAGTGAAATGACAGATGTCATATACGCACCACGTTGGCGCGATTTTTTCCCCCACCAATTTGGCGAAAACTTTGTTTTTGAATTTTAGTCACAAATATCAGGCAATAATAGCACGTGATTTTTTATTTCAATATGAAAATAAAATAACGTAATAAACGTAACTTCTACTATTTTAAAAAAGGAAATAAAAATAAATAAATAATAGTTTGATATCAATAAATATTGACATACATATAAAAATAATCTATAGAATTAAAATAAAAAATAAAAGTAAATAAACACAACAAACAGTTTTTGCCAAATTGGCAGAGGGAAAATCGCGCCAACGTGGTGAGTATATGACATCTTCGCCGGGAGTTTTACCCTTTTATCTGTTCTTTTGGAAATATCAAAAAATTAAAAAATACTTATATCAGGCGTATTATGTTTTGCATTTTTATACGGACCACTTCTCCATTTTAAGATTTTAAAAGTTATTTGTATCAGATATTTCTTCCCTGAAATTCCCACAAGTTATTTTCGGTAATATGTTAGTTCGCTTATTAATTGTTTACAATTTGCCCCCCCCCCTGACAACAACAATTATTTATCACAAAAATATCTCTTAGTTTTGTTATATATGTTTGTTATGTATTTTCATTAAAATATCGAAAATGGCAATAAAATTTTATTTTAGCATCGTTCTTATATTTTTAAGATGACGCAAAAACATGGTTTAATAAATGTATATTTGTAAATACTTGAAAAACATATTTTTCCTCCCTCTAGGAAATTTTGGTAAGATGCTAAAACTGCCTTTTAGCACCACTTTTAATTTTTTCGCCAATTGTGCCAAACAGCACATGATACAGAACTTTTCCCCATTCAGATACACAAACAAGGTTGGTCTCAAACAAGAGTAATGCTAGCAACAATATTGTTTTAACTCTATAAGAGTTACAAACAATAATGATATTAAATTCTCCAATTAGCTTTGGGCCCGTTTACGGAAGTTTCTCCTAGAAAAAAAAAAACTGTGGAAGAAGTCTTTTACATTTGTTTCGAATGAAGCTCGGTCATAATAATACAAACAACACTAATATTAACATGGGGGTAATACTTTGAATTTAAGTGTAAATATTTAGAACCCTCACCCCCCCCCCCCCATCCGCCCTAAAAAAAAAAAGTAAAAGGAAGTTACAGAAATGAATTTAAAATGGCGTTAAGCCACGCTTTCTGACATAAGCAATTGCTGCGAACTCGATTACGAAACTTTCACTTAACTTAATAACATGTATATAGTAGCCCTTAGGGTACTTTTCCTTCCCAGTTATACGGACCTTGGGGCTTTTTTAAAAAGCTTAACGCAGTTCGGTTTTAAGAAGTTCAGATTTACTGCCAAATGACATAAACTACAATGAAAATAAACCTGATGAATTATTATGCTGGTATATGTATGTATTTAAAAAAATTGCATCTGATTACACTTATTAGATAAATTACTTCTGTTTGCATTTAATAACAGGTGAACAGCTTCTGTATACTAAATTGTTTAAATATTGGGAAGGTGGCGAGATGTACAGAGACGTGTAAACGAACGGATAGACAGACGGGTGGTGAGATGGGTAGAGAGACGGGTAGAGACGGATAGCGACATAGATGAGCTAACGGGTAGCGAAACGAATAGACAGACGGGTACTGAGACAAAAGAGGGTTGACAGAGGGGTAGCGAGATAGGTAGGGAAATGGATACAGACATGAGTAGCCAGGCCGGTAGACAGGCATGTAGAGGGAAAGGTTGCGAGACGGGTAGCGTAGTGAATAGAGAGACGAGTACAGAGATGAGTACAGCGACGAGTTGACAGACGCGTAGAGAGAGGGGGTATATAGACAGACAGACGTGTCGAGAGACGGGTAGTGAAACGGGAAGCGAGACAGTTAGAGAGACGGATAGACAGATGGGTAGCGAGACGCTTAAAGATGCGGTGGAAAAACACATGGATAGTGTGACGGGTATACAGACGAGTAGAGAGGCAGTCGACAGATAGGTACGGAGAGAAATACAGTATAGACACACGGCTAGACATAAAAGTAGTTAGACAGCTATCGTTAGAGAAACAGATAAATGGGTAGAGAGACCAGAAGGGAAATATACGACATGTAGCGAGACGTGCAGAGAGACAGTCAATCGGGTATGGAGATGGGTAGAAGAACGGATAGGTAAACAAACAGATTGTAGAGCGAGACAGACAGGCAGAAGAAAAGTCTGAGGTTTGAAGCAGTAAAAGCGCAGGGGGTAGAGTCTCCTAGAAAATAATCAAGAAGTATTATCTTTGAAATATATGTATTTTTTTCAATTTGATTTTTACAGAAGTCATCGAAAGATTTCTTATATTACTTTAGTAGGAATTTAGGCTACAGTTTCGTAATCAGGTTTGTAGTAAAGCTGTTATCAATGTGGTTTGAAGTGTATGAGTTTCTATAAATAGTTATACAAATAAACAAGGAGGAAAATTTTTTAATTCAAATGTAAATATTTGTCACAAAGAAAATGTTTCAACAATGAAATTAAATTTGCGTTAAACTACGTTTGCTAAAATACGCTCTCGGCGGCAAATCTGATTACGTGACTTTAAAAAGCTTGGCGTTTGAAAAAAAATCCGGCTTTTTTTTTGTTGTTGTTGTTGTTTGTTTGTTTGTTTGTTTTTTAAAGTTTTGAGCTATTCCAACTTAAGAAAATGAGATTATTTCAAAATTATATATATACTAGGGGGTCTACCCCCTGCGAGCTACGCTCGTCAACCCCCGCTCAGACTTCGAGGCCTCTAAAAACATGGCAGCGTGCTTTATTTTAAAAATATTGGTAAATCTGCAATTGGGTTGCTATGCTTTTAACGTTTTAACGGGGCATTTTTTGATTATCATGGCCTCATACACAGCTGTTGCGACAACTGACGACTTTTTTCGGGATTGATAAGTAAAATCAATTACAACTTGAAAACCAACTTGTATAAAATGGTTAGGTTTAAATTGTGGCTACTTCTCGGACTTTTATAACAACGATCTGTATTCTATTCTTCCTTTGCGTGTAAGGATGAGAAAAATTCCATCTGCTTGTGAATAACATTAAGAACCACGGTATTGAAAAGTACTATGTTATAGACATTTTCAGTAACAGGTTATAATTTTCTCTCTATTTTAGTGCACCATCATGCATATTTTCATGTTATTTTAAATATGTAAATTATTTATTTTAATTAATATGTATATACGAATTTTCTAATAATTATTTATCATACAAAATTAATTAAATATTTTGTGCATGCATGCCCTAATTTATTCGGCATCAATTGATGAGATATTTAAACAAATTTGCTATCCGCGATAATTTTACATCATGTTATGTCACTTGAATATTGTCCATAAGAAAATCGGGTACTTTTCCAGTATAGGATCCTTTGCTTTAAGGTTTGGCGTAATTCGAGCTTCAAAAAGGGATAGATTCGTTAATATACATAGATTTGTTGCCAAAAATTATGAAAACAAACCCAATGAGCTTTTGGTGCTTTTCTATTATAGGGGTATTGACGCTTTTTTAAAAAGCTTGGCGGAAAAAACCAAGCAGGATATTTTATTCTCCTTTCGTTCAGTTGGGCAATTATTATTTTATATATCCGTTTCAAATATCCAAATTAGTGATTTTATAAATTCGTTTAATTAAATTTTACAAAAAAGTAACAAAATGATATCAATAAATAATAATTACTATTAATCCCTTTCCCCCCTTTCTTTTGCGTTTACATAAATGACGTCATTTGGACGAATTTATTCAAAATATTTTCAGTTTATAAATTATATTAAATTCTGACAGACGAATGAATCCTGACGATAGAAATGTGATTTTTTTTTTTTTTTTTTCAAATTTTCCTGAAAAACATAATTTAATCACAATCTTGTCGTCATTATCGATTGAAATAAAAGATAATTTCAATTTCAATTTGAAAAGAAATCAATAATCCCTATCGGGATCCTTTTCAATTTTTTCCCTTTTTTGTCACAAAAAAACTGAGTAATTAGTTGTCATCATTACAGAAATGTCATTAAAATTAGAAAAAAATTAATATCTCGAAAACTAATTCCAATTTCAAAATTCTATTACCAGTTTTGACATCCGCGGATTTTTATGGACAATTGGTATTAATTTCACCATCAAGCGTTTAATATTTTATTAAAAATAGCCCTGAAACATAATCAGTCGTTTAATCAGTCGTTTCATAAAATCGTTTCATAAATTCGTTTCATAAAATCGTTTCACAAATTCGTTTCATTAGGATTTTATATATATAGGGTAGATATATATATATATGAAAACATAACAGTATATAGGAATTTATATATGATATTTTGTAATTCTATCATTTAATTTGCTCTTTTTCACACATTGTATCTTCTTTATATCGTAATTGTTAACCATATGTTCTGAGAAATATCACTCAGACTAATCCCTTTGAGGGAAGTCCTAGTTAAGTGTTCATTTCTTTTAATTTTCAAGGTAATTATTAAAAATATGAAATGCTATTCTTATTTTTACCACTATATAAAATTGATTATGAGCAAGATATTAATAACATTCTTCATTAATTAAAAGGTTAAATCACAATGCTTTATTTTGTCTTACTGTTAATTATCAAATGTATTTCTTTTTACAGTTTCTAAAGTTAATAATAACTAGATGGAACCCGTCACAAAACGTGACGGAAAAAAATACTATAACAATATCAGTAAAATAAGCTTTTGTATTATTTCAGTAGGGCTTCGTATGAAACAGTCTTTCAAATATTTTATTTTAAAAAATCCCCCCTCCCAGTGAAATGCTATTTCCGATGCAAACTCCAAATGAACACGCCGTAAACAAATGTGTAATGCAAATCAGTTTGACATTACCACCATATTGCCCACGACAAAGAAAAAAAAAAAGGTCATGGAGCTATAAAGTATCATACAAATACTCCTATCATAAGGTATCATACAAATTTCCTACTTTCATCTCATATTCAGTAAATAAAAGAACATAGTATAAGCAGCCCCCCCCCCACCCTGTGATAATGCAATCGAATGAGCTCCTATGCGCATATGTATTGCATCTGCCCAAAGGCACCGTTGAAATTCGACGTTAAAAAAAGTATTAAATTGTTTAAATTAAAAGTTTTAAAATGTCCTCTTTAATCATTGTTCGTTTCAAATCCATATCTTCTAAAACGCATCCATTGTTTTAAGCTAATCATTTTTTATGTAAAAATGAAGAATTTTTGTTAAAAATAATAAATTAATATGTAGATGAGGGAGAATTTTAATGTTTTCAATTGTAATTTATTTGTATGGTTTCTTCTATCCCTTTACATAATCAGGATGATTATTCCTTTTCCATCACAGTCGGTCTCTCATACAGTTAAATATCCAATGGATCTTTAAAAAAAATAATAAATAACAGTTCCTAGCATATTCTCATTCAACATATCAATTTTATGTTAATCATAAACTAAAAATAGTTTTTTTTCTTTTGACAGATTTTATATTAGCGCCAAAATACTCTATTTTATTGATAATCTGATCTTATGATTTATCAGGTTTTTATTATTTTTTTTTTCACTTTTCATGAAGGTTAGGGATACCTATTTTCAATTGTTGCAACTTTCCAAGGGGCTATTTTACGTTATTTAAACAAACGGATGGTCATTGTTGAGATAGAATTAAAAAATATTTCATGCTTGAAAATTATTTAAAAAGTCGTTAAATTAAGCGGCAGATTTCAAATAAATTTCAATCGAAAGTTAATTTTTTTTTTCTAATTGAGGATGTAAGAATTGAGATTGTAAAATATAGTAAAAAAATTAAATTTTTAGTATTTAGAAGTGATGTAATCGCGATGAAAGCTAAAGCGATAGTGCCGTTTGTTGTCACAACCGTTATACATTTTAAAATATTGCCACTGTGTTTTGGTTGGCGTCCAAAAGCAGACTACCATTTTTTGACATCGAAAGAAAAATTCACAGTGAAAGAAATAAGACTTTGCCGCTAATAAGGAACTGTTAAATCAACTTATAACAAACCTACCAAAATAATTCCTATAAAATATTAGCCTTACATTGTTTATTCTAGCTAAAAATTCAATCATTATTTCAAGTTTTTTTTTTTCCTGAAATTCTTTACTTTTGTGAATTTTTTTTTATTAAAAAAGGAAATCTTAATGATTTAAATCCTATAATTCCTATAACTTAATCCTATAATTTAAAAAAAGTAATTGGTAACATGTAATCAAGGTATGCAATCAAGATGAAGCAACCTATAAAGGCTCCAGTTCTAATCTTTAAAATTAAAAATTGAAATATCAGTTAATATTACGCCATGTTGACACAATCATATAAAAAATTTTCTTTTTAGTTTTATAAATGTTAAAATGCATTTCAAGCTAAGCATAACGTCATTTTCACCGGTACAAACTTTTCACACGTACATTTATGCTTAAGCACCATGCATACAAATAAAAATATATTTTGCATTTAATTGTAATAAAAAAATGGCATCAACAAAGTTATAATGCTTAATGATAAAATGAACCCAATGGACAATATTTCCGTGACGTCACAGTAAATATGAATTCTTATTTGCTTATAAAACACACGAATAAATATTTTTACCGAAATACTTAAACATTTTAACTATATTTTAACTTACAAATTAAAAAATTCGGCATAAAAGTCACGTGCTTTTAATATTTAATATTTATTTTTTATGCTCGCAATCATTGAGTTCAGAAAATAAACTATGTACGTCGCAACAGTGGGCGTTAATCCGATTGCCGACTTTATGACGTCATACGCAGAAGTAAAATTTTAATTTAAGATTACGGCTAACTAATTAAATTTTCGAACAAACAAATGTACGATAACAAATCTGTGACCAAATATCTTTCATTTAAAAAAAGAATGATGTAATTTGATGTAGTAGTTTGTTCTCACGGATTGTCGAAACAAAACGCTTAGCGTTTTAAATATATAGATATTGGTAATTAATAGTAAGAACTTTCCCAGTGCATATGGGACCCCTTTTCGTATATGTACATTTTTCTTCAGTGTGTTCCGATCAAGAATTCCATTTATTTTTCGACATGATTCTGAAAGTTACCAGAAAATTTCTTCCCACGTATTTCGGGTGCCGAATCTCTAATTTTTGATTAATCCGCCATCATTTTGAAATTCAGTGTCTTGATTGGATAAAACAATTTTTTAGCACGCATTTGCGGTTTTCCGTGATTGGGTTTAAAATCAATTGCACGGCATTGCAGCAAGCTTACTTCAATGATACAGTCTGTATAAAAAATAATCACGGCATATAAAAGAGTGACTCCTATTTTTTTCTGATTTTATTCTAGAATTTCAGCATTAAGATATATTTCAATAAATGGCGTGCTGACTAACTCGAGAGTGCTCCATTAAAAAAAATAATAATAAAAAAATGAGTAAATAAAAAAGTTGTACTCAAACCAATCAATTTAAATTCCACTCTATACAAGGTATAATTTTCAATACTTTCTGCTCAAAAAGATGCTTTAAAAAATCTTTCTTTCTTTTTTTTTTTTTTTTTTTTTTTTTTTTTTTAAGGAAAACATTTTTTTTAAAATAAAAATATCACCTAATGGAACCTGCCTTGTCAATATGTAACGCAATGCTCTCAGTTCGTAAATTTAACTGATAATTATGATAAACTTTTTAGCTTTAATTAAATGAAATATGAGTGTTTTCGCGTTTAGGAAAAATAATTTGTCAAATATTTGTATTCCATTATATACTTCTAACGACGATTAATGCATCAATTTGAATGCCTAAGAGGGACTGCTCAGACTGGGAACCAGGTCTGTAGAACGTAGATGTCCCTCCCGGTCCCTTTATTAAGGTCTTAAAAAAACAAAAAAAAAACATATGAGCTGAACCCGCCAGAAAACGCGACGGGGGGCGGGATGGAAATAGACATGCTAAGGTGATACTATCTTAAAGTACATTACAGGTAGTTCACTGCCGGAGACATACCTCCAGCGCGACACTGGGCAGTGAAGATGGTTTATGATTGAATGATGTTAATACCAGGAATGAAGTCTATACCTCAGGAGCGGGTCAAGTTAGAAAGATCCATCAAGAACTTAAAGATGTTTTTCATTTTATTTAAAAGTGCTGGGCGGGAAAGGATATAATCTAGCCAACCACTAGGGGGAGAAGAGGGGCGACGGATGTGCCAGCGAGCTGTAAGGGGGCAGTTAAAATAGAAGTGTGAGGTTGACGCCTCTGCGCCACATTCACAGGTGGGAGTTCGGGCCCTTTTAAACCTGTTTCGATATGACCCGAAAGGGCCGTGTCCCGTTAGGAAGGCAGTGGTTGAGGGAGCTAAAGTAAAAAGATTGCAAGATACCGCGGGACTATGTCATAGGTATATCTACCTTTCTCTGAGTAGTCCCAGTGGTCTTGCCACTGCTGCAACATGCGCATTTTATAGGATCTTTTGATATAGAAGTGGGGCGCAGGTAGCGAGATGTCTATGGATGTTTTTGTCGTTGCTTCCTTTGCTAGCATGTCCGCAGATTCATTGCCGAAGATCCCCTTGTGTGCTATCACATGACCTAGCGAAGTTTTATGTAGCAGGTTACTAAGTTGGGTTTTAATTTCGTGGATTTGTGGATTGATGGTTCTAAAGGCGTAGATAGCCTGCAGGCTGGATAGGCTATCACTATAGATGGAGATTGCAATGGCTGTTTGTTGTTCCGAAATCTATTCTAGAGCTTTGTGGATGGCAAAGTGTTCAGCCTGATATATTGAGTTGAAGTTGTCCAATCTGCAGGCCCACCGGTGAGTCAGCACTCCGCCTTCCGTAGCACAGAAAACTGCGCCTACGCCGGTTTCGGTGCATGAGCCGTCGGTGAAGACTGTTAGGCGGTGGGAAGGGGAGTAGGAATTGCATTTAGGGTTAACATGGAAGTGGGAAGTTTCATCAGCTGGGTGAATTTTCCAGCTCTGTATCTTGTGTTGAATCGTAAAATGTGGGAAGTGGATTTGTGTTATGGCATTATTATGTAGGTGTAAGATGTTATTCCTTTGAAATTCGTATAGAATGGTAAATGTGATAGGAGGGATGCCTGTAATGACTGCTAGTGCATCACTAGAAATAGTTTTATATCCTCTAGAAATCTGCAGTAGGAACATGCGTTGGATGGATAATAATTTTATTTGTGCTGCCTTGGTTAGGTGGCCTCCCCAAATTCCTGCACCATAAGTTATGATTTTTCTGTTGTTGTTGTGTACCATATTTTTAACATTGTATTTTTAGTACCCCATGATTTAGATGTTAATTTAGTGGAGTTGTGGTAGTAGTTAATGATCTTAAGTTTTGAGTAAATTATGTGTGCAAACCAATTTTGGTGTTGGTCTATGGTTAGGCTTAGAAGTTTTAAGTTGAAGACATGGTGTACACTGGTGCCATTAATTCTGATGGTTGGTTTCCTTTTAGTTTGTAGGGTTTCGCGAAAGTGAGGGCTTGTGATTTTGCAGCTAATAGTTGCAGGTGTAGAGACTCCAGGAGCTGGCTAAAAAAAGGGAAGGGCTGAAGCTGCCATCAATTGAAAGTAAACAAATTATATATATATATATATATATATATATATATATATATATATATATGCTTGTTGTGTTCACAAAGTTTTAAGACTGATTATTTCCGGAGTAGGGGAGTGCACGCATACCCGCTCCACCGACAGGGTGAGGTAATGAGATTTCAGCTAACGGAGCGCACGCACGTCAGTTTCCTCCGAGAGTGGAGTGAGTGCGTGTCATTGATCCTTGTTGAAAACTGATTGGTTTGAAAATGCAGCGACATTTGGAGCAGCGTTGTTCTGTAAAGTTATGTGTGAAACTGGAGAAAACCGCAACAGATACTTTTCGTATGATTCAAGAGGCCTACCAAGAAGAACCCCCCCCCCCATCTCCAAAACACAAGAAGGCTCGCAGAAGCAAGTCACGCGTGAAGCGCGTGCTAATTTTTGTTTCCGATGCTAAAGGACTGACCCACAAAGAGATTGTTCTTTCCGGACAGAGTGTCACAGGTCAGTTTTAAGCTGGAGTGCTACACCATTTAAAGGATCGAGTCCGGCGCGTTCGCCCAGTCATGAAAGACGATTGGATTGTTGACCACGACAATGCCAAGGCTTTGGCTAAGTTTAATGGCAATACTGACGCAAACCCATCACATCATTGACCTCACTCCCAGCGACTAATTTTATTTCCCTGGATCAAGAAAGACCTAAAAGGGAAGCGATTCGACACGATTCCAGCTATCCAGACAGCTTGGAAGCGGTCTATTAACAGCCTTGCACGCGATGACTTCCAAGGAGCCTATGAATAAAGGAAAAACCGCTGGCAGCGGTGTGTTGATGTCCAAGGGTCATATTTCGAAGAATTGTAGTTCGCTGTATGCATATGTATAAATTTTCTATTCTCAGACCAGTTTTGAAACTTTGTGAACACATCCTGCATATATATTCTCCGTATGATAATGCTTTTCCCTTTTTTTTCTTTTTTTCTTTAAAAAATCCCTGAAAAAAATTAATGTGTTTGTTTATTCAATCAAAAACACAACTAAATCACATCACAATAATGAGGTCGACATTAACTAGTCTACCTTTTTTTTAAGGATTTTTAATCTTATTTTTCTTATTTCCATTTAAGCTCAATTCCTGATTGTACTCACTAATATTAGAAATAAGAAAAATCTTGTCATGTCCGACATGTAGTATTTTTTTACAATTAGTAATATTATATTTCCATATCCACCATATGTTGGAAGTCGTTCGTGCAGAATCTGTAAACTTTGAAAAAGTATGCTGTTAGAACATTATATTTTTAGAATTTTACATTTTTTGAAATCCAGAATAATAGTATGTGTGTCTTTATTGAAACACATATACAAAAAAAAAATCTCAAAAAGTGATATTGTGTTTAATGTTTACACCGATGTGTCTTTTTGTTGCAACCTTCGTTGCCTCTCAGATAAAATAGTCTTTGTTTCAGGATGGGTAGCTTTGTTTGACCTATATATGTAAGATCTTCCTTTTACTGAAGATCTCATCTGAGAATGACCCCTCTTGCGAAAAATAATTGAAGGAAAATTGATTTCTTATAGGATCTTTACATTTTTTTATTTTTATTAGATAACGATCCGTTCTGGAAGATAATTGAACCAACCGTCCTGTAATGATTAACTATCAGATATCCTTTACTATAAGAAGTAGACACTCATTTATGAGACACTCACGGAATCAGTGGCATCTTCAAAAATCAAAGTTGTACGATAACCGGTGGTAATCACTTTCATTTTCTACTTTTGCAAAAGTTAATTTATAATTAAACTTAATGTAAAATATAGTAAATACATACATCATAAAAGAAAAAAATACAACTGTAAACAAGAGAAAAATATAAAATTCTGTAATTAACTGCCTATTCTTTTCATAGTTAAAACTAAGACAATTTTTTAAATAATGAATTAATTTTCTTTACGCTGTATTTGTGATTTGTTTGAGTAAAATTTCAGATTCTAAAGTAAAAACACTTGTACTACATCGGTTTTGTATGAGAATTATTATTTGCATCCTTTGTCTAAATATCTCTGGATATCCGAAAATTTTAGATGTAATTTAAACATCTATTTGGCACGATATTTTATTGTTTAACAGATTTAACAGATTTATAGTGTATAGAAATAATTTTACAGCAAATCTTCAGTCAAAAAATATTTAATTGTTAATATTCACAATATGATTACTGTTTTCTATAATTGATTATGCAAAAATAATAAATTATCGCCAAAATTGTTTAATTCTCTCACAAAGATTCTTGCAATACGCTGTTAAAAATAATCTGAAATTCACGGGTATTTTTTTCCTCAATTTCACAGAAAAAGTCCCTTTTCAAGACAAAAGGGCATTTTCCGTTAAAAACAGAAAATTTCCTCATATTTCCTGAAAACAACGGAACAGACGGAAAAGAAAGTGGCCAACGGAGATATTCCGTTATCTGCTGCATATTTATTTTCAATGTTTAAAAAACTGACATGTTGCAGCACAGAAAAACTAAAATTTCGAGTTTATTTAAAAGAACAAAAATTTAAATTATTATTATTATTATTTAGAATTTAAAAAGGCAACAATTATATTTCCCATGTTTTAAAATTATATATATATATATATATATATATAATAGTTAAGTGAAAAAAATCGATTTTACTCAAAAAAGCAACAAAATGCTTTCAAATTAAAAAAATAACAAATAATTTTCTCATTCCTTTGAAATTATTCGCAATTTGTTTTTTAAAGTTATAAAAAACACTCTCACTTAAAATATATTCTAACCGAACACATTTAAAAAATCTATAATAGTTGAAAAAAAATTTATTTTCTCAAAAAGCAAACATACTTTATCGAATTTTATTCAAAATATAATATTCATATTTTGCATATAACAATCAAATTAAGAATATATATATAATTCATGTTTTCACCCTCTATTAATAATAAAGTTTTCGGTCATAATCTTATAACAAAATATCCCCCAATTAATTTCAAAATTACCAGGTTTCTAAACCCTAGATTGTTTAAGTTCCAAGCCGCGATTTGAAGAAATCTCGTATCATCGTTTCAATTTCTTATTCTAGCAAGGGCCCACTGGTCTTGCGGTAAAGCACTTGGCTCGAGACGCTATCATCTCTGGTTCGAACCCCAAGGTCAGCCGAAAATATTCTTGAAGTATATCAAATTGTTAAATACTCCCGGTGTAGTCAACAGATGGCAGCACAAACAGAAAGGTAATTCTTTTAAGACCGAAGTTTTCAATACGGAAAGTTACCGTTTCTTCAAACGGAGATTTTCCTTCTGTTATCTTTCAAAACGGAAAATCTACTAACGGAACGGAAAATACCCGGTAACTTTGCTGCCAGTAGTTTTACCGTGAATTAACGGAATTATTTTTAACAGTGTAAAACATGCAGGTATTTTCGATTAACCAAGTGTGTCGTATAGTTGAGCGTCGGATAATAGTGTTACGATGTATTTTCAACCTGAAGATTTTTTTTTTTTATGACGCTGTTGAAACATATCTGTGTTAAATATTTTTTAATAATATATAAATCGATTATGCAATTGATTATGTGCTGACGGGTTAAACATATATTTGGCACGATATTTTATTGTTTAACAGAATTTATAATGTAGAGAAATAATTTCACAGCAAATTTTCAATCTAAAAAATATTTAATTGTTTGTTAATATTCTCAACATGTTTAATGTTTAACGTATATTTAACGTATATTTAACGTATAATTACGTACAACGTATTTTACGTATTAATGTAGAATTAACGTATAATTAACATATATTAATGCGGTAACATTAATTAACTGCCTATTTGCATTGTTTTCTAATATTTTAATAGTATTTTTTTTATATTTAAAACATATATTTATAAATATAAAATAAACCAATTTCACAAAATTTAAATTAAACATGCTTTGAAATACTTTTATTTACACTTTTATCATTCTAATTATACTAAAAAGAATTATTCTTATTTCTATCGTAACTTTATTTAAAGATATACGGCTTTAATGTACATGAATATTTAGCATGTTAAAAGTCACAGTAGTCCTAATGGATATAACATGTTCAAGTAAAAGCCCATGTTAGTTTCTAATGTTCATCTGTTTATAAAACATAGTGCTTTCAGAATATTCACAGGAAATTATCTGTAAACTGGAGATAATGAAAATTTGTTTAATGGATTATGAAAGTAAACATTAACATATCCCTAAGTAAAGCTTGTGTTACCTATTTTAAAATTATTTACGCCACAATTCTTCGTGTACTAACTAAACGAGTAAGAAACACGAAATAAATTATGAGAATATGTAATGATGAATTAAAAATAATGAAATACTCACAGTATTTTTAAGTCATCAATGTAATATAAAAAATAAAGCTGATTTAAGTGCTGATGTTCAAAATTTTCATATTCCAAGATCAAACTAATTTGTCTTTCTATTTACGACTGATTGCAAAGATGCTTCGCAATGTGCAGTTTTTTAAAAAGGAAATTTTGGTAATATGTCGTTTAAAGGCTCGTGGATGGAATGTTGTGGGCAGTGCAAAAAAAACTTGGACGTAGTAGGGTTGGTATTTACCGAATTCTGTCAAAATTTGACAATTTTGAAAAAAATTCCGTTCTGGACGACCAAAGAATACAACTAAACGGCTAGTCAAAGAGATTTTGAGATTAAATTTTAAGCCAGAATCTATGTGTACGGTTAGTGTCTAAAGAAGTAAGCGTTCCAATATCAAAATCCACGGTCCATCGACGGCTGCAGGCAAGTACATTTCTGGTATAAACATATATACATAAATAATTTTATAAAACTAAATAAGAAACATAAACCTTTCTAAAACAATTTTTAGTATTATAATATAATAAATTGCTTATTCACTGAATACGCAATAGGAACAAATTGATAAGATCGCAACGGATTTTTCTAAATTTTATTGTATTTACTTTGTGTTTAAAAATTTCAATGCATGATTTGGGGGGAAAAGTTTGGAATGATTCGATCTTGCCGATTGGACAAAGCATGCGATCCCTGACAAACAGCAGAGATTCTGATTTTTGGTTATACTGATAAAATTTAAGATTTGTTCGGTAGTTATTGTGCACTATAATTTCCTCGAGCGTTATTCGTCAGATTTAGATCTGAACTATTCGCCGGCCAAGCGAGTTTGGGACTACTATAATCTTCAAACCACGTTTTTGGTTCTTAAGCAGAGTGAATTGATGCATTGTGTGGTTGGAAAATATAATTAAGATCTGTACTTTTTCACTCTCGTTTAATAAACGGCGTTATAACATGTAAGTATACGTATATTTATTTTGTCATCCATTTAGAAAAAAATTCTCAGCTTACTTCCTGATATAAATGAGGCCCAGACTATTACGAAGATGCGTGACAAATATGTCATGCAAGTATGAATGAATGCTGTCCGTACAATTGAAATTGAACTTCTTTTTAATAATGAAAATATTTTTAAAACAATTTATATTTTTTTTTTCAGATGATTCTATTACAACTGTTTTCTGACTTTTTTATGGTCAGATGTTAAAAGCAGACAAAGTTGTGGATTTTAATATCTAAAATTTTCGACCTTTTAATTGATTTTATTTTGTTTTATACTGAGGCCAGAGCGTGCCAGTCTTCTTAAATGCTGCGATAAGGGATACCTGAAACTATCCATGGATCCCGAGACACACATTCGAATTAAATACGACGTTGTTATAATTTTTCTGCAGCGTAATATTTACAAAACACATATTTTAAAACAGATTATATATATATATATATACAATTTTTAAACAATTAAAATATCATGTATTTTATTTTAACACATCTTTTTGTGTCTGCCGTTCCTATCATTTTGCACCCATTGTATAAATAAGTGTAAATGTTTCGAGCATACAGTGTTTTCTATTTGAAAGCCAATTTTGGAAGCAATATATAGTTTTTAAAGATATTTGTGACTATACACTCTTTACAACAGAATACTCATATATGTTATTGCAAGATGCTTCAGCATGTGGTCTATGGAACAGAGTGCATTTAGTAGCTAATACATAATTTAAATCTCATAAAGAAAAACATTGAAATGTAACATCTGCTATGAGCTGCTATATCTAAACTTGATGTTTAAAAATGATCAGATTTTCAAAATATATATGTTTTACAATGTAAAAAACTATGCATATTTTTACAGTACATTTACGTAGCTGCAGGAATAGAGTAATGTCTACTATAAGCATTAATTCCATTCAATGATGTCCTACTATTTACAATAAGCAAACATTTTGTATTCAAGGCATTCTGCATCGAAACTAATATTCTTGAATTTGAAAACAAAAACAAATATATCATCTATGGGCAAATCTTTGGAAAACTCATGTTTAATGATATTAAACGACTTTATTCTAAACAAGATGTGTTATTTGTAATATTTTTTGGAGCTCATCTCATTGCAAAATACACATGCAGAAATATTGGATTAATACATATCTTAAAATTGTATTTTGAATGCTTTGAAACCGAAGTTATATTTAATGAATATATTTAATTCCTTTTAAAACGTTGACGGCAACAGATTGTGTCAAAGTGGCTTTCTGACGTTTACAATGCAATGTGGTTTTCAGTGTATATCGAGTAGATTAACAATTCCCAATCGCAGCAACGTTTGTTTAATTTTATACAAAGTGTTATTTTTATACATTTGTAATTCATAAAATATAAAATTGTAGATATTTTTGCACGGTTAACGACAGACTGCAATCACTAATCATGGCTGGAGTGTGCACGGGGCTCTTTTATAAAATACATGCTAAAAAATCATCAATAGTCCCGTTTCATAGCAATAAATTGTCTTCAGTAACATTATGTATGGCACGCGTATTTGTGTGGTATAGCGCTCCTTGAAATATTGCTGCAATGAGTTAATAAACAATTTATCTCTAATATCACCTATTTCCTCTATTTCTTTTAGCTTTCCTTTATTTGTTAACATGTCGCCAGTCCCTACTGATAAAAAAGAGGGTTTTCTTACATTAACTAAATATTCCGTAAATACACCTGACATCTTAACGTGCTTTAAAATATTTTTTCTATGGAACCGATAAGTTGTTACCTTGACTTTTTGTGAAATAAAACTTAGACTTCTAATCTTGAACAGTGTATTTGGATACAAAAAATATTTAAATTTATAATACTTATTACATCATTAACATGACGCAAGCGTAAAAAAAATAGTTTTTACTAATTAAATGAAACAAAAAGAACGATAATAATTTTTACTTATAGTTTAAAAATTCAATTCACATATTTCCATGTCATACAGTGAAATGGAAAAAAATAATACATTTTTGTGAAGAAACGATTTTATTCAAGTGTGTTAGTCAGTGTTTTATTTAATAGTAGTATCATCATCATATCACAATACTTATCTTTCTATCATATATTTTAAAAGCTATCTAAATTAAAGGATTGGAGTATTTTTTTCTAACAATCTCTGTGTCACTTTCTGTTATAGCTCATGATTCTAGCAATTAAGAGGATATTTTATCGTTCACTATTGGCCAAACGTTTCGTCTGATTTCAACAAAAGATAGAATTCTTCTTATATATGTAAACGTAACTGCAAACATTTGAAATGATATATATATATATATATACAGGGTGTCTCAAAAGGTCGTTTACAAACTTAACATGCTGGTCTGTCATATCATGATAAACAAGATTTACATAGGAACTTGTGTTCGAAAATGCAAACTGCGACCGCTAGAGGGCGATTTTCATGTCATCGATAATACCAGCCAAACGTTTACGGCGAAACGTTGTTGACATGCATGGGCACGTGTACACCTTGTGTTTTCATGCACCCATATGTGCATGTTGTGCAGGTTCAGGACATATTCCTGTGTAAAACAGGATTCATCAAAAAACAAAATCCACGATGGAAAATCCGGCTGTGTGACCCGCTGTTGCAAATACCAGCGTGCGAATACAACGCGTTGGGGATAATCGTCAACGCACAATGCCTGTACTCTCTGTAAGTGGTAGGGATGTTGCGTCTCCTCATGCAGTATGCGCATAATTCTGGAACGATGTACACCCAAGACGCGTTCACTTGCTCGTAGACTCTTTTGCGGGTTTCTGTCAAATTCCAGTAGCACGATTTTATCTACGACAGATGTGCGTGTAGTGCGTTCTCGACCGATGTGGCTACGTACTTGGAAAGCTCCTGCTGCACGCAATCTGCGGTGCAATTGTCCAAACAAAACATGACTTGGCTGACGTCTGCTTGGGAAGCGCTCAAGGTACATCCGTACTACGGCTCGTGTATTTACATCCCCGGCATCATACACATAATGCATATCGGCCAATTTTGCGTTACTAAACCGATTCATCCTTTTCCTGCAACGTCATCGCCTGAAATGATTATGCTTCCCACTCTCCCGTAAGCCTGCGCTCATCGCCCTATAGCGGTCGCAGTTTGCATTTTCGAACACAAGTTCCTATGTATATTGTTTATATGTATTTGTTTATATGTGTATTTATATGTGCCACATATTGTTTATATGTGTATTGTTTATAATTATATGACAGACCGGCATGTTAAGTTTGTAAACGACCTTTTGAGACACCCTATATATATATATATATATTAAATTTACATTCTGTCACGCACAAAAAAAAAGAATATTAATTTTAATAAAACTAATGTAAACTGTGGATATGTGAAATAGAAATTTTTAATGTACATGTTAGACAGTTTTACAATATGCAACCCAAGGCAATCAATAAATTTTTAACACTGATCATTACCATTAAAAATTTTAAATAATGCATTATAATTTAAATCATGTAATAACATTTTACATAAAAAATACGACTCTTAATTATTTATGAACATTTTATTATCTTTATAAAATGTCTGTTATACAGTTTCTAAAAATTTAATAGAAAAATTTCGGTGTTTAAATTAATAAAACGAATTATTTTAAAATATGGTAACCCTAATAATGCATTTTATGCGGATTTACAGAAATATGTATTTTGGAATACCAGATTTTCAGAAATAAGTAACAATAGGATTTCTAAGATCCATTCCTCCTCCTTTTTTAGCAGCAAGTTGCTTAAATAATTCTCATTTTTGAAGATATAGCGGAAATTTTGTATATAATTGATGTTTTTACTTGAGTAAAGTAAGTATTAAAAATCTTATAAAGTGTTTTAATATACACTGGGAAGAATACATATGCTCTACAGTCTTGGTTCCTAGTCTGAGCAGACCTTCTCGGGCAGTAAAACCACTTTACTATAATATATATGATTAGCTGATTATACATAAAGATAGTATGAAGCATATTTTTATTATTCAGATATGTTAAATAAACGTGAATCCTTACGAGATTTATTCTGGTTAGCCTGAAAGCGACATATTATTGATTAAAAATATTGTTTATTGAAGTTTTAACAGATATGCGTCCAGACATACTAAAAATTATTTTAAATATTTTGTTTTTTTTTATTTTGCATATACACACCGCGAATATATATATGTAGGTGCTAGTTAATTTTTGAAAACACTCAATATCACGTTGAAAGTCATATAATAAATATTTGTATTATTTTATGATACGTTAATTAAATTATTAAAAAATGTATATTAATAGAAAATAGTCATATTTTCAGATTTCTATGTACCAATTTAAAATATTTAAAATAAATTGTTCTAATTTAAATAAATTTAAAAGAATAATACACATATTTTCCTAAAACACATACACCTATTATAATTTTAGGTACCGACACGTTTTATAGCATTTTCTTTTCTCGTATAAATTTAAAGGAAAAAAATAACATAATTAATTTTATTTCACTTAATTTTGCCAAACATTCTTATCTATTGCTTTATTTTTTTATTGTTTGTCACGGCTACTTTCCAAGCTGACGGCAAGGGTACACTGTAAAAAAAAAATCCTGAGGTTACTAAAATATTTTTAGTATATTTGTATTC
Source organism: Maratus michaelseni (assembly GCA_963931845.1). NCBI lineage: Eukaryota > Metazoa > Arthropoda > Arachnida > Araneae > Salticidae > Maratus > Maratus michaelseni. Next base: position 84,783,215 of record OZ007593.1, read on the forward strand.
CACATATTTTTTTAGTAACCGGTACTATAAACCGGAATCGTTTCTGGCTGTTTTCTAGTAATGTTGCTAGCTGTTTTCTAGTAATTCTTACAGATTTTCTTGTAACTGAGAAAAGATACAAAACAATTTTTAGTAATTGCAAAGATCAGTGAGAAAAACTAAAATTTTTTTAGTAGATAGACTCATTTTTTTTAATAAGTACAATAAAAAAAATAATTTTTATTAGAAAAAAAAATATATATATACTTGTGTTAATGAAAATGACACGTTTTTCCCTTTTTCTAAAAAGTTTGATAACTTATTTTTTAAATATATGCATGAATACATCCATATCCTCAGATGATTTTGAATGGTAATAATAAAATATAAATGTCAAATCAAAATATAAGATATAAATTATTTTCAATTAGAAACTGTAGAATACATTAATTGCAGTCGTTCATGCTTGACAGGACACTCACTGTGATAAATATCTTGATTTTCTTTTTCCCTTTCTTAATTCTCGTAATTTCGTAACAATAAATGAAAGTGTTTCATTCTCCGTCTCCATTTCCATAATTAAATTTTTTACTATGCTGTGGCGTCATCCATTGTAGAGAATTAAATATTGAACAAGTTAGTGCATTTAATTTTATTTATTATCAGAAAATTGAGATTTATGAACTTTTTCTTTATAAGGTTGCATTTAATATATAAAATTTAAGCTTAGCTTTCCAGGATAACCAATTATCCATTGTTAATATATATATACACCGTGCGTCAACAAACTTCGAATGATTATAACTCTAGTTTCTATTCACATATAATTTATATTTAAATTGCAAAAGAATTACATAAAATGTATAACTTTTCTTCCTACCGCAGATGTTCAAAATTACTACTGTTATAGTCAATACAATGATGCTTATAACGGCGGGCTATTGATTCACAAATACCTAAAAACATTTCATTTTGTGTTGTGTCGCAAAATTTATATTGCGGAACGTTGTCTATGAACATTCATTCGTTTGAAACTTATATTTTATCTGTTGAATTTTAAGTCGCATACATGGAACTCCCTGAAACTCCCAACGATATTTTTTTTGTACTTCTGGTACATTTTCATGCTTACAACATCATTTTCAAATGCATATTCTGTAAAATAATAATCATGGTTTATTCAATATTTCCAATTACTTAAACTTTGAAAAGAAAGAAAAATTATAAAGTTATAACTCGTTAAACAGTCTATGTATAAATTTTTTTCTGACACACCCTGTATATACACCTCAAATGAAATATTAAATCTCTAAAGCCTCTTTACTATTAAAAATATTCATATTCAGAGTTCTGTTGTTAAAGAGCAATAATCTGTGGTAAACCGTTTGATTACACGCAGTTTAAAATAAAATCTCATGACTGTATTGAGTTACATAATTTCAATTTTGATTCCTTAAAGAAGTTGCTCATAAATCCGTAATTTCGCATGAATTTTAAACATTTGCATGGGGACAAATACTAGTTTGCGATATTTTTAATTATACAATATAAATACTTTTCATGATGTAAAAAGTATAACTTGAAAATATCTGGTTTACATATTTTGTTAGCACGGAATTTGTAGTAAAAGGATTAAGTCTGTAGTCTAGTTGAAAGATATTACATCTAAATTACATCTAAAACATATGAATGATTCAATTTTGAAATAATTTTAGAAAAACACATAATTATCGAAATTAATTTGGCAATAAATTAATTTGCTAAAAAATATTGGGCAATGAGGATGAGTGCCTGGAACTGTAGCAGGACAACTAAGAGCACTGACTGGATTCAATGCATTACTTGTAGCAGGTGGTTGCCGAAAGCTGCACCATTTACAACAATAATTGCACCGATTGTGGACGACAACAATTTCGGTCAGCAAACAAGAAAACTTTGAAACTCTGGAAATAAAAATGAACTAATTTAGGTTAAACGTCTTATCAAGTAACTTAATGTTATTTTATAATCTTATATGGGCTTTCTTTTTTCTGATTCTTAAATGTTTCTTTAATTAAAATTCTTTGTTCGTTCTGATTTTTTCCCTTTTTTCTGATTCTTTAATCATTAGGTTGAAATATTCACTCCTAATACAATAATATGTATTCTCAAAAACGTTACAGAAATGTCATTTAAGTGTAATTATTATTGTTATTAATTTAATTGCAATCACAGAATCACACCAACTATGTAAGGACAGATTGCGCAATATAGTTTTTTTTTGTTTTAGTACAGCTGTTCTAATAAATTACATCATAACAACAAAATAGCAATGGAAATCCATAAAAAACGGACAAAATCAAAATTTTCCATGGATAGTTCAGCGAAAAATTAATATATATACATTTTTTTTATTATTCTATTGAATTGTGCGCAGACTGTCCTATCTTTACCTTATTTTTAATTATCTAAATATATACTTTGAATAAAGATTACATGTACAACTGTAATTCCATGTTTTGGAAATAAAAATGATAAATTAAGATTAAAATAGATTTTATTGTATTTTTTTTTCGAAAAAATGGCTTTTATTTTTAAATTGGTATATGCAATAAAGTTATGTGTGCATGTGTGTATTTCATGTTTTTAACATACTCAATATATATCGAATATGTATAATATTATAGTATATAATCAAACTCAATATAAATAATAGAATTCCTAAGATAGACTCATATTCTGCAACAAATTTTCGATTTAAATTTTTGTATTTATCGAATAATACTTACAACTAAAGGTATACATTTGGATATAAATATCAGTTAAACAAACAAAATTTTATGTGAACCAAGCGTAAAACATGTCATTCATAACAGTTACTATATTCAGATATTCAATATCACGTAGTATTTGCGATACTTTAGAGATTCTACGAAACTTTAATTACTGAGTTATAATGTGCATGAATAATTTATTACATTTTAGAAAGTAATTTAGTTTAACATATTGCGTAAAATCACGCAAGCGTGCTTTATTTTCTGGCACCTGTCTTAATTTCAACATATTTTATACATGCTACACTTTAAGTATGATGCTAGCAGTAATCCTAGAAGTGAATATCATAACATTTCATAAACTAAATACTTGCTTCATCTATTAAATAGTTGACATTAATCATACCACGTAGAATAAAGTTCCCCCATAATTCTATAATTATCAAATGATTGAAACTAAATCTTATTTCATTTTTGAAAATTCTCTATAAATTAAAAATTGTAGACTGAAATATAACACATTGACAGGGGGAATTTTATGTCATATCTCACGCCCGCAAATTTTAGAAACCGAATTCTAAAGTGATAAAAATAATTTATATGTATATTAACGTTATTTTGCGTAGTGTGATAAGTAGCAAACACACCCTAATCCTAAAATAAACAGTTAGTGCAAAAATCACGGAAATTATACAAGATACGGTGATATAGTGATGTACAACATTATACAGTCGGATGGATTTAGTGCGAAAAGGCAGCTTAAATACAAAACGTCTAGATATAGGACGAGTAACATGCTCATTTCTTTGCGAACAATTTTCAAGATTGTCACGAAACTTGTAAAAGAAGAAATTAACAGTTAATTGTCATTGAATACAATTATTTATTTATGCAAGTAGCAGCAAGATACATTTAGATACTTTGCATATTTTTAGGTAGCTTTCAATACATTTGCACCGTTTGCATCTTAATACGGATATATCGGATATTTCGGAAAATAAAAAGTGAATTTAATTAGATTAGAATAAAACATGGTTTAAATATGGACAGTAATAGAGTATTCTTAAGAAAAAGAATATTTTAAAAAAACGAGGGTTTTAAATGGAATATTAATAAAAGGAATCTTTATACAATAAATTTAATAGGGTGTGGAATTTTAATTTTTTTAATATATATATATATATATATATATATATATATATATATATATATACTGTATTCGTATTTGCGATATATAAAATATACATATAAAAAGGGTGCCAAAATGTAACTACCAATTTTTAACACTTTCCAACCTAGTTGAAAAGTGTTTATGACTTCGGTTTGTCTGGCCGTCTGGCCGTCTGTCCGTGCTCTAACTGCCGTAAATATGCTCGAATTGCTCTGCAATTTTTATATGTTATTGTCGTTATCTATAGCATGTTCCCTATTTCAACGGAAGTGTGTAGCACTTATAGTTTTTTTATAGGGACACTCAAAAAATCCCGTTACATTGCGGTCTATGGGGGAAAATCATTTGCGGTTTATTTAAATAATGTTTCACTATTTTAAACGCATTGAAATTTATATATATCACTAAGGTGCATTAGACAACGCTTAATATGGAATAGGGTGTGCATAGAACTTATAGTTACTTTACAGGGACAGTCAAAGGAATTCCGTTACATTACATCTATGGAAAAAAATCGTCTGCGGTTTATTTAAATAATGTTTCACTATTTTAAACGCATTGAAATTTATATATTTCACTAAGGTGCATTTCAAGAGGCTTGCAACAGAATATTGTGTGTATAGCAGTCATCGTTCATTTACAGGGACACACAAAAGAATTCTCAACTGTCTGTTAACAATAATTCCTGGAAGTGCGTTTTAAGTTACTGAACAGGATTTTAATTTTAACTCGCTTTTTGTCTATTACGTGATGTGTATAAATTCTGTAGATCCTATACAGGGAAGCACAAAAGTTCGCGGACACATTTCCGTTTAGTGACAGAAACTCCAGACGGAGAATTTTAAACTGTGCTACGCGTTTCCTAACTGAACTAAAATTTAGCATCCTATGTAGTATATATACAGATATATAGATCCTATACAGGGCTGAATAAAAGTATTCGGATATTTTTCTGAATATTGTGTATGTTGGAAATTCCTGAAATTATGTTTTTAAATATATTATGCGTTTTCCAAATTGTTTACTTAGATGTCATCTTTTAGCTTATTAAACGGTATGATTTGTAAAATTATTTTGGAAGCGTTGGAAAGTGTTACATAATCTATGCTTGACGCATGATTTTTCGTTCTTGTTTTTTTTTTTTTGTTGCAGGTTTCAGTAATGTGGCTAAGGTGCATCAGCATCAGTGTCAAGGAAACAGAAAATCTTCTTCATCTCTATCCCCCTATCTTCCCAAATCTATACACACACAATACACATATAGAAACCGGAAATAATCTCATCTCTATTCCTCAATCTTCTCAAATCTACACACATATGGAAACCAGAAATATTCTCATCTCTATCCCATAACTTCCCAAATGTTATGGGAAAGTTATGGAAATATCCATTTGTGCGCATAGACACACACACATATGAAAACCGGAAATCTTCTCATCTCTTTTACCGTATCTTCTCAACACTATACACACACACACACATGTGGAAACCGGAAATCTTCTCATCTCTATCCTCCTATCTTCCCAAACCTATACACATAAACATATATGGAAACCGACATACATGATTAATCAGTATTTGTGCGCATACAACACGTAAAAGGGATCGCATTTAATCAGTATACATTTATAATTACCATTACCTTATCTTGGATACATGGAAATATGTATGGCACGAAAACGTTTCTTCTGAATAATCCGGCAATTCGGAAAACCATGCTTAACACACATGCACATTTTTAGGTATAGAAGGAAATGTTTTCGACGTAAATTATATTTACTGTTATAAAGAGTAGAAATTTTGCTTATAGCTATCTGTAAATAAAATACACCATTTGGAAGAAATAAAAATTAATCGCTTTGAAGGCAAGGAATAATAAATTTATCTTAAATAAACACAAAGCTGGATTTTGTGTCTTATGCATGTATGACCACATAGACGGTTTACAATTGTTCTTGATTACTATGAAAAGCTGAACCGTTCTTAGGAGACATATTTGACAACCATCGCACAACGTTACAATTCACACAAAGTTTCTAAAAATTTTGCTTACATTCATTCTTAAGAAAAATATTCATAAAGAATGCTTTGCTGAATTTTTAAACTTTGTAAGGTAGAATTTGCAAGTTTTTAAATCGCTGTTTCAATCTTTCAATTAACTTTTCTTCAGGATAACCAACTTCTTTCCCGTCAGACAATTTTAGCTTTTTATATGTCTTAATGCACATATAATTACTATGTTCACTCTTTATTAACATTTTCGCCGGTTATTTCATTATTATTCATCATATCATTATTGTTCAAAAAATACCTTTGCTAGATTATACAGAACTGTTATTTTTAAATGATCCCTATAGTTTAACATCCAAAATTTTACCTTGAAGAGATGTGTGATCAGAAAATATTATTCATGATCTCCAGTGTTTTAAAAGCTGCTTCTGTATGGGTCAATATCTCTTAACATAAAAACTTGAAAATTACATAGGGTAGCCCTAAAATCTTTCCCTGATTACAAAAAATATTACGAAATAACCATAACAAAAAAAAAGCATTTTTATGGCACATTTCTCACAGAATTGACTGATATGATCCATACATATGTATTTGTCACATTTTTGTCATGTGTATTTTTTTTTCGTTACATGGACATACGGTGACATATCGCCATCTTATCTTAAAAAATAAGATTAACGCTGAAGTTCATACAATACAACTGCTAAAAATATATTTTGGGATTTTCTCTAGGAATTATTTCCCTTCAAGAGGATGACCTTCAACTGAGATCCACGGGGTTTGACCCATTTCCCAAAAGAGGGGTGTTAGATAAGTAAGGATGAACGAAGCTTCGGATATGACATAACCTGCGCACATGTTTGGTTAAAGGTAGATTTAAAAAAACAATAGTAATATAACTTAATCATTGATTGAACTTTAATTATAAAATTAATTAATTAGGTCAGGGAAAGAGACAGGGTAATGACAATGGATAAAAATAATTATCAAGATATATCTTAAAATCAGCAAGCTCTAATGGAGCTTGCTTGTTTGTTGAAAAAGAACAATTCAAGATGGCTTCTCCAATGAACATAACAAATTCTGGGATAATAGAGGGTTTTTCAAAAAGAATCATATGATTAAAAAAATCTTAATTATTCAGCTTTAATTTTTTTTCGTCGAATAATGCATAGGTAGAAAGAGGGAAATCTCGATTTTTACAGAATAGCCGACAGGTAGCGCTAACGCTCATCGTTTGCCTGTCACTTCAGTGCTTGTCTGGCCTACAAGATCGCCGGACCTCTTAGTTTGCGATTTCTTCTTGTGGAGGTTTATTAAAGACTACGTTTATGTGCCTTTCCCTTCAGCCACATTCGCCGATCTGAAGATACGTGTAACAGCAGCCGTGGAAGCAGTGGTTGCAGGCATTCTTGCAAAAGTTTGGGACGAATTTGACTATCACATAGACTAGACATGTGCCGTTCATCCAAAGATGGACATATTGAGAATCTGTAACTTGTAGACATTGTAATAATGTAAACTTGTAGTTTGTAATTTTTTTTTTTTTGACTAGTCATGTAATATAAAATTAATCATAAGTGTCTATGTTCAATATTTTACATTATATATGTATTTAAAATCGGGTGATTATATTTGAAACACCCGGTATAACTGTTGCTAGATCTCAGAATCATTATTTTCATTTCATAACAGGAAAATGACAACAAAAACTGTTTAAAATTTTTACGCTTTTTTTTAGAAAAATACAAACCTAAAAAGTGCACTTTCTTCCATTTTTAGTATTATATGATAGTTATTAATAAACACCAAATATATCGCAAAAAAAGTTGAATGGTTTAATTTTAGGTACTACATCTGTGTTACGGTAGAGGCAGTGACATACTGGGCAATCATATTTATCCCATAAAAGAATTTTTCAACTGGCTATTTTTATAAATAGTGTGTTTTCTCATATTGTACACACATAAGAAAACGAGAATAAAATTTTCTACCAATATTGTTTTATTTATATACAAGTTTATTCATTATTTTCGAAGCAGGGATATCACTGTTTAGCGAAATAGCCCATATACTTTATATAAAATTCCACAGTAGTCAACAAGAAATTTTTTATTTCTAATAAGTATAACATACTTTTTTTAAATATATTAAAAGGTAATCTTACATGAAATTTATGATACAAAAATCTTGAAAACCTGCTTCATTCACCCGTTTTTTAGCATCAAAAGTATTTGTCTCCTCAAAATAATAATGCTCATGCATTCCAATTGTTACAAACAACTGCCCATTCATAAAGTGCGCTTGCAACACGTTTCACATCATGCTTATCAGCTATCTAACTTGAATGCCTAAGAGGGACTGCTCAGACAGAGAACCAGATCTGTAGAGCATAGATGTCCCTCCCGGTCTCTTTATTAAGGTCTTAAAAAACAATAAAAAAAACATAATTCAGCTGGAGCTGAACCCGCCAGAAAACGCGACAGGGGACGGGGTGGAAACAGACATGATAAGGTGATACTATCTTAATGTACATTACAGGTAGTTCACTGCCAGAGACATACCTCCAGCGCAACACTGGGCAGTGAAGATGGTTTATGATTTTATGAAGTCCATAACTCAGGAGCGGGTCAAGTTAGAAAGATCCATCAAACCTTAAAGATGTTTTTCAGTTTATTTAAAAGTGCTGGGCGGGAAAGGATATTATCTAGCCAACCACTAGGGGGAGAAGAGGGGCGACGGATGTGCCAGCGAGCTGTAAGGGGGCAGTTAAAATAGAAGTGTGAGGCTGACGCCTCTGCGCCACACTCACAGGTGGGAGTTCGGACCCTTTTAAACCTGTTTAGATATGACCCGAAAAGGCCTTGTCCTGTTAGGAAGGCAGTGGTTAAGGGAGTTAAAGTAATAATTGCAAGATACCGCCGGGACTATGTCATACGTATATCTCCCTTTCTCTGAGTAGTCCCAGTGGTCTTGCCACTGCTGCAACATGCGCATTTTAATAGATCTTTTGATATAGGAGTGGGGCGCAGGTAGCGAGATGTCTATGGATGTTTTTGTCGTTGCTTCCTTTGCCAGCATGTCCGCAGATTCATTGACGAAGATCCGCTTGTGTGCTGTCACATGACCTAGCGAAGTTTTATGTAGCAGGTTACTAAGTTGGGTTTTAATTTCGTGGATTTGTGGATTGGTGGTTCTAAAGGCGTAGATTGCCTGCAGGCTGGATAGGCTATCACTATAGATGGGGATTGCAATGGTTGTGTGTTGTTCCGAAATCCATTCTAGAGCTTTGTGGATGGCAAAGAGTTCAGCCTAACTTTGTAGAAGTATATCTGGAATTGGAATAAATGTTTATAAACAAAAACAGAGAAAATCAAAATCAAAAATTCACATCAATTTAAGACATGCAAAACTTTGTCAAAATATATCTGAAATTGGAATAAACTTTAATAAACAACAATAAAAATAAATAAAGAATCAACATATAAAAAATAATATCAATATAGGACAATTAAAACTTTTAAAATATATATCTGAAACTGGAAAAAACTTTCACAAACAATAAAGAGAAAGAATCAAAATAAAAAAATTATATTTTCTACGTAATTTGTAACTTTTATATCGACTATTTTTCTTTTATCTCAGGATTTTCTTATAATGTTAATTGTTTGGATGTATAAACGTCAATACAATCTATATAAAATAAATTTCAGACAAATATAACACAGAAATCGTGTTGTATGTTTTCTAAAAACAGAAGTTGCATTGTTCTCAAATAACTATTCCTAAAGTATTTTTAAACGGATTACAGAATAATCCATTCAAACTTTGATTTCAATTTACTTTCATCCTCAAAAAATACTTTTTTCAATTTTGTTAAGAATGTCTGTTCAAGATAGACTTTCCGTACAATTATAATTAATGGGAAATTCCAAAAAAAAAAGTTTCAGGCTTTCAAAAAGCTTTTCGTAATTGGATTCCTTTTCGTTTTAAAATTTCCCATTAAAAAACCCTTACCAAATGCTTTCATGGATTAATATCTCAAAGTTATTGAAGGTATATTATATTTCCTTTCAGGTATTTTATTTACTGGCTTATGACGGAATATAAATTAGATTCCTATAATACCTTAAATATTATTTGCATTTTCTTTTCATTATGATAATAGTCAAATTAAGAGAAAAAAAGTACAGCATTTGTAACGTGTAATAAATCAAACTGGTGTAATGAAAAAACATAGGTATGCTTTAAGAATAAATATTTAAAGACAGGTTTTGGAATAGAAAAATTCAAGTGATTATGGGTAAAATTTACAATCAATTGAAAAAAAGAAGCATAAAATAATGTTAAAAATGGTGATTTAAATACAGTATTTAAAAATACGTTTCATTTGAAAATGTATAATATTATCAAAACTTTTCCTACATGTGTATTTCTTTCTTAGTACTCATATATTACTGATAGAAGATCTATAAATAAATTAAATACGGACTGGTCAAATGATTATGGCTACCATTTTAGTGAGATTTAATTTTGACTCAAGTGTCGTATATGGCATGTCAGAATGTGTAAATGACTGTCTGGTGACTGTCTCAGAAGGCTAAAGATCAGCCTATAGAATATGTGTTTTTATATTTAACAATGATGCAGTGATTTGAATAATTGAGGGAATGTGATGGCCGTATGCAATGAAAAAGGTTATCTCCAAAGTTACACGGCTGTATGACGGACTAAGATCTACCGTTGGCAGCAAGTTTGAAAATGGGAGATAACAGGCAAAGAATGCTTCATGTCATACATACGTAAATAAATATATATGTGCGATGTTGGGAGAGTGCAAATAAATGAACCGATGAACAAATACACCAATGTTCTCAATATATTACATGTTTCAAAAGAGAATCCTTTCAAGTGTACACCTGTGATAATTATGACGTGCAACAGTAGAAAATTTTGAATATGCACCCATAAAAAGGAATTGATTAAAACAACAAAACATGTTTTGTTGAGTACATTTTGGTTGTTTTAGCAAAATTCAAATTAAATTGAACCATTTTACTTGAATTAACAAAACTTTTTTTGCTGACGATACAAAGATTTTTTTTAGAATTGCAAAAAGAAAAATTGTTGATTCAAACAAAATTTCCATTGACCTATATTTAAACAAAAAGGTTGTTAGGTCAGCCAAATTTTTGTTGATTCAACAAAATTTTTTCTGGATGTGGAAGTGATTCCATTTACATTGAATATACCGGGTGGTTCTAAAATAAGTATCCCTATTTGGAGCTGTCTGTAGCTTGAAGGAATAATCCGAATGAAGCCAAAATTGGTACACAACCTATTTGAGAAGGGGGAAGAAGAATGGAACAATAAAAAATAATAATTGCAATAATCGCCGAGAGATGGCGCTTTTGAGTGTGAAATGTAATGTGCATTACTAGAACAAAGAATTCAGGCACAAAACCGGATGACATACCTAATTTATTGGAAAATGTCACAGTGAATGTGGTTAAGATTTCGCTTGACAGTGCCGATCAAGTTCAGGTTCCATAGGACCATTGTGCTGTAAGACCCAATCCAGGCGGTGGACGACGTGCTCAACTGCGGAATGTAACGCATCAGAAGTGATGTTTCGCACATTTTGTGATATATGATCTTTTAAGTCATTGAGGTTTGCGACACCTCCACGGTACACAGTAGATTTTAAGTACCCCTAAAGCCAAAAATCACATGGTGTTAGATCAGGGGATCGAGGAGGCCACGTCATATGGAAATACCGGTTTATTACTCTATCATCTGAGAATTGCTGTCGTAAGACCTGTTGTACTGCTCGCCCAATATAGGGTGGGGCTCCATCTTGCATAAAAATTGTTTCAGACAGGCATTGTCTTTGCTGCAGTTGAGGAACTACGAAAGTTTGTAACATACGCAGGTATCTTTGTGCAGTAACCGAACACGTTACAGGGCCTGTTGGCCATAACTCCTAAAAAAAGGGACCAAGAATGAAACTTGCAGTAAAGCCACCCCACACAGTGATTTTTGGAGAGTGGAGGGGTATTTTGTGAATAACAGTTCATGGCTCCGAAGCCCATATTCTGCAGTTCTGCGTATTGACTGTCCCATTCATATGAAAATGGGCTTCATCTCCCCATAAAATCTTCCATGGGAAGGCATCATCCACCTCCATTTGCGCTAGAAACGTTAAAGCAAAATCCAGTCTCTGCTGCGCGTCACAATGGTAACAATTGTTGATGACAACTAATTTTATGCGGATAAAATTGGATTACCTTTCTTAGGACTTTTCGAACAGTAGCATATGGAATATCCAAATTTCGGACAACTCCACGTTCACTAGGACCGGCTTCCGGAGTCCCTGATGTCTCCATAATTGCAGTAGAAATTTCTTCTTGCATGCGGAGATGTACTGGTTTTCTCTCGCTTCCACATTTCACAGTAAACGATCCAGTCTCCTCGAATTTTTTTACCGTTCTTCTCACTGCACATGGTGTCAAAGGACCTTTTCATTTACGCATTGCTTTCACACGCCTAAATTCACATAAAGCCGCTGCTCTGTTTGAGCTGATAACGTAGAATAGTTTTAAAATTAAAGCGTGATCTGGTAAACTGAGAGCTATGTTGCACAACGTTAATGGCAGAAATGACCGCGTTTTGATTTTACTAATGCTAACAATGGCGTTTGCACCGACAGGACCCGTAGCGCCATCTGTTGCCGATTATTGTAACTATTTTTTATTGTACCATTCTTCTTCCCCCTTCTCGAATAGTATTTGTATCGAATTTGGTTTCATTCGTGTTATTCCTTCAAGCTACAGACAGCTCCAAATAGGGATACTTATTTTATAACCATCCTGTATATCCTTCGAAGAGTAAGCGTAATTCTATGATCACGGTTATTCCATTCATGTACACTAGATCAAAACTAGACCTGACGTTGATGATTTATGTATTAGAGGCTACTTACATGGAAAGAACTACCAGGGAAATTAGTTATAAAAAGTAACATGAAAGCGTAGAATAGCGGTACAGCATCACCTTCCAAATAAATTTTCATTATACCTGTATTTCAGAGCAATCATATGATTTCCATCAATACTAAAATTTTTGTCACAAGAAATTTTCTTTATGACCTTGCCTTACAGAATATGCGAATGTTTCCCAGGTGTTTTTCTATTCATAAATTATTGGAATTTTCCATAAAGCCATACGCAATATAATTTCTGTTTTTATTATGTTCAGTATGCTGAATAAATTTATAAATTTGTGACAATTGTCCCCGTTATAAATGGCTTAAATGACTATAATTTTTTAAATATTATTTTGGGAGGAATTTGTGAAATGTAAGTTGACAATAAAGGCATAAGTTGACAACTACAACTTTAAATATTCCATTCTTCTACGACCAAAATTCCCCGAGTTATGATACTATCGCATTTATAAAATTTAAGATATTTCTGTGACTAAAAACACGTTTTTATGTGTTAAGTGCCGGAAAACTCAGAATCTTCATAACATTCAAAGTATCGTATATAGGTCAAATTTGGTTGTGCATAAATGTTTCTTTTACTGTTGTATTTGTCAAATCATGGTGAAAATATTTTTAAATATAACTAAAATATGATTCACAACTGCATAAAAATTTAAAAGTGTAACTTTTTGAAATTCAATGACAGGATTATATCATCCACAAAATTTTAATTGCTACCTTTTAAAAAAATCATTGCAATTTCATTGCCTACGTATCTACACCGGATAAATAGATAAAGTGCATTTCAATAGTTTTAGGACACCCTGTATAAACTGCGAAATACCTACTTGAGCAGTAGTGAGTTTTAGAAACAAAAAATTCAAGAAATTCAAATTGAAGAATAGAATAAACAGAATGTGCCAAAATAAATTGACTTCGGCTTTAATTCCTTAAATATTCATTGCAAACTTATGTGTAAAAAGGTACATAATTTTATGAAATCGATTAAAATTTTCAGGGGATTAAATTTGAAAAAAATTAATTTTTTTTACGCCCCCACCCAAAAATATCACAATGAGTAAATGTGTCCCATAAACTAATAAAGTGACAACTTCAGCTATTTCTTCTTATTATTAACGAAAAAACAACTGGCGTCAGAGATATTTACGTATGAAATGGTCAAAAGAACAAGGATAATAAATCAAATTAATGAAGAGAAAATAAATATGACTTTTTCAAACTTTTAGACTAATAAATGTTGTACTCCTCAATTTTTCAATTTTTAGTGATTTTTATTACATTTTTGAGTTTGTTTTCCAAATTTTTTGATATTAAAAAATAATAATAAAAATAAAATAAATAAATAAAATAATAATCCGGTCACAAGGATTTTGTTAACGCGATAGTAAATTTTGACTTCTGCGATTTTTACTTTTTAGTGATTGTTAATGTGATTTTAAATTTTTATCGCACTCCGCTAGCGATATTTTGACATTTCCGGTTACAAAGTCTTTGTCTACTTCAGTACATTTTCTCTTCATTTAAATAACGTTATTTCAAATTTCGTATAGTGATTTTTAAATCTTTCTTGTACATTGAATGCGATTTTTCGAGGTTTTTCGCGATTAGTTGCGGTTTTTCAACATTAGTAATACTGAATTCAGTTTCAAACTTTTAGCCAAATAAAGTATAAATTATATACTCCTTGGAATTTAACACTCTGCAGTGATTTTTTGACATTCGTAAAATAATTGCTGTTACAATATTTTAGTCCACTAAAGTAAATTTTGTTCTCTGTGATTATTGAATATTTTGCTTGAATTAATGATATTTCACGCATCTTATTTTGACATTCATGAAATAAATTCGTTTATAAACTTTCAACTTAATATAGCAATGATTTACTCGTCGATTTTTGAAATTTTAGCGGTATTTACCGTAACCAGCGGGGAACACAGAGCTATGCTCGGTTAAAGTAAGCTTTATGTTCAACTCTCGACAACAATAAATTCTCGCTGTATTATTGCTATAAAACACTTTGTTTTATAAAAGTAATATTTACATAATAATCAATCTTAAACCTATGTACATATTTCTAAATTTTACATTACTTAAAATTTTGGCATTGATGATCTCGTAAGCCATGTTGTGCGAATGTCGCCAACATTTATTTTTCATTTGTTCTTTATTTTTGCTGGATATATGACTAGAGACAAGTATTTTCGGTGTTTGGCCTTGCTGGAAATATTGTTTGATAAATAAGATATTTTTACAATGATTTTTTGAGTGTTCAAGTATTGTTTCCTTCATACGCTACAGACCTCTTCAGGTTTCCATGCAATTAATCTTGCATTTTCGCACTTTATCAAATATCGTGTTCTTTGTGTACACCCATTGTCTATTTCATTTTTTTATGTACAACAATTTTAAATAATTTGTTGATTTCAAATTTCGGTTTACCGTTGTTTTATATAAACCATCTATTTTAATGTTATATGTTTACCAATTTTATTTTCCAAATTTAATTTTATCGTATATATATATATATATATATATATATATATATATATATATATATATATATATATATATATATATATATATATATATATATATATATATATATATATATATATATATATATATATACACGCACACATAGAGGGAGAGAGAGGAGTGTTTTTAAGCGCACAATAGTAGCATAATAATTTATTTTCAGTAAGATCTGTTCTTACAGAAAAAACTGTACATAATTAATTTCAAATATGTAAAATCGGATCCAAGATCTAATAACAAAATATCATGATAATTTAACTATCGTAATGTATATAATACAATAGTTTACATACGAAATACGTACTGCCTTTACATCGAAACCATCAATCACATCATTATCTTCCAATCATCTTTATTGTTATTTTTGCAGCGAAATGTGCGAGAGTACTATATCGAGTAAATAGGAAGTAAATGGAGAATATACATCTAAAAGAATATACATCCTGTTCCTTTATATTCGATGCACATAGCTTCGATAACAGCTAGAGATTATATACGTAATTCTAGTGCAGATGAACGTGAGATGTTGGACAAAGAGAATTATACAAAGTGGATTATAACACGTAAAAGAAATGGAAGTGCGCTCTATTATTTGTATTTGCTTTTGTGTGCGTGCTTGGAATCCATTTCCGTACGAAATAAATGTCTGTTCCGTAATTTTGATTGGGAAAGAAGATCTAAAATAATTATTCTGTTAAAATTAGACGATTACCGACAATTTCGCAAAAATATAAATGTATTTTTCTCCGATTTTGAAAAACATAGTAAAATGTATATTTTTGAGTAACTTAAAATAAAAGAGGAACTAAGAATTTTCTGTTTTGCAGAGTGGGACAAACGACAGCCATTGGAAATTGGGTCTTGAAGTAAAATTGTCCCCTGTTGTCTCCCCCCTTTTTTTCTCGATCCTGCTTGCAAGAAAGTTATTTGAATCTAAGTTAGAAACCGGAATGTGCTATAACAAATCTTTAAGAAACCCACAAGTAAAACCTTCAGGTTGCCTGCGTGAGAAGAAGTTTTTATTTACCTTCAATATACCTGAGGTGTTTTCAAGAAAGTCTTCTATGTCATTGAAGGCAATTTGGAGGCGTTAACTTACTGAAATAACCATGCATGCAACTTTAAAAAAAAAAAACGTATATTTCTCCTAAGGAAACCTGTAGTTTTCATTTTACTGTAAAATACCTGTAGAAACCTTAAAAATACCAGGAAAATCTTAAAATGTTTACAGGAATTTTGCTGATTTTTGTTTCACTTGGGGCACGTTAAAATATACTTTGAAATATTGAAAGAATAATTTAACTGATTTGTTTCTTCTGTTATAAGTATAAATTTTCCTGTTCAATCAGAAAAAAGCACTAATGGTGTCTAACTATTAAATAATAAATACTTTGTGCTATTTTCAAATGCATTAACATGAAAAATATCGCAAAGTGCCATTTATTTCACATAATATACATGAGGTGTCTTGTCCAATTCTGGGTTGAGCTAATATAATTTCTTTATGTAAAACATCACTTAGGAGAATAAATAATTTAATAAGAGATATTTTGTCTTACTCTATTTTTCTAAGTCGATAAAAAAAATGCATTTTTTAAAACAGTTAGTGAATAACAGACATTTATGAATATTCACAAAAAGTATAAATATTTACAGTTGGTCAGTTAATATAATACATTCTAATCAACTAATAGCAAGATTTTCGAACTTACATCAAGTAGTAAGAAATAGGATGATGAAAAATGTTACTGTAATTTTCAAACGCACAAAAACACTTTTAAATAATGTTTGTTTTTATTGTCTAAAATCACATTGAATAATTCACTATATCTCATAAAATACGTTAAACTGCAACTGACGGTTTTGTGTCATTGTATGTTTCAAGATTATTCAAATGTGACACGAAGTGTCGTGACTTTCATTTTTATTATATCTACGAGCATTAATTATATTCTTCATTCCTTTGAGTGGATATGATAATTTCTTTATAATACTTTTAAGTTCATGAGAAAAATATTGGTTTTGAAAAAATCCAGATTACGTCTGCTTCTCAAAATAACTTGTATTATTAGGATAAAAAATGTCAGCAGTGTAAGTTAACTGATGAACTTGGAAATAAAGGTAGAAATTTGGGTTTTCAGTCGAAAATACAATGCGTCTCACTTCAAGAAAAATACAAATTTTCGTTCATAACTTTTGCAGTAAACATGTGATAGGTTCTTGTGTACATTAAGGAACAACTCGCAAAAAACAAGTTTCAGCAGGTAAACATGAAAGTCTATCATTATCATAAGTATCTCCGTTTCGTTTATAAAACAAAAATAAGAATATTAGAGGCAAATCAGGACTTCATTTCACATATTTCACCAAACACTACAATATTTTGTGTTATATATATATTTTTAAAAAGATATTCGTCTATTGGTCTTAATGTTTGGAACTCTTCCTATCTTAGTCAAATTCTAAACAAATTATTTTTTTAATGATAAATGTGGTGAAATCATGTGGAGTGCTGGAAGACATTAGTAATTTGGGTATTAACATCAGTTTTTGATGTCAACGAGAATCTGAATTTTGTGGCGTCATTATCAGTACTGTTTAAACCAGTACGTCGATGTGGGTCATTTTGATCATTTATTCTGACGTCATCACATTTCAAAGAAAGCAAAATAAAATATTTTTTAAATACTGAAAAATCATTTTCCGTTAATACATTATGAACAGATTTCCAGTTTCGACTTGCAAATAGATACTGGATTTTTAATTGACAAAGTGGATTACGACGATGGTTCTCTTTTTAAAATATTTACCGTAGTAAATATTATCTGCTCGTAAAGTTGTTATTGCATTAGGTAATTATATCAATAAATTTATAAATAAGTCTCTTTATCATGGTTTATCTTTTTCATCTGTAGAGATTTAATTATTTTATAGAAAATTGATTTATCTATTATTAAATCCTACAGAATACACCATTTTCTTCCTCATGAGATAATGTGAACAATTAATTATACAGGGAAATATAACGATAACTTACTATACACATGCTTAAGTATATATCAAATATGTTATGCCTTATGTATTTTGTTATTAATTTCACAAAATATTAATTATCACTGCTTGTTGATAATTCTAAATATATTTTTTTTATCTTAAAAGCTGATAAATATCTAATGGGGACGATTTTCTAATGGGTTGGGTTGGGTTGATTATTGACGGCCAATTATCAACACTTGGGATATAGGCCCGGGGGGAGTGCCCTCCGTGGGGGTCTTTCTAAGGGAACCTAACCCGTATTTACGCATGGATAAATCCACGTCTGGAAGAAAACTACGAAAACTCCGAAAGATTAGGCCGACGGGCGCGATTGGGATCGAACCCAGCACCTCCCGTCTACCAGCTTCGAGAGCAGAACCTCTCAGCCACTTGTGGGACCCGATTTTCTAATGGAATTCTTTGATTTTATGGGAAATATCAAAGTACAGGTTCCTTATAAAGTTAGAATAAAGGCTTATGTATACACGGAACATGAATAAGTTTATGACACGTACCGAATATTTAGTTAATTACATTTAATATAATTACAAAAGTATATTAATAATTTTTAGATGCGTAAAAACTAATGCATAAGAATATCAGGCAAATGCAAGCAAGAATGATTAAACTATAAGAAACAGTTAATATGTTATAAAAGTTTGTTTTCAGTATTATTAAGTTTTAAAATCGGCACTCTCATATAATCACACATTTTTTCTATATCAATATTTGTGTTAAGAAGTTGCAATAAATATCTCAATTTTTGCCAGCTGCAAAAAAATGTACTGTTACAATATATATATATAAATACTAAAGTAATGCTAAGTATAATTAAAAGTGTTTTGATTATAATTTCTCAAAACAATAATTATTTGTAAAATTTAAAATTCAGAACATTTAAAAAGTTAAATATTGTCATTTTTTTATTAAATACCTATTCATCCCTCCAATGCATCTCTCGTATACATCCACATGGAATGTTGCGTATATCATATGTCACAACAATTATTGTTCACGATGTTTGAAAATACATTTACACCATTGATTATGTTCAATGGAATTAAAAATGTATTTAAATATTAGTATATTTAAAATATACTCTGTACATTTAAATTATACTTTAATGTACAGGTCCAAAGGCGTCACTATCATGTTTATGGATAAGACTGATGTACTGGAAAATCACTTTAATTATGTACTTTTCGGAGAGAAAAGATGTTGTAAAAACAAAAAATTAGAATATTTTTGTCAATTATTTCTTTTATCTCAGCTTATTTACGTTGTTCCAAATATCTATGAATTTCTTAGTCCTCATTTAACTAAAATGAAGAAGGTAAGTATGATAAGTAAACATTTTATTCAATGTTCCCAAATTTTATAGAGGTAGTGCGGTTTTTAAAATGTTTTTATTCATTCACATTTTTTCAGAGTATTTTGTTCATGAGATACTAAGGATGTAAGACATAATTATCCAAACAAAATTGGCGTTCAATTATTTTTCACTATATCATGTCTAATGACTATTGTCGTTTTATATTTTCATAGGCATGACATTGACAATACTTACAATTTACCGTGAACTTCTTATTTTTTTTAGGTTTATTTATTTATTTATTTATTTATTTATTTGCTAGTCGAAATATGCATTAAACTCAAAGCTTGAATTGTAATGGGAATAATACCAACAATTATGGATAAGAAATATCGGAAATGTTTTAGATATGAAATTCATTATAGTGACCAGTGAAGGAAACACCACAACAGCGACTTCCTGTTGGATGTTCCAAATTATTCGGAAAATATTTGTTTTACTACTTATTTACTACTGAAAAATATCATATACTAGCAAGCTAAGCTGGTCAATTTCTCTTAACGAACTTTTAATCAAACAAAATGTTGACATTTCATAATTCACTCTTATATTTTAACAGAATAATAAGGCTACAATAATCTGTGACTCGTACTATAGCCAATATACACGTCAGGACACGTCGCCCTTATCATTATCTTTTTACGCATGAAGGTTTCGCTATGGTACTCCATTGTGAAATTTCGTAATTTTTGAAATTCAATATTTGAAAAACGGCATAATCATTAGATTTTAAATTTATATCAAGAAAAATACATTTTTTTTACCTTTCAAACGCAGTTTGTCAAGCAATTTTCTGACAAATACTTTTCGAGCTATTATTTTTTTCAGTAACTTCAAATGTTTCATTTTCCGAGATTAATCTGTGGAAACAATTAGAGAAAAACCCAGTCGTCAGCGACGCATAGCTTTTTGTTAAAGAGGCTGTTGGAGAAGGGATTGTCACCACCAATTTGCCACCATCACTTTTGAAATCGGTTCTGTAGTTCCAGAGATTCGATAGAAATTGTAATTTAGAATGATTTTAGAACGCTTTTCGCTCATTTCACCCTATTAAATTTCGATTTTTTTTTATATTATTCTTAGAGAGAATTTACATCTTATAAGTAACTACAATGCAAAATTTCAAATTTCTAGCTTTTTCAGTATAAAAAAAATCGCAATTTAGAACGTTTTTCGCTCCTGCACTCCCCCCTGGGGTTAGTGGCACCGACATAAAATATAGCCTATGTTGGAGCAGGGGTTGTCACCATCAATTTACCACCTTCACTTTTGAAATCGGTTCTATAGTGCGAGAGATTCCACAGAAATTGTAATTTAGAATGTTTTTAGAACGCTTTTCGTTCATTTCACACTTTTAAAGTTTTTTTTTAATTTGTTCTCAGAGAGCATTTACATCTTATAAGTAGTTACAATACCAAATTTCCAATTTCTAGTTCCTTCAGTATAAAAAAATCGCAATTTAGAACGTTTTACGCTCCTGCAACCCCCCCTGGGGTTAGTGACACCGATATAAAATATAGGCTATATTGAAGCAGGGGTTGTCACCATCAATTTGCCACCATCACTTTTGAAATCGGATCTATAGTTCCGGAGACTCCACAGAAATTGTAATTTAGAATGTTTTTAGAACGCTTTATGCTCGTTTCACCCTTTTAAATTTCATTTTGTTTTAAATTTGTTCTTAGAAGGTATTTACATCTTATAAGTAGCTACAATGCCAAATTTTAAATTTCTAGCTCCTTCAGTATACAAAACATCGCAATTTTAGAACGTTTTTCGCTCCTGCATCCCCCTGCGGTTGGTGGCACGGACATAAAATATAGTCTATGTTTGAGCAGAGGTTGTCACCATCAATTTGCCACCATCACTTTTGAAATCGGTTCGGTAGTTCCAGAGATTACCCCCTACAAACAAACAAACAAACAAAAAAAAAATCAATCTTTACTCCTTTATAATATTAGTATAGATAAATATATATTTTTCCATACACAAAATTTGTTATATTTCCATGCATTTTAAAATGAATTACTTATGAGATAAAATTAATCATAAAAATAATAGCATAGCAGTGTACCTTTTTAATAATCAAACGTAAAATTGAATCTTCACAGTTTTTCAAATTAACCATCTTGAAAATTAAATGTCCGCTAGATTTTTTTCCATGTGTGCCGCGATATAGGTATCACAAATTTCTGAAAAGCATGGTACAGTATCCTGTTCGATTTGAAAAATAATCTAACAACCTTTAATTTAGTTAGTATTTTACTTAATATGATGTTTTTATAAAACCAATGCTTTAGGTTCATAACTAATAGAGATCACAAAAATGTGACATATATAGACTCGAAGCAATATAAAATCAGTCACCCATTTTCCAAAAATAGTCGAACCATATTCAAGTCATCAAAATAGGGTAAACCTGTTAAATTTCGGACAACGAAAATGTTAACCTATCTCATATTTTCTTCTTACGACTATAAAAGTATGTTGAAAGGTAATCTGCCACAGCAAACACTCACCAGAATATTGAACAATCCCATAAAATAAAGCTTATTTAAAAGAAGACTATAGATGCATATAATACCTTGACTGTCAAATAATTGAGCCAGTTGACAATTGATGGGGTTGGAATGACAATGAAGTAAGTGAAATTTTAGTGATTCGAGAAATATGGGTTCTGTGAAACTTCTTCTATATAGCCATTTCATTGAGTGGTCCAATTTGTTTTGCCCTCTAGCGACTCGTTAAGGGAGCTATAACTTATTTGACTGGCACATTTAACAGAAATTAAAATACGTTCCGTGGAAATATGTTTATCTCGATTTAAAACTTTTTTTTTTACTTGCTCCTCTGTCATTCTAACTCTCTCAATTATGGAATGCAATGATTAAAAGTTTTATATATCTGATATAAATTAGTTTTCATTTTTAAATCATTCTGCTTTTTTTTTTTTTTTTTTTTTTTTTTTTTTTTTTTTTTTCAAATGACATTGTCCGTTTTGTTATAAGAGGGTTTAAAATAAAACTAAAAATAAGAAAATTACATTCTCTAATAATTTATATATTTTTGTGTTTAAATTAGGTGCATAAAACTACAAGCTGTAGCAAAAGGAAACGAGGATATTCAATACTGATGGCGGATAATACGATATATACAATTAGCAACATACCATATATAATAAATAGAAATATTTCCTTTATTATCGGAATTCATAACTGAAACTTTTACTCTTTTTTTTTTCCACTAAATTTTAATAGAAATATTTGCCACATTTAATCGCTGATTTCGGAAATTAAATAAGGCAAACGTACTGTTAAGTTCTGGTGAAAGAAAAAGCATAAAAGTTGCAATATGTGTACTATATATATATATATATATATATATATATATATATCCTGCCTGAAATAAACGGAGTAGAAATAAATGCATTTTATATTTTTGGATTTAAACATTATAAGAATGCTTCATAATTTAGATTTATTGAAAAAAAAAACATTATTTTATATAATGTTTTTAAAAAAGATTTTATATAGTGTTTCTT
The DNA here is from genome assembly GCA_963931845.1 of Maratus michaelseni. Taxonomy (NCBI): domain Eukaryota; kingdom Metazoa; phylum Arthropoda; class Arachnida; order Araneae; family Salticidae; genus Maratus; species Maratus michaelseni. The sequence goes on from OZ007593.1 coordinate 84,806,621, forward strand.
ATTTCGGAAAGTGTCTTTTACAGATTTCTGCAATCATTACTCAATTTATTTTATTATATATTCCAATATTTCTCAACACATATTTCAATTTTTACGTCTTAAACCATTTCACAAAAGATATCCTCAGAAATAATCCTCAAAAGACTAATTTTCTTCTAAATGTCCTATGTGAAATAATAATGTGTGATTCTAACTTAGGTTATACCTTAGTTTTTATAAAAATATATATCTTTATAAATATCTTTCATGTGTTCTCTCGCATTCTTTTAAAAGTGGTAGAATAGGAAAGAGATTTGCTTAGATAATTGAGATTGACAAATATCTCTCCCATTTAAATTGTAAATTGAACTATTATACATTTTATTTTCAGGGTTTTTCTTTAGATACAGTCTATTTCGTGTCCTGTAGGTCTGGAAGGTAGGTAAGGAAGGGTAAGGAAAGGAAGTAGGTAAGGAAAGTTTGTAGGTAAGGAAGGGTAATGAAATGAAGTAGGTACGGGAAGTTTATAGGTAAAAAGGGCAAAAGGAAAGGAAGTAGCTACGGAAAGTCTGTAGGTAAGGAAGTGTAAGAAAAGGAAGTCGGTAAGAAAAGTCTGTAGGTAAGGAAAACAAGCATTTATACGGAGCTAGAGTTGATTTGTAAATTTGTCGGTTATTCTATTCCCTTTTCTTCTGTATTTTTACTTGGAAAAATGTAACATAATTATTAAAAAGTAAAAAAATATCATAAGTTTTATTTTGTGCAAGCTTCCTTTAATATAAATTTTGAGTTATTATTTGTTTCAGGTATTCATTCTTTACATGTTTGTTAATTTAATGATACGTGTGTATTATAGATATTATGTATATATTATTATTCAGTAATGATTCAGTTATGATATTATATGCACTGTTTCTAAACATACTGCTTTGGAAAATTCTGTCACATTAAATTTTTATATTAACAATAAACAGTTATATTAATATTACAACACTTAATTTGAAATTTTAATTTATGTGTGCAATAGTTTTGCATTTTTTTATAATTTAAAATAAATCACTTTATCATTGAAAAATATTCCTTATCAAAATTGTAAGAGGATTCTCTTTAAAATTTCGAAAATACACAGCAATCAACATCATAAATAAAAATAAATATTGTAAAAATATCATTTAAAAAATAGAAAAAGTAAAAAGAAGTTAAATAGTTTTCGTTAGGTATATATAGTTTTATTGTTACGAGACAAGTTAAGCGCTTTTAATGTTAAACATAAAAAAAATAATAATCGGCTAGAGTACAAGAAAAACATTTCAAACATATTTTTGATTGAAAAACATATGATATTTTTTTCAATAACTTGTGAAACGAACAGAAAAATAAGTATACAAATCAAAGTCAATATTTTTAAAGGTAATAGTAATAAAAAAATGTTTAATGAGAAGATAGAAGTCCTGATATAAAAGCAAAGTTTTTTTTAATTCATTAAAAATTGAAAAATGTTCGTTTGCCCTAGGCGAAAATTGTCATATTAAATACATATATTTTATCAAATTTCTTTTGGCATAAAAGATTGAATTTTTGAAAAATAGGAAAAATATACTTTATTGTTACTTTGAACACGGTTATCAAAAGTATTAAGTCCTTTCAAGCCCTTAGGTGATAATAACATGGGATGATACTTCTGAATTATAGCTTATAAATCTCGTTTTTATAAGCGTTAATTTAGAATGTTTTCGTTCATTAATGTTTTATTGTAATTTTAAATAATGATCAATTACATTGTTCTAAATAGAAAAAAATATATTAATTGAATAGATTCCATTTAATTTAGATTACAGAATACTTCTGAAAGGAAATATTTGTATATACGCATTTATATTCCCGGCATATTTTTCACCCGAGTAAAGAAATATCAGACTGCTTGAAAAACCTTGAACTGACTTCAGATTAAATACTTCCTTCGCAATTTCTACAATTTCTTTCATAATTTCATAATTTCTACGTATGTCACTTTATTAATATGCTAAGATTACCTGCTGACAAATATTATTTCGATTCTACTTAAGAAATAAAATCTTCTATTAAACATGTCATTAAACAAAAAATTTAGCCATCTCTTATTTATTAACATTCCTAACTATTATAAAGTTTTATAAAATTATTTTGAGCATTGACTTTTTAATTTCGAAAATATTTTTAGTATTTTCACTCAAACAAAAAACAGAATGCAATCAATTTTAATACATTCGCAGTTAACAACTTCAACTTTACAGAATTATATAGTGTATAAAATAATGACATATATCATAATTGAAAATTCTACAATCAAAATATACATTTTCTTTATATAATGTTCCATAAGTGAAATTTCATATTAGTTCTAAATAGCTCAACATGCGTTTTAACACATAAAAACAATAAAGTGAAAATCTTATTGTTTAGAATATAGTTGTATCTGAATATACTTAAAAGCTTGTAAAATAAAAGACATTAGAAGTACAATATTGACGTTAGAATACAATGTTATGACATATTTTAACAATTTCGATTATAAAATATTTTCTTTAGGGTGGATTTGATAAACTCATATTGAAATATACAATGCCGTTGCATCTTGTATACTAGTTTTACCCATGCCAAAAGTTTTGATTTTGTTATCTTAATTATTTTTTCAAAATATTTGACAGTTGTGCATTCTAAAATTTACATTTCTTCATTGTGATTTTAAGTATAAAGAACATTATATATATTTTTAATTAGCATTATGAAAGAAACTGTGACGTCATTTTTCATAATGCAATATATTTCAATACTTTTCACCATACATAGCTTAGACTTGCACAATTTCTTAAATTTGCGCAACTGTAATTACCAAAGAATTTTAAGAGCAAATTTGTAATATGTTAATTTAAAATTTCTCTCGACGACAGTCGTAATTCAATTTCAGATCGGGAATCTGTTTTCTATAATTTAATTACGCCACAGAAGAAGTTTCGACACTTCAAACAAATTGTTACTTTCTGGGTGCAAAGTAATTACAAATTGCTGATGTCTGAAATGTTGCCGCCAGGCTTACTAAATAATTTCCAACAAAAATTGACAGTTTCGTATATGGTTAATTTTTGAAGCCTTCCTAAGTCTTATTAATACTAATTGTTATATAAGAAATGTGTTTTCACGAATTTGAAAATAATGAGCTACAATTAACATTTACATTTTCTCTCTTAAATTAGCTTTTAAACTCTTATAAGAGTTCTAAAGAATTATAATAAACTGTAGCAATAAATTAATTATTTAGTGTTTTTGTTGTATATTAGTGAGGATAAATACTCCAATTTATGAAACACAGATACGACAAATCATCTGTAACTGATAAAAAATTTCAAACAAGTGGGTAAGTGTGATCGAAGATCACACAAAGGGTTGCGTTTAATACTCCTTTTAAAACACTTTATCTTTTCTATAAGAAATCCAAATAAATTTCATTAAAAAAAAAAGAGTCATGTTTTTTATAAAGTGGAAATTTACCGGTCTATTTTTCTCGTTTTTTCGAAAATCTGAACCGGTCAGATAGCGGGCTATTATACTCTGTCATAATAATATCTCTCATGTGGACTAAAGGCGATATTAAAAAAAATCAATTTCAAAATTAAACATGTTGTATAGAGACCTTAAAAATGTTAAATTATGCCAATATTTCCATAATCGTGTTTTTATCATGATTCAATACGTTCCTCAAGCTAGATGCACACAGTCTTCTAGGTGGTCTCACGAGGATTGTGCGGAGAGTAAAACTGGCTTATTTCTGTGAACCCCATGCTTTGAACTTTCTTTTATCTAATTTTTTTGTAATTTTTTTTTTAACTTTTATGTCAATTTTTTGTTTTCTTCTGCTTACTTTTATTTCTTCATAACTACTTATTTGAATATTTTTGAATACCTATCTTAGTCTAGTTATCTTAAGATAGGAAAATTTTTATGTGATTCTTTGCACCAGCTTTATTTTATATTTGAGAAAAATACTTTTTAGTGATTAAATATTCTATTCTAATAAATTTATTTTATGTGAAAGATGTGTCGTTTTATTTCAATACTACAAAATCTTGATTTTCTTTGACATTTTTGGTATGGGTAACGAATATCTTGGGGACCCAGTGTATACCATATTAAGAACCTCTTTCGCTGATGATGCAAATGACATACCACACATTTTTTTTAAAGCTGTATTAATTTTTCAACAAAATTGACACCAGAATCTTATAGGGGAGAAATGGATCTACTACTTGTAAATTCGTGGTCAAAAAAGAGCATTTGAAAATAATCAAAAATTTACATCAACTAAAAGTGGTTCATATCTGGGCACTTTACCCTATATATATATATATATATATATATATATATATATATATATATACATATATATATATATATATATATATAAATATGAGTGTGTGTGTACATAATGTACTTATCCGGTATTTGTAAAATGGGACTTGTAAACTAATGCAATATAAGTATGCATACGCTGTAGAAAATATTTTAATTTAATGCTCTATTCTTCTGTGTCTGACCCTATCTATCAAATTCTAAATTCTAATGATTTTAATAAAATAATTTTTCTTTGAAATGAATTAAAACTTTCTCAAAAAATCTCAGACGCAGACTCTACCTACACTGTAAACACAAACGTCTGAAATTCAGTTAGAAAAGTATCTTAAATGGATGGTCACATTTTAGGTGAAAAAAAGTGTCTTACTTTTTAAGACACCTTTTTGCATCTGAAGTTAAGACATTGGAAACGTCTTAAAACTCCACCATTGTTAAAACACTAGAAATGTCTGAAAAAGCCGCCGTTTCGTCAAATTGTTTGTTCGACAAAAAAGATTGATGGCACCACCTATTGACAATTTTAGAAGCATCTCGAATTGGCAGGAGTAGGGGAATTTTACATCGCATTTCTCAAGTCTTGAACGGGATTCGAACGCGCAACCTTTGGCTTGGGAAGCGAACGTGCTGCCTGCTTTGCCAGTGAGACCTTGTGCGATTTTGATTTTAAATGTATCTACCGGATGTTGATGTGTGATTATATTTTTAGAAAGCAGATTGTATTTTTATCAGTGCTGTTATAATATCACCATGTTTTAATTAATAAAAATAGATTATTATTATGGTTTTTCTATGGTTAATAAATAATTAGAATATGGCTTGATTAATGTAATTTATTAGAGAAATTGCCTTTGTTCAATGAATGATTAGAATATGCTCTAGTTAATTTGTTGATCAGAAATAATAAATTTTGAATTGCATATTGGAAGAGAGATTTTAACACGTTACTGTTTATAGAGGGGAAAGGGATCAAATTTTAAATTTGATTTTTATATGAATATATTTCTTAAATAAAAAAAATGCTCCTAAAATTTTGATTTTTTTTTTTGGGGGGGGGGGGGAATGGTTGTTGCTTTCGGTTGAAAATGGACCAAATGATGTTCGCATTTTACTATTTTAACCGAAATTCTGTAACTTTAGAAGTATTTTTTAAGCGTTTTTAACGAAATTCTATAACTTTAGCAAAATTTATCTTTGAATAGGCAATAGAAATACATAAAATCGTTACAAAAATGTTAAAGTTACAAAACGGATATACGCAAAATATCAGATATGAAAAATAAATTAGAAATTTAGTAATTTCGTGTTATAGCGGCCCCCAAGGATGAAATATTTTTGTTTCTGTTTTCATTAATATATTGTAAATTTGGTACTTTCGTGTAATTTTTTTTTTGAACTATTTTGTAACAACAAAAATAATCTGGCCGTGAATAGGGAAACATTTTTGTCAAATATTTGAGATTTTCCATTTCATTAGAAAACACTTAATTTCGAGACGAAATAATTGTCAAAAATGTTGAAATATAGCTCAAGAATTGCGGAATAGTCAATAGTGAGAGTGTTATTTTTGACAGTGAGGAAACAGTTTCGTCAGATATTTGAGGATTCACGTTTTGTCAAAAATCACGTGACTCTGTGACGAAATGATTGTCAAAAATAACGAAATAGGGTTTAAGGATTGCCGAATAGTCAAAATTGTGTGTTTTTTTTTTTTTTTTTCTGAGATGTACAATGCAAAAAAAAAAAAAGTGTTGGTTTTACAGTATAATACTGGCACCCCAGCTGCCAGTATTATAACGTAAAATTAACAGTAATAAACAGTCAAATAAGCAGTAATACGCTGCCGAATCGAAAAATATCGAAAATAAATCACTGGCCGAAACTCAACTTAGTGGTAATAAGACATGAAAATTTAGTGAATTATAATAGTATATTAAATAAATAAATATTTAAACTACGCCGAAAGGCAACCGAAAACTGTTAGCGAGCACAAAATTTATATGATTTAAAAAAATATATTTGAATAACAACGCATAAAATGGGATTTTGAAAAATGCATAAAAATATCGAAATAAAGAACAAGAATCTTATAAAAAAATATCTGCAAGAATAAAATTTACCTTCTATACTTAGACACATATTACACGTAAATAATAAAAAAGTCCTCTCATAAAATACACGTAATAGTTAAAGTAGACTACAATACAACCACATAACCCACGCAAAATCATCATTTTTTAATGATTTAAGATAAAATACTTATTCTAGGCAAGTGACTTGAAAGCTATTATATAAATATACACGTAATAAAAACTAAATTCTTATCTGACAAATATATAATAGAAATTTTGTGACGTTATTAAAACAAATATATAGGAAAACCTAAAGATAAAACTTACTTTTATTCTTTAAAATATTTCCTTTTATAATCCGAGGAACTCTTGTATTTATTATATTTGTGAATGCATTACGTCGTCATGTAATGCCGGCGTCCCTATCTCTGATACTCATCACTACACCTGCCTGTCCTGACCTTGCTCCCTTCTCATTTCAGCTGTGATCAACAAAAGCAATATCTTGATTTAAAACATTTTATTATATTAAGACACTGGCCACAGGAACCCTATTGGTTTATTTGTACCACCAGTCGATTAAGACACACAAGTGTCTTAAATTAAGGTATCTATTATGTCTAAGCTCTATATTAAGACATTTACGTCTCTTAAATGCATTTTCAGTGGTTTTTTTGTCTTACTTTAAGACTCCTTTATTTGCAGTGTAAAAATACTGTCACAAAACATAAAATAGACAGACACATGTTCTAAGACGAGTTATAGATTTTGCGATTTGTCTATTAAAATAAGACAAATATATATATAAATCTGACACGATCGCATTTTTAACAAGTTAGTTCTTTTCCAGTTACTAGTTTTTTTTCAATGGTAATATTATTCCTTTAGATCTATTGTTAAGCACATTTACATCTTCAAGAAGAAATAAGTATCCTTCTCTATTGTTTAAATGTCATAATTATGATTGAGATAACATCTGTACGTTAATAATTATTCAAAAATTTTCAAAACACCCTCTAACTGTAAATAACCCAAAATTGTCTGCAATGATGCTTTATAAACACAGAAAAACACTGAGTAAATTTACTATGCATACAATCTATTCAAAAATGTACAAATATTATGAAACTTTATGCAGTATTTTAAAATCTAACAGATTTGTACATTATGCATAGCAGTGATATTTGTTTTTAAATACAAAATGCTAATTTATGTCATTTGAAAATTAAATAAATGGTTCTAACCTACATTTCTAATATTTAATATAACTTTATATTAACCCATTTTCTTTTATACTGGCTTTAAACTCTTTTCAACTCTTTTTAAATCTTCTAAAAGACATTGGGAGATCGCCAGATTAGCTGCGACAGAAGAATCTGAGCATATAAGTTAAATAAATTGTTTTACATCTTAAATAGTTTATCAAAACGACAATACTTCTAAAGAGTCCACGTAATCCATTTATTCGGTTAAAAAAATGAATAATTTAAATAAAGAGTTTCAAAATATGTTTATATTGCAATATTAATATTGTTAACAGCGTAATTTGCTTTTGATAAAAGGATAGATTACGGATGACATTTGAAATTAAAATATATTACATAAACTAAACTTTTTATTATGTACTAATATATTTTAACCTCCTTTTTTGATACTGTTGAAAAATTATTTGCGATTCCTTGAAAATCTCAAAATAAGAATAACTTTTGGAACATAGCCAGAATTAGCTTCATGACTGGATTCCCGTTTTAAAAGAATAAAACTGCTTCTCGTCAAAAGCCTTTTATCAAAACAAATCAGCGATTCCATAAATACCATTTGATGAATTGATTTAATTTGGCATAAGAGAAATAATTTGACAAGGATAATACAAGCCGTATATTTTCGGACAGTGATTACAAAAATATTAATTGTCCTGCTTAGAATCAGAAACGTTGCTTTTTAAACTTGAACGTGATAATATTTATATTGTATCTAAATTTAAATATGTAACGCTAACAAATGCATGATCTAAGAATAGCATTTTAAAAGAAAATATTTATTCTTTTTTTGTATAATCCGACGTTTTTTCGAAATATTATTATATATTTATAGAATTACATTTATTTCTCAGTGTAGCAGAAAATACAAATCACATGTTGATTTTATTCATACAACGCACTGTAATAACCCATACCGCACATGGTGTAATTTTACACCATGAAACAAAATCACATATACCTCATCTTATTGCACAAAATTCATGCTTTTGAATTATGCGAAGATTTGTATGGTTCATCGAGTCCTCCTAGGCGAAATAAAACGCATTCTTTGCACGACTGCCATTAGTGTCCTTTAGATACATTTTTTTTCCTCAGAATAGTAATATAAGGCCTTTAAAGTATAAATGGACAACACCACACAGGGAAATCATTCAATTATTGAAAAGCTAATGTTTGTTCACTTATCGAAAACTCGTCCAAGCATTTATCACATATATTATTATTCAACTTCTACCTCAAATCTCAGCTAAGAACAAAAATCTATGTCGAAAGCTCAAATACTCAAAATATAGCTCAAAAATATATTGCAAGAATGGATATGTGATATGAGTTTGGTGCAATATTAAGAATGAAATCAGAAAATCAGCATAAAAGATTTAGGTTGTTCCGTACAATGTCGTCTCCGTGTTCTTGCATCTGGTCTATTGGCGACATTGTTCAAATTGTACACAACTTAGAGAAATAATTTAAATGTGGAATATGGCCAAGGCCTTCAAAATACCTCAACAGGGTTGTCTGAAGATGATTCATTTGATGTAATTTATGTAAAATATTAATGTAAAAGTTAATTTCTTTTAACAAAATACAGTTTTAAAATATTAAACACTCTACGCTGATGTCCAAAAATTAAGGAGCAGAGACCACTTTCGATTTGAGACGTTTTGTCGAATATTTACTGGAATTTTTGATAAAATGCTCTTGAGGATGTAGAAAACATGTTTGACTTCATACTTTTCAGTGAAGAATTAATCCCGAGGACAATTAGGGGAGTAAAAATAAATATAATAATAAAATAATATTTGCGTTCCCTAAAAAACAGAAAATGCTCGAAATGGTTAGTTAGTGTAGCAAAGGATTATTTAGGTCTTGTTCAACGTTTATCTACATTTCTGTATGCATATCACGCATATACTTGAAGATGTTAACGTTTCTGTGAAAAATTCAAATATATTTGCTTATAGCATGCAGAGTTTCTAACATAGGAATTTAACATAGCTTTCTGAAAACTTGACAAAGAACACTGGAAATAGTATAATGCAATTAAAAGATGAATATAGTCCGTTCAAATATCACAAAAAATCATAAAGATAGAAGCGATATAGTGAGTTTCTGTCTAAAAGTAGTTGGATTATAAGGGATTTTCCCAAAATTTGCCAATCTGCTCACTGTATCACCGATATCTTTCAGAGTTTTCACGATATTAGTCTAATCTTTTTACATGGTTTGCTCTATAAAATTCACTACCAAATTATGACAAAAAATCTTTGCTGTAATTCGTGCATGCGCAGTTAAAATTTGTTTCATACAAATACCCATATCTCATCAAATATTCAATATATTAATCTTTAAAGTGCAGTGTAGAATTTCTACTATTCACTGTCAATTGTTTGGAAAGTGGTGTTAAATTTCGTTAAAAATTCTGTAAGTTATATATATATATATATATACATACAATAATATATATATATATATATATATATAAACTTTTAAACTTTTAAACTTTGCTCAGAAACATTAACATCTTCACGAATATGCGTGAAAAACAGAAATACACACAAATGTTGAACAGGATCTACATAGTCATTTGCTGCAGTTACAGACCATTTTGATCATTTTCTGTTACTTGGTTCAGCGCAAATATTATTTTATTATTATAATTTTTCTTTACCTCTCTTCTAATTGACCTAGCGACTAAATCTTCACTGAAAATTATGGTGTCAAACATGTTCATTTCAGTAGATAGTCGACAAAACGTTTAAAATCGAAAGCGTCCGGTGACTGCCCTTTAATTTTTGGACATCAGGGTATATAATAATATAAATTTCCAAAAACTATTTTTTTATTACTTTCCAAGGTTTATTCTAGCAGGTCAGAACATTCCTATGCGACATGTTGGATGAACGAGCAAAAAAACCCTTATCCACCTTCTTCCTTTGCATATTCATTTATATATATCTTAAACGTTTACATTCTAAATGTGTACACTGTAAAAGAAAATTGCAGTAAAATTATGGGCAGAGGCCGGCAGAAGAGATTCCAGTCATACACCGTTAGAAAAAAAAAAAAAAAATATATATATATATATATATATATATATATATATATATATATATATATATATATATGCCCATCATTTTGTGCAGCCCGTAATTTTACGAAAGTAATATAGCATTATAATGCATAGAATATAATGCACTTTAAAACACAATAACACTTTGCTTACTGTTCCATAGCACGTAGCACGTTAGATAATCATCACAGAGTCGCTGTTTTTGCGGGTTAAAATTTTGGAAAAACGAGTAAAATGAAGGGTTACACCCTAGCGGAGGACAATGTATGGGGTCGTACCATATTTTTGCAAACATATGGACTAGAACTGTAAGAATATGTGGATTGCTCTTAATTTTCTAAGTATCTAAGGGATAAGGCCACTTATTTAGTGGATCAGACAGTTTTTCAACAAATAAGGCTGTTGCCCGTGAAAATTGAGGGGAAACGCTCATACATTTACAGTTTTTTTTTCTGAGAGTGTGTAATGTTCCTTGGTGAACACTATTCCATAAAAACCGTAAAGTTTTGCAAGAAGTATTATGTTATTAGCTAGCCAATACCGCAAAAAATATTAAGTTTGGTGCAGTAATTACTGTAGGTGAAAGGAAGCCGGAATGTGATAGTTTTCATGGAAACATTACTTATTCAATAACATCTTGTTAGTTTTGTATACATGCTTGCTACAATATATTTAGTGTTATCTGAATCAAAAAAGTCCTTGTACTGGAATGAAAAGGTAGATTCCATTTTAAGTTTAAAAAAAAAAAAAACTCATATTTTACTCAAACACCCGATATTAAAATCCTTGGAACCCGATTTTATCATAGAAGATTCAATTCCGGTCTTCGTTAATACTGAATTTGAATGCGGATTGCAGCATGAGAGTTACTGCATAAAAAATAAGATATTGTTTCAAAACATCAACCAAGCTGGAATTTAAAACAGCTATATCTCAGCCATTTTGTAAGATATAGCTAACACAAAAAATGTTCCGGAATCCTTGTATCACAATCTAACACTTAACGGAAACAAGTTTTTTTTTTTTATTTAAAAATTTTTATACATCGTTTCGAATAATAAAAATAATAATGATAAGTGGCCGCCTTTGAAACAAGATCGTACATGAAGCTGGCCAACAAACTCGTTTGAGACCTTGGTAAGTCATGATCACATGATCAGTCACATTCATACAGGTTCTTAAATGCGACAGTTACAGCGTAATATAAATTAGATTGTTTCAAAATGTCAGCGACCCTCGAATTTCAAACTGCAATATCTCAGCCAAGTTTTAAGATAAAGCAAAAATAAAAAAATGTCCCGGAATTCTTGTATCACGATCTAACACTTAACGGAAAAAAAATTTCAATTTATATAAATATATATTTTTACATTTTTTTAAAATTTTTAATAATTAAAATATTTAACTGGTCGCCATTTTGAAACAAGATGGCGGATGAAGCTGGCCAACGAACTCGGTCGAGAACTTGGTATGTCCTATACACATACTCAGTCAGTTTCTTATCGTCCATATTAAGAGAGTTACAGCATGACAGATATCAGATATATATATATATATATATATATATATATATATATATATATATATATATATATATATATATATATATATATGATATCTGTCATGCTGTAACTCTCTTAATATGGACGATATGAAACTGACTGAGTATGTGTATAGGACATCGTATTATAATATATATATATATATATATATATATATATATATATTATAATACGATGATTTACCGTCATATGTTGTAGTAGCAGTACGTGGACTATAGAAGGAGCATAAATGGTTGCGCACGAATTAAGAAGTTGGTTGTTATGGATGATATAAATATTTAGAAGCAGTCGTAACAATTTAGTTGCAGTTTCGTGGATTATAGAAGGAGCATAAATGGTTGCACAACGAATTAAGACGTTGGTTGTTATGGATGATATAAATATTTAGAAGCAGTCGTACATTTTAGTTGCAGTTTCGTCGCGGCCATAGCGGAAGTGAATTTAAAATCCAGAGGCGTTTCTCCATAATACAACGAACAAAGCTTTCACTGTCAATTCTTTATTAAGTATTGTTCTTGGGCAGTTTCCACCATAACCATCAAAGCCGGGCATCACTACATCATCACTGTATAGAGGGTAAGTATTCGAACATCTCAAAATCTCAAAACGAGCAGCCAGGGAGTTGTTTACAATTGAAAATACGACTTAATTCTGAGGGATCGCCGCAGGCAGCTGCTTTTTGTTACCCCGCGGAACAACACAAGTTATGACGTAGAACGCGCACTGAACCAATATAGAATTAAAGAAGACGCGTCATGCTACGTCACAACCAATGAAAGATAATTTGTGAAAGAGTTCGGACAGAGATGAATGGATTAATTTTATAGTAAAGTGACTTTAGAGCGGGAAAATAATATTCGGAATAAAAATGAAAATGGCTCTCAAAAAACATTCTAAAACCCTGAAATGATCGAGGATCATGATAGAAATTAAGAATAACTAAAAGCTTTATATTTAAGTAAATTTGGACAATTTAGAATTAAATAAAAGGGAATTTAATAGATTTAACGATAGAGCTAAATTAAGAATAAGGATTTAATGAATATAGAGTAGTAAATTGGAATAAAACAGGGAAAAAATTAGAATTGTAAGAATTTGGAATAATTTAACTAAGGAAAAATGGCGAAATTTTTTATTATTACATATATACTTTCATTATTTTATACGATTTAAATACAAAATTTCGGCTAGATAAGGACTCAAGATGATTACAAGGAGATTATATAATAACATAAACATATTAAAGAAATAACGTCTGTTGTTACAATAAATTTTACCTATGAATGTGCCGTTCCACATTACATATATTGAAATATGCTACACATTTTTCGACAGAAACGGATACTTTTATAATTCCATTGTCAGAATGATTATTGTGCAGAGATAAATGATAAATACAATATTTCCGATACCATCTGAGACCTCTCCAGAGGAATCAACAACAGACATCTGATATTATTTAGTGAAAAGAAAAAAAAATATTTGAGGCTGCTAATAAGTAAAAAAGATACTAAGAACAAAAATAACTTAATCTAAGATACAATGTCTAGAATCATTTTCAGAAAGATACATCCTATAAAAAATTATGTATTTTTGCGTAAATGGTTTCTCTTTTTTGTTAAGAAGAAAAAAAATATTTTTTTCATTATCTCTGTAAATATTGAAATATGCACTAAAGAATGCTAAAACTTGGAATTGGGATATCGTATATATAAAATTGAATTTGTCCGTCTGCCTGCACTTCTATACAGATCAACAGTTTGTAAGCCAGAATTCTGAAATGTTACGTATAGGTGTATTGAAACACGGTTGAGGCCACTAAAGTAATCCGGAATCGAAATAATCTATAGTTAATATTTAATTAATAATAAAAAAAATACAACTACCTTTTCCTATCAAATTTTAGCAAATTTTTACCATAGCATTTGCCAACAATTAAAAATCCACAGTAAAATTCTTTCTAAAATAAATAATTTCAAATTGAAAGATTTCCACGTTAAAAACGAAAATGAAATGAAAAGTTTCAACAGTTAGCAAAATAATAATATGATTTCATATGGCTAATATAACGAAAAGTTTCAAACATTTCTCAATAATACAAGGATTATGTGTAGGTGTAAGTACAGAAATCAAGTTAATATGACGTCATTAGAGAATTAAAAAGAAAGTTAATATGACGTCATGTTGAAAGTTTAAAGGACTATTTCAAATGTTTGAGAATCATACAAAGAAAATACCAATATGAGTAACAGAGAAAGCAAGTAGATATGACGTCAACAGCTCAATATAACGTCATATCAGTTTGAGGAACGTAGTGAATCATGATGAAAATCCGATTACGGAATTATTGACATATTTTAAAATGTTTAAGTTAAAATTTTTAGTAATACAACATGTTTAATTTTTTATTACTTTTTCTACAAAAAATATTCTTAAAATCCCGGACAACGCCGGGTATTTCAGCTAGTGATACTCATAAAGAGTTGATACATATGAAACAGGAATTTTGGACATATACTGTTTCATACACTTTTGTATAGAATGTGGGTAAGGAAGATTTTATAAATAAAAATTATAATTTGTGCTATTTTTCTAATGCAGATCAAACTTACTTTAGATTGATAGTAAACACGTGAAATACAGTTTTAGTTATACACATTTAAAATTCAGCTTTTCTCAATTTGTGCAAATTTTCTGTCTCTCTCTCTCTCTCTCTCTCTCTCTCTCTCTCTCTATATATATATATATATATATATATATATATATATATATATGTACATATTTAAAGAAAAGAAGAAATACGTTTTGATAATATTAATTAAAAAATACTGGTGATAACACATTAAAATGGGCAAGATTCTGTTTTTAGTAAATGTTTTGCAAAGACAATGGGAATTTGCTTACCGTTTATTATCACAAGTATTAAAAAGGTGTAATAAAATATTTCATCCTTTATTTACAAATTTATTGCCACCATTATTTTACAATTTTACATGAACAATAAGAACAATTTACAATATGTACAATTAAATATGAATAAGAACAATATGTACAATGCTCAGACTTATTTCAGAAAATATGTTAAGATACTGTATATGAAATATAGTATGTTTTAGTATTCTTTAGATTACGCAACTATCATTTTTTATTATATCTGTCAAGAAAAATCTTTTTAAGTTTATTTTGGCAACTTTCCAGATCATTTGCAAAGCATATAATTTCCTTGTTGAATAAAGATACATTCATAAATTTGTTCATATTCAGTCTTAATGTATGTTTAATAAAAGAGATACATTTGTACTCTATTCTGTAAAGTAAAAGTCTTTATTCATAATGTAAAACTTAAATATGTCATATAACAATGAAGTGTCGTTTATTTATTTCTGTACTAGCTGATACTCCCGACGTTGCCTGGCCCCGTAATAATATAATTAAACAAACCTAAAGTTTGTATAATTTTGTATTTTAACACTATTTTGTATGAAGTTATTTATTTAAAAGTGCTGCGCGCATGACGAAAGGTCCTTTATTTCCATCTTTCGCCGACAGTATACGCGTTCTGATCTAATCGAACCTCCAACACGTGTTTCCGCTGCCTGAGGCACCGTGTGTAAGCGTGCTGAGCACGCCCTGCAAAATCTCTTAATTTCACTTTCCGCCGCCAGGGGACCCTCTCTGTTCCAAACAAACCACCCTCTGAACGAAAGTCCGACACGTGTCTTCCGGCATCGTATAGGAGGCGTGCTGTGAGCGCGCTGCAAATTCCTTTAGTTCCCACTTCCACAGACAGGGACGCAATTGTCCTATACGAACATCCCACAACAGGTATCCGTTGTTTAAAGAGAGTTGGCGAACCAATTCCCGTCGAAATCGGGTCATAAAACTCGAGAAAATAATGCAGTGAATTGCGCTGGAAGGTGGAACTAAAATCTGTAACGCAATCGAAAACCAAGTCTAATCATCCACATCCCGTTGTGATCGGGCCGTTAGAACCCGAGATAAGAACGCACAGTTACAGAAAAACTTTGTAATATTGTCCGACAAGGGGCACTTGGTCAAGTGCTCAACAACAAATCACTTACTTTGATCGTTGGTATGCATCAAATATCTACGGATTGTGTACTTTTATTAGTATCGTAAATTTAATTGTTACGAAAATCGTTATTTGAAATTTCTGGTATTCTCTCTATATATAACATTTATAAAACGCTGCGGATGAAGCTGAAAAAGTTAAATTTCTTAAATGGATTTTTTTTTGTGTGTAAATCAAAGCAATACAATTGTTTTGATTAATAAGTGTTCTATATTAATGAACGCGCGGTGAAGTTCTATAAATGCGATATTAAATAAAAAGGCGTTAACTCACCCTCTCCCCATACCCGCAAATATATATTGTTTTATACATGTATATTTTTTCTACGCCTGGCATCTGGTTTGTTGATATCGAAATTTATTGCGTTTTAGAATATTATATTTCTATACTAGCTAACCCGCCCGGCGTTGCCCGGGCCCGAGATAATAACAATCTCAAAGCAATTTTTAATGCTCTCAACTTTTTAATGCGATGATACAAAAGTAAGATCCAAATGAATGACATTTATTTATGAATTCATCTAAATATAGCTTGAAAGCTGTATTACTTCATCACGGGGATATAAAACTATATTTACCATTTGGCCATGCCGTGAACATTAAAGAAACCTATCAAACAATTTATCTTTTAATGAAAATGATACAATATAAACAGCACAACTGGAAAATATGTAGCCATTTTAAGGTAGTTAGTATGTTACTGGGCTTATAGGGCGGGTACAACAAATATTCATATATTTTTAGGCCTGTGGGATAGTCGAGCTAAAAAACAGAACACCATTACATCAAAAAAATATTGGCCTGTCCGAGATGAATTTACTCCGGGAAAAATTAATGTGAAATCTACATCTTTAGTGAATCCGCAAAATGAAATCTTTTGCCACCATTACACATTAAATTTGTCAAATCCCTGGATACAAGCAGTGCTGTTTTTAAATATTTACACAATTTTTTTCCAAGTATTTCAGATGCAAAATTAAAAGAGGGAATTTCTATCAGTCCACACATACGTAATTTAATGCAAGATAATGGCTTTGAAGAACTTTTATCTACTAATGAAAAAAAAATGCTTGGGATTACTTTAAAACCGTCGTCTATGGATTCTTAGAAATTCATAAAGGTGAAAATTATGAAAAAAATATTGCTGTTTTATTAAAAAACTATCATGCAATGGGTGCGAACATGTATCTGGAGATAAATTTTCTCCATTCACACCTGGATTTTCTTCCTAAAAAATTGGGCGGCGTGACAGACCAGCAGTTTGAGCATTTTCACCCAGTCCTTAAATTTTTTAAGACAGACACAAAGGTTTTTGGGACGAAAGCATGTTTTCGGACTACTGCTGGTCTATTTTAAGAGAAAGAGATCAAGAAAATTATAAAAGTAAGCGTAAAATCAATTATTTCTATTTTTTGTTTTTACATTTCATGTTATTACTTTTTGTAAGTATTTAATAAATATTTTTTTAACTAGACGTGACAGTTTTTTTGCAATAATTTTCCTGTACTCAGTGCACTAGAATCTATGAAAAAATACACATTTCGGCGAAAGTATATAAACCGTGTAAACCAGTGTAATTAATTAAAAATATTTTCCTTATACTTTTAATTATGGAAAAATATATCAAATTTTATATTGAAAAATGAATCATTTATTAAATATTATGTAGTCTGATAAAACAATCTTCAATATAAAAGTCCTATTTGGACCAAAAAAGCATGGCGTACAATCATTTTTTTCCTAAAAGTGATAATAAGTTATTTCTACATGTTCAGTTATTAATTGCAGTATTAAAATAATAATAATTATTACTATTATTATTTTATTATTTTAATCCTAACGTACATGTAAATCGTTCTTACTTGAAATACCTAATACATGTTTTACATTTGTTATATTATTTTAAAATTGCCTATCTACTGTACAAAAATCAGTTTTGGCACATTCGCAATTGCAGCATCCCAGCAATGTCAATTGCGAAGTCATTCTCTATTTTTAAACACGTTTGTGGTTCTAATTATTTCAGTGTTTAGGCACGTATTTCGATAAAACATATGTTACATTTGTGTTTTATTTATTTATGCATTTATTTGTAAAGTTTTAATTTCGTTTGGCAATTTAATTGTAAAATAAGTCATAGAAATTAACAACTGTTTATATAAATTTATGATGGTTTAAATGCAAACGGTTAATCTATCGTAATTGGGATATCCATTGATTTAAAAAATATTAATGGTTGGGAATTATTATAAAATGTATAGACAAAATCAGTAAATTAATTTAGAATTTGAAACAATTTACATTTGAAAGTTATTATTATTTTTTTTATTATTATTTGACGGTATAAAAATTTAAGTTGTGCGATGTTTAGATTTCACAAAAAAATTATTAAAAGTGAAATGCTTTGGTAAGATAAATGACACGTTCAATGTGACGTCAACGTTTATGAAGGATATGATTTTGCTTTAAAATACAGTTGCCTCATTTAAGAAAAATCAAATTGTCTCCAATGATTTAAATTGATTTGTTTAAAAGGTAGGCATTTTTTTTAAGAGGCTAATTTCACATAAATTTTGTTCTGTATCGTTTTAAAACTAGTCGTTGGGGGACACTGTAATACTTACCCATCATGGATATGCATAATATAGAATATGGAAATAAAACATCTGTAAACTATTTATAAAATGCATTGCAATTCGAATAAAATCATCCATTGATGACGTAATAAACTTTAAATGCTCTATTATACTGAATTGCGAAAAAGAAACTTCCTTATAACTCCAAAATTGATAATCCTAATAACTAACGGTTTGCTGCGTCAGATTAAGCGTCTCATTTCCAATCAAAATATATCTTTGAATTGAAATTTGAATGAAATATAGAGTCATAAAAAATCGAAGAGTGTGGTAAATATGATTACAAATATCTCGGCAACTCATTATTCTATCGACTTCCTTCTTTATCCAAAACTTTTTTTAATTGTCCTTTATATTCACTCCTTAAAAAACTATTTAGAAAATTTTTATATAACTTTTATCAGAACGAATATTTCGAGAGTCCGAAAAAATATTTCCGGATAATCGAGGTTACTGAAATTCAATAAGCTTCTTCCCATTATTACATACTAAGTACATACCCAATTTGAACTCTCTATCTCATTTTTTTCGGGAGATAGAGCGTTTGCAGACACACACACAGACGGCAATTTTTTTTTTCTAAAAATATATTTTTCGGAATCTCCAGTATCTGAACCGTGTAAATCGGTCAAAAATTTGTTTTCGATTTCCAAAACGATTACAAGACTTACCCTATACTACGTAAGATGGGTAAGTAAAAAATGACGATTTAATGTGACCGAGATTTATACTTCTGAACAAAATTCCATTAGAGAAATTCTGAGTAATCTAATACATATCGTTTTAGCCTAAAAAAAAATTAGTTAAAATTATTTATGCATATATAAATATATTTTACTTTATTTAATTTAAAAACAGCTTCAAATTAAGTAAATTGATTTTATCAGACAATGTATTACTGATTTTGGTTAAAAAATGTAAGTAGATCAGAAAATACAATTATTTTCCCAGACATTGAATTATATTAATTAGATAATTGCAGGAATCTTGTAATGAAACTTTACTCGTACATGACCTATTAATAATAAAATAGTTTATGTGCAATTATAAACTACTAAACGAAAAAAATATTATAATTATGTATTATTTCAATTACTCAGTTTTGCAATATGTCTAAACTGTAGAGAAATTATGTTATCGGAATTACTCAGACCAATAACATCTTTTGAGTAATAATGAAGTTATACAAATAAATTTAATTAATATATGAGTTGCACATCTTTTCTGTATTACAAAAATGTGATTTCGCAGAGAGTAAACATAATTTCAATAGATTTTATTGATTTATATTTTAATTATTTAATATATGAATTGCACAACTTTTCTGTATTACAAAAATGTGATTTCGCAGACAGTAAACATAATTTCAATTGAATTTATTGATTTATATTTTAATTATTAAGGTCAATTTTAACATAATATATATATATATATATATATACACACACACATATATATATATATATATATATATATATATATATATGTGTGTGTGTGTGTGTGTGTGTGTGTTACTGCTTCAGTTTGGAATGTATTGCGTTTTTCTGTATTTTAGTTTTGTTTACATTTTAAAAGTGTCACTGCATGTAAATATTTTTGTTAAATTTAATTAATATTGAAAATATTTCTTCATGCGTTGTGTTTTTTAATATTCTAAACATTTTATATTCATAACGTTTGCTTTATATAAAATATTAAACAAAAAAAAATATAATGAACAGTTACAGATGTTTTTATTTTTTGATTTGGACATCTGATACATAAATACACTAACCAGTATTTATGATTCATTTACGTTTTAGTCAGAGTTTACAATGATTTTACATTTATGTCTAATTTGAGATCAGTTGAATGATGATTCAATTTGTAACATTTTGAAAATCCTTGTAAATAGTGTTTTAATATTTCACATATTTTCCATTTTTCCATGGATAAAGGTTATTATTCGGACATGGGTAATAAATATTTTTCAAAGGAAAAAAAAAAAATATATATATATATATATATATTGAGGTGGTTCAAAGGACACGTTATCATGAATCACATACTACTATTCGTTACTTCTGATAGTGTGTTTTTCTGCCCATTTGTGCCTCAAATTTGAACTAAGATTTTTCTAATTTATCAAAAAATATGTTTATTTTGTTAGGTTCCCTTCAATATTTTTTCTTGTGACATATGTAGCCCTTAACACCCATTATCAGGTGCACACAAAGCATTATAGGTATGTTACGTTACAGTACGTGGCGAATTAAAAAAAATAATCTTTTAATAGTTTTAAGCAAAGCATAACAAAATTGATAAAAGTCCGAAAAAAATAAACATAGATTTTATCAAGAAATTTATCCCGGAAACAAAAACAGAATTAGCTATTAGAAGAAAAAATGTAAATAAAGATAGAAACAACGATTTGCTTCTGTTTAATTATCATTTATATAGTTTATGGGACATAAATGTATCACAATGCAGCTACAATTTGTTTTCAAATCCTGATAGTATTATGTGGAACTTAATTTGAAAAGTTTTTATAGAATTAGGTTTAATAACAATTTTAAATGAAGAATTCAAAGCAGTAATGTAATTCAAACATTAATCAGGTTAATAACAAGCTATATAATTTTTTTATTTATAAAATGGAAGTCTTAAGAAATATTAAAAAAATTCCTTAATATTGAAATTTTGCCTTTATTGAAAAACATCAGAAATGAGCACACAAAATCATTTGACAGAAAAAAAAAATATTGGAAAAAAAAGACGCAACTATAATAAATGAAATTTATTCTAATGAAACTAATTTAAATAATAAACAAATACATGATTCATATGTAAAAAAAAAAGTTCGGAAAATGTTCTGTATGAAATGGATAATTATCCTGCTAGGCGAGGTTACCTTTAAAAGAACGTATCCAAAAAATGTAACAGTAAATCCAATTGTACACAAATGAAATTTAAAATCTAAAAACGCCATTTTTTAATAACATGTAATTGATGTACTCAAAATATACATTTTCATGCACAGTATTTCTATGCAATTGATATTATTTTTCCTTAAATATTCTATTGAATTCCTTAGATTTAATTTATAAAATGCTATAAACAAATTCAGTCTTTCTTCTGTAAAACAGAAAGCATATAAAAGGAAGATATTTGCTTCAATATTAAACACAAAACGAGTAAGGTAATTTAAATAAAGTGCTAACACGTTTTTATCTTCACAACATACAACATACTCTCAGAATTTCTTTTCCATTAATGACATGTGTAGTCCGGTCACAGTTAATTACTCGGCTTCTATTTAAAAGTAATGAGGCTTCAAATGAAACTAATAAAAGTTTCTATCAACGGTAGAATGAGCCATTTTGGAAATAAAACCTTTGCCCGCGAAAATTGCGGTAAACAAACCAACACATATGCGAGCCTGTTATGGAATGACTGATACGTAATAATGATTTCATGTTTCCAGATACGAGTTTACGATACATTTTATAAGTTTTCTATTTAAATCTGATATTTAAATAAAAGAAAAATTATAAATTTATAATCCAACAACATCGAATCGTAATCGTTTCTAATCGAATTGTAAAATAGTAATGTGTAAGGATGCGCGCATACAGAGTTTTCATTAAAAGGAAGTGTCGTTGCATATGGGGCGAGGAGGGGTAAGAGGTGCAATTGCCCGGGCGAATATTTTTACTATGCCAGAGAATCGTTGTTTGCTGAAAAAATTGTAATATACAAATATAATAGTTACTAAGGAAGAGGTGCAATATTCTGAATTACCCAGGGCGCACGAAACACACTTTACAACCATATTAGGGTGAGGGGGGGGTAAGTCTGCCTTCTTTTAAAATAATCAGCGGCAGGGAGTGGGACATCCTAGATTTTGAAATTTAATTAACTGCATTTTTTATGTCTGTATATTAAAAATAAATAAATAAATTAACTGATTATAGACTACTTAGACGCGAACGGAAAAATCATCTAAGACCATTTCATCAGGGGAGCGAACCTAAATCCCTCGTGAAGAACATTTTCAATTGTGTTTTCTATTCAACGTTCAAATGTTTCAAATTTATCTTAAACGAGGGGGGTTCAAGAGGGTAGATTCAACTATCAATAAAAAAAAAAAATAGTATCAGTTCGTTTTTTTTTTTTTTTTTTTTTTTTTTTTTTTTGTTTCTTAGAAATCTATTTTAACTAATTAATAAATAAAGTCTTGTACTGCTTTTTCGGTTGATATGTTTAAATATTGTCTTGCACGAGGCGTTCTGACAAAAAACTCTCAGATTTTTCATGTTCATAATCTGCCTTTAAAAAAACGGTTTAGGCTGCAGACACACCCGTTTGAAAATCGGGGTCTCTGTCATGACCCCCTCCCCTACATTTTTTTTTTTTTTTTTTTTTTTTTTTGCCAGCACTCATATATCTTAATTCTTTGAAATACTTTTTTTTTTTTTTTGGGGGGGGGGGTGCATTCCTACATTCCCGTGAGTACGCCGACGCGTGTAAGTAATTTTTGGCAGCTTTATATTTTTGTGAAAAGCAATTGTTTAATTATTTTAATGAATTTTTTTTTCATGACTTGGTAAGCAGACTTGTACAATTTTTTGACACAAATCTTATGATTTAATCAAATTACTTCTTCTATAAAGTAACACCATTTTGTGGGTGGAGAAGTATTTTAAGCACTTGTCATCTATTAGAAAATATTTTCTGACTCTGCTGGCATAGAGATTCAATTGTATTACAGTCACTACACATAGTATGCAATTGTATCAAATTCGGACACTTAAGTGTCTGACTTTCTATATGTCTCATTTTCAGACATATCAGCAGTATTCAGACATTTTTCTCTTTCATTTATACCATGATCACAGTAAGACCTTGTATGTGTCTTAAATTCAGACATCTATGATGTCCGAAAATTCAGATTCAGACACATAAGTGTCTGAAAAACCTTTTAAGACACATAAGTGTCTAAATTTAAGACGCCTCTATTTGCAGTGTGAATAAAAGTAACATGTTACAATGCTTAGTATACATTTAAGGCAGACAAAATTGGCTGCCAGAGGTTAAATAGTACACCTGCAACTTTTAACATAATCAGACTGTTCCGTGTGTGGTTTCCTTTCTAAGTACTAATACATAGAGAAATTCATATATTCTTGTAGTCTCTTGCGGTGTTTCATAATCCATGCGCGACGCATTATTTATATCTTCAGATTAGGTGCATTTACAACCTTCAAACTGTTTTTATGGTACTATAAAATCTATAAAATGCAATTTATCTGTAATGTAGAAGCCATATTATTTGATAATTCTTAAAAAGTATTTTTCATGTCATAAACATACTACTTTTCTGATAATACTGTTCGGAAGAAGTCTTGTGAAATTCATTTCTAATGAATGGTTACATATTTTTGTAATATAATATTTTAAAGATTTTTATGTAGTTTATTGTTAGATGGTTGTTAGTTTATACGTTCACTCAATAGTAAATTGTTTCAATTCAAAATTTACTTTAGCAATGTATACGAAATATCATTAAATAATCCAGCTGCGTATTTTTAAATAATTCCTATCTGGAATAATTTTCATACTCTAAAGCGTAACGTGTAATCCCTTTTCATGATGTAATTATTAAATGCTACAGTTTAGCATATACTGCAGTTTAACAAGTACTAAATGTAAGCTACATTAAATAATTTAAATATATGCATATAGATATCAAGATCCCATTATCTCTAATATAAATCTGGTATCGCTGAATAGATTCCAATGCATACACTGGTGAAATATTGAAGCTTATTATGCGGCTTCAATGTTATTATTATTACAATTATTATGTGGTTTCTTACAAACAGTTTGCATGAAATTGTATTTCGCTGCATGCCTAACTACAATGCAATATATGTATTAAGAAAATTAACTGATTTTGTTTTAAACAAAATTAATCGTAAAATTATGTGGTAATTACACTGTCACTTCGCATACAAATAACTGCATCGCAAAAGCTACACCTTATATTATTATAGTGGAGAAGGAAATGTTTTAGAACTTCACTATTATTAAAAATATATATATATTTAATTTGTTGTGTTGCAATAAATTCCCACCAAGTTCCAGTCTAAATTCTTTTGGTAACTAATGATCTGGTAAATATCTTTTTAGATACCATTCAAAATGGTAAAAATGTAACTATACATCATATTTGAATAAATTATTTCAAAAACTATATAAACGCAATATTTAAAAAAAATTTCATAATCTATAAAAACAGTAATACACAGAAATGCTAGTTACTTTGAGAACTTTCTGTTATCATTATATTATACACTTTAAATCTGCAAATATGTATGTCGGTTATCAGTTATTTATTTTATTAGGTCTAAAATAAAGTAACATTTTGGACATAAACTATCTGATCAAACGAATCCAGATATATAAATTGAACCACCAATTGGAAGAAGGGAATAAACGCCACTTTTTGACAAATTCATTTTTCTACACTTTTACATTCTTTAGACGTAGAGCTTAATTGTGAGTTCGAAGAAAAAAACAAAAACCATTCGCTTCGTATAGATTCATGCGGCCATAAAATAGTTAGTTGGAAGAAGGAAACAAATCCTTCCGTTATTCCCTTCTTCCAGCTATCAACTGTACGAGTATAGAAATAGTGTTTTTTTTTTTCGATAAACAAAAACTTACAGACGAACTCAGCTGATTTCTACACTTACCATGAGGATGAAACTAAACAGGGTCCGGATGAAGTATGCAGTTTATTGTGGAAAACTATACAGAACATGGATCCCTCTGTCAATGAACTACATGTTTTTAGCAATGCTTGCTGGGGACAAAATAGAAATAACACCCTTATAACATTCTTTCTCACTCTTGTTGCAATGAATCGTTTTGAGAAAATATATCAATACTTTCCTGTACGTGGCCATTCGTTTTTACAGTGTGACAGAAATTTCGGGACGCCAAAAGACTCATTAGGAGAAAGGACAGAATTTACTCTGAAAATGAATATAATAATCTTATTTTGGCAGCAAAAATCAGGGTTTTTTCAGCTAAACCCATTACTTCTAACGACATACTTGATTTTAAAAACCCATGGCAGCGATGTTTCAAGAAAAGCTGTAAGTCATTAGACAAAGCAACAACATTCAAGATTTCGCAATATAGAAACTTTGAGTATAGTTCAAGTCATAAAGGTTACTTGACATGTTCCGAATTTATCGATGGTTTTATTAAAGCTACATTTTTGCTCCAAAAACCTTCTACAAATCCGAAAATACCAGAAACTCCGGAATATGTTACTAAAATATCCATAAATGAGAAAAAAATTAACGACATAAAAAAAAAAATAATCCAATATATTCCTGACGAATTCAAAGATTGTTACGATATTATTCTGACCTGGCCAACTACAAGATCCGAAAGTGAAGAAATAGATGAATAATAAAGTGTCCTTACGTTTTTTCTGATAAATAAATAGTTTTTGTCATTATATTGTTTATTATTTCAAATTAATTTGTATATAGTATATGATAAATTGGAAGAAGGAATAAATCCAACACATTTACATGTACATATCTAAATGAATATTATATATTTCAGCCAGCTCTATTAGTAAATAAATCAGAATTTATATTTTCTTCATTATCATTGATATCACATGATCCTATAAGTTGAAAGTAAAAAGCTATAAAGTTTTTTTTAATTATCTCCATTCTTATTTTTTGGATTTATTCCTATCTTCCAATTGGTGGTTCAATTGTAATTAAGACTTTTTGACAAAAAACTAAAGAAATAAGTAATGAACTGTTCCAGGTATATGAATAATTTATTTCAGCTCATCTTTTTCAGCGAAGAGTAGTTCAAGTAGGCAATAAGGGAAACGATAATAAATTGAAAAAAAATATATATATATATTTTGGTACCTCCTCTGTCATAAAAACTTTGAAGTTATTTGAGGTTCTAAGAATGGATGAAATACGTCCTATACAACGTGTGTATACAATTGTGTGAGGGTAGCATAAATATTGATTAAAATATAAAATTTTATATGAAAAATAAAACATTTTAAATCTTTCTTCTTAATAATATACAGAGTTTTTAATCAAATTCACAAACAATTTCAGAAGACAATGTACGTGAGAAACAATATACTGCAATAAGAAAAAGTTTTATATTGATATTTTACTAATATTAGGATTTTCATTAAATAACGTTTAATTGCACATGCGCAAATGGCAACAGAAAGTTTCTTTCATAATTTATTATACAAGTACATAGATGTATATAATTTATATATTTCTATTGCTTCCCTCTGTAATGCGTAGTTTAAATTATTATAATTGGCTAATTTTTCAACATTATTGATATAATGATTATAATAATTTAAGCTACGCATTACAGAGAGAAGCAGTAGAAATATATACATCAAATTCAGAAACTTGCAATGATATGGCTCACGCCAAAATTGATACCAGATGGCGCCAGATGTTGTTGAGAAAAGACAGAATGGACGTTTCAAACAAATCGATTGACATAGCAGGAAACCATAACATCAGTATTGAGGCTGCCTGGTGGTGGAAAGTATTCACCACCTTGTTTTTTTTTTGTGTTACATACTTAGAAATGTATATGTAAATATTGAGTGTTCTTCTTTTTTTTAAATTCTATAATTAGTAAATATTTCTCCTTGCATTTATATATAATTATTTAGACATCAGAGTGGTACAATGGTTGGTATAAATTTAGCTAACAAAGTAACGGACATTTTTATGAGCGCTGTCTGACGAAAAAAAGTGCACTGGAACCATGTTGTGAAGTTTTTATGACTGTAAATTTATGAGGGGTGTCAGTCACACTTCGTGTGTGGTACCTTGAGTTCGAAGCTAGAGGACTCAGGGTAGACCCATAGGCGCCTGGCTAATTTAGGGGGCCAGATAACTTGTGGTCATTGGCTGGATAGTTCTCCTATGATCAGCGAAGGTAGGTGTGGTTATTGACACATTGGGCCATTTAGGCACAAGGTCGTAAAAAAGTCAAGTAGAGAGGGAGGTGCCATCACCGACTGGTAAAAAGCCAGAACTTGGAGAAAAAGACAGTCGATAAAAAAAGGTGAACGAGTGCGGTTGAAAAGAATTAGTAAAAGAGAGTGCAGAAGTGCTATAGTTGGAAAATAATATGAGAGTGTGCTACAGATAATTCCTATACAAATTATGCTACCGGGGTTGTCGATGAGGGTATGCCCTTAAGGAGTCACTTACCCTAGCCTGCATGAGTGTCCGACCTGGGACCAGTGAATCCCCTAATAACTGGAGTTGAGTCTGTCTTTTAACGACTCAGGTATGCTGTTTTCTTATATAAGTACCAACCTAATTGTGTTTGTACCGCTCGAATTTAATTGTAATTTTTGTTCGGCAGGAGAACTTGATCATATAGTAATTAAGAATGTTTAATGTTTAAAGTAAATTGTAAAGGAAAAAAAGGATTGATTTATATATCCTTACTATGTTTTTTTTATATGTTTTATTTTTTTAATGTAAATAAAGTAATTGTTTTTTTAGTTTGAAAAAAATGTGGTCTTAATTTACTGTTTGCATAATTAATTTTAAAAACCTAAATATTTCTCTAGAATTTTCTTAACTTTAATCTTAGAAAGTTTTTTGTACTTAAAATTATCTGTAGGATTATTTTGGTAAGTATCTAATGGAACTCTATACACTCCATTCCCAAAACCAAACTGCCATATATTAGATACTCTACACACAACGCAACAATTAATTTTTCTTTAGATAAATAACCCTCTAGTATCTAATTAGGCAACGATCACGGAGTCTTCTGCAATTTGAAGCCCCTATAGATAATTAAGGAGTGATGGTAAAGGTGCACCCCACACCTGATTTTCTTTATGTATGATGATAAACTTTTATTTGACAGGTGTAACTGGCCTTTAGTAGGATCTGTCGGTAAATCACCAGCACCTGGGACGACAGGTGAATATATTTTACTTTTGTGAAAATTTTAACATATGACTGGATTTAGAGATGTTTTTAAGACTTTCGGAACATGTACAATGTCTATCTATATGTTGAAAAAATAAAATGATACCTGTAAAAATAGGTAGTTCGGATAATTATTAAGTTAGAAAATGACATTATGAAAGTTCATAGATTAAATACTATAAAAAAAAAATTTCCTCGGATCCATTTTTTTATAATTTCCAGTGATTAAAATTTCGAAAGAAATAGAATTTTTTTTCCAGAAACATGTATATATTTCTTTAGTTACAAAATGCCATTCATATTCAATTTAGAAAAAAAAAAGTTATATTACAGACATGTTATATTATTTGCTATATTACATATGTTTATCATTGCAATGCGTTTAATGCTAATTTGAATAGATTATAATATACATATGCATGTATACCCTTTCCATTTAGCCGTTTACAGATTTTTAAAATCTTTGTATAATGCATATTTTACTATCTATATAAAGAGTAAGTAATTACATTTATGAATAGCACCACTCTGCGAAAATAATTGTATCCAATTCAAATAAAATGCGTAAATATTTACAAAAATATTAGTTCTAATCTCTAAATGTGCTATACACGTAGAAGCTGATTGCATAGATAAATCCGGTTACTCGCCATTTATTATTCCCATGTGTCCCGCATAATAAGTGTTTACCACTTGAAATTACTGAACGGAGAGAAACGACTTGCATATTGATTACTTTTCCTCAGCAAAATATCAGTCATTTCCTTTAGGCTATTTCCATATAACCTAATATAAAGTTTCCTAAAGATAAAATTTTGAATACTTTTAAATATAAGCTTGTTTCTATTTTTTTCTAAATTATTCTTTCTATTTGGTTTTAAAAATGTATTAAAACACAACATAGTTTGAATTGTTACAGGAATAAAATATATAAATGACAGACATTGTCTTAACCGTATATAAGAAATAACAAGTTACGACATTCGACAAACAAAGATATCGAAAATAAAAAATCTGTAATAATAAAGGTAGTGAAATAGTCATTACTTTTTCGTCTGTTTTTATACAATAGTAATACATATAGATATGTCGCAGTAAGAAAAATTGAAATATATAAATTTTGGAGTTACCCATTTGAGGAATTCTAAATATAATCTTTGAAATGCTAAAAGGGAAGGATTAATCACTTTTGAATATTTTTTATGGGAATTTTCTTTATGACAAAAATAAAAAAGGATTTTGGCACATTTCAGAAGTACATTGTTCAATACATAAAATTCGATTAAAAAAAATGATTGAACATACATTTATATATATATATATATATATATATATATATATATATATATTTAATTTTACAGACAACAAACCCTTGTCTATCTTACACATAACGTACACTGAAACATTTCAATACAGCAATGCAAACGTTTTATTTTTTATATGCACTAACATTTTGTAAACCAAGTTTTTACTGGATGCACAAAGTGTTCTTATTACAAAAAATATTGAAATACTGAATATCTGAATGCTGACTAATATTGAAATACTGAAAATATAAAAATGGCGACCTCGAACGGCAGCGATGAATCAGTAGTTCCATATTCTTATTATTATAATCGTAAAAAAAAAAAAAAAAAAAAAAAAAAAAAAAAAAAAAAAAAAAAGATGTTTTTATGCCCTAGCAGACAGAATGACGAAACTTTTTGAATTTTATTTAACAGTTATATCGTTTTTAGATCCTATCCTCTATTTGAATTTTCTACTAATATAAAATAATCAATAAATATTTTTGATAAAATAGTGTTTCATCATCGAAATAGTACTATTACATGTTAAAAATCAACTTGTGTTAAATATTTCATAAACAAATAACAAACGAGTTACTTTTTGGACAAACCACTGGAACAGGCAAATATGCATACTGTAGTTCTAAAACACATATGTTTTTTTTTTGTTTTTTTGCGGACAAATTTACTTCTAAAAAAATTTTCCTCAAAAATAAAAATAATATATATATATATATATATATATATATATATATAAATAATATAACACAACAAAAAATAATAACAACAAATAAAATAACAATAATTTAGATACTTTTAGTTAGCTTTTATTATAAAAAGTAAGAATCTACCTATTGTAGCTATGCAGGCATTCTCTAAATCAAAGGGAATCAATTCCGAACAATATTGGTATATTTCGATCGATCTTGACCCCCAGCAACACAAAATCCCCCTTAGCTCAATTGTTGATATATGTATATAGAATTTGGATATGACTGAACATGTGTACAGGACTCATCAAGGTCTCGACCTAGATCGTAGATCAGTTTCCTCCACCATCTTATTTCAAAATGGCGGCCAATTAAAGATTTACAATACAAAAGATTTAAATTCAAAACATTTTTACCTTTAAGTGTTCGACCTTGATACAAGGAATCCTGATAATTTTTTGGTTGGCTCTCTCTTAAGAAATGACTGAAATATATGAATTTGAAAATCTAAAGGCGATTGATTTTTCCATAATCAGGTTTCCTTTATGAGCTTTGGAAATTTTTCTTTCTCGCAAATATTAACTTTAATTCTTGTAAACACATGTTACACTCTCATACGCTTAAAACTACCTAGTCATACCGCCAGTGTGAAATGCTTACCAATTTTGGCGATACTTGTCGAATTATCTCTAAATATGGCGACAGAAATAGGTCGTTATAAAGTAAACCGACTTGGCAATAGCTGGTTAATTTTACGAAATAACCCTTCAATTTCAGTATTAAAGAAAACTCAGAATATTCTGTAATTGAGTTAGACGCATTCTACCGTCGCGTGTTTGCGTAAACGTTTTCTGAATTGTTAAAAACATGGAATAGACAAGCTACATTTTGCTCTCGGTACAGGCCGGAAGTACTTCTTTGCCTCATTTCGAGAACAATTATACAGTATTCCACAAAACTGATGGTAGCGGAAGGAGTTTTTGAAAGATATGCAAATTTAACCATTATGAGTACAAATAAAATTGAATTAATAAATAAGCCTTTGTTATATTATACAAGAAAAATTCAATAATAATTTCCATTAGAAACTTTCAAAATTAAAATATTTAAAATTTAATATAAAAAATGCTTCCATAAAAGTCATGTTACACGTGGATTTTTTTTTTCTTTTTAACTCTTTCACGACCAAAGTGCCTCAAACGCCCGATCATTCAAAATACCCGAACAGCCCGAAAACGCCTGAATCATTTCCATCCCCCTTTTCTTCATAGAACCCCTTAATAACTTAAAATAACGTAATATGAATTTACATTAGTGGGCAATAGTACAGAAAAGGGCCTTTTTTTAACCATTTGTGAAATTGTTGTTGTTTTCGGTTGAGAATGGACCTTGTGGTGCCCGCATTTTATTTACTTATTTTTCTTTTTACTTTTATTTGTCAATTTGAACAATACGGCCTTTTTTTTCTTTTCCTCGATAAAAGTTCCTTCCCTGTGAGTGAAGTAGCATGGAAAATATATTCTTCATAATAAATTTAAGAAAAAATAGTTCTGATACAATTGCAAAAAATGTTTACATGTATTTTTTCAAATTAAATTATACTTTTATACTTCTTTTTCTTAAATTCTTTTACGCAGCAATATGATTGAAACACAAATTTAAAATTAGAAATATGAATTATTTTTAATGCACTTACGTTTTTCGAATAAAGTAGAAAAGAAAAATGATTAAAACTGGAACTATTATTAAGTTTGAGATTCCCAAATTATTCGGGGGGGGGGGGAGGAGTCTGAACTCATGTCCCATTTTCCTATGTAGAAATAACATAATATTTTGAACAATATTGTAAAATGATAAAACAAAGAAAAAGAATACACATCCCGAATTCACTTTTATTTTTATACACATAAGATTTATAGGCCTGCTGCTAAGAAACTATAAAACCAAAAAGGCTTTTACAATATAAGAATACTTCTAACAGATACGGATCTCTCAGAAAGGATTGTGAAAACTTATGTTTCGAGCCAATTTTTTGAAAATAAAAATAATCGTAATTGGATAAAAATCAACTATAATTTAAGTTATATTGACCCTTTATATAGATATATGTATGTACAACATAACCCTGAAATTCTGGCTTCATCCGGACCGAAACTAACCGAGATTTTTGAAAATTCCAGATCCCTGAAAGGATATCAGAAGTGCTATTGATATTCTTAATGGCGTCTTTAGCCATAATTTAATTCATAGCAAAGGAATAATTATGTGAGAAAAGAAAAAAAGAAAGAAATATAAAAACGCCCTTCTTTAATTAATGTTTTCTATGTTACCAAAATAATAATAGTAATTAATAAACAGTGAAGTCATTTCTCCTTATGTAAATTCCGAAAAATGCGTGTCAATTTTATTTCCTTTTATTTTCAATATGGAATTTTTTATCAGTAAACAACAGTTTTTTTTTCTTTCTCACGTAAGTTAGTTGAAAATGTAAAAGAAAAACGGCGGGGAGAGAGGCGGGATGATACCGGATTTTAAAAATTGCTAAATTTCCGTAGGACAGATTTTCAAGATCGCATTGCCCAAACACACAAACACAAGAGAAAAATGTTACATATTTCTTAAGCATTTTAATGTGAATATCTGAAATTTTCAGGGACATGAGAATGGAGATACATTTTTTGCTTCACACAGTTTCTTTCTTTTTTTCTTTGTTGTTTTTTCCTTCGAAAATAAAACCTAAGAGCATTGTTTATAGCTTATTTCAATACTGTTATGGGTGTGTTACTATTAAAAAAAATGTATTTAACAGGACAACCATAGCAATAGCTTTTAAATTTTGATTGTCATGCTATAATTCCTCCAAGATACTGATTTCACTCATCATTATTTTATTTCATTTTTCTTTCTATTAATTGCGTTGTTTTTCATTCTTTTACTTAAATGATTAGACAGACATGACATTTTGAGCATAATAAGTATTCTAACTATTTTAAATGTCAATATTTTAAATATTTATAAGCAACTATGTATGCACCTGATCAATGGTTACCAGTAACCTTTTTTAACATGTTAAATAATAATAATAATAATAATAATAATAATAATAATAATAATAATAATATATTACTAGATACACACAAAAAATGTGTTCTGAAAAATAGATTAATGGTTATTTAAATGTTTTTGTAAGAGGTTTATTATTAGTCGCTCTATGACAAATCTGAAATGTTTTATTTTGTGTATTATGTATATTAATGTTTTTATATTACACAGAAAAATATATTTCATCCATATACAAAATACCTATAATAAGTTAACACTTTTTTCCGCTGCTTAATTCGCCATTCAAAATTCTGAAGGAAAACATTATTTACAGCTTCACACTTTTGAGACAAATCATGACGTTTTTAATTTACTTCAAAAGTGATTGTATTTCTAAGTCCGACAAATTCCGAGATGTTTTTAAACAAATTGCTGGGTTTACAGCATTATTTCAACATCTCTAATTTCATGCTATAATAAAAATGTTAAAGAATGGTTGTATGTCAGAATATTTTTAAAAACATAAAATTTAAGCCCTCTTCAATACAAAGCAAACAAGTTTTACATTCATATCATCTACATTTATCTGGGTAACATGGAACAATACATGCTTACTTTTTTGTTCTATTGGGAATTTCGTCCCTTGCAAAATAGGTACTATTCAGTCTGAAGTCCTCCCTTTTTCCCCATGTAGCGGTCAATGCTAATCCTTTTCTACGTTCTTTACCACCTCCCTCTCTTAAGATTGATGACTTCTCATTTGTCAATACTAGTAAGAAGGGGGTATGAAAATTTTCAACTGGATTTGGGCGTTTTGGTTCTCTGAAGTACCTGTAGAATTTCGACCTGGGTAACGAAAGAGATAATTATTAAATAAAAATCATTTTCTATCATTTACTTGCATATCCTTTCATTTTCAAGACTGCTTTAGATTTGTCAGGCATTGATTTTAACAGATTTTCTGTAACATTTTTATGAATTTTTTTCCATTCTGCAAGTAAAGCAAGTTCCAGCTGTTTTTTTTTTCTGATATCATAACTGTTCACTCGCTGCTGTAACATACTCCCTATATGATCAATGGGGTTTAAATCTGAACTTTGTGGGGGAGTAGCAAATACGTGGAGGATTATTGTAGTGAAGCCATTTTCAGACAATAGGAGCAGTGTGCTTGGGATCATTATATTGTTCGAAGTAAAAGTCTTACGCGACACATAATTTAAATGCACTGTCCTACAAATTTTTCTTTAAAATATTTAAATATCCAACTCTATCCATGATAAACTCAGTGAAATCTAAATTTCCTGTTACTGAAGCTGACGTATAGCCTCAAACCATTACACCTCCTCCACCATATTTTTAAGCTTTTGTCCTATATTTTGGATTCAGTGCATCAACCTTTCTTTTACAAACTCTAATTCGCCCATTTATGCTGAAAATATTAAATTTATCTGAAACAATTACCTGTTTCCAGGAATCCGAACGAATTAGAGTTTGGAGGAGAAAGGTTGATGCACTGAATCCAAAATATACGACAAAACAGTAAAGCCATCATGGAGGATGTGCAATGTTTTGGGGCGATATGTCAGCTTCAGGAGTAGGGAATTTAGATTTTATTGGGACTATCATGGACAGATTTGGATATTTAATAAATATTTTAAAGAAATATTTGTACGAAAGAGCATTCAAGTTAGGTGTCGCGCGAAACTATTACATCCAACAAGATAATGATCCTAAGCACACTGCTCATATTGTCCGATAATGGCTTTTCTACAATATCCTCCACGTACTTGCTACGCCTCAACAAATTTAGATTTGCACACCATTAAGAATTTATGAAGTACCTTAGAGCAGCGAGTGAACAGTTGTAATATCAGAAAAAAACAGTTGAAACAGGTTTTAATTGCAGAATGAAAACAAATTCAGACAAATTTTGCAGAAAATCTGGTAAAATCAATGCACGACAGACTTAAAGTAGTCATGAAAATGGAAGGACATGCAACGAAATATTAGAAAATGTTTTTTCTTTAATAATTGAAAAAAATTCCAGTTGTACCATGACTTTTGTGAAAGCATTTTTGAACTTAAATTTTATATATATTTTTTTTATTTTAAAAGTTTCTTAAGGAAAGTATTATTGAATTTTCATTTTATAATATAGCAACGGTTGTTATTAAATAATTATTATTTGTTAATTCAATTTTACTTGTACTTATAATGGTTAAATTTCCATATTTTCCGAAAATTACTTCTTGTACCATCACTTTTGTCGAATACTGTATATTTCAGATATCTGTAGTCCAAAACATTTGTTAACAATTAAAATACAAGAAATTTTAAATAAATGTAATTTATATTTAATATTACACAACACATTTAAATAGCAATAAATTTAAGATTTAATTCCATTTTTACCCTTGTTTTCAAAAATTACATATAACCTTCTATTAACATTTTACTCTTTCTATACCCCTATAAAAAATAAAGTCGAAAAACTAATAAAATATAAGCAAAATACCTTATACAAATTAAAAATCAAAGACCAGAAACGTATTGTATAATATATTAGAGAATGCATAAGATTTATAATAATGGTATCCATAAATCATTGCATAATTTATAAACCTTCATAACGCAGATTGTTTAACATGCGTTGTAAAACCACGAAAGCATGCTTAATTCTCTGGCACTTGTCTTAATTTCGCCATAATTTATAACATGTCACTTAGTAACTGAGTATGATATCAGTTAACTTCGCGTTTTATATCATAAGTATTGAAAACTTTAGCATACACTTTATTCATTATATAAATAAATTTTAACCCACAAATTCAGCTAACTATTTTATATTTAATCATTTTATGGAAGAAACTAAGCTATTTATACCATTATTTTGTAATTTTGTTATTTATATGCTTCGGATAATGTATGACGAATTTCATAATATATGTATTAGACAATCCAATAGATGTATTAGACAATTATCAGCCATTTATACCCTATGAAGAAATTGAATTTGTATTTATTTAAAAATCTTCAATGTTTACTAATCATCAAAAGTATTTCATTGAGTGTTCATGTATGCAACTATAAAACAAAAATAACTGAAAAGTTGAATTTTCAAACATTTACTTAAACATATTTACAAAATTGTTAATTTTAATACATGGTGTATGTAAATTGTTTCACCATACACTGACTATAGAACTTTTGGAATACATCATACCGCATTATTATGAACTAGCATGCATAGAAAAATAAACGTAAAATGCACGTATGCATGATAGAAGTGTAGCATGAAAGCATGTCAAAAAATCATTATTCCATACATACTGTACAGAATAGTATATGGAACGTAATACATAACATTTTATTATATATTTCGTGTAAAGACGGAATGACTAAATTACTAAAAAAGCCAAAAATGCCAGTATATCCGCAGCATATTTTCAGGATTATGTATATATTCACTTTCAAATATTACTGGAAAATCTTGATTTCTCGAACGTTTAGTATTTTAGAACATGGCGATAAAAATTTTTAGGACCTCGTACACATTGTACGGATGCCCTACATACTAGGAAATGTTATCCGTAGACCAGATTGTTACGAAATTTGTTAGTTTGAAAATTACAAATTTCATAACAAGCCACCCTATGCAATATATGACCTGGAATGTAGCGTGCAATCCTGCAATGGCTACTAAATCCTTAAAACGTTTATCTGTACGTTCTAAGTACTACACGTTCTAGAAATAAATTTTTGCGACATCCGCCAGCGGTATCTGAATGTAAATATCTGTATAACCCAGATTCTATACGGTTGGTATGTGTAAAATCCCCCTTTCTGTTGTTTTGATTGGCGAGATTAGGCGTCGCCTAGAATAATTGTTGTAACCTTTTATTTTGCTGTCAGTTAGTGTTTTAATTCTGATTTGAGATGTGATGTAACCTTGAAACGAGTGGCTGGCGGTATAACCAGCTATTTTCTGAACCAGGCTTTTGCATGGTTATAATAAATAATTTGTTAGTTTTACTTATCTGAACCTTTTTATTTGATGTGTAAATTAACGAGAAAATTTCTGAGTATGATTAAGATTCTGATTCGAAGAACAAACAATTAATTTCGTTTTGCAATTTCTTCATTTTCTGGCGTCCCGTGACCTGATGTCTGCACTGGATTTATGATTTGTTCTTGATAAATGGTTCTCTGAAGACTTGAGGTAAGCTCAGTCTAATTTATATTTTTGTTGA
Organism: Maratus michaelseni; assembly: GCA_963931845.1. NCBI lineage: Eukaryota > Metazoa > Arthropoda > Arachnida > Araneae > Salticidae > Maratus > Maratus michaelseni. Next base: position 84,844,987 of record OZ007593.1, read on the forward strand.
ACTGTAAAATAAAATTGATATGTCTACTATAGATACTTTAAAAAAGAAGCGTTCTGGTTTACGAACGCAAACAACAAAGTTGTGTACTAAAATATGTACAATTCTTGAAGATGACTCTATGTCATTAGAAAACAACTTTGATATGTTAAATAACTGTAAAGATCAGTTAAATGAGAAATACGAAACATTAAAAAAATTAAATTCTGACATACAAGACGAAATCGCCGATGCAGATTTCGAAAAGGAAATCGAAAGATCAGAAAGCTATAGTGAAAAAAATATCGAAATTACAAAATAACGAAGTTCTTACATAAACGCAACTCCCAAAACCAAAATAACGCTTTTTCAAAATTTTATGAAAAATGATTCCGTTTCTCAAAACGGAAATATAGAGAAATCTATGAACTTGCCGAAGCTAACAATAAACAAATTTTATGGTGATAGCAGTTCTTGGCTCGAATTTTGGGGGCAATTTTCTAATGCTATTGAGAAGAATTCTAATTTAACTCCAATTGATAAATTCGTATATTTAAAATCCCTGCTTGGAGGCAGTGCCTATAATGCTGTTGCAGGTTTTTCACTTTCCGAGGAAAATTTCAAAGCTGCTGTTGATTTGTTAAAAGATCGCTATGGTCGTAGCGACCAAAGTATCAATGCTCATATGAGTAAATTGTTAAGTTTAAAACAGGTAAAGAATGCTTCTAATGTTAAAGAATTACGAGAATTGTATGATAAATGCGAGATACAAATAAGAAATTTAAATTATCTTGGTGTTACGTCCGGAAGTTATGGTCAACATCTCTGCCCGATTTTAATGAAATTAATACCTTCTGAAATATCGCTAGATTTTAATCGTAAAAGAACCAATACTGATAAAATGGAGATCGAAGAGCTTCTTTCGTTCATTAAAAACGAAGTGCAATCTCGAGAAGCTACGATGACACTGCAGAACTTTGAAAATAGTTTTAGTGCTAAAAATACAAAGTATAATAACAATTATAAACAGTTGAATAAGTATAAACGCGACATTCCTTCAGCCTCTGCATTGGCTACTAATGTAAAAAACGTTTGTATATTTTGTGAAAATGATCACGATTCTAAATCATGTAAAGATTGTTCTATTCATCAAAAACGTGATAAATTGCGCATCCTCGGTCGCTGTTTTGTTTGTTTTCGAAAATTTCATGTGTCGGAAAAGTGTAAATTTAATTCTGAACACTGTACTTATTGTAACAGCAATTTTCACCATTTTTCGGTTTGTTTAAATAGGAATTCTAATCAAACCGTCCCGAAAGAAATCAAATCAGCAGACTCTGTAATCACTTCAATTTCTCATTGTAAAGCGAACTCAAATGAAAATTCCTTTAAAGAGTTTATTTTACAAACAGCTTGCGTAAAAGTGGAATCTGGAATAAATTCTGAACTTTCATAATGTTTATATAATTTAGGTAGTCAAAAATCTTTTGTGACCCAGGAATTAGTTTCAAAATTAAATCCACGAATTATTCGTAGAGAAAAACTTTAGATTTTCTCCTTTGCAGCTACTAACCCGAAAATAAAAACTTATGACGTCGTGCAATTAAAATTATCTCATGTTGAAAACAAATCGCGTTTCATTTTTATCGAAGCTTTAGTGACTGACGTAATATCTAATGCAACGATTCAACCTCACTTCTCAACAAACAGATAACAGACAAATTGGCGCCTTACCAGTTGTCGAATTTTGCCGCGCCATGCGATTCTCAAATAAAAATATTAATTAGAGCGGATTATTTTTATCAAATCTGTCACGAGGGAGAGGTACAGAAAATAACTAAATCTCTATTTTTATGTGAAAGTTTATTCGGACACTCTTTATGTGGATTCTATGAGGATGAAAAAAGGAATTTGAAATACGCATCTGTTTTAAATCTGTCCGTTGTAAATCTAGAGTGAGAGGATTTGAAATTTTTATGGGAAATTGAATCTTTGGGTATTACGAAATCAAATGAAAATATTTCAGATATGGATAAGGAAATTGTGAATAAATTTGAGAATAATTTAAAATATGTAAATAACAGGTACGAAACGGGTTTATTGTGGAAGGATGAGAAAACTAGAGTAGATAATAATTTTATAATAGCACGGAATCGTTTTAACGAATTAAATCGTAAACTCGAAAAGGATAAAGACTTATGTAAAAAATATAAGGCTATTGTATTGGAACAAAAAACTACCGGAATTGTAGAAGACTGCCCTGATAGAATAATTGAGAATGGGTATTTTATGCCTCATAGACCAGTTTTAAGAGAGGATAAATTAACTACCAAAGTGAGGATGGTTTTCGATGCTTCTTCTAAAGAAAAGCATTTAAATTCTTTAAATGACTGTTTATACCCAGGTCCTAATCTTAATCCTAACATACTTGATGTTATAATGAATTTTAGAAAATATAATATTGCATTTTGCGCTGACTTAGAAAAAGCCTTTTTGCAAATTGGGATATCAGAAGAGGATCGGGATTATTTAAAATTTTTGTGGTTTGGTGACGAAAATGATAACTTAACTTTTTTGAAATTTACTAGAGCTGCTTTTGGGGTAACTTGCAGTCCCTTTATTTTGGCTGCAACGATTAGATATCATATTCGGAAATATATTGATCATCCTGAAATTGTTAAGATCCTGAATTCATCTTTGTACGTAGATGATTTAATAACAGGGTCAAAATCTGATGAAGACGCTTTTTATCTATCATCAACCGCTTCAGATATTTTTAGGGAAGCTGGTATGAATTTGAGAAAATTCAAAACTAATTCTGTTAAACTTAGAAAAATATGGGAGGAAAACAAATTATGTGACTCAGAAGAAAATTCGAATAACTCTTTAAGGATTTTTGGATTATTATGGAATACCAATTGGGATATTTTACTTTTTGATGTACAATCCTTTCCTGATGAATGGAAATTTAATCCAACGAAACGCGTTGTTCTTAAAGCGATGTTAAAAATCTTTGATCCGATTGGATTCATCGCACCATTTTCTATTCGTATGAAAAGTTTGCTACAGGAAACATGGAAAAGGGGTTTAGAAAGGGATGAAAAATTCCCTGATGATTTAAAAATTGAATGGGAAAAATGGTGTTCAGAAATCGATCATTTAGATAAATTTGAGGTTCCCCGCAAATATTTTCCACAGGGATTAGAATTTTCGGACTCAATTGAAATTCATATTTTCTCCGATGCCAGCCCTAAGGCTTATGGGGCTGTTGCTTATTTTCGATATATCACAAGTAATAATGAAATTATGATCAGTCTTATTTGGGCAAAATGTAGAGTTTTCCCGATTAAGTGTTTGATAATCCCTCGTCTTGAATTAATGGGGGCATTAATAGCTGCTAGGATGTCTAAATATTTAAAAAAATGTATTTAATTTTCAAAATTTGGAAATGCATATCTGGTCAGATTCCACTATTACGTTATACTGGATAAAAGGATCAGCCATCAATTGGAAGCCCTTTGTAGCTAACAGGGTTGTAGAAATACAGTCTTTGACTGATCCGAAATTGTGTAAATATATCCCGTGTAAAGACAACCCGAGTGATCTTCTTACTAGAGGCGATAATTTACATAACCTCACTAAAAATAAATTATGGTACTATGGTCCAGAATGGTTATCATTACCAAAGGACAGTTGGCCAAAACCTGAAAAGGTACCATTTAACATAAACATCCTAAATCAAAGCACTTTGAATGAAAGAAAATCATCGAAGTTGAGTTCTGACCAAATATCTTGTACAGTAGGTGTTGTACCTCCAGAATCACTGTTAAAATTAGAAAATTTTAGTAATATTTCAAAAATACTTAACATCACAGCATGGATTTTAAGATTTTTAAATAATATCAACAAAAGTAAAATTAAAATTTCAGGTGACCTGACAGCTCCAGAAATTGAAAAGGCAGAAATTTATTTGACAAAAAAAACTCAGTTATCTGTATTTAATCGCGAAATTGACTTTTTGAAAAGTGGAAAGCCCATCGATAAAGATTCAGCATTGTATAATCTGAATCCAAAATTAGACGAGAATGATTTACTGATTGTATCGGGCAGATTACAATTTTCAGAATTTTCTCAAAGGGAAAAAACATCCTTTTATACTTCCAAATGGCAGTACTTTCACAAAATTGTTGATTCAGAATGCCCATGAAAAGGTTTTCCATTATGGAATCACAACAACATTAGCTCATTTACGAGAAAAATATTTTATAATCAGAGCACGAAAATTGATAAAATCCGTACTGAAAAAATGTCTCATTTGTACAAAATTTAAAGCTTCTCCAGGAAAGCAGGAAATTGCACCTTTACCAAAAGATCGTATAATAGAATCCCCCCCCCCTTCCAGACCTGTGCTGTGGATTTTGCAGGTCCTATTTATGTTAAAGCAAAAACTGGCCAAGAAAAGGCTTACATCGTTCTTTTCACGTGCACAGTCACTAGAGCAGTACATCTCGAATTATGTACGAATTTATCTACTGAAACCTTCCTTTTAGCATTTAACCCTCTGAGCGTTTTGAAAAAGGGTAAAATTGTAATGTTGTTTTCTCTGCATTTTGTTTTAAATGCTAAAAAAAAATGTGATTCTTTCAGCATTATAAATAAAACTTGAGCGTATTAATCATTCTTCCATGTTTTGAAAATTCATTAAATCTATAGAATTATATTATCTTAAACATTGCATATATTGCAGTGAAACCTGGAGCTTAGTTAACGGAATATTACGTTCCACACGCTTAGAGGGTTAAACGCTTTACAGCTCGAAGAGGAATATGTAAAACTATGTATAGTGACAATGCGAAAACTTTTATCAAAACAGATAATTTACTTAGAGAAGTTTGGAGCCGAATATCAAAAGCTGAAGTTTTACGATATTTTTATAAAAATAAGATCGTTTGGAAATTTATTGTTCCAAGAGCCAGTTGGTGGGGGGGGATTTTGGGAACGAATGGTTCGTTCGGTAAAAACTCCGTTGAAGAAAGTTCTCGGTAGATCTTGTCTCTCATTTGAAGAAATTCAAACCACTTTGACCGAAATTGAGGCTGTGATTAATGGTCGCCCATTGACGTATGTCTATGAAGAAAACAGTGAACCGCTTCCACTTACACCTTCTCATTTTTTGATTCGCAAGCGAATAAATTCTCTACCAGATCTTCATTGTGTTTCAGAAACTCAATCGAATAAAATAACACTGACAAAAATTTTGAGATATCGAGATCAAGTTTTAAACCATTTTTGGAAACGTTGGAGGCAGGAATATTTACTAGAACTGCGTTCTGCTAATTTTACAGTTCCAGTCAAAACTCCAACTGAATTCGCAATTGGAGATGTTGTGTTGATTAATGAGGATAAAACTCCAAAGCACATGTGGAAATGTGGACGAATAACAGAACTTTTTTTAGGAAGAGATTCAAAAATTAGATCATGTGCCATTCAGACTGTTTCCGGTGTGATAAGAAGATCAATCCAATTGATTTACAAACTGGAACTAGATGTTATGGACTAAAGGTTTTTTTATGAACATTATCATGAACATTTTATTTGTATTTTCTTATTATTAATGTTTTCTAATCCCATTATTTTGTTTATTTTAGTTTCAGTATTAACTCCTAGGAGTATTATTCCTTATTGTAAGTATGTTCTATTTTTATCTTATCAATGTAGTTTAAATTTTTTTAGAAATTTAATTTGAATTATGAACAATAGTAATTGTTCATCCGGGGGCAGTGTGAAAACCTGTTCAATCTATGGGTGCTATTTTTAACTAAATTTTGAGATTATGTATAACATTCTTACGATTTTTTTAATAAACATACCACTGGTTTCATGTTTATATCTGTCACCGTTTCCGGGTTATTGATTTTTAAAGTTAGGGGTCCTTTGTGAAACACCCTGTATATTATAATGCAAGAAACTGTATGTGAGTAACGCTGACGTCATACAGAATACCTGACCAATAAATTTGAATTTTAGAGCAATTTAGTTTAATTCTAAATATCGCACAATGTCAAATTTTACATTGTCAAATAGTTCTTTCAAATGCAGTTTGTTTAAAAACTGCATCGCAATTTAAAGATGTTTTATGATTTTTAAAACTGTTTTCGATAATGATTGTTTTGTATAAATTTATTTATCACGTGCAGTACAATTGCGAAAGATTAACCGGTTTGCATTTTAAACAAAATAAAAAGTCCAGCATTAATTTCCGGTTAATAATCCATAACGAATTTAAAACTAATAATTAAAATAAGACAATAATATAAATTAAACACCAATTTAACTGTCACGTAATTGAACCACCTCTTACAGTGATGAAATTATCAAAATTAAAATGTCTGCTGTACGTAGCCAAATCTCGGGAGACTTTTTCTGCTATGAACGCCTGGAATACAGCTAATACAAAATTATCGATTTTAATAAATTTCAAGACTCCCTATAAATGCTTTATTGATATTTTAATGTAAAAAATGTTTTTCTGTGTTGTTAGTGGGTAGTTGTAAGAATTCTATAAGAATTTACAATTACAATAATACTTCCTATAATAATTCACCTATATTCTCGGATCAAGAAATCACGTGTTTGATCCTCTAGTTATATTAAATATATCAAAACATCTTAGAAAGAAGTACCTTTTTTTTACCTTATCGGTAGGTAAAATATGAGCCTTATTTTTCTACCAACTCAAACCATACTAGAAATATCTTAAGTTATTATTCATAAATTAGTTAAGAACATAGTGTTTATCTTACTTACAATAAAATCCAAAGTCGAGAAAGTGTCTGTAACCAATCCGGGCTGGACCACTCTGATCTGCGAATTGTATGTTAGGCTTAATGAAGACTCTGTTCTAACATATAACAACTAAACGATAATTTATCCTACTTGAAATCACGTCTTTCAAAATAAATTAATGTTTGTGAGATGGCTTACATTAAATTATGTTTAAATTCTGAGATAACTTCAGTTGAAATTAGGTTTATTGCTCCATGAATGTAAACAAACAAATGATTCATTCGTCGTGAACGTTTAAAATATTAAACCATGAATGCAGCTGTTCGGAAAGCGATCGCAAACGGAGTAAGTTACTTTCCTCCGTTATACTCGCTAAACTACTTCGTTCATCCGTTGTGAGCCTTTATCGCCATCTATCGGAGAGTAATATAAGACCTCACACTTATACGCGATACACTGTAATTATTTTTCAGCACCAGTTCCTTTTTAAAGTAATTTTTCCTTATTTAATCGCAGAATTTATAAATCGAATTTTACTGTTTTAAAATAGTGGTACAAAAAGTAATTACTGAACATCGCGTATAAGTGAGAGGTCGCTGTATTTCTTATAAAATGTAATTAGAATATACGGAACATGTAATTGTAATACCGTGTACTACATATATTAATTATATCAATGATTAGAATATAAGGAACATGTAATTGTAATACCGTGTACTACATATATTAATTATATCAATGAAATAAAATTTTGTATTTTAGCATAGTAGAAACTTTGTAGTATTATTGAAGTATAAATTTGTAATTTAATAAGAGAATTAAAAAAATACTTATTTAATAAAGGATGATCTTTAATGATCAAAATTTATCACAGATTTCTTTAGGCATGTTTATAAAAAATCAGAATTTAATTTGAGATAAACTTTTTAAAATTTAAGTTATTTAATTATTATTTTGGCAAATAAACTTTCTGTCGAAATTGCACTTTCTTCTGTATTTAATCAATTTTGCTTGAATTGTAAATAAAATGAATATTTTATATCAAACATAATTAAAATATAAGGAATATAATGTAATACTGTGGTACAACAAGTATTACTTATATCAATGCAGGTAAAATTTTGAATTTTAACATAGTAACTTTGTAGTAAAAAAATTATTAGTCATATTAATACAATTAATAGATGCGATTTAATAAAGAAATAAAATAAAATAAGTTATTTTAATTATCGTGATTGAATATTATTTCATAACACCTTAATGCTGTTTGTTTGTATGAAGTCTTATGAAAATGAAACGTAACATTCCGTCATTTTTGACGGGGGTTATATGCTAGTTATATTTATAAATATCATTACTTAAATTCTTATAAATACAGATTCTATAATGAAAGAACCAGCAGGACTTACTATACATCATAAGCATATTTAATTAAGAGCAAGAAATGTTACCGTATTTTCTGTTTCAAATTTCTATTAAAGACTACAATGCGGGAATATTTGTCCTACAATATCCCAATAATTAAAAACAAAACAATCACTCAAATAACTTATTTATTTTTTATGTTTTCTTGTTCAGCATACAGACATTTAAATAGAAAATTATGCGAATTATCATTAATGGGAATTTTCAATATAAAGATTTTAGAATTTCTGTATGATTTGTATTTAAAATTTACAACGTGAATTTATACATATCTTCTAACGATACATTTAAGAAAAATTAAAGACATTTGTATTTAATAAATACTAAAATTTTATTTGCGTTTATGAAGCTTCTGGATATCAAATTGTAAAGAAGACTTCTCGAAGTTCATTAGCAAATCAAGAATTGTTTGACATTTTAAAATTTATTTAGATTTATCAGTGGTGTGTACAGTTTCGACCCAATGTCACGAAAGAATTTTTCAGCTTATCTAGTAGCAGAGAAATATTACAAGTTCTACTATAAATGGCATATAGATGTTTAATCTGTCAGAAAGTATTAGGTAAAGACTTCTTATCTGACATAATGGTGCGAGGCTCCTTGGAAATTTCAAGGAATGTATGCACCTTTGTTTAATAAATTGAGAATTTATTGCCCATGGTTATTTCCCATGGTTCCTCATACAAGATCAACTTTTAGAACAATTATTGAAAGTCAGTGTGATCTAATAAAGTCAAAATGAGTATTATTTTTTTTTACTTTTTTCAAAGTTTTCAATAATACAAATATGTGATAATAGCCTGAATCAAAAATCTACAAAAAACCGCTTTTATAAAATCATTAATAGATATTAAACTAGTTAGCTGAAAAACAAATTACTAGTTTTGTAATGTTTTATATTTTGAATTTTTTTTTTTGTGTGTGTAATTACTTTGAAATTGTTTTTCTATTTGATATCACAGAAAACAAATTTTCAAAATCACTTTTCTTCGTAAATATTCATATTTCGTAAGATTTACTATAACTTTAACTATTCTGATATAATTATGTCTTTTCAAGCATTATGTTGAACTGCATAGTAAATTAAAGTCAATTACCCTCATCAAAAAGGAATATTCTGGCTGTAATTGTAACATTGTTATTTATGAAAATTACACGATTCAAATGCATAACCGGAAAATTAATTATGAAAATTGATCAAGGAATTTGAGCACATTAATTTATAGTTGCGAAACTAGAACGAAGAATCAAGGTAAAATGAAAGAGAAGTTAATTATTCCAGTGGATTTATTGTTAGGCATGAGTGAATGTAATTATCTGATGTTACGTACTCTGCTAGAAAGTAATTTATCTGTTACATTTTATTTGAACATTTAATTACAGTATAAATATGGATAAAACTGCTTCAGGCAACTGATTTCGTGATAATAATTTCTATGAACTTTATAGTTCATTTTGATACTTGCAGCGTATGGCCTCACGTAAATTTTTACGCATTAACTTCTACTAATCAAGACAAATATAAAACTAGTTACTCTTTCAATCATAATGCAATTAGAGGAAAAATTGTTTCTAGATCTAAAATAAATACAGATAATTATTTTAATATTGATTATTATTTTATCCTCACAGAAGAACACGCGTAAGATCCGAAAATGGATTACTTCGTACAGACAGAAATGAAATGATTGCTGTCGTTTATTAGGTTTCATTTATTAGGTCTATCTGGAATCCAATATATTTATTTTTTACAGATTTCTATTCTTGTTAATTTTTTTTCCTATTAATTATTCTATCATTTCTGACAGAAAATCTCTTCTGTACGTAACTCATGTTCATGCTTCATATATCACTAAAACATATTTATATTTTTCATTTTAAGTTCAAAGTTCAGATTCACTTTCTTATTCATATTGACGTTATAATTACTTGAAATTTTATTTCATTTTCATTATTGACGTCTAAATGTTTCAAATAAAAGTTAATCAATGTTGGAAAATTATTCTTCCATGTTCAGAATATTAGGAAACGATAAGGATAATGGCTAAATTTTATAGAAAAATTTCCTATTCATTCTCTATGAAAATAATGAAATTTGGAATTATTAAAAAACAAATTGAATAAAGTTAGTACACAATAGTCTAAAATATTTTCCTGTGTTATAATCCAACTATGTGCAAAAATAAAAGGTATTAAATCATTTGTTTTGACGTTGAAATCAGTGAAACATTCACACACACATTCAAATTTATAATATTATTATTAGAATCTTAAAGAAGTTTTACATTTATGTTGTTTATTGCATAACAGAATAAAAAAATAGCTTTGTCGATATTTCCATTTCTCTCTTTTTTTACCTCAATGTGAAATTTTTTTATTTGTAGCTATATTGTATGTGTAACTTATTTCCCAATTTATTTTCAAAAATCGTTTATTTGCTTTTTATTTAAATATTTTCATTCCTTGTGCATATGCGTTCTGTGACGGGTGAAACTACGTAAATTTTAAACTATTTGTGTTTAACATTCTTTTGTGAACCTTACTCATCTATTTATAATTAATATATGTTGTAAGATTGCTGAAAAGTAACTTCAAGTAGTATTTAAAACTATACAAGGGAGTAACTTGATGAACATATCTGATTAGAGCTCAATTTCTAGAACATCGCCCAGCTATACGCAGAAACGAAAAATTGTGAACACAGGTCAAGTGACATATTTTCTGTACTATTATTAAATGTTTTAATTTTCATTATCATTTGTAAGGCAATTTGTGTACTATGTATATTATTTAATATTATTCTTGGTCTCAAAATTTCTCTCTATCAAGTGAGCTCCGCATCGTCCGCCATCCATTTTCAGATATCCATAAACACACCCACACTCAATAATGACTATGATTGGATGATAGTAGCGTAAACGCTGTTACAAACGTTTAATATATAAACAGGCACTATTTTAATTTAAGGTATCTGGTAAAAGGTATAAGGTAATATGGCCAGTGCTGGTAATATTGCCAACCAACAATAATGTTATTAATTTCAGATGAATCCAAAGGATAGCGCTTGAATCTAGAGGTTGGAAGACAGAAGAACATAGTTTAGTACCGGGTTGCCTACAATCCTTGATCACGTGCACGTGAGGGCAGTCATTGTTAGTTCGTTGTTAGTTGCGTTGGCATATTATAAATTTGTCTCTCGTAAGTTTGTTACTTTGCTTATTTAAACAAAGTACTTGTATTTACTGTTATTCGCAATATTTTAGCCAGTTTAATTATATTTTAACTGTATAAACGAATTTCAATATCATAGTGCTCAGGCAGAATTACGAACACTATTATAAAATTGGTTTTTGTCGGCAATATGGCCAAATGAGACAAAAGGCTATAGACATGAGATTATATGTGTTGGTTGTCGTAATTAAGTGCAAGATAAATGTGTCGGCCTTACCAATTAATAAGATACAAATGTTTTCAGTTGCTCTACGCGCTAAAAACAAATAAAAAAACTTTTTCCCGTATTATTAATTTTTTTATCTTAATGTACTCTATATATATATTTTTATTATTTTAAAAATTTTTCAAAATATATTTTTTTTGACTAATTGGTGTTTTCTCTGCTTTAAATATAGACCTTTCCATTTTATAACATCTATATATTACCTGCATATGGGCATATTACCTTCATCAACTAGCATGTTTTTTAACAAACTGCAACAGGTGTAAGTTTTGACAAACTTAAATTTTAAAATATTTTTCCAGTGATAAAAAGGGCCCTCTTTCTTAGCCAATTATTATTATTTTTTTTTAAAATCAGTTATTGCTATATTTAAAAAATGTCTAACCTTAGGGTGACCATATTACCTACAGATACCTTACGTTCATACAGTAGACAGTCTAACGGAAGAACCTTTCGAACGGAAAATGCAGTCAAATTCAAATTTCTCTTCATGCGTTACATAAACGATGGACATTAGGCAGCGCTCTCAGGAAAATGAAATATTCACAGACGTAGTTTTTGATTTTTGACATTTTTCTTTAAATTTCACCTTTTGAAACTTTTGAACTTGGCACGTTGTAATATTTATTCTAATTAGTTTTAAAAAATTCAAAATAAAATATATGTGCATAACATTTATCTATAAATATACAGTACTGGCTAAATTTACCCTATATATATATTTTTTTTTCAAAATATACTTTTTTTTGACTAATTGGGGTTTTCTCTGCGTTAAATATAGACCTTTCCATTTTATGACACCTATATATTACCTGCATATGGGCATATTACATTCATCAACTAGCATGTTTATTAACAAACTGCAACAGGTGTAAGTTTTGACAAACTTAAATTTTAAAATATTTTTCCAGTGATAAAAAGGGCCCTCTTTCTTAGCCAATTATTATTATTATTATTTTTAAAATCAGTTATTACTACATTTAAAAATGTCTAACCTTAGGGTGACCATATTACCTACAGATACCTTACGTCCATACAGTAGACAGTCTAACGGAAGAACCTTTCGAACGGAAAATGCAGTCAAATTCAAATTTCTCTTCATGCGTTACATAAACGATGGACATTAGGCAGCGCTCTAAGAAAAATGAAGTATTCACAGACAGATTTTGATTTTTGACATTTTTTTTTAAATTTCAGCTTTTGAGACTTTTGAACTTGGCACGTTGTATTTTTTATTCTAATTAGTTTTAAAAAATTCAAAATAAAATATGCGTGCATAATATTTATCTATAAATATACAGTACTGGCTAAATTTACTCTATATATATTTTTTTTTATTTTTTATTTTTATTTTTAAAATTTATTTTTGACTAATTGGTGTTTTCTCTGCGTTAAATATAGACCTTTCCATTTTATGACACCTATATATTACCTGCATATCGGCATATTACCTTCATCAACTAGCATGTTTTTTAACAAACTGCAACAGGTGTAAGTTTTGACAAACTTAAATTTAAAAATATTTTTCCAGTGATAAAAAGGGCCCTCTTTCTTAGCCAATTATTATTTTTTTTTAAATCAGTTATTGCTATATTTAAAGAATATCTAACCTTAGTGTGACCATATTACCTACAGATACCTTACGTTCATACAGTAGACAGTCTAACGGAAGAACCTTTCGAACGGAAAATGCAGTCAAATTCAAATTTCGCTTCATGCGTTACATAAACGATGGACATTAGGCAGCGCTCTAAGGAAAATTAGGTATTCACAGACGTAGTTTTTGATTTTTGACATTTTTTTTTATTTCACCTTTTGAAACTTTTGAACTTGGCACGTTGTATTTTTTTATTCTAATTAGTTTAAAAAAATTCAAAATAAAATATGTGTGCATAATATTTATCTATAAATATACAGTACTGGCTAAATTTACTCTATATATATATTTTTTATTTTTTTTTAATTAAAAAAAAATTTTTTTGACTAATTGGTGTTTTCTCTGCGTTAAATATAGACATTTCCATTTTATGACACCTAATTATTACCTGCATATGGGCATATTAGCTTCATCAACTAGCATGTTTTTTAACAAACTGCAACAGGTGTAAGTTTTGACAAACTTAAATTTTAAAATATTTTTCCATTTATAAAAAGGGCCCTCTTTCTTAGCCAATTATTATTATTTTTAAATCAGTTATTGCTATATTTAAAAAATGTCTAACCTTAGGGTGACCATATTACCTACAGATACCTTACGTTCATACAGTAGACAGTCTAACGGAAGAACCTTTCGAACGGAAAATGCAGTCAAATTCAAATTTCTCTTCATGCGTTACATAAACGATGGACATTAGGCAGCGCTCTCAGGAAAATGAAATATTCACAGACGTAGTTTTTGATTTTTGACATTTTTTTTTTTAATTTCACCTTTTGAAACTTTTGAACTTGGCACGTTGTAATTTTTATTCTAATTAGTTTTAAAAAATTCAAAATAAAATATACGTGCATAACATTTATCTATAAATATACAGTACTGGCTAAATATACTCTATATTTTTTTTTTTCAAAATAATCTTTTTTTTGATTAATTGGGGTTTTCTCTGCGTTAAATATAGACCTTTCCATTTTATGACACCTATATATTACCTGCATATGGGCATATTACCTTCATCAACTAGCATGTTTATTAACAAATTGCAACAGGTGTAAGTTTTGACAAACTTAAATTTTCAAATATTTTTCCAGTGATAAAAAGGGCCCTCTTTCTTAGCCAATTATTATTTTTTTTTTAAATCAGTTATTACTACATTTAAAAATGTCTAACCTTAGGGTGACCATATCACTTACAGATACCTTACGTTCATACAGTAGACAGTCTAACGGAAGAACCTTTCGAACGGAAAATGCAGTCAAATTCAAATTTCTCTTCATGCGTTACATAAACGATGGACATTAGGCAGCGCTCTAAGGAAAATGAAGTATTCACAGACGTAGTTTTTGATTTTTGACATTTTTTTTAATTTCACCTTTTGAAACTTTTGAACTTGGCACGTTGTATTTTTTATTCTAATTAGTTTTAAAAAATTCAAAATAAAATATGTGTGCATAATATTTATCTATAAATATACAGTACTAGCTAAATTTACTCTATATATTTATTATTATTATTTTTAAATTTTTAAATTTTTTTTTGACTAATTGGTGTTTTCTCTGCATTAAATATAGACACCTTTCCATTTTATGACACCTATATATTACCTGCATATGTGCATATTACCTTCATCAACTAGCATGTTTATTAACAAACTGCAACAGGTGTAAGTTTTGACAAACTTAAATTTTAAAATATTTTTCCAGTGATAAAAAGGGCCCTATTTCTTAGCCAATTATTATTATTATTATTTTTAAAATCAGTTATTACTACATTTAAAAATGTCTAACCTTAGGGTGACCATATTACATACAGATACCTTACGTCCATACAGTAGACAGTCTAACGGAAGAACCTTTCGAACGGAAAATGCAGTCAAATTCAAATTTCTCTCAATGCGTTACATAAACGATGGACATTAGGCAGCGCTCTAAGGAAAATGGAGTATTCACAGACAGATTTTGATTTTTGACATTTTTTTTAAATTTCAGCTTTTGAGACGTTTGAACTTGGCACGTTGTATTTTTTATTCTAATTAGTTTAAAAAAATTCAAAATAAAATATGTGTGCATAATATTTATCTATAAATATACAGTACTGGCTAAATTTACTCTCTATATATATTTTTTATTTTTTTTTAAATTAAAAATTTTTTTTTTTGACTAATTGGTGTTTTCTCTGCGTTAAATATAGACATTTCCATTTTATGACACCTAATTATTACCTGCATATGGGCATATTAGCTTCATCAACTAGCATGTTTTTTAACAAACTGCAACAGGTGTAAGTTTTGAAAAACTTAAATTTTAAAATATTTTTCCAGTTATAAAAAGGGCCCTCTTTCTTAGCCAATTATTATTATTTTTTTAAATCAGTTATTGCTATATTTAAAAAATGTCTAACCTTAGGGTGACCATATTACCTACAGATACCTTACGTTCATACAGTAGACAGTCTAACGGAAGAACCTTTCGAACGGAAAATGCAGTCAAATTCAAATTTCTCTTCATGCGTTACATAAACGATGGACATTAGGCAGCGCTCTCAGGAAAATGAAATATTCACAGACGTAGTTTTTGATTTTTGATATATATATTTTTTTAATTTCACCTTTTGAAACTTTTGAACTTTGCACGTTGTAATATTTATTCTAATTATTTTTAAAAAATTCAAAATAAAATATATGTGCATAACATTTATCTATAAATATACAGTACTGGCTAAATTTACTCTATATATATATATATTTTTTTTCAAATAATACTTTTTTTTTGACTAATTGAGGTTTTCTCTGCGTTAAATATAGACCTTTCCATTTTATGACACCTATATATTATCTGCATATGGGCATATTACCTTCATCAACTAGCATGTTTATTAACAAACTGCAACAGGTGTAAGTTTTGACAAACTGAAATTTTAAAATATTTTTCCAGTGATAAAAAGGGCCCTATTTCTTAGCCAATTATTATTATTATTATTTTTAAAATCAGTTATTGCTATATTTAAAAAATGTCTAACCTTAGGGTGACCATATTACCTACAGATACCTTACGTTCATACAGTAGACAGTCTAACGGAAGAACCTTTCGAACGGAAAATGCAGTCAAATTCAAATTTCTCTTCATGCGTTACATAAACGATGGACATTAGGCAGCGCTCTCAGGAAAATGAAATATTCACAGACGTAGTTTTTGATTTTTCACATTTTTTTTTTTAATTTCACCTTTTGAAACTTTTGAACTTTGCACGTTGTAATATTTATTCAAATTAGTTTTTAAAAAATCAAAATAAAATATATGTGCATAACATTTATCTATAAATATACAGTACTGGCTAAATTTACTCTCTCTATATATATATTTTTTTCAAATAATACTTTTTTTTTGACTAATTGAGGTTTTCTCTGCGTTAAATATAGACCTTTCCATTTTATGACACCTATATATTACCTGCATATGGCCATATTACCTTCATCAACTAGCATGTTTATTAACAAACTGCAACAGGTGTAAGTTTTGACAAACTGAAATTTTAAAATATTTTTCCAGTGATAAAAAGGGCCCTATATCTTAGCCAATTATTATTATTATTAATTTTAAAATCAGTTATTACTACATTTAAAAATGTCTAACCTTAGGGTGACCATATTACCTACAGATACCTTACGTCCATACAGTAGACAGTCTAACGGAAGAACCTTTCGAACGGAAAATGCAGTCAAATTCAAATTTCTCTTCATGCGTTACATAAATGATGGACATTAGGCAGCGCTCTCAGGAAAATGAAATATTCACAGACGTAGTTTTTATTTTTTGATATATATATATATATTTTTTTTTAATTTCACCTTTTGAAACTTTTGAACTTTGCACGTTGTAATATTTATTCTAATTATTTTTAAAAAATTCAAAATAAAATATATGTGCATAACATTTATCTGTAAATATACAGTACTGGCTAAATTTACTCTATATATATATATTTTTTTTTCAAATAATACTTTTTTTTTGACTAATTGAGGTTTTCTCTGCGTTAAATATAGACCTTTCCATTTTATGACACCTATATATTATCTGCATATGGGCATATTACCTTCATCAACTAGCATGTTTATTAACAAACTGCAACAGGTGTAAGTTTTGACAAACTGAAATTTTAAAATATTTTTCCAGTGATAAAAAGGGCCCTATTTCTTAGCCAATTATTATTATTATTATTTTTAAAATCAGTTATTGCTATATTTAAAAAATGTCTAACCTTAGGGTGACCATATTACCTACAGATACCTTACGTTCATACAGTAGACAGTCTAACGGAAGAACCTTTCGAACGGAAAATGCAGTCAAATTCAAATTTCTCTTCATGCGTTACATAAACGATGGACATTAGGCAGCGCTCTCAGGAAAATGAAATATTCACAGACGTAGTTTTTGATTTTTCACATTTTTTTTTTTAATTTCACCTTTTGAAACTTTTGAACTTTGCACGTTGTAATATTTATTCAAATTAGTTTTTAAAAAATCAAAATAAAATATATGTGCATAACATTTATCTATAAATATACAGTACTGGCTAAATTTACTCTCTCTATATATATATTATTTTCAAATAATACTTTTTTTTTGACTAATTGAGGTTTTCTCTGCGTTAAATATAGACCTTTCCATTTTATGACACCTATATATTACCTGCATATGGCCATATTACCTTCATCAACTAGCATGTTTATTAACAAACTGCAACAGGTGTAAGTTTTGACAAACTGAAATTTTAAAATATTTTTCCAGTGATAAAAAGGGCCCTATATCTTAGCCAATTATTATTATTATTAATTTTAAAATCAGTTATTACTACATTTAAAAATGTCTAACCTTAGGGTGACCATATTACCTACAGATACCTTACGTCCATACAGTAGACAGTCTAACGGAAGAACCTTTCGAACGGAAAATGCAGTCAAATTCAAATTTCTCTTCATGCGTTACATAAACGATGGACATTAGGCAGCGCTCTAAGAAAAATGAAGTATTCACAGACAGATTTTGATTTTTGACATTTTTTTTTAAATTTCAGCTTTTGAGACTTTTGAACTTGGCACGTTGTATTTTTTATTCTAATTAGTTTTAAAAAATTCAAAATAAAATATGCGTGCATAATATTTATCTATAAATATACAGTACTGGCTAAATTTACTCTATATATATTTTTTTTTATTTTTTATTTTTATTTTTAAAATTTATTTTTGACTAATTGGTGTTTTCTCTGCGTTAAATATAGACCTTTCCATTTTATGACACCTATATATTACCTGCATATCGGCATATTACCTTCATCAACTAGCATGTTTTTTAACAAACTGCAACAGGTGTAAGTTTTGACAAACTTAAATTTAAAAATATTTTTCCAGTGATAAAAAGGGCCCTCTTTCTTAGCCAATTATTATTTTTTTTTAAATCAGTTATTGCTATATTTAAAGAATATCTAACCTTAGGGTGACCATATTACCTACAGATACCTTACGTTCATACAGTAGACAGTCTAACGGAAGAACCTTTCGAACGGAAAATGCAGTCAAATTCAAATTTCGCTTCATGCGTTACATAAACGATGGACATTAGGCAGCGCTCTAAGGAAAATTAGGTATTCACAGACGTAGTTTTTGATTTTTGACATTTTTTTTTATTTCACCTTTTGAAACTTTTGAACTTGGCACGTTGTATTTTTTTATTCTAATTAGTTTAAAAAAATTCAAAATAAAATATGTGTGCATAATATTTATCTATAAATATACAGTACTGGCTAAATTTACTCTATATATATATTTTTTATTTTTTTTTAATTAAAAAAAATTTTTTTTGACTAATTGGTGTTTTCTCTGCGTTAAATATAGACATTTCCATTTTATGACACCTAATTATTACCTGCATATGGGCATATTAGCTTCATCAACTAGCATGTTTTTTAACAAACTGCAACAGGTGTAAGTTTTGACAAACTTAAATTTTAAAATATTTTTCCATTTATAAAAAGGGCCCTCTTTCTTAGCCAATTATTATTATTTTTAAATCAGTTATTGCTATATTTAAAAAATGTCTAACCTTAGGGTGACCATATTACCTACAGATACCTTACGTTCATACAGTAGACAGTCTAACGGAAGAACCTTTCGAACGGAAAATGCAGTCAAATTCAAATTTCTCTTCATGCGTTACATAAACGATGGACATTAGGCAGCGCTCTCAGGAAAATGAAATATTCACAGACGTAGTTTTTGATTTTTGACATTTTTTTTTTTAATTTCACCTTTTGAAACTTTTGAACTTGGCACGTTGTAATATTTATTCTAATTAGTTTTAAAAAATTCAAAATAAAATATACGTGCATAACATTTATCTATAAATATACAGTACTGGCTAAATATACTCTATATTTTTTTTTTTCAAAATAATCTTTTTTTTGATTAATTGGGGTTTTCTCTGCGTTAAATATAGACCTTTCCATTTTATGACACCTATATATTACCTGCATATGGGCATATTACCTTCATCAACTAGCATGTTTATTAACAAATTGCAACAGGTGTAAGTTTTGACAAACTTAAATTTTCAAATATTTTTCCAGTGATAAAAAGGGCCCTCTTTCTTAGCCAATTATTATTTTTTTTTTAAATCAGTTATTACTACATTTAAAAATGTCTAACCTTAGGGTGACCATATCACTTACAGATACCTTACGTTCATACAGTAGACAGTCTAACGGAAGAACCTTTCGAACGGAAAATGCAGTCAAATTCAAATTTCTCTTCATGCGTTACATAAACGATGGACATTAGGCAGCGCTCTAAGGAAAATGAAGTATTCACAGACGTAGTTTTTGATTTTTGACATTTTTTTTAATTTCACCTTTTGAAACTTTTGAACTTGGCACGTTGTATTTTTTATTCTAATTAGTTTTAAAAAATTCAAAATAAAATATGTGTGCATAATATTTATCTATAAATATACAGTACTAGCTAAATTTACTCTATATATTTATTATTATTATTTTTAAATTTTTAAATTTTTTTTTGACTAATTGGTGTTTTCTCTGCATTAAATATAGACACCTTTCCATTTTATGACACCTATATATTACCTGCATATGTGCATATTACCTTCATCAACTAGCATGTTTATTAACAAACTGCAACAGGTGTAAGTTTTGACAAACTTAAATTTTAAAATATTTTTCCAGTGATAAAAAGGGCCCTATTTCTTAGCCAATTATTATTATTATTATTTTTAAAATCAGTTATTACTACATTTAAAAATGTCTAACCTTAGGGTGACCATATTACATACAGATACCTTACGTCCATACAGTAGACAGTCTAACGGAAGAACCTTTCGAACGGAAAATGCAGTCAAATTCAAATTTCTCTCAATGCGTTACATAAACGATGGACATTAGGCAGCGCTCTAAGGAAAATGGAGTATTCACAGACAGATTTTGATTTTTGACATTTTTTTTAAATTTCAGCTTTTGAGACGTTTGAACTTGGCACGTTGTATTTTTTATTCTAATTAGTTTAAAAAAATTCAAAATAAAATATGTGTGCATAATATTTATCTATAAATATACAGTACTGGCTAAATTTACTCTCTATATATATTTTTTATTTTTTTTTAAATTAAAAAAATTTTTTTTTGACTAATTGGTGTTTTCTCTGCGTTAAATATAGACATTTCCATTTTATGACACCTAATTATTACCTGCATATGGGCATATTAGCTTCATCAACTAGCATGTTTTTTAACAAACTGCAACAGGTGTAAGTTTTGAAAAACTTAAATTTTAAAATATTTTTCCAGTTATAAAAAGGGCCCTCTTTCTTAGCCAATTATTATTATTTTTTTAAATCAGTTATTGCTATATTTAAAAAATGTCTAACCTTAGGGTGACCATATTACCTACAGATACCTTACGTTCATACAGTAGACAGTCTAACGGAAGAACCTTTCGAACGGAAAATGCAGTCAAATTCAAATTTCTCTTCATGCGTTACATAAACGATGGACATTAGGCAGCGCTCTCAGGAAAATGAAATATTCACAGACGTAGTTTTTGATTTTTGATATATATATTTTTTTAATTTCACCTTTTGAAACTTTTGAACTTTGCACGTTGTAATATTTATTCTAATTATTTTTAAAAAATTCAAAATAAAATATATGTGCATAACATTTATCTATAAATATACAGTACTGGCTAAATTTACTCTATATATATATATATATTTTTTCAAATAATACTTTTTTTTTGACTAATTGAGGTTTTCTCTGCGTTAAATATAGACCTTTCCATTTTATGACACCTATATATTATCTGCATATGGGCATATTACCTTCATCAACTAGCATGTTTATTAACAAACTGCAACAGGTGTAAGTTTTGACAAACTGAAATTTTAAAATATTTTTCCAGTGATAAAAAGGGCCCTATTTCTTAGCCAATTATTATTATTATTATTTTTAAAATCAGTTATTGCTATATTTAAAAAATGTCTAACCTTAGGGTGACCATATTACCTACAGATACCTTACGTTCATACAGTAGACAGTCTAACGGAAGAACCTTTCGAACGGAAAATGCAGTCAAATTCAAATTTCTCTTCATGCGTTACATAAACGATGGACATTAGGCAGCGCTCTCAGGAAAATGAAATATTCACAGACGTAGTTTTTGATTTTTCACATTTTTTTTTTTAATTTCACCTTTTGAAACTTTTGAACTTTGCACGTTGTAATATTTATTCAAATTAGTTTTTAAAAAATCAAAATAAAATATATGTGCATAACATTTATCTATAAATATACAGTACTGGCTAAATTTACTCTCTCTATATATATATTTTTTTCAAATAATACTTTTTTTTTGACTAATTGAGGTTTTCTCTGCGTTAAATATAGACCTTTCCATTTTATGACACCTATATATTACCTGCATATGGCCATATTACCTTCATCAACTAGCATGTTTATTAACAAACTGCAACAGGTGTAAGTTTTGACAAACTGAAATTTTAAAATATTTTTCCAGTGATAAAAAGGGCCCTATATCTTAGCCAATTATTATTATTATTAATTTTAAAATCAGTTATTACTACATTTAAAAATGTCTAACCTTAGGGTGACCATATTACCTACAGATACCTTACGTCCATACAGTAGACAGTCTAACGGAAGAACCTTTCGAACGGAAAATGCAGTCAAATTCAAATTTCTCTTCATGCGTTACATAAATGATGGACATTAGGCAGCGCTCTCAGGAAAATGAAATATTCACAGACGTAGTTTTTATTTTTTGATATATATATATATATTTTTTTTTAATTTCACCTTTTGAAACTTTTGAACTTTGCACGTTGTAATATTTATTCTAATTATTTTTAAAAAATTCAAAATAAAATATATGTGCATAACATTTATCTGTAAATATACAGTACTGGCTAAATTTACTCTATATATATATATTTTTTTTTCAAATAATACTTTTTTTTTGACTAATTGAGGTTTTCTCTGCGTTAAATATAGACCTTTCCATTTTATGACACCTATATATTATCTGCATATGGGCATATTACCTTCATCAACTAGCATGTTTATTAACAAACTGCAACAGGTGTAAGTTTTGACAAACTGAAATTTTAAAATATTTTTCCAGTGATAAAAAGGGCCCTATTTCTTAGCCAATTATTATTATTATTATTTTTAAAATCAGTTATTGCTATATTTAAAAAATGTCTAACCTTAAGGTGACCATATTACCTACAGATACCTTACGTTCATACAGTAGACAGTCTAACGGAAGAACCTTTCGAACGGAAAATGCAGTCAAATTCAAATTTCTCTTCATGCGTTACATAAACGATGGACATTAGGCAGCGCTCTCAGGAAAATGAAATATTCACAGACGTAGTTTTTGATTTTTCACATTTTTTTTTTTAATTTCACCTTTTGAAACTTTTGAACTTTGCACGTTGTAATATTTATTCAAATTAGTTTTTAAAAAATCAAAATAAAATATATGTGCATAACATTTATCTATAAATATACAGTACTGGCTAAATTTACTCTCTCTATATATATATTATTTTCAAATAATACTTTTTTTTTGACTAATTGAGGTTTTCTCTGCGTTAAATATAGACCTTTCCATTTTATGACACCTATATATTACCTGCATATGGCCATATTACCTTCATCAACTAGCATGTTTATTAACAAACTGCAACAGGTGTAAGTTTTGACAAACTGAAATTTTAAAATATTTTTCCAGTGAT
Source organism: Maratus michaelseni (assembly GCA_963931845.1). Lineage (NCBI taxonomy): Eukaryota > Metazoa > Arthropoda > Arachnida > Araneae > Salticidae > Maratus > Maratus michaelseni. Next base: position 84,868,606 of record OZ007593.1, read on the forward strand.
AAAAAGAGCCCTATATCTTAGCCAATTATTATTATTATTAATTTTAAAATCAGTTATTACTACATTTAAAAATGTCTAACCTTAGGGTGACCATATTACCTACAGATACCTTACGTCCATACAGTAGACAGTCTAACGGAAGAACCTTTCGAACGGAAAATGCAGTCAAATTCAAATTTCTCTTCATGCGTTACATAAATGATGGACATTAGGCAGCGCTCTCAGGAAAATGAAATATTCACAGACGTAGTTTTTGATTTTTGATATATATATATATATTTTTTTTTTTTATTTCACCTTTTGAAACTTTTGAACTTTGCACGTTGTAATATTTATTCTAATTATTTTTAAAAAATTCAAAATAAAATATATGTGCATAACATTTATCTATAAATATACAGTACTGGCTAAATTTACTCTATATATATATATATATATTTTTTTTTCAAATAATACTTTTTTTTTGAATAATTGAGGTTTTCTCTGCGTTAAATATAGACCTTTCCATTTTATGACACCTATATATTACCTGCATATGGGCATATTACCTTCATCAACTAGCATGTTTATTAACAAACTGCAACAGGTGTAAGTTTTGACAAACTGAAATTTTAAAATATTTTTCCAGTGATAAAAAGGGCCCTATTTCTTAGCCAATTATTATTATTATTATTTTTAAAATCAGTTATTGCTATATTTAAAAAATGTCTAACCTTAGGGTGACCATATTACCTACAGATACCTTACGTTCATACAGTAGACAGTCTAACGGAAGAACCTTTCGAACGGAAAATGCAGTCAAATTCAAATTTCTCTTCATGCGTTACATAAACGATGGACATTAGGCAGCGCTCTCAGGAAAATGAAATATTCACAGACGTAGTTTTTGATTTTTCACATTTTTTTTTTTAATTTCACCTTTTGAAACTTTTGAACTTTGCACGTTGTAATATTTATTCAAATTAGTTTTTAAAAAATCAAAATAAAATATATGTGCATAACATTTATCTATAAATATACAGTACTGGCTAAATTTACTCTCTCTATATATATATTTTTTTCAAATAATACTTTTTTTTTGACTAATTGAGGTTTTCTCTGCGTTAAATATAGACCTTTCCATTTTATGACACCTATATATTACCTGCATATGGCCATATTACCTTCATCAACTAGCATGTTTATTAACAAACTGCAACAGGTGTAAGTTTTGACAAACTGAAATTTTAAAATATTTTTCCAGTGATAAAAAGGGCCCTATATCTTAGCCAATTATTATTATTATTAATTTTAAAATCAGTTATTACTACATTTAAAAATGTCTAACCTTAGGGTGACCATATTACCTACAGATACCTTACGTCCATACAGTAGACAGTCTAACGGAAGAACCTTTCGAACGGAAAATGCAGTCAAATTCAAATTTCTCTTCATGCGTTACATAAATGATGGACATTAGGCAGCGCTCTCAGGAAAATGAAATATTCACAGACGTAGTTTTTGATTTTTGATATATATATATATATTTTTTTTTAATTTCACCTTTTGAAACTTTTGAACTTTGCACGTTGTAATATTTATTCTAATTATTTTTAAAAAATTCAAAATAAAATATATGTGCATAACATTTATCTGTAAATATACAGTACTGGCTAAATTTACTCTATATATATATATTTTTTTTTTCAAATAATACTTTTTTTTTGACTAATTGAGGTTTTCTCTGCGTTAAATATAGACCTTTCCATTTTATGACACCTATATATTATCTGCATATGGGCATATTACCTTCATCAACTAGCATGTTTATTAACAAACTGCAACAGGTGTAAGTTTTGACAAACTGAAATTTTAAAATATTTTTCCAGTGATAAAAAGGGCCCTATTTCTTAGCCAATTATTATTATTATTATTTTTAAAATCAGTTATTGCTATATTTAAAAAATGTCTAACCTTAGGGTGACCATATTACCTACAGATACCTTACGTTCATACAGTAGACAGTCTAACGGAAGAACCTTTCGAACGGAAAATGCAGTCAAATTCAAATTTCTCTTCATGCGTTACATAAACGATGGACATTAGGCAGCGCTCTCAGGAAAATGAAATATTCACAGACGTAGTTTTTGATTTTTCACATTTTTTTTTTTAATTTCACCTTTTGAAACTTTTGAACTTTGCACGTTGTAATATTTATTCAAATTAGTTTTTAAAAAATCAAAATAAAATATATGTGCATAACATTTATCTATAAATATACAGTACTGGCTAAATTTACTCTCTCTATATATATATTATTTTCAAATAATACTTTTTTTTTGACTAATTGAGGTTTTCTCTGCGTTAAATATAGACCTTTCCATTTTATGACACCTATATATTACCTGCATATGGCCATATTACCTTCATCAACTAGCATGTTTATTAACAAACTGCAACAGGTGTAAGTTTTGACAAACTGAAATTTTAAAATATTTTTCCAGTGATAAAAAGGGCCCTATATCTTAGCCAATTATTATTATTATTAATTTTAAAATCAGTTATTACTACATTTAAAAATGTCTAACCTTAGGGTGACCATATTACCTACAGATACCTTACGTCCATACAGTAGACAGTCTAACGGAAGAACCTTTCGAACGGAAAATGCAGTCAAATTCAAATTTCTCTTCATGCGTTACATAAATGATGGACATTAGGCAGCGCTCTCAGGAAAATGAAATATTCACAGACGTAGTTTTTGATTTTTGATATATATATATATATATATATTTTTTATTTCACCTTTTGAAACTTTTGAACTTTGCACGTTGTAATATTTATTCAAATTAGTTTTTAAAAAATCAAAATAAAATATATGTGCATAACATTTATCTATAAATATACAGTACTGGCTAAATTTACTCTCTCTATATATATATTTTTTTCAAATAATACTTTTTTTTTGACTAATTGAGGTTTTCTCTGCGTTAAATATAGACCTTTCCATTTTATGACACCTATATATTACCTGCATATGGCCATATTACCTTCATCAACTAGCATGTTTATTAACAAACTGCAACAGGTGTAAGTTTTGACAAACTGAAATTTTAAAATATTTTTCCAGTGATAAAAAGGGCCCTACATCTTAGCCAATTATTATTATTATTAATTTTAAAATCAGTTATTACTACATTTAAAAATGTCTAACCTTAGGGTGACCATATTACCTACAGATACCTTACGTCCATACAGTAGACAGTCTAACGGAAGAACCTTTCGAACGGAAAATGCAGTCAAATTCAAATTTCTCTTCATGCGTTACATAAATGATGGACATTAGGCAGCGCTCTCAGGAAAATGAAATATTCACAGACGTAGTTTTTGATTTTTGATATATATATATATATATTTTTTTAATTTCACCTTTTGAAACTTTTGAACTTTGCACGTTGTAATATTTATTCTAATTATTTTTAAAAAATTCAAAATAAAATATATGTGCATAACATTTATCTGTAAATATACAGTACTGGCTAAATTTACTCTATATATATATTTTTTTTTTTCAAATAATACTTTTTTTTTGACTAATTGAGGTTTTCTCTGCGTTAAATATAGACCTTTCCATTTTATGACACCTATATATTATCTGCATATGGGCATATTACCTTCATCAACTAGCATGTTTATTAACAAACTGCAACAGGTGTAAGTTTTGACAAACTGAAATTTTAAAATATTTTTCCAGTGATAAAAAGGGCCCTATTTCTTAGCCAATTATTATTATTATTATTTTTAAAATCAGTTATTGCTATATTTAAAAAATGTCTAACCTTAGGGTGACCATATTACCTACAGATACCTTACGTTCATACAGTAGACAGTCTAACGGAAGAACCTTTCGAACGGAAAATGCAGTCAAATTCAAATTTCTCTTCATGCGTTACATAAACGATGGACATTAGGCAGCGCTCTCAGGAAAATGAAATATTCACAGACGTAGTTTTTGATTTTTCACATTTTTTTTTTTAATTTCACCTTTTGAAACTTTTGAACTTTGCACGTTGTAATATTTATTCAAATTAGTTTTTAAAAAATCAAAATAAAATATATGTGCATAACATTTATCTATAAATATACAGTACTGGCTAAATTTACTCTCTCTATATATATATTATTTTCAAATAATACTTTTTTTTTGACTAATTGAGGTTTTCTCTGCGTTAAATATAGACCTTTCCATTTTATGACACCTATATATTACCTGCATATGGCCATATTACCTTCATCAACTAGCATGTTTATTAACAAACTGCAACAGGTGTAAGTTTTGACAAACTGAAATTTTAAAATATTTTTCCAGTGATAAAAAGGGCCCTATATCTTAGCCAATTATTATTATTATTAATTTTAAAATCAGTTATTACTACATTTAAAAATGTCTAACCTTAGGGTGACCATATTACCTACAGATACCTTACGTCCATACAGTAGACAGTCTAACGGAAGAACCTTTCGAACGGAAAATGCAGTCAAATTCAAATTTCTCTTCATGCGTTACATAAATGATGGACATTAGGCAGCGCTCTCAGGAAAATGAAATATTCACAGACGTAGTTTTTGATTTTTGATATATATATATATATATTTTTTTTTTATTTCACCTTTTGAAACTTTTGAACTTTGCACGTTGTAATATTTATTCTAATTATTTTTAAAAAATTCAAAATAAAATATATGTGCATAACATTTATCTATAAATATACAGTACTGGCTAAATTTACTCTATATATATATATATATATATTTTTTTTTCAAATAATACTTTTTTTTTGAATAATTGAGGTTTTCTCTGCGTTAAATATAGACCTTTCCATTTTATGACACCTATATATTACCTGCATATGGGCATATTACCTTCATCAACTAGCATGTTTATTAACAAACTGCAACAGGTGTAAGTTTTGACAAACTGAAATTTTAAAATATTTTTCCAGTGATAAAAAGGGCCCTATTTCTTAGCCAATTATTATTATTATTATTTTTAAAATCAGTTATTGCTATATTTAAAAAATGTCTAACCTTAGGGTGACCATATTACCTACAGATACCTTACGTTCATACAGTAGACAGTCTAACGGAAGAACCTTTCGAACGGAAAATGCAGTCAAATTCAAATTTCTCTTCATGCGTTACATAAACGATGGACATTAGGCAGCGCTCTCAGGAAAATGAAATATTCACAGACGTAGTTTTTGATTTTTCACATTTTTTTTTTTAATTTCACCTTTTGAAACTTTTGAACTTTGCACGTTGTAATATTTATTCAAATTAGTTTTTAAAAAATCAAAATAAAATATATGTGCATAACATTTATCTATAAATATACAGTACTGGCTAAATTTACTCTCTCTCTATATATATTTTTTTCAAATAATACTTTTTTTTTGACTAATTGAGGTTTTCTCTGCGTTAAATATAGACCTTTCCATTTTATGACACCTATATATTACCTGCATATGGCCATATTACCTTCATCAACTAGCATGTTTATTAACAAACTGCAACAGGTGTAAGTTTTGACAAACTGAAATTTTAAAATATTTTTCCAGTGATAAAAAGGGCCCTATATCTTAGCCAATTATTATTATTATTAATTTTAAAATCAGTTATTACTACATTTAAAAATGTCTAACCTTAGGGTGACCATATTACCTACAGATACCTTACGTCCATACAGTAGACAGTCTAACGGAAGAACCTTTCGAACGGAAAATGCAGTCAAATTCAAATTTCTCTTCATGCGTTACATAAATGATGGACATTAGGCAGCGCTCTCAGGAAAATGAAATATTCACAGACGTAGTTTTTGATTTTTGATATATATATATATATTTTTTTTTAATTTCACCTTTTGAAACTTTTGAACTTTGCACGTTGTAATATTTATTCTAATTATTTTTAAAAAATTCAAAATAAAATATATGTGCATAACATTTATCTGTAAATATACAGTACTGGCTAAATTTACTCTATATATATATTTTTTTTTTTTCAAATAATACTTTTTTTTTGACTAATTGAGGTTTTCTCTGCGTTAAATATAGACCTTTCCATTTTATGACACCTATATATTATCTGCATATGGGCATATTACCTTCATCAACTAGCATGTTTATTAACAAACTGCAACAGGTGTAAGTTTTGACAAACTGAAATTTTAAAATATTTTTCCAGTGATAAAAAGGGCCCTATTTCTTAGCCAATTATTATTATTATTATTTTTAAAATCAGTTATTGCTATATTTAAAAAATGTCTAACCTTAGGGTGACCATATTACCTACAGATACCTTACGTTCATACAGTAGACAGTCTAACGGAAGAACCTTTCGAACGGAAAATGCAGTCAAATTCAAATTTCTCTTCATGCGTTACATAAACGATGGACATTAGGCAGCGCTCTCAGGAAAATGAAATATTCACAGACGTAGTTTTTGATTTTTCACATTTTTTTTTTTAATTTCACCTTTTGAAACTTTTGAACTTTGCACGTTGTAATATTTATTCAAATTAGTTTTTAAAAAATCAAAATAAAATATATGTGCATAACATTTATCTATAAATATACAGTACTGGCTAAATTTACTCTCTCTATATATATATTATTTTCAAATAATACTTTTTTTTTGACTAATTGAGGTTTTCTCTGCGTTAAATATAGACCTTTCCATTTTATGACACCTATATATTACCTGCATATGGCCATATTACCTTCATCAACTAGCATGTTTATTAACAAACTGCAACAGGTGTAAGTTTTGACAAACTGAAATTTTAAAATATTTTTCCAGTGATAAAAAGGGCCCTATATCTTAGCCAATTATTATTATTATTAATTTTAAAATCAGTTATTACTACATTTAAAAATGTCTAACCTTAGGGTGACCATATTACCTACAGATACCTTACGTCCATACAGTAGACAGTCTAACGGAAGAACCTTTCGAACGGAAAATGCAGTCAAATTCAAATTTCTCTTCATGCGTTACATAAATGATGGACATTAGGCAGCGCTCTCAGGAAAATGAAATATTCACAGACGTAGTTTTTGATTTTTGATATATATATATATATATTTTTTTTTTATTTCACCTTTTGAAACTTTTGAACTTTGCACGTTGTAATATTTATTCTAATTATTTTTAAAAAATTCAAAATAAAATATATGTGCATAACATTTATCTATAAATATACAGTACTGGCTAAATTTACTCTATATATATATATATATTTTTTTTTTTCAAATAATACTTTTTTTTTGAATAATTGAGGTTTTCTCTGCGTTAAATATAGACCTTTCCATTTTATGACACCTATATATTACCTGCATATGGGCATATTACCTTCATCAACTAGCATGTTTATTAACAAACTGCAACAGGTGTAAGTTTTGACAAACTGAAATTTTAAAATATTTTTCCAGTGATAAAAAGGGCCCTATTTCTTAGCCAATTATTATTATTATTATTTTTAAAATCAGTTATTGCTATATTTAAAAAATGTCTAACCTTAGGGTGACCATATTACCTACAGATACCTTACGTTCATACAGTAGACAGTCTAACGGAAGAACCTTTCGAACGGAAAATGCAGTCAAATTCAAATTTCTCTTCATGCGTTACATAAACGATGGACATTAGGCAGCGCTCTCAGGAAAATGAAATATTCACAGACGTAGTTTTTGATTTTTCACTTTTTTTTTTTTTTAAATTTCACCTTTTGAAACTTTTGAACTTTGCACGTTGTAATATTTATTCTAATTAGTTTTAAAAAATTCAAAATAAAATATATGTGCATAACATTTATCTATAAATATACAGTACTGGCTAAATTTACTCTATATATATATATATATTTTTTCAAATAATACTTTTTTTTTGACTAATTGAGGTTTTCTCTGCGTTAAATATAGACCTTTCCATTTTATGACACCTATATATTATCTGCATATGGGCATATTACCTTCATCAACTAGCATGTTTATTAACAAACTGCAACAGGTGTAAGTTTTGACAAACTGAAATTTTAAAATATTTTTCCAGTGATAAAAAGGGCCCTATTTCTTAGCCAATTATTATTATTATTATTTTTAAAATCAGTTATTGCTATATTTAAAAAATGTCTAACCTTAGGGTGACCATATTACCTACAGATACCTTACGTTCATACAGTAGACAGTCTAACGGAAGAACCTTTCGAACGGAAAATGCAGTCAAATTCAAATTTCTCTTCATGCGTTACATAAACGATGGACATTAGGCAGCGCTCTCAGGAAAATGAAATATTCACAGACGTAGTTTTTGATTTTTCACATTTTTTTTTTTAATTTCACCTTTTGAAACTTTTGAACTTTGCACGTTGTAATATTTATTCAAATTAGTTTTTAAAAAATCAAAATAAAATATATGTGCATAACATTTATCTATAAATATACAGTACTGGCTAAATTTACTCTCTCTATATATATATTTTTTTCAAATAATACTTTTTTTTTGACTAATTGAGGTTTTCTCTGCGTTAAATATAGACCTTTCCATTTTATGACACCTATATATTACCTGCATATGGCCATATTACCTTCATCAACTAGCATGTTTATTAACAAACTGCAACAGGTGTAAGTTTTGACAAACTGAAATTTTAAAATATTTTTCCAGTGATAAAAAGGGCCCTATATCTTAGCCAATTATTATTATTATTAATTTTAAAATCAGTTATTACTACATTTAAAAATGTCTAACCTTAGGGTGACCATATTACCTACAGATACCTTACGTCCATACAGTAGACAGTCTAACGGAAGAACCTTTCGAACGGAAAATGCAGTCAAATTCAAATTTCTCTTCATGCGTTACATAAATGATGGACATTAGGCAGCGCTCTCAGGAAAATGAAATATTCACAGACGTAGTTTTTGATTTTTGATATATATATATATATTTTTTTTTAATTTCACCTTTTGAAACTTTTGAACTTTGCACGTTGTAATATTTATTCTAATTATTTTTAAAAAATTCAAAATAAAATATATGTGCATAACATTTATCTGTAAATATACAGTACTGGCTAAATTTACTCTATATATATATATATATTTTTTTTCAAATAATACTTTTTTTTTGACTAATTGAGGTTTTCTCTGCGTTAAATATAGACCTTTCCATTTTATGACACCTATATATTACCTGCATATGGGCATATTACCTTCATCAACTAGCATGTTTATTAACAAACTGCAACAGGTGTAAGTTTTGACAAACTGAAATTTTAAAATATTTTTCCAGTGATAAAAAGGGCCCTATATCTTAGCCAATTATTATTATTATTAATTTTAAAATCAGTTATTACTACATTTAAAAATGTCTAACCTTAGGGTGACCATATTACCTACAGATACCTTACGTCCATACAGTAGACAGTCTAACGGAAGAACCTTTCGAACGGAAAATGCAGTCAAATTCAAATTTCTCTTCATGCGTTACATAAATGATGGACATTAGGCAGCGCTCTCAGGAAAATGAAATATTCACAGACGTAGTTTTTGATTTTTGATATATATATATATATTTTTTTTTTTATTTCACCTTTTGAAACTTTTGAACTTTGCACGTTGTAATATTTATTCTAATTATTTTTAAAAAATTCAAAATAAAATATATGTGCATAACATTTATCTATAAATATACAGTACTGGCTAAATTTACTCTATATATATATATATATATTTTTTTTTTCAAATAATACTTTTTTTTTGAATAATTGAGGTTTTCTCTGCGTTAAATATAGACCTTTCCATTTTATGACACCTATATATTACCTGCATATGGGCATATTACCTTCATCAACTAGCATGTTTATTAACAAACTGCAACAGGTGTAAGTTTTGACAAACTGAAATTTTAAAATATTTTTCCAGTGATAAAAAGGGCCCTATTTCTTAGCCAATTATTATTATTATTATTTTTAAAATCAGTTATTGCTATATTTAAAAAATGTCTAACCTTAGGGTGACCATATTACCTACAGATACCTTACGTTCATACAGTAGACAGTCTAACGGAAGAACCTTTCGAACGGAAAATGCAGTCAAATTCAAATTTCTCTTCATGCGTTACATAAACGATGGACATTAGGCAGCGCTCTCAGGAAAATGAAATATTCACAGACGTAGTTTTTGATTTTTCACATTTTTTTTTTTAAATTTCACCTTTTGAAACTTTTGAACTTTGCACGTTGTAATATTTATTCTAATTAGTTTTAAAAAATTCAAAATAAAATATATGTGCATAACATTTATCTATAAATATACAGTACTGGCTAAATTTACTCTCTCTATATATATATATTTTTCAAATAATACTTTTTTTTTGACTAATTGAGGTTTTCTCTGCGTTAAATATAGACCTTTCCATTTTATGACACCTATATATTACCTGCATATGGGCATATTACCTTCATCAACTAGCATGTTTATTAACAAACTGCAACAGGTGTAAGTTTTGACAAACTGAAATTTTAAAATATTTTTCCAGTGATAAAAAGGGCCCTATATCTTAGCCAATTATTATTATTATTATTTTTAAAATCAGTTATTACTACATTTAAAAATGTCTAACCTTAGGGCGACCATATTACCTACAGATACCTTACGTCCATACAGTAGACAGTCTAACGGAAGAACCTTTCGAACGGAAAATGCAGTCAAATTCAAATTTCTCTTCATGCGTTACATAAACGATGGACATTAGGCAGCGCTCTAAGGAAAATGGAGTATTCACAGACAGATTTTGATTTTTGACATTTTTTTTTTATTTCAGCTTTTGAGACTTTTGAACTTGGCACGTTGTATTTTTTATTCTAATTAGTTTAAAAAAATTCAAAATAAAATATGTGTGCATAATATTTATCTATAAATATACAGTACTGGCTAAATTTACTCTATATATATATATATACTTTTTTCTTAAATTAAAAAAAATTTTTTTTTGACTAATTGGTGTTTTCTCTGCGTTAAATATAGACATTTCCATTTTATGACACCTAATTATTACCTGCATATGGGCATATTAGCTTCATCAACTAGCATGTTTTTTTAACAAACTGCAACAGGTGTAAGTTTTGACAAACTTAAATTTTAAAATATTTTTCCAGTTATAAAAAGGGCCCTCTTTCTTAGCCAATTATTATTATTTTTTTTAAATCAGTTATTGCTATATTTAAAAAATGTCTAACCTTAGGGTGACCATATTACCTACAGATACCTTACGTTCATACAGTAGACAGTCTAACGGAAGAAACTTTCGAACGGAAAATGCAGTCAAATTCAAATTTCTCTTCATGCGTTACATAAACGATGGACATTAGGCAGCGCTCTCAGGAAAATGAAATATTCACAGACGTAGTTTTTGATTTTTCACATTTTTTTTTTTTTTAAATTTCACCTTTTGAAACTTTTGAACTTTGCACGTTGTAATATTTATTCTAATTAGTTTTAAAAAATTCAAAATAAAATATATGTGCATAACATTTATCTATAAATATACAGTACTGGCTAAATTTACTCTCTCTATATATATATTTTTTCAAATAATACTTTTTTTTGACTAATTGAGGTTTTCTCTGCGTTAAATATAGACCTTTCCATTTTATAACACCTATATATTACCTTCATCAACTAGCATGTTTATTAACAAACTGCAACAGGTGTAAATTTTGACAAACTTAAATTTTAAAATATTTTTCCAGTTATAAAAAGGGCCCTCTTTCTTAGCCAATTATTATTATTATTTTTAAATCAGTTATTGCTATATTTAAAAAATGTCTAACCTTAGGGTGACCATATTACCTACAGATACCTTACGTTCATACAGTAGACAGTCTAACGGAAGAACCTTTCGAACGGAAAATGCAGTCAAATTCAAATTTCTCTTCATGCGTTACATAAACGATGGACATTAGGCAGCGCTCTAAGGAAAATGAAGTATTCACAGACGTAGTTTTTGATTTTTGACATTTTTTTTAATTTCACCTTTTGAAACTTTTGAACTTGGCACGTTGTAATATTTATTCTAATTATTTTTAAAAAATTCAAAATAAAATATATGTGCATAACATTTATCTATAAATATACAGTACTGGCTAAATTTACTCTATATATATATTTTTTTTTTTTTCAAATAATACTTTTTTTTTGACTAATTGAGGTTTTCTCTGCGTTAAATATAGACCTTTCCATTTTATGACACCTATATATTACCTGCATATGGGCATATTACCTTCATCAACTAGCATGTTTATTAACAAACTGCAACAGGTGTAAGTTTTGACAAACTGAAATTTTAAAATATTTTTCCAGTGATAAAAAAGGCCCTATTTCTTAGCCAATTATTATTATTATTATTTTTAAAATCAGTTATTGCTATATTTAAAAAATGTCTAACCTTAGGGTGAGCATATTACCTACAGATACCTTACGTTCATACAGTAGACAGTCTAACGGAAGAACCTTTCGAACGGAAAATGCAGTCAAATTCAAATTTATCTTCATGCGTTACATAAACGATGGACATTAGGCAGCGCTCTCAGGAAAATGAAATATTCACAGACGTAGTTTTTGATTTTTCACATTTTTTTTTTAAATTTCACCTTTTGAAACTTTTGAACTTTGCACGTTGTAATATTTATTCAAATTAGTTTTAAAAAAATCAAAATAAAATATATGTGCATAACATTTATCTATAAATATACAGTACTGGCTAAATTTACTCTCTCTATATATATATTTTTTTCAAATAATACTTTTTTTTTGACTAATTGAGGTTTTCTCTGCGTTAAATATAGACCTTTCCATTTTATGACACCTATATATTACCTGCATATGGCCATATTACCTTCATCAACTAGCATGTTTATTAACAAACTGCAACAGGTGTAAGTTTTGACAAACTGAAATTTTAAAATATTTTTCCAGTGATAAAAAGGGCCCTATATCTTAGCCAATTATTATTATTATTAATTTTAAAATCAGTTATTACTACATTTAAAAATGTCTAACCTTAGGGTGACCATATTACCTACAGATACCTTACGTCCATACAGTAGACAGTCTAACGGAAGAACCTTTCGAACGGAAAATGCAGTCAAATTCAAATTTCTCTTCATGCGTTACATAAATGATGGACATTAGGCAGCGCTCTCAGGAAAATGAAATATTCACAGACGTAGTTTTTGATTTTTGATATATATATATATATATTTTTTTAATTTCACCTTTTGAAACTTTTGAACTTTGCACGTTGTAATATTTATTCTAATTATTTTTAAAAAATTCAAAATAAAATATATGTGCATAACATTTATCTATAAATATACAGTACTGGCTAAATTTACTCTCTCTATATATATATATATTTTTTTTCAAATAATACTTTTTTTTGACTAATTGAGGTTTTCTCTGCGTTAAATATAGACCTTTCCATTTTATGACACCTATATATTACCTGCATATGGGCATATTACCTTCATCAACTAGCATGTTTATTAACAAACTGCAACAGGTGTAAGTTTTGACAAACTGAAATTTTAAAATATTTTTCCAGTGATAAAAAGGGCCCTATTTCTTAGCCAATTATTATTATTATTATTTTTAAAATCAGTTATTGCTATATTTAAAAAATGTCTAACCTTAGGGTGACCATATTACCTACAGATACCTTACGTTCATACAGTAGACAGTCTAACGGAAGAACCTTTCGAACGGAAAATGCAGTCAAATTCAAATTTCTCTTCATGCGTTACATAAACGATGGACATTAGGCAGCGCTCTCAGGAAAATGAAATATTCACAGACGTAGTTTTTGATTTTTCACATTTTTTTTTTTTAAATTTCACCTTTTGAAACTTTTGAACTTTGCACGTTGTAATATTTATTCTAATTAGTTTTAAAAAATTCAAAATAAAATATATGTGCATAACATTTATCTATAAATATACAGTACTGGCTAAATTTACTCTCTCTCTATATATATTTTTTTCAAATAATACTTTTTTTTTGACTAATTGAGGTTTTCTCTGCGTTAAATATAGACCTTTCCATTTTATGACACCTATATATTACCTGCATATGGGCATATTACCTTCATCAACTAGCATGTTTATTAACAAACTGCAACAGGTGTAAGTTTTGACAAACTGAAATTTTAAAATATTTTTCCAGTGATAAAAAGGGCCCTCTTTCTTAGCCAATTATTATTATTTTTTTTTTAAATCAGTTATTACTACATTTAAAAATGTCTAACCTTAGGGTGACCATATCACCTACATATACCTTACGTTCATACAGTAGACAGTCTAACGGAAGAACCTTTCGAACGGAAAATGCAGTCAAATTCAAATTTCTCTTCATGCGTTACATAAACGATGGACATTAGGCAGCGCTCTAAGGAAAATGAAGTATTCACAGACGTAGTTTTTGATTTTTGACATTTTTTTTTAATTTCACCTTTTGAAACTTTTGAACTTGGCACGTTGTATTTTTTATTCTAATTAGTTTAAAAAAATTCAAAATAAAATATGTGTGCATAATATTTATCTATAAATATACAGTACTAGCTAAATTTACTCTATATATTTTTTATTATTATTTTTAAATTTTTTAATTTTTTTTGACTAATTGGTGTTTTCTCTGCATTAAATATAGACCTTTCCATTTTATGACACCTATATATTACCTGCATATGGGCATATTACCTTCATCAACTAGCATGTTTATTAACAAACTGCAACAGGTGTAAGTTTTGACAAACTTAAATTTTAAAATATTTTTCCAGTGATAAAAAGGGCCCTCTTTCTTAGCCAATTATTATTTTTTTTTTTTAAATCAGTTATTACTACATTTAAAAATGTCTAACCTTAGGGTGACCATATCACCTACAGATACCTTACGTTCATACAGTAGGCAGTCTAACGGAAGAACCTTTCGAACGTAAAATGCAGTCAAATTGAAATTTCTCTTCATGCGTTACATAAACCATGGATATTAGGCAGCGCTCTCAGGAAAATGAAGTATTCACAGACGTAGTTTTTGATTTTTGACATTTTTTTTTTAATTTCACCTTTTGAAACTTTTGAACTTGGCATGTTGTATTTTTTATTCTAATTATTTAAAAAAAATCAAAATAAAATATATGTGCATAATATTTATCTATAAATATACAGTACTGGCCAAAAATGCGGAAAACTTTTTTTGAAAATGTGTATTTTTGTAGTTTCATGCTTCATAACACCACTCTCTCTTTAAGTAATATCATATATTTATATACCAATTGAAATATAATTAAATAAAAATTGAAAATCAATTAATTTATTGAAGGAATGTTTTTTTAGAAGAGCAGTTATAAAGAAGAAATATAAAATATATCGAAAAAAAATTGTATAAAAATTATCTCAATGTTAGTTACTACTTAGTCTGGAAATCTTTACACTTAATTACTGCTTCACAACACCTCCGCATGGAGTGAAACAAGTTTTTTAGTTCTAAAACTGTGATATTGTGTCACCACTATTGAATTATGTTTCAATTAATTGGATTTTATTACCGTTTTCCTTCTGTGCAACAAGTTTCTTTACTCAAGTCCACAGATTTTAATTTGGTTAAGATCTGATCTATTCCCAGGTTATTCCAACAATGGAATGTAATTATCTTAATGCACAATTTAACAACATGAAATGTAGTGGAACCCTGTTGAAATGTAAATGCTTTATTTTCTTGAAAAATATCTCGCGCATAAATCTTCAGCTTGGATTGAAGTATTTCATGTATGTTTTTTTTATCCATATTCCCACTAAACACAAAATTTCTGCTCACACCTGATATCACACCTTTTAATATCATACCACACTATATCATAACTCTGATTGGATGCTACACGGTTTTGTGTAATTCAATTATGAATCAAATCTTCACCAATTTTTCTTTTTGCGTATTTTATGCCATCACTACCAAAGAGTGGGATTTTGGTCGCGTCATACAAAATGAAATTGTCCCATTTTTATGCAGTCCAGTTAAACTGAGCTTTATCCCACTTTAATGTTTGAATATTGTGTTTGGATAAAATGGCTGTTTCCGTGAAATTTTAGCATTTAAAACAAACCCTTGTAGTTTGTGTCAAATAGTCCTTGCAGTAAACATCACATTGTCTCACACCACTTCACTTTATATACATCTAGATGCTTTTCTTCTGTCACCTGTGTCTCTTAATTATACTATCATAACTTACTGTTGTACACATTTTCCTGCTATTACGGGCCAAAGATAAGAAATGCCACTGTTAGTTTTATTGCCACCAGTTTACGTTTTAATTTATTCATAAATCTATCTTTTTTTCGTTATAGTAATATTTTAGTACGCTTTCAAGGTGACGAGTGAACTTTTTGTGCCATTTATTTAATTTCATTATTTTTTGTATCCAATTCTATTATTAATCACATAAAACACTAAGAAATTTTCTCCTCCAAATCCCCCAAAATTCCTCCAAAACATGACAAAAAAAATGAATTCTACTGTTACCTGATTTACTGACTTCCAAAACAGGATAACAACTGGTTAGCTCTATAATCACTCGTGCTCATTGACTGCATTCCGATAGAGGGAAGCTACTTCATCCTAACATAAGCAACAGCATTGGAATTCGCATTAACATTAAAAAATAAAAATATTTTTTTTGGAAAATTTCTACAATTGAATACGAATTATATAAAAAATATATTTTTAATCCTAATAAATTTCATTTTCATATTAAGTAGATAATTATTGTTACAAAAATATGAATTATAAAGAAAATAAAAAATATATACCTACCTATTCCGAATACGTTTTTTATGTTCATTTAAGACATACAAAAGTATTTAAAAAAAAAAAACATGTGCCAAATATATTACAGAATCAGAGTGATTATTATTGAATCTTGTAGTGAAGTATAATTTTTTCATTAACATCTCTTGTTTTACTTAGTGAGATTGAAGTTCATACTGTTTTATATCGCATAAGCCGTTACATTGTTTAAGTCGCATATCGTTATATTATTAGACTCATACTATATATTTTAATATTTTTTCATGAAGCTCGACACAAAGCTTTTGATGCAAAAAAAAATAATTAATTAATTTATTAAAAAATTATCTCCACGATGTTACATTTCTCCTCAGAACCGCACAGCAGAGCTATTTAGAACGAATGAAATAATAGAAAACTTCATGAAAAAGACATTATATTGTCTTATAGCTGCATAATAGAAATAGAAACAACATAAAAAATATTCCATTTCAGTTTTGTAGTTGTTATAGTATTTCTTTGGTTATTTTTTTTGCTTAAGAAGTTAATAATTTCGTTTTAGAGAAAGAAATGTCACACTTATTGAGTTATTAATAATATATGATAAGTTGCATAATTTCTTCTAAAACACAGAATTTCTAGTAGATTTATATTCTGTAAAATACTAGTAGATTTGATTTCTAGTATATTTATCTTCTGTTGCCTGGTGATTTATTCTTGAAATCATAAATTATATATAATATTTAACTTGCCAAAATTCCTTTTTCATAGACATATAATACAACAACAATATATGAGGCATCATAAGAAAGATGTTTGAAGAGAATTTGCACATAATACAGTCAACATCTCTTTAAAACACATTGAGTGATTAAAATTTGCAGTTAATTACTATTAATGAGAAAACGTGTAATAAAATAATCTCAAAGATTGCAGTACAAAATACCCCACGTGTTCATTGACAGTTTACACTTGTCAGTTCTTTTCTGCTGAAGAAACTATGGGTAAGAAGCAATATCAATAATGCATTTTACTCAAATCTATAAATTAAATTCTGTCAGTTACGCATGAATTATTATGAAGATAATTTATTATTGAATATATAGATATGAAAAATATTAAAAATGTGCAGAAATAAAAAGAACATTATTTGATGTAGATAATACTAAAGATATTTTAGATAATAAATATCTTCCCTACAAGGATATTGAAGAAAACTGTTCTGCAAAACACCATTTGATTATTCGATCCATTGTTATATTTCAACATACGCGACTGCCTCTTGTTTGATATTCTACTGGTGAAACATTCACTAACGATCCTTTAATGTTAAGACTGTCTACTGGGTTCCGTATCAAAATATGGAAAACATACATTGAACTGCTTGGAATAGCAAGATTGATTGGGTGTACAGCTGTCAACTTTTACGCTTTTTTTCTACCACTAAAATTTGATAATAGATTTTATCTTATTAAATTGCCAAAATCGTGTGAATATGAAAGTCAAAAATTTCTATTAAATTTTAGTGGTAACAAAAAAGCGTAAACGTTGGCAGCTATGTATATGTGAGTAGAAGCTTTATTATAGAGAGCAGGGGAGGAAGAGGGAGATAACTGGGTATTAGTAAAATCATACTAACGACAGACTCTACTGAGGAAACATAACAAACACACATATATACGATTAAATATATATATATACATTCTACAAGCTACTATATGTCCTCTTTCGTTTTTTATCACATATGATCTTCCATTGAGAAATTTTATTTATTTTTTCTCAATTGTTGCATTCCAGTCTCCTATAATTAAGATGATATAAGATTCTCCCTTGTTAGTATTTTAAATTACATCGTCATAGAAAGCCTCAACATCTTCTTTTATTGAGCTTACACTTTGTGGATAAACTTGAATGATTTGCAATGAATGTCCTTTTGACACTTATATAACCCTGCCTGTTGCAGTATCATGTTCTGCAACATGCAACTCTTCAAACGTTTATGATTTTAAAATCCTATATCAATTGTTTTACATATACTGTGCGTCTGTAGATTAGTGCATATAGCCTAGAAAATCCAGTCTTCTCGTCATAATTTATACAACCGTAGGATTTCCCAGCTGGGCTTTTCTTAATCTAAATATGTTTCCAATGGTGATTATGCTTAATATTTCAATTAAATATTACATGAGAAAACTGCTATCAATATTTTGAAATTTGTTTTTCAATGACCGTATGTGCTATCTGTTTATAGAGGGACATTTTTTAAACCAGTAAAGACTGGATCAATTAATAGGCTGAAATTTTATTTTATATGTTTAATAAACTTTATTTAATTTTTCTTCGGGTATTAACTAATATTTTGTTAAATATCAATTTTACAACCAATCTTTCATATACAAATATATACATCAATCAAAACAAAATATTTCTTTATTTTTTACACTTCATACTTACTAAGTTAAAAGGACTCAGTGTGATAAAAGGAACGTTGCAGGAAATATAAATAAAATATTAATGCATTTATAATGATGAAATATAATTTTTTCAATAAATCTTTCTTTTTATTAATATACTAGCAAGCTACGCCCGCTACGCTGGTCAATTTCTTATAATGTACTTTTAATCCAATTATTAGTATTGACATTTCATAATTCGCTTTTATATTTTAACAGAATAATAAGGCTACTATAATTTGTGACTCGTGCTATAGCCAATATACACGCCGAGACACGTCGCCCTTATCATTATCTTTTTACGCATGAAGGTTTTGCTATGGTACTCCATTGTGAAATTTGGTAATTTTTCAAATTCAATATTTGAAAAATAGCATAATCATTAGATTTGAAATTTATATCAAGAAAAATACAATTTTTTACCTTTCAAACGCAGTTTGGTTTAACAATTTTCTGACAAATACTTTTCGAGCTATTATTTTTTTTCAGTAACTTCAAATGTTTTATTTTCCGAGATTAATATGTGGCAACAATTAGCGAAAAACCCAGTAGTGAGCAACGCATAGTTTTTTATTTAAGAGACTGTTGGAGCAGGGATTGTCACCAACAATTTGCCACCATCACTTTTGAAATCGGTTCAGTAGTTCCAGAGATTCCATAGAAATTGTAATATAGAATGACTTTAGAACGCTTTTCGCTTATTTCACCCTTTAAAATCTCGATTTTTTTAAAATTTGTTCTTAAAGAGCATTTACATCTTATAAGTAACTGCAATGCCAAATTTCAAATTTCTAGCTCCTTCAGTATAAAAAAAATCGCAATTTTAGATCGTTTTTCGCTCCTGCACCCCCCTGGGGTTAGTCGCACCGACAAAAAATATAGCCTATATTTGAGCAGGGGTTGTCACCATCACTTTTGAAATCGGTTCTATAGTTCCAGAGATTGCACAGAAATTGTAATTTAGAATGTTTTTAGAACGCTTTTCGCTCATTTCTCCCTTTTAAATTTCATTTTTTTTAATTTGTTCTTCAGAGCATTTACATCTTATAAGTAGCTACAATGCCAAATTTCAATTTTCGAGCTCCTTCAATATACCAAAAATCGCAATTTTAGAAGGTTTTTCGGTCCTGCACCCCCCTGAGGTTAGTGACATCCACATAAAATATAGCCTATGTTTGAGCAGAGGTTGTCATCATCAATTTTTGCCACCATCACTTTTGAAATCGGTTCGGTAGTTCCAGAGATTCCATAGAAATTGCAATTTAGAATGTTTTTAGAACCCTTTTCGCTCATTTCACCCTTTTAAATTTCGAATTTCCTTTGTTTGTTTTTAGAGAGCATTTTACATCTTATAAGTAACTACAATGCCAAATTTCAAATTTCTAGCTCCTTCAGTATAGAAAAGATCGCAATTTTAGAACGTTTTCGTTCCTCCACCCCCCTGGGTTTAGTAACACCCACATAAAATATAGCCTATGTTGGAGCAGGGGTTGTCACCATCAATTTGCCACCATCACTTTTGAAATCGGTTCGGTAGAGAGAGTGCCAGAGATTCCATAGAAATTGTAATTTAGAATGTTTTTAGAACGTTTTTCGCTCATTTCACCGTTTTAAATTCCGATTTTTTTTTGTTCTTAGAGAGCATTTACATCTTATAAGTAACTACAACGCCAAATTTCAAATTTCTAGTTCCTTCAGTGTAGAAAAGATAGCAATTTTAGAACGTTTTTCACTCCTGCACCCCTCCTGGGGATTATTAACACCCACATAAAATATAGCCTATGTTGGAGCAGGAGTTGTCACCATCAATTTGCCACCATCACTTTTGAAATCGGTTCGGTAGTTCCAGAGATTCCATAGAAATTGTAATTTAGAATGTTTTTAGAACGCTTTTCGCTCATTTCACCCTTTTAAATTTCGATTTTTTTTTTTTTTTTATCTTAGAGAACATTTACATCTTATAAGTAACTACAACGCCAAATTTCAAATTTCTATCTCCTTCAGTATAGAAAAAATCGCAATTATAGAACTTTTTCGCTCCTGGAACCCCCTGGGGTTAGTGGCACCGACATAAAATATAGCCTATGTTGGAGCAGGGGTTGTCACCATCAATTTGCCACCATTACTTTTGAAATCAGTTCGGTAGTTACAGAGATTACCCTCTACAAACAAACAAACAAACAAAAACAATCTTTACTCCTTTATAATATTAGTATAGAAGTATAGATTTTTTTCCTAATTTTTAAACGCATAGAATATTTTATTCCTTCAAAATGCTTTTAAAATATATATTTCGTACAAAAATTTAGGATAAACTTTTTAAAACATTATAAACAACAACTGAAACAAAAACACATTAAAATACATATAATAAAAAAAAATAAACATATAAAGTAAATTAACTTTTCTGATTCGAAAACCTGCATGTGAAAAGTAAATTTTTTAAAATATAATTCAACTTTTCCTTAAAATGTACTGAGAAGAAATGTTACATTAACGTGTTATGTTGAATCGTTGAAAATTATATCAAATTTAAAACAAATGTTACAAATTATGGATATGAATTATTATTGAAAACTTGATAACTAAGATTATCAAGTTTGTTAGCCAAGGGTTAGTGGCACCGACATAAAATATAGACTATGTTGGAGCAGGGGTTGTCACCGTCAATTTGCCACCATTACTTTTGAAATTGGTTCGGTTGTTCCAGAGATTACCCCCTACAAACAAACAAACATAAAATATTTTTTTACTTTTCACTTTTTAATTAAAATATGAATGTATTTGTTTATACACAGTATTTTTAAACATATATTAAAACATAACTTCTAATACTGAATATCGTACAAGTTTGTAAATATTTTTTTATATATAGTTATATTACTTATAGAAGTTTATTGAAAACGTAAATAATGCAAATTTATATATTTTTTAAATAAATGAAAACAAATCAATTACAAAAATCTTTTATTTAGAGTGTAGAAAAACAATTTTATGTTTTTCCCATATATAAAGAAACAGGAAAAAATACTCTTGTAAGAAAAACATACTTTAGAATGAAGTACCTTTTTTACAGAATAGTTAAGCTATCAAAATAAATTCATTCCCACCGTATCTTTTAAGGCCTCTATGGATTAAGAGATACGAGAGTTTTTCTGACAATCAAAAACATGGAGATTGACAGTTTTCTCTTTTATCTAGTGATTTTAGCACTTAAGGAGGTATTCAAAGCCTCGTCATTTCCAAACCGTTTTTATTGATTTTGAAGTAAATTCTACAGCTTAAAACTACAAAAGTTCCAAAGAAAATTTTTATTTTCAGTCATTTAATGCAGAAAAAATAGAATAATAATTTTTGTATAAAAAATTCTTTAATATTAATGTAAAAAGAAATTAATATAGCTGCGAAATTTTAATTATATAAACAAGAAATGAGTAAAACATGTTATAAAACAAATAAAAGTCACAATAAAAACGATATTGTTCTGTGAAGACGCAAACAAAGATAATTTTTAAAAGAAAGAGTGGATTACGTGCTTTTTTACGTGAAATGTGGTATATTGTGTGCTCTGGAGAAAATATGGTTGTTTACATTTATGATATATGCCGTCAAACGTTTTACTATCCCAATTTAATAAACGGATTCTAGCCCTTGCTAATTTTTATTTTCTTCGCAGTTTTCTACTTAATTTGTTGTAATGCATTTTCATTGAAAAAATTCCAAATTCTTAATTTTGATGTGTCAATAAATACTTTTATTTTCTGTGATTCTATATTATTTACACGAGAAACTATCAAAAGGTTCATATTATCTACATATTTCCAACGGCGGCATTCTTAAGTTCTAATATAAATATATTTTATCCGCCTAAGCATGTTACATAACAGATTTACATAAGGGATGAATGGAAAATATTGTAGTTTTAGATATCATTCACTGAAAATAAAAAGGTTCTATATTACATTATTAATTGAAAATAAACATACATATTCTTTTCTGTATAAAAGTATTTCAATCAGATAAAATACGTATTAAAAGATACTTAAAATCTGCTGAAATGAGGCAGTGTCTTATACATATATCTGTCTCATTTCAGCACCTGTTAAGTATGTTTTAATAAGTATTTTATATTTTTTAAATACAAGGTGAGTTTAGTATTCCACTTTAAATTATTTTTCAATTTTTTCTTTTAAAAGTATTTAACGTAAGCGTTTCCCAGCTTTATTTTATCTGAAAACCTTAATGAACATTTTTAACTATAATTAATTTCTTGTATATTGTTTAAAATTATTATCACTTTGGATATATTGTTAATGTCGAGAAAGTAAAACATATTGATGCAGGTTCACATTTTACAATTAAATGTATTTTAGAATGAACTAGTTATTTTGTAAACCAATGACAAATGTTACATGTAGATTTATAACATTTTAGGATATCAGTGTATTATAATTTGAGCATAAGGTATTAAATATTACTTTTTTTTTAAAATGCTTACCTTTATTCAGCTATTCTATTATAATTTTCATATGTCATCATGTACAATCGTGAGAAAAAAAAAACATACTCCAGTACAAAACTTTTAAATAATCTTGAAAAAATGTAACTGGTGAACATCGATCGGTAACAACGTCTACAAAATATTTCGATATATACATTATGCCGTGAGGGTCGTGTACTACATATTCAAATTGTAACAAACTTTAACATTTTCAATACTAACACATACATTTGACAATATATTTGGATTCTTCTGTACATTTTACCGTCCAATACCAAACAGGATGTCATTGGGTCATGATGTTTAGGAAGTATGGTGATTTAAATATAGGAAATCATCTCGTTTTATTTATTTTTAATCTTTCGAAATATATTGGAACATTGATAGTTTTTAAAACATAACTAAAATATTTTTCAGAAAATGTTGCATTATATTTATAGTTTCGAACGCTTGAAGCCTCTAGACATCAATTCCTGTTTAAAATAATTTAAAAATCATTTATTTAAAAAATATAATGAAAAATTTCATATTTACTGGTAAACACGATTATAGGTTAAGACCAGTTTGTTGAATTTCAAAAACAAAATCAGTTAATAAGTTTGAATTAAAATAGCAACAGTTAAATTTTTTTTGCATTTTTTCACAATTTTTTTATTATTCAGAAAATATATATACATATGAAAAGTGGGTGATATGAAAAAAAATGAAACAGATAGATATGTATACCAATAAAACAACATGTAGAATTTATAATAAATTTAAAATCAGAGTTGGAATTTTGAATGCAATTTTCAATATTAACATCAGAGTTGTCTGTAAAAATAATTTACTGATCTGCAGTTTTTCTATAGCAGTTTTTAGTCAACCATCTTAGAATTTAAAATATTATATTTTCTGAAAATTTTAAATTATCTTCCATGCATCATTATATTTCTCGGTAAGAGATTAATAGTAATTAAAAGTTTCAATGAAACCTTGGCGCCCAATTTCAAAACTGTTTTTTCTACCTTTAGTATTTTTATGATATACTGCAAGATATTTATCCAAATTAATTGAAATTTCCTTTTTAATCTCTTCTAATAGTTTTTTAATCTAATATTTTTGTTAGTAATATTTGAAATCATCTGCAAATTTTGGGTCATATGCACAATCCAAGGAGAAGTTTAAAGATCTGCCGAATAAAATATCTGCAGGCGAGAATTGAGTATTTGTATGAGCATAGATGCTGTAATGTAATTTCAAGTTGAATAGATTTTCAGACCAGTTAGGAACATTATTTGACATAGATGTCAGACTTTCTTTCATAGTTTTGTGGACACGTTCCACTATGCCGTTGGAGTACGGCATACAATTGCTTGATTTCCTATCATAAATATGCAATTTTAATTAGAATTACTTATATTCTGTTGAAATAAAGGAAAGTCCATTACCAGATGGTATAATTTTTGCTACACGAAACTTAAAAATATACTTAAGGATTTAATCATTGTTAATGATGTCACATTGTCTAGAGGAATGGCCTCTAAATACCTGGAGTAGTGGTCGACAATTGGTACTATGAAGAATTTAGCATGAGTGGACCGAGAAAGTTTTCCTTGCATGTCGATGGCTAGGTACTTACCCAGAATTAAATTTTTTTTTCAATTTGCTATGAGGTGGTGTGCATAGGTTTTGACTTATTAGAAAGACATTGAGAGCAATTATCGCAGACATTTTTAGTATCTGAAAAGATACATTTCCAAAAGAATATTTTACTTGCAAAAGAACAAGTTTTTTCTGCTCCCAAAATGTGAAGACTGAGAAATTTCCAAGCAATTTCTAATTAAATATGTAGGTGCAACAATTTTGTATACAATAAGTTGAAATTATTTTAAGCAGAACAAGAAACACTGAAGAATTTTTGATTAATTTGATCATAATTGCTGTTTATTTTTAGGGTTTCGTACATCTCAAGAAACCCTATTTGTCTCGTTTCTCTGTCTGTCCGTCGGAGAGTCGAAAACTGTACATAATTACCGTGCTAAACCTTTTTCCCAAACTATAAAAATGTCATCCACAAATCTGTACTAAAATGTAGGTTTTAAATTCAAGTCAGCTAAAATTGTGGTTTCTAAAGGTCTAAATTTTATTTAAGCGAAGAGTCCCGCACTGGAGAATCCATTGGCACTCCCTCTAATTGCTTATAATATTTTCCGTTAAAAACAAACACATTATTCTTCGTAATAAGGTTTTAACCTGTTTATAACGTGGTTTTTAGTTCTGACATCAGTTCTGAATCTATACAGTTCTCAATACATGTTTTAAATTTCTGCAATTTAATTGAGGGTATTTTTTATTTATTCAAAACATTTAGTCAAAGACACTATGTCTAGACTTCAAGTATACTTTTTTCTTTAAGTGTTAGAGACTTTATTTTATCTATAAAGTTATTAGTAGAGGTTAAGACAGAATCTGAATACGGTAAAATAGTCTTCAAAAAACTTAAAAGACTTTTTCAATATGGTATGTAGGGCAGCAGCATTTAGTAACAATATGTCGCAGGCGGGGGGGGGGGGGTATCTTTGTAATCATTTACTCCTCCTACCAATCTCGGTGTTACTGCTGTACTATTAATTTCAATTTTTTCTTTCATGCATGCCGGCCATGTTCCATTCTTAAGCAGAACCTGGTCTTTTCTGATGACGTTTTTTGAAGACAGTTTTACCGTATTCAGATTGTGCCTTAACAACATCTACTATAACTTTATCGATAAAATAAGGTATCTAACACTTAACAAAAAAAAGTATGCTTACAAGTCTAGACATAGTGTCTTTATACCCTCAATTAATTTACAAGAAGTTAAAACATTAATTGAAAACTCTATAGATTCAGAACCGATGTCAGATATACAACTGAAAACCAAGTTAAAATCAGGTTTAAACCTTATTACGAATAATAATGTGTTTGTGTTTAACGGAAAATATTATAAGCAATTAGAGGGATCGCCAGTGGGTTCTCCAGTGTCGGGACTGAAATAAAATTAACACCTTTAGAACCAACAATTTTAGCTGACTTGAATTTAAAACCTGCAATTTGGTTCAGATCTTTGGATGAAATTTTTATAGTTTGGGAACGCGGTTTAGTGAACTTACACATTTTCCTGGATAGAATAAATAAGTTGGATAAAAATGTAAAATTTACACTTGAAGTAGAAAAAAACGGTAGTTTATCTTTTCTTGACGTCAATTTAGTCAGAAACAAAGAGAGCTTCACTATAGATAGAAAAATTTACAGGAAACGAATGAGATCAAATTACACCATTCAATATAATTTGCTACTTACCATTCTTGTATAAAACAGCAGCCTTCAAATTTTACATCAGACGAGCATTTAAAGTTTGTATGGAAAAATATTTAGAGAAGGAAATAAACAGTATAAGATACATTGAAATGGAAAACGGTTTTTCATTATCCACCATTAACAAACTAATATATGAATTTGGTCATCAGGAAAGTTTTATTAGAGCAGATTGTAAAGAAATGAAATATAAAAAAAATCTATTTTCCTGCTTTGTTTTAGAAATTAAGATCTGTCTTGTTAAAACATGATATAAATTTGATAGCCTTTCCCCCACGAAAATTAAAAGATTTAATTTGCACTAAAATAGATCCAATCACAAAAAATGAAATAGCTGGTGTATACAATATCCCTTTTACAACCAACGATAATTACAATGGAATACATAGGCATGACAAACAGGAAATTTGTTGAAAGAGTAAAAGAACATAATGCAGATATTCAGTTTGGACGCCCGTCTCCTGATTATCCCGTATATATTAAATTGTAAACAGGATATTGTAATAGATTTAAATCAAGCAAAAATCATCCATCCATCATCTATCTACTATACATCCGTTATCAGAGAATCTATAGATATTTTATGTAAATGATATCAGAATTGCAACGATACAGTATCATACAATATACCCAATACATGGTTTAATGTCCTAAATATTAGAAGATAATGTATGTGAACACCCAACCCTCTTTTTTAGCATAGTTCACAAAGTTGCTTACATTATCATTCAGAGTATCCATAGAAACCAACTCAAGTAGCACCGAAGAATTAATGAACTTTTCCACCTCGAGACGAAGCTGGAGTTCAGATGCGCAAGACGGCAGTCAGTAAGAATTTTTGCTCCCTGATGATGGCAGTGGTAGTCGGCCGAAAAAACTAGCCCTGTTTTTAAGCATTTTAAACAACCTTTGTAGCATCTTTTTGTGTCTTTTAAATTGTCTTGTGACCTGTTAAGTAAACAGTGTGATCTGTTGGGTCTCATATTAGAATTTTTAAAATAAAGTAATGTGAAAATTGCATTTCGCCCTATATGTTTTGATAATAAGTTAACTAATTATCTTGATCTCAAAATTTTAATTGAAAATACACTACAGATTTCAGTTTACGATAAACGTGCTAGTTTTCCGTTTAATATGAATCAGCTTGTTCATTGGTCTTCTAACATTCATAAACGTATATACATTAATATTATTATCAGTCAAAGATACAATTTTTTTCAGAAATTGTACTGGTAAAAACCTGTTTCACAGGGAACTATTTTATTTTATAATTAATCTGTATTACAAAAACAATATTATTCTTGAATTTATTAAAACATATTCAGATTTTGCAGACGGCCCCTTTTACTGATGGATTGCCTTTATTCGACAGTAAATGACTCTTATTTCCTAAAACATTTATAAAGGACGATTTTACGATGATGGCTGCGTTTATTGGCATACGACCTGGAATGAACTTGGATTGGCTGTTGAAATATGGATTTTGGTTTGTTTACTTTGTTTTACATTTCTTAAAGAGGCAACGGGGCTTAGTTGGTGGTGAGTGTGGTTTTTTTCAATGGAAATTTATTTCATCTGTAGCTGTTTCAATGTTGTATTCCTGGTGAGGCATTATGTTAATATTGTGGTGTAGGGTTCGGTGAAAAATCGTCTGTTATGTAGCCTTCAAATTTGTTTTTGAACAATTAGATTTTCCTAGACAGCGTTCTGGCCGAAACCAACTGCCACAAATACGTATTGATTTTTTCTGGAGTGCTATGCTGCCTTTTTTAATTTAACCCACTTCCGACGGAGACGCAGCATATTTTTCATTTCTGGTTTAGTCTTCCGTGAATGTATTGTTCTATTTCTTTTTTTTTTCAAATTCTATTTTGTGTTTATTTGTTATGTGAGAGGGGGTACTGGCTCAGACCAAATACATTTTTTTTGCTGGATTATATCTGATTTGTGTGTTCGGTTATTCAGCTCTGAGCGCTGTTCGCAAGAATATATAAATGTCTTTGCTACTAGTTATGGTAATTAATCCTTATAGGAAATTATATGCAGATTGACAACCTAACCTAACTCAAAACACACAAATAAGCATATTATTTAACCAAAACTTTATTACAGTAAACTAATGACAAACTGATTTTTATCTATATGGAATATAAGCAACATTTGCTACGCTTTAAATGCAGGTTTTTTTTTTTTTTTTTTTTTGTTATGCAGCATATTGACACGTCTTTACGTTTTACCCCTTTACCTATGCTAATCTTTTGAAATACAGCTTCTCCACCAAAGAACTGTCGTGACTTGGGCAAAACGTTGGCAGGCACCATTGAAACACTCTGGTGCTCCATGATCAGCTCATTGAAGAGAGATCTCCACAGCTCGGCCATTAAAGAGGAATATCGGCATCATTCGACTGGTCTCAGGCGACCACCGTCAAGAGGAGCAAAGGAGATTAAGTACTGGTTACCTGAAAATATAATAAAAACAAACAGTAGCAATTTTTATTGAAACGCCATAATTAAACATACTGTTCATTAGAACTGCGTTTTATTTTTAAGAGTGTACAGATACCAATATGAGTTTACACAACACAAAATTAATCTTGAATTATTTTTTTCAAAATAGATCGTTTAGTATATAATCACAAGAATCATGCGTAGCGCATTGATCGTTAAGGCGTTACCGTCGTTAAAATCACAAACGTTGATGGGAAAAATCTTGTGATAGAAAATAAATTCTATGAAAAAGAAAGTATAGGAGAAAGGAAAAGTCTTCACATGAATCTAGAATAACTTTTTCTTTTTTCTTTTCTTTTTTGTTTTCCCCACACTTCATAATCACAACTGTCATTTTTGCGGAAGATCGCATCATCTTGAAAATGAAAGTGTTTGTCTGCATCAGGATCATATGTCTCAAAATCGGCATAATTGTTCTAGTCTGTGTCATCTTCGGAATGCACTAAATTTGAGCTTTATTCTAGAATTCTTTTGAAGAATTTTTCCTTTCTCCTACATTTAAGTTGTCTAGAAATTTATGTTCTAACAAAATAGTTCTTTTTCGGAACTCCTGTTGTCGTCTTTAACAATTTCATAATTTACTTCGGATCAATCTTCAAATTCGTCTAAAAATTATATACAGTTTGAATTTTCTTAAAAGTATTACTCAACAACTGACATTTTATTTGACATTTTATTTGAGATAACTTCAAATTTTCTTGACTTACTTTTAAATTTAGTTTATTCTCATTTTTTGAGAAATTATCACATATTCTTTATGTTGGAAATCAGAAGACACATGGAATTAATGGAATCTAAATCGTTCTGGTGGTTTTTGAAACTTTTATTTCGTTTTATTGGGTGTTTAAGTTTAAAATTTTATACTCATCCTTGGAATCATATAATTTTATTTAAAAATTTCTATTCACAGTTTTATTCTCAAACACTCTTCTTTCGATTCGTCATATTTGTTTTTTAATTATTTTGAATAGTTGTTAGCTTTTAATAAATGCACGCAATATTTTTCTGATCATCTTCATTCATCATCTTATTTAAACATTATTTATTTAATGTACCTCTCCAAATTTCTGTGTGATTTGGCAATTCTTTGCCTTTCTTTTAGTTCTAGTTCTAATTTAATTTTCATATCAAACCATTTAGATTCTAGGGTTGTTACCGCGATTCTCAATTTTGTTTTATATGTGTAATTCTTTAATTTCTGCGAAGGAATAATAAAATTGAATAAAAGGTGTGTTTTTGTTTTGGTTTCGGACTTGTCAGTTATTGCTTTGGAATGAGGATTTAAAAGAGATAAATGTCAGAGAATCAAATGTCATTTAGAATCAAATGTCATTTCACTTGATTTTAAAGCATTAACCAAAGAAATCGTATGTTCATTTGTACTTTTATGTATTTTTACATCTTTACCAGAAACAGTTCAACTGCCTTGAGATATGACATCGGTACCAATAATTATGTCAATGTCAATGGAATTTTCATTTATAAAAAATAGCGGTTTAAAATTTGGAATCGTCAATTTCGATTTCTGATTGAACGTAACCAATTAGTCTGAAAGATTTACTTCCTAATCCAGTTAATATTTTTGTTCGAATTTTAAAAATCTTTATTTTTTCATAATTACTTTTATTTCAAATTGTACGTTAGCTACCTGTATCTCCCAATGAAATTAATTTTAAGGAATACAACTTAACCACTTTAAGTAACTGAGAACTAATTACCATATTTACATGCGAAAGCACATTACAAAACGTACATTCTTTTGATTTATTGCATTCAAGAAACCTTTGGCCATATCAATTTCTATTGAAACAGACGGCATTTTACCTTTTTCATTAAACTATTTACTGTTATCAATATTACCTGCACAATTATAACAGGTTAATCAAACATTATTAGTTCCGTTTGAGGCTTAAACTCGACTTCTTGTTTTGTTAGTTTAACATTATCGTAATCTAATTTAATTTTCCGTGAATCTTATGTTATTTTTTCTAAATTCAAGAAGGTCTTGTCATCCATATAAAAATAATTTCCGAAACACAGGATATTTAATGTCATTTATCACATATTTTTTTCTTTTAGTTAATAATTCTTGTAGTTCTGTTGAATTACATGTGCAGCCTAATTCAGAAATTAATAAATGTTTTAACTTTTCTGATGAATATAATTTTCTTTGACTGTGTATTAATAATTTACCATCACCAATCATGCGTTTTTTCCTAAAATTCAATTATAAAAATCATTTCAATTAAATAAGGAAATAAAATCAAATTTTCAATCCATTTTCCGATATTTTGAAATGAACTACCATCATATACAACAATAATGTTCTCACTATCAGGAAATTTTGTATTGGGTTTTTAACAAAGTATCTTAGAAGTAACGTCATTTATTTTTTTGTGTTACCATAATCACATATTATTTTATCACAAGAAAAATTTTGAACATTTTATTGTTTGTATCATCTATTTTATTATTTGAAATATTACCAACACTACCGCTAAAAGTGTTTTCAAGACTATCATTTAAAATTTTAAGCTCTTTGTCACTATTATTATCATCATCAATTTATATTATCTTTCAGAATATTTAAGTCATACCAACAAGAAATAATTCCAGCAGTTAAATCTTTTAAGTAACCCAAATTATGAATGCATAACACATTGCAAATAATATTTATTTCATTGTCTGAAAAAACACACTTTATGTGATGAATTTACCTTGATAGTCATCCGTTTGGAAAATTTTCTATATTTGTGAATTTTTTGGTGTTCTACTCTGTCTCCGTCATTTCCAAATGATTAGTAGATAAAATATTTTAATATTCTATGAAATTTCAGCATTTAAAATGATTCATGCAAATCTACTAGTTTAGTCATTTTGAAAAACATAAGCGAAATAAGGATTCACATTTAAAAAATTCAAACTTGTCAAGAAGACATTATATTCAAATACTTAATCACTTGAAACTTTGATTATTTAACCCAAATACATCTGACGTATTCTTCGTACATTTAATGAGCGCATACTATATGGTTTTTGACACCACGTATGGATATTGACAACCTTACGTAACTCAAAAAACCCAAGTCAGCATGTTATTTTCGTATAGCGATTCATCTTCATCGAATAGTTCAGTCCATATATCTCATCTATACTCATATTTCGAACTACAGATATTCCTCCATTAAATACCGTGACACAGAGAAAACGTATGCGGGAAGCACTAAAACGCCATCTAGTTAGAAGATGGTAAGCTCAATGGAGAGATTACAACTATACCGGGTGTTTTAAAATTCGACTGACAAAGTAAGAGGGATGATAGAAGGCATCAAGAGGATGAATCTTACTATAGAACATGGATCGCAAACCATGTTTAGTGGGGGAAATCGCAAAAATAATTATGAAGGGTGTGACGTCGAATGGAACAAAAAGGGCCAATAATAAGTAGAACAGACATTTATTTGACGTCAAGCATGATTACAATGCATTGCAGAACAACCTCAGAAAGCAGACGACGGCACATTTTAATAGAAATTGTTTGAAGTTGCGGCCACGAAGGTCATTGCACAGCGGATTCCGACGGACGAAGGATTGCCGGACGGGTTGAAACATATTCCTATAAAAATGTCTCGTCGTCTCCTTTATGTCAAATATTTTTTTTCTATTTATTATTGACCCTTTTTGTTCCACTAGAAGTCACCCCCTTCATAAATATTTTTGAGATTTTCTCCCAGTAATCTTGGTTTACGACCCCATGTTCTATGCTAAGTTTTCATTCTCTTGACGCCTTCTATCATCCCTCTTAATGTGTTGGTCGAATTCTGGAACATCCTATATATATATATGTACAGTGCAAAATGTTATCGACCTTTAATTTCTCAACCGACTGACTAGCATCTCCACCGCTAGTGACTCGTGTTTTATCCCGAACGCGTTGTGCTGTGGTACTATTGTAATTTGCATAATCTTGATTTATCAAGTTTGTACTGAGTATGTTTTATTTTACTGATGTCGACTCTATTGTTCGTTTTTGAAAACCGCGGCTAGCACTCTGAGACGATTCTACAATCAAAAGGGGTGTTACGCTGATATGAGTATTTTCCGAAGTTCTAGTTTTCGTTCTCTTGTAGGCGGTCACTAAGATTGGCACTCAGCCAAATGCAGCTAAACAAACTCGTCTCAACCCTGATTTGATTTAAAATCAAAACAGACTGGACGCATTTGCAAAAGAGCGGAAGGTTTTATTTTCCGATAACAAACAATACCTACTTTTAGTGTTGAATTCAGACACTTTTCTCCGGCTGAAGGACATTATAGAGTTCCGGGGAGAAATTGCACTTTTGACCATTGAAAACACAAAGTCTCACATTTTCCGGGAGGGACATTTCATTGCTCCTGGGGGGAAGGGGTCGGGGAATGTCCCTCTTGGGCCACCCCCTGAATTTGTTTGACCCCTAAAAGTTAGCTTACGTTTTTAGATGAAAAAAACCTCATTGGTGATGCACGGTTTTAGCGATACCGGCTAAAGGCGGTGTTGCCTGCTATGCTCCAACGTGTCAGGACTCAGTACTGTCGCGCACTTAATTGTGCATTGTCACCAATGGATAAAACTTTGAGCAGTATCTCTAGTAGATTCCGGTATTTGATGTATTCATTTTTTATAATAGACCGTTTTTTAATATGATAATAAATAATATTTTTTTTCTGTTTAATTTCAATATTTCATTCTTCGCTTTGTATACGACCCCTCAAAGTACGCTCAATTTTTTAGATGAAATAACTCTCTTTGGTGATACACCGATTTAGCGATACCGGCTAAAGGTAGTTTTGCCGTAAAATGACATTGCACCGTGATTTCTATCGAATTACTCTAATTCATTTCTTAACTGATCCCTGAATAAAAGACAAAATCATGTGAAAAAAATCTCAAAATTTGAAATTTAATAACTGTGTCAATTTTTGTCGTACAGAAGTCAAACTTGTGTTGTATTTGTTATGATAAGTGCAAACATTTACTAAATATAACTATAGGGACCGGGGGACCGTATAAAAAGTTAGATTTCGTAATTTTTACAACATTGATTTTTTACTGTAATTAACGCCACAACATGAATATTTACCTCATTTTCAACGCTTTTATAATTGGAACTATATGTCTACAACCAACGTTTGAGAAATTAAAGGTCGGTGATAGATAACATTTTGACCCTGTATATATATATATATATATATATATATATATATATATATATCAGCGTACTGTAAATGCGTTGAAAATGTAATGATTTTTTACTTTTATAATTAAATTACATTATTTTATGTAATATCAGATATTGTATACTTAAAATTTTTTTAATTGCAAAATTTTCAAGAGACATTTACTAATTTTGCATTTTTTTAATAAGGAATTCATCTTATTAAATCCCTACTATTAGCTCACACTATCTCTATATATATCTTATTGGAATTTTCAATTGTTAATAAAATATTTTCTATTCATCCATTCAAGTTCAAATATTTTTTTAAACTTGTACTGGATGACAATTGATGTTAATACAGTTTTTTTCAAATATTAATTCATTAATTAAATTTAATTAATTAATTTTTATTTTTATATGGGAGAAAAACAATTCCCCCATTGTTTTCATAAATGAAATGAAAGATTTATCTCAAATTACTTATGCCAACAAAAAATAAAATACCGCAACGAAGATTATAAAATAATGTTCAATAAAGATAACGTGGGACATTAATGTTGCACGGGTTTATTTTATATATTTATGATTAAAAATAGGAATTGACTTTAAAAAAAAATTATATTACTCAATTTTTATGTTTACTTTCAGAAAATCTCAATTCAGAAAGTAACTTTTTTTAGGGGGGGAGGGGGGATTATAGGAACGTCATTTAAATATGTTTTGCAAATAATGATAATAATAAGTTTGCTAGTTTACTTGCGTATTTATATATCTGTACATTTACTTATATAGAAAGGCGGTATTATGTTATTATAATTCCAATTATTATTATTATATATATATTTTTTTTTTGAAAACTCGCTTTTAAGTCGTAACACAACCTTTTAGTGTATTTTATTTTTAATGAACCATTACTTTTTAATGATTTTATAAGATATTCTTTTTATTTTATTAAATAGCCATTGTTCTGTTTTTATACTGATAAGTTTCATTGGCTGTGCATCTTCAACATATATATTTGTTTGATATATAAATATTCCAAATTAAATAAATGGTAATCTTTAAGAGGTCTTAATCTTAGATGGAAATATTCGAATACATAGAACTAAGATAAGACCATATTATTAACTGTTATGTAACATACCACTTAAAACTATTTCCTTTAGGTTCGTAACATTTCTTCTTACGTGCTTAGATACGCTGATTCGGCAGATGAAATATCTTCCAGAAGTTCAGTAAGGATAATAGAGATAAAATTGAAATTGTACTTTTTGCAATCTCATGCAATCGGAAGAGTAATATTAAAAAAAAAAAAAAATAGAAGATTCTCTTTAAATACATTCGGTATTTTTTGAAAATGAACGTTTGCAAATATATTATAGCTTTTTTCTTTATTTTTATAAAATTATTTTATATTTTTGAAAAATTAATGAAACATTTTATTTGTAAAAAATAGGTATATTATTTTATTATAATATTCTAGATAACAAATAATTATTTAACCCGCTGACCGCCAAGCAAAAGTCAAATGTTTAATGTTATTTTCTCTGTATTTTTCTTTAAATGCTAAAAAATTATGACTTTTCAAACTTAATAAAAAAAAGCTTAATTGCGTATATGAGTATAATAATTGAGATTATCAATCATTACACAATATTTTAAAACTGCATTATATTTGTAAATATATATTAATTTAAACAATGCTATTAGTGCAGTGACACAGCATTGTGAACGGATAAATTAGTTCATGGCCGTGAGAAGGTTAAAGGAATTACTTAACGTATTTTGTTTTGTTTTTTAAATGGAACGCTTCATTTTATGATTCATGTAATCGTGTAAACCATGAGTGATAATTGCATTTAATTTAGAATGTGCTGTAGGTACTATAATTTGGTTATCAATAGATTTTCAATATCAATAAAACAATACTTATTTTTAATTATTCGCTTACGCGTTACTCAGTTGTGAACGATTCAGAAAGTAGTAATCATTGGGACGTACACAACAAGGCCGCCACTTTGAAAAGCAGTCCTAACTAAATTTATATGTAAAAATCACTTTGTTAAAAACTTATAGGGAAGGGATGCGTTGCAGCTTCTTCTCACTTTTGCCTATGATATGCTGAGATTAACAATAATTTGTCCCAAGGTAAATACTCAACAAGATACAGAAAAAAATTATATTTCAAGTATCTTCAATTACGTACAGAACTCTAGCGGCTCACTAGCATTTACAAATAACTTGAAGCTTCAGACACGAACAAAGATTAGTTTACAATTTTACAAAATAGCTAAAATGTTTCTAAAACTAGTAATCCGTAGCTGCGGATAAATTTTATTGAATTATAAACTATGTTTACTCTTACCAAACTGTAAGTCTTATTTAGCCACACGTCAAATCTTACATGTGTTCCAGTTACACGTCAATCTGTATGGAACACATGTAAGATTTATATGCAAAGACTCGCCGTTCGTCTTACTAGCCTTGCGACCCAAATCCGCTGATACGAACTTTTTATTCTGCTTTTATACAAAGCTGACTGACCACCGTAGCCTAAAATTACACTTAAACCAATAACCACAGATTCCGAAAGCCACAAACACACTTGAAAAAAAAAATAAAATGAAATAAAATACAGATGTCGCTGTTGTACACACAGGTTAACATCGACAGAACGTTTGCATTAAAAAAAACTATACACCCTTTCTAAGACAGTTGCTAATCCACTGCACTCTCAAGATCTTTTTTCTTTAAATATAAATTTTGAGCCTTAAAACACAGAATACAAATGATGGGTCAAAACTTTATTTTATTTTTACTTCCAAAAATCAATTTTAATTTTATTCAAATTTGAACTGACCACCAACGTGGTCAATCCGCAAGATAATGCAAACACTCTCACATCAAACATCACTGTACGTGCAAGATTCTGTCAATACTGATACCTGTAAGCATACATACCACGTGCAAGACTAAAACTAACTAAAATGTCCCTAAATATAAAAGTCGAAACAAAACTTCGCAGCGAAACTGTTTCCTCAACCGTAAAATACCCAAAATGTTCAAAATCACCGTACGCAAAATTTTCCTACCACCAAAAGCCAAAAACCACATAAGCTGAATTTTTTACACCAAACTCACAAACTCACAAACATCACTAATTCTCACGAAGACTATCGTAGAAAAAATTCAAATTCAAAGCCAAAAAACTAACCACACTGAAAAAGTCTATGGAAGTAATCTTCATAACTAATAAACATGGACACATATGTACAGTTTTACTTTGCTTTACAACTTTCATATAAACTAAAAAAAAATCATCATAAAAATTCCTGACATCAGGCAAAAATCTGTGTATTAATAGAAGAAATATACGTAATATCTGTTAACATGAAAAGGGTATCTTTCCTTGAAATAAAGCTCGTGAAGCATGCACAAATATTCCAGTAACAAAATATATTCACTTTCAAGTATAATAATCAGAAACATATGCACTTGCGAAAATCTTCTTCAAACAAACAATACCGAAAATGCAAAAACGAACAACAGGAACAAAATTAGGTTAATTCAATGTTAGTATAGATAAAAGAAAAACGCGTGTGAAGAACCTCTTGACCGCAAAACATGTGCTCGCCTAACTGTGACAAGTGTAAATCAACTTAGACTACTATCGAACGATAATCCAATGATAATATATATACATAATCCAATACATTTTAAATGTACAACAGTTTCAAACATATAACAATTAACAATATTTCCAGAATATCACAAAGCAGTTCAGACAAACAGATATGTATAATGGTATCTTTTATCAATTTTGACAGCAATTTAAATTATATTTAAGTAGAAATTGTGAGTCAGTTTAAAAGACATCATATATGAACACTAATAGTGAAATGTAAAAAAAGAACATAACCACCTAATCCAGCAAAAATTCCTAATTGGCTGGTCTCATGCTGATTGAAGGCTGTTTTCTCTTGTCCCAAAATCCTTGAACAAATGAACCATCTAATGAAAGCTTGAAACTTACCAGAGAAGTCACTGTCGAATGTCTTGCTTAAAAACAGGAATGTTATCAATGCCGTTCAACAGGTGTAGATTCTAATCAGCAAATCGGCCACGGTCGATTAGCAGATTCGATAATTTTGATCATGTCGGTGACAAATTCTGGCTCCAGGCGTTGCTGAATAGTCATTGATTCCATTGGATTAGGCACTACCGTACGCCATTTGATCCTAGGTCAGCAGATGTTGTTGACGAAGTCAGGACATGCTTGCGTTCTGTATTCAGTTTTCTTCTTGCTATCGGAATGTTATTATTTGAATACGTTTACGTTGAGCGTGTGTATCTTAATGAGGTTTTTCGAGTTCAGGTTTCAACAATAACGAATATGAATTAGCAGTTCTCTTTCTTTTATGAAGGTATACTAACTGGAGTTGCACGTGTAGCAATATTCTTAATTTTCTTGGTAACGCAACTTCTTACACCAGGGAGCTGCCCGCTTGCCTCTTAAGTTTTTGACTACGAATATGTTTTTGTCCAATCTTTTGTTTTCTCATATTATGAGCATTTGTGTCACTATTCCCACATGACTCTGCTGAAGTTACACTCTTTGTGTTTTTTCTATGAGCATGAAAATTATCACGAGACTGTAAATTAGACATACGCATACTTTAAGATATAACTCTAGCAGAATCGTGTGATCGGGAAATTTGCAAAATGTCACTCGATATTTCAGAACCTTCACTCCCATTATCTCTAAACCTATATCCTATCACCTGATCTAGATTAACCGTCATTTTTCCCTGTTCACATTTGTCACTAAATTATTGTTTTTCCCTTTCAACAATTCAAATGGAGCGAAAAACACAGGAGAAAACTTTGCTACTTTTTCTACTACCTAAAACTTAACCAATATTGTTCCAATTCTTTTATACGCATTTTTAAATTCAAAGCTTGGTTTTTCCGTCTATACCAATCGGGATTCTTGCCAGTTTTTATAACTTATCTACATCATATAGACATTAACTCACTTTCAGCACTAAACACCATCACCAATTTCTGAAATGGCTATTTTCTACCTAGAAACAACTCAGCAGGCATTTTCCGTGTCGATTCATAAATCGCTGTGTGTAACACATATGCTAAGTGCTTAAGAAACAATTCCCAGTTTGAATGATGGGTACCAACATAAGAAGATACCATTTGGGAAGTTTTTTATTGTCACTATCCGCGATATTAGATTGAAGTCGATAGGATATCATGAAAACATGGGAAGCTTCCAGGTTTACACAAAGAGCGTTAAAAATATCAGATATAAAACAAAGGCCATTACAACTAATTAAACTTACTGGTGCAGGATATTTAAAAACGGTATTTCTAAAAAGACATCGACTACTGTTTTTGCAGAAGCCTTCCTGAGGGGGCCAAACTCTACCAATTTACTGAAATAATCAACTATAACTAAGACGTATCTAAATCTATCAGGGTTAGATAAAGGATACTTTCCAATTAAATCTAAACCTACACATTCCAGGGGATAAGTCATTTTAATAGGATTTCATTTGCCAGCTGTACTTACATATTTCAAATTATATCGTTGGCATGTGTTGCAGCTGGAGATATAATCGCGCGCTACTTCAAGCATTTTAAGGAAGTAGCAGGAAAATCAAATTCGGGCATACGTTTTTCGAATACCTAAGTGTCCTGCCTGTGCGTTTTCATGAAACTTTTTCAAGATAGCATTGCGAAGACTAGCGGGGATGGAAACTCGTAATTCTTCTCGTAAGTTAAGAGTTTTAAATTAAAAATAAGGCCATCTATTAACTTAAATGATTGGAAACATTTCTCAAAAATATGCACATTTGCACTGTAAACCTCCACCGGATTATCTAAATAACAATACAAATCACCAAACTCTGAATCCCCCTTTTGTTCTTTTATGAACTGTTCCCTTGATCTCAACGCCAAATATGTTAAAGCACAAGTTTTTACTTCCTACACCACCTATACAGATTCTCACGGTTTTCGAGATAACGCATCAGATACAGCATTCTCTTTACCGGCCCTAAGTTCAATATACCCATTATATTCCGCAAACTTAAGACACTACCTTACCG
This sequence comes from Maratus michaelseni, assembly GCA_963931845.1. Taxonomy (NCBI): domain Eukaryota; kingdom Metazoa; phylum Arthropoda; class Arachnida; order Araneae; family Salticidae; genus Maratus; species Maratus michaelseni. The sequence goes on from OZ007593.1 coordinate 84,909,603, forward strand.
AGAAACCATTTCCATTAGGCAACTTCGTCAACGCCAGAAGATCCGTAACAACTTTCACTTGTAGCTGTAGTGAAACAACGAAATTTATTGAAAGCAGAAATCACTACCAAACACTCCCTTTTCGCAATCGAATAATTTCGCTCATTCCATTCAAAGCCCTCAACGCAAATCTTATCGCACAACCGTCGCTAACCATCAACAATTCACTATTTTCTTTTTAATGAGTGCAAAGAAAAATGGCTCACATAACTCTGAAACATGTGGAATAAACCTCGCAAACCATGCCACTATTCCTAAAAAGGTCGTCACCTGTTTACAATTCTTGAGAGGAGACATCGACGTAATAGCTTATTTTTGAACGAACTGAGTCTCGACTAGATATTTATGTCTCAGCAAAAGCTCATATAATTCTGCTAAAATCTTGCGATCCCGATTTCGATATAACCTTGGATATTTACGTAAAAAAAGAGGGAGCACAACGTCATTATTTCATCAAATGTTAAATACAGTTTCAACTTGTTTTTCAAGTCTAATTTGCATAAGTAAAACGTTGATATCCTCTCGAAAATACTTTGTTTACTATAATAAAATTCTCGCCGCAACAAAATTTTGTCTTTCACTATTGTTGAGATTTTTTATTACTGTCTTTTTATAATGCTATTTTTATTTTTTGATTAACAGGATAAAAAATAACTCTAAAATTATATAAATATAGTAATTACTGATCATAAAATATATCATTATTTTTTAAATGAAGTTGGAAAGCTATATTTAGCGAAATTTTCATCCCACTTCTTGACAATTATAGCTGGGGTAGCTCATAAGCACCAAAATGATGGCCGAAGCTAGACTAATTTTCTAATTAACCAGTGTAATTCCTGAATAACGTTTAAAACGTAATTTAAATATGTTAATTACAACTACTAAACAAATTGTACACTGAAGTCGTATTGGAATTTAAATGTCGTTAGTCATATTTTATAAAATGATGGAAAATATCTAAGTGTTTCCTGCCAATGTTCCATTTCTGAATTAAAAAAAATCATATAAAAATGTTTTTTGAAAAAAAAAAATATTACTCATTGCTGTCTTATTTCATTTTTGATGTGATTTTTATCAATAAATAGTTTGTGCTAGCTTTCGATCATAGTGCGACGTTTACAAGGATAATGTTTTTTTGTTATTTTGGTTTTTTAGTTAGATCGACATCACAAAATATTTTTTATGTCCTTTCAAAATTCTTACAAAATAAAATATTGTAATTTGAAAAACATGTATGTTAAAGTTTGCCTCAGTAAAAATCTAAATAGATAAGAATTTAAGATGAGAAAAATATTTTTTCTATGTATGTAGAAAAGAAAAAAATGAAATAAGAGATTTAAACAACTTTGACATAGGAAAACAGATACATCCTGTTACCATTTTTTTATAAACTTTATAACTATTTTTCTATATCACTTTTGGTGTATTTGTCTTTCACATGATGATTTTTTTAAATAAAACTATTTTACTTTTTGTTTAAAATTGATAATAAATGTTTTTATAATTCTTATTATTATTAATAGAAAACACAATATCATTATTTCTTATATGAGTAAATGAAATTCTAGTACGGAGATATATTGCTGTATTTCCTTTCGTATTTTACTTGTGAAATAGATATAATTTTTCTATTATTATTTTTATATGTGTAATGATGGAATTTCCATTATTTGCATACATATTGATTTTGTTAAACTCCTTAAGTTTTCGTATTGTCAGTGACAAACTTAAGTAGTATTTTGTTTTCTTCTGTATCAAATATAAAAATTTCTTATGACTAGAAATCTTATAATGTTGGTCACCCTTCAATGGTCACCCGAATCAGCGTGTCAACGATATGATAAATCAAATGAAATCAATAGTTATATTCATTAATAGATTGTAAAGGAAAAAATGTATTCATAGTACAATAACTAAAAGTAAAATGCAATTGTTCAAATTTCCCACAAATGTAATATTAAATTGTGAAGATTACTCAAATGCAAAAAATGATGTCTATTAAATATATATTAAACAAGTTAAGAAAATATATATTTGGAAAAATGACCTGAATATTCAATACATTTTTTAAATTATTAATTAAAAATGTTTTTTTTTATTATATTTTTGGCAAATTTATCTGCTGTGTAATATATCCTGTTTGAAACTGGGAATATTACACAGTAATTTGATTTATTACTTTTCTTGGAAATTAGAATGAGAACAAATTAGAGTGAAAACGCTGTACATGTAAAATATATTTACATATATAAGAGATTAGTATTTACATGAAATATAACAACATCAATAATAATTGACTTACCTTTTCAAAACAGATACGTTTCTCGGTTTTAATAGGAACGTGCATTAGAAATTAGTTCGGAAAATGTAAATAAATCGTTGATTTTTGAAAAAAAAAAACTAATCTTTAAAACTAAGTACAAATCATGGACATAGTGCCTTTCAACACACAACTAAAATTTGCATAGGTGGTATGGGAAATATTGGTGGTATCTCCCAAATACACATTGGTGGTATCTCCTTTCTTCACGAAACGGTAAGTAAACATAAAACAAAGAATATTAAAAACATATTAAAAAGAGAAAAGTCAAAATATTGACTTAGTTCAAAACTAAGTTTAACTAAGTTTATGGACTTAGTCACCCATTCAAATACAATTTCAACGAACTCTGTAACAAATAAAGAAAAGCAAGTGACTATATTATTTTTTTTTAAGTCAAAGTAATGTACTCTGCAAATATTTATAAGCCAATGCATAAAGGGAATTCATTGGAGAAACAGTACATGTCTTGAATATTAAATTATAGTTAATAGTAACGTTAGTATTACAAAAGTAATTTTTTGAATACTGACCAATGTATGAACGGCCAAGCCAATGTATAAACGGAATTCAGTCGAGAAACAGTATGTGTCTTAGAATATTTAATTATAATTAATAGCAACGTTAGGATTACAAAAGTAATTTTTTTAAATACTGAAGACAAATACTTTAAGAAATTACATTGATGATGCTATCCCTATATTAATGTATATCACAATACGCTGTCGAAAAGAGTATATTTTTTACCTTCATTTATTTTCAAAATAATTCGTTAATCATATATATATTGATCTAAATTACCATTTTTTCGAAGTGTGATTTTAAGTATTACTAGTATAATTAATTTATCCTGAGAACTATGTATAGAACATTGACGTTCATACGGTTTTATATATTTCATAATGCAGAATTGTAATAGTCATATTTACTTAGTTTTATATTCACAAATATTATTCACATTAATTAAATATATTCGCATATATTCTAGGTAGCTTAAACAAAAGCATGCGCCAAAGTTTGGCTTTGTGCCCGTGTAATTTCCAAATAATTAATAAGCACATTTGCGATAAGTTAATTTAAAATTTCTCTGAATGACAGTACTAATTCAATTTCTGATCTGACTTGTACCTGTTTTCTGTAAATTAATTACTATTCAGAATAATATTTGACACTTCAAAGGAGGTGCTACTGACTAACTTCAAAGTAATTATAGATTGTTGATGTCAGATAATTCTCCTCATGAATAATTATTTTCTAATAAAATAACAGACGTCTGTTTATGCTCAATTTTTAAAGACTATCATGAGTTTCATTAATACTAATTGTTACACAAAAGTATCATTTGGTCCAATTATATATTATGAGCAAATTTATTTTTATTCACTTTGATGAGATAATAAAAAAGATCATTAAAATACACGGGTACATTAATGTATTTTTTAATAATATAAATTATCTCCATTCAAAAAACTGAATGGTAAGTATTCAAAAATATGTTTCACAGAAACACATAATCATTTGTTATTAATAATAATTTAAAATGATAATTAAATTATATATCGTATCAATCATTACTGTATTTCCAGACACATAGCCATAAAAGTGATTTTCATGTTTTAAATTTATGGTAATTTGTGTTTTAAAAACTGTTCATATATTCAGCAATATTTTTATTTTTATCTGCATTACAGCAAAATTTACCATTAAGGTAATACCTAATTTAGCAAGAGACAAAAACATTTTCAAAAGAAATATTTGCATTGATCATTTTTCATTACACAAAATAAAACATCAATTAAAGTTAAATATTTTGATTAATTTATTTTGAACAGAAGATAAAAATTATATTATACTTCGTTCAGTGTAATTCGTACCACAAGCATTTTTAATGTTCACATCTAATTAAAACTGTGTAAAATTTGCAGCTTAGACTCTCATTAGTTTTACTTAAGCCAATTACTGCAATTTTCATTAGTGTTCTTTCCGCTAACATAAACTCGTATAAAAATAATGAACTCAAAGCCGGCTAACAATGAAATTGAAATGTTCCCGAAGCCAATGCATAAAGGGAATTCATTTTAGAAACAGTACAGGTCTTGAATATTAAATTATAGCTAATAGTAACGTTAGGATTACAAAAGTAATTTTTTAAATACCGGTCAGTGTTTAAACGGCCAAGCCAATGTATAAACGGAATTCATTTGAGAAACAGTATGTGTCTTAGAATATTAAATTATAGTTAATAGCAACGTTAGGATTACAAATAATTTTTTTTAAACTGAAGACAAATACTTTAAGAATTTACAATGATGATGTTATTCGTATATTAATGTATATCCTAATACGCTGTCGAAAAGAGTATATTCTTTACCTTCATTTATTTTCAAAATATTTCGGTCGTCATACATCTTTATCTAAATTACCATTTTTTCGAAGTGTGATTTTAAGTTTTACTAGTATAATTAATGTATCATTAGTACTATGCATGGAACTTTGATGTTCATACCATTCATATATTTCATAATGCAAAATTGTAATAGTCATATTTACTTAGTTTTACATTCACAAATAATATTCAGATTAATTAAGAATATTCATATACGTTCTAGATAGCTTAAACAAATGAATGCGCCAAAGTTTGGCTTTGTGCCCATGTAATTTCCAAAGAATTTAAAAGCACATTTGCGATAAGTTAATTTAAAATTTCTCTGAATGACAGTACTAATTCAATTTCTGATCTGACTTTACCTGTTTTCTGTAAATTAATTACTATTCAGAAGAATCTTTGACACTTCAAAGGAGGTGCTACTGCTTGACTTTAAAGTAATTATAGATCGTTGATGTCAGATAATTCTCCTCGTGAATAAATATTTTCTAATAAAATAACATATGCCTGGTTATGATCAATTTTCAAAGACTATCATGAGTTTCATTAATACTAATTGTTACACAAAAGTATCATTTGGTGTAATTATAATTGATGAGTAAAACTTAAAATATATTTTATTTTTCACTTTGCTGAGATAATAAAAAAAATATGATTAAAATAAACGGCAGCAATAATGTATTTATTTAATAATATAAATTATCTCCATTCAAAAGATTAAATTGTAAGTATTCACAAATATGTTTCACAGAAACACATAATCATTTGTTAATAATAATAATTTAAATTGATATTTCCAATATATATGGTATAAATCATTATTGCTTTTCAAGACACATATACATAAAAGTCATCTACAGGTTTTAAATTTATGGTAATTTTTGCTTTATAAACGGTTAACATATTCAGCAATATTTTTATTTTTATCTGCAATATAGCAATATTTACCATTATAGTAATATCTTATTTAGCAAAAGATAAAAAAATATTCAAAAGAATTATATGTATTGATAATTTTTCTTGGCGCAAAAGATAATATCAATTAGAATTATATGTTTTGATTTATTTATTTTGAACAGAACATAAAACTTATATTATTCTTCGTTTAGAGTAATTCGTAAGACAAGCATTTTTAATGGTTACATCTAATCAAAACTGTGTAAAATTTGCAGTTTACACTGTCATTATTTTTATTTAAGCACAGTACTGCAATTTTCTTTAGCGTTCTTTCCGCTAACTTAAATTTGTATGAAAATAATGAAGTCAAAGTTGGCTATAAATTAAATTGACGTGTTCCCGAAGTGAGCTTTCTATATAAGGGCAGGCAGGGCAAAGTGGTAAACAGTAAGCCACAAAACTCTAAGGTTTTGTGATTTTTTGTTACCCCTTACAATAGATATAGTAAATAACTGACAATATGCATAGAACTAGAGTGACTACTTAGAAATATAAGGGTATTTATACTTGTTACAAAACAATAAAGTGGAAGTAACAATTTGTTTTTTTTTAGATAAAAAGTCATAATGACCACTCTTCCCGACTTAGACTGGCAAAGTGGTCACTCCATTGTTGCACAAAGCCATGACAGACAATACATTCTACAGGGGAACCAAATGAACAGTCAGCGACCACGCAGAAAAATGACCGACCATACTTCTAAATACGGAAGGTAAGGGGCATACTGAATTATATTTTATCAGAGAAAAGTATTAAAAAGAACGTGTACCTAGTAATTAGCAAATCCTTTTGATGCCTATGCTCCTGATTAAATACTAATATTTATATACTAGCTGATCCGGTGATAAAAACATAAAGGAACACCAAATTTGTATTTTATATCTTTAACCCGATTTTGTATGAATTTATAATTTTAATGGCAAAATCAAAATAAAGTACTGATAATTAGTAATAAAAGTGCTCCTAAGAAAACATTTTCTTCTTTTTTCACGTAGGGTCGTTTCATAGTTTAAAAAAAAAAAAAAATTTATTCTCCTTTGAAAATTTTAATTGTTATATACATAACGGTTTTACAGCCCGTTTATAACTTACGTCAGAAATATTGACATCTGGTTGTAAAATAAATATGTTTCTTTTCACTTTTTTTTTTTTGCGTCGGGTCCATTAACATAAAAAACAGTTTTTGTCGTCCGAACTTTCTGAAATTTCAGTCGTTTATAAATATAACATTTTTCAAGTTCAATATAAAATTATGTGAACATATATTCATATTAAATGGTGAAAACGTAACCCGAATTCGATCGTGATCGCGCAGAAACACCCCTTTATTATTGGTTTTCGTCGAAAATTTATCATATTTTATTTTATTTTTTATATTTCTACTCATCCAAACGTTTCGAAATTGTTCTAGGTGATGTAGATCTGGTCTACCGAGATCCTCTAAAAAGATTGTGTCGAAATACGAACATTTAGTAGATTTAAACGTTAAAAAAAAATCTCGTGAGAGGCGAAATCGCCTGCGTTCTCTGGTATTTTTGAAAGGTTTAAAATTCGTATTGTTTAAAACAATCGCCAATTAGAAGCAGGATTCTGCTTTAAAAGCATATGTTTGGTTTGTTTGTATCTCTAAAATTGCGCTCTTGAAGGGCGTTTCCGTAAGGGGGAAAACATTCACCCGAAAAAACTACCATTTTTCAAAAATGTTTTTAAAAGTGTTAACATCATTTGTTTTTTAATCAAATTAATTGCAGCATTTGAGACGTAAGATTGCGATCTTTCAGAATATTTATTTTTTGTTTTTAAATAAACCAACTGGTTTAGCCGATAAAAGTTAAAACATAATTTCAAAATAATCGCATTCTTCATTCAAATGGTTCTTAATTATCGTTCGCTGTCGTAAATCGGGTTTCTGGGCATGTGCGAGTGCTGAAAGTTTGATCGCAACGAAAGAAACGAGTTATTGATAAGTTTTTAATTATTATTTTGGTTAAATTATTAAATTATTAAAATTCTAAGACTCGTGTGCATTAGGATAGATTTTGGACAATTATCACCTAAAATTTCAGACTTCTAGATGCGCTAGATTTCACTAGCCGACGCATGCAGACACACACACGCAGAAAAAAACTTTCTTTCATTATTATAAGATAGATATGTATAGATTATAAATGACGAGTTATTCGTTTTCAGTAAATCCAACGTTTACGCGAATAGTAAGACTAACATGTAAATTAAGAAATTGGTAGATAAAATGGGAATAGATAAATTGGTAAAACAGCACTTCAAAATATTCCAGGATAAATATATTTTAACAAACTAGATTAAAATAGTTTAAAAGTTGTTAAATTTTAATTTACATTAGTGAATTACTTTTTAAAGAATACATGTCAAAAATATGAAATTCAACATCTGTTCGTTAATCAAAATTTATTTCAAAGACGAAAGAAGAAAAATGCATTTTATGCACAATTGTAACAAAATAATAAAAGTTAAATTTCAGTTTTTCCTAATCATTCATTTAATGTTTTAAATATTAATTTATGCAAGTTCCATAACATGCTTATAAGTATTCATGTATCTTTTAGGTACAATAAATACTTTAACATTTAATAATTACATATATTAATTCCGTGATTTCACCTTATGTAATACACAAGTTTAAGTATCCTCGTGTATGATCGACAACTACTTTAAATATACATATGACTGACTTTAACTCATAACTGAGATTATTGAAATCTCCTAAAACTTCTTACATGAATAAACAAGTGAATCGTACCTTGTATATAAATTACTGAACTGGTATATTTCAGAATTACCGCATGAATAGAATTTAGTATGAACTTGTATAATCCAACAGTAAATCTTTGAATATTAAACTTCTGTTAATCTAAAGATAATGATATATTTACAATAAATAAACATATTAAAGTCTGAAATAACATTTTCAAAGAGAAACGGAATTTAAAGCTTTAAATATAAATATTATTACAAATTGCTTTTTTTGTATTAAAATCTATAATAACAATTACAAAGAGTAAATTTAAATTTACATAATGAAATTCAAATTTTTAAATATAAGTGTTATTACACACTGCACCCAGAAAAAGGAATTGATTAAAACAGCAAAACATGCTTTGTTAAGTACATTTTGGTTGTTTCAAGCAAAATTTTTAGTTGAAGTAAAAAGTTGGTTTTGTTGCATTGACAAAAAAATATTGTTAACACTCTTATAAAATTTTAACAAAATTTCATCAATTTTACTTGAATTAATAAAACCTGTTTTTTTAATTTTACCATAATTTTGTAATTTATACAAAATTTAAATTGTTGTGTAGTAGCCATAACCCACTTATGTAACTTGGTTTATATGACTTATATAGCTACATAATTTTTGGATAATTAAAACTTTTTAATTGGCACGGACCAAGGTAGTTTTAAAAATCCCCCTATCCCATTTATTACTTTCTTCTATCTTTACAAGAAGAAAGTATTGGAGTCATGAAAGTGTTCTACTTCTTGTTTTCGACGGATTTTCGAAGTTCCTGAACACGATTTGACTGTTTTTAGAAAATGACTGTCTATGAAATCTAAATGTATGTGATAAAAATTTTGTGGGCACTCTATTTCAAGAACTAATGCATGGAATTTATATTTGGAATTTATATTCAGTTACTTCCTGATATAAATTGGTGCTGATAAGTTTTTGGCGTAAATATCGCAACAGGTGGCGCTGCTATGTTGCAATTTTCGCAATTTCTGCAATAGATTCGCGATTTCTCAAGAACTAATGCACTGGTTTACATCAAACTACAGATTGAGTTAGACCTTGACATAAATAGAAGCTGATTACGTTTCGGTATAAATAGCCCAACAGGTGGCGCTACTGTGCTACTTTTTTCATGATTTTCACTCTAAATAAATCTCAAGAACTAATGCACGGATTAATTTTTAATTCATTCTCAGCAGTGATTTACGCCTGTAATTCTTAAATAATAACCAGTGAATTTTTATCCTGCTTTTTTTTAAAGCGTAAACCGACAAAGTGAAAAATGTCCCAAGCCGGGAATCGTACCCGGGTCCTCAGAAAAGCGCTCTGATGCTCTAGCATACGGCAACACAGTTAATTTTTAGTTAATTTTCTGCAGTGAATTACGCCTGTAATCCTTGAATAATGACCAGTGAATTTTTATTCTGCTTTTTACAGGCGTAATTCACTGATGAAAATGAATTAAAAATTAACTATATGTTGTCGTATGCTGGGCTTTGTATTTTCGTCTCATGTTTGCCGCACAAATTTGCATGCTCATGCAGGGCCTGTTTACCGAATAGACCCGGAGCCCATGCTTACCCAAAGAAATACAAAGGTGCCCCCAAATTTATTTTAGAGATTAAATTTTACAAAATAATAATAATCAATCAGGGTAAAAAATGCACTTTTTCCTTACGTAATTTTTATCTCAGAAGCTCGCACTTTCTAAATTGTTGTTTACTCGAAATTTTGATGGTAAAATTTCAAATTGTTGCAGCATACCAAAAATGAATTTAGTAAATAACAAAGCAATTGGTAGAGGGGGGCCACAGAGTAACGTCGGGATACCCCTACTTTTATATCTTAAGAGGACCCTGTGCTCATGACGACATTTCCATCTTGTGCTGCGGTTGCAGACGGTCCGACATATATAAGAGTGAGAAATTTCAAGTTTGGATATCGTTCTTTGTGGCTCAGATCGTTTTACTGAGGACCCGGATTCTATTCCCGGCCTGGGGCATTTTTCAATCTGTTGGTTTACGCTTGAAAAAAAAGTAGGATAAAAATGCACTTGCTATAATTCAAGGATTGCATGCGTAATTCACTGCTGAAAATGAATTAAAAATTACCAAAAAAGAAATAGTTAAGTTTAGATTGGTTCTAATACAAAAAATAATTGTAAAGTAAATATTAAAATTGTTTCTGTAACAAGAACTTTTTGTTGTTAAAACATAGAAAATTCTTAAAATTACACAAAACAATTGTTCTTTAAAAATAAGTTATCGTTACCGAAATTGAAAAGAACTCTTAAAGTAACAGATAATTATATTTATTTTGAGAAAACTTTAAACAAAGAAATTTTGTTAATTCAAGTAAAATTGAACCATTTTTACTTGAATCAACAAACCATTTTTTTATTGATTATACATAATTTTTTGTTGGAACTGCAAAAAAAAAATAATAATAATAATAATAACCGTACATTCATAAACTAATGTGACTAGTGAGGACAAAAATTTCTCCTTTTTCATAGAATTAATGTCATTTTTGATAGATACGCAAATGGGCGACTGACAGTGCCAGAGAAATTGTTTTGCGTATCTAGTGGCTCTAATTAGACAAAACTGAGAAATTATACTTATTTTTATTTAAACACCATTCTAATTTACGTTGACAAATAGTTTATTTTATTATTCCTATTATACTAGTTCTATTTGTGGTAAATTAAACAAATTTTATAGACGAGGAAATTTTAATTAACTCTATTAAGTGTAACAAATGTAATCTGGAGAGTGTAAGATATCTCTAGGAGAAATGAAAAAAAAAGAAAAAAATGCATATAAGAAAATATGTTTAAAGCATTTTTATCAACTATTCGTGACCACATATGTTTTTCTTTTAAAGCCATTATTTTAATTAAAAAGTAATGATTGATAGTATACTATATATTGTATGTATTTGAAACTGAAACAATACTGTTACCTAATTAAAAGAGATTGTTCAAGTGAAACTTTTCTCAATTGAGTCCATTTGGACACTACACTGTTAACTAGTATTTTAAAAACACAAATTGCACAAATTGTGCTTATTAGTTGCTAAAATCAGTGTAAAAATTGTTTTCAACTCATAAAAGAGCTAAAATTCTACATGTTTCGGCTTTAAACTTAAAGCCATTATCGGGGAAGAGGAACAACACAAACGACTACTGATCTTTTAATTTTCGACACGAGAAAATTGAAATCAACAGTATGGAGAAATTTAAATAAAATAAGCGGGTGCTCTTTGTTGCCAAAGAGCGAAAAACAAAACAATGAATTAACAAGGGGTTAAAAATTTATCCCATAAACTAGGTATGTTGAAAGAAAAGTTAACATTACAAATACAATCTTTTCTAATTTTAATTTCCAATGATTCCCTAATGGCGGCTTTAAATGGGTTATTGAACCTATGGATAATTCTTGCTTTATCGAAATTAATTACAGTATCATTATTTTTAGCGTAAAACCGGGAGAGTGCAGTGGATAACTTTCCAAATTTTATGTCGTTTTTATGCTCTTTTAACCTTTCCAAAAACTTTCTTTTAGTCATACCAATGTAAAAAATTATACTATTATTATTTAAGCTAATGGGGATTTCATAAACACCTGCGAATTGATCAGGGGGGATAGGATCTAATTTACATGAAACTAAATCAACCAATTTTCTGGGAGGGACAGCAATAAGATGGATATTGTATTTACGGAGGGCCCTTTTAATCCTTTCAAATATAATAGGTATATATTGGAATTTACGATAGTTTGGTTTATTATTGCTAGGGACAAGATGCTAAATTAAATGGCCATTGAATTTTTCTATAATTTTCTGTACGTGATGAGCGGGAAAACCATGGTCAATGGCGATATCTCTGATAAAATTAAGTTCATCTTGGATGAATTCACTTGAACAAACCAGAAAAGCACGCTTGATGAATGAATTGAAGACAGCAATCTTATAAGTGAAAGTTGTAGAGGCATTAAATGGGATTATTGTGTTACTTCTCATCGGTTTACGATAGACTTTACGTTTTAGGTTGTTGTCATCTTTAATTAATTGAATATCCAGGAACGGCAGTGATGAATTTTCTTCTATTTCCAACGTAAACTTAATATTTTCATCTATTTCGTTTATTTTTGAGAGGAAATATAGGAGTTCTTGCTTTCCATGATTCCATGTGATAAAGATATCGTCCACGTATCTTAGCCAAACTTCTGGTGTTAAATTCAAACTTTTAAAAATAAATTCCTCCATCGGTCTAAGTTTAAATTCAGCCAACAGACCGGAAATAGGAGATCCCATAGGTGCTCCTTTATTTTGTCTGTAAAATTTCTTATTAAACATGAAAACGTTGTTATTAATGATAAGGTTAAGTCCTGACTTTAGAGATGTTTTTACGCTATCACTTAAATTATTTTGTTTATCAATTTCCAAATTAATATTTTGTACAACTTCATTTGTATCAATAGATGGGTAAAGAGACACAATATCTAAACTAGCTAGAACAGTTCCTTTAGAAATCTGAATATTTTCTATTTTATGGATAAAATCTTCTGTTGACTGTACAGTTTTGCTTGAACTTGGTAAAATTAATTTTAGGAATATAACGAAAGCTTTTTCAATAAAATATGTTGGGCCAGAACACCTAGAAACAATAGGTCTCATAGGGAGATTTTGTTTATGGTCTTTGAGTCTACCAATCAAACGAGGGGTAACTCCTGTATTGTTAATTTTAATAAGTTTTTTCATGTATTCTGGCCAGGCTTCTCTTCTAATAAGTTCTTGTGTCTTCCGGAAAATCAGCGGATTCGGGTCTTTCTTTAGTTCTGTGCAGTCCATTGTTTCAATGCAATCATTCATTTTATTAATGTAGTCTGTTTTATTTAGAATAGCCATTTTATTAGATTTATCCGTCTTAAGGAAAATAGTTAGCTTGTCTTTCTTTAACCTGGAAATAGTTCTAATAGGTCCGGTATGGATTGTATTTGAACAGATTGGATATTTCTTAATTAGATTATAAATATAGTTACGTGCTTCTTCTCTATTTGTGGTTGATACAGAATTAATAGTAGATTCCACTTCCGTAATCAAGTCTTTGATATCAAGCCTTTCTTGAAAAATAAATTTAGGGCCTAATGATAACACATGGTTTTCTTTATATGAAAACACTTTACTTGAATAATTAACAAATGGCACTGGCTTAACTTGATAGTGATTAGGCTTCTCAACTTTGGAAATTAGACAACTTAATTTTTTATATTGGTTAACCACTTTAGCTTTACGCTGAGAATGTCGAAAACCCTCTAGTAACTTCATACAAATGTCAAATATCGCCACAGGTGTAACTTTAACAAAAATGCAATAAAGCTTGAAAGTGCGAATAGAAAGAGTATTTACAAGGGCGAATTTTTTCCTGATACATACATTAAGACACCTTGCTTCAAACTTACGCTTAACAATAGGGTGATTATATGAGATACATTTATTTCTAATCTCCAAAAATTTGGGAATAACATTCTTACTTTTACAAGTCCGTAGAAATTCAAGATTCAAAATTTCTCTGTCGTGTCGTAGACGTTCAGTTTTAAATTCCTTGAAACTTGAAAAATAGTCCATATTCATTCCAGCATCGATATATTTCACAATTGAATCCATTTGGACACTACACTGTTAACTAGTATTTTAAAAACACAAATTGCACAAATTGTACTTATTAGTTGCTAAAACCAGTGTAAAAATTGTTTTAAACTCATAAAAGAGCTAAAATCCTACATGTTTCGGCTTTAAACTTAAAGCCATCATCGGGGAAGAGGAACAACACAAACGACTACTGATCTTTTAATTTTCGACACGAGAAAATTGAAATCAACAGTATAGAAAAATTTAAATAAAATAAGCGGGCTCTCTCTGTTGCCAAAGAGCGAAAAACAAAACAATGAATTAACAAGAAGTTAAAAATTTATCCCATAAACTAGGTATGTTGAAAGAAAAGTTATCATTACAAATACAATCTTTTCTAATTTTAATTTCCAATGATTCCCTAATGGCGGCTTTAAATGGGTTATTGAACCTATGGATAATTCTTGCTTTATCGAAATTAATTACAGTATCATTATTTTTAGCGTAAAACCGGGAGAGTGCAGTGAATAACTTTCCATATTTTATGTCGTGTTTATGCTCTTTTAACCTTTCCAAAAACTTTCTTTTAGTCATACCAATGTAAAAAATTATACTATTATTATTTAAGCTAATGGGGATTAAACTTTTCTATTCATAATAACGCTTTTTTAAAGCATTTATTTGTACTGACATCTTCAACATTTGTTCTGTAAAAAAGACTTTTAACGTTTAATAATACATGTTCTTACTCTATTCTATAAAAAATTTATATATATATATATATATATATATTATAATTTTGTCAGAAAAATATAAAAACTAAGTACCACTTAGGATACGCGATAAAACACTGTATAAATAATTGGGCCTACAATTACAAACTATAATTATAAGAGAAATCCCATTCATATTATCTGTATATTTTTAAATAGTTTGAAAGACGCCTTATAGTTGGACATAATGCTTAAAATTGTCGTATTTAGCATTTCTTTATAGATCTTAAATCTTAATCATAATACTTTCATCAATATATTACTATACTAGTTGACTCACACGGCGTTGCCCTGGCCCTATTATAGAACAGGCTCTATTATAGAACAGTTGATTTTTTTTTCAAAAAGTGTAAACGTTTAGAAAATCCGGCATGTTCACGTAACGGGAACTTTGGCCTCTCATAGGGGAAAAACGTTCCCTTGATTGAACGCAAGTAGCGTTCGTTTTTCTACTACTTAGAAGAAGTTATGTTTTTAATTATTTTACAAAAAATGGATTATCTTTTTTTTGCATGCAATAAAAAAATGTTTAAAACAGTCAATTTATTATATATCCAGATATAAAGAATTTAATACTGAATTAAAAATCATTATATTGATTTGAATTTTTACTTTCTTCTATCTGTACAGGAAGGAAGTATTCGATTCATGAAAATTTTCGACTACTGGTTTTCGACGAATTTATACGTTTTAGAAGATCCTGAACACGATTTGACTTTTTTTAGCAAATGTCTGTTTGTGAGTCTGTGACTCTATCTGTCTGTATGTGACAAATCGTTTGTGGGCGTTCTATCTCAAGAACTAATTCACAAAATTTAATAAAACTTTATATTCAGTTACTTAACGATAGAAATTGGTGCTGAATAGTTTTTGGTGAAAATCGCCCAACAGGTGGCGCTGATGTTCTGCATTTTCCGCGATTTCCGCAATAGCTCTATCTCAAGAACTAATGCACGCTTTTTCATCAAACTACAGAATCGGTTAGACCTTGACATAAATCGATGATGATTACGTTTTGGTGTAGATTTCCCAGCAGGTGGCGCTGCTATACCCCGTTTTCCATGATTTTTACGATAGCTATATCTCAAGAACTAATGCACGGATTTCATCAAATTCCAGATTCAGTTAGACGTTGACATAAATTGTTGTTGATTACGTTTTGGTCTAAATCTCCCAACAGGTGGCTCTGCTTTTCTGCATTTTTCAGGATTTAAACGATTTTAGCAATAGTCATATCTCAAGAACTAATGCACGGAATTTAATAAAACTTTAGATTCAATTAGGATTTGATATAAATTGGTGCTGATTATTTTTAGTGTAGGCGAGACCTGTGTGAGATAGAAGAAGATTTTGGGACTAACACATTCGACTAGTTAAATTTAATGAATAAGAATAAAATTAACGAATAAATTTTTAACATAGAAATGCTTTGCCTTTTAATTATTTTCTTTTACAATTTTTGGAGTCCTGTAAGTATTTAAAAATCTATCTAGAAGATACACACCTTTCATATACTTATTATATGATGAAAATAATTTCGGCTGAGGTAAATCAATCTTCGTTTTTTTCTTTAGAGCACCATCTTTTTACCTGACCTAAGTCTTTTCTTCACAATTAGATGTCAAAAACACAACCTTGTTGTCTCTCCATTTTACTACATATAGATTTTCTGTAACAATGGATTCAAAAGTTCTTCTTTCATAATTTTTCCAATTGTTTACATTTACTTAAATTTACTTAACTATTACATTTACTTAACCTATTTTCACTGATTGTGCTCTTCATACAAAAATTGCGCTTTTGCATTTCTTCTAATAATTCCAGAGATATAAAAAAGTGTCCATATAAACCGTATGTTTTTGGGGATCATCAATGCTTTTAATTATGTCCTCAACCGTACTTGTTCCAAGAGTCTTAGTTTCTATTTCCTTTTTTCTTCAAATGTATTTTTTACTTTTTCCCACATAAATTTGTAAATTTAATGTAAAACCTTCAGAATAAGAATCCAGTATATCAAAATATTCTAAGGCTTGATATACTGTTAAAAATTTAACAGGCATTATGAAATATATCGAATCTTTTTTTATATTTATCTAAACACTACTACACATTCACTGCCAAACGATTTAAATCCACTACGCTTATCAAAATAACAAACTAAAATGCAGTAAAATACAAATATATAGCACCCTATTATTGTTTCTCCGAACCCAGGAACTAAAAAATATTCTTTTATCACTTTAAGTGGTTACATTGCATCTTTCTTCCTAGGGACGCATCCTTTTCTTTGTGAAAGCGCGCTCTAAGACAAAGGGCAAGGGAAATGTTACCAGAAAGCGCCAACGCTCCCACCAAGGAGACATTCCAAAAAAAATATATATATTGTACTTTTAAATAAATATATTTACTCCGGGTCTCGAATATGTTGTTACTTGAAATGTTGCTTTTAAAACATGACTGTAGTTGAACAAAACTGAAGATTTTTTTAAAGTATTTTTAACTAATTTTATTTGAGATATACGGAAAGAAATAAATTCCCTTTTTTGTAAAAATCTACAAATAGAAAAACGGAAAAAATTATTTTGAAAAATATATTTCATATTCCATATTAATAACTTTTCAATAAAAAGATTTTTTCTTAAATAGCTAAAAAATATTTTAGAAAAAAAAATACATGCTCCTCGATAGGGAGCGTTGGCGTTTAATACATTAAATAAACGTAAAGTTTTTATGTTTTTAAATCTTTAATACGATTTTGTATGAAATTACAAATTATAGTGCTGCGCACCAGAAGGAAATTTTTTATTTAAACCTTTCGCGGACAGGGGCGCTTTCTGATCTAAACGAGCCTCCGACACATGTTCGAACACAAAATATTTTAGTTCCATCTTCTGCCGACAGGGAGTGAACTCTGTTCCAAACAAACCACCTTCCAAACGAAACTCCGACCCGTGTCCCCGCTGCAACCAGCATCGTATAGCAGGCGCTCTGCAAAATTCTTTAGTTCCAACTTCCACCGCCAATTTTATCTATACGAAATTCCGACACGGGTACCCGTTGTTTCAAGAGAGTTGAATGAACCAATTCCCGTCGAAATCAAACCCATAGAACTCAAAAAATAATGCGCTCCCTATGGGTGCGATCGAAAAGCAAGCCGAATCATCCAAACCCCGTTGTGATCGGACCCATAGAGCCCGAGATAAGACTGAATAATTAGATAAAAGAAACTTGTAGGATTCTTGTAGGATCAAGTGCTCAACAACAAATCAATGAATTTGATTGTTGGTATATATCAAGTAAATACGGGTTGTGCACTTTTATTAGGAACAAAAATTGAATTTTTAGGAAAATCGTAATTTGAAATTTCCGGTATTCTCTATATGTAACATTTATAAAACTCTACGGGTGAAGCTGAAAATGTTAAATTTCTCAAATGGAATTCGTTTTATGTAAATCAGAGCAATACAATTGTTTTATTAATAGGAGTTCTCAACTAATTTAAAACTCGTAGTCAGTGACTGCGTGATGAAGAACAGTAAATGCGATATTATATAAAAAAAGTTACCCCCCCCCCTCACATACCCGCAAATATTACGAATAATTTGTTCAAGAAACACCCCCTTCCCCTACATTGCGACGATTATTAAAAAAAAAATGATTATATTTTTCTGATAATTAGAACATAAAGCTATTCTAAAATCGCCGCCAGATGCCTCCTTTTCCTATTCTCAAATTCAAATCTATATCCTAATTATTTGTCTTAATTTTTGTTCATAAGTAAAAATTAGTAAATATTGCGTTTCTTTTTCGCAAAGTAAATGGAAGGATTGGACAGAGAAACAGATCTCTGTGCATTCCAGTTTTTAATGAAAGCTGATCCCTGTGTGTCACTATATCGGAATTTTTCAACTGTTATCGCAGGTTTTTGCAAAAATTAGGAAAAATTACACGCCGAATTTTACAAAAATTACATTTTAGTGTGCAGAAATGTTTTCTACATGTGCTCTGAAAGTTTTAAATCAATATCTTAATTAGTTTCCTTAAAATTCACTAATTCGAAAATAAATTTCCAATTCTTTCATTTCCGCTTGAAAATCAAGAACAGGTGTTCTTTTCTTTAGCCATTTTGATAAAAAAGATAGCATTCCCGAATCGATTGTAATGAGTTTTCTTTAATATCTTGGGTAATTATAAAAATATTAAATTTCAGAGAGTTAGGTGCATCAGGATAGGCCTTGGACTAGCCTCACCTAAATTTTCAGACCTCTAGGTGCGTTAGATTTCGCTGGCCGTCGTAGACACACAGAGCGAAACTTTATTTTATTAGTATAAATAAACTGTATGGCACTAATTATTTTTATGGTATATTTACTTTAAAACAAGTGGAAATTTATTGCATTTTTCTATTAAAAAATAATTTCGTAATCTGCATTTACCTTTTCTTCATTTTTTATGTTTTTTTAATAAACATGAAAATACGTTAAAAACAGAAACAAAAAATTACGTGTTCCTGAAATAACGTACAACTCGTGCAACTAACGTACAAATTCATGAGACATTGCTTGAATTTCTAGTGAATTACAAAATATTATACACAGCAATTTATATTGTTTTTAATGATATTTTTTCGTGAATTTAAGTAGCATACATATAAAATATAATTATAATAATTTTCTGTATGAACTGTACATGCAAGTTTTAAAGATTATTTTCAAGCAAAGAGTAAATATTAATTGTTTCTAATATATTTAATCAGTAAAATATTTACGTAAAGTCAAACACTTAAAAATGCAGTTTATTTTAATAAAAGGCAAAGTTCAAATAATGCTTTAAATGCGTTCAATTAAGGTTTAGAGATTAAAAGTTTCTGAAACTAACACGAACCGTTAGTATGAATTACATTTTAGATAACATTTTACAGTTTGGTTTTCTAAAGAATAAAGCAATTTCTGATCATATCATGTTTGTTTGCATTACATATTCATTAATTAACTTTTAAGTTAGGGTAAACAATAAGTCAATATTTATAATTATATTTGTAAACATAACATGGGGAGAAGGCTAATGTTTTTCGACGTTATATTAAAATCAGGTAAGACAGACAGCTGACTCTAATTTGTTCTTTATATTCTAATTTGCTCTTTATATATCTAATATATTAACATACAGATATTTATAGCAAATAAATCATTACCGGCTGAACTGCAAAGCGTTGCCCAGGAGTACAATAAAAATACCTTACAGTACATTTAATAAGATTTAATATAATATAAAATAAACTTTCTAGGTGTTGGAAAACCCACTGTCGGTAAAACGCGCAATCATTTAAAATATTAAATCAAAATAATATATGAAAAATAAACATTTAACAATGTCTTCAATAAACACACGAATTTATTGTGCAAATATTCCACGATATACGCACTGTAAAAAATGACCGATGTTTCTTATTTTATGAAAATAAGTTATAACCACGAACGAAAATATAATATAATCTTCTGAGTTATCCGAAATTTCAAATAGCATGTTACATTGTCTTTTGAATCCCCAGAAACGAATACATCTTCAAAATTTAAAGAATAATTTATAAAAACAAATTATTTTTAGCTGCCCGATTTTTTCAGAAACGTTTCCGAAGGGTTTTTATAGTGTATTAATTAGTGTCCTTAGCTTGGAATACCTGTTTTTCGAATGCTATCAATTCTGAAGTAAACATTTCCATGCTCAAAAAAAAAAAAAATTAACAGGCAAACATGCAAAATTAACAGCGTTAACAATAACATTAAAATTAAGATTATTCCTTTACTCTTTTCAGTATAAATTAACTTATGCGGCTGAAAACGTGTACTTGAGAATGGATAACATTCGAAAAACGGGTATTCCAGCCTGAGGACACTAATTGATACACTATAAAAACCCTTCGGAAATGTTTCTGAAAAATTCGGGCATCTAAAAATAATTTGTTTTTATAAATTATTCTTTAAATTTTGAAGATGTATTCGTTTCTGGGGATTCAAAAGACAATGTAACATGCTATTTGAAATTTCGGATAACTCAGAAGATTATATTATATTTTCGTTCGTGTTTATAGCATATTTTCATAAAATAAGAAACATCGGTCATTTTTTACAGTGCGGTCGCGGCATCTTACTGACAAGTAATTGTTACACTAAGAGCTGGCTTCTCCTGCCAAGAAGATTGAAAAAAATCCGATGATTTCCTGCTCCATGCTCGAAAATTTCATATCATTGTGGATTCTTTAAAAACTACCATCATTAAGAAAAGTAATATATATATACTTTTTAAACTAATATCGAACATATTCTGCATGCCGAGATATGAATATATTATATTGGATGTTGATGTTTTAAAACATAATTCATTTAAAATATAATACATACATCATTTTCGTCGAAAAATTGGCTTTGAAAAAATCGTGTAAAGTTCTAGCATCACAGTACGAATTCAGATGAAACTTTATTGAAAAGAGGCCAGATTTAATACAATATCAATATTTTAATGGCAGGCTAAATATCACCGGCAAACTTGGAAACTCGCAATAATACATAAAATAACGGTTTCAGTATAAAATAGAAAAAAATGAATCAAAAATCAAATTCTCAAATGCCTTTTGACATATGGTCAACTTTCTGGAACTAACCTAGATGCAATACACTTTGAAGGCTTCGAAGACAGGCAAAGAAAGGCCTGTCTCCGTGTGCCTGTGATGTGAAATAACAGATGTTTTTCAAGTTATTCTATTTCATCCCGGATATTAGCTGCGATTACTCGAATTACCATGGTACAAACAAAAGGAAAAACAATTACACATATCAAGTGACGAAAAAATAATTAAATTATTGATTGACTGTTAAGTTTTAATAATTTATAGTGAAAGAAAATAATATTATTTTCCTTCTTGTAAATGTCTCTCTTATAAATGTTAAATATTTGGCATCTTGTGTTCATTCTTGACAATTGCAGCTGTTAAGTTGAATTTGTAATGACAAATTCCAAAACCGTTATATATAATTTTATTAATGAAGCAAATTAATGTCATTAATTTTCCACCTCGAAATTTTATTCCATCTATGTGAAAACATTCATTGAAGGTTTCAATGACAACTTTTACTTATTGGAAAAATAAAACTATTTTTAACAATTCCCAGTCAAGTTGAAAAGTGTTTATGACTTCGGTTTGTCTGGCCGTCTGCCGTAAAGCCGTCTGCCATCTGTCGTCTGCCGTCTGTTAAATATGCTCGGATTGCGCTGCAATTTTTATATGTTATCGTCGTTATCTATAGCATGTTCCCTATTTCAACTGAAGTGTGTAGCACTTATAGTTTTTTTACAGGAACACTCAAAATAATTCCGTTACATTACGGTGTATGGAGAAAAATCATTTGCGGTTTATTTTAATGATGTTCCACAATTTAAAATACATTATAATTGATATATATCACTAAGTTGCATTACAAGAAGCTTAATATGCAATAGGGTGCGCATAGCATTTATAGTTACATTACAGGGACAGTCAAAATAATTCCGTTAAATTACGTCTATGGAGAAAAATCGTTTGCGGTTTAATTAAATAATGTTTCACTATTTTAAACGCATTGAAATTTATATATATCACTAAGTTGCATTACAAGAAGCTTACTACAGAATATTGTGTGTATAGCAGTCATCGTTCATTTACAGGGACACGCGAAAAAATTCACTACTGTCTATTAACAATAATACCTGGAAGGGCGTTTTAAGTTACTGAACGCGATTTTAAATTTAACTCACTTTTTGTCTATTACTTGGTGTGTATAAATTCTGTATTTCATATACAGGGCAGCACAAAAGTTCGCGAACACATTTCCGTTTATTAACAGAAACTCCAGAAGGAGAATTTTAAACTGTGCTACGCGTTTCCTAACTAAATTAAAATTTAGCATCCTATGTATTATATATACAAATCTATAGATCATATACAGTGCTGAATAAAAGTATTCGGATATTTTTCCGAATATCGTATATGTTGGAAATAGCTGAAATTACGTTTTTAAATATGTTATGCGTTTTCCAAATTGTTTACTTAGATGTTGCCTTTCAACTTATTAAACGGTAATGATTTGTAAAATTATTTTGGAAGCGTTGGAAAGTGTTACATAATCTATGCTTGACGCATGATTTTTCATTCTTGTTTTTTTTCTGTTTTGACCAGCTTTTGAGGAACGAGACAACTACGAAATTCTATATAAAATATTGTAATAATTTTTCTGTTTAGGGTCAAATTTTGTTGTAATAGGCATTTCTTCTACCACTTTAAAATGTATAAAAAATCAATAAATACATTTAACGAAAGTTGATAAACAAAAAAATATTTTACGATTATAGTATTTAAATTAAAAATACACTAAACAAAGTATCTTGGCTATATTTTTACAAAATATAATTTCTGTTTTAAACGATTAAAGATAAAAAAAAATGTCATTAATAAAAGTGTTTTTAATTTAGAAAGATGATTCAATTTAGCAGGTAGTAAATTCTTATAAATTGTCGAGATATTAATTGATAGTACTTAATTAATAATAAGAAAATATTATTTAGAAATTTAATACATATAAACTAAGACTCTACAAATAGCCACTCATTATAGCCATCTTCATTATTTTAAACAAAACGACTCAACGACAAAAGAAAATTTTTAAACACTTTGTTAGATGTTGTTAGCATGTAAAACATTTTACAAATTTTCTAATGAGAGTATGTTAATTACTGAGGATTTACTGCAATAATATTTCATTTTAATAGCATTTATATTCATTGCAGTTCACCAAAAGTTTCCCTTTGCTAAATAAAATATGAAAGTTTCTGTTTTCGTAATAAAATTATTACATTTTACTCTCACTTAAAATTTAAATCTCATGAAAAAATCACATTTAAATTAATACATAATTTAATATGAACAATTTCTTACCCTCACCTAAAGGGCAAATTGTTCCTTCATTTAAAAATAATTGTAAATTGTTTTTTATTGGCAAAATGAAGGATATAAAAGTAATTATGACAATACATAATGAAATAAAATAAGTTGTATAATCAAATGGCATATGAATTTTTTTTTGTGTGTGAAAATAAATTTCGCCCCATCCAAAAGGTATGAATGAACTTTATGAAACGAATATTTGAGCATATAGTGAAAAGATACACATCTTGCTCATTCTCATATATCCCTGCTCATGCATCATGTCCCCACTTTCGACACTTGTGACACTGGTACCAACCTTCACCTGCCGCAGGAAAATAGTTCATCGTAAAAAGTACACGTGTGTTCATCTTCTGAATCTCTTTCAATATATTCCAAATATTGGTTTTTAGGCGCCCTTTTCTTCTTTATGGGAATACTTCTTTGCCTTGATTTCATACTCTCTTCTTTGCTTGTTCTAGATATTTCGTTTTAGATTTAGCATTTTTTTATTGGATTTTCTTAGCTGCAGCCAGTTTTATCATCTCTTTCTGTTCTCTATTTTTTCTTTCCAAACTCAGTTGATTGTTATAAGGACTGTTCGTTTAAATGGCATTTTCCATTGATTTTCTTTTTCTCAAACTACTTGATTCCTTATCTTTGGAAACGGTAGGATATCACGTGTATTTAAAGGGAAATATTTGGGGGGAATGGATCATTTTATCCTGCAACATGGCCGCCCATTTTAGGTAAAAAAACTTGATGACGCCGAGAAACATAAAAAATTTAGCAAGTGTAATTCACATCTAAACAAATACTCCATTAAGTAAACTAACTCATATTTCTTTACATGAAAGACTGTATATATAAATAAATATCAACGTTGGTGATTACCTTGTAACAGATGTTATGAAACCTAATTTTTCAAGGAATTCTATTCAGATGCGTAATACTGCAATCGCTTGAATACTGCCATTGCTTCTTCTTCACTTGGCTCAATTACTTTGTATGTTATCACGTACATAGCGTGACCTTTGTGAAAGAAAACATATTAACATATGTGGATCGTTTTGCCCGCTAGGATCATTTTAGGTCACCTTCCCCTACTAATAATTTCATTGGATTAATAGTTTTGTAATATTAACTTTTAATCGCATATTATTTCCAATTTTAATTACTATTAAAACACTTCATCTGAAGTGTTAATGTATTCAAATAGCATCATTAAAAAGTGCATTTTTTTATGTTCCACACGAGCTAATTTCATTAAGGATTCTACATTTTGTTTAAATATGATGTAAGAAGTTAGATATTCAAAAACAAATTAGATCTAGAATATTGTACTACAGAGTAAACGAAAATTAAAATGAATGTAATATTTTTTTATAAATTTAAATGAAAATTGTATTGAAGTACAAAGTACTAGTCTATAAATTAAGGAATTATTTTTTATATACCAGTTTAAAATATTTTTCATTTATACAAATGAAATTACTCATAGTTTTTTACTTTTACTTTTTATTATTTCAATTTACGAATTATATCCAAAATATTAAAATGGCGCATGCCTTTTTTAATTTTTTTAACTTTAAATAAGCTGAAAACTTCTATTTTAATAGATTTAAATCAGATTAATTCAATAATAATGTTTTTTTTATCTATGTATGTGCGTTTCATTTCAATATAATCCTTCAAAAATGCAGTGAAAATATTTCCAAATAAATTCATATGCTATAAAATAGAAACTTAAGAGATATAAATATTTTCAAGCATTTTTAACATATTGTTGTGAGCTCGGGGTTCGAAAGGATTGTTGCCAATATATAAGAACAATCAACAGGTTTTATTTACTCCAAACAGTTCGGTAAATACACAAGAATCTTCTCAAAGACACAAATATTGAGTAATCTTCAAATCTAATAACAGCACAGCAAAATTTCACACAGAAAAATATAGCGTATTGTTCAATACGGCGAATCAAATACAAAACCGCTCAGAGAAACACAGTTCTCAATGCAAAGCCTCTCGTGCGTATTCAATCGCATGTGACAGAGAACTAACTAACTGAACTGGTGGAGGTCCCTTATATAGACTTCAGAGATCTTTCCAGATTATTCCAGGGCTTTCTAATGCTAGAAATTACCAGAAGGTCCTTCAACTCTCGATGGAGTACTCCAAACGTGAAAGGATCCCAATGTAAATGTATAAGGGGGGGTTGCACAAAAAGTCGCCAAATCCGTCGCCAACTTGGCGACATTTGGCGATATATCGCCAAATTTGGCGACAAAAATAAGTGGCCAAAACCATCGCCAGCTTGGCGATAAACCCATTCCTTGGCGATATTTCCATAGACTTCCATTATAAAGATGAGGGTGTAAGGTTGTTTTTCTTGCAAAGCATCTGAGACCTTTAGCATTGAGTTACATGATGCTCAATAGGAAATACATTAATAATACTGCAATTTTCACAGTAATAAAATAAAATAAATTTAAACAAATGGAATATTTACAGATATATACAAAATTCGTAACATTGCCCCCCTCTCAAGGACTGCACGTCCCGGGCAGTTCAACCTTTGATGGGAAAGCAAACCCGTTACCAACTAATGCTATACTATTCAAAGCACTTAAAGCAAACATGGAAAATAACAATTAAACACATTCATAATGCTGAATTATACAAAATATACACTTATTTAAAAAAAATTAAAGCATAAACATTACTACATACAAGTATTTAAATAATAATAATAATGATAATGCTAAGCAAAATAAATAATTACATTAACTTATATACAAGACCATGGTCATACTAATTTACATTACAATCTATTTACAATCAATGAACTAAGTACTATGGCCATAGTATGGAGCCAGCCTGTCGTAATGAACGACTCTAGGCTTCGAACTTGGTGACTTTCGGATCCGAATTACGACATCGTTCAGTCTGTTTAGGACTGTATAAGGACCGTCCCAGTGCGATTGCAGTTTGGGAGAAAGTCCTTTACGTCGAGTCGGATTATAAAACCAAACCTTGTCACCTTCTTTGAATTGATGTCCCGTGGCTTTCGTGTCGTACCTGGTCTTCATCTTCTCCGTCTGTATATTGATCCGCTCTCGAGCCAAGTTGTGGACGTCTTCAAATCGTTCCTGGAGATTCTGCACGTATCCCTCTTGCGATGAAGGCGCATCTGGAGGGCGACCAAAAATCAGATCACAAGGTAGACGAAGATCACGACCGAAAAGCATCTGAGACGGGGAATAGCCGGTTGTTTCATGGACGGCGCTGCGATAGGCGAGAAGAAACAAGGGAAGTTTTTGGTCCCAGTCTTGTTGGTTTCTTGAGACTAGCAGTGAGAGATTGTTGAGGATGGTACGATTAAATTTCTCAACCATGCCTTCCGATTGTGGATGTAAAGGCGTCGTCCTAGTTTTGTCCATTCCGAGAAGTTGACAGAGACCCTCAATCACAGCAGAGATGAAATTTCTCCCCTGGTCAGAATGCATTTGAAGGGGGACTCCATACCTTGATATCCACAGGTGTACCAAGGCATCCGCAACCGTAGAAGCTTCTTGATCAGGGATGGCATAAACTTCAGGCCATTTCGTGAAGTAGTCCATGACAACAAGGAGGTATTTGTTGCCATCAGGACTTCTTGGTAGAGGGCCTAGGATGTCAAGGGCGATGCGTTCGAAAGGTGCTCCTACATTGTAGAGATGTAGTCTTCCTCGGCTACGTTTCTTTGGTCCTTTTCGTGCTGCACATGCATCGCAAGATATGCACCATCGTTCGACGTCAGCTCTCGCTTTTCCCCAGAAGAAGCGCTCTCAGACTCTGTGTAATGTTTTCATGACCCCAAAATGGCCACCAGTGGGACTGCCATGTAATTCCTTGAGGACCTCTGGGATTCGGGATCGAGGAAGTACCAACTGCCATCGAGATGTCTTCCCATCTTCCGATTCGAATTTTCGGAACAGGACACCATTCCTGACGTGGAGAGAGTTCCAAAGAGCCCAATATTGCTTCGTCGTAGGACTGTAAGTCGAGATGTCTTTCCAACTGGGCTTCGTGCTAGAAGATTCTAATAACTCCAAGATTGGTTTGATCTCAGAGTCTGGCATTTGATCTTCTCGAATCTTCTCATCACTCCAGGGATCTGGTGGCGTCAATAGTGAAGTCTTCGTCTGGCGTATGACATATTCGGGATTATACTTGCTCTCCGCTCTGGAACAATAGCGACAGCTCTCGGGACACGGTCTTCTTGATAGGGCATCGGCGTTTCCATGCGATGAGCCTTTGCGATGCCTGATGTCAAAGTCGTATTCCTGGAATCGTTGTATCCATCTGGCTACTTGGCCCTTTGGGTTCTTAAAATTCATCAGCCATGTTAGGGATGCGTGGTCAGTACGAAGGAGAAATTTCCTGCCATAGAGATAGTGATGGAAGTGTTCTATGGCTTTCACTATAGCTAATAACTCCTTACGAGTGACGCAATAATTCCGCTCTGGTTTCGATAAACATTTGCTCCAGTATGCTACGACTCGTTCTTGGCCATCTATTTCTTGGGAAAGTACAGCGCCGACACTTTCCTGACTGGCATCCGTGTCCACAATGAATTGTTTGTCGGGGTCTGGATAGGTAAGGACTGGAGAGGATGTGAGAGATTCTTACAGCCGCTGGAATGAATTGTCGTATTCTTGTGTCCATAGAAACTTCTGTTTGCTTTCAGTGAGCCTATGCAAGGGTCTTGCGATGTTGGAGAACCCCTGTACAAACTTTCTGTAATAAGTGCATAGTCCCAGAAAGCTTCGCAACTGATGGACATTTTCCGGACGTTTCCAGTGCTTTACTGCAGACACTTTTTCAGGATCTGTTCGAACACCTTCAGCTGAGATGATGTGTCCTAAATAGTTTACTTCTCGTTGGAAGAACTTGCATTTCAAAGGGTTCAGCTTTAAATTCGCCGCTCTTAGTTTTGTTAACACCTTTCGAATATTCTCTAGATGTTCTTCAAACGTGCGGCCACCAATGATGACGTCATCTAGGTAGATGAGACCAGCTTCAAAAGTCAGACCTTTTAACACTGTCTCCATGAGGCGCTCGAACGTTGCTGGAGCATTGCAGAGCCCGAACGGCATAACTTTAAATTGCCAAAGTCCTTGTCCAGTAGTAAATGCGGTCTTCTCTTTGTCATCAGGATGGATCTCTACTTGCCAATATCCACTCTTCAAATCCAACGTGGAAAACCATTTATGTCCTGAAAGAGTATCTAGCGTGTCGTCTATTCTTGGTAGAGGATAGCTGTCCTTCTTCGTGATATCGTTAAGTTTACGATAATCCACACAAAATCTTGTGGAGCCATCTTTCTTTCGGACCAACACGATGGGAGAGGCCCACGGACTTGATGACGGTTCGATGATGTCACAATCCTGCATCTCTCGTAAGAGCTTAGAAACCTCTTCTTGTTTTGCAAACGGCAAACGTCTTGGATGCTGTTTAATCGGTGGATAGTCGGCAGTATCAATTCTATGACGTGTCAGGGAAGTGCGCCCTATATCACTCTCGTTTTGTGAAAACACATCCTTAAATTCCTGGAACAGTCTTTCTGCGGCATGTCTCTGTTCAGGAGATAAATTTTCATTTCGTCCAAATACAGGTGTTAAACTTGTAGACGGCTCCGATAACGTCAAGCTCGGGTCTTTGCAAACAAAGGTGACTGGAGCACAGGTTGCAAGCACTTCACCCTTCTGGATAATTCTAGATTTTTCACTTACGTTCGCAATTCTCACAGGTATGACATCTCTCGACAGATCTACCAGCGCTGATGCTGTTAGCATTCCTTTTGGGCACTTCTCAGGATATCCAACCAAGCCACATTGAAAACTTCTTTCGTTTCCAGTTACTCCAGATATCATCATTTCGGTTCGAGGAGGGATGATAACATCTGCCTTGGCTGTGATCCGTTGAATGGGCCCGGACTCATTTCCAAGTTTGAAAATAGTGACATCTTCTTGAGCAGAGCGTAATTCATTATTCTTAAAATCCAGTGCAAAGCCATGCTCTTTTAAAAAGTCCAGTCCGAGTATGAAAGGATCTGGAATATCGGCCACATAGACTGTATGATGGTAAGCGACGTTCCCAAACTTTATTTCCAGTGTCATTCTTCCAAATATGTCGATCTTATCTCCTGTCACAGTTTGAAGGATTACACGTGGCGGGGTCCAGGAGAGTTTTTCTTTCAGCCGCTGAGCTAGATCTTTCCGAATGATGGTCACATTGGCTCCTGTATCGATGATCATATTACAGGGCAAATCATTCACACTTCCGACTAGAAAAACTCCGTTCTCGCCGCAACTTCTTGCAGAAATTTCACATACTTGAAAATGAGGCTTCTTAAGATCTGGAAACCTCCGCCCCGCAAGATGGTCAATAATCAGTTTTCTTGCTCCTCCGTTAGCGGGTGAGCTATTACCTTCGGTGCTGGGTCGTCTTGGGCAGTCGAATTGGATATGGCCTTCTCTGCCGCATTTCCAGCACTTGATCTTCCTGTAAGGTTTGTTGGCCATTAAGGAGTTCATCTTTCTCATTATGTCATTCATCTGCTGCTGTAAGCACTCCACAGCTCTATCCGACGTCTCAGGCAGGTTGGCTGCTCGCACAAAGTGTCGATCTTTCCTAGTAGCTTGCTGGGCTGCCTCGAATTTCAGAGCGTAAACCAAAGCCCCTTTTAAATCATTGAGATTTGCAATCCGGAGTGCTGTCTGGATCTCAGGGTCACGCACACCACCAATAAAATGTTTCAGAGCTAAACTTTCTCTAATTTCAGTCGGACAGACAGGATAAGCAAGACGTGAAAGTCTCTCGACATCCGTAGCAAGCTCTTGCAGGGATTCAGTGGATTTCTGCTGTCGAGAGTTGAGCTGGAGTCTGCTATATTCCTTCATGCATTTCTCGTCAAAGCGCAATTCTAAGGCACTGACGAGCGTTTCAAAATCCAGCGGTTCATTTGCAGGCAAAGTCTGTAGGACGTCGGCAGCATCAGCTCGTAGAGAAGCAGCTAACTGGCAAGCCTTTGTCTGGGAATCCCATCCATTGGCGTCCGCTACGATCCCAAATTGTGTCTTAAAAACTGGCCATGAGGATTTTCCTTCATAGGTCGAGAGTTTAATAGAGGCCCGAGGAAGCATAGCTTGATACTTGACATCTTCGGGATAGTTTTCGGCAGTTATCTTTTGTTTCTTCACATTTTCCAACTCCTTTTCTACACTCTCAATCCTTTCTTCTACGGTTTTGGAGATCTTTTGAACTTTTTCTTCTACTCTTTCTTCTACGGTATTGGCTGTCTTTTGAACTTTTTCTTCTATTTCCTGAAATCTTCCTTCAAATTTGTTTTCCACGCTGTCAATTCTTTCACTTAAATATGTAATTTTATTATCTATTAATTCTTTCAATTCACCAAGGTTGGTTGACATATCTTTCTTCATTTCTTCCGACATCTCCTTCATTTCAGCCTGGTTTGCAGTCATTTTCTCATCTATCGCTGACATTTCCTTCTTCATTTCTTCCGACATTTCCTTCTTCATTTCTTCCGACATTTCCTTCATTTCAGCCTGATTCTCAGTCATTTCCTTCTTCATTTCTTTTTTCAACTCAGCAAGGTTGGTTGGCATCTCAGCCTGATTCGCAGTCATTTTATCATCCATCGCTGACATATCTTTCTTCATTTCTTCTTTCAACTCACCAAGGTTTGCAGCTAATTTCTCCAATAATTGTTTCAGTTCACCCTCCATTGCTCTGGTGATCGGCATTCAACCCCACTCCTGACATCAAATGTTGTGAGCTCGGTGTTCGAAAGAATTGTTGCCAATATATAAGAACAATCAACAGGTTTTATTTACTCCAAACAGTTCGGTAAATACACAAGAATCTTCTCAAAGACACAAATATTGAGTAATCTTCAAATCTAATAACAGCACAGCAAAATTTCACACAGAACAATATAGCGTATTGTTCAATACGGCGAATCAAATACAAAACCGCTCAGAGAAACACAGTTCTCAATGCAAAGCCTCTCGTGCGTATTCAATCGCATTTGACAGAGAACTAACTAACTGAACTGGTGGAGGTGCCTTATATAAACTTCAGAGATCTTTCCAGATTATTCCAGGGTTTTCTAATGCTAGAAATTACCAGAAGGTCCTTGAACTCTCGATGGAGTACTCCAAACGTGAAAGGATCCCAATGTAAATGTATAAGGGGGGGGGGGGGGTTTGCACAAAAAGTCGCCAAATCCGTCGCCAACTTGGCGACATTTGGCGATATATCGCCAAATCTGGCGACAAAAATAAGTCGCCAAAACCATCGCCAGCTTGGCGATAAACCCATTCCTTCGCGATATTTCCATAGACTTCCATTATAAAGATGAGGGTGTAAGGTTGATTTTCTTGCAAAGCATCTGAGACCTTTAGCATTGAGTTACATGATGCTCAATAGGAAATACATTAATAATACTGCAATTTTCACAGTAATAAAATAAAATAAATTTAAACAAATGGAATATTTACAGATATATACAAAATTCGTAACAATATGTTTAAGTACTGAAAATAACTTTAATTTTTTGTCATAATGTTTATCTGCAAAATTAAGTGTCGCTTTGAGATTTGATCTAAAGTAAAGTATTTTAAACTGACATTATTAAAAAAAAAATCTTACAGCGAATAATCTCTGAGAGACCATTAGTGGCTATGGAGGTTAATGATCTGGACATTTTATATTCTCCATAAGACTGACATTACTTCAAGTGATATATCTGGTATAGCCAAGATTAAGGGTTTAATGATTAAATATTACTGTGTATGTGTGTGTGTGTGTGTGTGTCAGAGATTTGTCGATTAAACTAATAATTATTTTTCAGAAATAAAAGGTGTATAAATCATTAATAATGAGGATACATATTTTTTTATAAATATTGTTATTTTACTTTGATGTCACTGTTTCTTAATTGCTGATGCTTTATCAATTAAATGGATGATACCGTTAATAAATTAATACTCCTGAATATTACTTTCTTATTTAAGGTAAGTATTGGAATGAAGATTTGTGTGTGTGAGAGTGAGTGAACAATGTAACTGACAAACGGTACTTTCGACAAAGCAGATATTTGGCAAAAAAAAAAAAAAAAAAAAAAAAAAAAAAAAAAAAAAAAGTATATATTTTCATAAAAACTGGATTTGACATATAATCATTTAAAATACATTTCCAATTAATTTTGCGACCGATTCTATACGACAAATTCACCACGAAAAGTGAGAAATCCATGAAGTTTTACGATACAATTTAAACGCAACATCGGCCTCCTTCACAAGATATATTGAGGATTTTTACATATTTTATTGTACAGCGTAATACATAGCAAGAAAATGTTATTTTCACGTTTTCAATGTATTTTCTTGTAAAATTTATTTTTATGTATTTACTTTTGATTTCAATATATCAGTCATCGCATTGCAAACCTGCAGACACGTTAATTAATTGTGGGTTCAGAATTTGCTGTTAAAAAAATACATGGTTAAGAGTAAAAATTTCAAATGTTCAAGAATTTTTTTTCGACAACAATTTCAAACTTCTTTTACAAAAGTCATTCTACGTCCCATTAATAGCATTTTAAATATTTTTTTCTTCATTTTCTATATAAGGTTTAAATTATGTCACAAAACATTATTTATCTGCGTTCAAAGAGTGATTCAAAAATATTTATACATGTACATTTATTTTACAGAAAACTAAATTTAAACAAAAATCAATTTATTGTGAAAGTCATAATAATAAAAAAATATAATGTAAAATATTAAAAAAAAAATATGTACCAATTTATTACATAGTTACTTTTAAAATATCTTAAAGCATTATAAAATAAATTTTATTCAAGAAGCTCTCTCTTTTAACTTGGATAATGCCTGAAATGAAATTCCTGTTTTAGCGCCAAAATCAATATTTAAGTTAAGAACCATTGAGATACATTATATTCCCTTAAGTGCATCGAACTTTGAGCGAAACAAGATCTATCATTTTTCGTATTTTTGATTGACACCAGAAAGAGTGTGGACCTTTAACTTAAAATGATGCTAAAGCTTCGAATAATATGACTTAAGTTACGTAGGTACTTCTAACGAAGACTTTACTGTATAATTTATATATTTCTTATAACTGTCTACACCAATACCTGACTTATTGCATGTTTATAAAAATTTGTAGATTGTTTTTAATTAAAAATTTTTAAAACCATATTTCTATTTTAAGATTATGTTTTATATATATTTCATTTTTACATTTTAATCTATATAAAAGATAAATAATGGAATATAAGTGTTTTTAGATAAGGAAACTGCTTTCTTCACAGTAACTACCACTTCTCCCTGATAGAATTTTTTTGTTTTTTTTTAATCCAAAAATTTCTATCATTAAATATAGCAAATATCTATATACTTTTACGCTATCGTATATGGCCCAGAAATCGCAATTTTTTGTTAATTGTTTAATTGCAACGCCCGAATGAAACGCATCTCATTGGTTATTGTGTAAAAGTCCTTTGTCAGGATTAAGGCCAAGGTAAATCGGGTTTATTTACATATCACTCTTTCACTGCAATCTCTTTTGCTGCAATTATGGAGATTCAAAATATCATTAGAAATGTCCGTAAAAGATCTCGGCGAAGCCTAATTATAAAGAGAAAATTGAAATTGAAATTACTGACTTAAACGTTCCGGAGCATAACTGTGGGACTCGATCTTATACAGATATTCAATTTAGGTTCAACCATAAGAATTTCCCTGAACTTCTCATTCTTTAAAAGTAATTGTAAACTTCCCTGAACTTTTCATACTTTAAACATAAGTGTAATAATTTTCCCTGACCGTTTCATTTTTCAAACGTAACTGTTAGACGTTTGAAATTTTAGGTCTTATTTAATTTTTTAACAAGTTTTTAGTATAAATATATATTATTGAATATTTTTTTATGAAATCGACTCCACTTTTATATTTTTCAATGACAGTCAGCCCGGGCAACGCCGGGCGGGTCAGCTAGTTACTATTAAAGAATGCTGATTATTCTTTGAACTGAACGTTTGTGTTAAATTATAGAAAACGTTATGGAAATTGTATTTTATTTTTATTTATTTATTTATTTATTTATTTATTATGTGCGCAAAAAACAAATTTTGTTTGAAAAATTCTTTTTGCAGATTTTCTTAAAATAATTTATTTTAATCTAAATTTACCTTTATTATTAAACAAGAATGAAAAATCATATTTCAAGCATACTTTGTGAAACACTTTCCAACACACCCAGAATAGTGTAAGAAAACTTCACCGTTTAATAAGGTAAAAGATTATATCTTAGTAAAAAATTGGAAAACACATAACACATGTCGAAACGCAATTTCAGTAATTACCACTTATAGATGGAAAATAATTCAAAATTCTTTTTCAATCCATGTACATAATCTATCGATTTGTGTATATAAAAAATATTATGCTAAAATAATGTTCAGTTTTGAAACTATAAAACAGTTGAACATTCCATTTCACCAGTATCCGTCAATAAATTCAAATGTACTCGAAATCTTTTGTACAGACCTATATATAATCTATATGAATTATACACATCAAGTAATATGGAAAATATTAGTTAAATTAAAAAACGCATATCACAACTGAAAACCAAATATTGCCAATACACAATACTATAACAGCACTCATTAGTGTTTCCCTGTATATGAACGATAAATGCTACTTATACTCTATATACTGCAGTAAGCATCTCGTAGTGCCTTCAGTGACGTATATAAATTCAATATATTAGATATAGTGTAAGAATATAATATACTAAAACCTCTTTTCCTCACGGATCATAAAGTAATGGAATTATTTGATAAATTATATCTTGTAAACGATCTATCAAAGCTACAAACTTCTTTTTTTGACACCAAACAGGCCATAGTAAATTTAGGTAATACAATTACATGGCAAACCAACTTTATTTACACGAATTAGAGTTCTGGGAGGCAAACAGACAGACAGGCTGACAAATCCAATTAATAAACACTTTTTAACTATGTTGGAAAGTGTTAAGCATATATTTCTTTAAAAGTAACATGTGAAACGATTTCCAGAAAATTTAAACGTTTCCTAAACTTTTGCTTCAAATATCACAATATCTACTGATAATATATCTACAAACATTCACTGAGATTAGAAAGAGGTTATTATATAGGCATCAGATAGTCCTAATAAATATGTAATCAATCAATCTGGAAAGCAAATTACAGTAGATTTTTGTGAAGAGGCTTCATCCCCTTTAATTCGACAAATATATATATATGTATATAATAAATGAAAAAAATACTGAAAAAATTTAACAGATCTAAAATTGGTAGTAACTTATTTAAAATGTCAATAACGATAATCATCACTGATTTTTTTTTTGTAAATGTAATACACCACAAGTTCAAAAGAAGTTAAATTTTATTAATCTGAGGTAAAATGTTTATTTAAAATATATATTATTTTAAACTACTAATAAAGTAATCTAAGAGACATCATTACTTCGTTTGGAGTATTAATTCTATTTTTTAATTCTGATGTATGACATAACGAAAACAAAGTAATAAAAAACGATTATTTTCAGATTTGTAACGTTGATAAACCCTTTAGCTCTTCATATCGCAAAAGAAAATGCTTTATCACTTAAAAAGGAAACAAAATAGTAAATAACTCGAAATATCAATTCATTTTCTATAAATAATATTATTATTCATTAAAAACATTTGCTATATTATCCTATTCGCAGAAATGATAGAAACAATTATTAAAACACACACACACACCAAAAAAAAACTAGACATTAAATTAAAGCATTATATATATATTTTTTTTTTAAATCAAGTCACTTGTGTACTAATAGATTTTAAAACAGGATTCAAAACAAGAATGGAAAATATCAAAACTAAGCATTAAAGTTAAACATTTTAAATCTTTTTGAAATCAAGTCGTTTGAACACGAATCGGTTTTAAAACAGGAGCATTAAAAAAGAAATATCAAAACTAAGCATTAAAATATTTAAATATTTTTGAAATCAAGTCATTTCCATACGAATAGATTGTAAAACATGACTATATATATATGTATATATATTTATATATATATATATATCAAAAACTAAGCATTAAATTAAAGCACATTAAATCTTTTTGAATTCAAGTCGTTTGCATACGAATAGATTTTAAAACAAGACTCAAAAATGAAATATCAAAAATACTAAAAAATAAGCATTATATTAAAGCACTTTAAATCTTTTTGAAATCAAGTCGTTTGCATACGAATAGATTTAAAAACAGGACTCAAAAAATGAATTAACAAAAATACTAAAAATTAAGCATTAAATTAAAGCATTTTAAATCTTTTTGAAATCAAGTCGCTTGCATGTGAATAGATTTTAAAACAGGTCTTAAAATAAATATAAAAAATATCGAAGACTAAGCATAAAATTTAAGCATTGTAAATATTTTTTGAAATCATGTCACTTGCATGAGAATATATCATTGGATCAGAATAATCACAAACAATGTTGATATAAATGCAATTCTTCTTACATTGAACCTTATACATAACTACTATATGAATAATAATCGCCTTTTCATAAGAAAACCCATTTAAAAATATTGAATATTTTCTGAAATTGAATTTTCCTATGCTTATCAAACACGATCATTAAACATACCAATTAATGTGCGTAACAACATCACGAAATTTTATGGAGAGAAAGATTAATCAAAATATCTCCTAATATATTTATGCATTTTCATGAGTGCATTCTGCGAGTCGCCTGAACTGGTAATGTATTTCTTAAAATATAAAGTGCATTTAAATACACACGCAATCATTAAATAACTGCTCACATGTTTCTGGATCGGAAACAAGATATTAAGGATCTTTATCGTCTCTTACTTTCATTAATTTTCTAGTAAAAATTAATGAACTTTGCATCTAAAGATATTTTCATATTAAGTAAATATTTATACTTTTACATAAAATAGCTCGCTATTGATCTCTTTTGATATCTTTTATGTTAGTAAAATATGAAAACTATATTGTTCTTTTACAGCTTATGTACTAAAATATTAGAAATTAAGTATTTATTGTTGATTTAAACAAAAATTTAAATTTTAAGAAATAATAGCTTGCATCTAAAGAAAAAATTCTAATTCAAGTTTATTTAAATAGTAATAGCACGCATTAGTCATCAACTAAAGTCAAACGGGCGTGACAAAATGTGATAATTTTAGGTTTTCATGACCACATCTTTACAAGTTCAATAAAATATGGCAGCCAACAAAAAATTCTTGTCGACAGTGAAAAATATGTACCCCTCCCTCGTCATTGAATTTGAAAAAAATACAGAAGGGTTTTTTTTTTATGAATTCATTAAGAGAATATTAAAAAGGTATCATTATATATAAAGTATATATACATTTGGTTTAAAAGTCTGTTATATGCTTGTTGCATATGTTATGTGCTGCTTTTGCGCCTGTTATGCAACAATTTATTATTTTGTATATATAATTAATTATATATATACGTGCTGGCAACTCTCAAGAAACAGAACTATCAAAGAGTGTCAGAATAAAGTATGAGAAAAAAAATTAACTAATGATGGTGATACTCTCTCCCTACTAAAACTTCCTATTTTTTACATACGATAAAAAAAATTGTGTACCATTTAACAAACATGCAAAAACATTGGTTTGTATTTAGCATATCTGATAAACTAAAAATGGAGAAGTAAACTTATTATTTTCAGAATTTTTCGAAAGTCTGCTGTCCAAACAAGACTTGATTTCACATTTGTACAAACATTTGTTTAACTTTTTTTTATTTTTTCATGAATAAAAAATATCCACCATATATTTTAGTTGATTGAAATGATTGAAATATATAGATTTATTGAGAAAGGTAAAATATAAGAATATTTAAATATTTCAGATCATGAGTTTACACAGTTTTTAGATATGCTTTGTTGCATAATGTATAGTACAAATCAAATCAAAGCAAACAAACGCATTTTTTTTTCACAATTAAAAGATAATACTTATTTCATATCACATGAATTTGAAAATGATATATTTGTTATTACTATCTTCGTTGTAGGTGGGGGTCAAATTTCAGTAAAGTTTCTATAAGAGAGGTGAAAATATCTAGGTCAGGATTCGAACGTGGAAGGAACCTTGGCTATACGCTTCAATGGCGTAACCACTGAACTGCACAGGCGATATCTAGCCTAATACGATTAAGGGGTCTCAGGAGTCTTACTTTTCCTCCGAAGATGCAAGTTTGCATCATGTCACATTTTATTTTATTTCTCATTTCATATAACACACAATAAAATGAATTATTTACCACTAATAGGTCAATATCTGCTTGATTTAACATAATTATTTCAGTGTTGTACAATTCATATTTAATTATTTAAAAAAAGTTTAAAATTTTAAAAAAAGTTAAAAAACTTTTTTGCCTGGTATCCACTGCGCGCAAGGTTGTAGAAAAAATATTGCTTCAAAAATAACAAATAAAACTGATAATGATGTAAAATTGATGTATCTTGAACTTATACTTCAATTTCAAGCAATTGAAAATTTAATTTGTTTTTAAATTTCCATTTAAATTGTAAAATGTTTTAAAAATTCATTTTTTGTTGAAAAAAAGCCAATTTAAAAAAAATTAAATTTTTAATTGCTTGAAATTGAAGTATAAGTTCTGGGATTTTACATCATTAACAGTTTTGTTTGTTAATTTTGAAACAATATTTTTTCTACAACCTTGCGCGCAGTGGATACCAGGCAAAAAAGTTTTTTACTGTTTTTTTTTTAATTTAAACATTTTTAAAATAATTAAATATGAATTGTACAACATTGAAATAATTATGTTAAATCAAGCATATATTGACCTATTAGTGGTAAAAATTTCATTTTATTGTGTGTTATATGAAAGCAGAAATAAAATAAAATGTGATATGATGCAAACTTGCATCTTCAGAGGAAAAATAAGACTCCTGAGACCCCTTAACTCATATTTTTGTACCAAGGGAACTGCAACTTCGTCAGCTTTTGACTATAAAATTAATTAAATAGTGCATTGGTTCGTATAGCCAAGTTCCTAGTTTCGAATCCTGGCCTGCATATTTTACACTCTGTTAGAGATTTACTCACCTTCAACCTCTACCTACAACGAACGTAATGAGTTGGAAATTGTAAGTTACGAGGTGCTATATACGAGGTGCGTTCGTTTTATAACCAGTTTCACAATGTAAAAAAATCATCCTTATTATTTCAATGAAATTAATTATATTGTCTGCTATGAGCGAAATGAGCATGCCTTTTTTTTTTCTTATTATGTATGCCCCATTTAAACGCGAATATTTTTTTCTAAACCAGACAGCACTGCAGATTACCTCCATGGTTTATTATTTTTATAACTCATAATGAACAAATTTCCTGTGTTTATTTACTCAAATGGATTCATATATTAGGCTGTTAATCTAATTTCCACTGAAGTTATATCAGAAGTTATATTTTTAACGTAACTCATTTCTCAAGCAAACAATTTTTTTTGAACGATCTTTCTAAAAATACAACTTTTATGCAATTTTATTAAAAAAATGTTTTTGAATAAAAATGCCCGCGTGAAAATATGAGTAAAGAAGTGCTTTGTCGGTATTTGTTTTCCTCAGTCACGTGACTTGCGCTTTTATTATATAGATTACGTGCGATAGGGTTTAATAGAATAAAGAAAACTTTTATTAATATCTTTTTCAGTTTTGATTCGATTTTCATAAAATTTGAAATGATTTGACAAAATTCTGCAACGATAATATACATTGAATTTCAAACCATTCGGTTGGGTAGTTTCTGTGCTGTTATATGCGGACGGACCGACGGACAGACCGGCATTCGGACTGACGCACAGACAGACGGACAGACGGACGGACCAGACGACGACTGTATGTGCTACGTATTTATATTACCAACGTATTACCAACGTATTTATATATGTACCAACGCACCTAATAATTCAGACTGAAATTTCCTGTGTATAAATAATATGTAAATAATAACATTTTAAACGAATGCATCAAAAACATAAATGTCATTTTCAATAACTATTGGCAAATACATATTTTAATGGAAATTCGATTTAAAAAAAAAATTTCGTAAGTCGTCAATTCCCTGTTGGAAGTCAATCATTTATGTATAAAACAATTAAATGTAAAAAAATAATTATTATGTAAAATAA
The DNA here is from genome assembly GCA_963931845.1 of Maratus michaelseni. Classification (NCBI taxonomy): domain Eukaryota; kingdom Metazoa; phylum Arthropoda; class Arachnida; order Araneae; family Salticidae; genus Maratus; species Maratus michaelseni. Next base: position 84,950,793 of record OZ007593.1, read on the forward strand.
TACATTGCACGTAGTAGCTTTTTAAATTGAAATCCATAAACTGACAGAGAAAACATTTATTTAAAAGCTAAATTTAAAGATACTTGTTAAAAGTTTTGAGCATGTAATAAAGGTTAGAAATATAGAATAAATCAACTTTAATTACTTTAGATTTATTGTTGAAAAACATTTCTGATATTTATCTACATTTATTTTCTTAATCTGCTGCTACAAAACAACACAGCTATATTTCACTTCTATGTGCTGCAACAATCTTTTGAAAATGTTAAAATAAATGTATGTACCCAGACATGAAAGGGAGTTCCAAAAAGTTTAGCAGTTTTCATTTGTTTGTGAGAAATTTTATTAGTATGTCGACAACAAATAAAGATTATAGGAGTTTGCGAAATTTTATAACCGTTTTATAAGTTTTCACTATGAAAGAGTTCGTAAGAGAGAACAAGTTGGAAATTGTTTGTCAAACGTGACAAATGAGGTGCGTTCGTACTCTAACTAATTTTATAAATATTCAGATCTTGGTGTAATAGCTGTTGCACTCTTATGAAAAAAATGCATGAATACAAAATTTATTTTATGTGCAAATTATCATATTTTAGCTATTAATTTTATTTCATGAAATTAAGTTTCAATACCCTTTTATAAACAATTAATTACAATTATGTTACATTAAAATTATGCTATGCGAAAACATGCAGTACAAGACAATGTACATAAGATCACAGTTATTATTTCAGTGAAATAATTTATATCGTCTGTTATTATGATATGACTAATTTTCGTAATAAAATAAGTACATTTTAAGTTGGCAACGTTTTATATTTTTTTGATATTTACTGATAATTCCAATGGGAAACTTAAGCCTAGATTTGAAAAATTCAGAACTTGAAATCCATATTTTCCATTTAATATATATTTTCCCGGAAACATCTATCCAAAAAAAAAAAAAAGTCAGAAGATTACAGGATTGCTAAAATTAAACAATTTTAGTGTAAAAATTTGGTTTTTAAATTCAGCAATACGGAAATAATATGACTCCATCTTAAATAGGACGTAATCAACATTGCAATCTATATTCATTACCTATCATGGGATATCACTCAATTAGTTACATATGGTAAGATTTAATAGAATGACCGAAACTTTTATTAATATTTTTATTCGATTTTCATAAAATTTGAAATGACTCGAAAAAGGTATGCAACGGTTCTATATATTAAATTTCAAACGATTAGTTTGGATAGATTTTTTGCTGTTATATGTGGACAGACGGACTGTGCACAGACGTCGACTAGAGTTGGTACGTATTTATACAATTACGGACGCACCTAAGAATGATAATGCGTGCTTATTATAACAAGTTATATTTTTGTTTTTCTACACGTATTGTACTTAAATAAAAGAAGGTCAGTTTCATTACAATGCACTTTTATGATAACAGGGAACCAAAACAAATTTAGACTTTTATCTCCATATCGTATACAGGATGACACTTCTTACCGTCAACAGACAGCTAATTTTTAAATCGTTATTTTTAGAGGTATATTTCGAATTTTAAAAATATTTCCATTTACGTCAATTTTTTTTTAAGTAACGAAATTTAACTTTTTGACCCCCAGAGTTCAGTAAGCTATATTAAAAAGAAAAAAAAAACTCTCGCATGCTGTTGCAATTATGAGAAAAACACAATTTTATAAACCTAGATTACCTAATTTGATATTTTGAATTTTATAATTAGCGTTTGTCGGTAACGAAAGTATAAAGATACGTTCATTGGAACCAGATAAAGTTCAAACAATTAAGCGTATATTAATATTACGCTATTACCGTAGAGCATTTTTTTAGAGCATTACCAATCTGGTGGAATTCTGATTATCAAAGTATGTTTGAATATATATATATATATATATATATATATATATATATATATTGACATCGTTTAATCGACATTTAAAATATTTCTTAATGACATACTTTAAAAAATATATTTATGAAAATTACTTGAAAATACCAAAAAGAAAAAAAATAATCCGAAAATCACTATACAATCTTTCCGTTGTATTGAATTTTTAAATAACATGCATGTCTAATCTTTTGGACCTGTCATGCCTGATGACGTCAGGTTTATGGCAACCCTTTTTTTTCTCTATCTTCTACTGCGGAGTAAGGGAGACGGTAGGAGTGTTTGGCGGGAGGCCAAAGTGGAAGGTTGTGTGCATGCGGTGGGCATGTTATGGAAATAAATTTAATGGTTTGATAGAAGGAATAATAATGTAACTACTGCTACTGTGCTTAATCCTTGTGTATATCTATGTGTGTTCTTCATGTTCTGTGTGACGTGTTGTCACAATAAACTGGTTTATTGTCCAAAATAGCTGTATTCCTGTCCTATAACAGAAGATAAGAACAAAATGGTAATCATAAAATTTTGCCTTTGAATTTAAAAAGCTGTGTACGAGGAGAAACCCGAAGGAAGGGTAATTAAAGGGATATCACACGCTCTCTTAACGTAGAATCAGTGATTGGATTTCAGAATGAAGTAAGTCGCATGTTTTTTTATGTTTATTCATGAAGTAAATAGAAAAGAACTTGATTGAATCATGTTTGAGAAATATTTTATGATTGGAAACAATGTGTTAACTTTATTATTATGAGCTTTATTTGAAACGAGATAATATAGATATTTATAGAGATATTTAGAGTAAGTTTAAATAAGTGTTAAGAGTAAAAAGTAAAATGTTTAATATTAAAGGGTTAAGAAAAGAAGATCTAATTGTTGTTGCCACAGAATTGGGCATAAAAGTAGAAAGTGAGCACAGGATAATTGATTTGAAAGCATAGTGATTTATAAGAGAATTTTTAAATACAACGGTGTCAGATCGCATAGAAAGAGAAAAGCATGACGCAGAATTCGCGAAATTCGACAAAGAAAAGTCTAAGTCAGAACAGGATACGTTATTAGAAATTGAAAAAACTAAGCTAGAATTAGTTAAAGCTCAGATAGAAATGGCTAAAATACAAAACGAGTATAAAAATATTGACACAGGGGTGGATGGACCTAAACCTAAATCGTTAGAAGCACTAATCAAAAGCGTCAAAACTTTGACTTTTACAGTCCCCAGCAGGCCTGAATCATGGAATTTATTTTTTACTTCGCTCGAGAAAGCATTCGAAATTAAAAATGTCGCAGAGGAATTAAAGGTTGAGATTTTGTTTAATTTGGTAGGAGAACGGGCAGCGCATTTGTTAGTGTACGCAAACACGGAAGAAATGAAAGATTACCAAAAGGTTAAGGCGTTAATCTTAAAAGAATTTCAACCCACACCAGAGGCCTGCCTCGAAAACTTTCTTTTTGCAAAAAGATCGAGAACCGAAAATCATATGGAATTCGCGAGTAGGCTCAGAGCCAATTGAGATTTCTATTGTGAACTGAGAAAAGTAAATGATTTTGACACGCTTAATGAGTTAATTGTCAGCGACTGATTATTAAGTTCACTAGATACGGAGACGCGAAGTTATGTCAGGATAAAACAATTAGATAATTGGTTAAAACCCCGACAAATTGCGGAATTATGTGATAATTGGTTTACGTCAAAGGACAGAACATTTTCGGAATTATATGATAAACCGGTAAAACACCGCAGTCACAACGAATCCGAAACTGTAAATTACAATAATGGAAAATATATACCACCCCATATCAGAAATAATTTCAATTTTCATAGCGATAGAAAATTAAACACATTAAAAGAATGTAGACCTTGTAAATAGACGACGCAATTGCGATTTTTTCCGAATAATAGAGAAAAAGATAAAATTGGAAGTTTGCAAAATCATACGAAAAAAGATTCTTTTGTCGGTAAAAATAAGCAGGATGACAAAATAATTGCCAAGGTTGAAACACTCTGTTTTGGAATTCGACATTTGCGTGTATTTTTCATTATGTTTTACTGATTTATTAGTTCTTTCATTAATTAAAATAACAATTGTGTCCTTAAATTCTTATATTTTATTTATTTATTTATTTTGATATTCCAATGGCAACGTTCTCCCGTTTATTTGGCGATATTTTTTTGTTATGAAAAATGGTCGACGGGATAATAGAGAAGTACCATTTTTTATCAATATGTAAAATTTATTAGATGCAGGTTTAAACTTCTAAAGAAAATGTGAGGATAAAAATATCTGCAAACAACATTTAGTTTTTAGTCAAGCCAGAATATCATCTAATTTATTCTATCAAATTTAGAGTAAAAACTGATCCAAGATTGCAAAAGGCACGCGCGAGAAAAAAAAAAATTCCTATTTTAACTGCATTAGAGGATGACGCCATCCGTTTCGGGAAAAACATGGGACATAGAAATATAAATCTAAACATTTCAATTTCAATTTCGCTTTTTAATCATAAATACAAAATAAACCCGTGCGGTGTTTTTTTATACTAAATGCTGTGCATCATATAATGTGGTATTTTATTTTTGTTGCAACAATATTTTGAGGAAAACCTTTCATTTCTTTTATGAAATCAATGCCGATTTATTTTTTAATTTAGCAAATTTTAATCAAAAACATGTTTTAACGAAATGTTAAGTGTGCTATGTCAGAATCCTGTTCAAAATCGTTTGATATGCTATCTCATTCGTTGTTCTGCGTTTCGTATTTTCTTAAAAAAAGGGATGTTGACAGGAGAAATAATATATATGATATAATAAGGAAATAATCTGAAACCTTATTTGAAAAACAATTTCATTAATACAATTAACCTTATTAAATTGAAACCTTAATTAATACAAAAATCATACGCCTGAATCCCTTTTAAAGATAAGGAAATATATTTATGATCTTACATTTATTATTTCACATTTAATATTCAATCATCATTTAATTATAACATTTTATCTTATGACATATTAATTTTATTACATAATTTATATCTCTCTTTTAACTTTATCTTTCAAGAAAGAATATTAGAAATGACAGACACACTAAATTATGGAAATTAATATTTTAACATAAAAAACACAGTTCTAAAATACATTACTACAGATAACGATAATGAAAAGGGTGTTACCGCTAAATATTCTAGAATAGATTGAATCTTCAGTAATGCTTGTATATTGGATAATTCTATAAAAATATTTCGGTTTATAATAAATATTAAACTTTTTTTTACAACGTCGAGTTCATACGTACATTTGTGTTGAAAACACGAACCGCCCTATGCTGTTTTATCGCCAAATGTGTCTATCTAAAGACATTGAATAAAAGTTTGCAAGTGTGGTCATTTACATATTAAAAATTGCACCAAACATAATTTTTTTAATGATAATACCCACTTTTAAGAATTTGAGCTCTTTGGTTAAAAGTAGCCTTGAAAAAAATGTATAGTTTATGTAATTTTTCATAACTCTTTTTATAGTTAGAAGGGTTCAATATGTATGGATGCTAATGATTAATCCAAAGAACAAACTTCAATTTATACCATATCCCAAACATTTTTCAGGTATTATTTTTATTCAAAAATATATTTTAAATTAATGAAACATATAATTCAGTTTGTATTAAAAATAATTTGTATTATAACTGACATTAAAATTTATAAAAATCATTGTGTCATCTTAAATGTAACTATCTCATATTTCAACTTGTCCCAGTTATTCTTTTTACAGATATAGAGAAATTTGATTATACAAAAAAAATGTGGGTAATTTGGTTATACAAAAAAAATGTGAGTGCGTCTATTTTTATGGTTTTCTTCTACAGGACATAAAACTATATTTGACAAAAATTTTGTTTTTTTTACATACATAGAATCTGTAAAAAAAAAAAAAAAAAAAAAATCTGGTAACTCATTGAATTTTCTATGTACTTTTTCCTCGAATATCGTAACTTTACAATTGTCACTCCTAGATAAACTCATAACACATTTACTTTTATAATTCTGCGAAGATTTAAATAGAAGTACATAAATTGCATTTTTTAAGAGATGAAACTGCTTCTCTAATCAAGCAGGGCGGTCGCTCTGCCAAGCCAAGCTTAAAAAAAAACGCCACACAAACAACGCCAAGAACTGGAATAAAGACCGCTAATGCTTATATACAGAAAGCAACTTCGCAATGTTAAATCGACAAAACATGCCAGATTAAAATATCAGATATCGAACAAACCAAGCGTCGTAGAAAAAAAAAACGAAAACTAGAAGAATCTAAGGAAGAATTTCTTCAATTTAAGACCAAACTCATCTTCATAAGTGATTTATAAACAGAGATATAGCTTTTTTATAAAAACGTCGAGTTACTTAAAATGATCACTATTTTCTTCGTCAAACTTTTTTTTTTTCAAACAAGCTACAGGCCTTAATATTGGGCAGAATAAAAAAAGGATTGCATTTTTGGACAAGTAATTACGTAATCTATGTGCTTTTATAAAATTCAGTGTAAAAAGAAATTATTTTCTATCCTTAATTAGCAAAAAACTGTTAATTAACTTGGCGATTAAAAAATTATGCCAAAACAGAGATAAAACCCGCCAACGACCACGTACCATCTGTATTAAAATAGCACAAATCAGTTACAGGTTATAATATAACGACATCAAATTTCATCTGCAAGTCACCCATTTTCTTCTGAAGATATTTAAAAAAAAAATAAAACTTCATAATTATAAGAACACATATTTTATCAAATAATTAAATATGACTGCAAACTGTGGCAGATGATTGTTTCTAACATGAATAAATATGAGAAATTGCCGGTTACGGATATGGATCTGGGTAGCTCAGTCGCAGAGCGTCGGCATGGTACGCATAAGGTCCCAGGTTCGAGTCCAGGCCCAGGTCAATTTTTCACTCATGTTTGTTTGGTGTATTTAATTGTCTGTTAATTAGTGTATTTAATAAAATGCGTGTTCTTATAAATATTGTAAAATAAAGTAATCAGACGTAGTGTTTATGCTTTAAAAATATTTTAAATATATAATTTACGTTTTTAGAAAGATTTTTAAAAATAAATTGGTTTTTGAGGGAAGATGTACCTTCTAAAATGTATACATTAAGAGTTATCGCCATTTAAAATTTCTTTCCAAACGTAAACAAAAATTTTGAAATGAATTAAATGTGATTCATTTATTTCTAAAAATAAAAAAACACGGTAAAGAACAGGCATTTCGTTCGCAGGAATACCTTTCACGTCATCTACTATATATACGAGGCTAGCGTAGCCTCGCTATATATATAAAATACAAACGGAAATTTCGTTCCGTTCCTTTATAACTCGAGATCTGCTGAATGGAATTTGATGGAACTTGCACTGTTCGAGAGATAATTTTTCAGGGAAGGTTTTAGTATGTAACACAACGTTCTACGTATATTAGCTATGGAATTATGATAGAAAGTTCTGTTATTTTTGCCGAAAAGTTTACCATTGCTAATTTTTTGGCGATCATTACTGTTGCAGAAAGAAATGAAAAGGCTATACATCTCGAAAAATAAAAGAAAAACTGTTACTAATTTTATTTAAAAAAAAAAAAGAAAGAAAGAAAGAAAGAAAGAAAAAGTTTTGATGAGAGAATATTATAAAACGAAAATATTTAATTTAAACATGATTAGAAATGTTCATAATGCTTAAAAAATTATTCAAGGGGCAAGATTTCTATTGAAACAAATTTGGCGATTTATCTTTCGTTTTTGGCGATTTTGATTTTACTTTTGACCCCAAACAATTTGATTTTAAGCCAAAAAGTGTCTTTTTTTGTTGCAGAAAGAATGGAAATGGCTATACATCTGGAAAAATAAAAGAAAAAACTGTTACTAATTTTATTTTTTTTTTAAAAGAAAGAAAAGAAAAACAGTTTTGATGAGATATTTTAGGCCAAAAGGTGTTTTTTTTCAAGTGTACGACTGCATTTTCGCAGTATTTTTATTTTTTTTGGTACTTTTTGGTTAGCCGGGCGCCAGTGATATATATATATATATATATACATGTATATATATACACACACATATATACACATATATCTACACAAATACATGTATATACATACATATATATATATACACTTATATATATGAATATATATATATATGTGTGTGTGTGTTCATATATCACTGGCGCCCGGCTAACCGAAAAGTACCTTTTTTTATTCAAATGCAAACTATATTAATGGCAATATACTTCTATTTACTTCTACATATAAGAAATTTCGTTCCGGCTGCTTATAACTCGAGTTCTGCTGAATGCATTTTCGTAGAACTTAAACTAACAAGGAGAGTGCCAAGCTTGGTAATAACAGATTTTGATAATTTTTATATATGTTGTAGGGTAGAAGCCCCTTAGTCTCAGGTTCAATGGATTTTATACAACGCTCCTTGGTTCTCGAGAAATGGGGGGTCTAATATTATAACACAACTTAAATACTTAATTTGTAATAAAAATATTACGTTGATCGTAGCTCAGTCAGTATGGCGTCTGCTCGTTGTTCGGAGTGCCCGAGTTCGATTCCGGAACGTGCTAAGTTTCTTTTTCTCACTTTTTTAAATAAATATACTTGTAATTATAATTTAATAATCTCAATAAAAAAATTTGTTAACATAATTAAATTTTAATTTAGCGTTTTTTTAATCACTTTTAAAATGTATTCCACATATGCTTAATAAATTCAACGATATTGAACAACTGTGTCAATTCGTGATTGTAAAGAAACATCATTTATAAATTGCCTTAACAAGGGAAGTCAATGCGATGATAACACTACTCGGTTTTTGAAGTAAGAAGCATAATTATATTAAAATTAAGCATAATAATTTAATTACAACATATTTGTTTTATTTTATTGTAACTTGAGGGCGCCACAACAGACTTTGTTTTTTTCTTTTTTTTAGTTTGTTGCAGTTAAGTGTTTTTTGTTTTCAATCTTCATCGCACAAGTGCGTGTTATTTTATAACAGCTTATAATCGTATAAAAATGGAAGATGCAAGCTGTAGTTCACAAGAAGATCAATCTGAAGTGTCGGGATTCGATGAAAATCAGAAAAGTGATGTCACAAATGCGTTGAAGTACTGTAAAATGTTATTGCAAAACAATGGATTTTTAACAAATAATCCAGCATCTGAAATATCTCCGTGTTTTATTGCGATGGAAGAAGAATTCTATAATTCGATAGTAAATATGCTGATTTTGTAAATATATTTGATTTTTTACTAGTCAGTAATAGATCCAAATATTTTAAAGCTCTTTAAATGATAAGAAATGTTTAATAATGTTTTAAAAAGTAAAAAATGCTAAATTAAAATTTAATTATGTTAACAAATTTTTTTATTGAGATTATTAAATTATAATTACAGGTATATTTATTTAAAAAAGCGAGAAAAACAAACGTAGCCCGTTCCGGAATCGAACCTGGGGCCCTCCGAACAACGAGCAGACGCCATACTGACTGAGCTACGATCAACGTAATATTTTTATTACAAATTAAGTATTTAAGTTGTGTTATAATATTAGACCCCCCATTTCTCGAGAACCAAGGAGCGTTGTATAAAATCCATTGAACCTGAGACTAAGGGGCTTCTACCGTACAACATATATAAAAATAATAAAAATCTGTGATTACCAAACTTGGCACTCTCCTTGTAAGATAATTTTTAAGGGAAAGTTTTATTGTATAACATATCGTTCTACGTAGCTTAGTTATATAATTATTCTGGGAAGTTCTATAATCAGATCAATCCGATTATGAAAGATTAGCCTTTTTAAAAGATTTTGCCGAATCTATTTCGATGGAACCTAAACTGTTAAATAATTTTCTAGGGAACGTTTTATTATATAACGTTGCTTAGTTCTAGAATTATAGGGGGAAATTCGAAAATCGGGTGACCATTTTTTTTTAATCAAATATTAGCCTTTTCAATATTTGATTCCGATTATGAAAGATTAGCCTTCTAAAAAAGTTCTACTGAACGGATTTTGATGAGAATTGTATTGTTAGTTAGATGCTATTTCAGAAATGGGTTTTAATGTACTATATATTGTCCTACGTTGCTTAGTCCAACAGTTATGTGTGAAGGTTATATAGTCAAGTGAACCCGATTTCGAAATATTAGCCTTTTTGATAGTTTTTACTGGGCGTATTTTTTGCGACTTGCATTGTTAAGTAGATAATTTGTAAGGATTGTTTTAGTATATTTTATATCGTTTTGTTGTTTTAGAATTATGTGGAAAAGTTCAATAATCAGATTATCAAAGATTAGCCTTTATAAAAACTTCTTCTGAATGGATTTTGTTAGTTAATTTGTTTGCATTGTTATTTCGATAATTTTTAGTGATGGTTTTAGTATATTGCATATAGTTTTATCATTCTTTAGCAAACCCTAACTGTAAATGACCAAATAAAAGAGTTGGTCCTTAACAGCTAAAATTTTGACTGCACATTAGAAAATATAATAGCGCAATCGCGTCATTTTTCAGTAATGTGGAAGGATATTCCACGTAAATATACAGATTGCTTTCAAATACAAGATCAAATTAAACGATATATTTCGTTTGATTCAGGGTTCATTTGTAGAAACCGACCAGCGCAGCGGGCGTAGCTTGCTAGTTTTCCTATAAATTAATGAAATCCAGTTGTTAAATTATTTTTGTTTTAGAAGTGAAGTTTCTATTTAAATTTATTGTAACAGTACAATGTTTAATTGAATAAAATAAGGTAAATCTAAGAAATTGCTAAGAAATTCCAAACATGCACAGGGCAACGCAAAAAATAAAATAATAATAAACAAAAAATAAAAAATAGATAAGTAAATAAATAAATAAAAATCAGCTTTCAGAAATTCTAAAAATTGTTCCGCTATTCATATTATGTATCTTCGGGGTCCATCCTCCCACTTTCAGCCCTCCCACCCAAAGGGGGCACTTTTCTAAATTTTGCCGACACCTCTCATGTGATATATCGTTGGAAAAGTCTGTGAACGCTTAATCATAATATGCAGGGGGGGGGGGGGTATTTTCTAAATTTTGCACATACCCCTCATGTGATACATCGTTGGAAAGGTCTGTGACCGCTTAATCCTATTATGCATCTCCGGTGTTCATCCCCCCTTTTGCCCCCCAAGCGCGATTAGCTTTCACCACCAGGGGACGCTTTCCTATATCTGTTCCTACGAGTCGGATCACGACGGGGTATGGCTCATTCGACTCGACATCAATAGAGCTTTCCGATTTTAGTTCGTTTTTTCACCACCCGGGGGCACTTTTCTATCTCTGGTTCTATGGGCTAGATCACGACGGGGTATATAGCTCATTCGACTCGACATCTATAGCCTTAACGATTTCAGTGCCCGAGGTTCATACAGAACAGATTGCGCTACCTGGTGGTGGAAGATGGAACTTGAGCACGACTGCTATACGGTGCCGAAGGCAGCGGGGACCCGTGTCGGAAGTTAGTTTGGTTAGAGGTTTATACTATTCGATGTGCAAATTAAGGGATTATCCGGTGCCGAAGGCAGCGGAGAACCAGGTCGGAGGTTCGTTCGGTTCGAGGTTTATCTTATTCGAGGTTTATCTTATTCGAGGTTTTACAAGATTCGAGACCCCGATATAAATTAGGGGTCCGCTAGCGGGCGAAGCCAGCTAGTGCTAATAATAAAATAGCGAGATGTCACATTTGATTTCAAATGCAGCGCTGACACGCTATGTACGTATTGCATTTTTATTCATTTCATCGATCAGTCAGTGATATTTTTTAACGGGGGATAACAAGTATTATAACAAGCCACATTTAGTATGTTGTTATTAGTTTAATTTAAAAATCTACGGGTATTTCTAGTTAACCTTTTAAACAATGACTGAAAGTAAAATGTAATTTTAAATTATTTCTCATGTTTAGATTATTTAAATTATGTTTATTCTGTTTTAAAAAAAGAAATGATATCTACAAAAACAACTTTTCAAAAGTAAAAAAAAGCCAAGCGTAAAAAAAAAAAGTTGTGGCTAAAAAATGGTGTGATATCAAATTTCCAAGCTATTATATTACTTTTTTAACTTTTTTCCATTAAATAAGTTATCATATATATAAGTCGAGTGCCTACGTATATGTTAATAGAAATCGTTTTCTCCTGTACTAAATACATCCTAACGAGTTTCTGAAAATTCAATTTTTTTCAAATTATGCATGATGGGCTTGGCGGCCATCTTTTCATATTTCTAAGCACCCAAATTTCTAAAGTAAAAGCGTAATATGTTTGCGTTGTAATATGTTTATAACAATTTCGAACTTCAGATTTTAACTACGGACAGATAAATTAGATAAGACTGATATTTTGAGAAATTGATTTTTACTAGTTTCAAATTATTAATTACTGTAAAAAATAAATCATAAGATGAATCTTTAAGATAAGTCATCATTATCTTAAGACACAATTTTCAGATCATACAAATCTATAAATGAAACGCTTAAAATATTTGCTTAAATAACAATTTTGAACTTCGGATTTTAACTACGGATTTGGATGCTTAGAATTTTGTGAATAATATGCAAAGATGGCCGCCAAGCCCATCATGCATAATTTGAAAAAAATTGAATTTTCAGAAACTCGTTAGGATGTATTTAGTACAGGAGAAAACGATTTCTATTAACATATACGTAGGCACTCGACTTATATATATGATAACTTATTTAATGGAAAAAAGTTAAAAAAGTAATATAATAGCTTGGAAATTTGATATCACACCATTTTTTAGCCACAACTTTTTTTTTACGCTTGGCTTTTTTTTTTTACTTTTGAAAAGTTGTTTTTGTAGATCTAAGAAACTGGAAAAAATATCAAAAATTGATGTGCAGATTTTAATATGTAGACGTTACCCATTCCAAGCCAGGATGCTTTCATACAACCACTACTTTCATATACGGAATGTAGACAGAATCCTGAAACAAATGGTGCCTCCCACTTATTTCTGATAGAATTTGGTGATAAAATAGCATGGAATTGTGGGTATTGTTTCCACGACAGTACATATAAAATGAGATAATGAGAAATTGAACTGTAAACTATGCTTATTACCTAATGCCAATGAAACAAATGCACATTTACAGGAATTGATGCATGCACGTATTTCTTTGAAGCAGATGAAAAAAATCAATAAGCATTAACGGATTTAAGAACTAAAATAACTTCTTAAAACACCATAAAAACTTTAAAATGCGCTAGGCCTTTCGAAAAATCTGAGTCTTTCTTCGTCAGGCGCAAAAAGACGTGCGTCTACTATGAAAGCAGCAGCAAGACTGAAATGAGAGGTAAGGGAGAGGAAACAAGCTGAAGCAACAGCCAATAGGAAAGTAGAAAACAACAGCCAATAGGAAAACAGAAGACAACAGCCAATCACAGAAGAGTAAAAACAAAACAATAGAGAATACAAAATAGAAGTTGAATAAGGAAGTGAAAAATAAATATAAATAATTAAATAAATAAATAAATAAAATAAAAAATAAAATAAAATAAAAAATAAAATAAAATAAAATAAAATAGTATAAATAAATATATAAAATAAATAATATATATATAAAATATTTTATATATTTATTTATTCATTTTATTTTATTTTATTTTATTTTTTATTTATTTATTTATTTATTTATTTATTTATTTTTATTTTTCACTTCCTTATTCAACTTCTATTTTGTATTCTCTATTGTTTTGTTTTTACTCTTCAGTGATTGGCTGTTGTCTTCTGTTTTCCTATTGGCTGTTGTTTTCTACTTTCCTATTGGCTGTTGCATCAGCTTGTTTCCTCTCTCTTACCTCTCATTTCAGTCTTGCTGCTGCTTTCATAGTAGACGCACGTCTTTTTGCGCCTGACGAAGAAAGACTCAGATCTTTCGAAAGGCCTAGCGCATTTTAAAGTTTTTATGGTGTTTTAAGAAGTTATTTTAGTTCTTAGTGTTTCACACCAGTTTCAACTTATTTTATTAACGGATTTATCTACTGAAAACATACATATATTCTAATAAAACGTCGCTATTTTAGAATGAATGAAACTAAATAGATAACTTTTGAATAAAGTTTTGTTTATCACATTTTCAAATTTTTAACTGTTTGCTATAATAACTTTTTGTAATAACTACAAAATTCTTTCACGTAACGTGTTACAGAAAACACTTTTTTTCGTATTTCAAAAAACGAAAAATATCGTATATTTAATTACAAACGCTAAAAGTAATTTCCATATTAATGTAATGTTAATTATTGTTAAAAGAGGATAATGTTACTATGTTTAAATTACACAAACACGATATGTTATCAATATCTATTCTCATGTACCTAATTATAAATATTATGAATTATTATATGTATTAGTTAATGACAATGTCTTCTAATATATTAAACATTTTTATGTTTGCATAGTATCAATCAAAATTAAGAGAAATTAACTTTAGTAATGTCTCAAGCAAATTTATTATCCAGAAAATATCGGTTTGTATGTTAGTGACTTAGAACACAGATTTTCAAACAGGATCTGATCTGTTTACATCTGAATTCGAAATTGTTAAAGGCAATTTAATATTATAGAGTATGTAAACAGGCATAAAATTTGCCATGAAAATGAAAAGTGAATACTTTTATAATACGTTTTTACGGGGAAATTATATTAATATCAATTTTATTATTCTATTTTTGTTGGAATTAACTGAAATTAAGAAAGAAGAATCCTATGTAATAATTTGTTATCGAAATTTTTTATTTTGTCATTTAGAGCTGCATTTTCTATTGTGTTTACTTTATCTATTCTATTGTGTTTCCATTCTTTATACGGTTATTTTATTATTATTTTTTTTTAAATAAATATGTCAAGAAATATTTCGTTCTTGGGGAAACTTAAAATAAAACTAGATGGAACCCGTCAGAACGTGACGGAAAAAAAATTACAATAACAATATTAGTAAAATAAGCTTCTTTATAACATAAGAAGGGGTGCGTATGAAACAGTCTTTCAAATATTTTATTTTAAAAGTTTTTCCCCCAGTAACAACTGTGTAATGCAAATCAGTTTGACATTACCGCCATATTCCCCAAGGCAAGAAAGAAAATTTCCTGGACCTATGAAGTATCAATAGTATATCTCTACGTTCATCTCATATACAGTCAATAAAAGACATAGTAAATAAAGCACACATCTCCTCTCCCACCTGTGATAATGCAACCGAATGAGCTCCTATGAGCATGTGCATTGCATCTCACCAAAGGCACCGTCAAAATTCGACGTTAAAAAAAAGTTTTAAAATGTTTAAATTAAAAGTTTTAAAATATCTTCTTTAATCATTGTTCGTTTCAAATCCATATCTTCTGAAACGCATCCATTGTTTTAAGCTAATCAATTTCTATGTAAAGATGAAGAATTTTTTTTTACAATAATAAATCAATCTGCAAATAAGGGAGATTTTTAATGTTTTCAAGTGTAATTTATTTGTATGGTTTCTTCGGTTTCTTTACATAATCAGGATGATTATTCCTTTTCCATCACAGTCGGGGATCTTTTACTTCTTATACAGTTAAATATCCAATGGATCTTTAAAAAAATAATAAAACACAGTTCCTAGAATATTCTGATGCAACATATACATCAACGAATTCAGCATATCAATTGTATGTTAATCATGAACTATAAATAGGTTTTTTTTTTCTTAATAGATTTTAGTTTAGCGCCAAAATGCTCTTTCTTTTGGATAATCTGATCTTATGATTTATCAAGGGTTTTTATTATTTTTCTTTTTCAGTTTTTATGATGGTTAAGAAAATCTATTTTCAATTAGGGCAACTATCCCAGGGAATATGTTACAATATCAAAGCAAACTGATGATCATTGTTGAGATAGAAAAATATTTTATGCTTGAAAATTATTTAAAAATTCGTTAAATTAGGCGGCAGTTTTCAAATAAATTTCAATCGAAAGCTAATTTTTTTTTTGATGACGTAAGAACTGAAATTGTAAAATGTAGTAAAAAAATTTAAATTTGTAGTATTTTGAAGAGATGTAAGCGCGATGAAAGCTAAAGCGATAAGGGCCGTTTGTTGTCACAACCGTTAAACATTTCTAAAAATTGCCACTGTGTTTTGGCTGGCACCCAAAAGTAGACTATCATTTTTTCACATCGAAAGAGAAATTCACAGTGGAAGAAATAGGACTTTGCCACTAATAAGGAACTGTTAAATGAACTTATAACAAACCTACCAAAATAATTCCTATAAAATATTAGCCTTACATTATTTATTCTAGCTACAAATACAATCATTATTTCAAGTTTTTTTTTTTCCTATAACACTTTTTAATAATTTTATTTTTCCTGAAATTCTTTACTTTTGTGAATTTTTTTATAAAAGAATGAAATTTTCTAACCTATAATTAAAAGAAAAAAATTAATTGGTAACATGTAATCAAGGTATGCAATCAAGATGAAGCAACCAATAAAGACTTAAATTCTGACCTTTAAAATTAAAAATTGAAAAATCTGTTAAAATTATGTCATGTTGACACAATTAATTTTTCTTTTTAGTTTTATCAATGTTAAAATGCATTTCAAGCTAAGCATAACGTCATTTTCCCCGGCGCAAACTTTTCACACGTACTTTCTATAAGTTACTTTTATACTTAAACATAATGTTACAAATAAAAATATATTTTGTATTTAATTGTAATGAAAAAATGGCATCAACAAAGTTATAATGCATAATGATAAAATAAACCTAATGGACAATATTCCGGTGACGTCACAATAAATATGAATTATTATTCGCTTATAAAACAAGCGGATAAATATTTTCACCGAAATTTAACTTGCCAATTAAAAAAATTGGCCTAAAAATTCTCATCAAGTGATTTTTAATTCGACGTTAAATGTATTTATAATGATGTTTTACTGATTTATTTGTTATTACATTAATTAAAATAAAAATTACGTTTTCGAAACCATGATATTAAAATAGAAAAAGCATTGAAAAAAATGTTGTGATTCGTAGTTTCGTACAATCGATAAAATCCAACTGACGTCACAAACATTTATCCAACAGTCGAAAGGGATAATTAAGAGAAATAATATAAATAAATAAATATTCAAGACTATTTTTCATTCTGTTTTCATTAATATATTGTAATTTTTATTGTTTAAAGTTACTGATAAATGATACTTTAGTAAATGGGGCTTTTCCTAATTATTATTCTATTATTATTTTTATTTTTGAGATATAATGGCAACATTCTTCTGTTTGTTTATTGGGCGCTACAGTTTGGCGAATAATTTGGGGTACTTTTCGGTTAGCCGGGCGCCAGTGAAGTATATATATATATATATATATATATATATATACATATATGTCATTCTATAAACATAATGTATTCTAGGCGATGTAACTGGGGTTAATTTTTGACGCCTAAATGACGATTTTTGCTTTGTATGGCAACCTGGTGTTTTATAATAAAATTGAATATGTGTGTAAATAAATAAAATAAAATTGGTACTTTTATGTTAGCTGGGCGTCAGGGATAACTCTCCAAATCTTCTTTCAATTGAAATAATTTAAATTGTAATATTTTACGTGAGATTTGTTATTCATATTGATATGTTTATGTTTAGATATTTTATTATGATTATATTTTAGCTAATTTTAAGTAATTTTTTTAAGATTTAATATTACAATGTTAAAATATTACCTAGTTGCTATTAGCAAATGTCAAAAGATTGGCGAACCACAGAGTTCAGAAAATAACTCTATGCCTTGCAACAGTGGGAGTTGCCGACTTTATGACGTCATAAGTAGCAGTAAAAGTTTAATTGAAAATTACGGCTAATTAATTAAATTTTCGAACAAACGAATGCACGATAACAAATCTGTGTACAAATATATTTCATTTAAAAAAAGAATGCTGTAATTTGATGCAGTAGTTTGTTCTCATGGATTGTCGAAATAAAACGCTTAGCGTTTTAAATATATAAATACAATCACGCAATCGTTCAATATAATCTGTACGTTGGATTTGCAATTTGTTCATGTAAGATAACTTTTTCAGTGAAGGAAACAAATTAAAAACTGATGTAAAATAATCAGAAAATAATACAGTAGTGTTGGTGCAATATTACATTTTAATCTACAAAGAATAGGAATAAATAGTCAAACCCCAATTATATTATACAATCATTCATTGTTTCATCCATCGAAAGAATGTTACATTTCATCTTAATATGATAAATAAAATCACAAATATTACATATAAATATTTAAACAATTTATGAAAGTTCTTGGAACGTTTTCTGAAAGTATCCAATTTTTTATCTATTATACAAAATTATTGAAGGTGTCCGTGCGTTTCTCCCAGGCCTTTGTAAGTTTCACACTAACGTCAAACTAAAATATTTTTTTTTCTAGATAATTAAAAAATATTTTTGCGGTAGTGAAAATTTTATTATTATATTATTATATTATTTTTATTTTTCAAACTTTTTAAATGTGATTTATATGCAAATTATTTTATAGTTAGGATTTTTAGTGAGATTGTTTATTTATTTTTAAAATTATTGAATTCGATTCGATTTTAAAATATAAAGTGTAAACATGAATCCTAGTGCGACAGAGAAATCTTAAACCCCTAGTACAACAGAAGATTCGGCCTCAGGAATAACTGCAAATACTAGCGAAAATGATAAGGAGAACTCTATTATTGCAGTAATTAATAGCGAAAATGAAATCCTGAGCCACGATAGTAGCCAGGAAGTCAAACAACCTAGTAAAGTTCAGATCCCCACAACTGTAGTAGATTTAGATAAAATGGCTACTGTAACTAAGGTCTGTCTCAAAAGGTTAAGCACAAGCATAAAATGTCGATTTTCAAAGAATTAAAAAAAGTTAGAATGAATAATTTCTTTTATTTGCAGATTTTGCATCATTATTAAACAAAAAGGTTATCAAAAGTAGAAAAAAATAAATTACAAAATTGTAAAAAATATAATTAAAACATTTTTAAAAAACTGTCTCAAATGTTTATGCACAAAGTCAGAAACAACCAGATTTATAATTTTTACAGAACTTTTACTAACAAATTATTTTTTCGTCATTTTGGATTAGTAAAATTAAACGTGCGTCCATTGAAATTATTAGCTTTTGTAGGGTTTCTGGTGGCAAAGAGTACCATGCTTTCTCAATAGCCTCTTGGAACTTTTGAGACAGACTATAATTCTGCTACCAGTGCTGAGAAGAACGACCCAAAGATAGTTCCTTTAGTTCCATAGTTCCCTTTTCGCAAGAAGCTAAAATGCTTTTGAACTCTTGTCATAAATGTTTTGAAGCAGTTTGTGTGAAGGAACATAAACATGATGTCTGGAAGATTAGAAATATTTAAAAAATGTTTCAAATATAGTGCCCTCATTTTGTATATAAATAATTGTTTGAATGTGTTACACTGGGACAAATCCGTCTCGTTGATTTCTGAAAGTTTTTCCACGGCGGATACCTTGTCGTTAAATGATTTCTCTAAAATTTAATATAAAACAGGAGATGAACTTAACACATATTACCAAACAAAGAAAAAAAAATGGGGCGTACCTTAGGGCTTGACAACAGATTCATTCTGGAAGGATTAACCGAAGGGTTAACTTTAGATATGCAGAAACGTATTGTCACAAATGCCCCCAGAAATGTCACCGAATGGAGGGAGTTAGTTTTCAAACCTAGTAAACGTCAAGTCGCAGGAAAAATTAACAAATGTAAATATGAGAACCCTCCACAAAACCAATTTAGACAATGGCGGCCACCCGGACCAAATGTCAATGAGCAAAATTTCCAAAATGTGACCATGGAATTATCTATACCTCTTATTAAAGCCCGCAGAATGGACCCGTTACGCCTAACGCAAAAATAAGCTTCCAAAGTAATTTTAGGCCTTTCCAACCTTCTCCACAGACAGCAAATTTGCTTTACCAGGCCACGTTGCCGCCAACACCGTGCCGTGTCTGCCCCAATCTTCGCATTCCAAATGCTCATCATTGGGTAAGAGAATGCCACTTCCAGAATCAAACTTTAAGTGTCCACTTGTTAACTGAAACATCGATTGTACCAACCTATGTTCCAACCCAAAATCCTGTACAGACCCATAATGAGTTTTCAACAAATACTGGTGGTAACCGCTGACAGTTAATAGTACCCGGTTACATCGAAAATAAAGGATCCAAAATGCGAGCGAATAAATGTCAGAAAGTTACTACTACGGTGTTAAATGAAGACTAAATACCATGTTTTATAGACTCGGGAAGTTTCTTAAGTATCATTCCCTTACATTTAGCCCAAAAATTCCACTTAAACATTCGCCAGGTTTCTAAAGGTTTGTCAGGCACTCAAACACAGGGCATTTTTGCCTTGGAGGAGAAATGTTAAGTCAATTTGAGAATTCGCCACATATCTATGATTGCCGAGTTATATGTAATTAACAATGAGTTACCTTGTTCTATCCTGCGATTAAAACACTGTCAAAGTTTCATGTTAAATATCAACTGGGTCAAAATGCAAGTATTTCAGAATAACCAAAGAGTGCCACTCCTCAAAAAATTACAAATATTTCTAGCACTCAGTACATTCCATTTAAAGGATTCATATATATATGGATGAAACTAAGTGTGTGTATTAAGCTCCCCAACATCTCAATCAAGTTCGCTAGCCAGCTTGGTCCGCCATCTTGTTTCAAAATGACGATAAATAAAAGATTTAACATTAAAAAAATATATATAAAAAATAATAAAAATATTTTTATTTTTTGTTTAAATTCCATGCCATGATACAAGGATTCCGAAGCATTTTTGTTTTACCTATATCATAAAAATGGCTGAGGTATAGCAGTTTGAAATTCTAGGGTGCCTGACATTTTGAAACAAGACAATAGATTACAAAAAAATTCGGGGATTAATTTATAAGTTTTAGTGACCTTGATTTCTCGCAAATTATTATCTTTGATTGTTGTAATCATTTTCCTAATCATACGCATAAAACCATATTCATATCCGCTAGCTTCAAATTCTCGCCAAGCTTGGCGACACTTGGCGAAATATCGCCAAATTTGGAGACTAAAATAAGCCTTAATAAATGAAGCCAACTTGATTATCTCTCGCTAATTTGGCGAATTTCTTATTCAAATTCAGTATTAACGAATCTTCTGTAATAGGGTTATTTGACGTTTAGCTTGCTGCGTTCGAGTAACATTAACTAAATTTTTAAGCCAAGATATAGGAAAGCTACCTTTTCCTCCCTGTACATACCGGAATAACTTTTTAAATTTACTTCTGGGTTCTTGAAACTGGCTCATTAAAATGACGGAGTAGGGTTTTTTGGAGTATTCTAGAAATTGATATCGTGGCGTATGATGCACAAGAAAAATCTTCTTTCTGTACTACCGGCTTTCCGCACTGGAGGAAACCATTTCTGAAAACAGAAATGAGTGCAAGAACTGTCACGAATGTAAATCAATTAGAAACATTTTGAAATTAGTATATGGTATGCGAAATGAAGAATTGTATTAGTTTATAGTCGGGGTTTGCATAGACAGAAAGGCTAATTTTTCGTAATTTAATCTTCAGCGATGATTAATGCTAAACAAGGCAACAATATGCCCTTTAACTCTTTGAGAGTAATAACAATTAGAAAAGCAAAATAATTTCTTCGCCAAACATCCTGTAATGGGCTTTGAACACTTAACCTTTGAATATTTAAACTTCTCTAGAAATAATTGAAGAAGGAACATTAATTAAACAAGAATTGACAAAAAAGGAAATCCTATGCTGAAAAAGAATTAATTATAATAATAAACATTATTATTAATATTAGTAATGTTATTATTATAATAAAACAAAGTAACGTAGTTATATGATACACTATAAATAACTAAATATATTTATTAATTTACTTTGTTTACACATTCAATGTATTTTGTATCTAGAAACCAATCTTTAGGGGTGTCATTTGCGGAAATAGCCTATTCAAGTGGAAATCATAGCAGAAAGCATAAACAGCGTACAATAAGTGCCAAAAATTGAAATGAAATATAAAAAACTATTGCAAATAGTATGTTGCATGCGTAATTAATTTTGTGTTGTGAGTTATAGCTTTTCTGTGCATAAAAACAAAGGATACTCAATCGGATGTAGCCAGTATGAATCTTATGCGGATCTATAGGTAAGGTTGGCGTCAAAAGCCTAACTGTATGACAATTATAATAGTGATATTGAATGTTTTCATTGACTAGAAAGCTCCAACTATCTTTGAGGACCATTACCGAAGTTTCTGCAAACAAATAACTGAGAAGGATTTATCTGTTTGTCCGTATTGAATCTCGGTTAGGTGTTTACTGAAAATAATTTAGTAAAGCTGAAAACTTTTCAAAAGAATTTATACACATCGTAATTTGTGTTGCTTTTGAATATAAATAAAAAAAAAGTTTTTTTTGTTTATTTTTAATAGTGACGTAACGAAATGCTTAATGATAAGTGATTCTTTATATTCCGTATATGCTGCACAACGCTGTTTACAATCAATCTTTATTGTTTTACTTACAAGTTAATTGTAAACTATATTTCAAGCTCCCTTACTTTTGTTTGAAGAGGTGCGAACCATGAAATCGTACTATGTTATTTATGTATTGGCTACGTTCTAGACATAAGCTGGCAAACATAAAATTGACCATGAAAAGTAAAACTGCTCCGTTCTAGAATTGAGCTACCAAAAACCAACGTTTTACTGAAAACAATCGGATGCGAGGCTAATATATTTTCTGAAATTATATTATATTTTCTATTCCTGCTTCTAGATAGTACAAAACATCTCAAAGAAATTAGGTTCAAGATTGATAATTATAAGTATGTAGAAGCACTATCAACACAAGTAGTTTTCTTCAGGTTAGAATTAGGTAGAAGCAGTTACGATACCTCTTCTGAAATAAAAAGATGTAGGGTTAGAAAGAAAACAAATAATATTAAAAAGAACTAGAAACATTTGGAAAGAAAAAGAATAAACCAAAAAAACTTAAGCCCCAGACGCACGAATAGAATGATAAAACAGGATTTACCTTACATGAATCGAATGTTGAACTGAAAATGTCAAGAAAGGTGTTGTCAAAAATGTCAAGTTGTTTTAGTACTATACTCCTTGTCCACAGTTACTGTACTCAGACAGCAGAGTCACTCTTCTTACATTATGATATACGGAAACATCAAAAGCTGAAGATTAAAGTTGTTGTAAACAGCAAAACAATTCTTATTCAGCTCCGCATATAAGCTTCTGGAATAAATGTAAAAACCTGATGCAATTGTAAATAGATTAATGTTTGTTTCTAAAACATTTAAGGCAATTTGTGTTTCACATAAGTTTGTTTATGAAGTAAGAAATAGCAGCTCTACGAACAAATTATACATATTTTATGAATGGAGAATTTCAGCCTTTACTAAAAACTGAAAACATTTGTTTACATATAGATATATATTAATTACAGCTTGCATTGGACGTGGGATTCAATAATAAAGATCGTACACAAAGTTCAAAGCAACTCTTATACATTCCTCTTGCAAATAGCTCTTCAACTCATATAGCGTGTGACGAAGTGGAAAACGAGCACGGATTTCATTCTCTAAAATACTCTTCAAATGTTCAATGATGTTGATAGGCGAGGTCTGAGGACACCATGTGAGATGTTACACTTTATCATCTTGTTCATCGAACCATGTTTGAACACAGCGAGCTGCGTTCACAGCGTTATCACCATGGAACACATACATGCCTTATCCATGAAGCAGATTCTGAATCATAGGCAGAAATCAATCTGCAAAAATACTGCGATAATGCTAGTCTGTTATCTCCGTCCTCAGGTCTACGAGTGGCCCCAAGTCACACCAAGTGTTCGCATCTCATACGAACACAGATCCCCCTCAATTCTCAATAAACACAAATTATATAGAACGAAATTAAATTATCATTAATACGGTTGAACCATTTTGGGCTCTATCTCCAAGGTTGTTTTGAAGAATTCTATATTATATCAATTTTAATATTAAGATTTCGGTATGTCTAGATACATTCAATGTATTTAAAATTGATTTTCAAAAGTAGTAACTTACACCACTAGGATTTTAATTCTATAATCACTACGCATAAATCATATTAGGCAGTCCAAAAGTTTTCTAGTGCATTAATTCTATTTGTAATTTATTTGACAGTCATATGTTCTAATATAAATGTACTATTTTATAATACGATAACTATTATGACTCGCATTATTCACTAAACCATTATTACGTTGGTACTTTTTATAGTGTAGTAATATTTAATTGTTTTTAACTTAGAACAGATAATCAAAGACATACACAGATTATTCATGTCATGAAGCGATATTATTCATGTCATGAAGCGAATGAACTCAATTATCGTTAATTTTGCATGCATGTAATTTCCAAATAATATAAAAGGAAATTTGAGATGTTACTTTACAAACATTGTAGACGAGAGTTCTAATTCGATTTTAGATCTATCTTGGATGTATTTTCGATAAAATAATTACTCTTCAGAATCATCTTTGGCACTTCAAGTAAAATGTTACATTTAGCTTTAATGTAATTACAAATCGTTGATGATATATATTCGCCCAAGTTGTAAATATTTTTATCAGAATTAGACAGTCCCAAGTATGTTTACTTTTTGAATACTGCAATTTGTCTAATAAAATATAAAATAGTAGTTATACAAGAAGTAGGTCTTAATATAATTATAAATCATGATTGGTAAATTTTACATTTTCTCTCTGAAGTTAGCTGTTATACTCTTAAAAGAACATTTCTATTAAATGGCATAAGTATTTTCTTTAAACAAATTATCATAAAATATCCGTTATAAAGCTTTGTCATGCATATATAGCAGAAAAAGGCATTCAAATGTAAAATCAATTATTTCTCTATTTATTGCCAATATACATTCGGTTAGTTAGGTCTGTCACTTAACACGTTATTATTTTGACAGCCTTGAATATAATGGTTAATTTAAATAAGTTGCATTCTGTTATTTAATCGACTACAAATAAAAAAAATGGTATATTTATTTTGGACGTGTAATTATTTTTATAAACATAAGGAAATGCTAAAAAAAATATAGATATATAACCGCAAGCATATAACATTGATATGACTTTTTAAATAAAATAGTGTATTTTTACAAAAAAATAGATGCATATTTTAATACATATATTTATTTTTACAAGAGTTTATGAAATACTAAAATATTTGTAACTAGAATATAATTGTTGTGTATGAAAAAGAATAAAATTTCTGATTGTGTTGAAAATCATTCTTATAAACTGAAATCGAAAACAAGCGCACCTAATTCTGAATTAAAATTTATTTGACAGAATTAAGCTGTTATTTTCAATTTTAGAATTACGTATTTGTCATTTCTGTTACTTTATGTAGCTGTTATTTTAATATGTATCAAGAATGGGAAACTTATTTCAAAGATACTTTGAAAACTTTCCCTAAAAGAATGAGATAAATCTCATTCATTTGATGGAAAATACGATGTTATACTCTTATGTAATTTTTTATCTTTCAAGAATAAATAATTGTACTTATCTTTCAAAAGTGCAGGTCATTATTTCTAATAAATACATCAACACATAAGGTTCTCGTCCTGCACAAACAGTTCAATAATCCAATACTAAATGATATCTATTAATATATATATTATGAATCAGTCAAGTCTTTTTTTTACTTTTATTTTCTTGTATGTCTATGGTTATGTCTCAGCATTTATTTCTCTTATGTATTATCTTAGAGTATTCCTACTAATACTGTATCTTCAAGATAAAAATTGTCCTTATCTTTGGAAAGCAGAGGGTATTTCATTAATGAATTGCTCAAAGAACTTATGTAGCCCAATCTGATAACTACTCAAATATTTTCTCACTGAAGCTTATTAAGATAAGAATTTATTATGAGTCAGTGAATGCCTTCTTCCGATTATTTCCTTATATATTATGGTTATCTGTCTGAACATTTATTGAAATTACGTATTATTTTAGAAGACGTTTGTTAGATACTCTTATAAAAAATATGCCTAGTTGGATATCTTACAAGTTATGAAATATTATTAATTTCCCAACTGCTGATTCCAACTAAAGACAATTAAATATAAATCTTAGTTTAAAAAAATTAAAATTAAAAAAAGAGGTTGTAGTAAACTATTGGATATTATGTTATTCAAATAGCATTTCAAATTAAAAGTATTTTCTTTTTCGATTAAAAAAAGTGGAAAATTTAGAGAAAATAATAAGAATAATAGTGAAATAGCTCCATTCTTGCACTCGTAATGACTTCTACTCTCAGTATATGGCAATAACAGACGATGGAAAGTCATGTCACATCAGAGCCAGTATGTTGAAGGTCGATTCCAAAACTGCATACATATAGTAAGTAGTTAATACTTGAATAAGAGCGCAACATTGGCACAACTGCGCCGTCTTCTCTACGATGTTGATAATGCCAATACGTAAGCTTTTGCTATTACGTCATTAGGTATAACCCTGGCTAACGAAAAATACAGGCTACCGCGGTGCTTTACGCGTATCTTTTTTTACAGACCGCGGGAATCACGTGGTGGTCGAATCCACCAATGCAGGTGTACGGAAAGAGCATCACGTCACTCTGGCGGTCTGTAAAAAAAGATAAGTGAAATGAACCGCGGTAGCCTGTCTTTTTCGTTAGCCTCGGTATAACACAAAACCTACCATCTGCGTATTTTCCTGAGCATATATTCTGAATCTTTACTCACTCATGGAAGAGGCATCTTGCTAACCAGATTTATTGTTAAATATTTTGTATACAATTTTTTTCGATAAAATATGTACATTTAAAACATTCACAATAGCCTTTTAATTTCAGTAGTAAAACTAATAATATATAAGCATTATGCAAGTACTAAGTAAGCATTATTGCCTTTTCTCCCGAAACTAAAGTGATATATAGTGAATTTTTTTCAGATATAAATATTTATATCAAAACAATCTTTATCAGAAATATTTCGCAATAAATCTGGTAAATAAGATACATCTTCCATAAGTGAGTAAAGATACACAAATAGAGAAGGCAAGAAAAATATTCAGGAAAGAGTGAGTAAATATTCACAATATCAGATTTATATGTAATTTTTTATCTCGCTAAGGCCATTTCATAGATATAGGAAAGACTAGATTACACGCAGGAGGTAAAGAAAGTTATTCATCTTGCGTAAGCTTTTACTATTGCGTCATTAGGTATAACACAAAACCTACCATCTGCAAAACCTACCCCCTCCGGTAGGTAGCGTATGACCTTGAGTAACGTGATATCACTTTTGATATAGCGGATGCCACTGCAATTTATGATTGAACGCTTACTATATATGTATTTTGTTGGATTCATTCCAAGAGAGTGATAGGAGACGAGCGGAGAACTGCTTGCATGAAGACGTAATAGCATACTTTTAAGCTGTTTGAATTTGCGGCTCTATGAGATCGATCTTTTAATTTTTTTATGATGTGGCTGCTGTTTGCTACTTGTAGATATATTTCATTTGTATATTATTGTAAATTGTTTCTTACAATACAATTTTTTTGACAGTACACTGTAAACAATTTTCGTAAAATTTCAGTAGATGTACCGTAAATTAACGGTACCTGTACCGTTTTCACTCTTTACGGTATGAGTACTGTTGTGGCATAATTGATAGTCTTTATACGTACATCATATTATGTTTAGCTCATTGTATTATTTTTATCTAATTTACAATTTTCATTTAGTTTTTAAAATTTGGCAACACTCTAAAGTTTTAGTTTTTGTTTTGCATCTTAAAGTTTGTTCCATGAAAATAAAATCTGATAAGTTGGAACTGAATAATGATGTCAGTATTTTTATTTACAAATACACGCAAAAATAATTAACGATTTGTATATGGAAATCGCTACCCAACAACTGGTGACCCGTATTTCTAAATAAATATTGCTCAATAACTGTATCAAGCTATCCTTAAGTAAATATGCCTGCAGACGATGATAAATCAAAAGATTCTACGCAAGAACTATGTAAAGTGAGTGTTAAAATTCCTCCTTTTTGGATTGATCGTCCGGAAATTTGGTTTTTTCAAGTTGAGGCGCAGTTTAAGATAAGCAGAATTGTTTCTGAGGAAACCAAATTTAATTATTTAGTATCGCAATTGGAACCAAAATACGTCGAGAACATTTGGGATATTGTAACAAAAGATACCGATACGAAGTATACGAAATCTAAAACAAGACTTTTAGACTTGTTTAAAGAAAGCGAAAGCACTCGTATTAAAAAAATAATTACTGGAATTGATTTAGGTAATTTAAAACCCAGTCAATTATTACAGAAACTGAAATCAGTCGCAACATCAGATATATCTGAAAATTTAATAAAAACCTTATGGCTAGAAAAATTACCAGATTCTATGCGAAATATAATACTTGTTAGTGATGAAGAGCTACCAAAGCTGGCGATTATGGCTGACAAGATTGCCGATATGACACCTTCTAATGATATTTGCAGCGCATCTTCTACTTGTAATTGCTCGAATACCGAATTACTATCCAAAATCAAATCCCTTGAACAGCAAGTTGCCAAATTAAGTATTGATCATATATCACGACCACGATTACGGAATAACTCAGTTTCTGGCAGAAGATCTCGAAGCAATTCTAAAAAGAGATTTAATCCTCGAGGAAAATACTGTTTTTATCATTTCCGTTATAGTGCCAAATGTCATCAAGATAAATGTACTCCTCCGTGTAGTTGGTCAACTGATTATTCACCAAACCAGGGAAACGCCAAAATGCAGTAGAGAATGCGACATGCTCTTCTGCTAATAATTTTACGGATTGTCGCAAATTTCGCTTATTTGTTAAAGATAAAAAATCGAAACTACGATTTTTGGTAGATAGCGGTGCAGATGTTAGTATTTTACCAGCGTCTAATCAAGATAAACAATCCGTGGATTATAAATTGTATGCAGCTAATGGCCAGAAATTGAAACATATGGTATAAAGATGCTAACACTTGATTTAGGACTTCGACTGGAATTTCAATTTCCTTTTATCGTTGCAAAGATCAATAAAGGAATTTTGGGAGCTGATTTTCTAAACAAATTTAACTTGTTAATTGATTTGAATAATAAGAAACTGATTGACGGAGTAACTGAGCTAACTATTACTGGCGAAGTTGCTGCTGTCAGTGAAGATAGTGATGTAGGTACTGTAAATAATACCAATAAATTTTATAACCTGCTAAAAGAATATCCCGAGATAACCAAACCAAATTTATTTTTATCAAGTGTAAAACATAATGTTAAACATCACATTATAACACAAGGTCAACCTGTCCATTCTAAAGCAAGACAATTAAATCCTCAACGACTTGCGACAGCGAAGCAGGAATCCCAATTCCTGCTCAATAATAATATAATAAGACCCTCCAGTTCTCAATGGTCAAGTCCTCAACATATGGTTACGAAAAAGGATGGTACTTTTCGCCCATGTGGAGATTACAGACAACTCAATGCCAGAACTATTCCTGATAGATATCCTATCCCTCGAATAGAAGATTTCTATCATATTTTGAAAGATACAACTATATATTCTAAAATTGATTTATTTAAAGCCTACTACCAAGTGCCAATTGCCGAAGAAGATAGGTGTAAAACAGCAATTATTACTCTATTTGGATTGTACGAGTTCAATGTAATGAGTTTCGGTTTGAAGAATGCACCAGCAACATTTCAAAGATTTATTAATGAAGTTTTTTCAGGTCTATATTTTGTCTTCGCCTATTTAGATGATATTCTTATCGCATCTACAAGTGAAGAACAACACAAGAATCATCTCAACTGAGTGTTTGAAAGATTAAACCATTATGGACTTCGCATTAACATTTCCAAATCTGTCATGGGAACACAAGAAATAGAATTTTTGGGATATTTTATTACTCCTCAAGGCTCACGTCCTTTACCTGACAAAGTTCAAGCCATCGTTAACTACAAACTTCCAACAACTATTCATGAACTTAGAACATTCCTAGGCATGATTAACTTTTATCGTCGATATTTAAAGAACGCTTCAAAACATCAATCTCTCTTACATGATTACCTCAAAGGAGCAAAAAAGAAAGATAGACGAAAAATTCCTTGGACAGATGAAGCGAAAGAACAGTTTCAACAGTGCAAAGATGATTTAGTCAATACTGCACTCTTATCATTTCCAAAGTCTGAACTACCTCTGTTACTATGTACGGACGCTTCAGATTCGGCGATTGGAGCAGTAATTGAACAGTATGATGATAATGGATGGAAACCTATCGCATTTTATTCTAAGAAACTAAATGACGCACAAAAGAACTACATTACTTATGATAAAGAATTACTTGGTATTTACCTCTCCATAAAACACTTCAAGCATTTATTAGAAGGAAGAAAATTCACGATATATACAGACCACAAACCCTTAACCAATAACCATTGCATTCCTACAAAAGCCTGAAAAAGCATCTCCTCGTCAACTTCGTCACTTACACTATGTTTCACAATTTTCAACTGACATCCAACACATTAAAGGTCAAGACAACATCATCGCAGATACCCTATCTAGCGTAGAAGAAATTTCTTTGATCGATTATGATAAAATAGCAGATGAACAAGATCAAGATGAAGAATTCCAAACTTTAAAGGCAACCACAACTTCCCTGAATTTCAAGCAATATCCGCTACCTTCTGGAAAGTCTTTGTGGTGTGAAACCTCAACAAGTAATATTAGACCATACATTCCTGAATCCCATCGCATGAAAATTTTTCATAAAATGCATGGAGTATCCCATCTTGGAATTAAATCATCTGTGAAACTCCTGACATCAAAATTCATCTGGCCAAGTATTCGAAAAGATGTACAGCTATGGACCCGATCTTGCATGGCTTGCCAAAAAAGCAAAATTAATCGGCACACCAAATCAGGTTTCGGTGAATTTCAACCGCCATCGGAAAGGTTCAGTGACATCCATGTTGACCTTATAGGACCTTTACCACCATCGAACGGAAATATTTACTGCCTGACCTGCATCGACCGGTATACTAGCTGGATAGAAGTAGTTCCACTGAACAACATTTCAGCCGAAACAGTTACTAAAGCATTTTACGGTAATTGGATTTCTAGATTTGGAACCCCATGCCGACTCGTCACGGATCGTGGTGCAGAGTTTAGATCAGAGTTGTTGAACGCCCTGTCGAAAATATGTGGAATAAAATTGCAGCCCACGACTGCTTATCATCCCCAATCCAATGGAAAAGTCGAACGGCTTCACAGATCTTTAAAGACCGCACTAATGGCACACAATAGCCTGGCCTGGCGTGAAACACTGCCAACTGTTCTTCTTGGTCTACGCACTGCCATGCAGG
Source organism: Maratus michaelseni (assembly GCA_963931845.1). Classification (NCBI taxonomy): domain Eukaryota; kingdom Metazoa; phylum Arthropoda; class Arachnida; order Araneae; family Salticidae; genus Maratus; species Maratus michaelseni. The sequence continues at coordinate 84,982,280 of OZ007593.1, forward strand.
AAGATTCGGAATACAACATTGCCCAGATGGTCTATGGACAAAACATACGATTACCTGGAGAATTTTTCCACGAAAGTACAACTCAAACAACACCTAATACGTTTGCAAAACAACTTCAACAAGTAATGGAAGAAGTTGGACCAAGAACTGTGTCAAAAAAATATGTTCAAAAAATATTTGTTCCAAAAGATTTAAAAACCACGTCACATGTGTTTATTCGCAAGGACAGAGTTAAAAAGCAACTGGAACCCCCATACGAAGGTCCCTTTCAAGTAGTCAACAGAAATGAAAAATATTTCACACTCAAAATCAAAGACAAAACTGTTACTGTGTCTATTGATAGATTAAAACCGGCATATTTCTTGCAAACACCAGACCTTCCTACAAAAAATCCAACAAAAACAAAACAATTTGCGAAACCTAAACAGGATTTACCTCCTCAAGTTCAAAAACTTCCTGAAAAACATTCACGTACGGGACGAACGATCAAACTTCCTGTACGATTTCGCGATTAATTTTATAATTTATCTTTTTCTGTATATAGATTGTACCGTAACTTTGTTACTGGGAGGGGAGTACTGTTGTGGCATAATTTATAGTCTTTATACGTACATCATATTATGTTTAGCTCATTGTATTATTTTTATCTAATTTACAATTTTCATTTAGTTTTTAAAATTTGGCAACACTCTAAAGTTTTAGTTTTTGTTTTGCATCTTAAAGTTTGTTCCATGAAAATAAAATCTGATAAGTTGGAACTGAATAATGATGTCAGTATTTTTATTGTCTGAGTGCAACGAAGACTCATACACGGCGCAGTATTACTTTGCCCCATATATAGCTACTATGGATATTAAAACCTTTCGTCAAGCATAACTCAAAAAAATATTTAACGGATTTCGTTCAAATTTTTACAGCAGGTACCTATAAAGGTGACAACGACGTCTATTTATTACCAAGAATAAATGTCAAACCGTTCAGAAATTATATTAAAAAAATAGATAAAAAAGCACAATTAAAGTACATACGTCACGAAATTTTGTGCGTACGTCATTTTCACCGGCGGGAGATTTTCGTAGACAATCGGAATTGAAAAGTTCATGGAGTACATGGAGCAAAAAAATATGCACGCACTAATATTCAGCACAATAAAATATATTTCAATTTAGTAGAAATCGAAAATTAATCTGGATTTTTTTCTGTTTGAAAGAAAAACCCCGCAATAACTTGTTAGACATGGTATTGGAGATTTCCCGCAAATCTCAGCAATAGCAGCTTTTTTTATTTCGCGTGTGTAAATAATAATAAAAAAAAATCTTTGGTGTTTAAATAAAAGGTTTCGATTTATGGCATTATTTTTTTTTCTCTTTTTAGCATTTTAAATGGGATTAATGAAAGGCATGTATTTTAAATTAAATGAGTGAAAGGTTTATATTTAAATGAAATGAATTCAATATGAACAATATAGGAACAATATTTGGCGATTTATCAACTGCGCCAGGATAACATAAAAGTACCAATATATAAAACGGTATGTAGTATGTGAAATGAAACAATTATATTATAATCGCCCATCGTACAAGAAAAAAACTCATATTCTGCATTCAGAGGGAAAAATCCATCTCCTGTGCCGTAAGATTTGTCGAGTTCTTTTTTGGTGATAAGTTTTTCGATGTGATTGTTGGGATCTGCAGGATTTGGTTTACTTTTTCTAAATCTTATTTTTTTTGCAGATGTAGTATTATGTAAATATATTTTTTTACAGATATTTTTCTATTTTGTGTATTTTCTATTTGGCATTTGGAAAAGAGATTTTTACCCTTTTATCTGTGCCTTCGGAAATATTAAAAAATAAAAAAATATTTACATATATCAAGCGTATAATGTTATGTTTTGCATTTTTTATACGGACCACTTCTCCATTTTTAGATTTTAAATGCTATTTATTATTTACTAGCCGTTTATTAATTGCTTACAATTTACCCCCCTGACAATAACAATTATTTATCACAAAAATGCCTCTTAGGTCTGTTAAATAACATTGTTTATGTATTTTCATTACTTATTAAAATATGGAATATGGCGATAAAATTTTATTTTAGCATCGAGCTTAAATTTTTAAGATGGTGCAAAAATATGGTGCTTTAATAAACGTATGTTTGTAAATATTTGAAAAACATGTTTTACCGCTCTCTTGAAAAATTTTGTAAGATGCTAAAACTACCTCTTGGCACCATTTAAATTTTTTTTCGCCAACCGACTTAGGATACGAAACTTTTCCCCATTCAGATACACAGGCAAGGCTGGTCTCAAACAAGAGTAAAGCTAGCAACAATATTGTTTTAACTCTATAAGAGTTACAATAATGATATTAAATGCTCCGATTGGCTTTGGGCCCAATTACGAAAGTTTCTCCTAAAAAAAACTGTAGAAGAAGTCCTTTACATTTGTTTCAAATGAAGCTCGGTCTACAAGGTATTAGTTAATAATACAAACAACACTAATAGCATGGAGGCAAAAGTTTTAATTTAAATGTATATATTTGAAACCCTTCCCCCCCTACCCCCCCCCCCCCCCCCCAAAAAAAAAAGAAAAGAAAAGAAAGTTACAGTAATGAATTTAAAATGGCGTTAAGCCACGCTTTCTGACATAAGCAATTGGCTGCAAACGCGATAACGAAACTTTCACTTAACTTAATAACATGTAGCTAATATAGCCCTCAGGGTACTTTGCAGTAATACAGACCTTGTGGGTTTTTTTTAAAAAGCTTGAGACAATTCAGGTTTAAGAAGTTGAGATTTACTGTCAAATGATATAAACAACTATGAACACAAAACTGATGAATTATTATTCAGGTTTATGTATGTATTTTAAAAAAATTGCATCTGATTACACTTATTAGATAAATTACTTCTGTTTGCATTTAATAACTGATAAACGGCTTCTGTATATTAAATATTGGTAAGAGGTGGCGAGAGGTAGAAAGACGAGTAAACAAACGGGTAGACAGACAGGTAGAGAGACGAGTAGGCTGACGGGTAGCGAAACGAATAGACAGACGGCTAGAGAGAAAGGTAAAAATAGGGTTGACAGAGGGGTAGCGAGATGGGTCACGAGACGGGTAGCGACACCGGTAGACAGGAAAGTAGCGAGAACGTTTGCGAGACGCGTAGGGTGGTAGATAAAGAGACGAGTAGAGAAATGAGTACAGAGACGAGTTGACTGACGGGTAATGAGATTGGTAGCGAGTCGGGTGCAAAAACAGACGGATAGTGAGACGGGTATACAGACGAGTAGAGAGACAGTAGATGGGTACGGAGATGGGTAAGAAGACGGGTAGAGAGGCGGATAGCCAGACGGGTAGAGAGGCGTATAGCCAGACGGGTAGAGCGACTGATAGACAAGTTGTGAGACAGATAGACAAATGGGTAGCGAAGTGGATAGAGACACGGCTAGACATACAAGTAGTTAGACGGATAGACAGACGGTTAGAGAAATAGATTGGCGGGTAGCGAGACCGGTAGAGAAATATAGAGACAGGTAGTGAGACGTGTAGAGAGATAGACAATCGGTTAGAGAGACGGTCAGAAGAACGGATAGGGAAACAGATAGATTGTGGAGAGACAAACAGACAGGCACAAGAAAAGTCTGCGGATTGGCGCAGTAAAGACTCAGGGGCAGAGCCTCCTAGAGAATAATCAAGAAGTATCTGTTAAGCTTAACTTTGAAATATATATAATTTTCAATTTTGCCGATATGGAGATTTAATGTAAAAGTTATTTTACAGAAGTCATCGAAAGATTTTTTGTATACTTTAATAGTAATTTAGACTATAATTTTGCAATCTGGTTTGTAGCAAAGCATGCTATCGACGTGGTTTGAAGTGTAAGAGTTACTATAAACAGTTATACAAATAACAGATATGTAATCAAGGAAGAAAATTTTTTAATTCACACATAAAAAAAGGTGCAACAATGAAATTAAATTTGCGTTAAGCCACGCTTGATAGAATAATCTATTGGCTGCAAATCCAATTACGTAACTTTAAAAAGCTTGGCGTTTTAAAAGATCCGTTTTTTTTTTTTTCTTTTACGTTTTGCGCAATACGCGCTTAAGAAAATGAGATTCTTTGCCACATGTTAAAAAAAATTATGACAACACATCTGATGAACGGTACTTCTTTTCTATTTTTTAACAGTGTATATGAATTTATATATGATATTTTGTAATTCTATCATTTAATTTGCTCTTTTCCTTTATATTGTAATTGTTAACCCTATGTTCTCAGTAATATCACTCAGACTAATCCCTTTGAGGGAAGTCCTAGTTTACAAATACACGCAAAAATAATTAACGATTTGTATATGGAAATCGCTACCCAACAAGTACCATACTTCTAAAGTATATTAAGCGTAAAAAATTCGTATATGTGTCATTTCGACTATAAACGTAATTATACCGTAAAATGATTGTTTTTCAGTAAAAAATCGCTATTTATACCGTAAATTAATTATTTTTCAGAAAGGAAAAAGCTGGTAGCCCCGCCTCGGGGTACAGTAACCCCTAAAGTGATGCTGTTGCTCTTGTTAGGTAATGTGTGCAGGCCTCTGGAGAGGGGGAGTGCAGACCGGTACATATATTTTAAATATTTTACGGTACATACACCGTCAAGTTAAACTACGTTATATATACTGGTCACAAACTTGCTTGTATATGTACCGTTTTTTGACCAACAGTTTTTACAGTGTACGATAGAAATAAGTTGTTGTTAGGCTAGAAAGATTAATTTATTCAAACATCATTTCAAACTGATACTTCATTATCATTGAGGCAAAAATACTGAGGGAAATCAGTTATTATATAATGATGCAAAATGTTTGATAAATATCTTACCATATTTAAAAATATGTATGACTATTGCGTATATACGAGAAAATATTCATGCATATAATATATTTTAGATGGTAAGAAATATACATGTACATATACACATATATCCATATTAATAGGTCTACCTTAAAGAGCTGTCTTTAATGAAAAATAATTAAGTAAGATATTTAAAAATAAATAAATAACCCTCATTCATAATATTTCTACATGGATTCAATTTGTAATATCTAAGCGAATTCTTCTGTAAATTTTCCTATGTGCAACGTATTTATAAATCTCATTTTACTTTTTAAATGCACAAAAAGACACTACCTAAAATGCTTATTGATTACGCGACGCGTATGGACATTAGTTTGATCACAAGTGAGAATTTTGCAATATATTTCTGAAAATTGCAAACATTTAATCTTCTAAATAATAGATTTTTGAACCAAACACATTGTTTATTTATGTATTATTAAAAGACATACTTTTATAAATAATAACTTTGAAGGACGAAATTTTTAAAAAATAAACGTCTTACGTTTATATTTCAGTCCTGGGAGAATCGGTGCTTCATATTTTGTTCTTCAATACTTATAAATTTATTTAAGAGTTCTTCAGAAATGTGTAAAAAAACAAAAAAACACCCTTTACAGAAATAATATAATTTACACATTTCTTGGACTACACGTAATTGAAATTTTTTTTGATATGTTAATATATGACATTTTAGAATCAAATAAATGGCAGTAATATAAACCCCCCATTATTTAAATAAAGTTGCACTGGCCGCTTTTCTTTGATTCTGGGTTTAAACTTTTTAAAACTCTTTAAATGCCTATTTAAGGAGATTTTGAGATCATCAGATAAGATGTCACAAATGTATCTGAGCATTTAACTGAAAGAAATGTTGTCACATTTATTTTATATAAGGAAAGTTAACCGATGGCATTTGGATTCAAATAAATTACAATAACCTACATTTATATTGTTTAGAGACAAACCTTTTTAGTTCCACGCCTTTGTTACTTATGTAAAAATTCTTCACAATTGAAACAAAACAATTGAAACAAAAGAAACTCTCAATCAAAGAAGATCTGTTGGAACATCGCCAGAAAAAGTGGCATCAATGAATTCCTGTATTTAAAGGAAGAAAAGTATTTCACTTCAAAAACTTTTAATCAAAACAAATCAAATATTGCATACAAATCGTAAAATGACTATATTTTTTTAACAAGGAAAATAATGTACAATGATTAATAATATACACCTTAAATGTACAGTGGTGGCCAAAAGTTTGGACATTTTTCGAAAGTTGCATGTTTTTCAACTTTGTGTGCTTGTAGAATATATTAATTTTCACTTAAATACAAACGTTTACATATCAAATTGAAGGTAATTTAATGTAGAATTTAATAATAAAAACAGTATGCTCATTTTAGTAGAACAAACAAACACAAATCATTTTGAATAAGGACGTGTTTTGTAATAAAATCGTACTAGCCAATCACAAACACTGTTCTGAGGACATTCCAAATGTCTGTAACTATAGTTTAGGTTATTTGGATGGTAAAATAGTTATTGTTGTGGAATTACTTTGCGGAATGATGCATACTAGTACAATTAAATAGAGTATTGCTGTTTTTGAATATTTAAAGTCCTTTTTTTAATTAAACTAATTTTAAACAATGTCATCAACAAGAAGAAGTAATTGGACATCTACAAAAACAAGCCGAATTGTCATATTGAGAGAAAATGGCCTCTCTTATGCTGAAATTGCTAGACACGTTGGTGGTTCAGTGACTTGTTCTGGTGTACGAAAATTCTGTTTACGTTATGAAAAAACAAAATCAGTGGAAAATAACGCCAAATCAGGCCGTAAAAAATGCACACGTGCTACTGCCGATAGAAAAATTAAACGGCTATGCCTTCAAGATAGAAAAATTTCATCAGATGTCATTAGATGTGAAATAAATGCAGCGGGTATTGCAGTAAGTTCAAGAACAATAAGAAGAATGTTATCAAGATTTGGACTACAAGCTAGAATTCCAAGGAAAAAACCATATTTAAATCAAAAGCAACGCGAAAAACGAGTTAAGTGGGCAACAGAACACATTAAATAGTCAGAAAATCAATGGAAGCAAGTAATCTGGACCGATGAGAGTAAAATATCGCTCTTTGGTAGTGATGGTAGAAAATACGTGAGACGTAGATTAGGAAGAGCACTTCATCCTGATTGCATTGAAACAACTACAAAAAACCCAAGAAATATCATGATTTGGGCATGTATGTCTGCAGATGGTGAGGGCCGATTTCAAGTGATTGATGGCATCCTGAATGCCAAAAAATACATCGAAACTTTCCTGGAACCAAAATTGATACCTTCCATCAGGGATCTCTTCCCCAACAACGCACCATTTATTTTTCAGCAGGATTCAGCTCCATTCCACACAGCAAAAGTATGCAAGTAAAAAAAAAGGACTTTAAATATTCAAAAACAGCAATGATCTATTTAACTGTACTAGTATGCATCATTCCACAAAATATTTCCACAACAATAACTCTTTTACCATTCAAATAACCTACACTATAGTTACAGACATTTGATTGGTCCTCAGAACAGTGTTTGTGATTGGCTAGTACGCTTTTATTACAAAACACGTCCTTAGTCAAAACGATTTGTGTTTGTAGTCCTTTTTGTAATACCGATATTGTAATACAGTTTTTATTATTAAATTCTACATTAAATTACCTTCAATTTGAAATATAAACGTTTGTATTTAAGTGAAAATTAATATATTCTACAAGCACACAAAGTTGAAAAACATGAAACTTTCAAAAATTGTCCACACTTTTGGCCACCACTTTATATACGTTAAATGTATTCATCGTTTACATTTAGAAATTTGCATCCGAAGAAAGAAAAAAAATGTGTTTTACAGATTTATAATAAATGAGCTCGATGTTAAATAATAAATAAATTGATATTGATAAAATACTTTGAATTTAGTGTGCCAAATAATTCCAGGAAATATGTAAAATTTCAAATTAAATTTTTAAAATCACAATCTATATTTTAAATAATTTACAAAGTTAGAAAGATAATTATGGATTTTTATAAGTATCATTTAAAGATTGTCTTTATTTATTTTATACGAATTTTATACTTATTTTGTTTATTTGTATTGTTGTGTATATTGTATTTTGGATTTTAATCAGTTAGACTATATTAGACTTTTTTATATCAAACAACCATCCCACTTCGCAAATTAAAAAATATTTATGACTTATAATTCACATTAATTTTCTAATTATTTTAACGCAATCATTAAAAAATATATAAATTACTTGGAAACATATTTAGTATATTTTGAAATACGTTAAAAGTTGTCAAATATATATATATACAGTAAAAGGGAAAAACTCTTTAAGCTTTACCTGTTGGAGATGCGTAAAAGATGTAATGAAAAAGTGTTTAAAATGTGAAAATGATGCACGAAATAAGTATATGTCGAATAAATAATCCTGGCGATATATATTTTTTAAATATATACCTTTTTAATTATTACACGGTCCCTCGGTCCCCGGTATACGTTACATTTAAAAAAAATCGCCATGCTCTTACAAGTACGATAGAAAAAATGCCACTGTTTGATGAATAAAATTTACCTAGTTATAATACTTTGAATTTGATGAAATTCTGAATCTTTGCAGCACTAAAACAGTTAAACGTTTGAAGATCATTGGAAATAGTCGTTGCATACTTTGAAACAGGAGTACCTAGTTTCTCTCTTTATGGTGGTAGTCTTGTGTCAAAAGGATTGTTTGCAGGGTCTTAACCTGTTTCATAACACTATTATAATTTTACTTCAAAAATAATATTTAGAATTTTGAAAAAGAAAAAAAATGTTTATTTTGCTGATAAACAAAAATATAGAGGTGCGATGCTTCATATTTACAAAGGAATAATTAACTGTAACAAGAATTACATCTTAATCACGTAGTTTTTTAGATCTAATTTAAGACATTTCATCATGTAGTTTTGAAACGCAATATACATGCACAGTTCTTTAGATAAATGTATCAAAAAATTATTTTTTTATAAATTAATTTATATCTTTAAAATGAAAATATTTTTATACTTTCCATATGTTGAAATCCGCTGTGTAAGAAAGACGTTAAAGGAATAACATTACATAAAATATTAGAATTAAATTTAAAAAAAAAAACATTTTTACCGTGTAAATTATTTAAAATTTTATTTGAAACTACATACAATAAGCGTTCAACTCAACGCACAGTCATAATGACATAAATTGGACGTGAGAATCTGGAAGTTTTGTCACTACTGTCTATGATCACTTTAAACAATTTGTCTGATGAGCAGGGCTTTACAAATTTGATAAAATCTGCCAGCCAGTAAAATATTCTAGTCGCCAGTAAAAAATACTACACCCCTCCCCTTCCAAGGTCACGAATTTTCAAAAGCACAAAAGTTTTTTATTAATTAATTCAGAAAAAAATTAATAAGCATATTGTAGGATTATCAGCTACATAGTTTAGAATAGTTACATTATGAAACTTATCAAAACATCAATGTTACATCAATGAAATTTATCAAAATTTTTTATCTATGAAAAAAAATATATGTAAAGGTTTCATTAACCATCGTGTTCAGGCAGGAAATGCTGATTGCCGAAGTTTTCAAATGTCTGGATAATTGAGTGCTACAAAATCTATATCTGAGGGGAGCATGGAAACAATTTTTGCCTATTTTCATTCTGAAATTAGTCAAACAATTCTTTTTTATTGCTTAAAAATTTGCATTTGGTAAACTTATTTTTACCAAATTAAAAATGCCGAAACAGAGAAAAAATGCCGTTTGAGCTCATTTCTTAGATCAATTTTTGTACAAAAAATTATAATAAATAATGATAATATCAGATTTAAATAACTTGGTGGCCAGGTAGAAAAACTCGGTCGCCAGTGGCGATCTGGAGACCGCATTTGTCAAACCCTGCTTATGAGTATCGATGTAACGTGAAATTTTCTAATTTGATCGGCTGCGTAAATAAATTAGTTGAAGCCTAATAGCATTGGGAAATAATCATGAAAATGGCACTGCCGGTATCCAGAATTTCTCGACCTGCCAATAGTGCAAAACGTAAACATTGGATAGACATAGTGAAATGATAATGACGGCTCACGTTTGCGCATTGTAGCTCTGTGTTATACAAACACAGACGTAGACCGAATCTTTTTACAGATCGCAGTAAAGTATAGTGAAATAAATAGTCTAGTTCTTTTTACAAACTTGGTCCATATTCTCATCTTCCACTGCACACACATCTATAGATCGATAGACAGATAGATAGATTTAGATATATGTATATTATATAGATGCATGTAAAATTCCTTTACGCGAACATTTAAAAGGTATTATATTTTCAAGCTACAGTCTGAGTTTTATGATGAATAAAATCTAACACAGGACATTATCGTAATCTTATTCAATATTTTTAGTTATCGTATTTGAGTTCTAATTTTCCAACTGGACGAAAAAAGTCCGGGCCAGGATTCGAACCTGGGATCTCTTGGCTGAAGCAGCCACGCTCTACCAACTGAGCCATCCCGGTCGAATCTGGAGGGCATAATTCATCCAGTTAACATTATTGATCATAGCATCTGGTGTGATATTTTAATCATCTCAACAGAATAGATCGCAGGTAATGGAACGCCAGTAAACGCTGGATACGTGATTACACTAGATTAATTTTAACACAGGTATTCAAATTGGCAAAGAAATCATACGAGTTGTAATTTTCCAACTGGGCGAAAAATGTCTGGGCCAGAATTCGAACCTGGCAATCTATATAATCCCTTGGCCCAGGATTCAAATCCGGGCCAAGGTTCGAATCCTGGCCTGGACATTTTTCGTCCAGTTGGAAAATTACAACTCGTATGATTTCTTTGTCAATTTGAATAATTGTGTTAAAATTAATCTAGTATCTTATTTTAATTTAAAAAATAAAATTAGTGCTTTGTAATTTATAATTTAAAGTCCGATCTTCTCATCGAATATATTTTTTCGCGTTATTCTGAATTAACAAAAATTTATAATTAATATCATATTCATTGATCATTTAAAAAATATTATGCTTTATAAATATTTGAATTACTTGAAATACTTGAAATGCACTTTTTCGAAAAGAACCTTTTTATATTTATAATAATATTATTATCGTAGATTCTATTATTTTAATATTTTTCAAACACATTAATTAAAATAACATTTATTTCGATAATTACATAAAATGCTCATTTTTTAAGTTTTTATTGCACTTCCATTTGAGTAAATACATAAATTATGTTGTCCTACGTTTTGAGTAATTAATGCTTTTATGTGTTTTCCTTTTATATAAATTAAGCTCCATACTTATTTATCTGTATGTTGTTTGAAATAGAAAGTATTTAATACGTTCTTTCACATATGTGTAATTGCCTTTTTGAAGTTTTAATTCATTTTATACTTAAGCGAAATTAAATTGTAGATAATAGTTTTACGAATTTCTTTTACGCATTTCAGAATGTATCTTTTGATGTTTTAATGAATGTTCGTCTAATTAGCTCATGTAAAACCAGCTCAACTCAGATACAAATTACATTATTGGAATCCTGGAAAGATGTTTCTCATTAAGACGTCTATAATGCGATTTGCGTTTCATGATTGTAACTTCAAAGATATTCTTTGACTTTGATACATTCGTTATTTATATTATAAGATTAGATAACCACTTTAATTTATCTCTATGGGAAGAAATAATAAAACATTTTAATGGTAAAAATGTTTTTCATTTTGAAATAATGCTTGCAAATAATTACACTATAATAATCTGTGAAAAAATAGATGAATTAAACCACGGACTATAATATTGTCAATATGGGTAGAACAAATGAGTTAAAAGTTTAGTCTCAAACTTTCATGCCTGTCATTTTGTTTTTTTATTATGTAAAAATAATGTCTGGAGTATAATATAATATTACTTCAAATTAAATAATAGGTACTGAATATTTATATTACACAAGCTTATCTACACGAAGCAATAAAAACATAAATAAATAATCATAAAAAATAATAAATTGCAGAGGACAAAATTTACTATATTGCAGGGTTGAAAAAAAGCCGGATAAAATTAAACAAGAAAGAAAAGTCACGCGTCAAGCATAGATTATAAAACACTTTAAAAAAAGCCATAAAAGTGTAACAAAATTTCACCTTTATATAAGATGGAAGGAAATATGTAAGTAAACATTTATAAAACATATCACTCATTGAAAAATATAGTTTTCGAAATTATCCTCCGGTGTCAAAAAAGTAGTCGAATTATTTTGTCGAGCCCTGTACATAACCAATAGATGTGAATATATAGCCTTATAAAATTTAGATCAGTTAGAATATTCACATTTAGCAATTTTCGGCAATCAATAGAAATGCACTCGAAATCCTTTGTACAGCCCTGTATATTATCTGAAGACTTTTGTACACACCGCATATACGCTAAAAGGCAATTTAAATCTCACTCGCACCAATTAACAACCGTAAACGGCAATGCATCTTTTTCTTTGCGTAGCCATGTATATGAATGTATTTCACAAACTTCAATTAGTGTACTAAATACAGTTCAGCATGAAAATGCGTAATACAATTAAAAACTACCCTTAAGCAATTCACTCCCATAATCAGAAATACTTAGGAATTCCCTTGTGTAGCCCTGTATATGATCAATCGAGATTATAAACACACACGTACTATGAAAAAATGTTTTTAAACTTAAAAACGCAAACCAAAGTTGAAAACGCACTTATCACACATAGACTGTAAATATAGCACATGTACTGTAATCGATATCATTTGTGTGTCTTTGTAAATAAACACAATGCACACCGCACTTTCAAGAGATCAATTTATAGTGCACCTCAGTAACGCATATAATTTTATTATGTTTTAAATTGTAAAATAGCACTAAATTACACTACACACGATTTTTCCCTATAGATCAATGTGTAAGAGAATTCTTTCGTTTGACCCTATAAATGAATAATAAATGCTTTGCACCCCATATTCTACAAAAAGCATTTTTTAATTATCTTCAAAGATATATATCAATTTCATCATGTTTTAAATGACGTAGCATCAGCAAAATGCACTTGCAACAATTATTTTCCATTGACTGTATTGTAACGGAATAATTTTGACTGTTCCTGTAAAAAAACTATACGTGCTACAGACTTCAGTTGAAATAGGTAACATGCTACTGTAAACGACAATAACATAGAAAAATTTCAAGGAAATCCGAGTATATTAACGCGAGTTAGAGCACGACTTGACGGCAGACAAACCGAAGTCATATACGATGAAAGTGGCTTTTATTGATTTTAACCGGCTTTTAAAATTGTCTGTTACACTCTGCATTTCGATTATAAACTGCATATTCTTAAGTGTTTTATAATTAATTTTAAAGACATTTAATTTAGATAAAATGTAATAAATAAACTAATTTTAAAATCGTGAAGACAGTGTCATTGAAATAACACATAGATGAAGCTGCTAGTGATTTGCAGTCAGAATTGCAAATATCTCATCTAAATTTCAAATGGATGTAGAATTAAGTAATTAATAAATATTTCGTAAAATTCCCTAAAAATCGCAATTTAGGACATTTCTAGAACGATTTCGGCACCATTTAATCTTTTTAAATTTCGATTTTTTTACAAAGCCTTCTTAGGGAGCATTTGTATCTTAAAAATAACCTTCTTGCCAAATTCCTAGTTTCAGTAGTCCTTTCAGTATCATAAAACTAATATGTTTAGAACGCATTTTTCCCCTTCATCATTTTAAATTTATAATTTAAACAAAACTATTCTTTGCATGCATTTGTGTATTTAAAGTAGCAGCCATGTCAAATTTCAAGTTTTTATCCTTACAATTCCTTAGAACTCGCAATTTAGATCGCTTTTCGCACATTTAACAATTTTAATTTCAATTTTCTTTTAAACTGTTCTCTACGACCATTTAAGTTTAAAAGTAGCAGCCATTTCAAATTTTATGTTTCTATCCTTAGAAATTCCGTAGAATTCGTAATTTAGTACATTTTTAGAAGTTTGTTCGCGCATTTGACATTTATGATTTTTGAAATGTGATTTCTGTGCTACCATTTACTTCTCAAAAGTAAAAGCCGTGTCGAATTTCAAGTTTCTATCCCTAACAATTTCATAGAACACGCAATTTAGAATGTTTTAGAACACTTTCCGCTCATGTTACACTTTTATATTTCGAATTTTCAAGAAATAATTCTTAGCGAGCATTTGTATCTTAAAATAACTATACTGTTAAACATTTGCAGCAAACAGTCCAATCATTTGACCGTTTTTATAGAAAACGGTTTCCTAACTGTAATTTAACAGTATTCTGACAATAATATGAGCAATAATATGATCAGAACAGAGTTAAATTACGGTTATGTAACCGTTTTCACTAAAAATGGTCATATGACTGGACAGTTTGCTGCAAATTTTTAACAGTGTAATGTAAGTATGAGGATGTAGAAGAATTACAAAAACAATATCGCAGGGAATTTTAGGCAGATCCACCTATGCGACTTACAATTCAGCTGATAAAATATATGTTTGAAACAAATGGATGCCCATAAACAACGTTCATGAACCGCATTTCAGCAAGAATGTGTCACAACACCAAATAAAATAGTTTGTTTAAACTTGTGAATCAATAGCCCACCGTTCTAAACAGTGTATTGACCAAAACGGTAATAATTTTGAACATCATTTGGTAACAGGAAATATTATACATTTTATGTGGATTCTTTAGAAATTCAAATATCAATTTTATGTGAATAAAAACTGAAGTTATAACCATTCAAAGTGTGTATGCATTTTTCTGACGAACCCTGTATGTATAATGAAACGTTAGAAGAACTAAAAAAATACGTAAGATCGTTTTTTAATTAAATGTGTACGTTTTCGCAGTATAGATACGTAATATTGAATATAATACAACCTGTGGCCAGAAAGTTCGGTGAAAAAGCCTGTAGAGGTCGCTGCTGTACTAGTAGAATATCAACGCGCCGCGCGTGGTGAAGGTCAATATCTGTTTGAACGTTTGGCAAGGTTCCAAGTGCGTTTATTCCCTGTTGCGTTTCACGCCGAGCGTGAAAGGTTTATTGTGGATTGTCTCGGTAAACAAAACGGATCAGAGAATAAACATGTTGTTTTGTTTCAAACTTGGAAAATCGGCAAAAGACACTCACGAAATGCTCAAAGAAGTTTATAAAGATGAAGCCGTCACATCAAAGAGTGTTTATGAATGGTTTAAGCGTTTCCGGGAAGGGCAGACCAGCCTGGAAGATACTGCATGGCCACACACCGCTTTGGTTGTATGGCAGTTCCTGGCCACGAATGGAGTTGTGACACTTGATCAACCCCCTTATTCACCTAATTTGGCACCTGCAGACATCTTCATCTTGCCCAGATTGAAGTCAGCCCTGAAGGGAAAGAGATTTAGGGACATCACCGACATTCAACGCAACGTGACGGCCGAGCTGAAAGCCATTCCGAAAGAACTATTTTACAGGAGTTTCCAGGACTTATATACTCGTTCCCAACAGTGCATTACCATCCATGGAGATTATTTTGAAGGACAGTAAATTGTATTTGATGCTGTACAATACTGTATTTGAAATAAAAATTCATTCACCGAACTTTCTGGCCACAGGTTGTAATAATATAATGTATAATATATGAAGAATGAATAATATAATATATATATACATATATATATATATGTATACATATATTATCATATAAGCTGAAATGACTTATATTATTATAGCTTGATTATTTGCTATTTTTTCAAAAGTAATTTAAATAAAGTTTTAAGTTTCAACTTTGAAAATAATTAATTCATTTAGCTTTTATATATTTAATATCTCATAATTACATTTCGTCTGGAATTTTCAGGTAATAAAGTAAATGAAACCAAATTTGATTTTAATAATTATTTATTACAAATCGTTCTTTTTCATATGAAAAATTAAACCAATATTTAATTAAACAACCATTAAGCTAATTACTTAGTAATTTGTAAGCGGATTCTTCTGAAATGTCAATTCACTTTACTAATTGTGCTTCATAATTAAGTTTAAAGAGTTTTGTCTGCTCCAATTTGAAAAAAAAAAGTGATTAAATAATGAGTATAGACATTTTTTTTTCATAAATTCATATACTATGAAAGAGTGCATAATAGATAAAATTGTTTTTGTATCATAAAAACTCTTTAATATATAGCAATATATTTATAAATCAATGTGTCTTCAGAGATTTTTCAGATTTATTTAATTGCATATTAAACATTATAAAACGTCAACATTGCAGTAGCATAAAAGCAAAACAATATATCAGCAACAAATAGTATACAACATCGTAGCATAAGGTGGATTATAGTCATGATAAAAAGTAAATTCATAAAATATTTCATAAATAAATATAAATTAGTTACATAGCGATATCCTAATAAATTGATGCGACTGCATTCCAAAATATATTTACTCCATATGCATACATTTAATAGATGTTATGTACTCGGATATCATATATTGAATATAAATTTATATTTCGATAATACTAAAATGTATAAAAATTAATGAATTACCCAATATACTGAATTTTAACGCACTCCAATATATAACGCGTACCTACGATTTCAGACAATATTTTTAAATTTTTTGGTATACTCACCAAATAGCACACCTCCTTTTTCCCAATTATTCCTCCATTAGATATGTAGTATGAAATTACAATAAAGAGCATTAAAAAGTAGGGTTGACTGGCGCACGTTTACGCAGTGCACTTTTTCCGAAACGAGTTATAAACGAGACTGGCGTGCCACCAGTCATGAAAGATTGATGCTGCTCTCTAGCGGGTATTCTCACAAGTTTTTGACCGTAAGTCGAGCTTCGGTCTAGTATGCGGAAAGGATAACCTGTTTTCTGTCAAAGTGAGTAAATGTTGTGTTGAATTTACTGAGTATTATTGTGAACTAATAATACTTAGTTGAGGATAAACAAATATATGAACATTAGCAGAATTTTATCATTTTTTGAGAACTGTATTTGTATGAACAGAAATGTTATTAATTTTCGTTGCACGTTTTCCGGTCACGTTTACGCATTGACATCGGGGCACCTTTACGCATGTTCTTACTGCTTAAACATGCCTCTGAAGCTTTTTTGCTCCGTACTGTCTCAAACAGTTTTAGTATTTTCAGGCTGTTTAGTTTTACAAATCATAATTTAATATTTAATTGAAAAACATATTCGTTTCTTATAGCTTACTATCATATAGTTCTGTCTTCATGCCTGTTCAGCTTTAATTTTATAGACTATTCAGCCTGTAATATTTTTTCTTTATTTTACAGATGGTAAGACATTATGTTAAAAAAACTAACAGAACCAAGTTAGATGTCAAAATAATGAAAAATGCCGTTCTGCAAGTGAGATTTGGTCAAAACACTATTCGAGAGCCTGCCAAATTTTAAGAATTGAATGACAAGACAGTGGGCAACAGCTGCAAAAAATGGGCTAACCTGCGTAACGAGGATCTGAAAACACACAATTAGAATGAAAATGTAGGTTGAAAATTACCTATAATATTAAACAGTTTATGTAATTATAACTTGTTTTTTTATGAAACCAACATAGAATACCAAATACAAATTTTATAGTTCACACATTTAAACTTTTAAATAATATGCAAAGCCGTTTTTGTTAATTGAAGTCCCTCCCACCCACCATTATTTGAATACCGATTTCAACGTTAAAGGTATCAAAATATTCACCTCATGTTTTAATGCGGAAAAGGTTTTCAATATTCACTAATGTTATTCTGAAGGTCACGGGCTACCGTCAAAGCTCTTATCGCCTTTCATCAGACTACTGTGGGGAAATATTTTAATTAATCCCCTAATATTTCAGGTACTGGTCGAGTGAATCGTAGTTATTACCAGAACATGTTTTTACGTAGCGTATAGCCTACTAAGTTATGTATGCCTTTTCAATTAAAATGAAATATTTTTTGCAGGTTGATGACGTACCAACTCCTGATCCAGAGGCCCCACCGGCAAGAGGTGCCACCAACTCCAGAGGCCTCAATACAAGATGTGGTGTCAGGTCGCATAATGGCTCAGTTTGGATATTCCAGACATCAAAACGTAAGTAAACGTAAGATACATGACGGGTGGGGTTGAAAAAAATGACCAGAAAATTTATAATTTTAATTAAAAAAATATATAGGTTACGAAATTCGTATTGTGTTCGTTTGTGCAGTTGTTCGAGTCACTCCAAGAAAATTTGCTTCTGGAATACCTTCTGAAAGCTTGCGATGTATATTTTGGAGATTGGCTTAAAGAAGTAAGACGATTTTCATATACATATGCTGTAGATTGTAACAGAAAAATACCTCAGTCTTGGACCGACAATGGAATGGCAGGACCGGATTGGCTTACTTCTTTCCTAAAACGACATAACAAACTCTCGATTTGGCCCCCCTCAAGCTACGAGCTTAGCTCGAGCCACAAGTTTCAATCAAACTAATGTGTTGGCATTTTTTTGATAATCTGACAAATGTCATAAAAAGAATTAAGATTGGGCCTGCTGACATTTGGAATGTAGAAGAAACATGAGTAACGACGGTTCAGAAGCCCGACAGAGTCATTGAACGTAAAGCGTTTCGACAAATAGGGAAAATGACTTCGAGCGAAAACTAACTCTAGTAACAGTGGCCCTCTCAATCAGTGCTGCCGGGATATATATTCCCTCAATTATTTTTTTCCTAGGGTCAACTTTAAGGAACACTTTCTGAGTGATGTCCCTGTAGGCAGTGCTGGAGATGCTAACCCATTGGGATGGATGATGGAACACAACTTTTTAAAATTCGCTAAGCATTTTGTGACCCATGTGAGGTGTTCCACCTCAAAACCATGCCTCCGGATTTCAGATAATCACAAGTCCCACTTATCAGCGGATTTATTGGACTATTTTAAAGACAATGGAGTGACGCTATTATCATTCCCGCCCCACTGCAGTTATAAACTGCAGCCTCTTGACCGCAGTGTAATACATTAACACTGCATGCGATTCATGGATGGCTAGTAACAAACACCCGTCGACAATTCATGACATTCCTTCAATTTTGGCATCAACCTTACACCTAGCAATTACTCCATCAAACATAATGGCTGGATTTAAAGTGACAGGGATTCAACCGCTAAACCCACTGATATTTTCTGAGGCTGATTTCATGTCATCGTACGTGACTGACAGACCAGAACCAACATCGCCCTCTACTACTAGGCATACTAACGCCTCTGGCACTGCTGAAGAAGTCTCTGAGACTTATATGCCTATCGGTCCTCCAAGTATTTCTCCCAGTAGGCCTTCCCCTTCGTCACATATGTACTACTCAACACCTAAACAACTGAGACCATTTGTAAAGGCAGGATCAAGGCTTGGCACCAAGAAACGGAAGAAAAAGAGAAAGTCCGCAATCCTAACTGATAGCCCGGTTTAAGAAGCCCTCAGACAACAGCAGTTAGAAACGAAAAAAAATGATAGCACAATAAAACAAAAAGAAGAAACTACGTAAAAAATTACTAATTTCTATGGAAGCAGAACCAGAATATAGCAAAGGAAAAAATATGAAACCAAATCTGCCAAAGGGAAAAATTTGGTACACTCTGGAAGAAGAAAATAGTGAATGAATCTGATGACGAAGATGAAAACTGTGTGTATTTATTTTTTGAAATCATACAATCAATCCAAAAAAGGGCAAGACTGGGTTCAATGTCTTAGATGCCAAAAGGTGGTCCCATGACAAGTGTGCAAAAGAAAATACTTTACTTTTTATTTGTAAAAACTGTAACAGTTATGATGATGATGACTAATTAGTTACTGTTTTTAATTAGCAATAAGCACTATGTTTTCAGTTTAGCCTATAAAATGTTCTTTAATTAATTCCATTTAATTTTTTTTTAAACAGTGTTTTAAGATATAAATAAAACATTTCATTTTGATTAAATATTTATTTCACTTTCTCCTTGGTATCACTTATAATATGCGTAAATGTTTCCCACGTAATGCGTAAACTTGTCCCGTTCCCGTGGCTAGTTTACGCAAAAGTCTTGGACCTAAAAAAAATACGGTTACATACATAGGGCACAAATAAGGCAATAACTAAATACACAAATTTTGATTTTATTAACTGCTTTATAAAACCACAATATCTAAAATTTCCTAAGTTAAAACATAAAAGTTCTTTCTAAGATCCTTTTGTCACGTCACAGTATAAGAAATCACGAAAAAACAAATGCCCGTTTTAACAGTTCTATTCTTCGCATTAATGTCCACAAGATGTTTTTGTATTAAATCGATGATGCTCTACAAGTTTGTAAATCAATTGTTTTCAATATCTCTTTCCGTTTTCGATATAGGAATGTTAACTTCGCAGTCTTCTACCAGGTGGCACCGTAGACGGTTTCATTCAGTATCGCATGATTACTCTACATAGATGCTACTTTTATGAATATAGCAGCAGCCGTCCCGAAGCTAAGAGGGTTACAAGGGACTTTAGTGTGCAGACTGTATATCAATTACTTGGGAATCCGAATTTTTTATGCGAGTTACAGTTCGGACAGGCGGACAGACAAACCTAATATGTAAACACTTTTCAACTATGTTGGAAAGTGTTAGAAACACTTTTAAATAAACGACACATATGTTCTTATTTCTTATATTACACGTTATAATACACGTAAAATAGAAATAAAGTGTAGAACTGAACATCGTTTCTAATTCTCATATTTCCGAACATTGAAAAGAAAGAAAAAAATAATTTATGTGAGGAAAGGATGCGTATAATGAAATAATAACCAATAAACACAAAACTCATCTGATTGTCAGTGATTTCGATTTAATTGTAAAACAATTATGCATTATTGAAAAGTAGGAATAATTTCATATAAATTCGGGTAAATATATATTTCAGTTAAATAGAAGTGTAACTAACTTTTGTAACTAATGTAATTCTATATTGTCATTATAAAAAATGTTTCGTATTAAGAATCTTAGTAATCGGTTACATAGTGTTTTAGATTAAAAATTATTAGTGAAAGTAATATATCCAAATATGTCTTATTCCTTCTTTGACATGAAATTAAGTTAAAATCAATTTAATATATTTTGTTAGACAATTTAATGGTAATTTACAATAAATATTATTAAGCTAGTACATCACAAATTACAATTATACTACTAGATTTTTAATTATATTAATTACATAAATGCAGATGTCTTGTACTGAAAGATTATTCGTGCGTGACTAATTAATGACAAATATTATTTGGGAGTTTTCTGGTATGTGAACAATAAACATAATTATGTAGCAATTCAATTAAACTGTTTTTCTATTAACTACATTGCATTGTGTTTATTTGATGGGAATCACTCAAATAATTTGTTTCTTCTAAAAACCATATATATTTATTAGAAAATGTAATTTAATAAAAGAGTTGCACAGCTCCTCCTGGGATTACAGAAATGTATTTCTAGAGGCAGTAGATATATATGCATATGATTCACTTAATTTAATATTAATATTTAATTTCGCAGTAAAAAAAATATTTCTAAATATATGTAATATTACTGCTTCAGGTTTGAAAGTTTATTTTAATTAGCTTCATTTTCCATTCATTAGATTTAAATAATTTAACTGCGTATTATTATTTTTCTATTGATATATACTGAAATTAGTATACTTTCAATTATCTTTCAGTATTATACATATTTTTAAATTTAATTTTAATTTTCTTGTTATATGCATTTATTAAAAATATTGATGTCTCTATTTTTAGTTTTGGCCTCTCGGCATATATAATTTCATTTATCATCCCTCATGGTTGATGTTCGTTTTATTATTCAGTTCTACTGAATTAAATTTCCCTTTTGGTGTTTCAGATAAGAAATGCCAAACACTTAATTTCATCATAATAACGCAACATGGAAATCAATACAATTCTTAAATTAAATCTTTCACATTTTATCTTCTTATCACGAGTAGTACAATGTGAAATGAATTACTGTATCCCTTTACATTGCTTTTAAAAATAATTTTATCTGAATAATTAATGAGTTCGCATATAATTCACCTTATATTTATTACATAATTAGTCATTCTAAAACTTAGTTTAATTTTAAGTGTTTCTGTTATATTTCCAGTATCCATCTTTGGAGTACCATGTCCATTAGATGACATTATGTCATACAGAATGAACCAGCTATTCCAACGAGCATCCACTTTCTTGTAACCATAAAAAGTGTCTTTTTTCAAAAATAATGAGTTTTAATAAAGATTTTAAACTTTTTTTTTTAATTTTAATAATTACTGCTGAAGACCAAAATCTTTAAACTAACAGTTGGATAAATCTACTCATACTGACTTTAACTCACACTGTTTATTTTTCAAGCACAGATAATAATTATTCTAAAACTAGCAGAACCACACGGGTTTGCCCAGGTTAACATAAATTAAAATACAATAATACGACAATAATAATGACGACAATATGATTTGTGCATACTCAACCATAAATCGATAACAAAGACAAATAGAAAAAAAGCGTTACTTTAACTCAACCATAGTAAAATTTCTCAGCTTTATAAATGAAAATGTGCGTTTTCTTTGCGCATACAATATAAAAATATACGATTTTCCTGACAATGAAAAAAAAAAACAAATGTCGTAACATTCTGCGAAATTCGCTTTCATATGGCATCTATCTATATTATAAAACAAAAACATATCCGTGAGTAATGTCAACATCATATTGACGGTAGCAATAACCTAACTATTAAATTTTGCTTGTACTGCATATTTGTAACTACTAAATTTCGCATAATTTCATTTTTTAAACAATAAAAAAAAAATGCACTTTCAAATGTAGTTTGAAAGGTTTATCTCAATTTACGGATTTTTTATGGATTTTAAAGAAATTTTAAAGCATGGATATTTTGAAATCTTTGTCCAATCCAATTGCGAAAGATTAACTTATTTTATCTTTATAAATTAAGGACTCTTACTTCTAAACATAGCACATAAAATTTTTATGAGGTCGAATAAAATAAATGTACTCTCAATGTTATTCGTTTGAAAAGCGTATCTCAATTTACAGATGTTTTATGGATTTTAAAGTAATTTAATATTCTGGAAAATTATACGGTAAAAGGATGTTAAACTTATACTTTGGCGAACAATACATTCTGTAGACATTACGCTACTTTGTGTAATTGCTATAAAATACCAATATTTTGTGAATGAAAAACGGCAAATGATTTAATATATGACGACACTTTCACCGCGGTAGATTTTCCTCTGAACCGATACCTGTCCAGTTAAAACAAATTATTTGTCTTCATGAATCATGTACAAATATGCATTTATATTTATAGATAAAGGGCATGTTTGTCAACATAACGTAGGCAAAACATTAAGCTACATTGCTTGAAGATTTGCAAAGTTTCTCGTAATTTTCACATAGTTAGAATACATTATACAGGGTGTCAGATAAAGGTTGGACAGATTTGAAAGATTCATCACTCTAAGAATAATTGAGTAAATGCATTTTTTTTTCAAAGTACTCGTTAAATATACAAGATTTGTTAGATGTAACTGTTTTAAAATCGTGACATTTAAACAATGCGCAGAATCGATGATCGGAAAGTGCAAATCGCACGACACATTCGCAATTTTGACTTTTTGCTTAGGTTATTTGTGTACATAGTGGATCATTTCCTGCTAAATAGAAGATGCTGAAAAACTTTCTGATTGACATTTTTCCCATAACTACAATAGTTTTAGACTTATACGCTTTCCACTCCAGAATCATCGAAGAAATTGCGTATGTGTGGTGCAATTTGCATTTACATATCATCGAATCTGCGCATTGTCTGAATGTTACGACTTTAAAACAGCTACATCTAACAAATCTTGGCTATTTGACGAGTACTTTGAAAAGAAAATAATTGAATAAATGCAATTATTTTTAGAGTTATGATTCTTTCAAAACAGTCCAACCTTTTTTGGACACCCGGAATTATTTGTAGGAAATAATACATTATGAATTACTAACTTCGCAAGAATTGTTACTTTTCGCCTAAAGTTAATTCAGAAAAACGACTTTACTTGAGTGTTTGACGTCACATGCGCATTATCTATTTAAAATATGAAAGCGTTTAAAGAAATCCAGGTACTTCTCTATTATCAAGTCGACCACTTTTCATAATATAAAATATCGCCAAGCTGTAAGATTAAACGCCAAAAATGCAGTCCCATTTACTTGATGTCAGAAGCATTATACGTGCTTGTTATGTCATCAAGTGGTTTTTAATTCGACATTTGCGTGTATTTTTCATTATATTTTACTGATTTATTAGTTATTTCATTAATTAAAATAACAATTGTGTCCTTAAATTCTTATATTTTATTTATTTATTTATTTTGATAGTCCAATGGCAACGTTCTCCTGTTTATTTGGCATTACAGTTCGGCGATAGTTTTATAGGGATAGAAAAGTGGTCGACGGGATAATAGAAATCCCATACTGCTTTATTCATAGAAAATTTTTAAACAATATTATCAAATACTAAATTTAACTCAGAATTTATATTTACAATTTAATTTAAACAGAATGTGCTAAAATTATGTGATTTTAAATTTATGTGATTTTAAAATTATGTGATTTATTTTAAAATTATGTGATTTTTGATGCAAAACATTATTTCTCAAAAATATATTGTTCTTTTAAGAATCGGATAATAATTTCGAAGATGGTGAAAGGAAAATGTCACCACGTTGTCAAACTTTTGAAATTAAAATAAATGTTTGACATTTTAAAAAATGCATTTATTTTTTTTTTCCGATAAACCATTTTACTTTTAATTCCATTTGTTTTAACACCCATTTTTGAAGAAAAAATAATGGAAATTACTGTATTGTTTTCTTTAAATCCAATTTTTATTAATAGTGGGTCATCTATTGTCCACCTGCATCCAATTTAAATATGCCTCCTTGGTTGAGGCTTAAGCTGAAAAAAAGTTATTATGTAATGATTGCTAAAAGACAATATTTGACAGACGATTTTTGATTATGTAGAATAAATTGAATAATAAAGCGCAAAAATGAATTTAATTGAATGTGCAAAAATGTTTTTATTTCTTAGAAAATTTACTTTAATATTAACAAACCAGTGAAAACAATTTGCCTTTGTAAAATTAGGAGCTAAGTTATTTATTTTGTAGTTTCTTTGAATGTCAACGGGAAAGAAATTGCAATAGAAATTGAAAATAAAATTCGATTTTTGTTATGATAACCTATAGGAGATGTTTGAAAACAGTGATAAATAATGGTCTGTTAATTTTTTAATGTGGACAGTGATTTTACAGGTGTTCTAAAACATATGTACATAAAGTTTCGTTCCATTCGGACAAAAACTGTAGATTTGTATAAGCAACATACATACCAAGAACATATAGATTATAAATTTTGCAGTATTTTTTTCCAAAGCCAAATATTAACATTTATGATCTGCTAAGTGTTAATATGGCTGTCATTTTGTTCTGTAATACCTGACTAAAATATATTTAAAATGTCATTCAATTTATACATATTTTACTTCTAAAAAATATGTGCGTCCCATTTAATATTAATTTAGAGGAGCAAAAAAAATAGGTTGTATATCTAATTGTTTTTCGTGCGGTAACTTTTTTCTGTAGAAAATTAGGAAATTAGAGAATTGTTATGTTACTTCACGCATAACAAATTTTATAAATGTTACTGTATTGATGAAACACATGCCTTTTTTCAGAAAATTGTATAAATAGAAGATATGTTTTGTGTTTGGAGAAAAACAAAAAATAGTTGGATAAATTACTGTCTACGAAGGACATAGATGTTAAGGCAACTTTAGGGGCGTTGTACCTCTTTAAACTTAACAAAATTAGCGTGTGTTCTGAGGATTTCGAACAATGTATTGTATAAGGATGATGAGCTTCGTAACGTTTAATTCTTATTTACAAGACAAAAAATATTATTAATCACACATTATGAGGTATTGCGGTTAAATATATTTTTAAACGAATTTTACTAATATTCTAATTTTTGCATGACAACGAACATTATAATTATTATTACGTTGAATACTAAAAAGACCGAACAGGTCATCTATGTCCAAAGACATTACTTTTCGCTCGTATCACTGTTGTTTTTCAGAATAAAAATTTTAAATTGCTTGACTTTTCCTAAATGTACAGTATAATATCTTAACATGAATTTAGTTCAAATCCAACGTATACTTGTTTATCTGCATGTATGTATACCTAGAATTACCGTGCGTAAAATGTAAGCAAAAAAAATGATTGAATTATATATATTTAGTTTTATTCAGTTTTAATATCTCATTAATCTGTAGGAACATTATTCCGAAATTCAAATTGATAATTAAATGTATATTATTTGAAAGATTTTCTTATTTTATATTTCATACAAGCTATCAAAATCTCAAAGTATCTTTTCTGAAGTTAGAAATTTAAATTTTCTTTGGTGGTATTTGATCATTATATTTCAAATTAAGTAATATTCTATAAAGTACATTGTATTAATCATTAATTAAAAATTATTTTATAATACATCAATCCTTAATGTGTGTCTGTATCTCCCATATAAAACAAGAATAACATCACTAAAGTTCATGACCAACCCCGATAGATCGAGGTACAAGAAACATGGTAGTTCTAGTGTTACAAAAGCATGTTATCTGTAGGAACAAGTGCATAAAATATTTGCAGTTTGATTAAAAAAACAGTTAAAAAGATTCGGATTACATTGCTGTATATATGCTTTATTTTTTAAATGTATATTAAACTGTATGTGTTTACCAGTTAAAATAAATACTAGCATAATTTGAGCTTTGTGTAATATCTGTATTTATTGTATAGGATCAAATAAAATATCATGCATATGTTTTCATTGGTAATCAGTGCTTCTAGTATTAACTTCCATCCAGCATTACATGACGAACATATTCTATACATATGGGTTGTACAAGAAACGGCCAAAAATCTTCTAAGACATTAATATCTATGGGGAATTTCTGCGTAAAATATTTGCTTAATATATCACGTTTGTAAATATAATAAAATTTTATTTTTTCTATATAATGCTTAAAATATCCTCACTTATATACTGTTGCTTTTGTAAGTGTAGTTTTAGTAGTATTCGTTAATAATAAAGTTTTTGTGGGTATACAAACAGGGATTAACTTGAAGATAACCTCTGTAACACAGCTACTTTAGCATTAAAATTACGCACCGTAAATTCAATTGTATAATTACTGAAATTAATTCTTCATGAAGCATAGAATATAATCTATGACGAATGGTCACAGCACTTGTAAACATATTATGTGGTTTTTCGCTACAGAAGAAGCATTGCTCAAAAAAGCAAGTGGGTGAAGTGCCAAGGCGTTGTATGCAAAAATATAAACAAATTGTATTTAATGAAACATTTTAAATATTGCTACCAAATGTCAGGTACTTAAAGAATAGCTTTAAGCGTTTTGTCATGATTGTTTAACCTTTTTGAATTTCCAAATAACCGAAATCTTCCGAAAGCTATTAAACCCATAAAAGCCCTCAATATCTGAAAAGAATTTTCCTTCCCCTAAATGGGTTCGTGTGCTGTCAAGGGGATGGTCT
The DNA here is from genome assembly GCA_963931845.1 of Maratus michaelseni. Taxonomy (NCBI): domain Eukaryota; kingdom Metazoa; phylum Arthropoda; class Arachnida; order Araneae; family Salticidae; genus Maratus; species Maratus michaelseni. The sequence goes on from OZ007593.1 coordinate 85,010,026, forward strand.
CTCTTAGAGAGGGATGAAGTAATGTGTGGAGCTATTCTGGACAGTACAGAAAGATAATCAGGGATTTTTTTCCAGAGATTGGAGCAATATCCACAAAGATAAACAGAGGGGTGTAACACCTGTCGAAATTTGAATGAAGGGAGGACGCAAAGGAGACATTTCCACTACTTACCTAGTGACAAATTGGGGAACGAAAAAAACCGAGTATTTTGGGCTATTTTGTTGGGATACTAAGGTCATTCAGGTTTTTAAAGCTTGGGATTTAAAGAGCTAAAATAATTGTGGAAAGGCACATTCTTGGAGTGGGTATCAATTTGTATATTGGTTGGTGTTAGTTCACTGTAAGAAAAGAAACAAATCTATCAACGGTATTCTTAAATGTATAATTTTGCTTCATAATATGTACGTGACGCGTAATTCTTCTGTTTTTACAAGTTTTATTTTAAACTTTACAAAGAAGTCATAGATAAAAATCTCGTATCATAAAACAATTATAATAATATTTTAAGTGCAATGTAAACAAAGACGAGTTACATGATACATTTTGAAATATATTTTTAATATATTATAATTAAATATTTGAATTTGGTACAGTAGAATCTTAGGTTATTAATTTAATGCAAATCTTTAAGAAGTTTTTGAACAGAAACATTTAAAGAATGTTTTATAACATCTAAAATTCTTCGTTATATTCAAAATATTTTGTAGCATTGCATGTAGAATTTTATTTAGTAATCTTGATTCATAAGTCTAAAACTAATTTTGAATAATATTATTCAAAATAGTAATAATTTATGTATTGGGAAGTATAAATTAGCAAAATATTTTTCTATGGCAAAATATTTTTCTATGATGGAATTAATTAACTGCCAGAATGGTTTACCGATGCATTGCTAATACTACCAGCATACTATTTCAATTCATATATGTAAAAGCAGATGCTCAATTCAAACCCCAACTCTCTAATTATCTCTAATAAACAGCCAAAGATACTGGATTGTATTATATAGACTCGTCAATCATTGAAGGAAATTATGGGTATTCTAATAACAATTTCACATGTGTTCACACATAAGTACACGTGTAATTGATAAGCAACATTAATGAATAGTAAGGTTGTTACACGAATTGCAATATTTTTGAAATTGTGGCATTTTATACAAAACTGATTGAGTTGATAAAAAACTGCTCATCGTAAATATCATAGTGTAGAAAGAAACAGGTTTAGACATTCTAGAAGTAATTCACACAAAGAGAAGAAACAATACTCATTTTTGCACTACTTAATATGGTAGTTAAATCACAGAAATTTTAATTTCGTTTGATTACAAAATATCTTTTAAATATCGGTTGGTTAGAAGTAGTTGTCACTAAAAAATGTCCATTAAAATATTAAAAAAATAAATTCAAACACCATATCAATTGTCATAAATGATAATTTGAAACTTGCACTTATCTTACTATAATCTTTAGAAAATATATTTAGAGCAGGGTTTCTGAAACGATGGTACGCGAACCTTCTAATCTCAGTGTAGCGGCGTTAAATAAAACTTTTAGGATCGCCTGAAATATTTTACAGCGCGTGAAAAACGAAATATTTCAGAAAAAATCTTTCGACTGCAGTAAATTTCCTAGATACAGTGATGTCAACCTCTGCTGAGGAATTCCGTTTAGACTTGTCTAACCGCCCCCCCCCCTTCCCCCGTACACATGTAAATCGGTAGCGTCACTTACCGTGGCAGAAAAACAAATTGCATCATCTGTGAAAAAATGCAAAATTGTACAAATAATGTGTTAAATGATTGCTCTATATAAAGAAGATGTTACAATAAAATAAACTTACAAGATTAATTTGATATAAAAAAGTTTAATGAAACACCTAATTATTCTGAGTAACTTCTGAAACTGAAAAATGTAGGATGTACCAAAACATGGATGAAAATAATTGACTCACAAATGCAGTAGTTATAATCAAAAATACTTAATACATTTTACTCAACTGCAGCCACGCTACATGTCCGTTGATGTGATAACACGCATATTGATTACATCAATATTTTGAATATCCTCAGAGAGTTGAGATAGCGGTGCAATAGTCTTGAACAGAACAAATCAACTTGGTAACGTACTAAGGGCCAATTTCACCGTACCAAACCCTGAGAATATTTTTCTTGTAACTTAATCTTGGTATCTGGCATCTTTGTAACAATTTTACTCCGCGTTATATGTCAAAAATCCTCAAAGGGATTAATATCAACACAATGCCTTGGCCAGTTCAAAATTATAATACCAGAATTTTTTAGATAAGCATGCATCTAAAAAACAATTAAGGGTAAATTGCTTTTGTGATATGTGTTCGATTGTGGAAATATAAACCTGCAAAATGCGTAGCAAAATCTTTTAAGAATAAGTTTTAATTTAATTAGCGATTTTTCCGTAAGACATGCAGAACTGATAGCAAAACCCACAAATGTTATATCGGCTGAAGTAATCATCGTAGAAAAATGTGGTTTGCTTTATTTAATTTATTTAACTTTATTTTATTTCATAAGCAACAAATATATAAAATGCGTTTTGTGGGAAATTTTAACTCCCAGTCACTTTAAAAGAAGATATCTAATTGCTATTTTAGTAATGTAATCATACAGTTTTGAATTTAGCTTACCGGGACCAATTTATTATCTTTGAAAACATAGCATACATATTTTTGGGGACTTGTAAAAAACTTTATATAATATAAGTAGTTCTTTTGTTAGGTATTTTTAATTTGGGTTTTTTTTTAATGAGTGGGGGGGGGGGGGCACTTTACGGGCATTGAATGCCTTGTTGTAAGTTAGTTGATTATAGTATCATCTTTGTTACCTGGTGATACGGTAAAAAATTAAATTTCGATTTTGTGGTGCGCCAATCAAAATATTTCGGAACACCTAGTCTAGATTTTTCCGAAGAGAAAAAATATATAAACTTAATTTACTTCACTATTTTAAAATACATTCAAAATACATAATTTTCAACCCTCTATGCACTGTAAAAAATCTGTTGTTCTTACAGAAAAGAAAGTTCTTATGAAGGAACCTCTTAGTTTTAAGTAAAAATCTCTATTAGTCTCGAATTATCTGCTTATTAAGAGATTTTACAATAAAATAAATACATTATATGTTTTAATTTCACTATAAATGAAACTTATAACATTTTCTGGTAGATACATATTTTCGTTTTAAAACCATATTAGGTTTTTAAAGAATTCTGAACAATAATTATTATTGTGATTTAGTTTGATGATAATATAGGTAAATTTTGTAATTTCAGTTTTGTATAGATTGCATTATAGGAACAATTTTGAATTATTATTAGGTTGGATCGAAAAATCAAACTGTGGATAATTGAATCGGCGCGGGATACAAAAGTTGCCTTTTATGTATATTAGTTTACATCTGTTTTTTTTTTATTATTGAATTCCATTCATATCTTCCGGTGCCCCAAACGCCCCAAAAATAGTTAAAAATGAAATTTTTATGAAAACTTATAATTTTTATAATTTGTATTATTTTTTTTATTACTTTTGGCGCGGGATGCAAAAGTTGTCTTTTATAGATATTAGTTTACATGTTTTTTTTAAATTGAAATCCATTCATAACTTCCAGTGCCCCAAGCGCCCCCAAAATAGTTAAAAATTGAAAGTTTTGTGAAAGTTTTTCGCCAAAATTAATTAAAAAAAAAAACATTTTTCGTATACTTTTCGATCCACCCTATTATTTATGTAGTAAATTTTCTGTTTTAATCAAATTCCACAAAATAATAAAAAAAATTATGAGAAAAACGTTTTTCAAAATTTATTTACATAAAAAACTAGTTTGTCACATTTTTTTTTTATTATTTTGAATTGCAATTTATTTTGAAACTTTCGCGTGAGTTTCTTTATTGATTACATATCTTACGCATTAAATTTTTTTGTATAACTTTTGTTTATTATTGTAATGCATTTATTGCTGATATGAGTAAAACATTAAATTCATACATACGATATTTATTATCCTATTTGCGTTTATTATCCTTAAAATTACAGTTTAATGAATATAGTTAAAAAAATATTGTGTTATGTTCCAACAATTTTTATGTATAAAATTGCCTTTAAATACTTTCTGTTTTAGTAAAATACAGCTGCATAAACTGTAACCGATTGGGCAATAATATAGTATATAAATTAAATTACACATACCATTTACGAAAAAAATATATTCGTCCTAATCTCTTAATGTGGAAGACACGTAATGGCTGATTGCATAGATAAATTCCGTTACTTGCCACTTATTAGTCCCATGTGAAATGCATAATAAGTATGTACCAGACGAAATTACTAATCTGGGAGCAACGCCTTGCATACTGATTACGCTTTACTTATCATGATATCAGCTATATCCAAGAAGGCATTTCCAAATCTCACAGGAAAATATAAAATTTTGAATGTCTTATGTAGATAACATTCTTAAGTAAGAGTAAACATTTTAGGAAGTCTGCTGAAATAAAATATACTTTTTTTTTATATAAATATACATATTATAGTACTAGTGGCCGCGTGCGAAGTTTTCGATGTGCAATCTTTCAGATTATTTGCTGATACATCCGTGCAATATTTTTCGATTAACTGCAATATTTAAACAAACAGCGTTTTTTAATGAGTGTATGTTGTGAAAAAGCTTGTTTAAAAATCTTTCATTTTCATTCATTTCGTAGGTGCATAGAAATAAGGATGTTGACGTAAGAGAAAAAATATATAATGTAGAACTGTATATATCTAGTGAAACACACATGACGTATTTATCTTTAAAATGTAAAAAAAAATTGCTATTCAAATTTAAAATATTTGAACTTATTTTTTTAATAATTTACCTTCATAATGTAAAAACATCTCCGTAAATGTGAGGCTTACGGGCTCAGTGCCGTTAACAAATGAACTAATCCCTCCCCTCAAATATATATTAAGGTAATACATAAAAAAACTACATGTCTGACTGATTATAAAACGCGAAAGTTATAGCATTAAGATTAATAAACATTATAACGTTTATATTTTAGAATACTTTAATTCTTATATATCGAAAATATAATTAAAAGATTTACTTTATAATGAGAAAATTAAAGATATGTATCAATATTTATTATTATTACAATAATGACCAAAACTATGAAGACTTTTTTGAAAAAGTGTATTTTTGAAGTTTGATGTTTCATTATACCATTTAAGTAATATCATAAAACTATATACAAATGGAAATAATATTATATATATATAATGTAATGCAATACATTTCATTAAGGAATATTTAATCGAAAGGCAGTTTTAAAGAAGAAAAATGAAACATATCGAAAAAATGAGGTATAGAAAAAATTATCACAATGTCAGTTAATATTTAGTTGGCTAACATTTACTCTTAATCTCCTGGCAACGCTTTTCATGAACTGAAATGGAACTCTTATTAAGGGATATTAGGATATTCTTATTAAGGATGTTCTTATTTGAGGAAATTTTATTTCTAAACTTTCTGTAATGTGATACCAAGATTTAATTATTGCTTCTATTAATTGGATTGTATTACTGGGTTTCATCTCTGGAACAAGAATTTTAATCGGCTTCATAGATTTCAATTGGATTAAGGTTTGGACTATTTCAGGAACATTCCGACACTGGGGTATGAATGTCTTTAAACCACTCTTTGCAAATTTTAGTAACATGACAGGCAGTAGAACCTGTTAAATCCTGTTGATATATAAATGTATAATTTTATTGGGAAAAATCTTCAATTTTTCCTTCAATTAGGCTTCAATAAGGATTGAAGTATTTCATTTATGACTTTTTTGGGGATTCATATTCCTATTAAAGGCACACATTCTGCCCACACGTTTTGATGTCTTCATACAAAGGGTGTAATTTTTAAACCCCATATCATAACACCGAATAGATGCTTCACGATGTGTGTGATGCAATTAGGATGCAAATATTTTCTTCTCCTCGCGTATTTTATGCTATCACTACCGAACGGGGAGATTTTGGTCATGTCAGATCAATTAATACTGCCCCAATGTTCTGCTATCCTGTGAACATGACTTTTCGCCCAGCTTAATTTTTTCAAACTTTTCGGAGAGATAAAAATGGCTATTTTCGGGGAATTCCAGCAATTAACCACATTCTTGCACTCTGCGCCAACCTATCCTTGCATACAACATCACATTAGCTAGCGCCATTTCACTTTGTCTGCAGCTAGATGATTTGCTTTTGTCATCTATGCACATTTCACAATATTTTTGTTCTTCTATCATCATGCTGTTGCACTCCTATACCTGGCGTTACCAGTTTAGTTTTGCAGTGACATAGTCTCCTAATATCGTTTCCAAATTTTAGAAATGCCACCTTTGGTTATTTTTCGATCAATTTGCCTTCAAGTTTCTTCATAACTGTAACTTTTATCACTTAATAGTACTATTTTACGTTGCTTTTCTAGGTGCCCTGTGAACACCTTGTGTCATTTCATTAATTTTCTTTGTTTTATACATCCAACTCTAATAACAATCACATATAACTGACAAATGTTCTCCTTAAAGCTCCAAAATATGACAGTAATAGTTTAACTCTTTTATTACCTGATTGACTCACTGTCAAAACACAGTTACACCTGATTGGCTCTCTAAACACTCCTGCTCCTTGGCTGCATTGCAATTAAATAAAATTAAGCAATTTAAGGTTTGTTCGTTTTTTGTTTATATACCATTTGTATATTTTGATTAAATACTAAATATTGAACAAAATTTATTTAATTGTGTTCTTGGTATTTAATTTCACTGATATTTAATTTTATGGTATTACTTAAATAAAAAGTGTTGTCATGTAGCTTCAAACCTAAAAAATACACATTTTTAAAAAAAGTCCGACAATTTTAGTCACTACTGTACACACAAAATTTGGACAATCTACATACATTTTTTTTATTTTTTTTTATTAAAGATTTTTTTTTAAATACAATAATATTGGCATTTATCATTTATGTGTTAATGCTCTATTATATGCTAATGTATTTTATGTTAATTTTTCCGTTATTCTTTTAAAGGACAACATGAAACAATACAGATACATTAAACTTTATCGCCAATTACTGTTCTAAAAGATGTTTTATGGTACGTTTATTTAACTTATGGTGCTTCATGTATCGCTTCATGTAATAAATGTGTCTTCAATTAACTTTTAGAAGGCATTTTAAGCTCAGTTAACACGAAGAAATTTCGCAGAAATATTCAGAAAAAGATTCCGTCATTATAAAATATGATACATTTTTTAGCATTATTCTTTTTACGCTGATAGAACCTCTGATGAAAATTACATAACTAAAATTAATGAATTTGTTTTATGATTTCTGATATAGCACCTATACTACAAAATTTCATTATATAGCGTTGTATAAACTGAAGTTCCTTTTACGCCGATAACGCCCCCTAGTGATGAATATTTTAAAAATATTTTAATAAAATTGGGATTAAAATGTTCCACTGCATGATGGCCGTATTTAATATAAAGTTATGTAGTACTGGTTAAGCACAATTTATTCTTGCGTTTATGTTGTCCTTTGGGGCGAAATAGGGTAACAAATTTTAAGTAAAATATTTTTTATGTGCATTGTATAATAGTTATACTGAAGTTAATCGTAAGTGATTTAGACTTCAAAAGTTTTTTTTCTTTTGTATTTACAGCGTTCACTGTCGAGAAGCAGGGTACATAAATTTATATAAATTTTCTTTTTTAAAATAAATTTTCCGAAAACGTTTCTGCTAGAATGAAATTTATGTTTAGATAAAACTTTTCTCGTTATAGAGATTATTATTTTTTCTTTCTTTCTTTTTCTCATTTTTTTTTCATTTCACGTAATTATAGCAGTCTCAATAATCTAAGAGTCCCTCATATTGTACTAATGTTAGCTAAGACCGAATTATAATTCCACAGTAATAATCGATCAGAATATACATCAGTAAACGATTATAAAAGATATACTTCATACTATTATTCAAACAGTTTTGCGTAGATTTTGACAACCCAAAACAACACAAAAATCTGTCTCTGTTACTCATGAAAAGCGTTAAACACTACCCGCGGATGTCTACAATAACTGCAATGCGACAGACGCCCTCAGCGAATCACAAGTTAAAAGAGGGAACTACTTGCGGAGGAAAAAAATGTGTACTGATGTCTTCACGATAAAGCGCGGGAGTAACTTTTGGAATAATAATAATTTTAAAATAAGGCAAAATAAAATGAGACTCGCAGAACAAATATTCTAGTAAGAAAATGAAAATCATACCGGTGTTTATGTTTGAAATAAAAATTAAAAGACCTGAAAGCTAAACAGATCCACACCTAACTAAAATAAAAATTCGTGAATTATTTTTAAAAGAATTTTGAAAAGGAAAATAAATGATATCGCATGCAATTAGGTATTATAATTTAGAATAAATTGAAGCATTTTTGAGATATTTAAAAAACAAGGTAAAATAAACATTATCACGAAAGAATTAAATAAATTAGGGAAAAAATTACTTTTAAGATAGGGCAGAATTTAAAATGTATTTGTATGTATATGTGTTTGTCTGTATGTGTGTGTGCATAAATCCGTCACCAGTGCTAAATAAAATGCTAATCTTTTTGATGTGTAATAAACTTTACACAACATATGACGCATTATGCTATTATTTTTTAGAAAGTGTAAGTTTTATGCATATTTTTAAATGAATTGAACATGAAGAAGAAGTTTACTACTTAGGATTAATGGTTATTATATTTAAGGATCTTGTAATATCTATTATAAAACAAAACGCCATTTCAAAGATGTGGATATTTTAAAGAGTAACTTTATTTCGCAGAAAGAAATATATGGGAAATTAGGAAGTTTTTATGCATATTGGAAAACACAAATACATCCAACAAGATCAAAATAACCCTTTTGATTGTAGTCGTTTATAAAAAAATGGTTTAACGTTTTCAATAAATCCAATGTCCACAGAATTAAGTTACAAAACTTACAAGGTCTCGATATTACATCTAATTTGTGCATTACATTTTCTTGATCTTTGTCTTCACGAGGAAAAAATTAAATGATAAACATGTTGCGTAATATATAACTAATTAGATTAAATGTTATTTAATATTATTAATCTCCAATTTAGGCAAGTAAATTAAATTAATTTAGGACAGTTTGTTAAAGACCATGAAATTCATTATCGAATGGCAAATTAAATTTTAAGCGGAATTTAAAATACGTTTTTCTCGCATTTGACACAGAATTATAAAAGTTTAATTCATTTGTTTCGATTTATTATTTAAGTGTAATAAATTGTATTGTATAAATTATGTTTCAAAATATGTTTGTGAATATAGTACTAGTTTACACATCAATAATGTATAGAAAGAATGAGACTATCTTAAGTTTAAAAGTAATTTACAATATAACAATGTCAAATGCTTTGTATAATTATACTACTAGTCATTACTTATAACTGAGTATACACTTTATTAAATTATAAACTGAATGTATTTGATACATAAATGAACTGATGAAAACTACCTTGTTATCAGAATTAGGCATATAGAGAATATTACGCAGATTATTACGAAATGCCACATGAATAAATTCAGTATGAAGTTCTATTAATCAATAGTAAATCTCTGAATATCATGCTTCAGATAACCTAAGAATAATTACATATGTATTTTAAATTAATATAGTAAAATTTATTTTATGATCGACTAATACTGTTTTGGGAAGCAATGGGATTGAAAGCTTAAATAATATGCATTGTTTCCTTTATTTTCACATATCCAGTCTCTTTCTTAATACAACAACAAAAAAAGATTCAATTTTCCAGTGCTTAAATATTTATAATAAATACAGTTGTGTATTTATATTTATGTCATATTTCAGTTAAGTGGATTAAAAAGATTTTCACGCATATTTAACAGATTGTAGCTATTATTTTATATGATAATATGTCGTATGTATCTAACAAATTTACAAATGTAGATTTAGCGACTCAAAACTTCTTTAAAAATCATCTGTCATAATCATGAAATTTTTAATATTGTTTGTAATAAAATTATGAACGGAATCAGAATTTTTGTAGTCTTTCTATAACTAGTTTAAAAATTTGAAAATTTAAAAATATGTATTTTTTACCAAACAAAGTCAGCCACACCAATATCACCACAACTACTATAAAATTTGAAAATAAAGCAAGTGAAAACTATTTATAAAATGCATTGCAATTCGAATAAAATCCTGGCGTGATGACGTCATAAACTTTAAATGCTCAATTACTGAATTGCGTAAGAGAAACATCCTTATAACTCTAAAAATGATAATCATATTAACTAACACTTTACAGCGTCGCACAGTGGGGCGTTTTGATGATCTAGGTGGGCAAAATTCATTTTTCCGATTATCTCGGAATTTAACAAGACCGCGTATACTGGTAGCTGAATGTCTCTTTTGTCGAGATCCGTACAGGTTTTGTCGAAAAAACCCGATGTGTCGATTAACTACGACCGTAAAGAAGGCAGTTGATTTGAGAGACTTTCAACAGTTGCATTATTTTTCTGTAAATTCGAAAGCAAGTCGTGACTTTTCTGTTTTATTTGAAAGCACGAGTTTACTGGACATATGTCACAAGTTTGTCACAAGATTTAACCTATTGTTGTTTGAAAATAAGCGCCATCTAGTTTACAAACTTCATCTTGACTTTTAATACAGTATTAAGCATTATTAAGCAATAAGCATTTTTTTAAATCAAAGTGTCATTCCAAAAATATTGAAAAATTAAGAAAGCTCCTGCGAAAGTTTGTGAATCATTAAGTTATATTAACTTGAAGTGTGCGTCTGAGTGTTTAATTCAAATCTTGCAAGTCAATTTTCACCAATTTTAATTATCCGATTGCGCTGAAACTTTGAATATATGTGTAGTTTCAATGACAATACACTATTATAATTTAAAAAATGATAATAATATAAGTAATAATATAATAATAATAAGTAATAATAATAATATAAATAATTAAGTAAGTCAAATATTTATCACTGTTTGGTTATTTTATTACTGATACATTCGAAAACCCAGCAAAAACTAATTAAACTTCAACGCAATAATTTTGTCCACCTAGGTCCTCAAAACGGCCCACTGTGCGTCGGATTAAGCATCTCTTTTCCAATTAAAATATATCTTTGAATTGAAATTTGAACGAAATACAAGTGTCATGATAAATCAAGAGAGTGGAAAATGTGGTTACAAATATCTCGGCAACTAATTATCCGATCGACTTCATTCTTTACGCAGAATGTATGTATTTTTATTGTCTTTTATATTCCTTCTTTAAAAAAATTTCGAAATATTTTATGTACCTCTTATCAGAAAGAATATTTCGAGAGTCCGAAAAAAATAGTTCCGGATAATCGAGTTTACTGAAATTTAATAAGATTTTCTCATTATTACATACTAAGAACATATCAAATTTCAAGTAATTATCTAAATTTGTTCTGGAGATCGAGGGTTTACAGACACACACACACAGGCACACAGACAGACGGACGACAATTGTTTTTTCCTAAAAATATATTGTTTCGTTTATGAATCTCCAGTGTCTGAAACGTGTAAATCAGTAAAAAAAAATCGATTTTCAAAACGATTACAAGACTTACCCTATGTAGTATAGGGTAAGTCTTGTAATCGTTTTGAAAATCAAAAAAATTTGTATGTTGGGTAAGTAATTCTACGTATGATGGGTAATTAAAAGAAATATTTTAAGTAGTATCCAGTATATATTTTATCCATTAATAATTTAAAGGAATAACCAGTACTTTTTTGCTATCCGTACTTTATCATGATATTATAATGATAGAATCTCTTATACAGATAATACCTATTGACGCCAATTTGTAAAATATTTTTTATAGTTAAACGATTTTATAAAAAATAAACCATTCTTTGTGTCTTTTTAAGATGGTTAATATAAAGTGTCCTTTTTAAAAACTAGTAAATCTACAGATCAGATGCCTCAACGCCAGCTCTACAAATCATTGTTTATTAATCTCACTAATTTGTAATATAATCTGCATAATATTTAATATCCTACAATCCGATTTTTTAAAGTTATGTGTACATTCTAAAAGCACATAATATTTTTCGAAGCTTCTCACAGAAGAATTACCACATTAAAACAATTTCGTGCTATGATATGGTAAACTACTTATTTTTGTATTTTTGCAGAATAACAATACATTCCTTCAGGAGGGCTGAGCCCCCCTGAACCCCCCGTTGTAACTTGTATGTTCTCAATTTCCAGTAATTGTACTATTGCATTATTGGCGTATATCTGTGAATGCATTTAGTATTGTAATTTCATTATATTAAGCATCTCGTTTTACATAATATTTTATCCTATCCTTAAAAGAATACTTACTTTTCAATCACTACAATTAGGCCAGGTCGAAAAAATTGATTTTTAGATTATGGAATTCTAATAGTTCAGAAAAGTTGCATTTTCAATCACGAAACTTAGGCCGGGCTGAAAAAATCGATTTTTGGATTATGGAATTATAATAGTTTGGAAAAATTGCATTATCCCGTTAATACAATTTTTGCAAAATTTCATTTTCTTTGACTAATATATTTTTACTCCCTAAGACGGCCAAATTTCGAAAAACGGCCATTCTTTACTAAAAAAAAATAAAAAAAATAGGAAAAGGGACAATCGTTTTCTAATGGCAGGCAAATGGTCTGTGAGGCCATCATAACTAACTGCAAAAAAAACCTATCCAGATAGGTTTATAACTTTTGCCTCCTCAAGACAACCAAAGTTTCGAAAAACTTCTCAAAATGGCCATTTTTTACTAAAATTAACAAAAATTAGAAAAAAAGGACAATTGCTTTCTACTTTCTATCATTCCTTCATAATGAACTGTTAAAAAAATAACCAGATCAATTAAAAACGTAAACCTCCTCAAAACGGCCAACATATTTCAAAAAACCGCAAAACATGATATTTTGATACAATATTTTTATTAATTCAAAAATACAGTTACTTAAGACCGTACACACACACATTGTTGATTGTTCATTATTCATTACTCTGTTGTCAGATGTTCAAAGCTTCACGCAGCAAATGACACCATCTTGTAATAAATAAGCTGTATCAAAATATCATGTTTTGCGGGGTTTTTTGAAATATGTGGTCGCTTTGAAGAGGAAAAAGTTACTTACCCATCTAGTTAATTAATGATTAATGGACTGGTAGATCATTTGTCCACTATTAGAAAACGATTGTCCTTTTTTGTAATTTTTATTATTTTTAGTAAAGTAAAATGCCGTTTTTGGCAGTTTTTTGTAAATTTGTCCGTATTGAGGAGGCAAAAGATATTAACCAATAGGTTTGCACAGTTACTATTTACGGGATAATAAAACTTACCCGCACTATTAGGATTCCATAATCCAAAATTTTATTTTTTGGTCCCGGCCTAATAAACAGTATCATATGTTGCTGATATTGAACATTATTTTGTGTAATAAATATAGTTATACAAATGTAAATTCCAAATGACACTTATATTAAATTCAATGTTTTTAAAATGTTCGTTTGAAAAACCGATTTGGTCATATTTCTTTAGTAGTTAAAATAACCTCATCTATTTCATTAGAAATGGTATATTAAAAGTTAAAATCACCTGAAAATTAGCTATTTCGTTAATAAAATTTTGCGACAAACTAATGTGATTTAATTGAATTTTTTTTTGAAATAAATAAGACTAGAGACTTATGATTTATTACTAAAAAAATGCTGAACTACATAAAAGATTTTTAAAACATAAAAACCGTCAAAATATTTTAAAATTTGTTAAAAAACCAAGTGCTTTCAACTCCTACAATAGTACAGTTTTTTATTTACAAATTTTTGTAGCAGTTGAAAGTGTTTGGATTTTTAACATCTATTTAGCATCTTTTGACGTTTTTTATGTTATAAAATTATTTTATGTATTTTAGCGCCTTTGTAGCAATAAATCATAAGTTTCAAATCTTATATATTTTATTTATTAATCAAGGTAAACAATACGTCCAATTACAGTTAAACTATACTTTTATGAATTTTCTTCTTTTTTTTTTTTTTTAATATATATACATGCTTTCAAATGCAGTTGTCCGGCAACCATTTACTAACAGAGAGAAAAAAAAATGCATTGAAAGTATTTGTAAGAAAATGAAAAGTTAAAATTTTTCACGGCTCAGAAATCGATGCGTATAATTTCCTAGTAATTTATACAATTAATTTAGAAATTCTAATAAATGTATTGTAAAATTTACAAAGCGATCGTATTAATTTACGATCGCCCTTTCCAAATTTCTATTTAAATAAATAATTCAGATGAGTCATTTTTCTTTCGACGATGTGTACATTTGAAAATCGTCTGCATTCACATAGAAAATCATTATGACCGAAAAAGAAAATGTTTTATATTTTTCGAACGAATGACCTAAATTTAACCAAAAACAATGCAGCTAATTACAGGTACCTCGTCAGCATACCTACCCAATTAGAGACTAAAATGATGTTTGTCTCTGGAGAGATACAGACAAACAGACAAACAGAGAACCAAAATCTTTTCGGGTCTCCACAGTAAGCCTCAACCGACGTTTCTGCAAAAAATATATAGGATTTATCTTTATAAATCTGTTCTGAATCATAAATTTACATCCTAATAACAATATAGCATATTATGCACTAAATATATTTTACCTCAGATCACTTACACCTCATCTAATGTCGGCGCCCCTGATATGGCCATGCTAAAGTTTAAGAATTTTCCCTACCGTCATTTTGAAAAATCAAAACCGATTTATTTTTTTTAACGTTCTCGGGTTAATGGAATTTTATAAAAATATATTGCATTTCCCATGAAAATAGTTTTACTAGTCCAAAAGTATGATATGGCCACCATTGTGCCATGTTTCACAAATCATGATTTTCTTCAGTTTAAAAATGCTGATCTGCTAAATTAAATAATTTCGGTGTAAAATAAATAAACATGATACTAAATAATTATTTTTGTTATTCAACAATGGCGATTTGAAACAGGGTATTTCATCAAAAATGAAGTTTTTTACAAAATTGACACTACAATTTTTGTTTTCATTAAAAAAAAAAAAAAAAAAAAAAAAAAAAAAAAAAATTGTTAAAACAAATTACTTATCGTAATTTTAACAAATAAAAATGCCTTTCTCAGTGCTGGAAAACTGGCGCAGAGGTGGAACCTATTGATACCGCAAATATTTTATAGTATTTTTCAGTTTAATAAATATCTGAAATTCTGTAATTCAATAAGTCGAAAAACTCTATTAAAATTTAGTGGTGCCAGTAGGCTCCACCTCTGCGCCAGTTTTCCACCACTGCTTTATCCTAGGCTTGTATAGTGCACATTATTTGCCCACCTGGATGGTCATATCAGGTGCAGGTCAGCTTTCACGAAAATCGTTTCATTTTCAAAAACTCGTGAAATATACACCATCAACGACAGCCCCAATTGATAGATCATTAGAAACTGAAGATAATATGATGATATTTATGAAACAATTTTTTTTTAAAATTTGCATAAAAATAAGAACTCATGAAATAAAAAGAAGAAGCGATCACACCCAAAACATAAAATAGGGAATTATCGTCAAATTCCACAACCTAACTGAATGGCAAGTGATTACCTGATAAAATATGATGCTCCTTCGAGGTATGATCATACCATTTAGCGAATGTTTTGGTTTTCTAACGTATCATAGGGGGATGGCCATAACAGGAACATGGCCAGAACAAAAAATATGTCTACTCATCTCACAGTAGACAAAAATATTAATCATATAATAAATATTCCGAAATAATATCAATTTATAACTTTACGGAATTTGGCTTTAGTCGCCGCCCAAATAATTCAAAGATTTGGCCAATTCATGTGTTCTGCAATATTTTTTACATTGTGGAATTAATTCATGGATTTTATAAAATGCTTTTGCTGGTACAATATTTTCAAAGCGAGAATTTCTTCAAAACTTATTGAGGGATAGGTACATCTTACATTATGCTTAAATGAATAATAAATAATTTTTAGATATTTTTCAAAAATGCATTAACAAAAAAGTACCTTTGTCGATACAACAGTATTGAGTAAATGGGCTCATTACAGAACTTCTATGTATGTAAATGAAACGTGCGAAATTTGTACTGGCTGAAAAATAGTAGCACGAGAAAAATAGACACAAAGTATAAATATAATTTTTTTGAAATGAAGGGACATGAGTAAGAACAATCTAGTGTTACAAAAATAAAAGTATCATTTCAAAATATTTTTTTTAATTCCCTTATTTGAAATATGTTATTATCAATATTTTACATGTATTTTAATATTTTAGTTATTACTTTAACCTAAGTTGCTTGAAATGAGTATCATTAATGTACACAGATACAGGGTGTTTCTTGAAGAACACCTAAATTTGTAAATAAATAACTTGGTAAAGATGATAGATTGAAGTATGAAACAGTTTCATGTTTATAAAAATCAGTAAAAACTAATACAGAAACCTGCAAATTTTAGTAATACATTGCGCAGATAGATGGCGCTTCAGGTGACATAACCATACGTTGGCTATATGTCATCAAATGCGATTCAAAATTTGCACCTTCCACACAACACACATTTCGCAAAAAAATGAAATTGTCAGTGACTTTCTGTAGTATATCACCGCAAATCAACACACAAGCTTCACAAATAGCCTCCTCCAGCTCGTCGAGTGTTAAAGGATTGTTGCGGTAAACATTGACCTTCAGTGTCACCTCTGGAATTTGTTTCACTATACGCTAATAGCGATTTCGTTTCAACGGCGAGATCTTCAAAAATTGAGCGTTCTTGGTGTCTGAGCTCTTTTTATAGGGATCCGTAATGCTGGCTGCAGCACCATTTAGCAGCGCGATTTTTAACTAAAATTTTGAGGTTTCTGTATCAGATTCTTATTTTTTTAAAGACACATACCAATGGTTTTATGTTTCTATCTATGAACGCTTCCGCGTTATTTATTTTTAAAGGTAGGAGTCCTTCGTGAAACAACCTGTAGTATTACTTATGCGTTAAATGTGGATTTATATAGCTTGGGTTTCGGTCTGACCCGATCCGCTGTTTTATTTCAACAACAAATGCAACGGTTCTATGTTAAACTGTGTATTAACTTCTATTTATACTAATGGTGTCCTCAGATTTTTAGATGATATTACAAAGCTCTATTGTTTATAACAATGTGTATTATTTAAATTATTATCTCCAATTTCCTAAGCTGAATATATCCAAAATAGCTTATGTTGCATGGAGACATAGAGGAGATTATTTCCCTGTCCTGAAATTCGAATGATAAAAAAATATTGCAAACTCTCATCTATAAAAATGACGATTAATTCTTAAAATACATATTTATAGAATATAAATATATATAGTGTTATTCAAAAAGAATCATCCGATTTCAAAATGCTATATTTTCATAAATAAATGACACAAAATGATAAATAATACATGACTAGAAAGAAAAATAATAAAGGTTTTTATTTTTTTATTTTTTTTAGTGGTGTTCTATATAAATTCATTCAGTTACAGGCATAATGTCAAGACGGTATGTAAATTCCTCTCAAACAATGATATGAACAACAAATGATAAAGTTTTACGTACTAGTGTCCAGTTCCAGACTGACGCAAACACTCAAATTTTTTGTGCTTCGTAGAAAAGTGTCTCTCAGTCTTACAGCATTTTCATTGGATATACCTTGTCGCTCTGTACTTTTCCCTTTAAAAAGGCATCTACTGCTCTCAAACTGCTGACACCACCTTTGAATACTCTTAGCCGTAGGTGGATTAATTCGGTACTTTTTACGAAATTTACGCTTACCGATCATTACAGATCCATATCGCGCAAACGAAACCACACAAAAAGCTTTCTGCTTCGTGGACGCCATTATCACTTTTTCCGCTGAAAAGCGTCTAAAACAGCTTTTGAGCAATAAATTCACAAAGAACACACGTGAACACATCAATTGATCACAATATAAAACTTCCATATTTTTTTCTTTGTATTCATGTATTACTTATAACTATGTGTCGTTTATTTTTTTAAAATATGGAATTTTGAAATCGGATGATTCATTTTGAATAACCCTGTATATTGAAATATAAAAAAATAATAAGTTATCGTTACGTCAAATTATTATAGCAAGAAAAGTAAAATTTAAATCTAAGCAAATTTAACAATATCCGAAAACAATTTTTTCGTAAGTACTATGATGGAACATATGCCCAAAAGGTTTTGTATTTAAATTTATAACAAATATATATTAAATGGAAATGTTGCATAACTACGTAATATTGCAGTATAATCCTTACAAATCTAAATTCGGAATACATTCCGAAATATAAACAATGCGATTATTTTAATTATAGTATCTTGTGATTTAAATTAGCCGTTTCAAACTGATAAATTCTCAAACATATCTTTAAAATATTTTTAAATAGTGGCAATATTTTAAATTTAAAAAGTGAAAAGTAAAGTATGCTTAAGATTATCAGCAGAAATAAGTGGTGCTCTGTGGTTTGTCGCATCTAAATGCCTTTTAAAATGACATACATCAAAAATAATCTCACAGTGAAAAATCTCTTTGAGGCCATTAGTGGTTTTGGAGGTTAATGATCATAATATTTTATATTCTCTAAAAGAGGGCGATTACTTAAAATGATAAATCTAAGATTTTAAAGATTATGGTTTATAGCTTGTGTGTCTCTATCTTCAGGATTTTCATCGTAATTACACGAATACGTATTACCTATAGCAGCCAAATGGCGCCCCTGAATAAAGTATTTATTAATTTATTGGGCAAAATGTGCCCAGTATATCCCAATAACATTGGGAATATCATTATTCCATTTATTTTTAGTTATTACAAACTATGATATATTTGGGATATTAAGTAACAAAAAATAGGTGTGAAGAGAAATACACTTTAATGATATTAAAGACACATTTTTTTCAATTTTTACTTTTTATATAAATATTCTTATCAGAGTAGCACCTTCAATTAACCACTTCGAAAAATCTCATTTCTTTCTATATATGTATTTTCGTTAAATATAAAATTCTTTTTAAAAATAGTGTTTTCTACTCTTATGAATAATAAAAACTTATTCGAAGATAGTAATATATTTTTTAATTGGAGAAAATTTAGTATTACCGTATTTTTCCGTATATGACGCTCCCTCGTTTAACAGACACACACCGATATTTAATAACCCATTTGTAAAAAAAAAAAAAAAAAAAAAAAAAAAAATATCGTATGAAAAACAATTGTATTGTTTTAATTTGAACTGGTACTGCAGATCTATAATACTGTTGCCACCACTTTTCTTTTTTCTCATGAGATATACAAAAGGTTTTGTTAAACGTTTATATCATTGCATTTCAAGATTGTACAAAATTTATCATGTTCTGTTTCGAACATCTAGGATTACGAAGCAACAATACTTTTTGATTGCTTACCATAAAAATCGAACAATGACATATTTCTGTTATTAAGTAAGACAAAATGTACTTGAATGATACTTGAATAATACTTGAATGTACTTGAATAATGCTTGAATGATATTAAAGACACAATTTTTTCTACTGTAATTAAATCTTCTTTAACTTTTATTTATTATTTATTTTATTAATTCTATATAAAATCTTCAACTGAAAAAAAATGATAATAGCCTAAGAAAAATACCCAAACTATCAAATCATTTTTATAAATTTAATAATCCAAGCTCATTATGCAAAAATACAGATACAACCATTTTGTTGATTGACGATTCTAAAATTTTTGTTTTAGAATAAAGCAATAAAGTCATCACTATGACTTCTGTGTTTCCTGACATATCTAATTCCACATAAAGCAAATATTCGAAATCACGTCTCTGTATGAAATTGCATATTTATGAGGATATGCAGTGACTTTACAGTGAAATAATTATAGATTACTGAATATGATATTGAATTGTTTAATAAGTTAAATATATTTCCATACTAAAAGAATATTGTAGTTGAAAATATAACGCAGCTATTTATGAAAATTACGCGACTCTGTATGCGTATGATATCCGGGAAATTAATTATGAAAATTGATCAAGGAAATTGCGCACGTTCATTTATTGTTACGAAAGTGTTACTACGAAGCAGGGGAAAGTGAAAGAAAAGTTAATTATTCTAGGGAAATTTCTATTAGGCATGAGTGAATGTAATTACCGTATTCCACATACTGTGAAGGAATATATTTTATCAGTCACCTTTTATTTTATCATTTAATTGCAGTTCAAATATAGATAAAACTGCCTTAAGAATTTGATTTTGTTATGTATATTTTCATTAGAGTGTTTTTTTCCTTATATGAGAATTATTTTTCTGGTTAACAACATTTGGTTTTGAGCTAATTTTAATAACAGTTTTCGAGATAATCATTCCTGAAAATAAAGACAAATAATAAAAATATATATATATAATTTTCTCGCAAATAAAATTCGACGAAAAACAAAATTCATTTTACATCAGAAAATTTAAATAATAAAATTAATGTTGATTTTAATATTTTCAACAAGTGTAACGTATCCGGAAAAGGATTGCCTTGAACAAGCACACAGTAAAAAAAAAATCTCGGGTTACTAAAAATTTTTTAGTACATTTGTATTCCACAGGTTTTTTAGTAACCGGTACTAAAAATCTGTACAAAAAGACTAAAATTTTTTTTGTATTCTTACTCAGTTACAAGATAATCTGTAAGAATTACTAGAAAACAGCTAGCAACATTACTAGAAAACAGCTAGCAAGGATTCCGATTTTTTAGTACCGGTTACTAAAAAAATCTGTGGAATACAAATATACTAAAATTTTTTTAGTAATTTCCAAAATATCTGTTAGAAAAACTAAACTTTTTTTAATAGATCGACCCATTTTTTTTTTACAGTGCAGTGATGAATTATTGATTTGAAATTCAGTCGCATTTATAAAGCCTTTTAGCAATATTAAAGATTTATTTTTACACAGTGTTGTTTCCTTAATATAAGAATATATTTTACTAATAAACAGTTTTGGTAAAATTAAAAGTAATGAAATTAGTAGAAAACCATTATTCAGGTGAAAGATGATAATTTAGTTTAATCTCCATTTGAGCATCACAATAGAGGTTAATGATTGAAAAAATATTATCTTGGTAAGAAGATGATGCAATCACGATACATACATACTAACATTTGTATAGTTTCTGTGTTCAAATGTTTATTTTATTATTCTTTTATTAGGTACGTTCCTAACTATATAAATAGTAGACCCTATAGCCGTCGTATGGGCCGTCCGTCCGTCTATTCGCATATAACAGCGCAAAAAAATCTCAACCGAATGTTTTGAAATTTAATATATATAATCATTGCATAATTTTGTCTTGTCATTTCAAATTTTATTAAAATCGAATCAAAACTTAAAAAATACTAATAAAAATATTTATTATATAATTTGAATTTTTTAAAAATCGCTACTTCCATTTTACAGCAGCTTCTGAGGATTAATCGTCAAGCGACCGAGATGTTATCTGACAAGTTATCTGACATGTATGACATAATAATCAATATGACATACATGACATTTTTTAACCTCTTTGACCAAGTTATAGTCACATTCTTCATTAATTAATTCAATGATATCTTATGATAGGTAATAATTCTAGTTTGCCATTACGATTATGTCATATTTAACATGAAGTCATATTATTTCCGTATTACTGAATTCAAATACCGAATTTGTATAGTAAAATTGTTTAACTATAGCAATCCAATAATCTACTGACAGTTTTTTGGATAGATGTTTCCGGAAAAATAGAGATCTAATATGGATTAAATGGTCTAAATATAGATTTCAAATTCTGAAATTTTCAAAACTAGGCTTAAGTTTCCCATTGGAATTTTCAGTAAATGTTAACAAAAGATAAAATTTTGCCAACTTGAAATGTACTTATTTTATTAAAATTAATGAATCACATAATATTAACAGACGATATAATTCGTTTCACTGAAACAATAACAGTACGAACGCATTCCATTTGTCACGTTTGACGAACATTTTACAACTTGTTTAAATAGCCAAAATACTCCTTAATAATAAATATGTATTGCCAAATAATAGTGATCCTTATTGTATGTGTTTAAAATACTTATTTAACGCTAATGTTTGTATTTTTGACAAATCTTACACGCATTTTTAGCTTTTGTGCAATTTCTATTTTTTTTCACTTTTCATAATATGACTTGTGATTGCTGATACTTTCTAGAAAAATAATTTCTCGAGGGTGAAAGGAAGAGATCGCGGCAACTTCCCTGTAGCGTCATCCCCAAATGGCACCCTTGAATAATGTATTTATTAATTTATAGGGCAAAGTTTGGAGGTACATTGAAAATAGCATTATTCCATTTAATTTTAGTTATTACAAACAATGATACATCTGCGTTATTAAGTAATAAAAACATTTGAAAAAATATATGAGTGAAGCAAAAACATCTGAAAGATTTAAAACACATACTTTATCAAAATTTAACTTTTTAAATGAACCCTTTTTACATAATAACAAATTCAATTAACCACTTCGAAAATTTTCTTTTTTTATCTGTACATGTAGGTTTGTAAAATAGCAAAAAATTCTTTTAAAAATAGCGTTTTCTACTATTATGAATAATAGAAGCTTTTTAGAATATATTAATTATTTTTTTAAGTCAAGAAGTTTTCGTATTACCGTATTTTTTAGCGTACGGTGTTCCCTCGTGTAGCTGATACACGCCGATATTTAATAACTGGTTTGTAAAGAAATTCTTATCAAAATCAATAGTATTCTTCTAATTTGAACTAGTACTGCAGATAGATAATATTAGTACCACAACTTTTTCCTCATAAATATACAAAACCAATTATAAACGTTTATATCATTGCATTAGAACATGCTACAAAATTTAACATATGAAAAAAAAAGTTTTCTTTTTCTTTTTTTGTTCGCATATCTAAGATTATCGAATAAAATCAAATTATGATTATTACTTACCCATCACACGTAGTATAGGGTGAGTCTTGTAATCGTTTTGAAAATCGAAAAAAACAACAAATTTGACGGATTTATACGTTTCAAACACTGCAGATTCTGAAAAACATATTTTTAGAAAAAAAAAATCCGTCCGTCTGTGTGTGTGTGTGTGTGTGTGTGTGTGTCTGCAAACGCTCTATCTCCCGAAAAAAATGAGATAGAGACTTGAAATTTGGTATGTACTTAGTATGTAATAATGGTAAGAAGCTTATTGAATTTCAGTAAACTCGATTATCCGGAACTATATTTTTCGGACTTTCGGAATACTCGTTCTGATAAAAGGTATATAATTTTTTTCGAAATTGTTTATTTTAAGGAATGAAAATAAAATACCATAAAAATATATAAATTTTGCATAAAAAAATGAAGTCGATCGGATAATTAGTTGCCCAGATATTTGTAATCGTATTTTACCACACTCTTCGATTTTTCCTGACCCAGTATTTCATTCAAATTTCAAATCAAATATATATTTGAATTGGAAATGAGACGCTTAATCCGACGCAGTGAACCGTTAGTTAATATGTTTACCAATTTTGGAGTTAAAGATCTTTCTTTTACGCACTTCAATAATAGGGCATTTAAAATTTATGACGTCATCAAGCCACGATTTTATTCGAATTGCAATGCATTTTATAAATAGTTTACACATCTTTTATTTTCTTATTTTATATTATGCATATCCATGATGGGTAAGTATTACGGTGGCCCCCAACGACTAGTTTATTATAAAAATCGAATATTTACTCTTAATAAAATCTTTAACAAAACAAAAGATGAAATAGCATCAGAGAAATAATCAAAATACCAAAGTATTTTTATAAATTTAATAAGACATATCAAAACTCAATTCAACAATAGACATACTGTCATTTTGTTACTTGGTGATATTGAAATATTCGTTTTCAGAATAATGAAATAAATTAATATCTATAACTTCTGCATTTGGTGGCATATTTATTTCCCTAGAAAACAAATAATCAAACTCACGTCCCTGTATGAAATTGCATCTTTATGAGGATATACAATGACTTTACAGTGAAACAATTATAGATTACCGACTATGATGTTGAATTGTTTAATATGTTAAAGTAAATATTTCCATACTAAAAGAATATTGTAGTTGAAAATGTAGTGCAGCTATTTATGAAAATTACGCGACTCTCTATGTGTATCCGGAAAATTAATTATGAAAATTGATCAAGGAAATTACGTACGTTCATTTATTGTTACAAAAGTGTTACGGCAAAGCAGGGGAAAATGAAACAATAGCTAATTATTCTAGGGATATTTCTATTAGGCATGAGTGAATGTAATTACCGTATTCCACATACTGTGAAGAAAAATATTTTATCACTCACCTTTTATTTTATCATTTATTTGCAATTCAAATATAGATAAAACTGCCTTAAGAAATTCATTCTGTTATGTATATTCTCATTTAAGTATTTTATAAAAGATGAAAATTAATTTTGTTGCTTACTACATTTGATTTTGTGCTATTTTTAATAACAGTTTTCGAGACAATCATTTCTGAAAATAAAGATAAATAAAAAATATATATATTTATTCTCGCAAATAAAATGTAACGAAAAAGAAAATTCTTTTTAAAACAGAAATTTTAAGTAATAAAATTAATGTTGATTATAATATTTTCAACAAGCGTAGCGTATTCGAAAATAAAAGATTGCTTTCAGCAAACAGCTATGAAATTATTGATATGTAATTCTGTCGCATTTATAAAGCTCTTCATCAATCTTAAAATTTGTTTTTACACAGTTTTATTTACCTAAAATAAGAACATGATTTAGAAATATCCAATTTTGGCAGAATTAAAAATAAGGAAAATTAATATAAAATCATATATTCAAGAGAAACATGATTATTTAGTTTAGCCTTCACATGAGCATCCCAATAGCGGTTAATGGTTGAAAAAATATGCTCTTGGCAAGAAGATGACGTCATCACGATATCTACATACTAACATTTGTATAGTTTCTGTGTTCAAATGTCATACTCACGTCTATGTATTTATGAGATTATACAATGACTTCACAGTGAAATAATTATAGATTACCGAATATGATGTTGAATTGTTTAAAAAGTTAAAGTATAATATTTCCATACTAAAAGAATATTGTAGTTGAAAATGTAACGCAACTATTTATGAAAATTACGTGACTCTCTATGCGTATCCGAAAAATTTATAATGAAAATTGATCAAGGAAATTATGCACATTCATTTATTGTTACGAAAGTGTCGCGGCGAAGCAGGGTAAAATGAAAGAAAAGCTTATTATTCTAGGTAACTTTCTATTAGGCATGAGTGAATGCAATTACGTATCCCACATACTGTGAAGGAAAATAATTTATAAGTCACCTTATATTTTATCAGTTAATTGCAGTTCGAATATAGATATTATATTTAGATTTAAGAAATTGATTATGTTATGTATATTCTCATTTAAGTGTTTCTTTATGATAATTATTTTTCTTTCTAACATCGTTTGATTTTGTGCTATGCTTAATAACAGTTTTTGAGACAACAATCAATTCTAAAAATAAAGACAAACAAAACAATATTTCTTCTCGCAAATGAAATGCAACGAAATGAAAATTGTTTTCACATCAGAAATTTTCAATAATAAAATTAACTTTGATTAATATATTTTCAACAAGTGTAGCGTATTCAAAAAAGCGTTGTCTTGAGCAAACAGTGATGAAATTATTGATTTGAAAATTCAGTTGCATTTATTAAAAATTTCAGCAAACTTAAGAATTTATTTTTCCCCAATTTTATTTACATAATATAAGAATATGTGCTTTAAATATCCAGTTTTGGTAAAAAAAAAAAAGGTCAAATTAGTATAAAATATATTTAGGCGAAAATGGATAGTTGTGCTTAGTTTTATTTTCATTTGGGCATCTCACTAGCGGTTAATGATTGAAAAAATTTGCTCTTAGCAAGAAAATGCCACCATCGTGTCATCTCCATACTGACATCTGTGTAGTTTCAGTGTTGAAATGTTTTCTTTATTATTAATTTGCATCAGTTTTTCTAACTTTCTAAATTATAGCGTGTAAACTTGTTAGAAATTACGAAAAAAATTATAATATAGAAGGACGCTATAAATTTTTATAGCAAGTTGAGAAAGATCTATTCAGCTATATGACTCATCATTGTAAAAATTTGTGTTAATAGCAGTTTTGGAAGTGAAATGTAACCTTTCAATTATTAAATACTTGTTGTTTAGATCGAGAGAATTTTAATTTTGAAATGGAAATGGACTGGCTACACTGTAAAAAGCATTTTTCTTGGGTTCTATGGACCCAATTTCAACGAGAATTCCTGAATAATCAACTTAGCTTACGATTCAGCTAATTTCTGTATTATGATAGTTTATCATAGACTCCAGTTACCAACATATCCGAACATTAACGACACATTCTTTTCTCGCGTTCTATGGTCCCAATTTCAACTGTATTGGGTAATTCTATTGAGCTTACAGATTTTAGTTACACCTTCTACCGTCAGGGGGAGTATACTTATCTTGGGTTCTTTGGGACAGATTACAATGTGGCTTTGTTCATTCAAATAGTTTTTCGATTGTCTTACATATTTTAGATCCACTTTCCACCATCTCGGTGCACATGGATCCAATTTCTACGGGGTTTGGCTCAATCTACGTAGTTGTCGACTATATCCGGCGCGTGCGGAGAACGCCGTGTATTTGCTGACGTAGGCAGCGGGGATCCACGAATAGATTCATTCTTATTCCAGATTCTTAGTACAGTTATTTTTACAGATTCATTCTATCGGTTATTTTGGAACGCACCGGGCACTGCTGAAAGCAGTGGGATCCCAGAAACTATCTCTATTTCAAATAATATATGCTACCGAACACCGCAACTGAAGTACCTCCGGACACTAGGATCATTCGAAATACACTGCTCAAAACAATTAAAGGATATTTGAAGTTTTGTATAAAATAAAGATATAAACGAAATTTTTTTTTGCCGAAAATAGAAGAAGAGAATCACAAATGCAAATTTTTCTGGTTTTCAAACTGTGGAGTATGCAAATTTTGAGTTCGACGTCAAAAACGTCGCTTCAGCGGCAGCGAATGAAATTTGACTTTCAACTGGATAAAAGAGAATGAAGACAATGATGATCGGCATTCAGTGATTGCTTTGTTTCGATGAGTACGATGTCTCAGCGAAGTCATTTGACAGATTCAGAAGCTTGGAGAATTGTTGGTAGGTTAGAAGGGGGCCAAACTCAAGCCGAAGTAGCGCAAACCATTGGAGTGTCACAGAGTGTCATTTCCAGGATCTGGAACCGTTTTTTGGAGAGTGGATGTGCAGGCCGAAGACCAGGGCAAGGTCGTAGATAGGCAACAATGCCCAATGAAGATCGGTATTTAGCGTTAACAGCTCGGAGACACCGAAACATGAACGCTACTCTTCTCCCACAACACCTTCGCTCGGCTACAGGCACCACGATTTCAACTCAGACTGTCCGAAACCGACTCCATGCTGTAGGTCTGTATGCTCGCCGACCGATGGTATGTGTTAGATTAACATCAAGGCATCGTCGCGACCGCAGGGAGTGGGCAACCGAGCATGTCAACTGGAGGAGAAATGAATGGAGCAATATTCTGTTTTCTGACAAGTCCCGTTTTTCTGTGCATCCGGATAATAGGCGTATTTTCATCTGGAGGGACCGTGGCAGTAGGAATAATCCTGCGTTCGTGCACGAAAGTGTCAGATTTGGCGGTGGAGGAGTGTTGGTGTATGGTGGCATATCCATTGACGGGCGCACTGACCTCTACAACGTTCGAGATGGAGCTCTGACTGGTCGCCAATATAGGGATGAGATCCTCAGACCTATTGTAGTCCCTTACGCTGCAGCAATCGGAGATAACGTCATTTTAATGGACGATAACTGCAGGCCACATCGTGCAAACCTGGTGGAGGATTTCCTTTTAGAGGAAGGAATCGTTCGAATGGAATGGCCAGCGTGTTCTCCAGACATGAATCCAATCGAGCACGTTTGGGACGCTCTAGGAAGACGAGTTTCTGGCCGCCAACAACCCCCACAAACTCTCCAAGAACTGGAAAGAGCTCTTCTGGAAGAGTGGGGCAGAATACCCCAACTCGTCATTAATAGCCTCATTGAGTCCATGCCTCAAAGGTGTTCAACGTTGCTGGCCGCCCGTGGAAACCATACCCCTACTGAAAATTATTTTCTTTGAAGAAAACACCTTTTCTTATTCTTTTTTTCTCATATGCACAAATTGTGTTTTTTTCCTTTTGTACACAAATGCGCAATAAAATGCATTTTTTTCTGCCAAACATGTGTAATTTATTCTCATATAACCTACTATGTCTGTCGACCATGTATCAATCAGCTAAAAAGTTTCCCAGATACAAAATCCACCTAAAACTGCAATATCCTTTAATTGTTTTGAGCAGTGTACTTATGCCTCGGATCTTAGGTTCATTTGAAGCACTATACGCTGCCGAAATCAATAACGCCGTTGAAGCTCTGTTCATTTGACAGATTTTTCGAAGATATTAAGTGATACAAACTTGAGGTATTATCACGGGCCCGAGTAATGTAGGGTGGGTGTGCTAGTCAATCTATAAATTTATAATTACGATCAAAATATATTGTATGTCGCAATGTCATCGGAAACATATTTTTGTATATAAGTTTTATAATTCTGCGATAGCAGGAAGTGAGCGAAAAATCGTTTAACACTAGCACAGCGGTAGGGCACCCTGAGCAAATTTGTCTGTTGATTACTTTTGTTTGGTTGGAGAAATTTTTTGAATGTTTTTCACTTTTCCTGAATAGATAACAAGTATTTAAAAAAATCACCATTCTAGATTTGTTACTTTTTGAAATATTGGACAATATTGAATATATATATATATATATATATATATTTGAAATATTGATGAAAAAATATTATTTTATAAATTGTGTTTTATTTTAGTTAGAATTAGTTTTATTTTCTGAAACCAATTAATTTTTATATCAAATTAATAAGTTATTTGAGTAGTTGTAGTACGATCCAATTGATCGCTCTGTAGGCGTTACATTTACATTACTTAAAAAATTCAATAAATTATCAAGTAATATTAAATATAAATTAAATATAAATGATGCAACGTAAGTTACATAATACACGTAAATTACATATTTTTCCGCTGTATGGCATTTAAAATTATTTTATTGTTCTTATATCAGTAGTTTCATCCAGGGGTCAAAATGACCCCTTCCCGCCGTTCCAGTAAGTAAGATTTTTCCGCCGTTCTAGTGTTAAAAATTTCACCTTTACATACAAAAGCCAAGTTGATTCAAATAAATAAGTGTAATAGATGCTGTAGGTTACTAATGACATTAGTAAACTGAATTTCTTTTTTTTTAAGAGGTGTTCTTCATAGCGTAATATTGAATTTCGTAAAATATTTTAATAGACCATGTTTTAATAAGAAACTGCATTCATTAGAAACGTATACATATACATATTCGATATTTCCTTATGTAATGTCTTTTTTTTTTTTTTTTTTTTTTTTTTTTTTTTAATGGAATCAAACTATATCTTAAAGGGGAGTTCGACAAGTTTTTGTAGTGTGTTTATTACTGTTTAAAATTAATTTAAAAATTTATAAGGCTTTAAAAGTTATTTTTTAAGCAGTATTTTTAATGATTTGCAAGTATTTGCGCTGATATTTATTTAAACAAAACTTATAAAAATTTATTTTTACACTCTAAATTAATGTAATGTCTTCGATAAATTCTTCACAATGATACTTATTAACATTTCTTTGAGAAACGTTTTAATATTTTGCACATTTATATATATATATATATATATATAAAAAAAAAAAAAAAAAAAAAAAAAAAAAAAAAAAAAAACTTTTTTTGTGTCAAAAAATGTCAATTTCTTATTCATTTTTGGCTTTCTAAGAATGTATTGGTCATATCATTTTCAAGTTTAGAATGCTTAAAATCTAAGCATGTCTCTCACGTTTAAAATAAATAAATACATAAATAAATATCTTAATTAGGCTGTTTTCAATGGCAATTTGAGAAACAGAAACTGATAACTGTTTCAGATACGCGACAGAGAGTCTTGGAACGAATGTCGATGTAATTTTTTCTATATAGGGTTCATCCAAGTGGGTTTAAATATGATGTACTTACGAAAACTCACGTGGCTCAGTGGTAGAGCGTTGGCGAGGTACGCCTGAAGTCCCTGGTTCAAATCCAGGTCCGGCAGTTCTATCACTGTTGTGATGAGAAACTGCTGGTATAGGCACGTTCAGCCAAGGTCCCTGGTTCGAGTCCAGGCCCCGTCATTCTTTTTTTTTTTACTTTAAACTCATACACACAAATCAACGTAAACAATGTGTACCATAAGTCTTTTCTGATAAAACAAATAATAAAAAATTAAAAACATATTATTGTATAACAATGCAGTTTTCGTCACATGACATGTCAAACTGTTGGATATTTTATATTAAAATAAAGAGCCTCTCCGGCATGTCTGTGATATATTGAGGCACCACATGGGGCTTAGTGAAATGTAAATTTCTATAATAATTCAAATTATAGGGTAAATTACTTTACTAGAAATCGAAAGCTACATTTACAGTGCACAGAACAAAACACTCCATTAAACTTACATGCATAAAATCATGTACAATAATTTTATGCAGAATGACGTTATATGCATAAATATATCCTGAAAATTTTACTTCCATATTTAATTTTAAATGTAAATTATTCAGCATGTGCAAACAATACGTAAATAATATTATTTTAATAATACTTTTCGTTGCAACATTCTGGTGACTTCAGTTATAGCAAAATCAACATACACAGTTAGATTTAACTATTTATGGTTTGAATGGTATCATTATTAAGTTCTCAAAAACTGAAGATAAAAAAGCACAGAAAGCAAATACACTTCTATGTATTTTTTAGAGATTGAAATAGCTGTCTTATGAGGCGTTTTTTTTCGCATTTAGTAAATATGAATAATAGATTTATATAGTCAAATACAGATATGCTTCCTTGCTATTAAGTAATATTAAGGTATAATAATGATTTTATGAACATATTTTATAATTCGTGAAATAATTTTCCTTAGAACACAACGGTTATAAATCAAAAATAAAATTTATATTTAATATGCATTTAATAATTTATAATGTAATTATAAAAATATGTATGTTGTGTTTGAATTCCTGAAACAATTTTGCTCCAAGGCATGCATTGATGTACCAGTAGCAGAGTAAAAAATCTGTAAAATTGTAAAATTAATTGAAATTATAGTACTTTTATAAAGCTAAATATTATATGCTTCTGTTTTCTCCCAGAATAAATAAATGGTACTTTTATTTATGTTTAACTGTAAACTTTTAGAGAGGCAAATTCAAAGTTCGAGGAGAGATGTGTACTGCAATTTCTATATAAATAATGATTGCATAGGACACTAGGTTTATAATTTTATAGTATTAAAAATATATATTTAATGTCTAAACAGAACTACGATATTTACTAATAACTTGAATTATAACTTCATTACAGGTAATAAGATAATTTTACGAACTTTTAGGAACGAACTAATAATTAACCAGGCGTCTGTCTTTTTGCCGCCATTATCAATTATCTTCTCTTCACACATCTCCGCTTACAAATACAATGAGGAAATTTCATGTAGCTGATCTTAAATGTTTTTCTTACATTACCATATTAAACTGACAAGACGTCTGTTTTTTTAAGTACATTTTACAAGCAAAGTAGAAATTCTTAGAAAAGTTTGAGAAAAGATCAGTTATTTTTAACATATCCAATATTCCATAACTCGAAGCAAAATACATAATTTAACTAAACTGCAAATTTATAACTTTATTGAAGTGTAATGTTCGAATATTGAATGAAAATTGCATTTTGTTTAACATTTTCGATGTGCGGGATGCTAGCGGCAAAAAAACTGAACGTGACCAATAGCATTCTGAAAAGAAACTATCAGATTAATAATATCCTTTAATAACAAACAGGCTTACCTTCCTTTGTTTAAATATAACGAGTTCCGGAGAAGTAGTAAAAGTTTCCACCATACACTTAAATACGAGATGCCCCATATTTCAAAAAAATATTTCGTTTCGTTTTATATAAAATGCATTTAACCAAATAATCAACTACAAAATGTGTCAGTTTGTGTCGTTCTTAAAAAAGATACGACTGCTCTCGGGTTAAAATTATTTTTAATAACAAACAGATTTACCTTCCTTTGTTTAAATATAACGAGTTCCGGAGAAGTAGTAACAGTTTCCACCATACACTTAAATACGAGATGCCCCATATTTCAAAAAAAATATTTCGTTTCGTTTTATATAAAATGCATTTAACCAAGTAATCCACTACAAAATGTGTCAATTTGTGTCGTTCTGAAAAAAGATGCGACTGCTCTCGGGTTAAAATTATTTTTAATAACAAACAGATTTACCTTCCTTTGTTTAAATATAACGAGTTCCGGAGAAGTAGTAACAGTTTCCACCATACACTTAAATACGAGATGCCCCATATTTCAAAAAAATATTTCGTTTCGTTTCATATATAATGCATTTAACCAAGTAATCAACTACGAAATGTGTCAATTTGTGTCGTTCTGAAAAAAGATGCGACTGCTATCGGGTTAAAATTATTTTTAATAACAAACAGTTTTACCTTCCTCTGTTTATATGTAACGAGTTCCGGAGAAGTAGTAAAAGTTTCCACCATACACTTAAATACGAGATGCCCCATATTTAAGAAAAAAAAAATTGGTTTCGTTTAAAATTGGTTTCGTTTTATATAAAATGCATTTAACCAAATAATCAACTACAAAATGTGTCAATTTGTGTCGTTCTGAAAAAAGATGCGACTGCTCTCGGGTTAAAATAATTTTTAATAACAAACAGTTTTACCTTCCTTTGTTTTTATATGTAACGAGTTCCGGAGAAGTAGTGAAAGCTTCCACCATACACTTAAATACGAGATGCCACATATTAAAAAAAAAAAAATGGTTTCGTTTTATATTAAATGCATTTAACCAAATAATCAACCTCAAAATGTGTCAATTCGTGTCGTTCTGAAAAAAGATGCGACTGCTCTCGGGTTAAAATTATTTTTAATAACAAACAGATTTACCTTCCTTTGTTTATATGTAACGAGTTCCGGAGAAGTAGTGTAAGTTGCCCCTATACATGCCACATATTTCAAAAAAAATTTCGTTTATATAAAATGACACTAACCAAATAATCAGATTAAAATATTCAATAAACCAAATTACTGTGCTTTTAAACCACTTTTCGTAATGCAGTCGCACTTCATACAAAGCTGAAAATGTCAATATTGTTAGAAATATAAAGAAAACATATTTAAATTTCTATGAGATAGTCTGTACTTCAGACTAAGCAAATGAATTGTTACTCACGTTTTTTATTCAAAGCATTATTTTTGTAGTATGTTACTTTCAAAATATTTTAGTAAAATTCCTAAACTACCTATAAATTGTTTTGAAAAATATATTCTTAAACCTTTTAACATTTCTATCTTAAGTATCAATTAAGATAATGTTCGCATTTTTACCGTAAAAATCAACATCTATTTACGCTGAATGCAGCTGTATTACATTATCTTAACAGCAGTAAAATTTGAGCAAAACAAGAACTGACATTTTTGGTATAAATAAATTGTAATTGCGAAATATATTAGGTTTTAACTCAAAGTGACACTAAATTCTTAGATAATTACGTGTTATACAGGAACTTCAAAGAAAACATTTTGTGAGTTAATGCTAATATTTTGCCAATATATATATATATACAAAAAATGATAAACAAAATAGCCTGAAAAGTTATGCTGAAATCTTCTTTATTTATCTTCATGTTGGTTTTTAAAGAAATAACTGATGCTTTTAATTCTTTTCTTTTCTTTTATATTTTAAAATAAATTTAAATACTTTAAATCCTATTCGATTTAATTATTTATTAATGTTATTTTACTACTTTAAACGTACTTAAAAAGAGACTTAAACTTTCGAACTTAATTATAAAATTTCCGTTCGTTATGTTTGCAAAAAAATGCATTTCCTGCATACATAATATGCAGCATTTAAATATAACATTTAATGTACTTTTGCTTTTACATTTATTTTATATATGTAAACAAGGAATTAGATACCTATTTATTAATATTTTTTAAAAAGGTTCATTTGTAAAAAAATATGCATATAACGAATGAAATAAAGAATATTTTGCGCAATTTTAGTATGAACATTAAATATGACACATCCACAAGTGTATATACACTTGTACGTTTAACAATATTTACTATGAGGCAAAAAAGATAATTTGGCATCACGTTCTGTAAATATTATTTCTTATTTAAAAAAACTTACATAGATATGTACCACATTATTACCCACTCTGTTTCAATATTCAATATCATATAAAATTATCCTTATCTCATATATTAAAAATTTATCTTATTACCATAAATCTATAATTTACATAACTTGTATTAAACTTTTCTTACATTATTAAACGTTTATTCATCTACGTTTGAAAATTTAATTTAACATGCCACATTTATAATAAACATATATATGATTCCGTAAGGAAAAGCGTTATTTTAAACCTACTGGATCGATCACCGATCTTATCGATTAATAGAACGATCGTGAATTCCCCCCCCCCCCCAAAAAAAAACAAAAAAAAACACATGGGATCGCGAAAAATAGAATATTTTGCACTTGACACTTCTAATGCTTTGTGAGTTTAATTTATATTTTAAATGAATATTCCAATTATGAAAATTGTGAATTTTTTCCCCGTTATTAACGTAAGAAGTATAAAAAATTCTGATGCAGTCGTGCACATTTCGTTTGGAACACTCGTGTTAGGCTAAATTAAAGTAATTTGCTAATCAATAAATAACTTTTTTTAGCAAAGTATATTATTTTAAATAAAAAACAAATAATGCTTTACAGTTTTATGATTATATTTATAATATGAAAATATAAATGACACATCCACACGTGCATATACATTTCGATACATAATAGTATCCAGTATGAGGCAAAAAGTAAATTTGGCAGCACGATTTGTATAACAGTGGGACATCTGTGTTAAATACCAAACCAGCATGTTAGTTTTATTTTATTATGAAAAAAAAATATTTTATTGTAAAACATATATAATTATATTATTAAACACACGTGTTTTTTTGTTTATATATATATATATATATATATATATATATATAACAAACACAATTATTTTATTATACAAGACACAAATATTTATTCGAACGAAAAAATAGACATTTATTGTAACATAAAATACACATTTATATATATATATATATATATATATATATATATATATACATAACGTACCCATTAATTTGTTCATGTTTTATGCTTTTACCATGTTTGTGTTTTGGCAAAATTAAATAAATTAGTTAATCAATAAGTAACTTTCTTATCAAGAAATATTTTCTTTTATTAAATGTAATTCATGCTTTAAAGTGGGACATTTATCTTAGGTTAAGTTAAATTGAATTATTTAATCAAAAAAGACCTTTTTTAGCAAACAAATGTATGTTTTTAATCCAAATTAATTAATGCTTTATAGTTTGCTTATTACATTTGTTAAATGACAATAAATAACAATATAAAAACAAAATTAATTCTCATTGTGATTCTTTAATGATCCATTTGCATGTAAGAATTAAAGAAGGACTGTCGTTTTAGACGAAATTTTCGAAAACTTCATCCAAATTATTTAATCCCTTACACTCGTGTTACACTCACAGTAGCGGAATCTAACATGTGACTTTAAGTGTCGAATAAATAACTGTGTTAGTGTACGATGAAGAATATATTGGATAATATGTTCCGAGTATGTTCCTGTATTGCGTTTTGACTGTAAAGAAATTCACTTTTTGTACATTGTACAATTTTTACGAAAGGATAATATTATTTTAAGTTTTTAGTAACTTTTGATAAAAGTTTCTAGACAGGCATTGATGATAATAATAATGTTTGAACCGTTGTTACTTGGTTTATCTATTATTTTTGTTTAATTATTGAAAATAACTTGTTTTGTCATTTTTGGTCAAATTGGTGGGCAAGTCGTTTTTTAAACTCGCGGGCTCATTTCAGATTTTTTTTTTTATTAAGCCAATAATGTCGCATGAATACTTCAACATTTGATGAACTTCTTAGCATTTCAACTTTTCTTTTCTGGAAGACTTTACACTTATATTCCTTCGAATCTCAATAGTTTCATCATTCCAGTGATTCTTCTTCTTCATGATTCTGCTTTTTTTTTTTTTTTTTTTTTTTTTTTGGGGGGGGGGGAGGGGGGAGTTGCAAATGCTATGCTCCTCAGTTCATATTTTAAATAAGCGAAGTAGAGTTTGAAACTTTTTATTTAATCCTCATAATAAAATCAATTTGACAAAAGTAAATTTCAATAACATTTACTTTTTATTGTTTGGTAATTTTAGCTGCGGCATGATATTAAATAGCTGTCTACGGATCGTTATTTTGACATTTTATGGCCCAAGAACAAAATGATCTACCGACTGCCCACAAAACTGCCCAAAAAATATATTATTTTAATTTTTTGAGACTCACCCTGATGTTTAAATTATCAATATTTACATGCATTGGGTAAGTAATTTGTAGTGGACTTTAATTATGTTGTTTAATTTGTAATTTATTTATGATAAGTTATTTAAATTTCGTGGTCCATAGTTTTTAAATATAGTTCGACAGATGAAAAAGAAATAGTGATTTTTTCAATATTTCTATTTACTTTCTCTACGGATTGTACACATATAATACAGAAAAATAAATCAATTTCATAAATAAAAAACCACTAAACGTTTAAGGGTAAAAATACCATTTTTACAAATGGGTTATTCTCTACTGTGAAACTTTTTTTACTACGAAATAATTCCTATAATAACTCAAAATTATATCTATCGTATTCTTAATATTTTATGCTGAATGTATTGAAAATAATGATTGGCAAGTATATCGATAAATTAATAAAAATGATTTTGCTTCCATTGTATACACATTTTTAAAACATATTAGGAAATGGTGTAAATTTGCATGAATTTGTTCAATTACACCTATAAAATCATATCTATTTATATAATACGGTAATGTGACGTTGCCAGGACGCGCTCATCCTCTAAAAAGAAAAAGAAAATTATCGCGGCCATGTTAGGCTTAAGCATTCCGATGCCGTATTTAATCCAATAGCCTTATTTAATCTACATTGTATCACATAATGTCTTCTTAATTTTCTCTAAAAGCTTCAAAAGCTAAACAATTAAAATGTTTTAAGTTCTAAATTAAAAATAAGTAGCTACCAACAGCAGATTAGCGATATACACAAATGCACACCATCAAGTTCAAAGAAATTTGGTGGCGCCCTCTAGCAAGCGTAAAATTAAATATGATATTTTGTTTTCAGAAATAGCATTTATAAACTACTCTGAGGGTGAAAAAAAAAGAAGGAAAGAAAAGAAAAATACAAACTTTATATGCAAAAATTGCTGCATTTTTTATATTTTTTTTTAATATTGTGACAAAGGAAATTTTACACTGAAAGATTGAATGCTGCAAATTATGAATTTATTATTAGCTTTTTCAAAAGCCTATCTCTAACATTTTTCTTTCTCTGAGCAAATTATTGTTTATAAAATATGCCTTTGAAATTTCAAGAATATAAGTGTATGATGAGTATACTTTTTTGGAATTGAATTTTGTATTACGGATCCTTTTTGTGCAATAGAATTTTGAGAATGGTTTCTTTTTATTTAATTAAATTTTGTGAAAAGGCCCTTTCTATTGAATAGAATTTTTTGAAGGGCCCCTAAGTTTTGCTTGGATTGACCTCATATATGAGCTGTTTTAATCATTATAGACAATTATATTACATTTTCCTGCTTTTATTGGCAATAGTTCTAATTATTAATAAATTAGTTGTAATGAAATTTGTAACAGTTTTTTGTTTTTATTTTTAATTTTCTTATTTAACCTATGCATATTTTAAGCTGAATTTGATATTATATTTCTGTGAATTATTTTATGCTTTTTAAAAAATGCAACAGCGTATTTGCTTTATTTTTAACCTATGCATATTTTTATGACTACTTTATCAACGCATAGCTGCCAACTTACGCAAAAAAAAAAAAAAAAAAAAAAAAAAAAAAAAATCAGTAGATTTCTTTAAAAAATATGTTGATTAAGCTGCTTTCATAAAAAGCCATGATTCAAAGTAACACTTTTTCACATTTTAGAAATGAAATATAGCATTAATAGAGGAAAAAATGTGGATTGTCTTATTATTAAAATTAACCATTCTAAAATTTTTGCGCAGCACTTAGGCAAACATTCATGTTTGAATTGCAATTAAAAGCGTAGAAAATAGCCATATTTTCCTCCTCTGAAGTTTGAATTTTGAAAACACATTTTTGGGGGGTGATTTTGAGGACTTGCCACTTGGAATGATCGCGTATAGCACAAGATGAGAGTAAGACAACATTACAGAAGTCCCCATACTGGATCTCCAGATAAAAGACACGCAATCTTTCAATTTATATCAGCTGTTTAAATGAAATAATAAGTCAATAATCTAACTTAAAGTTCTAAAATTAAAATAAAACTTATCCATCATTTTTGACGGGGGCATATGCTATTATATATATATATATATATATATATATATACAGGGTGAATCTAAACTCTTGTGCAAAACTTTAAGAGGTGATAGTACACATCAAGACAAACAATATTAAATAGGAAACTAAGGGTCCCAAACGTCTTCCGAAGGAGATAGGCGCCATTAAAGTTTAGGGTCCAAAATTTCAAATAATTATAAAGGACGGAAAATTTGGTCGATTCGTTTGCGGTTTTCGTTAAAACTATTCTTTATGTCAGTATTTTCTTTAAAATAAATTTTAAAGAAAAAGTTAAAAAAATGTCGATAGAGGGCGCTTTAGACTTTGGAATAACGAACAACTATTTTTTACCATTATTTTTTGTATATGATTAAATGCTTTCAAAAGCGTAGACTTACACTTAAATTTTGAGCTCAAAATCTGAATCGTTGGGAGTGGTTAAGTAGCGCAAACTGAACTGTGTTCAGAAGTTGAAATTTCTACCACCCCTCCCCCTGAACACAGTTCAGTTATTCCCGATCTTGGTGTCGTAGACCAGGCAGAAACTACTACCCCCTACACGTAAAATAAACGACAGAGAGATGGCAAAATAAAATAAAATAATTATTTTAAAAATAAATTTTAAGGTTTAAAAATGCCTATACAGGGCGCTTTAGACTTTGGAGTAATGAACATCTATTTTTTACCGTCGACTCCAACGAGGACCTGGTTGCGAGGATTGCCGTCGTAGCAGGCGATATCCGGGAGATGCCAGGGGTAATCACTAATGTTCGCAACTCCCTCCGCCGGCGGCGTGAGACCTGCATCGTTGCTGGTGGGAACTCCTTCGAGCAGCTTTTGTGATTCCTCACGAACATGATGCGTGTACCATTTTCTACGTGTCAACGTTCATTCATATTGCGCACTACATGCATACATCAAATTGTTTCTTTTTATTTTGCGCGGAGAAATTGCTCATGGCTGTTATGAATAAATTTACTATTTAATTTTGTCATTACTCTATCGTTTATTTTACGTGTAGGGGGTAGTAATTTCTGTCTAGATTAATTTTAACACAATTAATCAAATTGTAAAGAAATCATATGAGTTGTAATTTTCCAACTGCACGAAAAATGTCCGGGCCAGGAATCGAACCTGCGATCTCTTGGCTGAAGCTGCCATGCTGTACCAACTGAGCTATCCCGGCATGAACTGGATGAATCATGCCCTCCAGACTCAACTGGGATAGCTCAGTTGGTAGAGCATGGCAGCTTCAAGAGATCCCAGGTAGGAATCCTGGCCCGGACATTTTTCGTCCAGTTGGAAAATTACACACCAACGGGAATAACTGAACTGTGTTCAGGAGTTGTGGGGGGAGGGAGGTGTTTCAAATTTCAACTCCTGAACGCAGTTCAGTTTGCGCTACTTAATCACTCCCAACGATTCATATTTTGAGCTCAAAATTTAAATTTAAGTCTAAGCTTTTGAAAGCATTTAGTGAGATACAAAAAATAACGGAAAAAAATAGTTTTTCGTTACTCCAAAGTCTAAACCGCCCTCTATCGGCATTTTTTAAACTTTATCTTTAAAATTTATTTCTGAGAAAATTCTGACATAAAGAATAGTTTTAGCGAAAACCGCAAACGAATCGACCAATTTTTCCGTTTTTTATAATCATTTGAAATTTTAGACCCTAAAATTTAATGGCGCCTATCTCCTTCGGAAGACGTTTGGGACCCTTAGTTTCCTATTTAATATTGTTTGTCTTGATATGAACTATCACCCCTTAAAATTTTGCCCAAGAGTTTAGATTCACCCTGTATATATATATATATATGACTTTATATTTCTATTTCATTTGTAAATAATTTTATATTGTATTTCCATAACCGTTGATTTAAGAACATGACGAAAGATATTACTATATATTCGTAAAGTACAACGCAGAAAAACACCATTAATAACACAAATAAAATTATACATGGGTAAAGTTAAAATTTTAAACGTTATTAATCAAATAACCATTATAATCAAATAATAAATAATATTAAAATTTATTAAATTTCTCAAAGTTTAATAATGATTGATTAAAACAAAATTATATTGATAGATATTACATAATTCATTAATGACTTTTTGATAATGTTTGTGAAATTTTATTATTAATACTTGTTTAATAATATTCATTATATGATTAATAACATTTTGAATTGCAAATTTACGCATATGATACTTTGTTTGAATTTTTAAAAAGTCATTTCGGTCCATACTTTACGAGTATCCAATAATACAGGGTGTTTCTAAATGAATATCGGAGTTTTAACGCTTGGTAGTATTTATTACATAAAACTTAAAATTATAATTAATACATAAAATGAAAGAGCAACTCAAACAGTTTTACCTACAAGCTTACAAGTGTTCAATGTGAACAACTTAATATAGCTTAATATAGAAACTTAATATAGAAACACTCCAATAGCTTTCGTCACAAGGCACACATCAAGTCGATAGCTCAGTTCTTCCAGAATGTTAATTAGTGTTTGTGGGGTAATTGTTGCAACAGCTGGCTGGGGGATCATATCTGAACTTTATCCGGAACGCATGTTGCACGGTAACTACAGATTTGGTCTTTGCAAACTGCAGAACACAAAATGAATTATGTTCACTAGTCGCCATTTTCGGTACTAGCGCTTTCTAACGGATCATGGAAAAAACACTAGCTACGCATGTGCATGCACAGCTACCAACAAACTGTTTGAGTTGCTCTTTTATTTTATGTATTAAGTATAATTTTAAGGTGTATATAATAGATACTACAAAGCGTTAAAACCCCGATATTCATTTAGAAACAACATGTATATTTCGTCACGTTGGGAAGTAAGGAAACGCCAACAATGGATACCCTGTGTATACATATACAAAAATGGTCTAATTCAAGTTTCCTAACTTTTATTTAAGGAAACACACACAAAATGTAACCTGATCGTATTTATTTTTATTAATCAAATATTTGATATTTTTCATTAATTATGAAAATTTAAGTTAGGTAAATGATCGCAGCAATTGAATCGATCGAGGTAATTTTTGATGACTTTTTTGTAAGTTTAGGAGTTATCTCTGCGATAATTTGACGCAACGTAGTGAAAAGATTTGAGAATACTGGAAACATTGAAGGCAGGGTAAGCCATGTGCATCAACATGGCACACGTTCAGCCAGAAATATTGCTGCTGTGGTTGATAGTGTCACCCAGAATAACGATTCGTCGCAGTTCGTAATGTTTGGGGCTTTCTTATGGCTATCTTTGGTGTATTTTGGGCTCAAAATCGAATACATTGATATGGAAGACATGTGGTTTTAGCAAAATGGCATATCTTTCAACACTTTGAATGAAAATTATATGTTTTGCGTGAAAAGTTCAGAGGTCGCACAATTTCACGTTGTGGTGACGTCAACTGGTCGCCAAGATCATGGCATTTAACCCAGTTTTGGATTTATTTTTGCAGAGATTTCTTAAGAGTCACATTTACGCCAACAAACCTGCACCGTCTGAGCAATTTAAAACTACCAACCCGCCAAATTATTGTAGAGATAATCCGTAAAATTTACGAAAACATCAGCGAATATTAATTCAAACGAAGCGACTGCTGCAAAAGATTCAGCGTCGGCTATTTGTGTGACACAATTTTTCATAATAAATTAAAAATACCAAATATTCAATTAATAAAAAAATAAATACGATAGGGTTACTTTTCAAAAAAAATAAAAGTTAGGAAAGCTGAATTTGATCACCTTATATATATATATATATATATATATATATATATATATATATATAAGTCTGCAGGATTTATCTATCATCAAACAATTTTTCATCTCTTATATCTCAACTTGAAACTTCAAAAGAAAAATAAGAAAAATAAGAAAAATTGAAGAAGTATGAATCTTTTGTTGTATATTTTTATATAGGCAAGATATTAATGATCTACGGTATTCTATGAAAGAAATATCATCATTTGAAACCGGAACTGTCATTTTGTATCGTTTTTAGTATAGGTAGATATAAAAATAATGCGCTAAGACAGAAACAAAAATCGAAGTAAAGTACATCTCAGAAAAGTATGTTGAAGATCGATGCTTTGAAAAAGATAAAGACATTATTTTATTTTTTGAACTACCATTTACATATTATTTAATCAATCTTGACAATAGTATTTCTTAAAAATGTTATTATTATCTAATAAGAAATATAACACTATCATTGGATTAATGGGGATGACAAATTTGATTGATTTAAAATCGTCATTGGAATTGAACATAATAGCAATATTATAAATAAGGTAACTATGATTTCGAAATTATAAAATACTTTTAAACGTTTTACATGCCGGCAGTGATTAAAAATATCAAAATTTATTTAATGTGTTCATTAAAGTATCATAAAAATGAAACAAAAGACTATATATTTATAATAAATGTAACACAGAAATTGAGAATCTTACGAAATATTTTATCTTTATAATATATTTTGATTACAAATAACAAATAGAGAATCTTAAAATTATGCTGTTGTTCGGAAAGTTCTTTCCGTTTGGAAAAGTTGGTTTCGGAAAATTCTGTCATTTAATTATTCGATATTAACTCCGATAGCTAATATCTAATAATTGGCGGGCAGAATTTTCCTGTACGAATTGGAACCAAACTCAAGGAACTTTCCGAACAACCCAATATTTTTCATCTTATTAATTACTACGTATAATTAATTAATACGTTGAAACAGGCGCTGTTTACTTCGAAATATTAATATATAATAAAATATTTTTTATTTACTTGGTAAAAGCAGATTTCCAGAGTCATTTATATCCTTAAACAGTACAATTACGGCATTCTTCTTATAACTGTACTTGAACTATTTATATGGCGGGGGTCATTTTCACACCTGTACAAAAGCTGTATATTTCATTATGTAATATTACTTGCTTGTATCAATAAAATCCACGCAAAATAAATTGATTTATTTATAATAATTTTTAAAAAGTATAGTAATTTCTGTCTTATATATGCTTATATATGGCAAATTGTCTGCTTATTTATTAAAAATTATTGTTTCATATAATTTACAATTTAGAAATACTAACAATAAATTTATAATTGTTCATAAACATTTACGCAATGAAATAACTTTGGAAAACTAATGAATTCAAATTTTTAATACATTTTTTCTCTATCGAAATATAAATTAAAAATTATGGTACTTATAAGATTATTCTTCAGCACAACATTTGGGAAGAATCTTATCTTTGTTTAATTCTGTTTATAGTATACATACTTAGTGTTTTTACAGCTGTTTCAAAACATATTACTTTTATCAACTTTTTGTTCGATATTTTTTGGGTTTCTTTGATTCAACTGAGTAAATTTGTTGCGGGAAGAAGGAAGATTCAAAGAAAACTATTAACCAGCTTGCATTCAAAAGAAGCAATATCGCTTAACAAATTTGAAATAGTAGAAGCACTACACAATATCTGACTGGCAGATGTTCACGTCTCCAAAGAACTGTTTTCATTATTAACTGTTTCATACGTCATATCATGCTAGGTAAACCAAAAAATGCACTGGAATACTCGCATCAAGGCCTAACACTTAATTAAATAATCACTTAATAAGTTTGAATTTTTCACTTTTTTGAATATTTATTTTAGTTTTAAGATTTTTAAGTGGCCGCCATCTTGAAACAAAATGGCGGACCAAGCTGGCCAACGAACTCGGTCGAGACATTGGTGAGCTTAATACACACAATT
Organism: Maratus michaelseni; assembly: GCA_963931845.1. Lineage (NCBI taxonomy): Eukaryota > Metazoa > Arthropoda > Arachnida > Araneae > Salticidae > Maratus > Maratus michaelseni. The sequence goes on from OZ007593.1 coordinate 85,054,821, forward strand.
AGTTTTATCAAAATTGATTTATAAATACTAGCGTTATCGTATGACATAGGTCGGATATATATATATATATATATATAAACCAACGATTAATTTATGAGATTTAGTGAACGCGATTTCTCGCAAATTATTTTCTTTCATTGCTGTTATCATTTTCCCAATCATACGCATAAAACTATATATTCATATCCGTTAGCGCCAAATTCTCGACAAACTTGGCGACAATTGGCGAAATATCGCCAAATTTGGCGACCAAAATAAGTTTTCATAAATGTTTGTGTATTTTGTATTGAAAGCTACCTAAAAACATGTTATGAAATATTAAAATGTATACATAAAAAAACCCTAATATATAATATAATTTTCTTTAATGTAAAGGTTATTTCGATGCGTGAATCTTCCTTTAATTTTATTCACCTTTAAATGAAATTTTCCAAGATTTTTTTTTTTTAATCCATTTAAATATTTTTTTTTTCAATAAATATTTTAATATGTTTTCAAATAAACGCAATTTTTACTTTACTATTTTTCATCTAATTAACGTAAATGCTCTTTGCTTCATTAGTGGAGATTTTCATATTGTTAAACTTGATTATATCATGAGCAATTACGTATTAAATTGAAGATAGATGATAATCGTAGAAGACAGAGAATATTTAAGAAAACATTATAATCAGATTTTGGGAGATATCATCTGAAGTAGGGTTTCATAAATTAATTTAGCAGAAGGAAGAAAATCAGTGCTAGTACGACATCTGGAAATTGAAGTAATTGTTAAGTGCTTTTTAATAGGAATTTCTAAACAAAATGAAATCGAATTGTGGTGTACCATAAGAGATGCACTTTTTTTTCTAAAAAAAATAAATATATCAAGAATCATTAATGAATTAACAAACTATATTCAGGCAAATGTTTTTTGAAAGACTTAAAATTCTCTCTTCCATCTGAATATGATGAAGAACAGATCCATTATTAACTGCTATTCCATTTAATATTTTTTAGTGTATCCAATTGTACAAAATAAAATATTAGTTAGCGATGCTATTTATTTTAAAATATATCTTTTCTGGTATTAATTATGTAAACATATTTTCAAAGAGATTATATTATTAATGAAAATAACGTTAAATATTACGAAAACATTAAATGTTTAGAAAAAAAATACATTCTAAAATCTCTATTGTTTGAATATATTTGGAAAAAGGATATTGAAAATGTATTGTATAATTATGTTAGTAGTGTATATTTACCGGTTCTGCGCCACCTGAGTCGAGCAGGCGCAGGCGGAAGGCGCAGGCGGAGCACTGTGGAGCTGTGCATGTGGAGCAGGCGGAAGGCGGAAGGCGCAGGTGGAGCAGGTGAAGGTGGCGATAAGAGCATGAGCACTGATAAGAACGGAGGGTTCGATGGGAGGGGGGTGCGATAAGGATTTCTACTATAAGATAAGGGGATTATTTTAATTAATTTTAATTGGGGAACTTAGAAATTTTTCGAAGCATTTTTTTTTCCGCGTAGAAATATCTATTGCAGTACAAGGTGAATTTTAACGAATTACAAATTTGAATTAATTTTAATTGCGAGACTTAGAAATTTTTCAAAGCAATTTTTTTTTTTTTCGCGGAGAATTTTCTATTACAGTACAAGGTGAAATTTAACGAATTACAAATTCAATTAATTTTAATTGGGGAACTTAGACATTTTTCGAAGCATTTTTTTTTCTAAACGAGAGTATGCAGTTTGAATATGAGTGTATGCAGTAGAAGTGAATGAAATAAATTAAAAATAGTCATTCATTAATTTTAATTGTAGAACTTAAGAAATTTTTGCGATTTTTAGTTTTAAAAATTGCCAAAAAATAGAATTTTTTAGTTTTAAAAGTCGCCAAAAGTAGGATTTTCAGCTGAAAGTAATCTAAAATATAAACTCTCAACTGAAATGAATTTTGCCTTAAGGTGTGAGCTTTTAGCTAGAAGTGACCTAGAGTCAAAACTTCCTGGTCCCAGGAATCACCACGGGGGTCATAGTAAAAAAATACAGGGTCCCGTATGAATTATACAGTATTCAATTTAATAGCTAGCCCCCTCCCCCTCCCCCTCCCTTTTTTTACCCAGAGGAGCCCTTCGATAGCCTAACAATACACACTTTAAAAAATACAGAGTGCTACAAAACGAAGAATTTTAACGTATATATAAAATAAACAAGAATGAAAAATCATGCGTAGCGACATAATTCATGAATCACTTTCCAACATCATTGAAATGTTATGTGAACAAAATATAATTTTACCAGCTAGTGCGTAGTTAATTAAAATAGTGAACAGATTCCCTTTTTAATAAAAAGGCACCCTTCACAATAATCCATTTATGCATAAGGACCCTTCCTAAAATCAGATAATTTACACTTTACACTGTTTTTTTTTTTTTTTTAAATTCAAGTTAGGGTAAAAGTATAACTTACACATCGATAGGTTCAAAATATTGAAATCCTTCAAAAGAAACTAGAAAAAGTTAAAGATTTAAGCCCTGCTCATAAAATAATGCGACTACCCAGCCCCTTCACAAATAATATAACCTTATTCGAATCTCAGGGCCCTTCACAAAATAAATCCAATAGATTCACGTTATTTTACAGCGACAGAAATATTACAACACCATGGGGTATTAATTAGTGCTATAAAACAAGAGTCGTGTAGACAGGTGAACAGTCGTGTAGACACCTCGATAACAGATTTTTTAAAATCCAATTATGGGCATATTATGCCAATTTACATAGTTACGAATAGAGTTACTGCAACTCATCCTCCTCCCTTCCTTAAACTATTCCCGGGTTACCACACTGAAAAACAATAATAAAACAACACATTCAATATGTTTACGAATTCGGAATTTTTTATTCAGTTTTATAGTAGTATTCAATAGTTTATAATTTTATACATATTAAGTTCATGAGAAATAGAAACCGAAAGGGGAATAAAGTTTACAAATAAGGCTAAAAATGTTAATTTTAATGGATTGTCGTTATCAAAGAGTAATAAAATTCAGAAACTTTTTTAATACAGTATAAAGCACAATATAAATGGATAATTCAAGAAGAATATAGATTTCTTCAAAGCAAATTACTTTTTCAAAAGTGTCTTGAAGCTATAGAAATGTGTTCTCCTGCAGGATATTTTAGAGTGTCACTTTAGATTATTTTATCTCTAAGCATATTGCAAATCAAAATCATTAAATGCGACAGTTTCTCTTGTAGCAGGTTACTCGTGTACTTGTGGAAATATTTTATCGTCCATCAAATCTTATGATTTTTTAAAATTATTTATTTCAACAATGGTTATATTATGCATAGCATCTTCGACACATAAATACATGAAAAATCTAATTTTTGCTTTTCTTCGATAATGGAATCGTTTATTTTAGAAAGGGCACAAATCACATTTTCCCAATTTTACACCAGACATAAAAAACTGTTTATATGGCAGGATTTTTTGTTTTTCGTAATTCTTTGGATTGTATGTTAGGAAGGATAATAAAATTGCACACGTTTTTCTGATTATTTTAATGAAAATGGACGTTTTTTGTCTTGGGCATCTGCCCTTTCTAAATAAACACAGGGAAACTGAGAATTCAAACGGTGGACATATGCAAAATCAATTCTTCAAGAAACAATAATTGTACAAAATAGTGAAAAACATTGAAATATGCCTCTTTTGTCACTTTTGCCACTGAAAACTTTATTCTGCACCGAATAGTGTTGTAGTGGGCCAATTTACACTGCTGTCGTGGAAGGACTTTGCCTCTTCAATTAAATACAGGGTGTTTCAAAATTGACTGGTATATTTGAAAAATTAATAAAAACTAAACGGGCAGCGATAGAAATACACCGTTTGTTGCAATATGCTTGGGGCAACTTTAAATTTTCAGGTAGACAAACTTTCGAAATTAGTTACAATTTTCAACAACAGATGGCGCTGCAATCTAGAAAAATCTAAACCACGATATTTTCCATATATTCACCATGCGCAGCAATAATATGGCGTAGTCTCTGAACGAAATTACCAGAAACCTTTGTAAACGTGTCAGGCGTGATGGCTTCACATGCAGAAGAGATGTACTGCTTCAGTTGTTCAATTATTTCTGGATTGTGGCGGTACACCTGGCCTTTCAAGTGTCCCCACAGAAAGAAGTCACAGGTTTACAAAGGTTTCTGGTAATTTCGTTCAGAGACTACGCCATATTATTGCTGCGCATGGTGGATATGTGGAAAATATCGTGGTTTAGATTTTTCCAGACTGCAGCGCCATCTGTTGTTGAAAATTGTAACTAATTTCGAAAGTTTGTCTGCCTGAAAATTTAATGTTGTCCCAAGCATATTGCAACAAACGGTGTATTTCTATCGCTGCCCGTTTAGTTTTTATTGATTTTCCAAATATAGTGGTCATTTTTGAAACACTCTGTATTTCAGAACTTTTTTCATATTTTCATTTTTTTTTCGTTAACCCTCTAATGCCCCCCATGGTATATGCTACCATCAGTGTTGCCAATTTAGTGGATTTTTTTATTGAGATATTCCAAATTCATGCCAGAAAATCGGAATAGAAATATTTCCTTTATTTAATAACAGGCATTCAGTGATTAAAATGAAACGAAAACTAATAGTTGTTATTTCTGGTGTGAATTCCGTTTTTTACTAATTTTTGAATTTATAGATTACATTCTCCCATGGGAATTAGAGGGTTAATAGTGATTTTGTCTTCAAAGGCTCGTTCATTGGGAAAAGTAATACGAAAAGTTAAATTTACTTTAGGATTCTGAAGACGAATTATACTTTCAATCAGCCCATTTATATGAGGACTTCCTATAACATTTCCTCTGTCCATTTTTCAACGTAGTATAGCTCAGATATTTAAAAATAATTTATGTCCTTCTCATTTTTGATTGTCGTTGTTTCAGTTGAAGTTACGTACTTTCTGATATACTGAGGTCACCACTTATCAAAATCCAATATGATGCTATTATCTTGTGATAACATTGTTCACTACACGCAGTTTGGGGAAAAAAGGGCACATATACAGATTGTGTGCACTTTATTAAATGTGTTTTTTGAACGTCCATAACGATGAATAGAGTCGAGTTAGAAATGTGCCTTTTTAAAATATAACGCGGCTACGCCAGTCTTATATATTTTTATCAAAACACCGATTTCCAAAAAAAGTATGACTTGTGCGCTTTCTAAAATAAAGGATACGATTACGTAAGAGAGAAAAATGTAGAAAGTTCTTAAAAGTTTATTTACAATATATATAAACAAGAAAATCACAATCCATGTGGAAAATCTGAAGTGAAAATAAACAAAATATTCTATTTATTAAAAACAAATATTGGAATAGCTAAATAAGTAGTTAATTTCAGAACAGATTTTCGGAGATTATTTAAGGGAACGGTTACTTTTTAGTAATAGTGATAACAAAGAGGCTCAGTGTTTTGAGCTATACGTCATGACTTTTCAGACTATTCATTAAACCTTTCTAAAAAAGTATTTTTATAATTTCCAAAGAATCTTCCAGAAAGATAAAAATTATTCAATTATATTATCTATATCAAAAAAGTAAGTAAAATAATTCTAAATTAGTGAAATGGCAAACACAGAAATAAACCCACAAACTGCAAATTAATATATATTGAACTGTACAAATAATTTCATATTATAAAATGCATAGTAAGTAATTTTCCAACTTTAAGATTCCTAAACATTTTTATAACTTATTTTTATATATTTTTTTTTATGATTGAAAACATTTTTACCACTTGAAAACAAAAACAAAAACAAAAAAATAAATATTCCGAACACAGAAATTTGGAATGAATACATATATTTCAAAGCATCTCTTTTATAGAAATACTATTAAAATGTTTACATTTATGTGGTAAGCGATATAATATTTCTCAAGCTCAAAGAAAAACAAATGTGCTAGGAGTCATATACATTTTCTGGTACAACTGAACATATTGAAAAAGTTACACATGCTGTTTCTTGGAAGAATAATGTGGTAATTTCCTTCAGATATCTAAAACGCATTTATATATATATATTAAAAATATGGAGTGACTCCATTCGACTTTGCGAAAAATTTACAGGATACTATGCGTTCAAATATATAGTAATATAAAAATAAATAACACTTAGATTCTAATTTTACAAAGGTAAAATGTTTGCATCGATGAAAATAACCTCAATTTCGAATGAAAATGTCCATTTTCATTCTTAAAGCTGTAATTATCACATAATTTTCAATTAATGTTTATTTGTCGGTTATGTTAATGAGAAATTTAAGCATTTTATACGTAGCAATTTCACAGTGCTTCTTCGACAACATGCAATATTTAACTTTGCTTAGGCTATTCTCAGTACCACACAGCGTAAGTACTTTTTAAACAAAAATAAGGTATATTACTTTTAAATGCAAAAGGTGTAAAATTAACAACTATAATATAAATTAAAATAACTTTTATTAGTTGTTTTACATGTTTCGAATATTTCCGAGTCATTTTCAAAAACAAAATGAGAATATTCTAAAACTGCACGGGCTTTGAGGTTATTATTTTCATGTACGTTTTAAAAAAAATACGCACGTTATCTATTATTTTTTACTTGATTGTTTATTTTCATATATTTGACCATGGAGTAATTCTAGCCACAGTTTCGGTAAATTAAAAGAGGCCGCATCGTTACATATTGTATTTTTGCGCGTGAGTATCTCTATGGTTTCTCTTATTATGGATGGATAGTATAGACTGGAGGGAAATATTATTTTACTTTCATTGCAATTTATTTGGATGGTTTCTTCTTGATATAATCTTGCCAGGGCTGTAGTGTTTCTATTGTATTTAATATCAGCTATGTGCTCTTTTTTTCTGCAATTAAATTTCCTGCTGGTCATGCCTATGTAGTAATTTTTAGATCCGTCTTCTTTAATAAAAGGTATTTCATATACTCCTGAATAATGGAGAAAGATTCGAAGAAGAAAGAGTCGAAACATGTAAAACAACTAATACAAGTTATTTTAATTTATATTATAGTTGTTAATTTTACATCTTTAGCATTTAAAAATAATATGCTATTACAAGGTGTTATAATTTTTTTATATTGTTACAAAAATAAGGTATTTTTTATGTTAAGTCATGTTCTGGTCAAATGTAAATGTTCCATCACCCTCAGAGGAGCAAGTACATTTAAAATATATATCTGAATATTTGAGGTAAAATAGAAAATACTCTTTGAGTTTCTCTGGTCACAAAATATTTTTAAAATAGCTTTGACACCTAACACATTTTCCTACATTTACAAAAATAACAGCAGTTGTTCGACATTGCAATATAACGTATTTGCCAAATGGTAACTCAATCGAAAGCACAGATAGGACGATATCGTGTTCACTTACATACATATAGACAGACAGAGACATAAGATAAAAAGGACTATGTGGACATGAAAATTTAAACCAAATAAAAATACATACACGCATACATACATAGAATACATACACGCATACATATGCAATCATAGTAAAAATTGTCAAAAGAGATTCAGGGAAACCTAAAATTTAATGATGTACCATAATTTACTTATTCTGGTTTTTATCGCGATTCCAATACTTCCTTTACACTATAATTGTCTAAAAAGTAAAAATATTTGTAAGAATGTTTACTTTCCAATCAAATTTACATTTAAAAAATATGTTTCTTTCACGAACATTTTATAACAATAATATTAACGTTCTTGTTTTGCTAAAAAATATATGCTTATTACTTGATAAAGAAGTAATAAAATAAATATTATGAATCATTTTTTAAGAATTGTTTAAATATTAATTTATGATATTTATGATTATTGCAATCGCCATAGAAATATGTAAATAAAGAACAGATTGTCTTCATCAGAATTTTGGTATGTTTGATGGTTTTTTATTTGCTATGTTAGAAGGATAAATATTAACGAGTAATAATTTATTGTTATGTTTTGTTATACTGATGAAAACATTAATTTAAAACACACACCAAGAAGTAAAATGCGAAAGATATAAGACTAATATGGCTCAATAATTTAGCATTAAGTAATATTTTGCTTAAGGATCTTTCTGCTCACAATAATACCAAATGTATGACACATATAAAATAAATGTTTATATTACACAATAGTTCCAATACATTTGTAATTTATAAAGTTTTTTTAATACGCTAATAACTTTATTTTGTGTGAAAGTGCATTTCTAACATCTTTCTCATTAAAATGATCTGTGAATTATCAAGGACAATTTTTCTAATTAATCAGATACATACAACGTATGCAATGAAAACTGATGCAAGATACATCTAAAATTCTTGAGAAAGCACAAACCATATTAGCCAACATTTCAAAGGAATATATAGCTGTATTCTAGAATTATTCATATTTTAACGACTTAAGAACCTCTATATTGTTACTATAAACGGCCTTGTAATTCCAAGATGTGTGCCCAAGATATGTGTATGTTCCAAGATATGTGTCCTTTAAAACTTTTCATTTATCATTTATATAAAAAACATAAAAGAGAATATGCATTAGGCATTTCTCTATGTACTTTTAAAACAATATTTAATGGATAATGAATACTCAATTCAAAACAATGACAAGCATATAAACAAACACGGATGTTACAGTATTGTCGCTTAACAAATAGAGATTGAACGTGAAATCGGTATTCCGTCTTCACTTAGAAGATTCACGGTGTTTCAAATTACAGTACCGGGAATTGATACCTGGGAATAAGTATAAAAGAACAATCATTGAAGAAATAACAAAAAATTAATTTTGCTGGTAAACGAAATTTAACATAAGTAGTGTATATTTACCGGTTCTGCGCCACCTGAGTCGAGCAGGCGCAGGCGGAAGGCGCAGGCGGAGCACTGTGGAGCTGTGCAGGTGGAGCAGGCGGAAGGCGGAAGGCGCAGGTGGAGCAGGTGAAGGTGGCGATAAGAGCATGAGCACTGATAAGAACGGAGGGTTCGATGGGAGGGGGGTGCGATAAGGATTTCTACTATAAGATAAGGGGATTATTTTAATTAATTTTAATTGGGGAACTTAGAAATTTTTCGAAGCATTTTTTTTTCCGCGTAGAAATATCTATTGCAGTACAAGGTGAATTTTAACGAATTACAAATTTGAATTAATTTTAATTGCGAGACTTAGAAATTTTTCAAAGCAATTTTTTTTTTTTTCGCGGAGAATTTTCTATTACAGTACAAGGTGAAATTTAACGAATTACAAATTTAATTAATTTTAATTGGGGAACTTAGACATTTTTCGAAGCATTTTTTTTTCTAAACGAGAGTATGCAGTTTGAATATGAGTGTATGCAGTAGAAGTGAATGAAATAAATTAAAAATAGTCATTCATTAATTTTAATTGTAGAACTTAAGAAATTTTTGCGATTTTTAGTTTTAAAAATTGCCAAAAAATAGAATTTTTTAGTTTTAAAAGTCGCCAAAAGTAGGATTTTCAGCTGAAAGTAATCTAAAATATAAACTCTCAACTGAAATGAATTTTGCCTTAAGGTGTGAGCTTTTAGCTAGAAGTGACCTAGAGTCAAAACTTCCTGGTCCCAGGAATCACCACGGGGGTCATAGTAAAAAAATACAGGGTCCCGTATGAATTATACAGTATTCAATTTAATAGCTAGCCCCCTCCCCCTCCCCCTCCCTTTTTTTACCCAGAGGAGCCCTTCGATAGCCTAACAATACACACTTTAAAAAATACAGAGTGCTACAAAACGAAGAATTTTAACGTATATATAAAATAAACAAGAATGAAAAATCATGCGTAGCGACATAATTCATGAATCACTTTCCAACATCATTGAAATGTTATGTGAACAAAATATAATTTTACCAGCTAGTGCGTAGTTAATTAAAATAGTGAACAGATTCCCTTTTTAATAAAAAGGCACCCTTCACAATAATCCATTTATGCATAAGGACCCTTCCTAAAATCAGATAATTTACACTTTACACTGTTTTTTTTTTTTTTTTTAAATTCAAGTTAGGGTAAAAGTATAACTTACACATCGATAGGTTCAAAATATTGAAATCCTTCAAAAGAAACTAGAAAAAGTTAAAGATTTAAGCCCTGCTCATAAAATAATGCGACTACCCAGCCCCTTCACAAATAATATAACCTTATTCGAATCTCAGGGCCCTTCACAAAATAAATCCAATAGATTCACGTTATTTTACAGCGACAGAAATATTAGGGATATTGACCTTTCATAAAAATGCATGGTCCGCTGTTTGAATGAAAAGGCCTCCCTTCACAATATACCCTGTAAAAATATTATGATTCCACAGATATTTTAAGAAATAGAGTACCAATCTCAAATAAATACGAATTCATGCAATGTAAAAAATAGGTTTTACACGAATACATTTTTAGTATAACGTTCAAAATATAGATTTTAGAAAAAAAAAAGTACATATTTCACCAAATTTATCATACAAGTCTGTAAAATAGGGTAGATCGTTTCATGAAAAATAATTGAATTTTCGAATGATTACGCTTTAAAATACATATTTATAACTGCAACTAAGATTTGAGTGTTACCCCCTCAACATGCATATCGCTGAATCATAATGAGTCTTATTATCAGATAAGCGAAGATCTTGCTTTGATTTCACCCCGTATGCGATAATGAGTCACTCCGCGATAAGAAACACCTGAGACTCGTAATTTCTGACACATTTTTTGTAGGTAAATGAGCTATTTAAAACCGTCAATGTATACGAATTATTTCGTGTAGTCCTATATAATTATTAATCTGTTAAGTTTTAAAATGCTTCAATGAAAAATAAGAACTAGTCATTAAGCGATACCCTTAAGAATTTTGAGGCAAACAGATGTTTAAATGAATTTGAACCTGTTTAAATGTACCTGTGTTTAAATGAATTTGACGCATGTTATGTTAAAAAAAAAAAAAACAGGGTCCCCTATAAGATATATGAATTAAACTTTAAATATTTTAAAATTACATTAGTCTATGCTTTTTTTGTATAGAAAAATTATGCTAAATTGTGTTTTTAGTATTTTAACTTAAAAATTTCTTTTGAGGAATGAATATAATAACTAAGCTTTGTTTTTATAAAATATATATTGTACTAAATAGTTAGGGTATTATTTAAAAAAAATTTGTTTTTAATATTGAAAAAAAAAAGTTATCTTACCTAAATATTTAAACCATAATGTACTGTGGACTTCATCCAAATTCGACTGCATGCATGCCTTACAACAACTAAACGGTATAACGTGTTCGCTTATCTCTTAAAATTACGGGATATCGTGACGTCATGGATAAAGCATAGGGTAGAATACAGAATGAATAGGTATTATAAAGCAGAATCATAAATTTTGCATACTTTACACTTGTAGTATGTGAAATGATTGCTACTATTGCCTATATGAGAAAATGAATCATCAACGAATCTTATTAGTGTATGTCATATTTAACTAACAGGCTCGAACATGCGTGAATTTTGCCAATCATATCTGTTTATTAATGAACCAATCACATATGCTGTTATATGCACACGAGCGCCCCCTAGGATGGTACAAATTTGCGTGGAATGAGATAATTTCCTTAATCTGTGCACTGACACCATCGTGTGAAGACGCTTTTGACTGTTCAGTATTATTATTTTACATTAAAGGAACAAACCATACATACTTCTTTGCTAAGTGATTCCAAGATGATTAGTCAACCCCTATCACCAGAATTAAAGAATCACGACATGGACATAACCAAAGAAGCTCCCGTTTTGAATTATGAAGTCAAACCCACCTCATCAGAACTGAAGAAACAGAAGTTACCCTTTGTTTGTGATGTTTGCAGCAAGTCTTTTTCCCGAAAGTTTGTGTTAATTAGACACAAGAAATTTCATCTGGAGAAAAAACCTTTTATGTGTGACATCTGTGAAAAACAATTTGTTCAAAAGAGTGATTTATTAAATCATAGGAAGATTCATTTAAAGACCCCTCTGATTTATAATTGTGATTTATGTGCTGAAGTATTTTCACGGAAGTACGAGTTACGCCAACACATAAATATTCATAGACCTCTCAAGCAATATATTTGTGATGTATGCAACGAAAAGTTCTCAAGCAAGAATGACTTATTAAAGCATAGAAAGATTCACAGACCTATCAAGCAATATAATTGTGATGTGTGCTCTGAAGTATTTTCAAGGAAGTATGACTTATTGAAGCATAAGAAGATTCATAGACCTATCAAGCATCATACATGTCTCCAGTGTACTGAAGAATTTTTACGGAAGTATGACTTATTGAAGCATAAGAAGATTCATAGACCTATCAAGCATCATACATGTCTCCAGTGTACTGAAGAATTTTTACGGAAGGATGATTTAATTCGACATTTGAGAACTGCTCATAAAGTTTCATCTAACCCAACTCAATCTGTTGCTTTAAAGGATGCATTATATGAGAAAGTGAAGCATTTTAAAAGACAAAATGCCCTTAATGTATGCACTAATACTATCATCGATTCTAACGAGGAAAATGATAAAGACTTTCAAACATTTTTTAATAGCGTTCGACCAGACGTTTTGAATGAACTAAATTATCAGATAGAAGTTAAAAAGTCCATGAAATGGTATGCTACTGTAAAAGTGATTTTAACACGTATATCACAGGACGGTGGTTTAGAAACTGCCAATCCCTATTTTCGTTCGAATACTATACTTGAATTGATGAATCAAAACATACCTGTGCATATCGAAGAAGCTTTCGCTAAAATTATAAACTCCTTCGAGAAGTTCAATGAACGTGGATCTAACTGGACATTGGAAAAAATACTGCATTTAGAACTGTCTACAGCTAAATTCAGCATGGTTTGAAATTTTTTGTACCTTTCTTTTGAAATATGTATACTCATGACTTGCTCTTGTAACTATTGAAAACGATCAATAAATACTATATGAGTGAAAAATCCCAGAGTGATTAATTTAATATCTGCATAAAATACTTCTGTCACATAACTTACTTATTAGCATTTTAATAATTCACACTGGAAATGTAACAAACTATTTTTAGGATTTTAGATAAAGAAAAAAAAATGTATAGATTTAATCTTTCTAAAACACATATATATATATTCTAAATGTATAAGAGAAATAAATATTTTCATAATCTTTTCATATTGAAGAAACACGAATTTTGCATACTTTATACAAAACACTTGCAGTATGAGAAATGATTGCTACTATTACCCATATGAGAAAATGAATCATTAGCAAATCTTATCTATGTATCATATTTAACCAACAGACTCCAACATGAGTGAATTTTGACTAGAATTAATCATTGAATGTAAAACTGATTTGTTTTTAGATCCAATATTGATATCGTTTAACATTTTAAAATCGTATTAAAAATATATACATAAACTAATCTTACCTTATTCACAAGCTTGCAATCCCGTCTTCAACATATGACTACAGCATGACAAAAACATATGTGCTACTTCTATGGCACTTAGGACAGAAATGATTTTCAGTACAAGTCCATTATCTTATCGTTAATCTATAGATTAGTAACACTATGTGACTTGAGGACATCACTGATCGCGATAACATTCTAGATAAGATTTACTGATAAGAATACATTTCATTTCTCCCAAAACAAGTGTATGAGTTGGTTGTAAGATCTAGGTAAGTACCCTTTCAACTAAATACATTAGTAGGCTAGCATTTAAAAATATATATACAGAGTGCCCAGAAAAATGGTAGAAAAAAATTAAGAATTTTAACCTAAATTATAAAATAGGATCTACAGTAAGTGACAATAAATAAATATGAAGGAAAAATCATGTGTCATAGTATACTTTCCAATGCTATGCGACTATTGTTAAGAATTTTAAATACTACTGAAATAAGTGAATTAGATTTAATAATTCATACTGGAATTGTATTTAAAAATTTACAGTTTTTTTTTTCACTTAGATATAATTATAAGGCTTCTTTTACAATAAAGACCTGACTGTTGTGGAGAGATTGAAAACTAGCATACATATGAACCGACCAATCTATGTTGGATTTTCTATACTCGAACTATCTAAACTTTGTATGTATGATTTCCATTACAATTTTGTGAAGGCAACATATGGAGAAAAAGCTCGGCTCTTATTCACCGACACAGATAGTTTATCCTATCACATAGAGACTCTCGATATTTATAAGGATCTGGAAAAGCATCATGATATTTTCGACTTTTCTGAATACTCGAAATCCCATCGTCTAAACCGCACAAGTTTCGAACCCACAAACATATAATCAGACTTGTCATTTTATAACCACGACGCTAACCACAGGGCTAAGTGAGCCCCCGCTTATTTTATAGTCACCATGCTAACTATTGGGCTTAGTGAGCCCCCAGGCTATTTTATACCCACCACGCTAACTATTGGGCTTAGTGAGCCCCCACTTATTTTATAGCCACCACGCTAACCACAGGGCTAAGTGAGGCCCCGCTTATTTTATAATCACCACGCTAACTACTGGGCTGAGTGACCCCCAGGCTGTTTTATACCTACCATGATAACTACTGGGCTGATTAAGCCCCAGGTATTTTATAGCCATTACGCTAACTACTGGACTGAGTGAGCCCCAGGTTATTTAGTCACATGAATATGATTTCCAAGCTATATGTCCTAACTTGATTTAGACCATTGCCTATGGTAAGATAAAGCTTGGAAGTAATTTGGTAAACTCTATTCATTTCCCTCGAAAACTCACTTGTATTTTATTAAATATCTGTAGAAATCAGCATAGTATATTAAAATTATATACATTCTCATTAGTTTATGAATCTACTAACTTATAATATCTATATGGTAACTTGGATTATTAGTATTCACACTTAAACATTTCTTTTGTAGATTTAATATGATAAACACTAACATGAGACTGACTAAACTTTTACAATTTTCATTTAAACTTAGTTTTAGGAAATTTATCTACATAGCTTTAAATTTTACTGTTTAGTAAGTCTATTATTTCAAAGTATTATTTTTTAGTTCTAATATTCAAAACATATTCATAGCGTTTTACATAGTAGGTATCAAATTAATTTAAAGTCATATTAAAAATATATATATATACAAATACTATTCTTACTTAACACGCCAGCTAGCTAAGCACCCAATCGTCTCACACCAAGACTCTGAGAAAAGTGAATGCTTGTTCAGGGCCTTATCAGCTAATATAATCAGTGATAAGATTTAAACAAGTGACATGTGACGTCACTGTTTAAGTGATATCACGTGACCATGTGGTATCATTCAATATGTCACCAGTGACGTCAGAGATCACGTGACTAGGTCATAAAAGAACCAATTACTAATTGCAATTAACAATTTACCTCTAATTGATTTGTATAATATATATAGATAAATTAATACATGATTTATCTATTATTTCGTAATACATAGCACATGTACTATGTTTTACGAAATAATAGAAAAATCATGTATTAATTTATCTATATATATTATACAAATCAATTAGAGGTAAATTGTTAATTGCAATTAGTAATTGGTTCTTTTATGACCTAGTCACGTGATCTCTGACGTCACTGGTGACATATTGAATGATACCACATGGTCACGTGATATCACTTAAACAGTGACGTCACATGTCACTTGTTTAAATCTTATCACTGATTATATTAGCTGATAAGGCCCTGAACAAGCATTCACTTTTCTCAGAGTCTTGGTGTGAGACGATTGGGTGCTTAGCTAGCTGGCGTGTTAAGTAAGAATAGTATTTGTATATATATATATTTTTAATATGACTTTAAATTAATTTGATACCTACTATGTAAAACGCTATGAATATGTTTTGAATATTAGAACTAAAAAATAATACTTTGAAATAATAGACTTACTAAACAGTAAAATTTAAAGCTATGTAGATAAATTTCCTAAAACTAAGTTTAAATGAAAATTGTAAAAGTTTAGTCAGTCTCATGTTAGTGTTTATCATATTAAATCTACAAAAGAAATGTTTAAGTGTGAATACTAATAATCCAAGTTACCATATAGATATTATAAGTTAGTAGATTCATAAACTAATGAGAATGTATATAATTTTAATATACTATGCTGATTTCTACAGATATTTAATAAAATACAAGTGAGTTTTCGAGGGAAATGAATAGAGTTTACCAAATTACTTCCGAGCTTTATCTTACCATAGGCAATGGTCTAAATCAAGTTAGGACATATAGCTTGGAAATCATATTCATGTGACTAAATAACCTGGGGCTCACTCAGTCCAGTAGTTAGCGTAATGGCTATAAAATACCTGGGGCTTAATCAGCCCAGTAGTTATCATGGTAGGTATAAAACAGCCTGGGGGTCACTCAGCCCAGTAGTTAGCGTGGTGATTATAAAATAAGCGGGGCCTCACTTAGCCCTGTGGTTAGCGTGGTGGCTATAAAATAAGTGGGGGCTCACTAAGCCCAATAGTTAGCGTGGTGGGTATAAATTAGCCTGGGGGCTCACTAAGCCCAATAGTTAGCATGGTGACTATAAAATAAGGGGGGGCTCACTTAGCCCTGTGGTTAGCGTCGTGGTTATAAAATGACAAGTCTGATTATATGTTTGTGGGTTCGAAACTTGTGCGGTTTAGACGATGGGATTTCGAGTATTCAGAAAAGTCGAAAATATCATGATGCTTTTCCAGATCCTTATAAATATCGAGAGTCTCTATGTGATAGGATAAACTATCTGTGTCGGTGAATAAGAGCCGAGCTTTTTCTCCATATGTTGCCTTCACAAAATTGTAATGGAAATCATACATACAAAGTTTAGATAGTTCGAGTATAGAAAATCCAACA
The DNA here is from genome assembly GCA_963931845.1 of Maratus michaelseni. Taxonomy (NCBI): domain Eukaryota; kingdom Metazoa; phylum Arthropoda; class Arachnida; order Araneae; family Salticidae; genus Maratus; species Maratus michaelseni. Next base: position 85,071,756 of record OZ007593.1, read on the forward strand.
TAGATGGGTCGGTTCATATGTATGCTAGTTTTCAATCTCTCCACAACAGTCAGGTCTTTATTGTAAAAGAAGCCTTATAATTATATCTAAGTGAAAAAAAAAACTGTAAATTTTTAAATACAATTCCAGTATGAATTATTAAATCTAATTCACTTATTTCAGTAGTATTTAAAATTCTTAACAATAGTCGCATAGCATTGGAAAGTATACTATGACACATGATTTTTCCTTCATATTTATTTATTGTCACTTACTGTAGATCCTATTTTATAATTTAGGTTAAAATTCTTAATTTTTTTCTACCCTTTTTCTGGGCACTCTGTATATATATTTTTAAATGCTAGCCTACTAATGTATTTAGTTGAAAGGGTACTTACCTAGATCTTACAACCAACTCATACACTTGTTTTGGGAGAAATGAAATGTATTCTTATCAGTAAATCTTATCTAGAATGTTATCGCGATCAGTGATGTCCTCAAGTCACATAGTGTTACTAATCTATAGATTAACGATAAGATAATGGACTTGTACTGAAAATCATTTCTGTCCTAAGTGCCATAGAAGTAGCACATATGTTTTTGTCATGCTGTAGTCATATGTTGAAGACGGGATTGCAAGCTTGTGAATAAGGTAAGATTAGTTTATGTATATATTTTTAATACGATTTTAAAATATTAAACGATATCAATATTGGATCTAAAAACAAATCAGTTTTACATTCAATGATTAATTCTAGTCAAAATTCACTCATGTTTGAGTCTGTTGGTTAAATATGATACATAGATAAGATTTGCTAATGATTCATTTTCTCATATGGGTAATAGTAGCAATCATTTCTCATACTGCAAGTGTTTTGTATAAAGTATGCAAAATTCGTGTTTCTTCAATATGAAAAGATTATGAAAATATTTATTTCTCTTATACATTTAGAATATATATATGTGTTTTAGAAAGATTAAATCTATACATTTTTTTTTCTTTATCTAAAATCCTAAAAATAGTTTGTTACATTTCCAGTGTGAATTATTAAAATGTTAATAGGTAAGTTATGTGACAGAAGTATTTTATGCAGATATTAAATTAATCACTCTGGGATTTTTCACTCATATAGTATTTATTGATCGTTTTCAATAGTTACAAGAGCAAGTCATGAGTATACATATTTCAAAAGAAAGGTACAAAAAATTTCAAACCATGCTGAATTTAGCTGTAGACAGTTCTAAATGCAGTATTTTTTCCAATGTCCAGTTAGATCCACGTTCATTGAACTTCTCGAAGGAGTTTATAATTTTAGCGAAAGCTTCTTCGATATGCACAGGTATGTTTTGATTCATCAATTCAAGTATAGTGTTCGAACGAAAATAGGGATTGGCAGTTTCTAAACCACCGTCCTGTGATATACGTGTTAAAATCACTTTTACAGTAGCATACCATTTCATGGACTTTTTAACTTCTATCTGATAATTTAGTTCATTCAAAACGTCTGGTCGAACGCTATTAAAAAATGTTTGAAAGTCTTTATCATTTTCCTCGTTAGAATCGATGATAGTATTAGTGCATACATTAAGGGCATTCACTTTCTCATATAATGCATCCTTTAAAGCAACAGATTGAGTTGGGTTAGATGAAACTTTATGAGCAGTTCTCAAATGTCGAATTAAATCATCCTTCCGTAAAAATTCTTCAGTACACTGGAGACATGTATGATGCTTGATAGGTCTATGAATCTTCTTATGCTTCAATAAGTCATACTTCCGTAAAAATTCTTCAGTACACTGGAGACATGTATGATGCTTGATAGGTCTATGAATCTTCTTATGCTTCAATAAGTCATACTTCCTTGAAAATACTTCAGAGCACACATCACAATTATATTGCTTGATAGGTCTGTGAATCTTTCTATGCTTTAATAAGTCATTCTTGCTTGAGAACTTTTCGTTGCATACATCACAAATATATTGCTTGAGAGGTCTATGAATATTTATGTGTTGGCGTAACTCGTACTTCCGTGAAAATACTTCAGCACATAAATCACAATTATAAATCAGAGGGGTCTTTAAATGAATCTTCCTATGATTTAATAAATCACTCTTTTGAACAAATTGTTTTTCACAGGTGTCACACATAAAAGGTTTTTTCTCCAGATGAAATTTCTTGTGTCTAATTAACACAAACTTTCGGGAAAAAGACTTGCTGCAAACATCACAAACAAAGGGTAACTTCTGTTTCTTCAGTTCTGATGAGGTGGGTTTGACTTCATAATTCAAAACGGGAGCTTCTTTGGTTATGTCCATGTCGTGATTCTTTAATTCTGGTGATAGGGGTTGACTAATCATCTTGGAATCACTTAGCAAAGAAGTATGTATGGTTTGTTCCTTTAATGTAAAATAATAATACTGAACAGTCAAAAGCGTCTTCACACGATGGTGTCAGTGCACAGATTAAGGAAATTATCTCATTCCACGCAAATTTATACCATCCTAGGGGGCGCTCGTGTGCATATAACAGCATATGTGATTGGTTCATTAATAAACAGATATGATTGGCAAAATTCACGCATGTTCGAGCCTGTTAGTTAAATATGACATACACTAATAAGATTCGTTGATGATTCATTTTCTCATATAGGCAATAGTAGCAATCATTTCACATACTACAAGTGTAAAGTATGCAAAATTTATGATTCTGCTTTATAATACCTATTCATTCTGTATTCTACCCTATGCTTTATCCATGACGTCACGATATCCCGTAATTTTAAGAGATAAGCGAACACGTTATACCGTTTAGTTGTTGTAAGGCATGCATGCAGTCGAATTTGGATGAAGTCCACAGTACATTATGGTTTAAATATTTAGGTAAGATAACTTTTTTTTTCAATATTAAAAACAAATTTTTTTTAAATAATACCCTAACTATTTAGTACAATATATATTTTATAAAAACAAAGCTTAGTTATTATATTCATTCCTCAAAAGAAATTTTTAAGTTAAAATACTAAAAACACAATTTAGCATAATTTTTCTATACAAAAAAAGCATAGACTAATGTAATTTTAAAATATTTAAAGTTTAATTCATATATCTTATAGGGGACCCTGTTTTTTTTTTTACCATAACATGCGTCAAATTCATTTAAACACAGGTACATTTAAACAGGTTCAAATTCATTTAAACATCTGTTTGCCTCAAAATTCTTAAGGGTATCGCTTAATGACTAGTTCTTATTTTTCATTGAAGCATTTTAAAACTTAACAGATTAATAATTATATAGGACTACACGAAATAATTCGTATACATTGACGGTTTTAAATAGCTCATTTACCTACAAAAAATGTGTCAGAAATTACGAGTCTCAGGTGTTTCTTATCGCGGAGTGACTCATTATCGCATACGGGGTGAAATCAAAGCAAGATCTTCGCTTATCTGATAATAAGACTCATTATGATTCAGCGATATGCATGTTGAGGGGGTAACACTCAAATCTTAGTTGCAGTTATAAATATGTATTTTAAAGCGTAATCATTCGAAAATTCAATTATTTTTCATGAAACGATCTACCCTATTTTACAGACTTGTATGATAAATTTGGTGAAATATGTACTTTTTTTTTTCTAAAATCTATATTTTGAACGTTATACTAAAAATGTATTCGTGTAAAACCTATTTTTTACATTGCATGAATTCGTATTTATTTGAGATTAGTACTCTATTTCTTAAAATATCTGTGGAATCATAATATTTTTACAGGGTATATTGTGAAGGGAGGCCTTTTCATTCAAACAGCGGACCATGCATTTTTATGAAAGGTCAATATCCCTAATATTTCTGTCGCTGTAAAATAACGTGAATCTATTGGATTTATTTTGTGAAGGGCCCTGAGATTCGAATAAGGTTATATTATTTGTGAAGGGGCTGGGTAGTCGCATTATTTTATGAGCAGGGCTTAAATCTTTAACTTTTTCTAGTTTCTTTTGAAGGATTTCAATATTTTGAACCTATCGATGTGTAAGTTATACTTTTACCCTAACTTGAATTTAAAAAAAAAAAAAAAAACAGTGTAAAGTGTAAATTATCTGATTTTAGGAAGGGTCCTTATGCATAAATGGATTATTGTGAAGGGTGCCTTTTTATTAAAAAGGGAATCTGTTCACTATTTTAATTAACTACGCACTAGCTGGTAAAATTATATTTTGTTCACATAACATTTCAATGATGTTGGAAAGTGATTCATGAATTATGTCGCTACGCATGATTTTTCATTCTTGTTTATTTTATATATACGTTAAAATTCTTCGTTTTGTAGCACTCTGTATTTTTTAAAGTGTGTATTGTTTGGCTATCGAAGGGCTCCTCTGGGTAAAAAAAGGGAGGGGGAGGGGGAGGGGGCTAGCTATTAAATTGAATACTGTATAATTCATACGGGACCCTGTATTTTTTTACTATGACCCCCGTGGTGATTCCTGGGACCAGGAAGTTTTGACTCTAGGTCACTTCTAGCTAAAAGCTCACACCTTAAGGCAAAATTCATTTCAGTTGAGAGTTTATATTTTAGATTACTTTCAGCTGAAAATCCTACTTTTGGCGACTTTTAAAACTAAAAAATTCTATTTTTTGGCAATTTTTAAAACTAAAAATCGCAAAAATTTCTTAAGTTCTACAATTAAAATTAATGAATGACTATTTTTAATTTATTTCATTCACTTCTACTGCATACACTCATATTCAAACTGCATACTCTCGTTTAGAAAAAAAAATGCTTCGAAAAATGTCTAAGTTCCCCAATTAAAATTAATTAAATTTGTAATTCGTTAAATTTCACCTTGTACTGTAATAGAAAATTCTCCGCGAAAAAAAAAAAAAATTGCTTTGAAAAATTTCTAAGTCTCGCAATTAAAATTAATTCAAATTTGTAATTCGTTAAAATTCACCTTGTACTGCAATAGATATTTCTACGCGGAAAAAAAAATGCTTCGAAAAATTTCTAAGTTCCCCAATTAAAATTAATTAAAATAATCCCCTTATCTTATAGTAGAAATCCTTATCGCACCCCCCTCCCATCGAACCCTCCGTTCTTATCAGTGCTCATGCTCTTATCGCCACCTTCACCTGCTCCACCTGCGCCTTCCGCCTTCCGCCTGCTCCACCTGCACAGCTCCACAGTGCTCCGCCTGCGCCTTCCGCCTGCGCCTGCTCGACTCAGGTGGCGCAGAACCGGTAAATATACACTACTTATGTTAAATTTCGTTTACCAGCAAAATTAATTTTTTGTTATTTCTTCAATGATTGTTCTTTTATACTTATTCCCAGGTATCAATTCCCGGTACTGTAATTTGAAACACCGTGAATCTTCTAAGTGAAGACGGAATACCGATTTCACGTTCAATCTCTATTTGTTAAGCGACAATACTGTAACATCCGTGTTTGTTTATATGCTTGTCATTGTTTTGAATTGAGTATTCATTATCCATTAAATATTGTTTTAAAAGTACATAGAGAAATGCCTAATGCATATTCTCTTTTATGTTTTTTATATAAATGATAAATGAAAAGTTTTAAAGGACACATATCTTGGAACATACACATATCTTGGGCACACATCTTGGAATTACAAGGCCGTTTATAGTAACAATATAGAGGTTCTTAAGTCGTTAAAATATGAATAATTCTAGAATACAGCTATATATTCCTTTGAAATGTTGGCTAATATGGTTTGTGCTTTCTCAAGAATTTTAGATGTATCTTGCATCAGTTTTCATTGCATACGTTGTATGTATCTGATTAATTAGAAAAATTGTCCTTGATAATTCACAGATCATTTTAATGAGAAAGATGTTAGAAATGCACTTTCACACAAAATAAAGTTATTAGCGTATTAAAAAAACTTTATAAATTACAAATGTATTGGAACTATTGTGTAATATAAACATTTATTTTATATGTGTCATACATTTGGTATTATTGTGAGCAGAAAGATCCTTAAGCAAAATATTACTTAATGCTAAATTATTGAGCCATATTAGTCTTATATCTTTCGCATTTTACTTCTTGGTGTGTGTTTTAAATTAATGTTTTCATCAGTATAACAAAACATAACAATAAATTATTACTCGTTAATATTTATCCTTCTAACATAGCAAATAAAAAACCATCAAACATACCAAAATTCTGATGAAGACAATCTGTTCTTTATTTACATATTTCTATGGCGATTGCAATAATCATAAATATCATAAATTAATATTTAAACAATTCTTAAAAAATGATTCATAATATTTATTTTATTACTTCTTTATCAAGTAATAAGCATATATTTTTTAGCAAAACAAGAACGTTAATATTATTGTTATAAAATGTTCGTGAAAGAAACATATTTTTTAAATGTAAATTTGATTGGAAAGTAAACATTCTTACAAATATTTTTACTTTTTAGACAATTATAGTGTAAAGGAAGTATTGGAATCGCGATAAAAACCAGAATAAGTAAATTATGGTACATCATTAAATTTTAGGTTTCCCTGAATCTCTTTTGACAATTTTTACTATGATTGCATATGTATGCGTGTATGTATTCTATGTATGTATGCGTGTATGTATTTTTATTTGGTTTAAATTTTCATGTCCACATAGTCCTTTTTATCTTATGTCTCTGTCTGTCTATATGTATGTAAGTGAACACGATATCGTCCTATCTGTGCTTTCGATTGAGTTACCATTTGGCAAATACGTTATATTGCAATGTCGAACAACTGCTGTTATTTTTGTAAATGTAGGAAAATGTGTTAGGTGTCAAAGCTATTTTAAAAATATTTTGTGACCAGAGAAACTCAAAGAGTATTTTCTATTTTACCTCAAATATTCAGATATATATTTTAAATGTACTTGCTCCTCTGAGGGTGATGGAACATTTACATTTGACCAGAACATGACTTAACATAAAAAATACCTTATTTTTGTAACAATATAAAAAAATTATAACACCTTGTAATAGCATATTATTTTTAAATGCTAAAGATGTAAAATTAACAACTATAATATAAATTAAAATAACTTGTATTAGTTGTTTTACATGTTTCGACTCTTTCTTCTTCGAATCTTTCTCCATTATTCAGGAGTATATGAAATACCTTTTATTAAAGAAGACGGATCTAAAAATTACTACATAGGCATGACCAGCAGGAAATTTAATTGCAGAAAAAAAGAGCACATAGCTGATATTAAATACAATAGAAACACTACAGCCCTGGCAAGATTATATCAAGAAGAAACCATCCAAATAAATTGCAATGAAAGTAAAATAATATTTCCCTCCAGTCTATACTATCCATCCATAATAAGAGAAACCATAGAGATACTCACGCGCAAAAATACAATATGTAACGATGCGGCCTCTTTTAATTTACCGAAACTGTGGCTAGAATTACTCCATGGTCAAATATATGAAAATAAACAATCAAGTAAAAAATAATAGATAACGTGCGTATTTTTTTTAAAACGTACATGAAAATAATAACCTCAAAGCCCGTGCAGTTTTAGAATATTCTCATTTTGTTTTTGAAAATGACTCGGAAATAGTCGAAACATGTAAAACAACTAATAAAAGTTATTTTAATTTATATTATAGTTGTTAATTTTACACCTTTTGCATTTAAAAGTAATATACCTTATTTTTGTTTAAAAAGTACTTACGCTGTGTGGTACTGAGAATAGCCTAAGCAAAGTTAAATATTGCATGTTGTCGAAGAAGCACTGTGAAATTGCTACGTATAAAATGCTTAAATTTCTCATTAACATAACCGACAAATAAACATTAATTGAAAATTATGTGATAATTACAGCTTTAAGAATGAAAATGGACATTTTCATTCGAAATTGAGGTTATTTTCATCGATGCAAACATTTTACCTTTGTAAAATTAGAATCTAAGTGTTATTTATTTTTATATTACTATATATTTGAACGCATAGTATCCTGTAAATTTTTCGCAAAGTCGAATGGAGTCACTCCATATTTTTAATATATATATATAAATGCGTTTTAGATATCTGAAGGAAATTACCACATTATTCTTCCAAGAAACAGCATGTGTAACTTTTTCAATATGTTCAGTTGTACCAGAAAATGTATATGACTCCTAGCACATTTGTTTTTCTTTGAGCTTGAGAAATATTATATCGCTTACCACATAAATGTAAACATTTTAATAGTATTTCTATAAAAGAGATGCTTTGAAATATATGTATTCATTCCAAATTTCTGTGTTCGGAATATTTATTTTTTTGTTTTTGTTTTTGTTTTCAAGTGGTAAAAATGTTTTCAATCATAAAAAAAAATATATAAAAATAAGTTATAAAAATGTTTAGGAATCTTAAAGTTGGAAAATTACTTACTATGCATTTTATAATATGAAATTATTTGTACAGTTCAATATATATTAATTTGCAGTTTGTGGGTTTATTTCTGTGTTTGCCATTTCACTAATTTAGAATTATTTTACTTACTTTTTTGATATAGATAATATAATTGAATAATTTTTATCTTTCTGGAAGATTCTTTGGAAATTATAAAAATACTTTTTTAGAAAGGTTTAATGAATAGTCTGAAAAGTCATGACGTATAGCTCAAAACACTGAGCCTCTTTGTTATCACTATTACTAAAAAGTAACCGTTCCCTTAAATAATCTCCGAAAATCTGTTCTGAAATTAACTACTTATTTAGCTATTCCAATATTTGTTTTTAATAAATAGAATATTTTGTTTATTTTCACTTCAGATTTTCCACATGGATTGTGATTTTCTTGTTTATATATATTGTAAATAAACTTTTAAGAACTTTCTACATTTTTCTCTCTTACGTAATCGTATCCTTTATTTTAGAAAGCGCACAAGTCATACTTTTTTTGGAAATCGGTGTTTTGATAAAAATATATAAGACTGGCGTAGCCGCGTTATATTTTAAAAAGGCACATTTCTAACTCGACTCTATTCATCGTTATGGACGTTCAAAAAACACATTTAATAAAGTGCACACAATCTGTATATGTGCCCTTTTTTCCCCAAACTGCGTGTAGTGAACAATGTTATCACAAGATAATAGCATCATATTGGATTTTGATAAGTGGTGACCTCAGTATATCAGAAAGTACGTAACTTCAACTGAAACAACGACAATCAAAAATGAGAAGGACATAAATTATTTTTAAATATCTGAGCTATACTACGTTGAAAAATGGACAGAGGAAATGTTATAGGAAGTCCTCATATAAATGGGCTGATTGAAAGTATAATTCGTCTTCAGAATCCTAAAGTAAATTTAACTTTTCGTATTACTTTTCCCAATGAACGAGCCTTTGAAGACAAAATCACTATTAACCCTCTAATTCCCATGGGAGAATGTAATCTATAAATTCAAAAATTAGTAAAAAACGGAATTCACACCAGAAATAACAACTATTAGTTTTCGTTTCATTTTAATCACTGAATGCCTGTTATTAAATAAAGGAAATATTTCTATTCCGATTTTCTGGCATGAATTTGGAATATCTCAATAAAAAAATCCACTAAATTGGCAACACTGATGGTAGCATATACCATGGGGGGCATTAGAGGGTTAACGAAAAAAAAATGAAAATATGAAAAAAGTTCTGAAATACAGAGTGTTTCAAAAATGACCACTATATTTGGAAAATCAATAAAAACTAAACGGGCAGCGATAGAAATACACCGTTTGTTGCAATATGCTTGGGACAACATTAAATTTTCAGGCAGACAAACTTTCGAAATTAGTTACAATTTTCAACAACAGATGGCGCTGCAGTCTGGAAAAATCTAAACCACGATATTTTCCACATATCCACCATGCGCAGCAATAATATGGCGTAGTCTCTGAACGAAATTACCAGAAACCTTTGTAAACCTGTGACTTCTTTCTGTGGGGACACTTGAAAGGCCAGGTGTACCGCCACAATCCAGAAATAATTGAACAACTGAAGCAGTACATCTCTTCTGCATGTGAAGCCATCACGCCTGACACGTTTACAAAGGTTTCTGGTAATTTCGTTCAGAGACTACGCCATATTATTGCTGCGCATGGTGAATATATGGAAAATATCGTGGTTTAGATTTTTCTAGATTGCAGCGCCATCTGTTGTTGAAAATTGTAACTAATTTCGAAAGTTTGTCTACCTGAAAATTTAAAGTTGCCCCAAGCATATTGCAACAAACGGTGTATTTCTATCGCTGCCCGTTTAGTTTTTATTAATTTTTCAAATATACCAGTCAATTTTGAAACACCCTGTATTTAATTGAAGAGGCAAAGTCCTTCCACGACAGCAGTGTAAATTGGCCCACTACAACACTATTCGGTGCAGAATAAAGTTTTCAGTGGCAAAAGTGACAAAAGAGGCATATTTCAATGTTTTTCACTATTTTGTACAATTATTGTTTCTTGAAGAATTGATTTTGCATATGTCCACCGTTTGAATTCTCAGTTTCCCTGTGTTTATTTAGAAAGGGCAGATGCCCAAGACAAAAAACGTCCATTTTCATTAAAATAATCAGAAAAACGTGTGCAATTTTATTATCCTTCCTAACATACAATCCAAAGAATTACGAAAAACAAAAAATCCTGCCATATAAACAGTTTTTTATGTCTGGTGTAAAATTGGGAAAATGTGATTTGTGCCCTTTCTAAAATAAACGATTCCATTATCGAAGAAAAGCAAAAATTAGATTTTTCATGTATTTATGTGTCGAAGATGCTATGCATAATATAACCATTGTTGAAATAAATAATTTTAAAAAATCATAAGATTTGATGGACGATAAAATATTTCCACAAGTACACGAGTAACCTGCTACAAGAGAAACTGTCGCATTTAATGATTTTGATTTGCAATATGCTTAGAGATAAAATAATCTAAAGTGACACTCTAAAATATCCTGCAGGAGAACACATTTCTATAGCTTCAAGACACTTTTGAAAAAGTAATTTGCTTTGAAGAAATCTATATTCTTCTTGAATTATCCATTTATATTGTGCTTTATACTGTATTAAAAAAGTTTCTGAATTTTATTACTCTTTGATAACGACAATCCATTAAAATTAACATTTTTAGCCTTATTTGTAAACTTTATTCCCCTTTCGGTTTCTATTTCTCATGAACTTAATATGTATAAAATTATAAACTATTGAATACTACTATAAAACTGAATAAAAAATTCCGAATTCGTAAACATATTGAATGTGTTGTTTTATTATTGTTTTTCAGTGTGGTAACCCGGGAATAGTTTAAGGAAGGGAGGAGGATGAGTTGCAGTAACTCTATTCGTAACTATGTAAATTGGCATAATATGCCCATAATTGGATTTTAAAAAATCTGTTATCGAGGTGTCTACACGACTGTTCACCTGTCTACACGACTCTTGTTTTATAGCACTAATTAATACCCCATGGTGTTCCTTCAATCAAAATAAACTTGAGTCATGAAAAACACAACACTCAATTGAATCAAATTCACCTCGGTACTATAATAATTGTTTAAAAACAACACAAAATGTCACAAAAACATATATGCATCATTTATTAAAAACTTTTACTTTAGGTGTTTTAAAAATATACAAACTGATTTCACATTAAAAACCCAACGCTTTCGAGCCGTCCTGGCTCATCACCAGGGTTAAAACATCACGACGCAGATACACACAAAAAAACACAACTAGTCTAAAACACTGTAAAAACATCAATGTCTGCTGAAGACAAGGTCAAACCATTATAAACAGGTAGGGAAGAATAGGGAGGGGTGTGCCAATCTTATTCATTCTTGAACTATCTGTGAAAGCTTATACCATACTTTAGGGATATTGTACGAAACTGAATCATTGCATGTTTTATTTTTCCTGGTTAAAATTTCTATTGATTCACTTATTATTGCTTGATAAAAAGAGGATGTAAGTTTAATAATTTTAGCGTTATCAAAATCTATTATAATCGACTGCTCTTGTTTTAATCTGGAAAGTGCCATTTTACTTCTATTATACTTGACATCTGCAATATGTTCTTTTAACCGAATTTTAAATTTCCTTAAAGTCGTACCAATGTAGTCTTTAACTTTATAAGATTTCATCCTATTTTCAACTATTTCCATAATAACTGGGATTCTATAAATTCCTGCTAAATCTTCAATCGGTATGGGATCAATCTTCTTATGTAGTAACGCATTCAACTGGAGGGGATGCTACCAAATTTATTTCATATTTCTTTAAATTATATTTTAATTTTTCAAAAAGTTTCGGAATATATTGGAACTTGTAAAATTTAGTTGGTTTTCCTGTTAATTCTTTTTGTGTTTTACCCTGATATTGGTATTGACAAATTAACTTATTAAATAACCTCTCTGAAAAACCATTTTCATTTGCTATAATTTTAACTCTGGCAAGCTCCTCATTGATATAACTATCAGTACACACTGAAAATGCTCTACGGATGTAAAACCTATATGCAGCCAGTTTATAACTTAAAGGTGATGAAGCATCTCTGGTAATAGTATTATTTGACCTCATATTTTTCCTATAAACTGTCCGATCTATTGTTAAATTACTGTTTTTTATCAGCTCTACATCAAGAAAAGGTAAACGATTCTGTTTTTCCATTGATACAAAAATACAATTTACCCTGGAGTTGGAAAAACAGAATCATTTACCTTTTCTTGATGTAGAGCTGATAAAAAACAGTAATCATTATCATTCAGATCATTATTCATATGATCTTTCCATAATCGGGTTGCACTCTCTGATAATCATAGTTAACATTAAAATGAAGTAATCTTAATTTATCACTGGATATGCTCTTAGATTCATTTAAAACAATGTCTCCTTGTAATACTCGACATGTAGCACAATCAATAATTAAATTAAACTTACAGCATTCTTGTAAACCTAATATAGCGTAATCTAAATTTGTATTACATATCAAAAATCTAATATTTTGTTGCACATTACCTAATTTAAACAATAAATTACAAGCTTTATCTATTACAACAGTTCCTTTGGCTTGGCCAATAATAAAAGGTGGAATATTTATAACTTTAGCATTTAACAATTTAACAATTTTAAAAGGTAAAATACTTATGGTTGAGCCAGAGTCAATCACACAAGGTAGTGCCCTGTTATTTACATATCTTGATACAATTAATTGTCATATATTATCAGTAGATGGTTGTGGTTGACTAAGAGGGGGGCAGAAGATTGCAGAGGCCTAACATTGAATACACAATCCCTCTCCCAGTGGTAAGCATTTTGGATACCTCTATTTAAACACATTCGACATGGTCTACTTGGATAATTTCTCTGAAAATGGGTAGTAGGCAACCTAGGATTGATAAATCTAGAATTTGAAGCATTAAAATTCCTCTGTGAATGAAAATTGGAATTTGGCATATGAAAATTTCGACTTGGATGAACCCAATGTCTAGGTGCCTGCTCATATTGTGGCAATGATCTATAATTCTGAAAATTACTCCTAGAATTACTATTGTTGACCTGGGAAGTAGGAATTACTACTAGCTGTTTAGCCATTAGATACCAGTCTATAGTATTTTTTGGAGGATTACTAATCATATAATTCTGGTACTCAGGTTTGAGACCGTCTGTTAATCCCTGTACAATTATAGTTTCACATAAACAAAGTTGTCTACCTATTTCAACCTTTTTTCGAAAGTACTTATCCAAATCATTGAGATCATTTAATTTCATAGAAGCAAATTCTGAAAATCGAAGAACATGAACAGTTATGAATCTTTCAGTAAGAATATCAGTTATTTTATCAAAAGCATTACATTCTAAACATTCATTGATAAATACCTTCAGAGCCTCTCCTTTCAAATATTTTGAAATATTTTTAATCTTCCAATTTTTATCTTTCTTTTCAGAAAGGCATGTTTTGTCAAAATGGTTTAACCAAGATTGAATGTTCATTCCAGATTCGAAATCAAAAGGAATGATGTTTATTTCGTTTTCACTCATTTTGTGATCACCAAGGACTTTTACAAGTCCAGATCGCAATAACTATAATATAAAAATTACAGAGAATTAACACAACAGATGTAAAATAAAATTTAAATTAAATAACAAATGTAAATACCTCCAACTCTAATAAATATGATAGTAATAATAATAATACAACAAATAAGAAAATCTGAGCGAAACTTAAATAACATAAAAATAAATAAAATAATAAATAATACATACAATAATAACTTTTTTCATCTTACGTAATTCCGTTCACAAGTTGTCTGCCTGTTTACTTTTTGAAATTTTTGAGACCGATCAATTTATTTATTTTTTTGTATAATGATACTTTTTCATTTTTTTTTTCTGTAAAAGAAAATATTATTTAGATCATTTCGTCATGATTGAGAAGTTGTTTTGTAGAACATTCACACTGGTCTGCATCTGGTATTTCCAGGGATAAATTATTCCAACACTTTTTGAAAAATTCGATGCATATTTTGGTGAGAATCTGTTGCACACACCACAATGGAAAATGTACAGCATCCGCATTCAGCAACATATCACAGCTTCTCCGTTTATCAGACGATCAGAAGAACACTAATCAACATACTCATCGCGAGAACTAGACGCACACTCTTCGCTATGAAGATGTACAAAAGTAGCCGGCAATACATTCGCAGCTCATCCGTCCATCAGAACATTGGCATAGCTCAGCGCAAGTTCATGGAATCCTAACGGGCTTTTAGTAGCAGTTTGACGAGGTTGAGATATTACGATGAATAATATTCGATGAAAAGATGGCAGTCCTTCAACGATATAGCAAGTTGCAGTCGATATTAGCGAGTATGGCGAAGTAGAAGGCAATGAATTGAGTCCACCAAAGTTTTCCAATAAATCCAGCCAATCTCCAGACAAATAATTTTATTAGAAGACGAACAACACAGAAACAATTACCAAAGGTCTAAAACTTATAGCCCTCGGGCTAACGTTGATTCACTTCATTGAATTAAGATGTTACTGGGCCAGTTGAATATTCTACGGACATAAAAATACCAGACACATATTTGTTTAGCTTCCGAAAACGTCAAAAATCTAGTGCTCCGACCTATGCGACCTGGTTTTGTTCTCTCCGCGGACACATACACAGAATTACGTCACGAGAGTTCAAACCAATGAGTGAGAGGCTAGCTCCAGCCCAACAAATGAGGCTAGAGGGCGCGGCTAAAACAGTAAAGAATCCCGTACTTGGGTGCGGAGAAATTTTGAAGTTAAAATCCCAAGCGCGCGAAAAAATCAGAGCAATAATAATAATAAGAAGAAGAAGAAGAAAATGGCTTTTTAAAAACATTCGAAATGAGAACGCGTCTCGGAATTTTATAGATTGGGGAACTGATAAAAGCTACGAATGATCTTAAATTTTAGATTACGATTTGGAATAAAATAATTAGTAATATACGGATATTTACTTTTAAAAGGACTTTAAATAGGAATAGATATTATTAAGAATTAAAGAAATACTGACTATGACAGAAGTTAGATTAATTTTAAAATATTAATGCGAATAAAATGGAAGGGCACGAAGGAAATAAATTTTTATATAACATATATATATATATATATATATATGTGTGTGTGTGTGTGTGTGTGTGTGTGTGTGTGTGTGTGTGTGTGTGTGTGTGTGTGTGTGTGTTACATAAAAATTTTATTTCGCTATATTCCTTTAAATTATTCTAAATTCTGACCTATTCATTATTTCCTTATTTCTTAATAATATTTATTAATATTTAATGTCCTTTTAAAACTAATAACACGTATATTAATAATTATCTTATTCCAAATCTTAATATAAACTGTAAGTCCATTCGTAACTTTTATCAACTATCCAATCTATAATAATCTGAGATACGCTAGTTTGTCATTTCGAATGTTTTTTAAAAGCCATTTTTTATATTTTTATTACAAGACTTCGCTTCGCGCGCTGCGTATTTTTACTTTAAAATTAATGCGCCGCTGGGTTCAGGATTATTTCTTGTTAAAACTTCTCCATCGCACGTCATTCGCTTAACTTAATTTCGCCTTTCACTGATTGGCTCGCGCACACGTTACGTCGCTTCTGTAACTTTCCGTGTATTGAACAAAAACCGACTGCAAACGTTCGAAAACCAAATTTTTGTTGTCTTTTAAAGTGCTGACCGAATTGTTATCTTGTGTTCTGCGAATTATAGAATTTCTCAACAGCTACTTAATATCCATTAAATGATGTAGTGAGTTATCGTCAAGCCTGAGGACTATAAGCTTATACCTGTAACCTGTGGGAACTGTTCCAGCATCTTTCCTGTTCTGAATAAACTAATTATCTGGAAAACTGTATGAGTATTATTGGAGAAATTCTCATTGGTTTCCCTCATTGCCTTACTTCCTCGCCATGATTCTTAATCGTGCGACTGAAATAATTCATCATTTTTATACAGCTGTAAGTTTCTTGTGAAAAATTAAAGCAACGTAACAATCTAACATATATGTATATACATATACATATATGTATATGAAATATTATTTATATTATTAAATTATTCACTTCCTTTAAACAATGATGTCAGAATATGCACAGATATATATAATTATTTTATAGAAAATAAAATTAAAAAATAGGAAAACAATTGTAGTAATAAACATATTAACAATTAAATCAAGTATTAACTATCAAATACGAAGTTTAATAAAATAGTTATTGAATATCTATCTCTAAAATCGCATAAAATATTATAAAAAGAAAATCTTATTCGAAATGCTCAGGTTTCTAGCTAAAAAATAACGCCTTAAATAAGTTTCTTGTTTTAATGCCAAAATCAATATATCAGTTAAGAACCGTTGAGATATATTATATTCCCTTAAGTGCATCGAACTTTGAGCGAAACAAGAACTGTCATTTCTCATATCATTGATTGCCACTAGAAAGCGCATGATCCTTTAACGTAAAATGACACTAAAGCTTCGGATAATAATATGATTTAAGTTATTTAGGAATTTCTAAGGAAGGATTTTCTGAATAAATGATATCTTTCTGATGTATCTGGAAAGTAAAAGTGTATGCTAAATGCTTTTTCATATGGTTTTCCCCGTGAGTACTTCGAATATCTGCTGCTTTTAAACTTTCTCAGAGTTCATATTATAATTCAAAGAATTTTCATAAAAAATATTCATTTTAAGTAGGTTTTTATATTCATTTTACTTTGTACATTTTTAGAATTATTAAAACTAACAAATTGAAAACAATTGAATCTATTTGGACACTACACTGTTAACTAGTATTTTAAAAAACACAAATTGCACAAATTGTGCTTATTAGTTGCTAAAATCAGTGTAAAAATTGTTTTAAACTCATAAAAGAGCTAAAATCCTACATGTTTCGGTTTTAAACTTAAAGCCATCATCGGGGAAGAGGAACAACACAAACGACTACTGATCTTTTAATTTTCGACACGAGAAAATTGAAATCAACAGTATGGAAAAATTTAAATAAAATAAGCGTATTAATATAGCGTTAAATAAAATTAATTTCGTTAAAGCAAGAATTATCCATAGGTTCAATAACCCATTTAAAGCCGCCATTAGGGAATCATTGGAAATTAAAATTAGAAAAGATTGTATTTGTAATGATAACTTTTCTTTCAGCATACCTGGTTTATGGGATACATTTTTAACCCCTGGTTAATTCATTGTTTTGTTTTTCGCTCTTTGGCAACAGAGAGCGCCCGCTTATTTTATTTAAATTTTTCCATACTGTTGATTTCAATTTTCTCGTGTCGATAGCAACTAATAAGCACAATTTGTGCAATTTGTGTTTTTTAAAATTGAAAACATTTATGAATATTATATTATTATAAAAGATGATATTTTCATATAAACGTCAATTTAAGTATATAACACCCTTCAACTGATAAAGTCCTTATTCTTATATATTTACAAGTCACTTTCATTAAAAGCCTTCAAACCACTACCATAAAAACTTAAAAAGTGGAAGCTGTTTTCTACAAAATGAAACAAGAGTTCTGAATAATAAATAATATGTGGGCTTTACGGTAAGAGTCTGTCTACCATAAAGTTATGAAGTACACAACTTGTAGCATGAAAATGAAGTTGTGAAATAGAGAGCACTTAAAAAGTAATATTTAGAACAAATTCCATGCAATAGAAAGGGTAATTATCGACTTGGGCAAGTTATACATTGAACAATGGATATACATATACACTGTGTAATTTTATAATCCATGAATCTTTAAATATAAATTGTATGAGATTTTCTTTACGGTCATAAGTCACATTTAAAATCAATGTTTCACGTTTGGTGTTTTTGCAAAATTTGGAATTTTTTAAACACATGATGATAATTGCTTAAAAATGGCATATAATATATACATGCGGCCAATTAACAAAATATATTTTTACGGAAAATGTAATAAACCGGTCATTATGTATATTACCTGTGAGTATACATAATCACTACTAAAATTGTTAAATGTGATAAATTATTGAAAATATTTATCAAATTTACCGGTTAGTTTATAAAATCCTCAACTCGTAATGGTTAATGAAATACATTCGGATTATTTTGTGGAGTAACGAGTTCTTAAATCCAAAAAATGAATATTTTCAAATATTATGTACGCTTCACGTACATTAACAGAAAACAATCTCGCTGTGCAGTAATCTCTATAGTGTATGAAATTGATTCAAGCAGCGGTCAGTAAGTTATGTATGTGCACATCTCGCACATTAACCGAAAACAAATCCCTGGACGGAGGAAACTCACTGTGCAGCAATTTATAGAGTGCATGAAATTCATTCCAGCAGCGGTCAGTAATTTATGTATGTATGTTTCACGTACATTAACCGAAAAAACATCAATGGAGGCATGAAACTCTATGTACAGCAATCTCTACAATGCATAAAATTCATGCAAAGTGAACGAATTTTGATAAAGTTATGCACTTTTATTACATTCCCCATTACGAATTGGGGATTTGATAAACTAACGAATATATTTGGTAAATATTCAATAATTTATCACATTTACCAATTTTAGTGCTGACTATAATTAATCACCGGTAAAATTATACATAATCAGTCCATTAATCACATTTGCCGTAGCATATATACATTCAGAAAGTTCGGACATCATTTAATTGCATTTCTTGTATTTGAACGCTCAATAACGAACACCCTTGATTAGTTCTTTTTAATTATTATGAAGGTTATTAAATGGTGTTATATCCAAGAAAATGTACCGTGCTTTACATTAAAGGCACATTGTAAATTTAATTTATGCTGTTAATTATGTTCTTTCGATGTGATATTTATATTAAAAGTATTGTAATCCGTTTAAATATTTATATTACATAATGCCGATCGATAAATTAAATAGGTATAAAATCACCAGTAATTTTTGTAGTTTATCATTAACAAATAACTTTTAGTAAGTGTAATCCTGCAAAGTTTTAAAAAAAATCACATTTTATAAAAGTGAATAAAAAATGTATTAGTAAAATAAACTTCTCCATGTTGACTATTATAAAGGAAATTGTTATTAACGTATAGAAAATTAATTCTGAAAATTTTATTCAAAGCGGACAGTCTGATAATAATTTATTTCATAACGGAAAACTTTTAGGTAGCTTTCAATACAAAAAAGTATAAAGCTACCTATTGCAGCCGTTCGGAGGAAAGCAATTCCGGAAAATTTCGATATATTTACACCGATCATGATCCCCAGACCTAAAAACCACCCTCCGTTCAAATGTTGATATATATATATATATATATATATATATCTGATCTATGTCATACGATAACGCTCGTATTTATAAATTAATTTTGATGAAACTAATTGTGTGTATTAAGCTCACCAATGCCTCGACCGAGTTCGTTGGCCAGCTTGGTCCGCCATCTTGTTTCAAGATGGAGGCTACTCAAAATCTAATAACTAAAATAAATATACAAAAAAGTTAAAAATTCAAATTTATTTTTTTAATTAAGTGATAGGCCTTGATACAAGGATTCCAGAACATTTTTTTTTTACCTCTATCTTAAAAAATGGCTGAGATAGAGCTGTTTGAAATTCTAGGGTGGCTGACATTTTGAAACAAGACAGCAGATTACTAAAAACCAACGGTTAATTTATGAGTTTTAGTGAACGCGATTTGTCGCAAATTATTTTATTTAATTGTTGTAATCAGTTTCCCAATCATACGCATAAAACTATCTATTCATATCCGTTATCGCCAAATTATCGCCAAACTTGGCGACATTTGGCGAAACATCGCCAATTTGGCGACCAAAATAAGTTTTCATAAATGAAGCCAACTTGGCTATAGCTCAATAATTTAGCGAATTTCTTATTCAAATTCAGTTTTAACGAATCTTTTGTAAACGGTTTCTTTGCATTTTAGCTTGCTGTTTTCGAGTAATATTAGCTAAAATTTTAAAACGAAGATATAGGAAAGCTACCTTTTCCTCCCGGTACAGGCCGGAAGGACTTTTTAAAATATGCTTCTGTCAGTCTTGTAACAATGGCGATTCACGTAACCGTTAATATCCGGAATAAAAACAGTTTATACTTCCAAAGAAAAAAAAATATATTAACTGTAAATAAAATATCTATTAACATTCCTCTTTAGTAAATAACTTATTAATATATTTCGTTAAGACATTTTACGCCCATGTGTTATCCGGAATACTAAACAGAAAGGACATATTATTTTGTATTAATTTCAAAGGAGTATTTTTTAAACATGCTTTAAAGTATAAAGTATATGATGATTAACATCATGAATCTATTCCATAAAATATCGCAAAAAATTTTACAGAATTTCAAATTGGCAAACAGTTATTGAAACTGAACTGTACATTTAATATAGAGACTGTATACTTAAATAGCTGAAAAAACATTTTTCTATGTTTAGAAAATGATTACAAATTGATCAATTCGTGACATAAAAAAAGTCCGTCTTTATTTGCAGATTGTTTTCAAAAAATCACAACAAACCGGTCATTAGATCCAGAATCTTTCTTAATAAAAATGCAGTTTTCGAAATAGGGCATATCTACTTATTTGGAATTTTAAGAACTTCTAACACAGACGTTTAACACAATATTTTAGTTCGTTGAATCAAAGCAAAATGAAAAAAAAGTAATATTTACATATTGTTTTCACAAATCAGCATTGCATTTGATGGGGTCAAAAATTGAATATGCGAACATTAACTCAACATGGCAAATCTTCCCACAAAATCATCCGATTGAAATATGCAAGTTAAAACGCAATGATTAAAACGAAATGATTGGACAAAATCTGGGCTTTTTTTTATTCAAAAACAGGTAGCTGATTGTGAAAAGTATTATTAAATACATATCAAAAAGGAATAAAAATATTTTTTGTTGCATAAACGGAATTAACATTGTCCAAAACATCGGTGTGTATGTTTACAGTTTATTACAAGATTTCTTTTTTGAGATATAGTGCAATTTTACTTTTATTTTGTCTAATGAATCCGTATTATGTTATCGTTCAACCACTTAAAAGAAAACTGTAAAAATAGCTAATAATGTTAGGTAATTTTTTAATTCCCTATTATATTTTCTTCTATAACTCTATGAAGATTATATATATATATATATATATATATGTGTGTGTGTGTGTGTGTGTATATGTACATAAAAATAATTATATTAATATTGTAAGTAATCAGATGATAAGATATAAAAAAATCCGCAATAATGATTCTATTTTTTATAAACAAACTTTTATTTTTTTGGCTAATTTATTTTATATTGTTAATTATCCATATAATTTTTTAAATATTATTTGAAGTTGCTTTTAAAAAATACTTGGCAACAATGCGGATTGGCGAGATGATCACTTTTTGGATGCCGCCTTCTCCAATTTTCTTTATGAAACGCTAGCTCTAAAGTCTTGAAAAATAGCGAGTTCTTGTGGATGTTCTAAATGAAAGAAGCGACAAGAACTTGGAAATACTAGATTTTATTTTTGAATATGGAGAAAAAATTTGAATTTGAATTTATTTGTTCCCAGGTGAAATGAATTGTCCTTGTTCAAGTAAGGAATTATTTTTCCATTATCTCTGCCATTCGGCCGGGGTGGAGGTGTGTACAACTTTCATTCTATTTACACATTCTATTTAACAGAATTTATAATTTCTATTGAGGTACTGCTTGAATACTGTTTTAATTAAGTTTATATTGTATTTATTATTTTGGTTTAATATATTAGTCGCAGGATTAAATTTATTGATATATTTTTTTTTTCAATTATTTGGAATGCAGGGCTGCCAACTTCTACGCCTTTTTAAATCAAATATTCATGTTTTAAACCAGAAAAATATTTTTAAAAGTGTATACTGAATTTATTTATTGACATGTAGCATTTCATATGTCAATGCGTTTGTTAGGTGAAATTTACGGTACTAAAATAGTAGTTATATCATTCAAAATAAGCGTAGTAGAATGGCAGTCCTGGGAATGTACAACTGACACGTCTTTATAAACATGCTGAAGATAGCTGTTTTGGTGGTGGGCTTAGTTTATTTATATTATAACGCCTTTTCCACCCACTGATGAAGAAAAAGGCAATACTGTGACCTGGTTGTTTGAATACTTAACTTTTCAATTTATTTTTTTTAAGTTTATTTATTAATATTGTTCATTAATATATACGCCTACTTTTAAGCCTTTACATTTGGTGATTTTTTTTTTTTTAGCATTATATATATATATAAATGATACATTTTCCCAGGCTTCATAGTTCTAAGGAACTCAAATATACGTAAAAATGTTTGAAATTTTGAAAATAAATCTTTGTCGATTCTAAAATACATATGATCGGTATTGTAAATATTGCATTCATGTTCTGAATGCTGTTTTTTTAGGTCTAATGACACATACATTTTGTTCGTTGTAAACAATATATAAACATGGCCAAGTACATATATTTTGACGTGGACTATATAATAAAATTATAAAACAGGAACAGGTATTGAAAACTAAATCATAAGTTATGTCAAAAAAAGTTTATTTTATTAAAACATTTAAAACACATCATGAATTCTAAAATGCAATCACAGTACTAATACTTTTTCATACTGCTTGTGACTTACAACAATTTGTGAATAAAACATTCGAAAAATACATTTTACCGTACTTAAAATAATAATAATCAGTTTTCTATACGCTCTAAAAGCTCATTTAGAAACGTTTCATTACTATCAAAATTAAGTTTTCCAAAGCTTCTCTAGCATGTTTGTTATTACAATATACATAAAGCCTTTTATCCTGCTTAACACCAAACATCACAATTTTTATACAGAGATATATTAACAAGTATAATACCTTATATAATTAATGATTGTATTCTATGAATCGCCTGCAATGGTAATTTATTTTAATAAAATAAAGAGTACAAATAAAATACATATGTAATTACCAAATGACTGATTACACGCTTTCCAAACAGAATCAAAATATTGATGATCGTTAATGCATCTGTTTACCATCGCTTTTATTAATTTTGTTGGCAGAACTAATTAATTTTCTATTTACTAATATTTATAACAAGTAAATATTTATCATAATTTCTATAAAAATAACTCAATGCAATCTTTTTAAATACATTTTGTGTTAATAAAATATGTAAAATAAAGTGTTAATTTACTGTTTTTTAGAAATATTTATTAATATAGATAATTATAATGGATAGAAAATTATCCAATCTATAATATAAAGCGAAAACTGTCTGCGAGTAATCCTGGCATCTGATTGATTTTGACAACATGAGGCCAAAAATTTTTGTTTTTCGAGAAATTGTTTTTATCTTCTAAACGTCACAAAATATTTATTTTTTTACAGTCGAATAGGGACACAACTGTTATTCAAATGCATCTTTTTAATATTTCTCAATTTTCTGATTTTTCATAGTTTTTAAAATAATTTTCAAGGAGGATTTTTTTAAATCTATCTAAATCCCGTACAACCCGATTATGAAAGATTATCTCGTTTGCACTTTAAGCAATATAAATAGTACGTTTCATAAAATAAAACATACGTTTTCATACGTTTTCATAAAATAAAACATACGTTTCCTGCTAATATTCCTTAACAAAAATAAAACTTCATACATATATATAAATAAAATAAATTAAATTAAACACAAATTAAACTGACAGGTAACCGAAATTTCTGTTTAAACCACTGAAATTATCAAAATAAAAAAGGCTGATGTACGTAGCGAAATCATTTGCAATTTCTTCGGATATTAATTTCTGGCATGCGGCTAATATAAAAGTATATTTCGAAATTTTATTTGAATGCGTAATTGATATTTTTCACATATAAATGCTTTTGATGTTGCTAGGGCGCAAGCTAAAAATATTAATTGTATAAAATATAATAGACAATGATTCCTAACTACATTGTCTAACCTCGGGTTCCCGGGTTAGAGCACTTAGAGTTTTAAAACGGAAATTCAAATTTTAAGAATAAGTAGCTTTCTTTTACTTTAAAACATCTGAGTCGCGATTTTTAAATACGTACTGGTATAAAAAAAATTCTTAATAAACCGCAAAACATTTTAGTGAAATGAAATATTTAATTGCAAAGACTATTGAAAAATGTAAACTGTTGATTAGAAAATATTTAATCTTTCTTATCACTTTTAAATGCATTTGATATATGCCTTAATTTCAGAAAAATTTAAAAATTTCAAATTTCGCATTTCCTTCTCTATTAAAAATTAATACTCACTGTTACAAAATAATACTAAAATGGAATTGTAATATCACTGTAAATGAATTCCGTCAGAATAAAATGTCTTTTTCAATATATAATTGCGAACAAAAAAAAAATATTTTCATTTCGATTAAAAAATATATACGTGTATCATAAGTTTCTTGTGAGTCTTCGATTAAAAATAAATTATACAGACAGATATTTATAAAAAATGTGGTATTAAGTAAAATTGTACAAAATAGCTTACGAAAGAAAATACCATATGCAGAAAGAGTAGCCATTTATTTTACAGAAAACATTTTAGTGAGTTGTTAAAATTTCTGAGAATGCAATAAAAGTTAAACATATATCACACATAAATTTTAATTACTTTAGATTTATCGTGAAAAACTTTCCTGATATTTCATTTTAATTAATTGTCTTGTT
Source organism: Maratus michaelseni (assembly GCA_963931845.1). NCBI lineage: Eukaryota > Metazoa > Arthropoda > Arachnida > Araneae > Salticidae > Maratus > Maratus michaelseni. The sequence goes on from OZ007593.1 coordinate 85,096,992, forward strand.
CTTCAGTTATAAAACTACATGGCTATATTTCACATCTCTATGCTTCAACAAATTCTCCCTTCTGTTACAATACATTCGTGCAGCCGAAAATGAGAATAAGTTCTGAAATGTACAGAAGGCATTATTTGTGTATGAAATTTTGTTGTTTATCTTTCAACGACAAAGAAATATTATTTTTTAAGCTCAAGAAATTCAGGGAAAGTAATAAATACAACGTTTACGATATGAATGAAGAAAAATAATTACATTCCCCCTAAATGAACTAATTTCTTCCTAATTTATTATTAAAGCGACTTTTTTTCCCACTTTTTCATAAACAATGTATTTTAATAGAATAAGGCTAGTTGCATTAACCTGTAAAGGCATGGGCGGTTTCTAATAACACAAAGACACGGGTGGCGCCCCCATCCATTTTTAAAGCTTAAATAAGAACTTTTAACGATTTCATTGTTTTATATAATGTCCAGTAGTAGTATAAAAGTAATAAACATTAAATTGTTAAAAGAAAACTAGTTTAATTTGAATTAATATAACATCTATTGTTTGTAGAAGCATAAAGACACGGGTGGCATATTCCACGCACTAAAGACTCTTAAGACCTGAATATCCACTTTTGATGCTAAATAATAGTTTCTAATATGTAGAAATAGAATAAAATTAATAGAATTTATATAAAAAAAAGTTTAATTATGAAAGAAAAAGAAATATATTACACAAATGCACTGGCGGCATATTCTATACACCAGTGGTGACTTTCAAATTAAAAAAGTGAAACAGAGCGGGAAAATTTGCGAAATTCAGCTTTAATCATTGGATGAACATTAACCTGCTAAACGGGGAATTAACTTTTGTTCAACTGATATGCCTGATTACCAACGGGGCACACGTCCACCATTAAAAAGTAATAGAATTTTTTTCCGTATCCATGGCAGTAATTTTGCATGAATTTAATAAGACGAAAATTTTTATTAAAATTTTACTGGTCGAAGTAATGCGTTCAAAATATTGTAGTAGTAGGTCGTGTATAACAAAATATTTCGTCATACCCAATTAACAGGTTAGAGAAACTTTGCAAAGAGGGTAAATAAAGAGTAAATGTTAAACACATAATTAGCATAGAATCCAAAGCTGTTTTTGTACGAAGTGGTGCCACCCGTGAATTTAAAGATTAATAATCAAATTCGCATGTATAACGAAAAAAAATAAATCCATTCATTAAACAACTACCCTTAAAAATTCATTAATCTTATTAACTTCAGACCGGTAGCAACTGTAGCGATAAACATGTTGTCTAGGTGTAATAATGCGGCAATGCGCTACGGGTGAGATGGCTTACAAAACCACATAACGGCACTGCCTGAATCATCTATTCCGTCGATCATCTAACGCCATCTACGCATCTTACCCGTCGGTCGGCAAATTATATACATACGTAACTTTATTTTCTTACTGAAATAAAGTGTACCTTGCTAATAAATGTTACTCTTATTAGTAAATGTGTAATAATTCCACAATCTGCATGCAATTATTAATGTATTTATTCTGATAGTACAGAGCATTTTTATTTTTCATTGAAGAACGCGCGGAGTCTTTCAGATAAAAGACTCAATTTAATCTAGCAATATGCAGGAAATTAAGAAAATTTATTAAAATATTCTCTGTGGGAATTCTCAAATTTGATCTTGTTACTAATTTACTCCATTTAGTCTCTATCGCTCCTAAGATAATAATAAGGAAATTCATAACTTTTCGATTCGTCCCCTGAATCTAATTTTCTTTCAGAATTCTTCATCATAATTTTCTTAATCTTCATTACTAAAGGATACCTCATGAGAGTCACAGTTACAGTAATATGTCTATAACAACTTCACTTCTAATTTATATTTTACTTGTTGTTACCCGTGACTTCATTCACGTAACCTTGAAAGAAGAATAAATGCATTACATAAGCAAAATATTCTACTCCCTGTAAATAAAAACGTAAATAATTATCTAACTCTTTATCACATTTCATAGGAGACAATACGGTATTCCTTTGCTATAGGGATCTTGACATAACTAAGTTTTAAAAAAGTAAAATTTTGTGCCAAATAATCTCTAAAATGAAACTGCAACAATGGAAAAAGGAAGGCCAAATAAAACGGGGAAATTGATGAACTGGGTAAAATCAAATGCCAATTTTACCTAGTAAACCATTTTACTGTTAACGACTTTTGAAACATTTTAACAGCCAACCTTTAAAAATAATTAACTGAAAATAGTATATGGACAAACAGATATTTTGTAAAACATGTTTTTCGGAATCTCTGACCCCCTAAAACGTGTAAATCCGTCAAAAACCGGAAGTCCAAAAATTTTTCGATTCCAATACTTTCTTCTAATGTAGATAGAAGAAAGCAAAAATGTAAAAAATCAATTATTTCTAACAATTTCGCATACGTTTTACAATAGTCCTAAACAGAATGAAAACGCTACATCACCAATATTCGTTTATGGTATTTACGTAGTACACAGTTTATCCCATAGTTCAGAATTTTCTTCGAAAACCAGCTAATAATCAAAATCCTGATTTGTGTTACTATACAAATGGAAGTGAAGGGTCTGTGCTTTACGTAATTATAAAATGTAATCAGAAGTATCTAAACAGCCAGACAGTATTATTTCCTTAGTATCCCACTCCAATAGCCGTATAAATAATCATCCTACATAAATAATATTGCAAACTATTCATGTTAATGTAGAATAGGGAGACAATTCCGAAAGAGCACTTTGTTTATTTGACTCTGCTAGTCACAGGACTTTTGTTACAGAAAAATTAGTTTCTAAATTAAACCGTAAGACCATCAGAAATGAGAAATTCCTTATCTATACTTTCGGTTCAAAATCATCAGAAGAGAGGTGCTCTGATGTCGTTCAGCTAAAGTTAACTCACTTTACGGGTAGAAACCGAAGTATATTAATTGAAGCTTTAGTAACACCTGTGGTAGCAAATTCATTTTTACAATTTCCCCCCTTCCAATTAAAATAAAGAGAAAACTTTCTAAACTTTGTCTTGACAGATGGGGACATTTTGAAAATTCTCATGTTTATATATTGTTTGGGGTTGAGACTATTATTTACCAAATTAATGATAAAACATTTGCAACAGCACTACGAAGCAACTACGTATGCTTTGCTGGTCAAGTTTTCCAAAAAAACATCGAATGATTAAAGCATATTTTAGTTCTACCTTCCACCGATAGGGAGCTAATTCTGTTCTTAGCAGAACTCTTTTCGAACTTCTTTCTCCGAAACAGGTACCCGCTGACAAAAGCACTAAATGGAAGGCGTGCTTCTCAGGAGCTGCAAACATAAATTAATTCCGTCTTCCACCGCCAGGGTGCGTCAGATATATATACCTTCAACATGAACTAGATATTTAAATTACGACTGAATACACCCACTCCATGAAATTTAACAAATTACCTTTAAAAACATTAACAAATATCGGTAATTTTCGAAACAGAAACAAAATGGCGCATTTGATACAGAAACATAATTGCGCGTTTTTTGGTTTTGACTTAGTACTTTATTTTCCCCCAGTCTGGGTTAGTTTTTTGCAAAAATTAAAAAGAATTGCCTGCAAATTTTAAAAACAATTTGATTTGCAGTTGCAGAAAAAATTTCTACATGTATGTGGTGAATTTTAAATCGATACCTTAAATACTTTTCTTAATATTTGAAAATTAGTAAAACATAAAATTAGGGAAAACAAACTGCTCGTAGCCATCCGCAAAAGAGAAATAACCGCTTTTTCGCCACCACGTACCTTAGCGTTTAATACATATGGATTGTCTATTTATTGGTGTCTATCCAGGCCTCATCTCGACGAAAGCTTATAAGCGGGCACTGCAATCAAGTAACAAGTCTGATGTATCTTTGAATCCAAGAAACATAGTCCATCATAAAATATTAAACATTGTCTCCAAAAAAGATTAATGTTCAATGTATCGTTTTGAACAACGATAATCAAAAATTTTTGTAATAATTAACAATGAGATGCTATGCGCTAAAATAAATTACTATGTCTTTATTTTAAGCAACAAACGTAAGTTAAAATTATTTTAAGGCCACTGATATAATATTATGGAAAAAGGATGCTTAGGGAAAGTGTAACTTTTATTTTCGGAGTTTGGAGAACTTTTTGGCAATTTTCGCCATCTGCTACTCCAGACGCAAACATTTTTATAACAACATCAACTCTATACTATGTAATACCAAAGACACGAGCTAGGGTTTTCATTCTTCTTAGGACATACATTCCCATATTCGTCTACTTGGTATGCGTTTTCTGTGGAAACAATTGCTTCCACAACATTTCTGTAGTGAACATAAGTTGTGGATAATTTAAGACAAAAGCAAAAGCACTAGAGGCTTTTCTGTACAACCAGTGGTTGACGAGATATAGATGCTGAACTGGAAGAAATTAACGCGCTCTACCTACTTAACCTGAACTTGGTGATGTCAGGTAACTTTCATGTTCCTAAACTCTAGGATCAATTAAACACCTATCAGAAGAGAAAAAGCGGTGCAATTTTTAAATTCTCTTCTGCTCTACGATCCTACTTTAATTATAACACACTGAATTAAAGAGTCCTCTTAAAAGGTACTAATTGACATTTTTACGTATTTCGCAATGTTTTGGAGATAGGGATTTTTACTACAATGTTTGACGCTAGATGGTGTTGTTAGTGCTTTCATCGTGTTTTGCAGAGATACACTGTATGAACAAAAGTCACCGTAGACGTTTTGTCGAATATCTTGAAAAAATCATTACGAAATTTACGAATTATTCTGAAACTACAGTAAGATAAATTAAATGCAATTTTTTTTCATTAAACAAACATACTTTCACAAAAATTTGCAAAAAAGGCAACTTACATTATAAAGCACAAATGTGTGCGTCGCTCAATGCTGACGTCATAATAATGGCGGCAACAATGTGGCGAAAATGAATGAATGTTGCAACAATGGAGCTATATTTTCAATTAAGCAATCGTAACGTTATTTTTAGGGGGGAAATGCAAGTTTTGGACTGAAGTTGAACCCCTTTAGGGATCGAATTTTTAAAAACATGTCCAATTGATATATGTCTCTCATGAATACATACATATTCCAAATTTCAAAGATTTATGTCTGTAGGAAGTGGGTGAAAAGGGAGTAATAAGATTTGACTGTCACATACATACAGAAATGTAAGTTAAAAGAAATAATGTAATGAAAAATATGTTAGATCACACATTTCTCAATAGAGGTTTTCATTACAAGGGCAATTACGATACCATGAAAAAAACTAAAAAAAAATAATATTTGGGATCAACATGTAAAGTAAAATGCTTGAAATAATATGTATCTGTCGCGTGGCATATGTCGATTTCATGCAATATTTGTGTTTATTTTTGTAAACATAGTATGTGATATAAAGAATTCATTACAAAATTCAAGACAAATCTGCATTCTTTTTATTTATAGCATGCAGGATTTTCATTGAAATTTAACGTCACTTTCAGTAAACTTTAAAAAGTCCGGTAATAACAGTATACAAAATTCAAGACAAATCTTCATTCTTTTTGTATATAGCATGCAGTGTTTTCATTGAATTTTAACGTCACTTTCAGTAAACTTTAAAAAGTCCGGTAATAACAATATACAAAATTCAAGACAAATCTGCATTCTTTTTGTATACAGCATGCAGGGTTTTCATTGAATTTTAACGTCACTTTCAGTAAACTTTAAAAAGTCCGGTAATAACAGTATACAAAATTCAATACAAATCTGCATTCTTTTTGTATATAGCATGCAGGATTTTCATTAAATTTTAACGTCACTTTCAGTAAACTTTAAAAAGTCCGGTAATAACAGTATACAACAGTTAGATCATAAATATGTTAAATATTTGATGAAATATAGACATAAAGTCGTTTTGTTAAAATAAATTTATATTTAGCACCAATTCCAGAAACATTTTTTCAAGTATCTCAAAATATTTCAAAAATTTGACCCACACCTGAGTTTGTGTATGCCTGTAAGGTTGCAACAAAGTTTTACTATACAAAATTATATACCCATAAAGCTATGGTATTTTATTTAAATATTAAAATATTTTTTTAATGTTTTCCCAGATGCGCATTATAATCACTGAAATAGTATGAATAAGTAGCATCATAGTATGACAGAAAGTTGAGTGTATTTAGCCAATTTTAATAACAAGTATTATTATAAAAGTTAATGTTAAATTTAGTAATTAATTGATTTTATAAATTTTTATTAGGTAATATTTCTATATAAATATTTTATTAATTTTCCAGTAATCATGTTACATCTTTTATTGTTTTAGTTTAAAGAAAAGTATTTCATCGGGTAAACTTTGAAATATTCCACTATAGATCATAAACATAATTAATAATCAATAGTAATATAATCAGTATAAGTAAATATACAAATTAATTTATTTCGTCAAAGTAAATTTGTAGGTAAATATCTCTATTATAGAAATCTTTGTCATAAAATGACTTAAACAAATATTTAGTTTAATTTTAAGATACATTTGTCAAGAGTATTTTATAAAATCACACTTAACAGGATATTTAAAAAAAATAGTGACACCAATGATAAACTATATATTTTTTCTAATTAAAAATTCGGTTAAAGTGGACAACGGTTTACTATATCAAATTACTAAATAATTACGTTTCCATTATTTATGGTATGTTACAAACGATAGTAAATTTGGAAAACATTGTTCAACTTTGTTACCATGTAATACATTTTACAAAATTTCTAATGAGAATAAATTTTAATTACATTTGATTTATTGCCTGAAAGCTATCTCTGTATTTCATTTCAGTTGCATTTGCATAAAATTCTGCATTTTCTTGAGAATAAATAGCTGCTATTTCTTTTAAAAAACTCTTTCACATTACAGTCTAAATTAAATAATTGTCGAGTCGTAACATTAGGCTCAAAACGCCAATTTTTGACAGCACTTTCTGAAAGACGATCTGAATTTAGTGAAAAATAGAAAAGACTGTTTGATAAAACAATTTCTGAATAAGAGTTCTGCTAAATTGATACGTTTGTGAACAAAATGGAATTTAAAATGTGTCAGAAAGTATCCAGTTTGGATTTGAGAATAGTCGTATCGCGTCGAATCGAAATGTTATTGCCATTATCGGTAACTTCTGTCTCTGCTAAATAGAACACGGCCAAAGACTGGAAAGATGCCTTGAAGAGAATCAAACAATTGTGGAAATTAATGAAGTGCACTTGCATTTAGCTTTTAAAGTGTAGATTTTCATCAAGTTCACATATCTTCTTAAACTTCTTCCTAGTTCTTGTGTATGGTATTATAATTTCAGATAATTCATTATGTAAATCCACTGTTTTATCGTATCTGTTGCACAAAATATAAAGTATTTTACGCAACGACATTATTCTGCACGATATTTTGTTAACAACTTAGTGATGTAAGTGTCAGCATTTTGGTGCAATAGCACAGGAACAGTTTCTACAACCGGCTGGATAATAATTGCATTATAAAACATATCAACTTCTTCCGTTGTCAGTAGAGGTTTCTTCATGAATGAATATGTCATAGAATTTTATGTCATACCATTTTATATCATGTGACAAATAGTCATTTAATAATAAAAACTAAACATTTATTGCTACTCTATATTTACTATTTTTAGCGCATTAAATAATCTATCGATGATTCCCAGAAAACCCAACTTTCTGTAGCAAACTTTTACATTACAAAGCTACACGTACTTTTATAATAAAAAAATAACTCTAATTTCGTTAATTGAATAGCGCAATAAATCCAACACTAACATATATAGTAAGAGGAATATTGGAACATAGTATAGTAAACTTTTACATTCAGATAATTTACTATTATATTTCTACGTTTCGAAATATAAATTATCTAAACACATTTATTATAATATTAATAATTCGCATAAATATTTTTGAAGAATTATTGAAATGAGTGTAGTTAAATAAATTTGTCTGTATATATGCAAAAGAAATGCAAAAGAATGCAAAAGGAAAGAGGGACGAAAAATTATGTGATCATTGCCACGATTTTATTACTAGGAAATTAAATTTAATGTTTTTTTAGCTCTGATAATATTTTTTAAAAGATCTGTTAATAAAATATTTTAATAAACCACTCACTAAACTAAATTCAATAGAAAATGCACTATCTTGAAAATTTCATAAAATAAGTTAACGGGATCCGTTGGAAGTAACTAATAGAATTAATAACCACAATTTCAAATATAACGACTTAATGATCACAGAAAATTTTAGAAACATTTGTTACGCCTTGTAAGTATGTAATAAATTAACCAAATTTGGTAATGAAAATAAATTTTAATTACTTTAGATTTAGTGCTAAAAGCTATGTCACTATTTCATTTTAACTAGCGTTCTTTTCTGCAATTATGCGAGATTCCATTTTCCTGTGAATAAGTAACTCATTTCCTCATTTGGGATTTTCTTTTCTATTCATTGCCTAAATTTGCGGATTCATATATAATTAATCGGAAAACAATACGAAAATTAAATATCAGCAATTATTTTCCAATGTTATTTGATGAGAATAATAATTATTTTTCTACAGCTAAGATTACTTTTTTATCAGTTGTCTTTTATAATATTCTTTTTTTAAAATAAAATTAGAAAAAAGTCTTTTAAAATGTCAATGATAATAAATAAATTGTTTTATGTAGTTAAATATTCCATTCAAAGATTTACAATTTAAAAATAAAATAAAAATTGTTTAAAATGACACGGTGTATTTCGTTAGTAAAAATGCATAATAAAGGATAAAAGTAGTAGAGGAAAAGGGGTTCATTATAACTTTCTCAACATCATTTAATATTTAACTAGATTATACACCCGGCGTTACCCGGACATGAGATAGAAACCTTAAATATACCTAAAATCAGTGTTAAAGAAAATAATTCCAAACGGACATAATGTTGGGATCCGCACTGTCTTAAGCGTGTGTACGCACACCCGTGAATATGTGTGATTTTATCGTTTTAAAGGAAAGTCTGTCAGAACGAACTGTGATATGGAGACACCACTGCCTTTGGCAGATTACAACGAGCGTGCTATGCACGCTTCGGTCTGTTGATTTTATATCTTTAAACGATAGACCGGCATAGCCCGAACCCGTGATGATAACTTTAAATACATCTAAAATCAATGTTAAAGGAATTTATATATTGAAACAGAATTCTCTCCAAATGAATATAACATCGTGGCCCACACTGCATTCGGTTTCGTGCAGGTTTCCCAGCACATGCGCAGAACCGAAAATGTTCTAAAAAAGAAAGGAAAATCTATTTTCAAATCCACTGAGACAGACAGAAAAGTGAGCGGCAGAAAAGAATTATCTTTAAAGGGTTATATTAATATTTATTTTAAAACAGAAGACGTCATATTAAAGGTAAATCTACGCCAGTTAATTTGAGCGATTTCGGAAACAATGCGGTATGTTTGTGAGAAAAATTATTTTGGATTTTTTAACAGCTGTTAATTGTGTATGCATTTTTCGGTGATTCCGATTATTACATAGCAGACTACGAAAAAGAAAAAATGATTTAAAATCGAATTGTTTCATTTAGAGATCTTTTGCTTTTACTGAACGATTTCTTAGTGCACCGCATTAACACTGTATATAAATTTCAATAAGCAGGTGTGTCGCCATGACATCAAACAATATCGATGTTGGCAACAATAGTGACTTAAACGTAGCAAAAGTTATGAGAGCAGTTATCTAATGAAGCCTTTTCAGCATGTTTACAGAATATTTCTGAAAATATTTAAATTCACCAAATCCATTATTTTTACCAGAATAAATTCTACAAAAAATATATGAAGCAAATAAAAGAAAATGACGTTTTTTTCTGTTTTAAAAAATTTGATTTTTTTCCCTTATCTCTCAGTAAAATGTCAAGTAACATATCAAAAGGTAAATATATTACAAAAATAACCATTAAAATACGTTGCGATATGATAAAAAACAGATATTTTAATTTGAACTTTTATTATACATTCATCTAAAATACAAACCAGGTCAAAACAATTACCCCAATTCACGGCATATCAGCTTATGGAACTATCCTGAACATTGTGATAGGCAGTTTTTCAGAAGCATGGTTGATAATTTTATTTGTCTTTAAGAGATTACTCTTCCATCACATTTCGTTATCATCCATAAACACCGTGTCTTCAAAATTTAAGTTGTATAGCTTTATACGCATTATAAATTGCAGTACGTCAGCAGCACGTGTAATGCTAAGTTTGTTTTAATCTATGAAAACGAGCTTTGCTGAAATCGATTTAGCTGAGATTTTCTTGTGCATGAATCAGTACTTAAGTCTTGTTTTATATAAACCAGGGGACCCAACCTGTCTGAGGCGTCTACCCTGGATACATAATATACTGCACTGTGCAAAGCTGCATATACAGATAAAACCTTAAACTTTATATCCGGTTTTGGCCATGTTTTCAGAAAATTGGTGAAAATATTTTTTTATCTCTCTATCTAATTTCTGTTATCGATTTTTTACAATTCAGTATATTTGTATTGTCCACCAATACATAAAAAAAAATTTTGCTACTTTCATATTAGCTGCACCACAGGTGTTGACCTGAAAATACTTCACGCTTTGTAAAGTGCTTGATTTTCGTTATTGTAGTATTTAAGCGATTATATGTCTGTTCGATTACATGTCCGTTCGATTACATCTCTGTTAAATTCGTGTTTTATTTATTAATTTCTGAAGTTTTAACTGTGTTTGGGCAATTTAGTTACGTAATATTCCGCAGATAGAAACAAATGTTGTATTATTTACATTTGTTGGGAGAAAACTGGTTAATCTTCAGTAATTGGATTACATGCTGATTTTTGTGATACATTTTAAATTGCTTGAAATGTTTCAATTTGACTGTGTAAAAATATAAATTTCACGATGTTTAGAAGCTATAAAGTTTGCGATTAACATGAATTGTTGGCTCAGGTCATTCCTACAGATGTTATGACATTGGAGTTACTCACGTGACAGGTTTTTCCTTCATAATATAGACTGTATTAGAGTAGAATGAGATCACAGATCATCTTTTTTTCATCCAAATGACAATGTTGTATGTAGAAAAACTAAACATTCTTTTTGTTTGGGCGCCTAAAATTGCGGCACAGCAACCTGGTGTTTGACTTACTTGGCATATCCTATAGAGAAGAAATCTTCTGTAATCGTGGTACTCAAAAATGGCAAATGGCATTCGCGAGAACACAGAATATGGAAAATTAAAGCCAAAAAAATGTCTAAACATATCAAAGCCTATGTTTTCGAAATTGAGACCGAGTTATAAAGTTTTCCAGTGCTCAAATTATTATATAGTGCTTATGTCATGCAATTCTTCTGGCCTGTTTCCGATTAACATCAACAATTTAATTTACAGTTTGTTCTAGTCTATTGAAACGAATTTTTTCACATTCGAGACTTGGCTAGACCGTTTGCTTTAGAATAGAGGCTAAGTAGTCATAGACGCTTTCGGGATCATCCTTAAGCGTGTTGATGACCTTCGAGCAATATTATTGGCGAGAATTCTGTTTACGAAAGATTAATTATAAAAAGTCGCTTAAAACTACCAAAACAAAATTTTCCGTAGTCAAGACTTAGTTGGAATTTTTTTATCACATGCAAATAAGACTTATACCATAAAAATCGTGAGCATTAGTTTCAATTTATAGCATCCTTTTCAGTACCGAGTTTTGTTTATCATTTTAAAATGGATTTTCCTGAATTATAGATTTAGCTAGATCATTTTCTAGTACTTGAATTATTATAGGAGCCAGTTTTTTTAATTAGTTTGAGCCGTTTTCTGTGTATAGCAGCATGTGTATAGCTCGGCTTGTTTTAATCTGCCAAAATCAACTTTTTGGAATTCGGGACCTAGCTAAATATTTTTCTCCTGCTCGAGTTAGTATAAGAGGCACGTGCCATGAAAAACAGTTGAGTATTTTTCGAGGTGATCCGTAATCACACGAAATTGCTTGCTTGTTCGAGCCGTTTTCAATATATGAGGTTTTCAGAATCAAAGTGGATTAAATCCGTAAAGTATTATCCAAAGATATTTGGAAACTCCTGTATTTCTTTCAAAATCCCAAGAGACTAGAGCCATTCCTTTCTCATGTTTTCAAGCTAGGATTTGTTCTGTTACGTCATCGAACAAAATATCGTATAAAGATCAAGAATTCATCTCAAACTATGTTCTACGATAAAATGGATTTGATGCAGTTCGGTTCTGAACGTCTGTTACAATAGCATTTTCAATGCTGGGTTTGTTTAAACATGTCAAAAAAAAGTTTCTTGAACTCACGACCTATCTAAATCGTTTTCTCGTGCTTGATTTAGTGTATGAGTTTCTTAAATACCAGTTAATATGTTACTTAATTATGTGAATCATTTTTTTTTATTCTTTAAAACACTCTTCCGTGTCGTGTTTTCTTTTCAATTCGATTCATCATCACAAAAGAGATAGGAATTTATAATGGGAAAATATTTACTTATTTTTTTCTCGTTTTATAAATTTGAATAATATAATCACACATATTTTTCTTTACTCTTCTCAAAATAAAATTTTACTCTTGATGTTCAAATATCATTTTTAAAATGTGCATCACAATAACACAATATATATATATATATATATATATATTTAGAATAAAGAAATACAATTTTTCATCACATTTCTTTTCTTTTGTATAATTTTTGTAATCTTTGTTCCTCCAGTCGTTTTCGAAATCATCCAAAATTGCTTACCCGTTTTCATATATGTCAAATTTAACCATCGTGTATATTAAATATTAAATATTCATTATATATGGTAAATAATATTAGTATGCTTACATATCACACCACGCATGCGAATATATATTTAGATGAATATTTACTTGTTATTTACACCGTCAATTGTCACACCATAATTTATAAAAAACATTTATAAAAACATAATATAATTTATAAAAACATTTGTTTTATCTTACTTGTATCAAATACATATTTGTATGGAGTATGTTTTTTATTAGTAGCATTTTAAAATTTTAAAATATAGCTGTTATTATCGAAAAAAAGTAATTTCTTAAATAAAAGTTAATCTGTTACTGAATTATGTGAATAATTTTTTTAAATTCTTTAAAACACTCTTCCGTTTCGTGTTTTCTTTTCAATTCGATTCATCATCAAAAAAGAGATAGGAATTTATAATGGGAAAATATTTACTTATTTTTTTCTCGTTTTATAAATTTGAATAATATAATCACACATATTTTTCTTTACTCTTCTCAAAATAAAATTTTACTCTTGATGTTCAAATATCATTTTTAAAATGTGCATCACAATAACACAATATATATATATATATATATATATATATATATTAGAATAAAGAAATACAATTTTTCATCACATTTCTTTTCTTTTGTATAACTGAAAGTATTTTAATGTAATTAACAATATAATTTTTTATTAAATTTATTTTCCTAGAAAGTGAAATATCGAATGTCTTTGGACATTTAACTCATAATTCTCATAAGATGTAATGGATGTGAATTTATTATCTTTAAACACTTTTCGTTTGATATTTAATCTTGTATTTCAATTTTTCATATTTTAAATGATAAATTTTCTTTTTTTTTACATGAAGACGTTCGTAAAAAGGAAAAAAAGTTTAAGCTGTTGATAGTTTTAAAAAACATGTTTTATGAGCATTTCTCAAACAGGAAGTTTACCGGAAGTAACCCTCCGGCAACGGAAAAAAAAATACCACATAAAATACCAGTTTTATTCATTCTAACCATATGAAACTATGTAGAATAACCAAAATACAAAATAATTCCTGTTGGTTAATCAATATAACAAATATAATAATAATACAATGTAATGTATAGAATCTGAAAACAAAGTATATTTAGACACCTATTTTTTATCTTCCGTTACTCTGCACATGACATACAAATAAACAAAGAATGACTTAGGGGCCAATTTTAGACGATTGGTCTTGGTAGGCGGAAGGTTACAATTTTCCAGCTCAGTTTACAGTTATGGGTTTAAAAGATATTGGTTATTGTGATTAAGGAAAATGGAAATGGGTAAGAAAAATGGTCATAATGGCATCCTGAGTCAAATATGTACGTGATGTGCAGGGCGATAAACATTCATTATATAATGCAAAATGTATAGGTTGATCACGTATCACCGTATCACACGTTAAGCCCTATGCATTATAAGTTTTTAATAAATGTAATTGTCAAACATAATACCATTCATAAGGACACGCCCTTGGTTTAAAACGTTTGGTTGAAACCAATTGTTTCCTATATTCTCTTTGTCACCTCAATCAAATTTACATGACATGCTCTAAAATTATGTGACTAAACTGCTATAACAGGCGATTTTAGATAAGAAATATGTAAACATTCTTTAATTTTCTTAACTTTATTGCATTTAAATTCATATGAAATAAAAAAAAAACTTACAATTTTTTTGATTAAAAAATTAAATAAGTAAGGAAATGAGTATTTTGACAACATGAAATAAAATCTACGCTTTCAGAAAAATAAAGTCAACGTATTCATCATTTAATAGATTTCCGTTACCTGTGGTACATTCTGTTGAACTATCTACATAGCAGACAAAATGCGTCAATAAGTTTATCTGAGTTAATTGTGTCGGCTGAGTGTCGGTCTAGGTAGCTCAATAGATTAAGCCAAATGTCTTTTATTTGACTTTCGGACAATGTTTTCAGTCAGTTTATAACACTTCAATTCCTATGATATCTTTATTATAGTCAAAATATTAATCAATGAATATGTTCAATTGGAGTTCGATATCCTGTATGTTTGAGGTAAAAAATCATATAATCCTGTATTTCTGTTTTATTTAGTATATATTTAAACCAAACAAAAACGGAAATTTAACAGAAAAACATTGCATTTATACATATTAAGTACTGCAAGTTTGTTTTATCGATCCTGCGTAGATACGCTTTCTAATTTTCTTTCTAATTTTATTATTTTTTTTAATTATTTTTTAAGAAATGCTTGTATTCGTCTTTTAATAAATTTATTATATTTTATTTTTGAAAAATTGTAAACATTATCCGATTTCTTATATTAATTCATTAAAAGACCGAGAAGGAAAATTCCAAATAGTGGAAAAATTAAATAGTAAATAAGGTAAATAGTATTTATATAAATTAAAAAAATACGTTGTCCATAGCGTCTCACAATTTGTTTTCATTTTTATTAATAATGAAAGATTAAATAATTTACTAGATGGAACCCGTCAAAATTTGACGGCAAAAAACTTGATAGTACCATAAAAATAAAATTCATAGCTGCTTTAAAATGTTTGAAACTTTTGCAGAATAATTCAAATAAATAAAAAACCCACTTTGAATTAAAGCTAGGTTGAAGAACAGCAATTGGCTAAGTTTCACTGGCACATGCACTCGCGGAATTTCTTTCATTTGACACATTTAGCGCTGTTGTGCAAGTAAATGGTAAGTGCCCCCTTGGGGAGGGGGAAATGGCAGGATGGACCAAGGAGATGCATAACATGAATAAGCAGTCAAAGACCTTTCAAACGATATGTAACATGAGGGGTGTGTGCAAAATTTTAAAAAGTACCCCCTTGGGGGGGTAAAGTAGGGGATGGACACGGTACATGCATAATATGATTAAGTGGTCACAGACCTTTCCAACGATATATAACATGAGGGTTGTGTGCAAAATTTAGAAAAGTACCTCTTTGGGGGGGGGGGGGCAAAGTGGGGAGATGGACATCAGAGATATGCATATGATTAAGCAGTCACAGACCTTTCCAACGATATATGACATGAGGGTTGTCTGCAAAATTTAGAAAAGTACCCCCTTGGGGGAGGGGGGGCAAAGTGGGGAAATGGACATTGGAGATATGCATATGATTAAGCAGTCACAGACCTTTCCAACGATATATGACATGAGGGTTGTGTGCAAAATTTAGAAAAGTACCTCTTTGGGGGGGGGGGCAAAGTGGGGAGATGGACATCAGAGATATGCATATGATTAAGCAGTCACAGACCTTTCCAACGATATATGACATGAGGGTTGTCTGCAAAATTTAGAAAAGTACCCCCTTGGGGGAGGGGGGGGACAAATTGGGGAGATGGACATTGGAGATGCATAATATCATTAAGCGGTCACAGACCTTTCCAACAATATATGACATGAGGGGTGTCAACAAAATTTAGAAAATTGCCCCCTTGGGGGGGGCAAATTGGGGAGATGGACATTGGAGATGCATATGATTAAGCGGTCACAGATCTTTCCAACAATATATGACATGAGGGGTGTCAACAAAATTTAGAAAAGTGCCCCCCTTAAAAGGGGGGAAATGGCGGGATGGACCCCGGAGATGCATAACATGAATAAGCAGTCAAAGACCTTTCCAACAATACGTAACATGAAGGGTTTGTGCAAAATTTACAAAAGTACCCCCTTGGGGGGGGGCAAAGTGGGGGATGGACACCGGAGATGCATAATATGATTAAGCGGTCACAGATCTTTTTAACGATATATAACATGAGTGGTATGTGCAAAATTTAGAAAAGTGCCCCAATTGACGGGGGGGGGGGGATGGACCACACAGATGCATAACATGAAAAGGCAGTCACAGGCCTTTCGAACGATATATCATATGAGTGGTGTCAGCAAAGAAAAGTCTCTGCCCCGTGTGGGCAAAACATACTCCCCCCCGCCGCCATAATTATTGATGCGGACTCATTTTTTAAATTCGTTCGCACCCCTCTTCTCCCGCAAAATGTGAATTTTAAAAACTCCCCTTCCGAATTTTTTTATACCAAAAGCACTTATGTCCATCGTCTGCATGCAGAGTTTTGTGCTTACAGACGCCAGACACAACAACACACACACAGACAGACGTTTACCGACATTAATAGCAGTGTTTCACCCAGACAGTTTCAGAAGGGTGCTGCACCCTGCCTGCCCTTTGGTTTGCAAAATAGCACCCTTCTTGCCCCTCATAAAAATAATTAGCACCCTTCTTGCCCCCTCCAGCAAAATAATTAGCACCCTTCTTGCCCCCTCCAGCAAAATAATTAGCACCCTTCTTGCTCTCAGTAAAAAAAGTGCCCTTTCTCCTTTTTGCATTAAAAAATTTGGTTTCATAATAAAAACTGACTCAATGTTGTCTTAAAAAGAGTGTTTTGACTTTGAAATATCAAAAGTGGCTTTAAAAACCAAAAGAATACCTTTAAGCTTTAACAATTAAAAAAGTGCCCTTAAGATTCTGAAAAGTGCCCTCAAAAATCCAAAAAGTGCCCTTAAGAATAAAAAAAGTGCCCTTTTTCTCACCAGCAGCACCTTGCCCCTTTTTAAACCTGGGGGAAACTCTGTTAATAGTATAGATGATACTCAGTGCCTACACATTTCACCCTTTAAAATTCAGCCAATGAGTTGACAGTCGTTCATTTCCAGAAACGAAACAATAATTCTTTAGGATGAATTTTGTTTGTTTGGCGTCACAAACTTTTTAGGGCACCTGCAGACTAAAAACATATAATCAATCTTCGCGGGAAAAAAAATCCTAGATTTCGTCAAATGATCACAGGAAAAACACTAATTTCATCAAAGGATCATGTAAAACGTGAATTTTGTTAAAAGGCCACAGAAAAACGTGATTTACGCAAAAGATGAGCAAATTTTGTCAAAGAATCGCAAAACAGGAAATTCCACCAAAAGATAGCGCTTTCTTGCCAAATTTCGTCTAAAAATTTGCGGAATAAAATGTATTTTATCAAAAAATCGCTGGAAAACGCACATTTCGTTAAAGTATCGCGAGAAAAATGCGAATTTCTTCAAAGATTGCTGAAAAAACGCGAATTTCATCGAAGGATTGCTGAAAATTCATGAATCTTATCAAAAGGCAGCAGAGAAAATGTGATTATTATCAAAGCATTGCGAAAAAAGAAAATTCCGTCTAAGGATCACAGAAAAACACAAATTTCATAAAAGAATCATGGAAAATAACGCAAATTTCGTGAAAAAAAAAAAAATCGCAGAAAAAACACAAATTTCGTCAAATTATCGCTGAAAAAAAACACGAATTACGTCATAGGATAGCTGAAAAAATTGTGAATCTCGACAAAAAAAAGATACAGAAAAAAATGCGAATTTCATTAAAGAATCACGAAAAAAAATGCAAATTTTGTTAAAGGATTGCGCAAAGAATGTGAATTTTTTGAAAGGTTCTTGTGAAAAATGAAACTGTCTTTATTAAAAACAGCACACACACAAACATCTATACAAACCTCAATACACACAAACATATTATAGGCAGGGCTTGAAATTCAATTTTTCCAAGGACGGGAGTCTCCCTACCAACATTTTTAAATGGAGGGGAGTTGTAATGTTTGGGAGGGAGAAAAAAAATTTTTAAACCCCACTATTATTTTACGTGTTATTTAAAGAATTACATTAATGCAGACATGACAAAATACCATTGAAAAAATTAAGTCAACTGAGAATGATTATGTAAAATGTTTATTTTTATTATAAAAAAGGGAAGAATGTTAAGTTTTATATATGCAGTGTATTTTTCAAGTTCCATTAAATGTGTTAGGGACCCTTAACAATTAGGTTGTTAAATAAATTTCTGACTTTAGATTTTACTTGATTGAGATTCACCGATCGATCGTGGAAAAGACGCAAAGTTCATCGATCTGTCGCAGAAAAAACGCTAAGTTTGTCGATCAGTCGGGGGAAAAAAGCAAATTTCGTCGATCGATTGCAGAATAAACACAAAGTTCGTCGATCTGTCCCCAAAAAACGCAAGGTTCGTCGATCAGTCGCTTAAAAAACGCAATGTTCGTCTATCTGTCTCAGAAAAAACGCAAAGTTCGTTGATCTGTCGCGGAAAAAACGCAAAGTTCGTCGATCAGTTGCGGAAAAAAGCAAATTTCGTCGATCGATTGCGGAATAAATGCAAAGTTCGTCGATCAGTCAGGGAAAAAAGAAAAATTTTATCGATCGATTGTGGAATAAACGCAAACTTCGTCGATATGTCCCCAAAAAACGCAAGGTTCGTCGATCAGTCACTTAAAAAACGCAATGTTCGTCGATCTGTCGCGTTCGTTTGATGTCGTTGTTGAAAATTTATGAATTTCTATTATTAAAGTAATTTTTTCATTTTACCGTATTTATTTTATTTTTGTGTTGTATGTATTTTGCTACTTTGAATTTTTTTAAACTAACCCTTTTTTTTTTGGAGAGTGAGAGAGAGAGATTTAGTAATTTGGTGACACGAAGTTCCGCAAATTCTTAAAATCCACAAATCGTTTCCAATGTAAACAATAAAATTTACAATTAAGTTGCAAGTGCAAAATTTCAGTTTTTTAAAATTTTCATGTCAATCTGTACACATTTTAATATGTCATTCTGATCATTATACATATTTAGTTACGCATTATTAATTATTTACTTGACCTTTACTTTTAATATTTTAAATATTTCAAACTTACAGCTGAATGTAATTATTAAAACATTTGAAATACTGCATTCGAAAAATGAAATTTCAGCTTAGAAACGCGACAATTACTATTAGGTTAAAAAAATTTAAAGTAGAAAAGTACTTATGATATAAAAAGAAGAAAAAAAAATACACCAGAATTTATCTGTATTACGAAAGCGGGAGAAATGATTTTATGTGCTATACGAAAAGATATCCAAATAACTCAATCATAAACATAGAAATAGGTATCGGTTTCTATGTTCATGTGCACTCAATCCAAACTTGAAACTTTTAAAAAGGTCATTGAATGAATGAAATTCATCTCCGCCTTTCACATCCAGAAAACTTGCTGTGTCGCCAATTATGTTTATATTTTATATATATATATAAAAAAATAATAATTCAGGCACTTTTCCGTTATACGGACACCATTGTCGCCAAACATACATACATACATACATTTTGGCATAGTGTCCGTATAACAGAAAAGTACTAAAGTTCATGGTTTAAAATCACAATAAAATATCATGAAATTTATTGATTAGTTGTGGGAAAATATCGGGGAAATAATGTGTTTTTCGTGAATTTTTTGTTTTGTTAACAATGTGGTTAGAGAGCCAGGGAGAAATCCAGAAAACTTGCTGTGTCGCCAATTATGTTCATATTTTATATATATATATATAAAAATAATAATTCAGGCACTTTTCCGTTATACGTACACCATTGTCGCCAAACATACATACATACATTTACATACATACATACATTTTGGCATAGTGTCCGTAAAACAGAAAAGTACTAAAGTTCATGGTTTAAAATCGCAATAAAATATCATGAAATTTATTGATTAGTTGTGGGAAAATATCCGGGAAATAATGTGTTTTTGTGAAATTTTTTGTTTTGTGATGTTGTGTTTAATTGTAAGCATTCATTATAATTTTCAGTGCATTATTAAATTGAAATTTTTGTTTAAAATATGTAAACAAAACAGTGACCAGAAACCTGCACAATTTCTAATATAGATAGATAGATAGATAGATGCATGCATGTAGTACTTTTAATTATTTGGTAAAAATACTGTGATCGTCACTGAAAAAACCTTAATTTAACCTAAAAGTAATTGTCCAGTGTTTAAGCTGAAATTTCATTTTACGAATACAGTATTTCAAATGTTTTAATAATTACATTCAGCTGTAAGTTTGAAATATTAAAAGTAAAGGCCAAGTAAATAATTAATAATGCATAACTAAAAGTAATTGTCGAGTGTTTAAGCTGAAATTTCATTTTACGAATACAATATTTCAAATGTTTTAATAGTTACATTCAACTGTAAGTTTGAAATATTAAAAGTAAAGGCCAAGTAAATAATTAATAATGCGTAACTAAATATGTATAAAGATGAGATTTTTTTTTCTTGAATTATTCAGTGAAACTCGCCTTATAAATGTACGCAAATAATTCACATCAAAATCTTAAAATAACAAAGTTTTCTTTCGTGTTTAGCTATGCTGAATAACCAAAAAAGCTTGATTAATACAAAAAATTTTTCGTAAAAATACTGTGATCGTCGCTGAGAAAACCTGAAGTTAATCATATCACACAGAATTACATATTAAAAGTTTAAAAAACTGAAATTTTACACTTGTTTACATCGGAAACGATTCGCGGAATTTCGTGCCACGAAATCTCTCTCTCTCTCTCAAAAAAAGGGTTAGTTATAAAAAATTCAAAGTAATAAAATACATACGACTTAAAAAGAAAATAAATACGGTAAAATGAAAAAATACCTTAATAACAGAAATCCATAAAGTTTCAACAACCGAACAACCAAATGGAGTCGTAGTAATCCACATACGCTTCTAGAGAGAGGAAAAAGCCTTCACCTCATTGGCTGAAATATCGCGTCTGAAGATAGTAAAAGCCTCTAGCTGATTAGCTGAATGCTCGCGCATGCCTATAAAAGGCATTTTTGCACGAAAAACTAAAAAGCAGGTTAGCTTTAAGTATATGGATGATTGACAAATCACATTTTGTTTTAATTCTTAATTATTCTACTTTCCTTTATTTATGTTCTACATATAATTATACTCCCTTTACGCAACTCAAATTTACTTTTGTCTCTTTTAACCGTTTCATAAACTTCAGTTCTTTTCCAGTATTTAATAAAACTATCCCCGTTTTTCTTTATGCCTGAGAAACTTTCACAATATCATAAGTAAGTCTTAGAAGAAAAAAATTCTTTTGAGACTTGCACTCGTTTGAGAAAAAATATATATATTGTACCTGACAGTAACAGATGTTTCATTTTTAATATACAAAATGTGTTTCTTTGTATTTCATTTCTAATATTTCTGAAAGAAAAGTGCGACGTAAATGAAATATTTCATTTATAATGTAACCTGAGAAAAGTTACTTTTGTCGAAAAGTACAGGAAAAATATTAATAATTTCTCTACAAATCATAATGTAATTGCAGTTATTTCTTCTAAAAAAGAAATGCATAAAATATTTTTTATATGAAGGAAATTTGTAAAGTTCTCATAACAAAAAATTTTTTTAAAAATAATTTTATTTATTACGTTCTTCTGAAATTGTCAGAACAATAGAACCAAAACTATTAATAATTTACATCCATATTTCTATACTGCTTTATTCGTATAGATACAGTGATTTACGTGAATATCTGAAATGTAATAAAATGTGTTATTATGACGTTTTGGACAGACATTAAATAAAAGCAATAAACCCAATGTACTATGGTGCTACTTATAAGTTCTTACCAATTTATGAATATTAAAACCAAGAATGTATATGTATTTTCAGATGTTTCTCTAAAACATAAATATAGATTTATGAAAAAGACAGTCCATTACCAAATATGTGTTATTGATATGTAAATACGTAACGTACTAAGAAGGTTAAATTATCAAAAAAATTAATAGGCTATTTATAATGCAAAACTAAATAATTTCTATAAGTGTACTATATATGTTTTATAAGCACATTAAAGAATACACAAAATTGAAAAGAATCTATATCATGTCAGTAAAGCTGTGTGAGTAAAGCTGACAACACATCAATGGTGGAAAGGACCTGGACAATCTATTCTGCACTTTTCTTAAATTTCTTATTTTTTGCATATTCTAACCATTGCACCTGAATTTTTACTGCGTTGAATACTAATAAAAATGCATTTTCTAATGCAATTCTCCTAAAAACTGTATCTGAATTCACTGATATTTTTAAGATTTTTATATTAATTTTTATGCATGTGTTCTTTTAGGGTTTCGTTCATCTCATGAAACCCTATTTCTCCCGCTTCGTTTTCTGTCTGTCACAGAGCCGGTTCTCAGAAACTATATAACATACAAGCATGATATTTTATGTACTTATAGCTGAATATCTACTATGAAGCCCAAAATCATAAAATTTGAAAAATTCAAAATACTTTAACGTATAGAGATAAAAAAACCAAAAATCTAAAAGCTTTTTTCTATTAAATTTAAAAATTTTTCGTTATAGCAGTTGGAAACAATTAAAAATGCACAATAAAGTTATTTCTACAGTAATTAATTTTCTATTGAAAGATTTCCACGCGAAAAATGAAAATGTAATAAAAAGTTCACCAATTGAAAAAAAAAAGATTAATATGACGTCATATTGGTAATAAAAAGGTAATTTTCAAACATTTCTCAATTATACAAGAAGTATGAGTATGTGTAAATACAAAAAGCAGCTTAATATGACGCCATTAGAGAATTAAAAAGAAAATTAATATAACGTCATATAGGAAGTTCAAATGATTTTTCAAATGTTTGAGAGTAATACAAATAGAGTATTAATATGAGTAATAGAGAATAGTAAATATATGAGTTTGAGAAACGTATTGAATCATGATAAAAATTCGATTATGGAAGTATTGGCATATTTTAACATTTTGTAGGTCCTCTATACAACATGTTTAGTTATGAAATTGATTTTTTTTAGTAAATATCGCAATTAGTCTACATAACAGATATTATTATAACATAGTATAATAAAGAGCTTCGCTCGCAATCAGGCCGGTACAGATATTCGAAAAACGATAAAAATAGACCGGTAAATTTTTACTTTATAAAAATCATGACTTTTTTTTTTTTTTTTTTTCTGAAAATGAAATTTATTTGGATACATTAAAGAAAGGATAAAGTGTTTTGAAATAAATATTAAACTAAACCCTAGGTGCGATCTTCGATCACACTTACCCACTTGTTAATCTATATCTTTCGTGTGCAACCCGATTATCACCATTCATCCCTTTTCACATAAAATAATAGAAACTCTTCAGCATTTGTAACATTCTATAAAGAAATTTAAAAATTTATCATTAAAGAAATAAATGCAGAAAAAAATCATAAAGACTTAAAGGTTATGTCCGTGTGAAACTACGAGCTTAAACACCGAAATAATCGAATAAAAAAGGCTGGTGCAAATAGTGAAATCTTAGGCAATTTATTTGGATATTTTCCCCAAAACTAATACGAAAGCATCAGTTTGAAAAAAATTCAAAGCTTTATTAAAAAAAAATATGGTAATTTTCATATAAATATGCTTTTTTATGTTGTTAGTGGACAACTAAAAGGATATAATAAATGTAAAAAATCTATTACAGTTTTCAAATAAAAATGGTTTGGTACATAGGACAGTACGTTCTGTAACACAAAAAGGCCGAGTTGATCCTTTTCGTTCTAGTCTATATTAATATTATAAAGGAGTACCGTTTGTTTGTTTTTATTTTTCTTTGTAAGGAGTGATATCTGGAATTACCGAATCTATTTGAAAACTGATGGTGAAATTTTATGGAGACAATCCCTGTTACAACATAGGCTATATTTTATGTCAGTGCCGCTACACCTTATTAGTCTCTGGGTCCTGGTCATTCTTATAGGTTTCCAGGAAAACCGGGGGCGAGGATGTCACGGACTACTTTCTGGGAACCGAGCCTCTTCCAGCCACTCAGTACCCATGGTTAGGTTTACTGTGGTGCCGATCAGGAATCGGGAATTATGGCTGGCAATGTCCTGAATTGGACAGGTGCCACGCTTTTTCAAGCAAGCTCAATAGTGTTACTCTCAGGGAGTGCAAGAGCGAAAAACGTTCCAAAATTGCGATTTTTTTATATTTAAGGAGCTTGAAAGTTGAACTTTGGCATGGTAGTTACTTACAAGCTGTAAAGGTTCACTAAGAGCAAATTCTCAAACGAATCGAAATTTAAAGGTGTGAAATGAGCGAAAAGCGGACTAAAAACATTCTAAATCACAATTTATATATATAGATATATATATATATTACGATAAACTGCAGGTATTAAGGAATGTCATTAGTGACTACGGGTTTTCTTATTATGGGGTAGCCACCATGAAAATTTCGCAGTCGTCACATCATTAAGTATGGCCATTGATTCGCCAAAAATCAGGTACTGAAGGAACTCTACCGAATAATCGACACACATACCCGAGCAGTAGTTCAAGGAGAAGGCTTATTGTAGGTGCGTCAATATCTTTATTCGTTTAAACATCATCAGTTACCTCATGCAGAATCACTAGTTGTCATCACAGGAGTACGATGCCAACATTCGAAGAGAATACCATATATTGAAGAGACTACAATCACTTAGTAGACATACTATGTACAAAATGAAATTAATACACTTAGATGACCCACTATGTACATGGTGAAAGACTATGTTGAAGGGAAAATGGGGGTCACTGGAGCCGCATATTATTTTAACAACCAAAACAGAGAAAAATTCTGGCGGTCCGCGCCCGGGCAGTGTGTTTTATACTAAAATGAATTGGTGTAAGAACACGAACGCGCGAAAATTACCAACCAATAGGTTGGGAACAGGGGTGTGGCCAATAACAGAGCGCCGAAAAACTTAAACATCAATGGCTAAGAAATTAGGTTAAGGGCGGCCTAACCTGGCGTACAAGTAAGAACTCATTACAAGAATCGGATGAATTTTGGAGGAAAAAATAAGTGCGCGAACGCAGGAATGAGGGGATAAATCGAACGATATCTGAAAATAATAAAATAAAAAGAATGTAAAGAAAAAATATTCTGTAAGAATAAATTTCACTGTCTCAATAAAGGAATTTAATCAAATGCTTTTTAGTAAGTTTTTGCAATTTAGAATTATTTTTAGAATAGGGATTTAAAGAATATTTTGACTAAGATATATAATTAAATCAAACAGGGGATTTAAGATATAAATAAAAGACAGAGAAATATTAAAAATATTAAAATACTTAAATCAGTAATTTAATAGAATGCTGATAATTTGGAATAAGGACTAAGAAAATGGCTGAGAAATGGCGGGGACTAAGAAAAGACTAAGGAATATATATATATATCATTATAAACCATTTTAAAACAACTTCTGGAGGTAAGTCTTCCCCAGACGTTTTATTTGATTCTTATCTAGTGATTCCGTCGCCCTATCTTAACTGAGATTGTCTTGATTGTTTTTTTTTTTAGGAACCACTGTAGGTTACTCCATCTATTACCTTATATTATTGCAATATATCCTGGGAATTTCTGTTTTAATTTTTTTATTCTATTGACGATGTATCTCTTTTATTTATGCCTAGCATACATCTTTCCATGTTTCGCTATGTTGTTTGTAAAATTCGCACCATTCGTTTTGTCATCGGACATATTTTCACTCCATAAATTAGTGCAGTCAAAACACTTTGGTTATTTACTTTACTTTTCAAGCAAAGAGGCCCGTCACTGTATAGAATATTACTGCTATTCCCAAAGCCTATCCACCCATTCCTTATTCTTCTATTGATTTTAATTATAATGCTGCTGTCCGATGGTATTTCTTATCAAAGGTACACAAAATTCTGCACTCCCTTAATCTCAAGGTTGTTGTAAATTATCTTCTTTTTTGGCTTAAAGTAATTGGACATAACCGAAGTAATTTGCCGTAGTAATTTACATAACCGTAGTAATTTATTTTTACACATATTTTAACGTATATTCCAATTCTTCATTCGGGATTGTTACTTAAATTTAAACTATTGTCAGCAAATTGGAAATGACTTAGATGTATCCCATTTATTCTAATATTTATGTTCTCCCAATCCGGATCGTGTGAAATATTTTTTAAGACAGCCGTAAAAAGCTTAGGCGATTGAAACATATATGTGTATACATATGTATATGTGTGTGATTGTGTGAATGAGTCTAGACTATATTGTAATTATTTAATTAACCCATTAAGAAAATATAGTAAAAAATTAAATTTTATTTCATGCGTTTATACTCTACATATTAGTTATCTAACGTCACATATTTTTCTCAGATTTTTTAAAAAATATGCCGATTTTCATTATAATCCCTTTATATTCTTCAGAAAATACCAATTCAAGCTCATGGACATGACATTTGTGTCATCGCCGATGATTTTTTATTTTATAGTGGTTTTTGCATACAGACTATATGGAAAGTGTATACAATATGATATTTGTAAATTTATCAGGATATTTTAAAGTTTAGTGCCAACGATGCTCTCCTTCAAATGCCACAGCTGCACAAATCATGCCTTGTTTATTATTGGAAATATAATCAACATACATAAAACCAAAATGCTGAAAGTTTAAAACTTAGCAGTCGTATCATAAATAATTTTTCATACATTATTATCACCTACATTTATCTTACTCATAAATGCATGTGTGTGTATCCGTCGGTTTTTCAGCATAAAAAACTCCATTTTTTCACACTAGTTGCATCATTCAAGAGAAATGATCATACGGTTTACGTCTTGTCTGTAACGAACATGTGACCGGCTTGAAAATGTCACTTGTGACCGCCTTGTAATGTCCTTATGTAGAAATTTGAGAAATCAATGTACTAATCCTCAGTATTTACATTTTTAACAATACCTCATAAAATCTTTCGTGATTAAATTCCGAATCATGTTGAGAATTTTTTCTAGGAATTTATTTTAAACTTTATTTGTGCTGTATTGAACGTCTTCAAGTTTTGTTATTCTTTGTCTTGTGCATATTGGTAAAATGTTCTTTTCGGGAATATTTTGGAAAGAATTTCTTTTAAATCTAGAATTGTGATTAAATATATTCTAAACGATGAGCATTCCTTTATTTTTTTAACGTATAGCTTTCATAAATGTGTGTGTTTATATTAAATGTTCTGCTGATATAAAATTAATAAAATGTTTTTATTTTTAACATACAAGGAAAAACCTATTTTTATGCCAATAAATATAATACAATCAATGTATTTTTCACGATAAAAAATAGCGTACATTTATTTTTATTCTCTTACTATCTTTTTAAACATTTTATAATCGTATCACGATGTTAGAAATTTGTAACATGGTATTTATATCTATATAATTCAAGTAACTATTTCATTTATATGTTTGGATAAAAATAGTAATATAAATCAAAAACAAATGAAATCCTTTGTTATCTCCAAAAAAGAACAAAAATGGGTAAATGTACATGAATTGCTAAATTTAGGTAAAAAGTAAGCTGCGCCGCAGGCACCCTGAGGGAATTTTATCGTGCCAGCAGGTTTGTGTCCCTGCGGAGCTTCGGCCGGTCAGAGGACCGCCACCTGCGGACCCTCTAACCTTAATCCCACTTGTCGACGACGTAAACCGTTGCGATACGCGGTGAAACCACGGGGCGTCACCACGAGGCACTTGGTGACGGGCCGGCGTCCCCCAACAGCTTCGGAGCTGGAAACCCAGAAGGGAACCAGGCCCTAGGCCTTAAGTCGGGATGTTCTAACTCGTACGTGCTTTACCACAACTCGAGGGGTTTTAAACCTACAGAGGTAGTCATGGTTCCCTCATGTATGAAATATCCGTATTGTTCTCTTTTTTTAATATAAAAATATTGTAATGGTACTTAGTATGGATAAAATAAAATAAATTTAGCATAAAATATATTTCTTAAAATGAAAATGTAATTTTTTTAAAATTTGCATTCCATATACTATATAGGATAAAGGTTAAATCTTTGTTTTAATTTTTGATTTGTAATTTTCTTACGATTATGCAATGACATTACTTTTTTAGCTTATAAGCAAATTAAAGTACATAAGGTATCACATAAATATTCAAACGCGTTTTAATATTTTATATTCGTTGTAGATACGTAGGCAATGTAAATTGCAAAACGGAATTAATGTTAAATTCATGAAATAGTTCTTCCACTAATTTTCCGAAAGTTACATTTATATATATATACGATTCCTAGTATAAATAATATTATTCTCAATCCACGTTATTAATATTTGATTATTTTTTGGAGCTATAAAAAGCAATAAAAACTCCGAAATTTCATAAAATTCTTATTTCGGTGAGTTTTGGTCGTAGAAGAATGGTTGGTTTACTATTTTACATGTGGGAGCACGGATAATTGTTTTATAAATGTAACTGTCAGGGAACATGTAAAAATTTAAAAAGTTTAACTATCTTTAAATTAATGGGAGGTTTTTTACATCAACATTGTATTTAATCATTCCATATGTTGAGCACTTCTGTACTTTATAATGCCTATGAACCTCTAATAATTAAAATATTTAAACGCATTTCAATTTTGTGAGGACAATCTTTAAAGATGAGAACATGTAGACACCTTAACAGTTTTGTAAGTAAAGATGTTTCGGCAATCTAGGATTTTACATGCAATAAAAAATAAGGAAAATTAAAAATGTATAAACAATATTAAAAATAATTTAACACACACTTCTAATTAATTTTAGAGGAAAAAAATTAAATAGTTGATTTTAAAATATATTTTGAAGTTTTTAGGGAAAGTTTTTCAAAAATATTTCTATGTGGTTACATCGTGCATAAACCAAAATAAAAAAAGTTATGAATAATAACATTAAAACATAGACTGTAATTTACTAACATTTAAAATAATAGTTAGTTAAAAACTCACATTAAGACCTGTGAGATTTATTTTATTTTGTCAAGCGAAATTAGGGAGGGGGGGAATAATGAGAGAAGAAATAAATCGATTCGAGACGAAATAAATCGAATCCAAACAAATCGATTTTTAAGGAAAAATTAACAACAAACATTATTTTAATTATTCATCAATTCCTACCTTAAAAACATATAATAATGTGTGGTGAAATTATGTTGTTTTAAAATGGAAAGCAAATAAAATTGAAGGACTAGTTTTAAGTAAAATAACATTGTGATGCATCAATTACATTGCATCATTCGAAATCTCCAGGTTAAAAAAATACATCATTTTATTTTTATGCCTGACATTTTGGAGTTTATCTTGTTAAAGATTACTTATCTTTAAGAAAAAATAACAAACTAAATAAAAAATTCAGATTATTACATTTGAGCTAGAACTTGTACTAGAACTATGAATTCGTCTTGAAAAATAGAACTTAGAGACATGCTTTAAATTGATTTAGCTAATTTCCTTTTCTAAAATATCCTCTTGTCATAATCTTTTTCCGTTTATTACCGATGCTTAGAAAAAGAATTTTAAACTTTATCATTTCGCATCAGTTAAAGAAATTTGTGAGCATTCCATATTTATTTTATATTTATTTATTTGTGTATATCTCTTATTTTATTTAAAAGTTGATTTATTGACATCATATACTCAATCGTGCTACATATAATAAAATAGTTAGATGTGTAGGTAAGTAGATATAACATTATTGATGTAGAAAATAATAATGATTTTTTTTTTGTAAAAAAAAAATATTCTTAAATAATAAGTAAACTGTGGTGTATCAGTAGGGTAACCTAATTGAGATGCCGTATTGGACAAGATGCCGTGTCACGTGGTTTTCCTATGCACAAGCGCTGTAGGGAAACGCCACTCAGTAGTATGGAAAAGGCAATACGGATACTTTAATTTCAGTTTGCGTTGTTTTATTTAAATTTTAAATAGTGATTTATTTTCTATTGCTCTTTCATCTTAACACCTTTTGTAAGTGCCCACAATCTTTTACGCTCTTCTTTCTTTACCTATGTAAGTCTTAATTTAAACATCAGAGAAATAAATGTGATGTTTTTAGAGAGTATTGGTGTCTGCCTTTTTCCGCCAAACGTAAATGTCGGACGATAACTGTTATTCGCTTTAGTAGGGAGACCGGCGTCTTCTTCAATACTTTGGTGTGAGTCGACGAAAATCTTTAGGGGGATTATGCCGGTTTTTTTTCTCATTACCTGGTTGGTTTTTCATTGTTTAAAATTACTTTTGGGTATTCACTAAGGTGTCAACGATTTTAATCAGATGATTGAAATCAGTGATTAGATCGTTATTTAAATCAACTAATTCTTTTTTAAATCATTGATTAAAATCATAAATATTGTAAATGTTTAAAATGACATAAAAAGTACTAAGAAAGTGCTACCGCACAAAATGGGATTGGTTCTTTTGAAGCAACCCGAATATTCCCATTTAATCCAAAAACTATTCCAAGTCGAGCTATCTTTGGGTCTAACGAACAACATGAGTCACAGGCCCAGATTTCAAGGAGAAATTCACTTCAAAACGGTCGAACAAACTCTCAAGACCATCCACTAAGCAGCTGATTCAACATTTCCCCCAACCATGCACATCACTAAAATCACACAAACAGTCGATTGGCCTAACAATCTGCCATTAAGTGATAAAGAAGATCTAGTGCCAACTGCCGAAAATATTCCACAGTCTTCTCCAACAAAATTTCTGCAATAAATTTCACCTGTTCCAGCTTATGAAAAGAGAAAGCATAGTAAAAGAAGGCAAGAAGCTCAAGTACTTACCAAGTGTAAGTTATCATCAGAAGTTATTAAAGAAAAGAATGTAAAATGGTAAAAAAAAAAAAAAAAAAAAAGAAAAAGTTTTTGAAGGGGAAAAATGGAAAACTGAAACAAAAAACAGACCTATAAAACCAAAACCGAAGCAGAGAGAAAATAGCAGCTGCGAATTGCCAGATGACTCAAGTCTTTATAAAAATAAGTCAAAAGCTAGAAATCGAGATTCTGTAACTGACGTTGATATGGATTATGATGAAATTCCCCATCATGATTCAAATAATGCGGATTTTTTAAAAATGAATGAGAATGAGTATTCAGAGTGTCTAGAAAAGTACAATAAAACCTCAGAAAAATGTGATTAGATCAAGTGCAATCAATGCAACTGTTGGCTACATGAAAGTTGTCCAAAGTTACTGGACAAATGTGCACTTTTCGGCAGAGCTGAGATATTGCTGAAAAAACAGAGGAACGTATGAAAAACTTTTGCAAAAAAGATGGACTCTAATGCACTGTATTTCAGTGGCTTTGCCATATCTCAGCTTCTTTTAAAGTTTTAAAAATTAGCTTACTTAAATGCCATAATACTTTTAAATGATAAGTAGAACATAATCTTTTTTTTCAAATATTAGTTTTTTTTTCTATTAAATTGAAACTGTTTGTAACATTCATATTTTTGTAATTATCGAATACTAAGTAAGTAACAACTTTAGCATGTCTAAAATGTTAAAGTTACTTTTTTCATTCCATTATGTGTGCACTGTTTCACAAAAATATTGTTTACATTGAAGGTCCAGAAGACATTTTACCCCTATGTAGTTGGCCATATTACCGCAAGATTGGGGTAGGATGTGGAAATGCAATTATTTACAAAAGCAGAATTTCTCATGCTTTCTATGACATTTATAAAATGAAATGCATTTTTAAATCATGCATAAATATATCAACTTTAAAAAGACATTAATGAATAAGAAGTACAAACAATAGGCGATTTTATAAAAAAATAAGTGGAAAACTACGGAACCTTCACCCAATCTACCCTATATCTATACTTATAAAAGAGTAGCTTAATTAGATCATAATCAACGCCGAGCCTCAACCGTTTGTCCTAGAACAAGGAAATTTGGAAGACATGTTTTTATACAATGTAGGCACGTACTAAGAAAGGATTGTTGAAAATTCACACCCTACAGGGGTTAAATGGGGAGGGTCGAAAGTATTAGATAATTTCGTCTTTTCGGCATATTTCAGCAGACGTTTTAAGTAGGAGTGTGAAATTCGGGATGACAATTCTACTAAAGAATAGTTAAACATGTATTTCAGGCGATTTTAGAAATTCAACCACTAAGTGGGTTAAATGGGGGGTCGAAAATTTTCGGTGATTTCACAATTTCACCATATCTCATCAGCAGTTTTAAGTAAGAGCGTGAGCTTCAAGATAACAAATCCACTAAAAAAATAATTAAACACGTATTACAGCGATTTTAGAAATTCAACCACTAAGGGGGATAAATGGGGGGTCTAAAGTTTTAGGTCATTTTCCCTTTTCACCATATCTCAACAACAGTTTTAGTTACAAGCGAGAAATTCAAGATAACAAATGTACTAAAAGTTAGTTAAACACATATTTCAGCGATTTTAAAAATTCAACCACTAAGGGAGTGAATCGCGATTGAAAGTTTTTAGTCATTTCGCGTTTTTGTCATATATCAGCAGCACTTTTATATAGGAACGTGAAATTCAGGATAACAAATCTACTGAAAAAATAATTAAACACATATTTCAGCTATTTTAGAAATTCATCAATTAAGGAGGTTAAATTGGGGGTCGAACGTTTCAGGTCATTTTGCCTCTTCGCTATATCTCAGCAGCCTTTTTAGTTATGAGCTCGGAATTCGGGATAACAAATCTACCAAAAATATAGATAAACATATATTTCAGCAATTTTTCAAATTCAGCAATTAAGAGGGTGTTAAATAGGAATTCAAATATTTTTGGTCATTTTACCATATCTCAGTAGAAATTATAGGTAGAATCATGAATCTCAGGATAACAAATCTACTAAAAAAATAGTTAAACACGTATTTCAGCGATTTTAGAAATCCAGACACTATGAAGGGTTAAATGGGGGTCGAATGTTTTACGCCATTTTGGGATATAGAGTAGAAGTTATAGTCAGGAGCGTGAACTTCGGGATAACAAATCTACTAAAGAATAGTTAAACATGCATTTTAGGCGATTTTAGAAATTCAACTACTAAGGGGGATAAATGGGGGGGTCGATAATTTTCGATGATTTCACCTTTTCACCATATCTCATCAGTAGTTTTGGATAAGAGCGTGAAATTCAGGATAACAAATCCGCTATAAAAATAATTAAACACATATTTCAGCGATTTTAGAAATTCACCCATTAAGGGAGGTCGAATAAGGGGTCGAAATTTTAAGGTCATTTCTAATGTTCGCCATATCTCAGCAGCATTTTTAGTTATGAGCTTGAAATCACAGATTCAGGATAACAAATCTACTAAAATATACTAAACATGTATTTCCGCGATTTTAGAAATTCAGCCACTAAAGAGGGTTAAATGGGGGTCGGATTTCTTATGTTATTTTGCGATATGTCAGTAATAGATAGGGGCGTGAAATTTAGGATAACAAATGTACTAGAAAATTGGCTACTATATAATTTAGCAATTTTAGATAATATTCCATCAAGGGGTTCACACTGTGTGTTGAAAATGTTAGGTAATTGTGCCATATCTCAGTAACAGTTTTAAGTAAGAATGTGAAACACAGCTTTACAAATCTACAAAAAAAGTAGTTAATCATGTATTTCAGCGATTTTAGAGCTGACGAGTTTGTGGGCAACATCGGCTGTGAACCCGATTGCGGAGGATTAGAAGAAAAACAGAACTATTGCTGATTGTTTAATATATACCAGCCGGTCGCTTCCGAGTGGGGCCCAGATACAAAGTACTACTTGGGCCCTATCCTTAGATAATCACGGATAGGGCCCAGTAGTATTTTGTCAGGGGGCTCATGATAAAAAAACATTTATGTCGCGAAATCTTTATTTAAGTGCTTTTTTTATATTTTTATTAGTTATTTTCGTATACTTTTAATTTAAAGTATTTTATTTATATTTTTCAGGTTGTATATAAAATGCACTTTCTGGGCCCCAAACGAAGTCAGGGTGGTACGCTGCACTATGTATCTGGGCCCCACTCAGATACGACCGGCTAGACAGGCGAAGACCGGCTAGTTGGTTTATATACATTTTAGCGAGAAAGTAGAAGAAAAAAGTAAAAGAACAAAGTAAATAACAAATATAACGAAACAAGTAACGCATTTTGTTTGAAAATTTGAAAATCGTGGAGAAAAAAAAATCAAAAATATCGAAATTATATGAGCGATATAATTTTTTGCATAGAGTGCGATGAGTTAGAATAGTTCTTTAAGTTAAAAATATTTCTGTAGAAGTCCAATTCTATGGTATAATTGCATACAAAAATAATTTAAAACACAAAGGCACAAAGGCAAACACTTCAAAAAGTCCTATAAAACACGTGTGCACAGACATATATATATATATATATATATATATATATATATATATATATATATATATATATATATATATATATATATATATATATTATATGAGACAATCTATTAAAATATTTTTTTTCTAAAAAATAAATATTATTTAATTACTTTGTAAAAGAAATATACTAACTATGAATGCTTTAAAAGAAGTTGGTTTGAAGAAACTGCAAATATGGGAAAAGAAGATTACAGCGCATTCTGCCAAGTAGATATTGAGTTATATTTAAAAATTATCCGCATTGCAATCTGTTTTGAAACCATGACAAATGAATATAGCATTAGGAGTTCCAAAC
The DNA here is from genome assembly GCA_963931845.1 of Maratus michaelseni. Taxonomy (NCBI): domain Eukaryota; kingdom Metazoa; phylum Arthropoda; class Arachnida; order Araneae; family Salticidae; genus Maratus; species Maratus michaelseni. The sequence continues at coordinate 85,132,317 of OZ007593.1, forward strand.
ATTAAACCTGCATAATACCTAAACTACTTATTCAAATCACTTCCCGTTTGTTATTTGAATGTAAAATGTGTGAAGACATTTAAAAAAAATGTCAAAATTAGATGATTGTGTTGAAAATTTCAGAGTTTTGTACATATTCAGAAAGACTACCCTAAGCTTACTTTGTTAAAATAAATTTAAAAAATATATAATTTCCTGTCGAATGACTATTTTCCTTTGTTTCTGGGACAATTTGTTGCTTAAAATGTTACGGGAGTTATCTTTTCATTCGGCAGAATGTAATTGTTTTGAATCTACGTCTTCAAAAGAATTCGTATTGTGTTAATATTTTAAATAAATCTAAACCAAACTGTCTTCTTTAACAATATATATTTGTAATATATTTCTTTACATATACAGAGAAAATGAAAATTTTATTAATTCTATATATAGTCCCTGGCCAAATTATTAGACGCAGTTGTTTTTATTATAATTTGTTAAATATCTGGAAAGATACATCAGGAATTATCCTGAAACTTCAGGTGTGTAAACAACATGATAGACGTCATATATTTCCGTGAAGATTTTTTTCCCGAAACCCTATAAGGGGCCGTCAACAAATTGAAGAAAAACGAATATATTTTGGATAACCCTGTAAAAACTAATATTACAAAAGCATTCAAACTGTAGATTATGATTAAGTGGGTTATTGTAATAACTTGGGTTCATTTTAATGAAGATAGCATGTATACTCGAAGAGAAATTCAAGTTTTTATAAAAACAGTCCCAAATTTTATCAAGTTTTTGCTTATAATTTGCAGAGTTTTTAATATAAAAACAAGTTATTTCCAGAAAATATGACAAACAAAATTGTACACAACATCATGCAATCAGAATTAAAAAAATAATAAAAATTGTATGAAAAATAAGCAGGTTCACTAAATATTGTTTCACGGCGCATGCGCGAATTCAATCAAAATATACTGTGCATAATATATTAGCTAAATATATAGACCAACTTTTATGAAGGTCTCAAAAATATAGCTTGAGAATTCTGATAGTAATCGTCGATAGAATAAGCTCGAATTTCGCTGTTCTCAAAAGGAAGCAAAAAGATGAGGGGTCGTATCCAAATATACTAGCTTATGAAAGTTGACATAATAAGAATGAAGTGTCTCTCATTCTATATTTGATACAACCCCTCATCTTTTTGCTTCCTTTTGGGAACAGCGAATTTCGAGTTTATTCTATCGACGATTACTATCAGAATTCTCAAGCTATGTTTTTGAGACTTTCATAAAAGTTGGTCTATGTATTTAGCTAATATATTGTGCACAGTATATTTTGATTGAATTCGCGCACGCGCAGTGAAACAATATTTAGTGAACCTGCTCATTTTTCATACATTTTTTATTACTTTTTAATTCTGATTGCAGGATTTTATGTACAATTTTGTTTGTCATATTTTCTGAAAATAACTTATTTTTATATTAAAAACTCTGCAAATTACAAGCAAAAAACTTGATAAAATTTGGGACTGTTTTTATAAAAACCTGAATTTCTCTTTGAGTATACATGCTATCTTAATACAAATGAACCGAAATTATTACAATAATCCACTTAATCATAATCTACAGTTTGAATGCTTTTGCAATATTAGTTTTTACAGGGTTATCCAAAATATATTCGTTTTTCTTCAATTTGTTGACGGCCCTTTATGGGTTTTCGGGAAAAAATCTTCACGGAAATATATGACGTCTATCATGTTGTTTACACTCCTGGAGTTTCAGGATAATCCCTGATGTATCTTTCCAGGTATTTAACAAAGTATAATAAAAACAACTGCGTCTAATAATTTGGCCAGGGACTGTATGTCGTATTTTCAAGTTCGAATTCGGTGTGAATGGCAGTCGGAAGATCTTTGATAAACATGTTTAACTCTGTGCCAGGTTTCCCTTCTAGATCGCATCAGGAGGCCGTGTGGTATCACCAACAACAAATAACTTCAGTCCGTTTTCAGTAGAAGAAAAAGTTTATTGGCACTTTGAAGACATCACTTCAGGAGGAATGTTCGGTAGGGTGTAGTTAAATCTATGCAGCAGTACGATCCATTGCGACAGTCAATAATTGTCCCAAATTTAATGTCATTATTTAGGTGAATGGATTGAAGCCACTGGGCACGAAACCTTCTAAAACTTTACCAAATTTCTCTACATTATTAACTAAAAGACGATGTTCCGTATTAGAAGGCAGTTAAAGTTTTACTCTGCTCGTTAGCCTACGCTAAACGTCAAAAATTTCCACTGTCAAAATTCTTTTCGATGACAACGTCCATAATTTTCCAAAATCCGTCCCGTTTCTTTAAGCAAACACCAACGTCAAAATTTCCTCCGAATCAGGATGTGCAAGCTTTTTTAAACTAGCTCGCGTAAGAAGACAGAATACGTCACGTGACCAACTTGTATCAAATCAAAAGTTTTTTTAAAGAACTCTATTAGTTTTGCCGGTGGAATTATCTTGTCGAAAAATGGTTTCCTTGCCGCGAAAAATGTTCTACGCTTTTCCAGAATATTCGGATAATCTCGTACCAGATATCCGCCATATCAACAAACGAATTTATCTGTTTTGAGGCTGCAGTTAAACTGCGAATTTAATACGTAATAAAAAAAAATAATAATAATAAAAAGAAAATGAATCTTTGTAGAAGGAAAAAAAAAGAAAGAATTAAAGTTTTTCGGAAATATTTTAATAGACATTTAATATTTAATAATAGAATAACTTTACGGAAATAAAGTTTTCTGAGCGGAATAATTTAAGAGATGCGATATTTTAGCATTTAAATAAAGAAGTTATAGCAATTTGACTACACGGGAATAATACTAATGAATTTTAATAATGGATTAAAATAAAGATGTTCTATTTAAAGAATAAATTTAAAAAGCTATCGCCATTTTTAGATTAACTACTTTCGAATAAATATTATTAAGTGGATTAGGATATATTGGCTTTACATATGGATAGTAAAAGACTATTTTACGAATAAGAATTATTTTAATAAGCTGGGGTTACATACGGAACACTATTAAACGGAAAAATTTTATAGAATAATGTAGCAGATTGCGGAAAAAATTAAATTTTGTAATATATATAATTCAACAAATTCGCGTACTTCTGAAATTAAGATTTTTACCAAACTTGGCTAACATGGAACTCGGTTGACATCTTTTGGATAAATTTAAATGAAACAATTTCCCGTCGGATGACTATTTTCGTTTGTTTCTTCAAATGTCTGAAGTGTTTTCTTTTCTTTCTGCAGACTGTAACTTTTTTGAATCTACGTCTACAAAATAAATCGTATTGTGTTGATATTTTTATTAAATCCAAAACAAACTCTCTTAAACAATATATATTTTTTAATACAATATTACTATACTTTTTCAGCGAAAATGATCATTTTATTAATACTACATATAAGGTTAAACATATTCACATACTTTTGAAACTAACACTTCGAGCTAACTTGGCTGACATCGTACTCAGTTGACATCTCTTCGATAAATATACTCTAAAAATTTCATTTTAAAAACTGAGCAAATAATACTCAAATCTAAGTATGTCGCATTGTCAAAATGGCTCTGAATAAAAATTACACAAGTTTGAAACATGTATATACTCATTTCTGAAAACATGCGCACACTCAAGAATAAAACATCATGTGCTCATTTTTGAGTATATCCATGTTTCAAAAATGAGTATGAACTAAACTGTATGTGCTCAGTTTTGAGGATGTCCATGTTTCAATATCCTGAGTATATTCTGATATTACATAATTGAAAGCATTGGATCGTCCTATTTGAAACAAAAAGTTTCATAACAAAATGAAAACATCGATTTACTCAGATTTGAAAGTGTCATTTTTCTCAGTGTATTGTGTTGATTATTCACACTATTTTCACTAATTCAAGGCCATTCTGTGTAGTAGACGGACCAGTGAAGAATAATTTTAATACACGCTTTATTCAAAAATATCTGATTTCAAAGAAATGTTATATTTAATTTCACAACAATATCAAAATTGCGTCACTTATGGCTGACTCTGGGTACAGATCCTTTTTGCTACTAAGTCATTGCCGAATAGAGCGCAAATGATATAAAATATTGCCAAAACACACGGCATAAATACTACCAAGCATAATTTAATCACATAAAATTTTGGTTAAATCCTAGTTCAAGCAAGATAGTTGGCGGCGTCGAATTTGGCGAAGCGATAAATGAGTTTTTCTTGGTACCTTTTTGTTTCTTATGTTCCTTCCACGCCTTCTGTGGTTGATTGGTTGGTTTATTGTTGTTTGTTCTGTAAATTGTATTGTGTTTTAAGATCAGAGAAAAAATAGAAGAAGGTCTTGATTGGTTTATTGTGTGTCGGATTTGTTGAATTACGTTTCTGGAATGTTTTTTGTGAATTTTAATGATTTGACGTTTTGTCGTATGTCTTAAAAGGATAATTCCTGTGAAATATTAAAATAAATAAATAAATAAATAAAGATGAGAAATAAAGGTGTTATATATGTATATATTATTACAGGGACAACACTATTTTTCTATAGACGTTTTGGCAACAAGATCGTTTATTTCAATATTCGATAGTGCCGCCATGTTTGCTTGTAAACGTTTATTAATGCTGATTAAATTGTAACGAGATTAAAAGATGAATACAAACCTAAATAACAAAAGGTAAGTGAATTTTTGTTGATTTTATTTGATAAGATGCATTTCATGCATTCTAGAGGCTACTGTAACGAGTTTCATGCCTCCAGGGTTTTTTTTTCGGTAAATGTACTCGACGCGTACATATATATAAGTTAATACCGGCTGCTTGTATGAGTTTCGTGCACTCTAGAGATTACTTCGCGGCGAGTTACATGCATCCAGGGATTTTTTTGGTTAATGTACGCGATGCGTACATATATGTAAGTTACTAACCATGTGCTTTTTGGCAGAGATCTCACTACTTACACAATTCCTATGTGTTTCTTTCACGAAGTAAACATTGATTTTATTCAATTTTACAATCTTAAATTCAATTTTTCAATTTTACAAAGTTTAAGCAACGAGGAAACTACGGAGGAAAATATTGCAAAAGTTTGTAAAAATTGAAAAATCGTGAAGAAAAACTTGCTAAAACTTTGTACATAGTCGCAAAACGGAATAAAATCGATGTTTACTTTGTGAAAAAGCTTGTCGTAGAAAACACGCGTTCTGATTGGGCAGAATTCAGAGGTTGCCGATTTTTCGGTTGGCGCGCGTCAAAAAATATCGCCAAATTGTGCGTCTTGCTTGTTCTAGGATTTTGCGAAAACGTTTTCAGAAAAAGAAAAAAATGAAATACAGATTGTATAGAAATGAATATCCTAACTTTATAGGACTATTAAAAGAAAACAAACAAATTTACAACCTTGTTGTTCATCGGAAATGAAAACATAACAGTTCAAAGTTTAAATTCAACACAGTTATAAGTGTTCAATGTGAGCCCCTCCAGAAACACGAACGAAATGGTACGATAATTCATCCCACACTTTTTAACACTTTCCAACCTAGTTGAAAAGTCTTTATGACTTCGGTTTGTCTGCCGTATGGCCGTCTGTCCGTGTTCTAACTCCCGTAAATATGCTCCTATTGCTCTGCAATTTTTATATGTTATTGTCGTTATCTATAGTATATTTCAACGGAAGTGTTTAGCACTTTTAGTTTTTTTACAGAGACACCCAAAAGAATTCTGTTACATTATGTCTATGGAGAAAAATCGTCTGCGGTTTATTTAAATAATGTTTCACTATTTTAAATGCATTGAAATTTATATATATCACTAAGGTGCATTACAAGAGGCTTACTACAGAATAGTGTGTGTATAGCAGTCATCGTTCATTTACAGAGACACACAAAAGAATTCTCTACTGTTTGTTAACAATAATTCCTGGACGTGCGTTTTAAGTTACTGAATGCGATTTTAAATTTAACGCACTTTTTGTCTATTACGTCGTGTGTATAAATTCTGTAGATAATGTACAAGGAAACACAAAAGTTCACGAACACATTTCCGTTTATTGACAGAATCTCCAGAAGGATAATTTTAAACTGTGCTAAGCGTTTTCTAACTGAACTAAAATTTAGCATCCTATGTAGTATGTATACAAATCTATGGATCATGTACAGCGCTGAATAAAAGTATTCGGATATTTTTCAGAATATTGTATACGTTGAAAATTTCTGAATTAAAAAATATATATATGGTATGCGTTTTCCAAATTCTTTATTTAGATGTTATCTTTCAGCTTATTAAACGGTATGATTTGTAAAATTATTTTGGAAGCGTTGGAAAGTGTTACATAATCTATGCTTGACGCATGATTTTTCGGTCTTGTTTCAGTCTGTTCTGTGTGTCTCTTTCAATAGCTGCAAATATGTGTATCTTAAGTTGTTCAACGTCAATTGGTATAGGTGGAACAAAGGCTGACATTTGATGAGGCCCCACAAAACAATCACATGGAGTGATGCCATGGCTACGAAAAGTCCACTGATGAAGAGTAAGTTCGCGTCATCTATCGCCCTCTTCGTAAACTTTCAACTGTTATTTTTTATTTCCGAAGAACAACAATGTTGTACTTACTTTTGTTTTCTTTTAATATCCTTGTAAATTTGGATATTCATTTTTACTAGCTGTTTAACCCGTTCTACGCACAGGAGTTCATGAATTTAATTCTAAAACTAAAATAAAAAATAAAAATGACAACAAACAACTTCAAAATATCTAAATAAGAAATATAAGAATTCCCCTTTAAAGTTTTGAGTTGTTCAACTATTCGATTTAGAAAAATATTTTTCTACTACTGTGCATTTTTTAATGAAATAAAAGTTATCATGTAGCAGCAGACGATAAAATTATATATTTGGAATAAGGGGATAAACATAATAACAAGTTTTGTTAATATTTGTGATAAAATGTTTTTCTTTATTCTTAAAAAAAAAGTAAATAATTAAGCGCAATTAAATAACCTCTAATTATTTGCATGCGAGTTAAAAGAATTATCTTAATACCCGCTACAGCTTCTTAGTATTGCAGCGTAGCGTACGTAATATGCATATATCCCATTGCAGTAAACATTTAGAACTGGTTAGAGCTCGCGCGATTACGGGTTGAACATAAAAAAATCAAAAGTTCGTCAAAAGCATTAAAAAAAATATATTTAAAATTTTCGATTTTTGTGCCTGAATCGTTCATGGGGCCCCTATCAGTAATTCGTGTGTCAAATTTCGTAGCTCTGCGCTCTGTTCTTTCCAAGTTTTTTAGGTTACATAGATACGCGCACGGATCACAAATGCTCAACAACAAATCACTAACTTTGACTATTGGTATGCATCAACTGAGTACAGGCTCTGTACTTTTATTAGGAACATAAATTACGTGCGTATTACGAAATACGTGCGTAAAACGGGTTATACAGCTAGCTGTTTAACCCGTTCTACGCACGGGAGTTCATGGATTCAATTCTAAAACCAAAATTAAAAGTAAAAATCAGTACAACCAAACTTAAGTTTATGAATATAAAAATTTGTTATGAAACATAAATTGAACATAATTTGTTGTTTGAACATAAATTTATTTTTTACGAAAATTGTAATTCTAAAATAGCGGTATTATCTATATAAAACAGCATTTAAGCGTCACGGGTGAAGCTACAAATGTTAAATTTGTTAAATGAAATTAGTTCTGTTGAAATGAAGAGAAGTAGATTTGGATTTATTAATAAGGATGGTCAATTAATGAAAAAGCCGCCGCCAGGTAGCGCGCGATCAAGTTAAATAAATGTGATATTTAATAAAAAAGTCGTTTACCCCCACCCCTCCCCATCCCCGAAAATTTAACCAATAATCTGTTAAATAAAGTTTTCTGTATTAATAATATCTATCATACTAATATATGTCATATAAAAAACCCTTAAAACCAGCTAATTATCCTTCATTAAGTCGATAAAATCCACTAAATTTAAGTTTTTAGCAATTGGAAAGGAGGTTAATAATTCTGTTGATTGTCTACATGCCATATAATCTCTGATCCATCGATTTTAAACACTCGACTCGCAATTGCAATGATCCCTACCTTGATTTATTTAATGACTTCTAAGGAGATTTTATTCAACCAACCAACCGAAGATAAAAAAGCGTATTTTTGATGATCTCTCTTTGCGGATGGATTTTAATTAATATTTAATCTATCAAAAATCTATTAAAATTTTTCGAATTTTTTGCCCTAATCGTTCATGGAGCCCCTACCAGCAACTCGTGTTCCAAATTTCGTAGCCCTTCGCCCTGTGTTTTCCTAGTTTTTGAGGTTACATAGATACGCACAAGGATTTTAATAGTATAGATACACCCTGTATATTAAATACTTATGAGTTTAATTTATCCCTCTCCCCGTGTTATAGTTTATATTATATCGTCGTATTATAATTTTAAAAAATAATTCTATATTTAGAACTTCACATGCGTCTCCTGAAAAATCGTAATTTTTGAGTTATGACGTTGTTGCAGCAAATGAGCGATATGTCATTCACTAAAAATATTTAATAATTGATTATATTTAAATTATACAACAGATGATTGCGTTAGGACAATTCCTGTGAGATGGATAATGTTTCCAAAAATAAACAAATATTTGCATAATGTGGCCGTCATCAAGAGGAAAATATTATTATAATTGAGTAATGTTGTGATTCTAATTAATAAGAAATAAACACATCATATCATATTTAATGACTGCTACAGTATAATTTAATATTTAATTAATTACAATTTCCTCCCGGAGAAGTTTACTTCGAAAGGTGTTACATTGTAACATAAGTTGTTACAAGTTTTCCGCAAAATATGCGGAATTATAAAAATTATTTCAATACATAAAATCATATTTTTTAGAGAGATAAATGAATATTTATTAAGATATCATTAATTATTGTATGAGTAAATTCCCTCAAACAACGATGAAGATAAATAATTGTTGTGGTAATTGATTTGACATTGATACAAATTTCAATAATTCTTAAACATATGCTATTTAAAGAAAGAATCTGAGGTTATCTGAATAACTTTCTGAAAAATATTTATGTAATTACTGATTTTTTAACTGATTTTATAGAGCATGTTTATTGTACTTGAATGTTGATTATTTCCATCGACGTAATATCTAATCTATCGCAAATGATATATTTTCATTAATGTTAGACATTATTTATGGATATTAATTTTTATGGATTGTTTCTTTCTTCGTTTTACTTGAAAGATTTAAAAAAAAATTGAAATATATTTAAAATAATAGTGTATTGATAATGGTACACTAATGAAAAACCGGACTTTTGCTACTGTTTTCTGTAACTTTTCTCACCGATATGTAGCACTGAATTCATTTAAAGACGTGGGATGTGGCAATTTATGCACTATAAGATACGAAGTCGTTTTTCAACAATTTTAAAATTCTGCAAATATGATTTAAAACCAATGGCTGTCGTGAACTTGAACGTTTTACTAAATGCTTTCTAAGCCGCAATCAACGACACATATATTGTATGACCTTCTTGGGAAAAATGAACAGTGCGTCGTGAAATTCTTATACGATCCTTGGAAAGAAGCCACATATCAAGATTTATTGGTCCTTTTGACAGCATTAACTATGCAAAAAAAATCCGAGAGAGAACAGCAATATGTCTATCGTTTTGGTAATTAGAGTAGTATACTCAGCTGCCTCTCATAAACAAGCTATTTTGATATCTACAAATATTAATTGAAAAGTTCATTTATGTGGATCAAAAGAACTGCTATGCTAAGTTATCATCAAACCCCTTTTTAATGTTACAGGTTAAACTACCGATCTGCAAATGCTAATCAACTATTTTGAAACCTGAATGACTAGATTACGACCATGAAGTCTTTAAAAAACTTATTTGCCATATATGTTTACTATTATTAATACATATTGTGAAAAATATAATAATGACAAATATTAAAGATGCTGAAATGCATTTATAAAATGGGCTAACATGAATTAATATATATATATGTGTGTGTGTGTGTGTGTGTAACCTGTTTAAAGTATCATTACAAAATCATGTTAATATTTCCTCTCTCGGTAAAAACTCTAACTTAGGCACTATCATGAAATTAAATTTAATTTCTTTAAATGAATAAAATGTTAAAATTATATATTTTTGTCAGTAGATACTTATTTATATTTTTTTAACAGTGTAATGTTGAAACGAAAATTTACTTTGTAGAAGAAAAAACTACTTTAAATAGTTTCTTTTGATTAATGAAGTTATTTAAAACAGGCAGACATTTTATTTTATTAATGAATATAATTCTACACTAGGGAAATAAAAAATAATATTTCCAGTGAATTATTTATGAAATGTGTTCAATACATTGATTACTCGTCTCTCACATTAGTTTCTGCCGAATATACTTTTAACTGGTTTTTCATAATACATTAATGTTCAAATTTTAGTGAATCGCATTAAAGAATATTTTCATCTTTAGAAATTTGTAACATTATATTAAAACTTAAAAAATATATAATTACATTTTTAAGATGAAATAAAAAGTCTAGAGGTATTTTATATTTATGTATCAAAGCATTCTTTTTCGTTAAATAAAATTATATTATCTGTATGTCTCTAAAAAATTAAGTTGCGATAGAAAAAATAAAATAAGTTACTTTCTTTTGCATTTGTATTTTCGAGAAAAAATAGGTATATAAATGAGAGCCTTCAAATGATGCTTTCTAAAAATTTATTTTTGTATCTTGAAAAAGCTTTTATGTCTTTCTAATGTTTATACTTATATAAAATAATAAGTAATGACAACATGTTTTTTTCCGTAAAGATTCATGTTTAAAATTTTCATTACATACATATATATATATATATATATATATATGTAATGATATAAAATGTTCGCCATTTTTCCTTAGTTAAATTATTCCAAATTCTTACAATTCTAATTTTTTCCCCCTGTTTTATTCCAATTTACTACTCTATATTCATTAAATCCATATTCTTAATTTAGCTCTATCGTTAACTCTGTTAAATTCCCTTTTATTTAATTCTAAATTGTCCAAATTTACTTAAATATAAAGCTTTTAGTTATTCTTAATTTCTATCATGATCCCCGATCATTTCTGGGTTTTAGAATGTTTTTTGAGAGTCATTTTCATTTTTATTCCGAATATTAATTTCCCGCTCTAAAGTCACTTTACTACAAAATTAATCCACTACCTCTCTGTCCGAACTCTTTTACTAATTATCTTTCATTGGTCGTGACGTAGCATGACGCGTCTTCTTTAATTCCTCATTGGTTCAGTGCGCGATCTACGTCATAATTTGTGTTATTGCGCTGGGTAGCAAAGAGCAGCTACCTGCGGCGCTCCCTCAGAATTAAGTCGTATTTTCACTTGTTAACAACTCCCTGGCTGCTCGTTTTGAGAATTATTGATATGTTCCGATACTTACCCTCTATACCTTGATGACGTAGTGATGCACGGCTATTATGGTTATGGTGGAAACTGCCCAAGAGAAATATTTAATAAAGGATTGAAATTGAAAGCCTTGTTCGTTTGAATTCATGGAGAAACGCCTCTGGGTTTTAAATTCTACTGCCGCTATGGCCGCGTCGAAAGTGCAACTAAAATGTTACGACTGCTTCTAAATATTTATATCATCAATAACAACCAACGTTCTTAACTTCGTTGTGCGACCATGTGTGCTCCTGCTTCTATAATCAACGTTATTGCAACTACAACATATGACGGTAAATCATCGTAATATAATATATATATATATATATATATATATATATATATATTATAGTTATCGAAAATATCATCCATAGACGGCAATGTATCCACTTTTTTATGAAGACTTTTTCATGAAAATGTATAAATTTGCAAATATTTCGTACTGTATTAAATAAAACTCAGCAGGAAAATGCATAACGCAATTATAAATTAACAACCTAAAGCAATTCTCGCTCATACACAGTAATACTTTCGAATTATTTTGTGTAACCCGTATATTATCTATAGAATTCATATACACCACGCAGTATACAAAAATTTAATCTTTAAAGATAAAAAACAATATCCCATCTGAAAAAGCGCTTCCAGCTTTTATCGCTCACGACAAGGGAAGACCGAGCTACGCTCGTTCAAAATTAGCTTTGAGTTACCATGACCAATGACCAAAATGACCCACTAATCAAATTTTCTCGAACATGTGACCACGCCCAATTGTCTTCGCGTGCCCGAAACCCGTAGGATATAAAATTGAGTCAAAATAGTCTGAGCCATTTTTTAGATAAAATTAGCTTGACCCACAGTGACCCAAAAAATGAACCACCAATCGGATTTTCTCGAGCATGCGACCTATCCCAATGATGTTTTCGTGCCCAAAACCCGTAGGATACTAAATTTAGTTCAAATCTTCTGAGCCGTTTTTAAGATAAAAATAGCTTGACCCATAAAGACCCATGTCAAAATGACCCACTAATCGAATTTTCTCGAACATGTGACCTAGCCCAACAGTCTCCTCGTTCCCGAAAACCATAGAATGCAAAATTTAGTCTAAATACTCTGAGCTGTTTTTTAGATAAAATTAGATTGACCCACAGTGACCCCAAAATGACCCACTATTCGAATTTTCTTGGCCATGTGACCTAGCGCAATGATTTCCTCATGCCCGAAACTCGTAGGATACAAATTTAATCAAAATAGTTAGAGCCGTTGTTTAGATAAAATTATCTTGACCCGCGTTGACCCAAAATGACCCACTGCACTCAGAAAAAAGTTTTGTTGAATCAACAAAAATTTGTTTGACCCAACAAAACTTTTCGTTTAAATATGGGTCAATGGAAATTTTGTTTGAATCAACATTTTTTTTTGCAATTCAAAAAAAAAAATTTGTATCGTCAGCAAAAAAATATTTTGTTAAGTCAAGTAAAATGGTTCAATTTTACTTGAATTAACAAAATTATTTTTGTTACATATAGATATATGCTATGTGTTATTTTAACAATATATTTTCTTTTTTCAACAAAAGATATTTTGTTTCTTTAAATAATAAAATATGTTATATTACGAACTTGTTTTGTTTATACTACAAAACCTTTTGTTAAATGAACCAATCTAAATATGCAATTTTAATTATTTTTTTAATCAGTGAATTACGCCTGTTAACCTTGAATAATAACAAGTTAATTTTTATCCTACTTTTTTTCACGCGAAAACCGAGAGAGTGAAAATTGCCCAATCCGGGAGTCCATACCGGGTCTTCAGAACAGCGTTCTGAGCGTTCTCTTTCACAGCGTTCTGAGGCTCTACCACTGAGCTACAATGACCGATAGCTGAGATAGGCATTTCTCACTCTTATGTATGTCGGAACGGCTGTAACTGCAGCACAAGGTAGAAATGTCATCAGGAGCACGCAAATTTCTGGGGCAAACATGAGACGACATGCGACATTACAAAGCCCAGCATACGACAACAAATAGTTAATTTTTAACTCATTTTCAGCAGTAAATTATGCTTGCAAAGAGCAGGATAAAAATTCACTGTTATATTTTGCCAGTGTACTTTCTTCCAGTACGAGAGTACTTATGTACCAGAGTAATTTCTCCTTGTAAAGATAGAAGAAAGTAATAAATGGGACAGGGGGATTTTTAAAACTACCTTTGTCCGTCCCAATGAAAAAACTGTTTTAATTATCCAAAAATTATGTTAATCCATTAATTATATATCTATATAAGTCAAATAAACTGAGTTACGTTCAAAGATTACACGCGAAATTTACTGCCGAAAATGAGATTAAGCTATTGCAGAAATCGCAAAAAATGCAACATAGCAGCGCCACCTGTTGCGCGATTTACAACAAAAACTAATCAGCAACAATTTATATCAGGAAATAATTGAATATAAAGTTTTATTAAGTTCCGTGCATTAGTTCTTGAGATAGAGCGCCCACAAAATTTTTGTCATATACAGACAGACAGAGTCATTGACAGTCATTTTATAAAAACAGTCAAATCGTGTTCAGGACCTTCTAAAATCCGTCCGAAACCGGAAGTCGAAAATTTTCATGATTCCAATACTTTCTTCGTGTAAAGGTAGAAGAAAGTAATAAATGGGACAGAGGGATTTTTTAAACTACCTTCGTCCGTCCCAAGGAAAAATAGTTTTAATTATCCAAAAATTATGTTAATCTTTTAATTATATAGCTGTATAAGTCAAATAAATCGAGTTACGTGAGAGAGTTATAGCTACTACACAACAATTTAAATTTTGCAAAAACAACAAATTTTTTCTGGAATTACAAAATTATTGTAAAATTAAAAAAACAGATTTTGTGAAATCAAGTAAAATTGATGACATTTTGTTAAAATTTTTGAAGAGTGCTAACATAATTTTTTTGTCCAAGCAACAAAACCAGTTTTTTTACCTCAACTAAAAATTTTGCTAAAACGACCAAAATGTACTCAACGAAACATGTTTTATTGTTTTAACCAATTCCTTTTTCTGGGTGTAATCGAATTTTATCGAACATGTGACCTAGCCCAATGATTTTCTGGCCCCCCAAACCGGTAGGATACAAAATTTCGTCAAAATCGTTAGACACGTTTTTAAGATAAAATTTGCATATATATATATATATATATATACCACATACATAACCACACACAAAATTTGCTCATATTAGAATATATGATAAGCATTACAGTAACCGAAATATTTTGTCTGTATCTGTAAATAAAAAATAACTGTTATGCAAGTCATATTCTACAGTAAGGATCTTTTAGTGCACACAAGTACATAAATTTCACATACACAAGTACATAAATTTCATTACGGTTGAAATGTGTAACATTATTAATATACCTAATAAACATTTTCCCCGTAGGCCATTGTGTAACCAAATTCTTTTGAGCGACCCTATAAATGAATCATAAATAAACTCTCTACAGCATATACTCTGCCGAAATCACACTTTAGTGTACTTCACGCATGCATTTAAAATTCATTATATATTGAATAGTGTAACAACATTAAAATACACCGCAGACAATTTCTCACCATTGACCATAATTTAAGGGGATTTTTTAATATCCCTCTAAGCAAACTGTAAATGTTCCATTTTCAAAAGCGAGCATTCGATATAAAACTTCAATGACGTATATAAATTACATGGAGATCCGAGTATATTTACGACTTTACGAGAGGTAAAGCACGAAAAGACAGATGGCAGACAAATGGCAGGCAAACATACCAAAGACACATTTCCCTTTTTAGTACTAAAAATTGAAATACAAAAAAATTAGCTAGTGCGGGTTTTTCTAAAATTAAATATATAGATTTATCTCTAGTCAATTGTCAATAAAATATCTTAATGTTTATTTATTTAAGTGATCAGTCTACTCCAGGCACGTACTCGATCACAGTATATGAAAAAATTCTAGAAAGTTGGAGTGATCAGGATAAATACAAGATAATCTTTTCTTTCATAAAAAAATTCAAATGAGATTAATTTTTGCTGTTATTTTTTTTCTGTGATATTCAGAATTACCATTACAAAAATAATATGTAATGATAATAACAATGATGATGATGATAATAATAAAAAATCTAACCGGCGTGTACTGGTAGGAAAAGGTAACTTCCTTATTTTTTTATTTTAACATTTAACTAATTTTATTCGAAAACAAGAAACTAAAATGCGAAAAAACCGATTAGAGAAAAATAGTCAATATCTAATTTGAATGAGAATTTAACCAAATTGGTCAACTATGTTGGCTTCAAGTATGACAACTTATTTTTGCTCGCCAAATTTGGCGATAATACGCCAAACTTGGTGAGGATTTGACGCTAACGTATATGAATATATAGTTTTATGCATATTATTGGGAAAATGATTACCGCAATGAAAGATAATTTGAGAGACATTACGTTCACTAAAACTCATAAACTAATCACTGTTTTTTTAATATGTTGTCTTCTTTTAAAATGTCAGCCAACCCTAAAGTTACAAACTGCTATATCTCAGCCATTTTTTAAGATAGAGGCAAAACAAAAAATACGCCGGAATCCTCTTATTCCTAATCTTATCACCCCTTACACTTAACAAAAAATAAATTTGGATTTCGACTTATTTTTATAATATTTTGAGTTTACAATTTTTAAGTAGCCGCCATTTTGAAACAAGATGGCGGAACAAGCTGACCAACAAATTTTGGTCGAGATCTTGTTAAGCGTGATACATCCAAATCAGTTTATGAATACGCGTGCTAAATCATGAAAAAAACACATATATATGTGGATATATGTAGATCAAAATTTGAAAAAAGAGCGGTTTTGGGGTCTGGAGGTCATAATGGGGGAAATATAGCCGAAATTTTCCGGAATGGCTTTCATCCGAACCGCTGCAATATATTTATAGCTTTATACTTTTTGTAATGAAAGCTACCTAAAACAACAATAAGAAAAAGAACGACAACAACGATAATGATAATAATACTAATATAAACGATAATAATACTAATATAAATGATAATAATATTAATAATACTGACATATTGTTTAAAATGGTTATTATTATAAATGGATTGTTTGCTATTGCCCTAAGCAATAGTATTTTAAAAATATGCTAAAGTTACTTGCAGAGAAGACTTATTTCTAGTTCTCAAGAGGAATGAAAGGTATAAATATTGATATAATTCTTCCCACTAATATAATTAAACAAGCAATCCTGTCACATACATCTACCTCTTAACAGTGTCGAAGTGTAACTTTTCTCCCATTTTATCACTTTAGAAATTTAATTTAATTTCTACGCTTCACTAAAATAATCCTGTTCTTTTTTATGACTCAAACAGCATTCTCAACGTTATAAGTAAATCTTGGACAAAAAATACAACCCATAATATTCTGAGTTTAATATATACGTATATTTGTTTTGAGACAGTAACAGATGTTTCATTTTCAATGTAGAAAAAACTCCATCGCCTTTTTTTTTCACCTTAAATATTTCTATAATAAAAGCGTGGAATACATCAAATATTTCTTTTATATATATAAATACAGAAAAATATTTTCAATCACAAAGTATTCATCTTTCTCGTAAATTCAATTACAAATCTGCAAGAAATGAAACATCTTGTTTTTACAAAAGGAATTGAAAATCAGAAATTGCATTTGATTGCAGAAAAGAAATTATTAACTGAAAACGGAAGGAACGTTATGATAGGCATGCAATAGAAATTAGTTCATCTATTTACAAATGATAGTTCAGGATTTTATTTAAATTGTTATTCAGTAAAACGTATATGTTTCAAAATAATATTAAAATTTTTAATCAAAAGAGACATTTGAAGCACCTGTGTGAAAATTACGTGAAAATAGTCAAAAGGTTTTGTAAATCTATGGAAGATTAAATAATTTTAATAATAGTTTATGTTTCTTTTTCATTCAATTTAAATTTTGTATGCAAAAAAGGAAATGTTATGCTAGTTGTGTGGTAATTAAAAAATTTTCCCTATAAAAATTCAATGAAATATTTATCGTTACATCTATAAATGAAAGCATTCGTAGTCATGTTTTTTCAGTATTTAGCTAGACTTCTTCAATTTTAGAAAATATTGTTCCAATTCTAGTCCGCAGTTATCAATGAAGGCAAACATGCTAAATAATTAATTGAAAGGATATTAGGCATTCAAACCTGTAAATTTACTAAGCAGTTACTTAAATACTGTAAGGCCACTTTTCAACAAATTTATTTAATAATTGAAATTCACATTATATGAGTGATCTGTAGTTTACATTTCGCCTCATTCCGAACTCTAAAACGTATCCAATTGCCATCAAAATTATAAAACATGTACTTGGTTAAACCTGTATATTTTAATATCATACTTTAGAAATTTGGTTTATCACCATGTTGAGAAAGTAAAATGCATCAAACTCGTGTAAATTTTCCAAATATCATAAATTATATGACATCCTAATAAAATAAAGCATTGTTTATACAGGATATCCTCGCGTCAGACAAAAAGTAAAAAAATTCCTTTCACAAGTATGTAATTAGAAATTTTTGAACCACTCACTAAAAAATAACTTTTATATATTAGATAAAAGAAGCAATTATTTTTAAAAATAAACTAAAATGTGTGTGGATATACTTTAAAACATATGCTAAATGCATACCACGTGCGTAGATAAATGAAATGCGTAGAAAGTTGTTTTTAGATAGCCTCCATTTTAAAATATAATAATAGTTACAGTCGTCTGAAGGAAAATGATTCCGGAAAGTTTCAGTATATTTTCACCGCTCATGAATCCCAGATCCCAAAATTACCCTCCGTATATATATATATATATATATATATATATATATATAGAGAGAGAGAGAGAGAGAGAGAGAGAGAGCGAGAGAGAGAGAGAGAGTTATTGTATTATATATATATATATATATAATACAATAACTCTCGTATTTATGAACCGACTTGGATATTTGACTACAAGGAGCACAGACTTACCAAAGTCTCGAATGAGTTCGTTAGCCAGCTTCATCCACCATCATGTTTCAAAATGGTAACCACTTAAGGATTTCAATTTTGTAATAATTCATAAAAAAATTATATTTACAAAAAGTGTTTTTCCTTAAATGTTTGGCTTTCATACATGGATACCAGAGCATTTTTGTTTCGAATCTATCCTAATAAACGACAGAGATATAGTAGTTTGAATTTATAGGGTGGCTGACATTTAGAAACAAGAATACAGTTTAAAAATAAGGTATTCCTCCATAAACGGGTTTAATTTATGAGTTTTATCGGAAGTAGTTTGTCGCACATTTTAATTCAATGTTATAAACATTGTTTCTATTCCCATACGCTTAAAACTACACAGTCATATCCGCCAGCGTCAAATTATCGCCAAACTGGACGATACTTGATAAAATATCGCCAGATTTGTGAACAAACATTAGTCGCCATAAATGAAGTATTTTTTTAATCAAATTTAATAGTGACGAAAACTGGGAAACTTCTATAGTTCGGTTCCACGCATATCAGTTCACGTGTTTGAGAAAAACTAGCTTTAATCTTAAAAGCAAGATATTGGGTAACTATTGGGTAACTTCCTCTCGACATAGGACATTTTATACCTAAAGGTAATAGTAAATTTGTAATATTCAACTATATAAACATATGTACTTAATATTCCATCTAAGCAAAATGTGAAATAGGAGGAATGACAGAAATGTAACCTAAATAAATCAAAAAATACATTATTCTTTAAGTTAACGAAACAGATTTATATAAATATTAAAAAGCAATTTTCAAAATCATGTGATCTGTTTCACATGTTCCTTTTGTTTTTCAGATAAAATGTTTAAATTGCATAAACAATTCTCAATGAAATGAGTTCAATGAAGTAAATAGAATACAAGTGAATTATCCCTATAATATAAATTCGCTTTTCATTCAAAAATTCAAAAATAATGTTTCTATTTTATTCAAACTTAAATATATATATATATATATATATATATATATTTGTCGAATAAGATAGATGAGGATTTTAATGTCTCCAGATATATATATATATATATATTCCACTAAATATAATATATTCAGACATATTTTATTTCTCCGGATCTTTTTTTACGCATCAAATAACACTTATATAATAACGTATTATTTTCATAGTTTATTGAATAAAAATATATAGCATGGTCTGTCTCATCTTTTTATACCAAAAATAAATATACATTAGGGTGGAGTGAAAAAATGAAAGTTGGAATTTTGATTTTGGATAGCAGCCAAAAGTTGCCTTTTAGTACCTATAATATACATACAAAATTTTATGAATTTTGAAAAACTCCTTCAGGGCTCTACCACGACCTTTATATTTTCATTGTTTCACGCAATAGGTTTTTCTCATAAATTGTACATTTACAGTGTTCGTTGGTAATCTCGTTTGACATTTTTATATTTAAAATGGTTAGTGTAACTTCATTTATCATCTCTAAGCCTTAAATCTTTATTTAAAAAATTTTTAAATGTTTTATTGAGCTTTACAAATTATTTTTTTCATTTTTAGCGTAAAAATGAGGGCGAGTGGAGGCAAACCAAATTTACCATTACTAAAAGTGGAGTGGAATCTCTCTTATTTGGTGTGCCTTCAAAACTAAATGAAGTTGTTTTGCGAACAATAGCAGACGTTATAAAATGTTACTTATACATAAGACAAGAATTAAAACAAAGTTGAAATGGTAAAGATCCCCCAAAGTCATAAGTAATTCAAATCCTAAGAGAGAAGATCGGAGAAATTTGGAAGAAGCATCAATTCTTATAGTTTCCCAGAGGGGTATTGACCAAATGACAGACAACGATTTTTCTAAATACCAGAGTCATATTCAATTCGCCAAATAAAAAAAAAATGATAATTACATGAAAAACATTCAGTTTTTCAAATCTGAAGCTTTAAATAAACTTCTAGACAGTTCGGAGCGCAAATACAAGCCAATTCCTAAATGTACTTGTGAAAAATCAAGGAAGGTGCCTCCAAAAGAACAGGAATTTCTTCTTGACCAAAGGTCAGCAAGAAAGAGGGTTATTGGTATGCTCGATAAAGCCTAGACAAGTAAATTGAGACAAAGAGAAGACAGGAAAACAAGGAAGTCGATGTGGGCTGAAAAGCCAAGTTTAAATTCTGCAGTTAATCAGGGCAGTACAGTTGTTATGTATTTTGACAGTGGTGATGAAGAAAGAAGTAGTAGCTCTTCATCAGGGTGTGAAGATTTAATATCCGTATCACAAGCATCTACTGCTAAAGAAGAGTCACAAAGACAAATGAGAACACATCTCCTACGGTTTCAAGGATCTCAGATCAGTATGGGGTTTCTGATAGATGCGTGGCAGCAATAGCTTCAGCAACTCTACAAGATATTGGCATTATAATAGAAAACTATTCATCACATATAATTCACAGAAGCAAAGTACGCAGAGAACGAAAGAAAACTAGAGAATGTGCAAAAAAAAAAAAAAAAAAAAAAAAAAAAAAAAAAGATGATCTGAAAGCTTTAAAAGCGGGAATCGAAAGTATATATTTTGATGGAAGAAAATATAAAATATTATATCAAGAGAAAATGGGAGATAAATTACATCGAATAACTATAAGTGAAGAACATGTATGTCTGGTTGAAGAGCATAATTCATTGTATCACGGACATATTACACCGTCTTCTGGATCTGGAAAGCATATTGCAGAAAGCACTTTAAAATACTGCACTGAAAACAATTTAAACCTTTACAAACTATGGCTGTAGGTTGTGACGGAACAGCTGTAAACACAGTAAGAAATAATAGTGCTATTAGATATTTTGAAACAAAGATTGGCAAAAGATTGAATATTTGATTTTGAAAGATTCGTGAAATTAGTTACACATGCAACATTAGAAGTTGTAGAAGTAGAAGCAAGGGACGGATATATACGAGCAAAAATCAAATCGCGAAACATAATGCTTAGTTTTGATACTAAAGGCCAATATAAATTAGAGTGAATACTCAGATAGTTTTAGAGTCCATCGTATATATCCATTTTATTGTATTCCTATATATTTAGAAAATTGTCTTTCCTATACATTCAGAGAACTATCTTTCATGTATATTCAAAACATAAAAATGAACTGTATAAATAGTTATTTTACTTTTTCTTTATCTTTTTCTTTAAAATTTACATTTTAGTATGACCTTTACCTTCAAGGTCTCAAAACATGACAACACTTAGATTGATCAAATGTAATACTTTAATCAGTCATATTTTATGGGTTATTTTACTAAAATCAGAGATATTCTGCAAAAAAAAAAAAAAAAAAATAATTTACACTACATAGTGCATATCTTGGATTTTCACATATAAAGGGCATAATTTTTAAGAGTTGGTAGAGCCCCAAAGATGAATTCCAAATTAAATGAAAATTTAACCTAATATTCAGTGTGCCAATGGACAAATTTTGAGACCTATCCGAAGAAAAAATTCCAAAAAGAAAATTTCATGATTATTTACACTTTTTTAGATTTTCACGTATAAAAGGCATAATCTTTAAGAGCTGGTAGAGCCCTAAAGATGAATTCCAAATAAAATGAAAATTTAACCTAATATTCAGTGTGCCAATGGACAAATTTTGAGACCTATCCAAAGAAAAAATTCCAAAAAGAAAATTTCATGATTATTTACACTTTTTGGTTTTTTACGTATAAAAGGCATAATCTTTAAGAGCTGGTAGAGCCCTAAAGATGAATTCCAAATGAAATGAAAATTTAACCTAATATTCAGTGTGCCAAAAGGCAAATTTTGAGACCTATCCAAAGAAAAAATTCCAAAAAAAAATTTTTAAGGCCATTTTCACTCCACCCTAATATACATCCTTTTCCTTAAGTCTTATATTTTAAAATATCGAATTTGCAACAACCTTTCATTTTTATATAATAAATTTCTGAAACAATTTTCATTTACACTATTCAATTTATTTTTAAAAATATTTTCATTTTTCATTTTAAATAAGTAATTATGTCAAATGTTTATTTCTTTGTTTTAAGTAAATTTTATTCTTATTTAAAAGCTCTAAATTTTATTAACTTTGCTTATAGGTTTGTTCTTATGGTCATTCGAATGTGTTGCCAAATCTTATTGTCCAGAATGTATATGAATTAATTATTTTTTTCATTTGTTTTTAGTTTGTTTAACTTATGAAGGGCTAAAAACTCAAAAATAATGGTAATTTCTAATTGTTTATAGTTTACTTTCAGCAATGCAAGAAATTTTATCAAAGTTAAGTGAAGACGAGGCTTTCAAATGCACAGTGGGTATTCATAAATATGGCGCGTGTATTAATGAATAAATTTATTAATACAAAATAATAATGAATAATTATTAAAAATCAATAACTTAAATCAATTATTATTTTTGTTACAAAAGATCTATACAACCTGTATTTTGTATAATGCTCTAACTATTTAATTTCTTTAATGGTATCTACTTATGCATACTTGTGAACAGTGGTATTTGTATATTTTCTTATGATCACCAGGGGACAGATTCCAGCTACGTTCGCCAACTCCTGTCCAGACACCGCAAACTATAAAACAAGATTTTTTTTTTTTTTTTTTAAATTTAAAAAGACAAACTGATTAGCCGATTACGGAAGATTCAAAGATATTATTAACACCAGTGCCAAGTTTCCATAATCGGGTTACACTTCATTTTCGTTTGACTGGAGAATTCCACCCCTCACCCCCCAAGTCTGTATACGTCACTGTTGGAACAGTTAGCGGCTTTTTTCGTGATTTTTTAACTAAGATAAATTACATATAAGAAAATCAACTTCTATAAAATGGTTAAGCAAAAATCTCGCTGCCGCCTGGATTATAA
Organism: Maratus michaelseni; assembly: GCA_963931845.1. Classification (NCBI taxonomy): domain Eukaryota; kingdom Metazoa; phylum Arthropoda; class Arachnida; order Araneae; family Salticidae; genus Maratus; species Maratus michaelseni. The sequence goes on from OZ007593.1 coordinate 85,155,817, forward strand.
CAACGTCTAGAAAAAAAAAATCTTTTAGATGATATAACCAAATCATTTTTAATATGACGCTGTAAATATATCTTTTTAAATATGACGTAACTTTGACCATTATATGCTTTTGGAACGTAAACATTTAAAGTTTTTTTTAAGTAATTTTAAGGTTTACTTTCTTTTTGTGGTATCCACGTGTAAATATATAATTCAATTCAAAGTGGTGTTTGTAAATATTATTATTTCTGTTTTTTTATAATCTGGAAACAGTAGATAAAATCGGTTATTACAAAATATGAATTAAATCTTCACTCAAATAATAATAAAAAAAACATTACTAAAAATTAAAAATTAAATAAATAAAACAAATTAGGCAAATTTAAAATAGGGATTGAACACACCACAATTTAGTCAGATATACGCATGTAAGCGACAGTTAAATTGCTACGCAATTTCATCCTAAAAATCTTATGTAATTGAACTATCTTGACCTCTTTCAATAATAAATAGAATTTATAATAATTTTTCGATTAAAAAATTTTCTTTTTTATTGTTTACATGCTTTAGTTTGTGTATGTCATACAGGATAATCAGAGAAAGAGAAAAGCTCAGAATAGTTACAATTACTGCAGTACCAGCGACAGCGTTAGTATTTTTTTTTTCTTAGAATAGAGGAAAGCATGCAATTTTAATGATGCATTTGTATTATGTATACTTAATTTTCATTTCATTTGATCTTGAAATACTTTAAGTGATGCATGAAACTCTAAAAAATCTTCAACAATATACATGAAATTAAGAAATTTTGCAAAAATCTCAGCTTTTTTGCAAATAAAATTAGGTTTTAAAAATACAGTCAAAATTTCACGTAGCACATTGGAAGCATATTAAAAAAAGTCTTATATTTGAAATTGTCACTTGAAAAATATTGAGTGTTTATTTTATTTTTATTTTTATTTTTATTTTTATTTTATTTTTTTATTTAATTATTTTATTTTATTTATTTATTTTATTTTTTATTTTTTATTTTATTTTTTATTTTTATTTTTTTTTTTTTGGGGGGGGGGGTATTTCGTAACTCTATTAAATTCAGCAGATTGAAACGTATGTGTTCCAAAGGAATATCGCATGATTAATATTTTTCAAATATTATATGTACTGCATTTCATATATCATATGAATGTCTAATCACATCAGTTGCTCTCGAATCTTTAGAAAAGGAAATAAACTAGAGTGAACAACAGGTAGAAAACCCGAAGGAAGAATATTTATATATGTATATCAGAAAAACGATAGAAACTTTGTTATACTGAGCTAAACATAATAAAAAATATATTCAGTGTTATTGCATAAAAGTGTTATTTAAACTCAACATAAGAATTAATCGCAATGGCTTCTTACATTGTCAGTGCAGTAGTGTTTATTTTGAGTATTATTTATTTTTAAATAAACTAATTTAAAGTTTTATTCTTATTTAGTTACTTTTTATTATATTCCATATTAAATACTTATATTCTTTTTTAGAAATGGAAAATTTTGTTTTTATATGATATATTGAAAATAATAATTTATGTTATCTGAATTGCCATCCCCTAAGCACGAAAAAAAAATTCAAAACATAATACATAAATTTCAAAGGAAACGTTTTATACGATTTTCATTCATTTAAAATATATATATATATATCCTGGCAGTAACAGGTGTTTATTTTCAATTGTACAAAATTAGTGCCTCATTTCCCATTTTATATAGTATTTTAATAAAACTGTAAAGAGTATAGATTTTTTATTGATATATAAACGTTTTAAAACTCACATTCAATACAATGGTTACAGAACACGGGAAAACCTTTTTCCAAATTCGAAGATATTGAAATTCTTATTGTTTATGTGCTTGTAAGAAATAGGATATCATTAACTGTAAAATTAAACTTTATGTTTATCAGAAAGCAATAGAAATATTTCAACAATAACAAATTTTAAATAAGTTAATTTAGATTTTCTTTCTTATCTCACTATCTATTCTTAGGTTCGATATTAAATATTTCTTCCACAAAAACTGAAATAACTTCTGGGATTTATCTAAAATGTTCATTTCTATTTTCTGAATTACCAAAAAGACTATTCACTACATAGAGAAAAAACATAGCAGAAAAACTTTTTCTAAGAAATTCAGTCAGTTGGATTTTTTTTTTTTTTTCATGCAGTAACAGATGTTTCATTTCCATTGTACAAAGTCCATTTCTCATTTTTTTTTTTACTTCATGTACTAAGAAATCTGTGAAGAGTGTGGAATTTTTCGTTTATACATAAAACTACGGAACTTATTTTCAGTAATAAAGAAAATACGAAACACTTGAAAATTTCTTTGTAATTTCAACGATGTTTAAATTCTTGTTTTGGATTCGGTTGAAGAAAGCGGAATTCTATGAACTGTAAAATTAAACACGTGTTTTTATAGTCTAGCAAAAGAAACATTAAATAGTTTTTTTTATACGAATGAACTTTTAGATGTTTGCTCAAAATGTTACTAAATAAAAAATACATGCAAAACAAAATTTTAGAAAAAAAATCTAAAGTTTCTTTAAATTCTATAAAGTTATAGAATGACAATATCATGTTTAAATGTAATAATATTCTCTAATAGAAAACGATATACTGGGAATAAATACTACGTAATGTTAGATCTAATCTAAAATCTATCCATCTCTAAAACAGGAAATTTCCCATATTCTATTTCGTATTTCAGTTCATTAAAATTTGAAAAAAAAAACTTCTAAAATAAAAAAAAGACAAATTTGCCTTTCAAATAGCAATTTCCACAGTTACAAAACTCATGTACTTGTCAGTTTTCGAAAAGAGTTACACATACAGGGTGTCCATAATTAAACGACCCTACTTTAAAGTTGTCTACAGACGAAACTATTGGTCAGAAAGTTGTAAAATTTTGTGAAGGACATAATGAAGGAATGGGAATTTGTTTGAGCGAAAAAAAAATTAGTTCAAAATTTTGCCACCAGGGGACATTTTTTAAGAAATTACACATTTAGCATACATTTACGATATGTTACAAATTTTATTGCAACAAAACATGTTGAACAAAACTTTTTTCGCGACATGTTTTTAGCATTTCCCATAACACACTGCGGTCAACTGTAGGACATGCTATCTTAAGATTCAGATGGTAGTTGAAAATGATGGCAGTCATGTGGAACATGTTTTGTTGCATTGTTGCAATAAAATATGTAAACTATCGTAAATGCATGCTAAATGTGTAATTCATTAAAAAACGCCATCTGGCGGCGAAATTTTGAACTAATTTTTTTTTTTTTTTGCTTAAACAAATTCCCATTCCTTCATTATGTCCTTCACAAAGTTTCACAACTTTCTGACCAATAGTTTCGTCTGTAGGTAACTTTAAAGTAGGGTCGTTTAATTATGGACACCCTGTATAAAAAATCTCATTTTACTAGTTACGGTGATGTTAGCGTTCAAACTAAAGTAACTTTTATCTGGAGGAGTATCGTTTTTAAATTACATTTGTTTGCAGCTACAGAAATGTGTTTCTAAATAAAAAAAATAATGTACCGTAAACTTTAAATAATATTTTTCAAACTATATTTTAGAACTGTCATTTCTTGTATTATGACACTCCTCTCGGAAATATCGTTAACCATCTTTTATTCTTTTTTGAAGTGGATAATAGTAAAAGAGTTATAAAACATACATATCATATCTAATAAACCTTAATTTTATAAATGCTTCAACGTCTTTGTTCCTTTTTTAACACTTCCTAACATAGTTGAAAAGCGTGTAAGAATTCGATTTGTCTGTCTCTCTGTGTATCCGTTCTCTAACTCTTGTAAATATACTCGGATTGCTATGCAATTTATAAATGTTATTGATGTTTGCTACAAAATATACGTAAATTTACTAGGATTGTTATACAATTTTGATGTAGTGATTGATGTTTTTCATGGCATGTTCGTTATTGAAAATGAATTATGTAGCATTTATAGTTCTTTTTTAGGGCAACCCATAAGATTCCCATTGCATTATTGTACATGGGAAAATTCATTTTTGCTGCAATTTAAATATATCATAACACATCAAACATACTGAAATTGCCATAGATCAATTACGTGGATTACAACGTATTTTCTTAGGAGTATAGAATAAGGAACGTTTAGAATTTGTTTTACAGGGATGCACAAATAATTTCATTACATTATGATCTATGAAGAAAACTCACTTGCGATGAATTTTAACAATATTATGATACTTCAAACATATTGAAATTAAAAAAAAAGATCACTGAAATTCACAACAACATGTTTTCTATTGATTAAGGCGTGCACAGCGTTTATTATTCATTTACAGAGTCGCACAAAAAGATTCGATTACAGGACAAACTGTGATCGATTTCACTGTGTGCAAAAATAAAATATTTTAATAATATGCTGCTAGATTTGGAAGGTGTTTCATAATCGATTACTGATGCATGATTTGTTCTTCTTGTTTTATAAATAAGCAGTTTAGGTTAAAATACAGTTTAGTTAAACATATCGTTAAGTATATATTTTCTTAAATACGTTTAATATATATTTTCTTAGTTATAAGGATATAACAATTCTTTAGGATCTACGACTTTATCTCTACGACTTTATCTTATCTCTATGAAATTTTTACGAAAGGCAATATATATCTTTTAATAAACAATAAAAACTGTTTTACTATATTATTTCAAAAAACAAGTATTATATATAGAAAGGACGATCCTGGGAAGAAAAAGGATTTCCACAATAAGCGGAAGCTGAAAATTTAAAATATATAAACACACAATTAAAACACTTGTTATTCCATTTAAAACAACAAAGATCTTCAAAGTTGAATCTCATTTAAACTAAAGAAATTTTGGAATTCAAATCCAGAATAGTTGTGATATAACAATGCACCACTAAATCTCATTAAAAAACTAATATTTTAATTTCATTACTAGGTACTGTTATTTATTGCATTGAAGAGCATAAAATCAGATTTTCTGACTGCTCAAGCATATATATATATATATATATATATATATATATATATATATATAACATCAGACTTCTTGATTTCCATCTTTCGGTTCCTATCGGTGACATGCGGGTGACAGTGATATTTATACACTATTAGTTTTTGAGTTGTAATCATTTCTAAAAAGGTCTCAAACGCCGCACAGTGGAATATTTGAAGCAAAATCCTGGGCAAAATTAATGTTCATGTGTTTTAAAGTTAAAATCATTGTTGTTAACTTACTATTAGTAAATACACTTAATTAATGTTATATATGCATAAATGCATGTATTTATTTAAATAAATAAACATTTAATGCAATGTTTACTTAATTATTGTTGTTATCAGAGGATATTAGTTGTTGTTAGGTTTGTTTTATTTACGAGTAATGTTTAGTTCGATGTGGTTTATTTTACTACACAAAACAAATGTTTAATTATTTATTTTAAAAAATGCATATAATATATACATTACATTTATTTAGTGTTATATACATTACATTTATTTAGTGTTTACCAAAGTTGAGTCTTTATAGTATGGAGATGCTGGTTTTTTAGTGTTTTTAATAGGTTTGAAGTCTTCCCAAAAACATTGATATCTAAAAATGGCAGCAATATACGGAACATTTTTTTAAAGAATTTGTCTTCAAAACTATAACCAAAACGATTATAATTCAAAAAAGTTCCGACAAACTCCGACACGCTTTAAGAAGCTTTGAATATATTAGATAATATATTATGCAATATATTTCAATAAATTAGATCTAAAAGTCTTGAAAATAATCCATTTTCAAATTTTAATAATATTTTATTAAATAAAAAGAAAAATTATTTAAATGCACATGTCTATATATATACATTTAAATACAATAACAAAGCTGAATCATAACAAAAAGAACGTCTTGTCACAAAAAAAAAAAAAAAAAAAAAAAAAAAAAAAAAAAAAAAAAAAACTTTCACTTCTACTGGGGCAATGCTGTCGCCGGATATGAGTTATACTACTGAAATGGATATAGATTAACACATCTGTTGATTAGCTATTATAAAATATACTTTTTTAAATTGAATAAGTAAATAGAATAAAAAATAAATTTACAGAATAATAGAATAAAAAATAAAACAGAAAAATAAATTTGCTCCCTTTTTGTCCGGGATTTTGCATCAAATACTCCACTGTGCGTCGCAACCTTGAATTGGGAGTTTTTGGACATATGAATTTTTGCCGTAAGAGTTTCTGAAATTTAATCTGCTATACGTCTACTTCATGCACGTCATTAACACATTGGTTTACGCTGTTTTACACTGTTTGTGTACTGCATCAATGCATATCGATTTCATTATATTTGAAATAGTGCAACATCATTAAAACACACGGCAAAAGATTTCTCCCCATTGACCATAATTTAACAGGATTTTGTGTATAACTAAACGAACTAAAAGACTAAACACTCCGTTTTCAAAACCGAACATGTCATACTAAACTTCAATGACATATATCACTTACATGGCTATCCGAGTACAATTACGAGAGGTAAAGCACGAAAAGACAGATGCCATATAAACGGCAGGCAGCAGCTGCAGCTGCAGACAGACATACATAACTCATAAACACTTTTTTACAACTATGTTGGAAAGTATTAAAATTTTAAACATAAAAACATAACTAGTTCGGGCTCTACAAGTGAACAGCTTTGAGTTAAAATGAAATATATAGATTTCTCTCAATTATCAATAAAATCTCTTAATCTGTATTTAAGTGATTACTCAACTCGGGGCACCTACGCAATCACAGTGTATGAACAAATTCTATAAAGTTAGACTGATCAGGTTAAATGTTAGATTATCTACTCTTTCTTTAAAAAAATCAGATGGGATTGATTTTTGCTGCTTGATTATTTTGCGATATTTTTAATTAACATTTAAAAAATGGTATGTAATAATAATAACAATAATAATAATAATAATATAATAAATATAAACAATAATAAGAATTGCCACAGCAACGAAACAATAATAATAATAATATAATATATAAATAATATAAATAATAGTAACATATTAACGAAACTGATCATCATTGTCAATGAATTTTTTGCTCTTACCCTTAGAAATGTCATTTTAAAAATATGCTATAGTTACTTGAAGAGATAAGGCATATTTCTATATCTTAAGATATCTGAAAGTTATAAATATTAAGAAACATCTTAGCACTAATAACTATATATGCCTTCCTATCATATATAACTACTTCTTAAGAGAGGCAAAATAAAATATTTTCTCGCATTTTATAACACTAGAAATTTAATTTAATTTCTACGCTACAGTAAAAAAAGAAATAATCTTCTTTCTTTATGCTTGAAACAGCATTCTGAATGTTATAAGTAAATCTTTCAAAAAAAATAATCATGATATTCCGTGTTTAATACATATTTATTTTTTAGGCTGTAACAGATGTTTCATTTCCATTGTAGAAAAAACTCCGCCTCCCTTTATCTTCACTTTAAATATTTCTGTAATAAAAGTGCGGAATATATGAAATTCATTTTATATATGAAAATATAAAAAAAAAAAGTATTTTCAATGACAAAGTATTCATCTCTCTCGAAAATTCGATTACAAAAATCCAAGGTATGAAACATCTTGTTTTTACAAAGGAAACAAAATACCAGAAATTCCATTTGATTGTAGAAAAGAAAATGTTATTAACTGAAACGAAAGGAACGTTTTGATATGGATGCAGGTGAAATTAGCTGATTTATTTGCAAATGATAGTTCTGTGTTTTGTTTAAACAGTTATTAAGTAAAACGCATATGTTTAAAATTAACCCATTCGCTGCCAATCACGAGTATACTTGTGGTTTTTCAACCTAAAATTATGAATTCGTAACGGAAATTTCGAAAGAAATTTTTTTAATTTATGTATTCACGAAATGTCTGTAATTAAATAAAGTAAATATTGCTATTAGTATTATCTGGTATGAATACGAGCTTTCTAAATAAAATAAAATTCCGGTAATTTTAACCCGGCAGTGAACGTGTTAATGGTAAGGTTTTTACCAGAAAAGACATTTGAAGCACATATATGCATATAACATGAGAATAGTGAAAACGTGTTGTAAATCAGGAAAAGATAAAATAATGTTAATACTATTTACGTTTCTTTGTTTCAATTTAAATTTTATATGAAAAAAAGGAAGATGATTCCTTGGATGTTTTCTTGCGGTATTTGACAAGAGACCATTGGTTTGATCAGAATGTAAATTTTTTAATTATTTTTGATACATATATATATATATAATTATAAATTATTATAAACGTTTATATATATATAAGCATATATATATATATATATATATATATATATATATATATATATATATATATGCTTATCCATACACTTATTATTTTATGCATAATTAATCATTCACATGATTGTTTTTGCAAAATTTATTTTTAAATACGTTTTCCATTTTCTTGATAACATACTAAATCATAAAAAAAACTTTTTATGTAACTAAGCTATTCTGACCGATTTAAGCATCAAATAGAACTTAAAAACATTCTTCGATTTACAAAATCTAAGCTTTAGAGTATTTGTCATACATTTCTATATAAAGCCATCAGCTTTCTTTTTTCTATGTGTCACAGTTTTTGCAAGATAAGCCGAGAAAGTGAAAAGTCACAATAGTTTCAATTACAAAAACAGCAGTTGCAGCATTCGTATTTTTTTAAATAAAGTGTAATTTTAATGTTATACGTGTGTTGTATATACTTAATATTTTAATGAATTTGATATTTCAATATCATATTTGAAACATAATCCTCTAAACAATGTACATGAATATTCCTGAATATAAGAAATTTGGCAAAAAACGCAGATTATTTCCACAATACAGTTAGACTACTAAGAATTATCATCAATGATAAAATAAGTTTAAAAACACATTTTAAAGTTCGCATAGCACATTGAAAGCCCACTGAAAAATTCATCACATTTGAAAGTGGACTTTAAGAAAAGCATTATGTATCTATTTTTGTTTTAGATTTCAATAACTCTATTAACACCAACATATTTAAACGGTATTATCTGGAATATCGCATTAATAATGTTTTTCAAATGAAACATTTGTTGTATTTTATCTTTCATATGATTACCTAATCATGTCAGCTGCTCTCAATCATTTACAAAAGGATATGAACTAGAGAGATAACAAGTAGAAAACCTGAAAGGAGATCTTTATAAATATACGAGGTAGAGTCAAAAAGTTCTCGGAATAGGTGAATTACAAATTATTAAAAAATAGAACAATAATTTTACCTTATTGACCTTCAAAGTAATTTCCTCCTGCATCCACACACTTCTTCCAGCGTTCGTATAACTATTCAAAACACTCCTTGAATTCATTTTTTGAGGCGTCCTTCAGTAGCTTCGTCGCATTTTTGATCATCTCATCTGAATCCATAAAACGGTTCCCTTCAATTTCATTTTCAGCCATGAAAACAGGTAAACATCCTCTGGTGCTAGGTCAGGCGAATAAGGAGGGTGTTCCAGAGTGGTAACACGGTGTCTGGCAAGATACTTTTTCGCAATCAGAGCGCGATGTGGAGGAGCATTGTCGTGTAAAAAAACAATCATTTGTTGCCCAATTTTTCAGGTCGTTTTCGTCTGATTGCATCTCGTAGTCTTTAAGGATCTCTAGGTAAAGTTCTTTATTGACAGTTTGGCCTTCAGGAATTAATTCATAGTGAATGACGCCCTCGTAATCGAAAAACACCTCCAACATCACTTTCCCTCTGCTTTTGTCCAAGCGAAAATTTTATTTCTTTGGTGATGTTTTGGCTGACCTTTACGAAAACGCTTATGACATCGTTTCCGTATGCTTTCTTCAGCATCTCGAGCGTCCCAAAAGGCGATTTCTCGAACAAAACGCAGAATTTCATAGGTGCACGCTGCTCTAAAGACGACATTTCAAAATCCGAAGAATGAAAAATTCGCTTTGTTAGAAATTATCTGCAGCTAACGCCAACAGTATCGGAAATGAATTCCAGATGCCTGTGCGTTTTCCTTATCAATGCTGCTAACCTCCAAAAAAGATATTTCCCCTCCAATGAACTCCTGCGTGAATGTAGGCGACCATTCCGGGAATTTATTGGCTCTACCTCGTATATCATAAAAACTCAAAACCAGAGAAATTTTGTTATACTGAGCTAAATATTTAAAAATTTCATAGTCAATATATTTTGGTGTTGTTGAATTAAAGTGGTATTTAAATTCAAGATAAGAATGTGTTCAGCGTTTATTTACTTTTCACTAAATTATTTCATTTTTTTACACTTATTTTGTTACCAAGAATCAGATTCTAGATTAAATACTTTTACTATTTTTTTTCTAAATATAAAAAAAAAACATATTCCAATAAGATATGTCAAAAATAATTATTCCAATTTTCTGAATTGTCATCTCCTCACGCCATAAAGCGTAAGCTTCACAACATAATACATAATTTGAATGCAAACGATTTGTAATAATTTCAATCATTTACCAAAACATAAACAGAAAAAAAAAATATTTTTCCTTGCAGTAAGTAACACGTGTTTTTTTTCAGTTGTACAGAATTTGTCCTTGTTTTTTATTTCATACTAGCTAACCCGCCCGGCATTGCCCGGGCCCGAGATAATTACATTCTCAGAGAAAGGCGTTAACCCCCTCCTTCCCCATACCCGCAAATATAATGAATAATTTGTTCAAGAGAACCACCGTCACCTACATTAACGCAATCAATACAAAAATAATTACATTTTTCTGATAATTAGAACATAATGAAGACGCTACGCTAAAATAGCCGGCAGATGACACCCCTCCCCGACCTCAATTTCAAATCTATATCTTAATGAGTTACCTAAATTTTTGTTCATTAGTAAAAATTGGCAATTATTTCTTTTCCTTTTCGCGAACTAAATGGAGGGATCGGCCTGAGAAACAGATCTCTTTGTAGTTCAGTTTTTAATGAAAGCAGATCCCTGTCTGAAACTTTCTCGGATTGTTTTCACTGCCGCCAGCAGATTTTTGGTAGTTTTTTGCATAAATTAAAAATAATTACCGACCGAATTTTTCAAAAATCACGTAGTCAATGCAGAATATTATTTTACATATGCTCATAAATTTTCAAATTGATATCTCAATTAGTTTTCTTAAAATTCGCTAATTAGTAAAATAATTTTGAATTTGTTCATTTCTGCTTGCAAATTCAATGTGCCGGTTCGTTTCTTTCGCCATTTTTATTTAAAAGATGTCATTTTAGAAGCCATGGTTAATGAGAATCTAATTAAAATCGTGGGTAATTATCAAAATAATAAAATTCTGAGGCTCAGGTGCACATGGCCAGACCTTGGTCTATCCACATCTAAATTTCCAGACTTCTGGGTGGGCTACATTTTTCTAGCCATCACCAACAGACACACACGCGGACACACACGCGGACAAACACACAGAGCGAAACTTTCTTTTATTAATATAGATTGTATTTTAATAAAACTGTGAAGAGTATGGATTTTATCATTTATATATAAAAGTTATAAAACACATTTTCAATGAAATGATTAAAAAACACTTAAAAATCTTTTTCCAAATTCAACGATATTCCAATTTTTATTTTAAACTTCTATATTTATCATAGATCAATACAAATATTTCAGTAATAATAACTTTTAAACTAGTTAATTTATATTTGTTATTCCGCTATATATTACTTTGTTCAATAATTAATATTTCTTCTTTTTTTTAAGCCACAAAAACGGATTTATCCAGAATGGTCATTAAGAGTTTCTTTTTTACGCAAAAAACTATTCACTACATATTAACAAATCTTGAAACTAAACATTTCTGAGAAATTGAATCCTTTATATTAAAAAAATAATAATAAATAAAAATAAATAAATAAGTTTTTTTTTCTTGCAGTACCAGATGTTTCATTTCCATTGTGCATAGTCCGTCTCTCGTTTTTTGCACTTCATATAATCTTGTAAGAAATCTATGAATAGCGTAGAATTTTTCATTTATATATAAAACTACGGAATCCATCCCTCCTCCAAAAGAAAAGACAGAAAGAAAAATAAAAATATAAAACAATTGGAAATTTGTTCCGGTATTTCAACGATGTTGAAATGTTTGTTTTGAATTTAGTTGAAAAAAAGGGAACCTATGAAGTGAAAAATTAAGCATGTGCAACATACTAGCAACAGAAACATTATAGAGTTTTTCATATTAATGAACTTTTAGATTTTTTGTTTAACATGTTACAAACTGAAAACGTATATGCAAAACAACATTTAAAAAAATATTATAAAGTTACTTTAAACTGTATACAATTTTCGAATGACAATATCACGTTTAAATGTAATAATTTTCTCTTCTAGAATATTAGATACATAAATAAACTAAATAATATTAGATACATATAAATCCATCTCTTAAATAGGAAACTCCCCATATTTTTTATCGTATTTAAGTTCTTTAAATTTAGAAAATAATTAATTCTAAAAATATACACTTTTTCCTATCAAAAAACAATTACCACTGCTACAAAACTCGCATATTGGCCAGAGTTACACATGCCAATATTTTCATATTTATTGCATGGGTAATGTATTATCGTTCAAATTATAGTTATTTTTATCTGGAAGAGAGTCTTCATTAAATAAATTTTGTTTGCTGCTAAATAACTTTAACATAATTCTTTAAAACCTTGTCAAAATGTATTTTGTGAGCTAATTATATATATATATATATATATATATATATATATTGTTGTGAGCTCGGGGTTCGAAAGAACTGATGCCGTCGAGATTTGAGCTGGAGTCTGCTATATTCCTTCATGCATTTCTCGCCAAAGCGCAATTCTAAAGCACTGACGAGCGTTTCAAAATCCAGCGGTTCATTTGCAGGCAAAGTCTGTAGGACGTCGGCAGCATCAGCTCGTAGAGAAGCAGCTAACTGGCAAGCCTTTGTCTGGGAATCCCATCCATTGGCGTCCGCTACGATCCCAAATTGTGTCTTAAAAACTGGCCATGAGGATTTTCCGTCATAGGTCGAGAGTTTAATAGAAGCCCGAGGAAGCATAGCTTGATACTTCACATCTTCGGGATAGTTTTCGGCAGTTATCTTTTGTTTCTTCACATTTTCCAACTCCTTTTCTACACTCTCTATCCTTTCTTCTACGGTTTTGGAGATCTTTTGAACTTCTTCTACGGTTTTGGCTGTCATTTGAACATTTTCTTCTATTTCCTGAAATCTTCCTTCAAATTTGTTTTCCACGCTGTCGATTCTTTCATTTAAATATGTTATTTTATTATCTATTAATTCTTTCAACTCACCAAGGTTGGTTGACATATCCTTCTTCATTTCTTCCGACATCTCCTTCATTTCAGCCTGGTTTGCAGTCATTTTCTCATCCATCGCTGACATTTCCTTCTTCATTTCAGCCTGATTCGCAGTCATTTTCTCATCCATCTCTCCTAATATCTCCAATAATTTTGTCCGTTGCGCCTCCATTGCTCTGGTAATCGGCATTCAACCCCACTCCTGACACCAAATTTTGTGAGCTCGGGGTTCGAAAGGACTGATGCCGTCGAGATTTGAGCTGGAGTCTGCTATATTCCTTCATGCATTTCTCGCCAAAGCGCAATTCTAAGGCACTGACGAGCGTTTCAAAATCCAGCGGTTCATTTGCAGGCAAAGTCTGTAGGACGTCGGCAGCATCAGCTCGTAGAGAAGCAGCTAACTGGCAAGCCTTTGTCTGGGAATCCCATCCATTGGCGTCCGCTACGATCCCAAATTGTGTCTTAAAAACTGGCCATGAGGATTTTCCGTCATAGGTCGAGAGTTTAATAGAAGCCCGAGGAAGCATAGCTTGATACTTCACATCTTCGGGATAGTTTTCGGCAGTTATCTTTTGTTTCTTCACATTTTCCAACTCCTTTTCTACACTCTCTATCCTTTCTTCTACGGTTTTGGAGATCTTTCGAACCCCGCGCTCACAACAATATATATATATATATATATATATATATATATATGAATATATACATAATGGCGTTTTAATTAAAATTAATTACATACATCTTTTTTTTTCCATTTTCAACAACTCCCCCTTCAGGGAAAACGTTTGTAATAAATATTGTCTCATTGTGAATTACAATAAAAATATAGCGCAGTGAAAACATTTTTGAAATCGATTCGATAATTTAAAAGAAATTAGGAATTTAAAGCACTTTTTACACATTTCCCCCTTTTAAAAAGGGGAGACCCTCCATGTGGTTCCAACTAAGCCCCTTGAGTAGGGAAGATGACCTGGAACCAGGAATTGCAAGCAGTGCGTCGGCATGGCTGTGGCATGAGTACGAGCGAATAATAACCTCCTCGCGGTACTCCGTGGACAAATAGGAAGCGGAAGAACTTTGAACACCCCTAAACCACTCAGTTCTCGACAGAGCTGGAGTAAGGTGTTTTTAGGTGGGAGAAGGCTCCTCGTAGGTCGATCCTTGTGCCCAGTTCTTGGTAGATGACTCAGGGTAATAGCTATCAAATGTGATAAGACCGTATCTACCAACTCGTCTGGGGCAAGACAGGTAGCGAAGATGTGCTATGAAAGCAAAGCTGTTTTGAGGATGCATTATGAGGCTACTTAGAGTGCGAGGCGGCTTGCAGCATCCCTCATTTCGTTCAAAAGTCAGTGGATCAAAGACAGTAGTCCCCGAGTCCAGTGTCTTTGGCCTGTCTACTCGGCGTCGATATGCGGACATCTCGGAGTTGATTTTCAACGTCGGAAGATCCTTAGAGAGCATCCGGTTCGCCACGATCATCGGGCAACTGGAGATCAGCTCAGCAGAATGGCCGGTTGATGCGCCCCCATGCTAGCGCACATCCTCTGTGTGACGCCTAAGGTAGGTTTTAGACCCATGGCATGGCACGACTAGTTCCCAGCTAATTTGCAGTCAAGGGGGATCTCAACGGCGCACAGTGGGATGTTTTGACGATCTAGGTGGACAAAATTATTGCGTTCGAGTTTAATTAGGTTGTGCTTATTTTTCGAATGTATCACTAATAAAATGCTCAAATGGTGATAAATATTAGGTTTATTTAATTATTTATATTATTATTATTATTATTTATATTATTATTATTATTATTTATATTATTATTATTATTATTTATATATTATTATTATTATTTATATTATTATTATTATTATTTATATTATTATTATTATTATTATTCATTAAAAGTGATTTAAAATTGACTAGCAAGATTTGAACAAAACATACATACTTGCACTCTAAGTTAATGTTACTTAATGATTAAATAATAATTAAAATAATAATAATAAGGTTTCACTGATCTACCAGATTGGCTTTTATTTAAGACTTTTTCGTTTTCTATTGCTTGAATAACGTAATCCGGTAGGTGAAAGGTTCCTTGAAACCAGGGGGAATCGTATTGATAAAAACTTTGTCTATTTTTTCCGATTTAGACCTTTTTTGTTGAATTTCAAAACAAAATGCCCGGACACGTGATTTCAGGTTCTTAAAAATGTCTTCAGTTAACTGAGGATTCCCTAGTTTTTCCAACAAAAATATAAGGACAGCTTCGAATTGGCTTTTCTTTGGGTTGAAAACCCATAAATCAACAACAAATTGTCGAGAAATTTGTGTAGTCATCCTGAAAAAATAAAAGTTTAAAAATAAAAACATATTTAAAAAAATAAGCTTTTATGTTTTGTGTGACTCTGTAAAAAATATATATGCAACCCAAATTATTTTCATTTGAAAAAATGTTGTTGTGTAAATCAATAATCTGTATAACTTTTATTGAATTTGAAATAAAATTTTTGCTTATAGACGGTGATGCACCCGAATTATTTGTGTGGTCCTTAAGAGAAATATAGCTGTGAAATATAGCCTTATTTTCACTTTATAAGATGGTATTGTGAATCTCGCTAATCTAGAATTATTTTGTTGAAATTGAATTAAAATTTGTGATTATAAATAACAATCATTCCACAATCTTTGTGTGTCCCTGTAAAAAATGCATAATTTCTATGTTTCTCAAATTATAATATAATTAAATCCTAGTAATATTATAAATCTGATTGTGTGCAAATGTTAGGCTGAAGCCAGCGTCAAAATGAAGCATTTAATTAACCTGTATCTTTGCATATAAGTTGATTATAACCCTCAAATGAATATAGGCTGGTTTTTGTTTATTTTATTTCAATATTTTTCTTAAAAATTAAAAATTTAATTATTTTCATACAGAATAAATGGACATTTTTTCGTATATTTTAAAATGGTTGGTTGGTTTGGCCCAAAGGGCCCGGTTTTGTAGCTTTTTTTTAAAATGGTTAAATATATTTTACCTTTGCTATTACTTTATCGTTGCCAATGTAAAATAAAACCCCTGAGAAATAATTTTTAATCAACAATTTATTTTCAAGTGAAAATTTTCCACGTGAAAAATGAAAAGGAAATGAATTATTTAAGAATTAAATAGAATATGAAATGATGTCATATTAGACGATGTCATATTATGAAATAAATGATGTCATAATATGAAATGATGTCATATTAGAAATAAAACGTGCGTTTTCAAATATTTGATAATAATACAAAATGCATAAATACGAGTAAGTATGGAAAGCAAGCGAATATGATGTCATATATAGAAAAATAAAACAAATTTGTTTTGATATTGAAATAAAATTATCCAGGGTTATCAAATTATTTGTGATTAATTTCTCTTTTTTTTTTCTTTTTCTTTTTCACATGGAGGGAATTATTTTAAATGTACGTAATATATGTATTTTAAATGTATGTGTTGGAAATTAAAGTTCTGTGTTTTAAATGAAATGAGTGAAAGATTTATATTTTTAATGAATTCAATATGAAAGATGGGATAGGTTTTCGATTTATCGTCTGCACACGGCTAACATAAAGATACCATATTTTTAATTTAAATTTTAAAAAGTTAAAAAAAATATTGGATGCCAAATATCAATGATATGCATCGCAAAATTATCCGTATCGAAAATCAGAAAATCTTAATAAAAATAACTATATTTTTTAAAAGAATTTTTTTTTCTCATAAAATCTAAAGATTTAATATGATTGTGTCGAAGTAGCAGCATTTTTCCTTTATCATTTTCCCACAATCGAAACACATTTGTAAATCGTCGTTTCGAACCGGAATTTAATCTTACATTTCTTTTAGTTTTAAAATAGGAAAAACTTTGTTGTCTTTTTTAAATATAGCTTTTTTTAAAGTTGTTTCGTAATAGATTTTTGTAAAGTCTTGTAGGATAAGAAAAATTGCATAGGTTTTAAAGCAATGTTTAAGTAAAATTACAATATTTTTTAAACTTAAAAAACAACAATGTTATCGAAAAGAAAATCGATTTTACCAACAAATTCGTGTAATGCAAAAGCAAAGAAGAAATCAAAAAGTAACGAATATTTTCTTCCAGCCGAATTGTGTAAACTTGAACAAGCCGATCGTGCCAATTCATAACATTATAAACGTGAAAGCGCGTTCTATATAGTAGAATTTTTTTTTACATATAGGTAGAACATTTACGAGAATAGGAAGGTTAGGGGTCTGTAATTAGGTCCATAGTCAATTTGCTTTTTTTTTTTTTTTTTTTTTTTTTATCAAGTGAAATTTGGCGCAAAATTAAATACATTGTTGCAACCAGATTTGTTTTTTGCGTGGTAAACACTTAATGGTATTTTAGATGATCATTTCCCCGCTCACCTTTGATGCCAACTATGACTGTAAAACATATTAAAAAATATTAGCCGACAATTTTCTAATTTTCTTATTGCTTCATGATGTAAATAGAGTTCCTGGTTCATACTTTAAACCTGAATCGGTCATGCCATTGTCGTTCAATTTTTATTCCTAATCCTAACCCTGATCGTATCCTATCCTAATCCTGATCCTGATAATAAATTTAAAGAATATTCTTTGACACGAATATGTAAATTAAATCAGTATCCATAAATGGAATGAATGGAAAATAGAATAAATAGAAATGGCAAAATAAAATAACAAGAAAGTACATTTATTCGACACCTAACCCTAGAGAAAGCGTAAAAAATTTCAAGCGCATTAAATAAATCAAAATAATCCTATATATACTAACAAAAATATGTAAATTTAGATCATCAGATTTGTGTCGTTGGTATTTATTTGCTTATAGTGTTCTTGACGCGATAGAGAAAATATCGAGGTTAAATTGGGCAGAATTTAAAGTACTTTCTAGCAACATTTATTTACATTTTAGAATCGCCTCAGATTGTTATATCTTTGTGAAATATCTATCAATGTATAAAATCCACAAGAGTTTGTTCACTATTTACACCACTTAGCGTGAAGCACTTAATTTAATATATACATAAACAAGATAATGTAGTGAGAAATATATAACATATGTCTATGCAAATAGACAATATAATAATGCCCATTTAGCAATGCACACATATACAAATTGTACACCAAATACTACCTAAAATGCACTGTTGTATAGAAGAATTCTGCCAGTGTTGTTTTTCGTTTTACTAAGAGGAATTCCTCGATTTTCACGATTTTACTTTGTCCTCCTTTTTACATTAGTTGCAGTTTCATTTTCGCGATTGTATATATTATTTGGCATGAAATTTCACTTTTTTAAGACTGGGTTACGTCGAGGCCCCTGTAGCAAAGAAATACCGTATGGTCTCCTATAAAATGTGATAAAGCTTTGGTTAATTATATATGTTGTTAATTATCAAGTGAAATGTTTTACTAAATTAATGCATTTATTCTTTTTTTAATGTTACGTGAACGAAGTCACGGGTAACAGCTAGTTATCATATAAAATAGACATGTAAGCTAAGTTGCAGCTCAATCCAATAATTATAAATGGATTAAAATTGATTTGCAAGATTTAAACTAAACTTTTGTGTAGCCCTGTAGATACAGTATAACTTCTACTTTTCTTAAATCACAATAATATTGTATTATCATTTAAACTACACATGTATTGAAAGCTTTCGATTAATCGAACTAGGACTTCCCTCAAAGGGATTAGTCTGAGTGATATTGCTGAGAACATAAAGTTAACAATTACGATATAAAGAAGATATCAACAAGAATCTAAATGAATATACAGCATATGACAGACAAGAGATAGATAAGGATACAACATATGAAAAATAGCAAATTAAATGATATAATTACAAAATATCATATATAAATTCATATACTGTTATGTTTTCATATGCATTTTTTTATAACATTTGGCAAATAATCTCATTTTCTTAAGCGGGAATTGCTCAAAACTTAAAAAAAAAAAAAAAAACCGCCGGATCTTTTAAAACGATATTTTTAAAGTCACATAATCAGATTTGCAGCCAATAGCGTATTTTAGCAAGCGTAGTTTAACGCAAATTTAATTTAATTTTTGCAACATTTTCTTTGTGACAAATATCTAAATAAAATATTAAAAAATAAAATATTAAATATTGAAATATTAAATCAAATATTTAATATTTGAATTAAAAAAATTTCCTTTGTTTATTTGTATAACTATTTATAGAAACTCGTATACTTCAAACCACATTGATAGCATGCTTTGCTACAAACGTGTCTACCAGTCTAACTACTCGTATGTCTTAGCTGTGTCTCTTTCCGAACTCATCTGTCTACTGTCTCTCTACTCTTCTGTATACCCGTCTCAGTATCCGTCTGTCTTTCTACCCGACTCTTTAATCGTGTCTCTACCTGTCTCGCTTCCCGTTACACTACTCGTCTATCAACACGTCTGTCTGTCTATATACCCCTCTCTCTACCCGTCTGTCAAGTCGTCTCTGTACTCGTCTCTCTATCCACCACGCTACCCGTCTCCCTACCCATCTCACTACCCCTCTGTCATCCCTTTTTTGCACCTGCCTCGCTACCCGTCTGTCTATTCGTTTCGCTACCCGTTAGCTTATCTCTGTCGCTATCCGTTTCTCTACCCGTCTGTCTACCCGTTTGTTTACACGTCTATCTATCTCTCGCCAACTCTTCCCAATATTTAAACAATTTAGTAAACGGAAGCCGTTTATCTGTTATTAAATGCAAACAGGAGTAATTTATCTAAAGAGTGTAATCAAATGCAATTTTTTTAAACACATACGTAAACCAGCATAATAATTCACCAGTTTTATTTTCATAGTAGTTTATGTCATTTGACGGTAAATCTCAACTTCTTCAACCCGAACTGCGTCAAGCTTTTTAAAAAAGCCCCAAGGTCCGTATAACTGGGAAGGGGAATTGTCCTCAGGGCTATTAGATACATGTTATTAAGTTAAGTGAAAGTTTCGTACTCGGGTTCGCAGCCAATTTCTTATGTCAGAAAGGGTGGCTTCACGCCATTTTAAATTCATTTCTGTAACTTTCTTTTTCTTTTTTTGGTGGGTGGTTGGGGGGGGGGAGGGTTCCAAATATATACACTTAAGTTCAAATTTTGCCCCCATGTTAATATTAGTGTTGTTTGTATTATCAATTAATACTTTGTTGATCGAGCTTCATTCGAAACAAATGTAAAAGACTTCGACAGTTTTTTTTTCTAGGAGAAAGTTCCGTAATCGGGCCCTAAGCTAATCGGGGAATTTAATATCATTATTGTTTCTAACTCTTATAGAGTTAAAACAATATTGTTGCTAGCATTACTCTTGTTTGTGACCAACCTCTTCTGTGTTTCTGAATAGGGAAAAGTTCCGTATCATGTACTCGTTGGTGCCAAAGGCAGTTGTAGAATCTTACAAATTTTTCTAGAGAGCGGAAAAACATGTTTTTTAAAATATTTACAAATATACGTTTATTAAACCATGTTTTTGAGCCATTTTAAAAAATTAAGTACGGTGCTAAAATAAAATTTTATTGCCATTTTCGATATTTTAATAAGAAATGAAAATACATAACAAACAAATTTAACAAAACTAAGCCATTTTTGGGTACTTCTCTATTATCCCGTCGTCCACTTTTCATAACAAAAAATTATCGCCAAACTAAGATTAAACGCCAAAAATACAGTCCCATTTACTTGATTCCAGAAGCATTATACGTATTTGTTATGCCATCAAGTGGTTTTTAATTCGACATTTGCGTGTATTTTTCACTATGTTTTACTGATTTATTAGTTATTTCATTCATTAAAGTAACAATTGTGTCCTTAAATTCTTATATTTTATTTATTTTGATATTTCAATGGCAACGTTCTCCCGTTTATTTAGCGTTACAGTTTGGCGATAGTTTTTTGTTATGAAAAGTGGTCGACGGGATAATAGACAAGTACCCATTTTTTGTGATAAATAATTGTTATTGCCAGGGGGGCAAATTGTAAACAATTAATAAGCGAACTAAAAAAATTACCGGAAAAAACTTGTGGGAATCTCAAGAAAGAAATATCTGATATAAATAGCATTTAAAATCTTAAAATGGAGAAGTGGTCCGTATAAAAATGCAAAACATTATACACCTGATATAAGATTTTTTTAATTTTTTTATATTTCCGAAAGCACAGATAAAAGGGTAAAAATCCCGGCACAGATGCCATATACTCACCACGTTGGCGCGATTTTTCCCCCGCCCCTTTGGCGAAAACTGTTTGTTGTGTTTGTTTACTTTTATTTTTTATTTTAATTCTATAGATTATTTTTATATGTATATCAATATTAATTTAGGCACAGATGTCATATACGCACCAGATTGGCGCGATTTTTCCCCCGCCAATTTGGCGAAAACTTTGTTTTTGAATATTAGTTACAAATACCATACAATAATAGCATGTAATTTTTTATTTCAATATAAAAATAGAATAACGTAATAAATGAAATAGCTCCTATTATTCAAAAATGGGAAATAAAAATAAATAAATGATAGTTTGATATAAATAAATATTGATATATATAATAAAAACAATTTATAGAATTAAAATAAAAAATAAAAGTTAATAAACAACAATTGAAACAAAATAACCGGGTTACCATGTGAGGCATAAAATTGCCATTTTGTTGCAATCGCGCCAATGTGGTGCGTATATGACATCCGCGCCTTTATTTATATCAAACTATTATTTATTTATTTTTATTTCCTTTTTTAAAATAATAGAAGCTGTTTCATTTATTACGTTATTTTATTTTTATATTGAAATAAAAAATCACGTGTACTATTTGTCACACTATTTGTAACTAATATTCAAAAACAAAGTTTTCCCCAAGCTGGTGGAGGGAAAAATCGCGCCAACGTGGTGCGTATATGACATCTGTGTCTTGCTTCATTTCACATAGAGGTACTGCTCTATTATCCCGTCGACCACTTTTCATAATAAAAAACTATCGCCAAACTGTTAGATTAAACGCCAAAAATGCAGTCCCATTTACTTGATATCAGAAGCATTATACGTGTTTGTTACGTCATCAAGTGGTTTTTAACGCGACATGTGCGTGTATTTTTCATTATGTTTTACTGATTTATTAGTTATTTCATTCATTAAAATAACAATTGTGTCCTTAAATTCTTATATTTTATTTATTTATGTATTTTGATATTTCAATGACAACGTTCTCCCGTTTATTTGGCGATAGTTTTTTGTTATGAAAAGTGGTCGACGGGATAATAGAGAAGTACCCACATATGTATTGGTACTTTTATGTTAACTTGGCGCAGTTGATAAATCGCCAAATATTTTTCTCATAACATCTTCATATTGCATTCATTTCATTTAAATATAAATCTTTCACTGATTTCATTTGAAATACATACATTAAAAATACACGTCTTTCACTCATTTAATTTAAAATACACGCCTTTCACTAATTCCATTTAAAATACTAAAAAGGAAAAGAAAATAAGAAATAATGCCACAAATCGAAACCTTTTATTTAAACATCAAAGAATTGTTCCTAACATACACACGCGAAATAAAAAAGCTGCTAATGGTGTGATTTACGCCAATCTCTAATACTAATACTACTCTTACTAATCTCTAATACTTTTCAAACAGAAAAAAATCCAGATTAACTTTCCATTTTTAGCACTTTCCAACCTAGTTGAAAAGTGCTTATGACTTCGGTTTGTCTGGCCGTATGGCCGTCTGGCCGTCTGTCCGTGCTCTAACTCCCGTAAAATGCTCGGATTGCTCTGCAATTTTTATATGTTATTGTCGTTATCTATGGCACGTTCCCTATTTCAACTGAAGTGTGTAGCACTTATAGTTTTCTTACAGGGACACTCAAAACAATTCCGTTACATTGCGGTCTATGGGGAAAAATCATTTGCGGTTTATTTTAAAAATGTTTCACTATTGTAAACGCATTGAAATTTATATAGATCACTAAGATGCATTAGAAGAAGCTTAATATGGAATAGTAGGTGTATAGCACTTAGAGTTACTTTACAGGGACAGTCAAAATAATTCCGTTACATTACGTCTATGGAGAAAAATCGTCTGCGGCTTATTTAAATAATGTTCCACTATTTTAAACTCATTGAAATTTATATATATCACTAAGGTGCATGACAAAAGGCTTACTACAGAATATCGTGTGTATAGCAGTCATCGTTCATTTACCGGGACACACAAAAAATTCTCTACTGTCTGTTAACAATAATTCCTGGAAGTCCGTTTTAAGTTACTAAACGCGATTTTAATCTTAACTAGCTTTTTGTCTATTACGTGGTGTGTATAAATTCTGTAGATCCTATACAGGGCAGCACAAAAGTTCGCGAACACATTTCCGTTTATTGACAGAAACTCCAGAAGGAGAATTTAAACGGTGCTACGCGTTTCCTAACTAAACTAAAATTTAGCATCCTATGTATATATACAAATCTATAGATCATATACAGGGCTACATAAAAGTATTCGGATATTTTTCCGAATATTGTATATATTGAAAATTCCTGAAATTATGTTTTTAAATATGTTATGCGTTTTCCAAATTGTTTACTTAGATGTCATCTTTCAGCTTATTAAACGGTAATGATTTGTAAAATTATTTTAGAAGCGTTGGAAAGTGCTACATAATCTATGCTTCACGCATGATTTTTCGTTCTTGTTATTAAATTGAAATATATTTTATTGTGCTGAATATTTTATTGTGCTGAATATACTTGCATATTTTTTTGCTCCATGTATTCCATGAACTTTTCAATTCCGATTGTCTACGAAAATCTCCCGCCGGTGAAAATGACGTACGCACAAAATTTAGTGACGTATGTACTTTAATTGTGCTTTTTTATCTATTTTTTTAATATAACTTCCAAACGGTTTGACACTTATTCTTGGTAATAAATAGACGACGTTGTCACCTTTATAGGTACCTGCTGTAAAAATTTGAACGAAATCCGTTAAATATTTTTTGAGTTATGCTTGACGAAAGGTTTTAATATCCATCGTAGCTATATATGGGGCAAAGTAATACTGCGCTGTGTATGAGTCTTCGTTGCACTCAGACAATAATTGGAAGTGGTTCAAAATTAACCTGCAAGATTTAAACTAAACTTTTGTGTAACACTGTAGAAACAGTATAACTTCTACGCTCGTCAAATGATAATAATATTGTATTATCATTAAAACTAAACACGAATTCCAAGTTTCAGATTAATTGGATAATTAAAAGTGGTTTAAAATTGACTTGGAAAATTTTCACTAAATATTAGTACATACACTGAAAGTTAATATAAAGCTGATTTATTGATAAAAACTTTACGATTCGCAATCTTTCGCAGAAGTTTTCTTAAATTTGAAATACTTTAGGAATGACACTTTTACTTAAAAAAAAAAATTATTGCTTAATAATGCTTAATAATGTATTAAAAGTCAAGATAAAGTTTGTAAACAACAACATGAATCATCCAAAAATACAATTTCTTAAAAAAGCACTTAAACTGGTTTAATGGCGCTTATTTTCAAACAAGAGTAGGTTAAATCTTACCTTGACAAATATGTAATATATTTTCAGTAAACTTGTGCTTTCACATTAAACAGAATAGTTAAGAAGTGCTTTCGAACTTAGGGAAATAAATGCAACCGTTGAAACACCCTCAAACCAATTGCGCAAATGTTTACTTTACGGTCTTAATTAATCGACACCACGAAATTTTTCGACAAAAATCGTACGGATCTCGACAAAAGAGACATTCAGCTACCAGAATATGCGATCTTGTTAAATTTCGAGAATATCGGAAAAATGAATTTTGTCCACCTATCAAAACGTCCCACTCTGCGGCGGTCGAGAAGGAATATTTCTGGAGTACGACTTGCGTAGGAATGGCCAACCGTGGTAGTCAGTGTCCCGATGCGAGCTGATTCTCTGGGTGGGCGAGTCCTCCTTCGCATCACGACTGGCTGAAGAGAACCACTTGAATCCCCGCCATGTGATGTGGCGGCGTATGAACCCTGTCGGTTCCCTCGGGTCACAGAAACATGTACGCCTGATGATTGGATAAGCAGGAGTCTCAAAATTTCCTTTTAAGCTACTGAGCTACAAGTGGGGCCGTTCTTTGGCGCTTGAGAGGGAGCTTTCCATGCCCCTCTGGGAGTGGTGCCAACGATTCCCCGTACTGGCAGCCCTGCATGGTTTGAGGACTCCTCGGAGCTTAGGACCCTAGTCGTGGGGAGGTATTTGTGTGAAGATTCCGTTGGCTGGGGGCCAGGAGATCGCGATTCTTTGCAGTCGACAGGATAAGCAGGGACGTGTCTATGAGTCTAGGGAGGACGTTTCCTCAATCTCCTGTACCAGCAAGAAGAGCCACCATTTCCATCATAGCTGATTCACTAGTGGTTTTCTTTGTGGTATTTCCATGATCAAAGGCGTTGATACAGTAAGTGCGTTTCAGTAGAGTTGCAAAAATCCGGTTTATTCCCAGGTTTATTGCCAAAAGGCCTGGGTTATTCCCAAAAAACCAAGTTCCTTCCCAAAAAGTCGTTTATTCCCAGGTTTAAACCGGATTTTTTCTATCCTTTGCACCTCTAGTTTCAGGGAAACCTGACTAAGGCCTGGGGTACAGTTCCTCTATGGGTGTCTGATTCCCGAAGTTTTTGGTGAACTATGGTGTGTTCTCGGTTGTGAAGTGGTGGTGTCCCTAGAGGATGGGATCCACCGCGAATCGTAAAGGCATGTGTAGTAACTCTCTTGGAAGAATTGGGGTGGTTCGCAGTTGGCGGCGACCCCACCACCGTAGCGCACACAGGACTTTCCTTGTCGTGCTCGTTAAATATTTTCATCCCTTGGGTACGGCGCGGCGGTTGACCCGCCTTGCTTCGGAGCTCCATTTTTTCCCTCATTCAAAATTTGAATTTTTAAAAACTCTTTTCAGCGTGTATTTACGTTTTAAAGTTATTACTATTTCAAATTTATAGTTTTACTCCCTAACAGTTTCAAAATGATCGAAATTTTAGAACGAACATTCTCCGTCTTTTCACCTGCTTGGTTGTAGTTGTGCCAAGAAAAAAGTAAATAGCCTTTGTTTAAGTTGAATACTTAACTGTGAAGTTTATGGTTTTTTTTTTTTGTTTTTTTGGTTTTTTTGTTTAGATTTTAGTTAATGTGTTTATATATGTATCCCAGCCATCTTCAGAAACTGAATGGGATTTTAAGAGAATTTAAAGCTAGTTGTTTTGAAGTGTTCAACCTTTTCGAAAGTTTAACATTTGAAGTAGAGATTTGAAGACAAACATGTTTAGTTTTACCAGTAATATTTGATGTGCGTTCTATTGTTGATTTCGGAAAACTTTTGTTTTTATTGTTATATGTTACTTACAAACGTAGTTGGGGTTGACGTGATTACCCCAAATTTATGAATCGCATATGTATTTATGAATCGCTTGATTAGAAACTGAAATGTTTCGTTTAGCAATGCCCTACATCCGGTTTAGCTAAAGCGTGATAATAGCGTCCATAATTTGGTACAATATAGCCCTGATAATTTTTATTCCATGTGAAACTTTTGTAACCTACCTGAAAGCTATAAATATATAATATATTCTTGCAGCCAGAAATAAAATCGTAACATGAATCTGAGGAAATGTAAAACAAGTCATTGCTTCATTGATTCTAGCTGAAAATAAAAATCGGATAGTTTTTATCTTAATAAAGATATTTGGTTCTTTGAATGTTCTCAAGAAATTCTAGGTATCGGGCCGTTTTACATTAAATAGCATCCTGCGTATTTTATTCTCTTTTTTCTGTATCAATAAAGACATTCCGACACAAACTTACTTAAGGAAAAATGTGAGAATCTGCATTATTAATTTATTATTCGAGATCATTGTATATATGATTGATATTTTTGGTATTTACCTGTAAATGTTTTTCCTTTATATTATCAAAGTATGTCATCACACTATTATTGTTACCCAAATATATTTACCTAATACATATTTATGTTTAATGCTTTTGATAATAACCACATGAAAAGGATGTTTTATCGCGATTGCTCAAAATGTGAACTATTATTATATCTTTTTTTTTAATGCTTTATATCAATCGTAAATATTAAATCAAGTATTTACAATACTAAATAATAAAGTAACTTTCTCATTCTGAAAGTATTGTATTTCTATACTTAATTTACTTTATATATAAATATTAAAATGATTGCTTTTCATAAACAAACTCTATCTCCCTATCTGATAGCTTTAAAAGTAAATTAAATATTTCAACTTAAAATTAATCATACTCAAGAAAACGCAATCATTTAAATATAGTAATTACTGTATACATTTGAAATGTATAAAAAGGTTTTTTATTAATAAACTTAAATGCAGACGAGGGAAACATAAATAACATTTCTCTTTCTTACATATTATGTATTAAATACTCAGATATTTTTTCATGAAATATGACATAAACATTCAAACGCACAAATTAAATTTTCGTTTATTATCAAAAAACAGCCCACATTTTTTAGCATTACATTACATTTTAAATAAAAGTTAATTACAATTTTTAATTCAGTAAATAGCCTAGATGTATTTTTACTAACGTTTTAAATATCATATCTTTGTTATAATAAATTATTTCCTCTTAATCAGTTGAAAAATTGAAATTAAGGAATGAAAAATTTATTTTGTGTTGCAATTTTAATTTTTCAAAGCAATATATTTGAAATGAAAACTTTTGCATCATACTTAATTAACTACTTTTTATGTTATAATTGGTCTTTTTATGCTACACTTTTTAAGTCAATTTAATATATTTTTTTTCTAGACCAAACATTTATTTCTTTAAAGATTCAAATTAGCATTATGAAAGTTTTATTTCTTTTTATATAACTAAGTGTATTTATTAGATTTTATTTTTATTTTATTTTTTCATTAAGGATACATTTTATAATAGAAAACATTCATTTTCAATATTTTCTACATTAAATGAATATCCGTAATTTCTTCTTCTTGAACAATTAATAGAGAATAGTTTTTTATAAAAAATATAGCACTTCAGTGTTCATATACAGGCAATTCTCACAGAAAGGGCAGAATTAGCTAAAACATTTATTTTCCAAAAGTAATATATATTTTTTTTAATTGCATGGATATTTACATTTATGATTAATAAATGCCATTGTAATAGTACAAAAGTTTTAAAAGTTTTAACGAAGACATAATTGATTTCAAATCGGACATAGTTGGTAGATTTTCTTTAATAGTTAAATTGAAAAGTACCTACTAGAGAAATGTTTAAGAAAATATACATTTTTAAACCAATATCATTTTTTAAATAATAATACTGTGCGTTAGTAAATTGAAATTCACAGAGAATTTGATATATATATATATATATATATATATATATATATATATATATATATGTATATATATATGTATATATGTATATATGTATATGTATATATGTATATATATATATGTATATATATATGTATACATATATGTATATATATGTATACATATGTATACATATGTATGTACATATATATGTATACATATGTATACATATGTATGTATATATATGTACATGTATGTATATATATATGTATACATATATGTATATATATATGTATATGCATATATATACATGTATACATATATGTATATATATATGTATATGCATATATATATATGTATAATGTATATATATATATATTCTTTCGTTTGTTTCCATTTTAGTCTCACAATTGTTTTTTACCTTGAAACCATTGCTTTAATTCTTCTACACAAATACAACGAACTTTGTATGGAGCAAAAGGCTTGTCTTGACCAAGCAATTTCATGCCAAAATAAACGAAATACATTTTTTTTTACAAAATCCGAAATACTTCTTTGTTGTTTTTTCACTATATAGTTGCACAAATATAACAGAAATATTTTGGTGAATTAACTCATCTTCTTGAAGCCATTTTTCTCTAATGCAATAAAAACTAGAAGTAAAAATGCGAATATAATCTATAACTCACATGTTGGAATATAACATACGTGTACAGCACAGAGCAAAGAAAGACACTGATTAAGAAGTGGAGATAAGGTCAGTGAAAAGAGTGTGAATAAGGGGTGGAGGGCAGACTCTTGAATATTGCGTTTAATAGGAATTTTACTGATTCAGAGGAATATTCTCGATTGAAATAGTTTTTTATTTCTTGTTTAGTTGTTTAATGCACCATTTTACTATTTTAAGTCCATAAATATATTTATAAAACTCACATAAATAATACTTTTTTTATCCGAAATGTACTAAGTTGGTAAAATAAAAAGATAGCGATTTGTGATGAAACTGTACGTGATGGAATTTTTTCATAATTTTTCCAGTAATCAGCATCCGAAAAACTATAAAAAACACCATTTACTTTACCGACAATATTTTTATCGCAGACCTGTAATCTGAAAATATGTGGGTAGAAAGGCTTTATAACTTTCACAAGTTTGAACCTTCCACATTTATTTGTGAACTTGTCCCTTTGGGGACACGTGTTTACATTGGATGATGACAGGCTGTCCTTTTGTTTTTATGATGATTCTTTCAAAGTTTTATTATTTAATTGTGATTTATCACCATTTTTTTGTGCTGTATCGTCTATACGAAAATCACATCAGAAATAGTGATATCTAGAGCTTCACAGATATAATAGAAAGTTGCAAAATATAGCTAATTTACTTTCTTTATTGACAAAAAAAATTATTATCATTCATGGAAGTATTCAAAAAACATAAAAATATTTTTTTAATTGTAAGTGAATTTCGTCTTGTGTTTAAATATTTTATTCAGATTTTTTTATTTTGATTCGGATATATAAGTCATTACACATACAGTAAATGCTTATTTTTATGGAATATGTTACAGTATAAATAATTATCAAGCGACCCTAGTCTCACACTATTTTTAAAATAACTGTTAGATTACATCAATAAATGTTCCTATTTTTATCATAGAAATTAAATTAAACACAGCTATAGCAAAATAGTGGAAAGGCAAAAAACGTTTACGATATTTCATAAACAATTAACTATAGAAACGTTTTTTCATCATGTATTAAACGTTTACAAATATAACTTTCAATCTATCTATTATTTAAAAGTAATGTTTTCATTCAAAATAAGATTTACACACAACTGATTTGCATAGTTACGTCATAATTATGTTTTCCTTTCTATAAACATCTAATATCGGTTTAAAATTTAATATTTTTGCCTTTTAAACAAAAGGAACATATATTTTTAAAAGATATATTGAGAAAAAAATTTTTTCTCTTTATGGCCTGGAAAAACATTCTCTCTGTAATAAATAAATCTCGAAAGAAAACTTTTTCTAAAAAGTTCAATCATTTGAGAAAAAACAACATATTTTCTTGTTGTAACAGATGTTTCATTTCCATCGTACAAAATCAGTTTTTCATTTTTTTTCCCTTTATAATATATCACTATAATTTTGTAACAAGTCGTGGAATATATCAGTTATATATGAGATTAGAAAGGTACACAATGAAAAGTACACAAAATGAAACGTACTTTTTTTTACAAAACTTGAAGATATTAAAATGTTTTCTTCTCCAAAAGCAAAAAAGCAAAATAATGGATATCGGATATATATATGTTACATTATTAAATCTTCCTTCGCGATGTTTCTCTGTTTTATAATAAATTATCACCAGTTTCACTATTTCCTTATTCCTTAATAATATATATCATTAATTCTATTTAATTCTATTAAATTTCCCTTAAATTCATTATTATTTTGCCCAATTTACTTAAATATAAAGCTCTCAGTTACTCTTAAATTATATCGTAAATTCTGATCATTTCTGTGAATTCAAATGTTTTTTCGAAAGCCGTTTTATTTTATTTTTCCTTTTCTTTTTTCCGAGTTTCCCGCGCTCGTCCTGTTCACTATAAAATGCGTCCGCTTAGAATATGTTAGAACTGTTTACTTTATCATCCTCATTGGTCATGACGTAGATTGTACACGTATTCCAAATTATCTCATTGGTTAGAACACGCGTTACGTCATGATCTGGTACCTTCCCGCTTATTCACAAAAAGCGAGTGTAACCGTGCTTCCGTCAGTTTTTTGGCTGATTTGCAGTTGTTAACAGTCCCCTGTCTGCGTCTTTTAGTCATCCTGTATTCTAAATAATTCTAATAGTAGTAGTATTCTAATAGTTGTCGAGAAGTATGATCATATTCGATGTTTTTTAACAACAGCTTGTGACAACTATTTCAGTGACAGACGGCACTGCACATTTGAATCATGTGAGAACTGCTTCCATGTCGATTTTTGAAATAAAACATGGAACTCTGAATCGAATGTATTTTTCTTCATACTGGAGAAACACCCACGATTGCCTGGATCCGCTACGACGACTGCCACTATATTTATTCTTCGGATAATCGACAACTGCGTCCAGTTTTATTCATCGAAAGAACAACCCACTTCACTTATATAATTAAACTGCAATTCCGTACACCTCATCGTCAATCTTCTTCAACGATTTCGTCGAATTATAACATAAATATAGATATATATATAAAGGCTATTAACTGGAAAATGCTTAAGATTTTTATATTTTTACAAAATGAAATTATGAATTTATTTTGAAGTTAAAAATAAGTTAATGTATTTTCTTTATTATGTAAAAAATGTAAATACAAAATAAAACAGGATATTGATTACAAATATCCCTTAAACAACGTACAGTTATAAAACGGAAATATCTCATTAGAATCAAGTAAACCACATGCAAAAATAATAATCCACGAGGATGGACATTATTTTTAGGTGTTTTGATACAAGCTCATTTTTACATATGTAACAGATCTTACTATATCTATTATGAAATCCATCCTCAGCTGTCCAGATGTATAGATGTTCTCTTGCAGGCAGACAAATTGTACAGTCAAAAGCAAATAAACTATGTCTATATAACTGATGGTTATCGCCAGTCACGTTGACATACATAATCGGGATGTCATTTATTTGTCTTTGACTGTGCTTTGACTTGCACTGCATCCACAATGATCATGACAAATACACGTCTGTTTTCGTGCTTCTTTAAGTAAGATCAATTGCATATTTGGAAATCCGCTTGTATCGGATAATTTTAGGGATGTCGTTGGAAAATATCGCTGCTTCCTCGATTATAAACCCAACTTCAAAATTGGAAAATTGCAGTTTTTCAATTTGCATTGCTGTTTATGAATATAATGACAGAAATGTATCTTTCTGAAAAAAATATTCGCCCTCCGACGAGCAATATATCAGAAATATGCACATGTTCCAGAAATAACAGATATTGTAAAAATTCAATAGTTCGAACATCATGGATAGAAACACATATGGTTTTCACAGAAATATGAAAAATGTATAAATCTTTTTAATTTAAATTTTTATTGCTACAGTGTAGTTACAACAAGTGGTACTAAATTTGAAATACTTTTCTAAAAATCTATGCCCGATATGATTATCTGCCAAGTTTTCCTTATTTTAAATAATGCTGATACCGAAAAGAAATAATTGGCATATATATATATATATATATATATTTATATTAAATAAAGAAATTTTTAAAATAGTGGTAATGAAAATAAGACATACTTTCAGCTATGCATCCAGGGTATGCAAATTTTCTAGGGCATAATAAATTATTTAATGAGTTTTGGCTTTAAAATGTTCAATTAGATTGCTGCTAATTATGAAAATGACCATCATACGTATCACGACATTCTGCACAGCAAAGAAAATCTGAAATTGCAAAGTACATACGCAAATGAAGATAGCGTACGGAGAAAATGCACTAAATATTCACTTGTGTTCCGGACTAACACAATTGTTCCAGCGAGGAACGGGAATATTTTAATGATGATACGCGAATTGGTCATGGTCAGCTCGTTATCATATCGTGACGTCGTCATCTCGTCGTCAGATCTTTAGTCTGCTAAAAAAGGCACTGAAGTTCTTCGTTGTTACTCAGACAGCCAAGTCGTGGATAATGTTCGAAAGTGGCTCCGATCTCAGCTAATGGACTTGTATGAGTAAGGTATTCACCACTCGGTGAAACAGTGGGACATACGTTTATAACTAAATTTAAAGATTACATTTGAAATTTATTATTTAACTGCATTATTTGGATCATATTCCTTTCTCATTTCATCCACTCTAATAAATATAATTTCATTTTAAAAAAACATTAACAGACTTCATTAATTTTAAGTAAAAAGCAGTTTAAGTACAGCTTAAAAAATATAGTTACGTTTTATTTATGTACATGTTTAGTTTCATCGTTTTCAATATATATATATATATATATATACAGTGTGTTCCAAAATTCGACCAACAAATTAAGAGGGGTGATAGAAGACATCAAGTGGAGGAAAACTTACCATAGAACATGGGATCGAAAACCACGTTCAGTGGGAGAAAATCGCAAAACAATTATGAAGAGTGTGACGTCGGGTGGAAAAAAAAAGGGCCAATAATGAATAGAAACACATTCATTTGGCATAAAGCATGATTGCCATGCATTACAGTTTAACGTCAGAAAGGACACGACGAGACATTTTTATGGGAGTATGTTTTAACGCGTCAGACAATCCTTCGTCCAACGGTATCGGCTGTGCAATGACCCTCGTGGTCGCAACTTTGATTTTTTTTTTATATATATAAAAATGTATCGTCGTCTCTTTTCTGACGTTGTACCTCAATGCATTGTAATCATGCTTGACGTCATATAGAATGTTTTTTTTTCTGCTTATTATTGACCCTTTTTGTTCCACTCGAAGTCACACTCTTCATAACTATATTTGCGATTTTCTCCCACTAAACGCGTGGTTTGTGACCCCGCGTAAGTTATCATCCACTTGATGTCTTAATTTGTCGGTCGAATTTTGTAACACTCTGTATACACAAACGAACACACACACACACACACACACACACACACACACACATATATATATATATATATATATATATATATATATATATATATATATACTATACTATACTATACAACTACATTCTGGGTCGAAACTTTAAAAAATATTTTTTTAATCCTATTGAAACGGCAATTTTTGCAGTAACGTAGAAATTCTCTAAAAGAATTTCGCAATAAATGCAATTTATTAAAATGTTTTCTAAAGGAATCTATTTTTTCCTTAAAACTTCACATTTATTTACTTACTTTAGAGGAATTATAAGAACGTAATGTACCATGAAATAAACATCATTTCTCCTAAATATCTATTTTTCCGCTGTTGCACTTCTGATATCTATGCATTACAAAACAAGTAAATTACATTTTTCTAGTTTTTGTTTACTTAATATCGAGTGTTATTTTTCTGTATTTCATGTTTCTAAATTTTTTAGAATTATTTTTGAAACAATTGTGCAACATATAAATGTATTATAAATGTAATCGAAATGTTTACCTACTCTATCCAGTTCTGATTTAAAAGTATATTTATTAACACTTCCGGAAAGTGTTTATAACTTCAGTTTGTCTATCCGCCTGTCCGCCTGTCTGTGCTATAACTCTCGTAAATATACTCGGATTAACCAGTAATTTGTATATGTTATTGACGATTGTTATAGCACTTGTAGTTCGTTTATAGGGATAGTCAAAATATTCCATTACAATACCGTTAATTGGAAACAAACAGTTTCAAGTCCATTTTAATTTTCTTACACGATTTCAAAAATAATGAATTTTATATACATTTATGAAATTTACTAAAAGATGCAATCTGTAGAATATAGGGTGCAAAATATAAAATATTCATTTAAATTGCGGCACAAAAGAATTCAGTTACATAACGGTCTACGTGGAAAACCTTTTTGCAGCGTTTTTTAATTATGTTACACTATTTCAAATATAATGAAATTGATAAACATTACTGATGTTTACTACAAGATCTTTGGTGTAAAATAGAATATATAGCATTTACCGGTCAGTTACACAGGCACACATTTTTTTTTTTTTTTTTTTTTTTTTTTGGGGGGGGGGGGTACATTATTGTATCCGAAGTACTGTCTCCCTCTCAGTGTCTGATGGCTTCCCTGATTTTTTATATACCCGTAAAGCTTTTAAAATCACGTTTATTTAAATATTTTCCCACGAATTGGTGCTAAAATGCCTTTTACATATCATAAACGTAGCTAGTTACTTTCTTCTATCTAC
Organism: Maratus michaelseni; assembly: GCA_963931845.1. NCBI lineage: Eukaryota > Metazoa > Arthropoda > Arachnida > Araneae > Salticidae > Maratus > Maratus michaelseni. Next base: position 85,191,558 of record OZ007593.1, read on the forward strand.
ACTGTTAAACATTTGCAGCAAACTGTCCAGTCATTTGACCGTTTTTATAGAAATTGTTTACATAACTGTAATTTGACGACATTATGGGCAATAATGTGGTCAGAATAGAGTTCATTTACAGTTATGTAACCTTTTTCTATAAAAACGGTCAAATGACTGGGTGGTTTGTTCGAAATTTTTAACAGTGTATAATAGTAGAAAGTATTGTAATCGAATTTTTTTCGACTTCCGGTTTTCGACGTTTTTACATTACATGTTTTAGAGGTCAGAGATTCCGAAAAACATGTTTTTACAAAATGTCTGTCTGTCCGTCTGTGTTCCCTCATTGTATCATCGAAAAGCGTATGCAGTTATGCTTCAAATTGAACCAATTTTTCGCTATGGCAAACAGGTTCGGCTTGAATTTGGGGATATTTTGACGAAAGGGGACGCTGCGATCGTGATTTTTGTTCCATTTTCACTATTTTATCATCTAAAAGTGTATGAAGTTATGCAGATAATTGAACCAAATTTTTTGTATATGTTTTTGACTAGAGCCTGCAGATCCCAGTTGAAGTTGGGGATATTTCGACGTAAGGTGACGCTGCAATCGCGATTTTTGTTCTATTTTCTCTATTGTATCATTTAAAAGTGTATGAAGTTATGCAGATAATTGAACCAAATTTTTTGTATATGTTTTTGTCTATAACCTGCAGGTCCCAGTTGAATTTGGGTATATTTTGGGGGCACTGCGATGGTGAATTTTGTTTCATTTTCACTATTGTATCATCGAAAAAAGTGTGTGAAATCATGCAAATAATTGAACGAAATTTTTATATCAGATTTAGTGAACATGATTTCGCCAAATTTTCTGTCATTGTTGTAACTATCGTTTCAACAATTACATGCTTATCATTACATATTTATATTCGCCAATGTCAAATTCTCACCAAGATTGGCGATAATTGATGAGATATCGCAAAATTTGGCGACAAAAATATGTTGCCATGTATGAGGCTAATTTGGCTATGTCTGTCTAATTTGACAATATTTTCATTCAAATTCAATATTGACGAGAACTGGGAATGACTCTCCTGTAATTGGGTTTCGCGCATTTTAGCTTCGTGTATTTTCAGTAGAATTAGCTAAAATCTAAAAACCAAGCGATATGGAGGCTATCTTTTCTTGCCGGTACATGCCAGAAGGACTTTTCGTAGATTAGTATAATACATCGGCTGCTCGCATCCAGGTAAACCAACGATTCGTAATCAGCTGATGTATAACAGAATGACATTTTTTTTGGCAGTTTGATAGCGAATTTTAAAGCATTAACATGTTGAGATAGAAGAAAGTTTTGGGATTGGCATATCCGACTAGTTTATTAACCTTCTCACTGCCGTTAACCGATATATCCTTTCACTAAGCTGTAGGTTTCACTGCAATAATAGCATTGTTTAAATTAATATATTTCTACAAGTATAATGCAGTTTTACAATATTGAGTAAGGTTTGATACTCTCAACGCGTATACTCATATACATAATTAAGTTTTTTATATCAAGTTTAAAAATTCATCTTTTTACAGCATTTAAAAAATAAAATACTGAGAAAACAACATTACAAATTTGCCCTTTTGCTCGGCGGTCAGGGGGTTAAATATAATTCTGATTAAAATATTTTTGTTTGCAGTCAATATAATTTGGTTACTGCAACATCAGCGGCGGAATTTTTCGCCGAGCCACTTTTTAACGAAATTTTTGCATACTACGTGGCTTGTGTCAACGCTATAGATCATATACATTGCTACACAAAAGTATTCCTAAATATTACCGAGTATGTGCGGGAATTTCTTAAAGCTGCACTTTAATTGGGTTATGCATTTTAAGGCCGACCTATCTTTAGTAGACTAAAATATGTTGTAGAATATAAATAAAATCAAATGCGAGGCTACTCAAAGAACTAGATACATGGCTGGCTATGAATGATAGTTTTGGAAAGATGTATAAAAATGTGTATAAAAATGTGTAGGTAATATAGAGGGTTGTACAAAATAACTCAAGTAATGTTTCCGTCTAGTGGTATAAATTGCTGAATTTGAACTTTCAACATATTACGCGTTTTCTTACTAAAATAAATTTTAACATGCTATATAGTATATATACAAATCTATACGTGGAATAGAGGACTCCCCAAAAAAATTTAAGTATTTTTCCAAAAGTAATCGCTGAAATCTGGTTTTCAATGCCTGGCACAGGATATTTCTTTTTTGTTTTTAAATTGAATACCATTAATTTAAACAAAACTATATTAATAACAAATAGGCAATATTTATCTTAATCATCCATAAGCATTTTTATTGAAAATAAGAACGACAACAATTGCCTACAAAAGTAGAACTAGTGCTTTCTTATAAAAATATAAAGACATATTTTTAATTATATTTGCCCTATTATCTTTTTGTAAAAAATATACGTAATCTACGAATGTATAATACAACCACGAACAAAAATGTATAATGTTTTGAGTTATTCACGATTCCTAAAAGCTTTTATTTTTTTATCATAGCATTTATAAACACGATTTATAATGCTGCCACTGGCTTTCGAGAAAAAAAAAACTTTTCCAAAAATCAACGGCAGAAAAAAAAATATATATTTATATAACAGTCAGTTTTATAAATGTTTCTTTAAATCTACAAACTATATAATTTTCTAAAGTTTCTAATTTTAAATAACGCTTTTAAGAATCGTGAATAACTCAGAAGAGGTTACTGTACATTTTACTTTGTGGTTATATTATACCTAGAATAAGAAACATTTGTCTTTTTTTGACTAATCATTTTTAAAGACTTGTGAAGAATATATCTATTTTTGATTAAGTTGAGCCTGACTAGATATACTTACATTTTTGTTTTTTAAACTCTAAAAATATTTTTTAAAATAAATGTATTTGTTTATTTTAGTACGTCGTACTATTTTCACATAAATGTAAAAATATTTATCCAAAGTATGATTTTTGATACATATATTTTTTTCACAAATGCATAAATAAATTATGATTATTTAAGGTGTTTATTAATAGATTTTACTATCAATTCAAACAATAGTTCATAAACATCCGGAAATATACTATTTAAATATATTTTCTTTGTTTGACATATGAATCGTGTATTTAATTTAGTAATGTCAAAAAAATAGTTTAGTAATATTAGTTCATGATTTTATACAATGTAATAAATATATGCAAGTATTAGAATATATTCAATAGCATTATTTGTTACAAATGCAATAACATATTCCTAAATGTAATAAAAAACTATAATTTATTAAAATAAAAAGATAAAATGTATTTTTTTATATGAATTCCGTTTTCCGAATATTCATGTTTGTTTTCATTAAGAATTGTAATAAAAATAAGTATGAAGTATATTATCAACAAAACCGCTCATTAAATATAACTGATAACCTGTTTATATTTCGAAATCGCTTATCCATACTGTCATGAAACTGGGAATTATTATTTGTTTGTGAGATTTTGGTTTTTTAATGGATAAACAAAAAATAAATAAAATATATCATTGTAAGCTGATCACGTTTTATGAATATTCATGTGTGAGTCTTCATTAAAATCTGATACAAAAATAAGATTGAAACATGTTATCTACAACACTGCTAACAGAATATAACTGATAAAATATTGATCCTTTTCTGAATGGATTATCGATTCGTTCATCAAAATAGAATTCATTATTAATATTTTATACACATTTTAATTTTCTTTAATTGATAAACAATATAAAAAACCGTTATATTTCTTATTTACGATTTAATTCACTTCAAATATTTTCTTTATTTTCAGGAAGTTACTAAAAAATTTATCAAAACATAAATCTTTGAATAACATTTTTTGTAACATTAAGATACTTTATATACTGGCACAAATAGCTTAGAGAAACGAAAAATGGAGATAAAAAAAGCTTACTCACAGTTTCAGTTATCAAATCGAAATACATTTTATAAACCTGAGGCAACACAAAATTTCTAAATTTAATTTGTTGTTTTTATATAAAGATCGTATTTTTATGATTCCCAAATTTTATTACTTCTATTATTTTTTGTACCCTCAGTTCAAAATATGATTTATTCTACATATTGATTTTAAACGAAATGAATATTTGAAGGTGAATAATTTAATGTAATTAAACTTTATTAATTTATTTTACTGAAAATGTAAATATTTTTAACGAACACAAATGCGTGGTTTATGATGTGAGAATTGTATGATCATAAATTCATTATTAGATTATTAGATTATTTGTTTATCACTTAAATAAATATATATAATATATATATATATATATATATATATATATATATATATATATATATATATTAGAACCACTTCCAAGGGACATCTCTATAAAAGAGACAAATCCCAGGCCTTTGGTTTAGGGAATCCAATGTATTTCCCTCCCAATAGGGGACACTCTATTTAAAGGACAGTTTTCTGGCGTTCAAACACAAATTTTCAAAAATTTAAAAAAAAAAATTATTTGTCTCTCCTCTTTTTCTAACCTTCTCCCAAAAATACTAACATTTCTTTCACAAGGTTAAATAAAAGAACAAATTCGTTGAAATATTATTATGAATTCTTTTCACTCACTATTATTTCCGATACTATTATTTCCCAATAAATCAGGTGTTAAATAAAAAGCATTTGTATTAACTAATAGAGGGGACTCAGGCTGCTTTACCAGTAGGCAGATGACATTTGATACAGATATTTTGGTCAGTTACTGTGCTCTCTGTGTTAGATTTCTGGAAGGGTTTGTAGATCACGCTTGAAATGGATTTGAAACGTAAAAGTTTACCATTAATAGAGAAAGTAAAAGTCTATTAAAGTTGCAGTTATTAAAAAAAGTTACTGTTGGCGTCTAGCCGAAAAAAATGGAGTAAGTAAAGACCAAGTACAGAATATCCTGAAGGGTAAAGGATAAATAAATATTTATATATATGGATTACGAATTCCAATAAGAATTATCAAACTGTGTAATTCAGAAAAACAGAATCAGGCAAAATTGATTCAATTGGTTTAAACTTGTTCCACTCAGTGAGAGCTAAAAGTATGCCTACCAGTGGAGTACTATTACAAAAAAAGGCAAAATAAATTGCTGAACATATAGATTTAATGGAGTTGAAAGCATCAAACGGTTGGCTTGAAAAGTTTTTAAAAAGGCACAACATATTTTTCAAGTCCGTTTGTGCAGAGGAAAAATCTGTAAAAAAAGGAACGGTGTCACAACATTTGTAGTATGCTGCAAAAAAAAGGTTGTCCATCAAAAGTGAAAAATACAGTGGTGGTAAAACCTGAAAAAGTAGATTAACTGTTGTGCTGTGGTCTAAATAAAAAAGTGATTTTATGTTGAAATTAGTTACTGGCAAACTTATATAACCAAGGTGTTTCAAAAATATTTATACAATATCAGTATCTGTTGTCTTTGCATTGGAAAAAATACTCATTCCAAAAAACTTTACCTTTCATGGACAATGCAGCTTCCCACCCTGAAGATTTAAAATTAAGCGCGTTGAAAGTTGTGTTTTTGGTCTCCAACACCACATTAATACTATAACCTATGGACCATGGTATACTTAAAAATTTCAAAATCACATATCGAAAATTGCTTCTTCATCTCGTATTTGCTAGAAGCTCTTCATGCGAAATTGCTAATGAATTTGCAAAATGTGTGAATGATTTGAATGCAATACAATATTTTAAATTAAGAAATTATTTAAAGTATTTCTTACATAAATACTATACTGAAAAATTATTCTGTGTGTCATAAATATGTCTCTTAATGAATGTACCTCTCAATAAAAAGCACCTCTCTGGTCCAAGGAGGTGGAACTTAGAGGAGGTATATGTGTGTGTGTGTGTGTGTGTGTGTGTTTGTATATACAGTGTGTCTTCAAATTATTTTAAGGTATTTTTTCAATTATCATACACATCATTTCGAATTCTGAAAAGGAACTACAATAATGAACGTTTAATAAAACATACACAATATTTAAATTGATGACTTCTCTGGTGCAGCTGATAACGTGGCACTGCTGTGACAAGCTGATACGGCTGATAACGTGTTGCGCCAATGATATCGCAAACATTTAGAAAATTTTCATTTTATATTTCCACGCATTCTCTTTTAATGACTGTATAAATAAATGAGCTGAAGCTTGTTTTGTACCCTAAACATCTTTTGGGGCCACATGGGATTAAGGAATCACTCCTGTAGGAAGAAAACATTTTTTCAGAAATAGCACTTGAACGCCCATAAAGGTAGAAATGAATAACAAACATCTACCTATTAGTTATGTGCTATCGTACGAGAGTGACTGGCGATATGATCTATGAGAGACTTATGAATGACTTATTGACAAAATTTGTATTTATCGATCATATCTGAAAATGATTGAGAGATAGCGAAAAAATGTGAATTACAAAATTTCAAAAATCCTCAATTTAACATCAAATGACGTCTTACATGTAGTAAGAACTTTTTTAGATACCTGAAATGTTAATTTTTTAATAACCAAACTTTTATTCTTACCTCACTAATCAGTTATACGAGTTAATCGAAAAGGCAGTCTGTGGCACATGCTAGAAATGCTCGTCTCCTTTCACAGACCCTGAAGCTCTTTTCACGATACTGCTGTGGCAAATGTACGAATACAGGTGCCAAAAAGAGCATCAGGTGACCGTAAGAGTCCAAGTTCATCTGCCTTGTTGCTTGAGAAATGTGGCATTTTAAGACAAATGCATATTTATTAATAAACATAATATATTTATTAATAAATTACTTAAATAATATATATATTTATTTATAAATTCAATTAAGAAAGGTGAGAATTATTTTAATAAAAGTCAACTTATTTATGCTCAATTTTATCACCATCAGCAACAATAAACATGCACTCGCATACAATCCATTCCTGCCGATAGTGAACATATATTTGAGCATATATTAGCTGAATTCCTTGTTAAAATAAATATATCTTGCTTACGTGGGTCCGTTTTATTTTTAAATACACATCTGCCTTTAAATGATACTCTTCTAGAAGTTATTATTGACCTATTTAAGATTCTGATTAGTTATCGAAAATTTAACATGTTTGTGTTTTTAATAAAGATGTATTTATATGTAAAACGTCATTACATTCTAAATTGAGGATTTTTCTAGTATTTTAGTGGTTTTGATTTTGATGTCTTTAATAGTTTTCAAGATAGGGTTGATAGCTTAAAAATTTCGCAACTAGGTTCATCTGCTGTTACTCTCCACGAACTAGCGTTTTCCATTCAACAGTTATTTGAGGATAAAAATATTCTTCTATGCACACTGTACATATGGAGTTGTTTTTACTCAAGTCAATTAGAGAAATACAATTATAGTTTAAAGTTAAACCAATTAACATTTAATTGGTGGTTTCCATCATCAGAGGCTGCAGAATGGTGTTATTCTATGAAGAAAAACCATTTGGGCATCGAAAGACAATTTTTATTTCCCTAGAGTAACAGCTCTAAGCTAAAGATGATGCAAAAATATATATTGGTTATAAAATTATGGTGCTGTTTCATTAATTATCTTGAGAAATTATGGGTTCCATTTTCATATGTTTAAAAAAATGTGATTGTATTGGTTGACGACATAACTGGACGAAATAACTGGTAGACACCTAATTGTGTAATATTACACACAAGAAACTATTGTTACAACAACAAACTCTATTCGAATGTTTAACGCTTTAGATATTTTTATATGTGTTAATCCAACCAAAATATGACTTATTAATTAGAAATAAATAAAAGAAATTAATTAAATGCATTTCAAACATATTTGCATCATTGTTTAGCAGTTTTCTCAGCTTCGTTACGACAAATGTTGATAAAACATATGTAATAATAAATTTCCTAAAGCCCTTTTCACGATAAAAATAGAAAGCGACTGCAAAGAATAAAGAATTTAAAACATAGTATCACAAAAATTGTCACATGGATTTTTTTTCTAAACCCTCTAAGCGTTTTGCCCGTATTTTTTTCGATTTCCAAAAACAACGTAAATCGGCTCTAGATAAAAATATTTTAAACAAAATTGTATTTTAAGATATATGAAAATAAAGGGATATGAAGTGTATTTTCGAAACAAATGGGGAAAGAAAATTTAAATTATTTTAAGTTTTACAAATATTTTTTATGAAAATGCAGGAAACCCTCAGACTCTCATAGGGTTGATACTTTTAAATAAAAATTTTATTTATAAAAATTTTAAATATAATACAAAAATGATTTTTCTGCTGTAAATCATTAATTTTTTTTAAATCTGCGTGATAATAAAACTTTACCCAGACATAAAGTTTTTTCGTACATCTTATAGATAATAAAAAAATAGTAGAGTCGAGAAATGCTCCTGCAAATTGATTTGGCTAGTTTCTTTGTTCTATTATTATTTTAGAGGGAATACTTTTTTCCATCCTGAAAATTCTTCTGTTCATTTCTTCAAAATATATTTTTCTCAAATGACCATTAAAAATGTTTAAGAGCTTTGAAACACTCACTTTTTTCATACTTTTGGCAATGTTTATAATTAATTATTTTTCATTATCACAGAAATCTTCAAATATAGTAACATAATATAAACTGAAGATGATTTATTACGTTTTTTAATCTTTAATAGTAATTTAATAAAATTTTGGAAGCTCAATATAACTAGTTTTGGCGCATGTTTCTTCGCAAACTAGTGTATATTTTATTGTTTTACAATTTAATACATTAACTATGATCTCAAATTTCCTAAAATGATGTGCGTCGAAGGGAACTTTTTTTACCGATTCCATAGATTCGCAATGTTAGGTGTAGTTCAGAATCATTATTAGATTCATTTTAAATTTTTAATTACAGATATATCCAATTTATTAAGTTATCGGAAAAATATTTTTACATAAAAATTGTGAATGTAAAATTATATAGAAACATATAAAAACTCGCTTTTTTATCATTATTCGCTACGGTCACTTAGCTATTATACGTCATCTGCAATGGTAATACGTACCGCTACTCCTTTTAAACTATTCAGTCGATGAGCGAATAATTCAGTACAGTGATAGCTGCAAATTCCGGCATGGTTTGCGTAAAAAAGAAGAAAAATCTCACATAAATCACGTCCATGTGGACTAACATTAGATGATTAATTTTAAAATAACTGAAAATTTCTGAAGCAACATCCCCACTAATTTCACCTAGAAACTAACATTCACTGTATTTTGCAGTACGTAATATTATTTAATTGATGTTACAAGATACAAGTTTAGAAGAAACTTTTCGTTATTTTTGTGAAAATTGTTTATTATTGTTACATGACACAAATTTGGAAGTAATTTTTTATTGTTATGAAAATCGCTCATTGTTAAGCAAAACAGGCTTTTTGACTGACTAAATTGTTTACGAAAGCAACCCCCGCTCTAACTTGCTTTTGCTACTGCTGTCCAGGAATCGCAATTCATAATTCTGCATCGGGCCATAATTGACTTTAGACCCAAAAAATTCATCTGTGGATTGAAGTACGTTGTTTTGAGTCTTGTGGAAACTGTTGACAGTTTCATTATAAGCCCGAGCTTTACAAGGCAAATATTCCATAGAATCAAAAAAGTCAGAACATGGAAACGCAAACGATCATATATACAATGACTTCTCCCTTTTCAGTGAATAACAAAAAAAAGTATATAATAATTCACTGTTGTAAAATAATTTTGCTTATGAATGTTTTAAAATTAATTTGTACAGTTCAATTTTGTGTTGCTTTCCTATGTAAAAATACAACGGGGTAATTAGAAACTACAGCCAAAACATCACATTTTCAAGGTATGGCAATAAAGGTCAGTTAATGCGTACATAAACAAATTATTTTATCTTATCTCAAGAAAACATTTCATATGTTTTCAGTTGTAAATTCAATGACCGTACATTTCGTGGAAACTGGAAAGTTCTCTTTCGTTATCGCATATAAATGACTCGTCACATGACTTTCAAGTTACCAAGCCACATTCATTTATCGCCGTGATTCATTTTAATGTCGGAAGAGGGCTTCTAGCTCTTCTTAATATATCCTACACCACTGCTTTTGCTCTTCTTTCTGTTACAGCATCTGAAATAAGTCTTAAGAGGACAGCAACTTTTGGATACAGACATCTAATGTCATGTCATGAGGGGTTTTATACAATATCGAAAACGAATAGTTTATCGAATAGTTTGCCTGCAGTTTTCAGGAAGTTTTCATTTCATTGTCAAATGTGCATTGCAAAAGACAATTATTATTTCGAATGAATTTAAATTAATTTTTCCTAACTTAGCAAAGATTCTTTCATTCACCGAACTTTACTGTTATTTGTTAAATGCACATTGTATGTTAAAGATGTGCGTTTATTTTGACTAATCGATTCATTTTGTTGTGTAGAAAAATGTGTAATAAAATAAGATCATATTAACACTAGAATAGTCTTTAAATTGCGACACTAATTAACAATAAACATACATAAAAAAGAGGAAATATTTATAATATATGAAAATTTATTCTTTGGAAAAGATTTTAGGCGTTTATTTTAGTATTTGAATATTTTATCAAATGCAACCCGATTTTAAACTTGAACATTACTCATCCTATTAAATTTAAATACTTTCATTTGAGATTCGAGGCGCAATTATTCTTTCATTTCTTTAAAAATAATACAGTTTTACCGTTTAATCCCAGAAGTAATTAACCTTTAATGTACGTGCTTTGAAGTAATAAAGTAATTAAAAGTGTTTTCTTCAAAGTGGCATTCTTCATTTTTGCATACAAACTCAAATCCTCTCGTTGTTAATAGTATTAAACTTACACGTCTTTATTTTATTCTGTTCATTCATTTCAAACCTACCACTGTATAAAAGCAGTAAATAATTAGAAAACAACCTTATTGGATTATTTGTATAAAACAAATATTCATAATTAAAAAGAATAGAAATTCAAGTATATTTTAGAACAATCATACTTTTATTTCGTTGAGTTTTCTGTGATGTTTTTGAAAAATAATGTTGCTTTGTAATGCAGGAAAGCTAATTAAAAAATAATATTTAAAAAAATCTTGTTAAAACGCTGAGCTCCATAAATAAAATAAATTCTGAGCAGGCGATCCGAAACTTACAAGGCAAAGTCCACGTTGTCAATTATAGATATTAGTGTTCTCATTTGCTATTATCCTAATTTAAGCTTCTCCAATATGCTTATCTAATTAATAAATTATTCTCTAACCATGTAAGAGAATGCGATAGATAGCATGTTTTACCACGAATGCAAACTAAAATTTACTGTAGTCACTGTCTCCTTTCACGCTGACCGTTGGAAGTCATCTTAGGGAATAGAAAGGAAGATATCCCGTTCAGACCTGCCAAGTCTCCGGCTTTTTGGATACCAGTAATTTAGTACAGAAAATGTTGTTTCATTGAATCGAAGCATTTTGCGATTTAGAAGAACAACATTTTCTCCAAAAAATTACTGGTGTTCAAAAAGCCGGAGACTTGGCAACTCTGCCCGTTATGTATGGAGCTCAGTGTGTTAAAAATATCTTATTTTTCTGACTGCAAATACAAATCTAAATACATACAACTTAGAAATTGCACTTTAAACGTGACAAATGAGGTGCGTTCGTTTTGTGTTATAACTAGTTTTACAATGTACAAAATCATTGTTATTATTTCAGTGAAATAAATTATATCGCCTGCTATGAGCGAAATGAGAATACCTTTTTTTCTTATTACGTATGCCACGTTTACAGATGCAATTCTTTTCCACACCAGACAGCGCTGTAAAATTCACCATACAGATCTTGCTTTGCGAATGATTACGTCCATGGTTTGATATTTCTATGACTCACGATGAATGATTTTTTTGTTTATTTACTTTAATGGAATGAGATATTCGACTGTTAACCTAATTTTCATTGAAGTTGTCTCAGAATTTATGCATTTTTTATGTAACTCATCTCTCAAGCAAACAATTTTTTGAACGATCTAAAAATTTCTAAAAAGTCTCAGAATTTATGCATTTTTTATGTAACTCATTTCTCAAGCAAGCAATTTTTTGAACGATCTAAAAATTTCTAAAAAGTCTCAGAATTTATGCATTTTTTATGTAACTCATTTCTCAAGCAAGCAATTTTTTGAACGATCTAAAAATTTCTAAAAAGTCTCAGAATTTATGCATTTTTTATGTAACTCATTTCTCAAGCAAGCAATTTTTTGAACGATCTAAAAATTTCTAAAAATGTAACTTTTATGCAATTTTATTCGAAAGACTAATTTTGAATAAAAATGACCGCTTGGCATATGGAAAAAGATGTGGTTAGCCCGTATTTGTTTTCGTCAGTCACATGACTTGCTCTTTTACTATATAGATTACGTATGATAGGATTTAATAAAATAAAGAAAACTTTTATTAATATCTTTTTAAGTTTTGATTCGATTTTCATAAAATTTGAAATGACTCGACAAAATTCTGCAACGATTATATATCTTAAATTTCAAACCATTCGATTTGGGTAGTTTTTGCGCTTTTATATGCGGATAGACAGACTAACGGACGGACAAGACGACGACTATAGGTGCTACGTATTTATATAATTATGAACGCACCTAAAACGCCGTTCTTAGTCTGTATGTTCCCTATACAAATCTAGAGTTTTTCTCCGATTTGAACGAAACTTGATGTACATACGTTTAAAAATGTGTAAAAGTACTATCAACTTAAAAAAAATTATCAGACCATTTTTTTACCGCATTTTTCAGACACCTACCATAGTTTATCATTACAGAAATCTATTTTAAAATTTCTAATGCAATTATTCATTTCTGTTGCCACATTCTAAAAACAGCACAATAATTTTAACAAACATTATAAGACGTGTACTTTGTTTTTTTAAATCCAATAAAAATTCACACTCACTGGTTGTATTTTGGCATTTTTTAAATTGAAGTCACTCTAATCAGAAACTGCGCATTTTTCATATATAAAATAAAAACTTTAACTAAAAATGCGTTATAAAAACGTAGATCTCGTTTAATTGTTACTTGAAGTCAAAACATCTACTATAATAAAAGCATTTCAATTTCAAGAATAAAGAAATAGGATCAAAATATCAAATATAACGCCAATTTCAACTATGACGTCAAACTGACTTTAAACAAACGATTGCTACGATTTAATTCGTATTTCTTTTGTATACTATAGCTAAATCTTTAGTTATACGTATACCATTGAACTAAGTGTTTTAATACTTTAAATTAGTAGTAACATTTTTTTTTTACGATTTATATTAAATAGAAAATAGAACATAGAAATATTAATTTAGAGTCAGCTTTTTTCTCTTTCGAGAAAAAGTTTCATGTCTGACGTCACGACTGAAAACATCTAGAAATTGATGTCATTTTCATGCAATAGCTGTAGTCTCAGTGTTTATGAATAAAAATGTAAGTTTTCATTTAAAAATAATTAGGCAATTCTTCTCGGGCTACATGTGTTAAAGATGCTCTTTTTTTTTGTCCATTAACAGAACATCAATAATTATCGTAATTTTTAATTTAAAACACTAATAGATTTTTTTTTACATTTAGTGCATTTTTAGATTGTCCAACAGCTACATAAAAAAGTATTTTTGGTATACTTTCGTATTAGCGAGCGGTTAATCACGAAACATTTTACTATTTATAGCAATCATTGTTATTTTGATTATTTCAGTGTTTAAGCGATCCAGTGTTCGATAACGTATGTGTTAAAATAATGTTTTATTTTTGTTTTTTTCTTAAGTTTTATTTTAATTTGGCATTTTAGTTATGGGATATTACACGGAAACTAAGAAATGCTGTATTATTTACACTGTTTTAGGAAGAAACAGATTAATCTTCTGTAATTAAGTTGAACGCAGATTTAAAAATATTCATGTTTAAAAACTACTTTAAAATCCATAAAACACCAGTGAATTCAGATACGCTTTTCAAACAAATTGCATTGACATTACTTTTTATTTTTTATTCGACCACACAAAAATTGACTCTTCGATGTTTAGAAGTTAACATCATTAAAGTAAAGTCGAAATTTATGGACACTGAGCTCCATAGAACAGGCCATCTGTCTTCCTACTCCCCAAAATGACTTCCAGCGGTAAGCGCGGAGAGATACAGTGGCGATAAGTTTAGTAAGCATTCGTCGCAAAACATGCTGTTTATCACATCGCTTTACATGATTAGAGAATCATTTATTAATTAGATAAGCAAAGCTTAATTAAAGAAGCATAAATTAGGATATTAGTAAATGAGAACACTTATATACACGGTGGACATAAAGTCTTTCCCTGATTACAAAAAATTATTACGCAATAACGATTGAATGTAATGCTGTAAAATTTTTATTATGGTAAATTCATGTTCATAAGTTTTTTTCCAAATGCTAAATTTCATGGAAAGTGGATCCGACAAGATGGACCAACACCATGTCCTCCTCGCTCACCCAATATTACTCATCTAGATTTTTTTTTCCTTTGGGGGTACATAAAGGACAGAGTGTTTGCAACACCAGTAAAAAATATTGAAACACTCAAGATCAGGATCACAGATCCTGTGTCTAATGTGACAGACCAAATGTTGAACAATACGTGGCGTGAAATGAAATACCGCCTTGACATTCTTCGTGCTACCAAGGGTGTTCACATCAAAATTTACTGACGTAAGTACTTGTATTAAAAACTTCATGAATGTCTTTACAATATATTGAAACAAGCATAGTATGTCTAATTATATTAGTTTTCTGCAATAAATTATTGTAATCAGAGAAATGGTTTGTAACCACCCTGTATAGCATTGACAACGTGGTTTATTTTATTTCGTTGCCTTGGAAGCTTCTGATTGTCTACTCATATCGCCTGTTATGTATGGAGCTCAGTGTTTATGGGTTACGTCGTTACCACTTCCAATATCATGTTAACGTTACTTTTGAACATGTCTTTACTTTTTTAATATAGCTTTAAGATCAAATGAGTCAATCTTCCGTAATTAGGTTGGACAGATATTTTAAAAAAGCCATGCTTTAAAACTATTTTAAAATCCATGAAAAACAATAAATTGAGATAAACTTTTCAAACTAATTGCATTTGAAAGTGCAGTGTTTTCCTCATCGACAGTGTAAAAAATGAAATTCAGTATTCAAATATTCAGTAGGTAGAAAAAATGGCTGTGAAAGCCAAATTTAGCGATAAATGTTTAATGTTGATATTTTAGTTATACACTGGCCTCCAAAAGTTAACGTACAACATGTTTTTTCGAAGCTCACCAGACAAAAAATGGCAGTTAGATTAAACTTCATAGTTTATATGAATGACAATAGTAAGTTTAAAAAAAAACTTACGCAAAAATTACACCTACCACTTTTATTTTATATAAAAGAATAGGTATTTGTGAATGAGAGAAAAATATGCAATTACGAAGCTTTCGTAATTTTACGTGTAAGTTTTGTTGTATTCGAACTATTGTTGTCAGTTTTGTTCACAACAGCCAGTAGAGTCTAGAAGATGTCGTTTGGCAGATTCATTAAGGTGGCGGGCGGTAGGATGGATGGAAATCGGGTTGTCACAGGCCGATACTGCTAGACGGCTCAATGTGTCTCGCAGTGTAGTCCAACGACTCTGGAATCAGTATGAATACGAAGATTATGTGTCCAGAAGACCTGTTCCAGGCCGCCCATGTATTACAACACCTGCAGAAGACCAGTTTCTAGCTCTTTTGGCCCGAAGGAGAAGACGCACTACCGTGCCACAACTCATTGCAGACTCAGGGAGAAGAATCTCTGCTACTACGGTGTGAAGACGTATTCACAATGCAGGTCTCTATGCAAGGCGACCAGTTGTGTGTGTCCCCCTCAACAGACAACAGAGAAGGACCCGCTTATGTTGGGCAAGAGAACATGTTTCCTGGACCAGACAACAGTGGGCTTCTGTACTCTTCACACACGAGTCAAGATTCACACTGGAGAGCGATGCAGGACGTCTTCTGATCTGGAGAGAACGATGCACTCGATACCATCAATCAAACACTGTCGAAACACACGGGTACAGAAACGGTGGAATCATGGTTTGGAAGGGATCTCACTCGGAGGCCACACTGAACTGCATGTGTTCCATGGAGGAACTGTGACTGGTGCAAGATATCGGGATGAGATCCTTGATTCATGTGTGAGCCCATATGCTGGTGCTATTGGCAATGGTTTCATTGTAATGCATGATAATGCGAGACCACACCGAGCTGTGGTTGTTGAGGATTATCTTGAGTATCACGGTTTGGAGAGAATGGAATGGCTAGCTCACTCTCCAGACTTGAATCCGATAGAACATCTTTGGGACTATCTTGGAAGGCAAGTTGCGGCTTTAAGTCCTCCTCTAAGGTCATTAAATGAGGTGGAACAAGGCTTACTCCAAGTCTGGTCAGCGTTACCTATTTCGGTGTCCGAAATTTAATTGAGAGCATGGAAAGGCGATGCCGCCAATGCTTTCAAGTCCGGGGTGGACATATTCCGTATTAGAACCAGTTTTTTAATGTTTCTGTCACAATTTACTGCATAATACTGCGATGTACTGATTTCTCCAAGAATGGAATTTTCCACCATGAATGCTTTTTTGTTGTAATTTCATTTATACGTTTAACTAAAGTAAATATCTATGTCGCATTTAATAAATAACAGTTTAGTGCACATTTCCTCCAAATTTGTTGTTTCTATATTCATTCATTTGCAAATTAGACGCAAAAACACCAGTTGTACCTTATCTTTTAGAGGCCAGTGTATCTGTATGGAACTGTTTCATACTAAAATTTTGTATTTTACATTTGGAAAACTAACGCATAAGACAAAACATATATCATATGTTTCTCATTTTAATTTATTTTTTTGCATAATGTAAAAATATATAGCACCGCATTAAAATTAATTTTAAAAAACAGTGGAATTAAAATTCTTCAAAATAGCAAAAACATATCGCATATTTGTTTAAAATCTTTAATGAAAAAACATGAATATATTCTGACTAATGCTTTCATTGGCTTGTGCACCTAAAAAAATCGAAATACACAGAATTTCGTGTTAGGATAGTCTCGTCATCAATTTTTAACGAAACTCACCACAAACATACATATACAAACGTAAAATATGCATACATACATACACGCATTTCATAACATACACGCATAAAATGTATAAGATGCTACATTTTATTATCTGAATTTCTTAACGTTTTACTTTTATATCAAAAGAGTTGAATCCCAACATTCATCAATCAATTCAATTTAAACGATTTGTTTTATTTGAGGAAGAAGGAATCTTTTTCTCATTTCTTTAAAGATCAGCTATCGTATTAATTAATCCCCGAACTTATTATTCGATAAAGCACATGCTTTGAAGTGAAAGAGCAATGAAAACAATTTACTTCAAAGTCGCGTTCTTTATTTAATATACAATTTCAGATCCTCCACTTTGTTAATAGTATTAAACTTACACGTCTTTGTTTTAATTTTTTCGTTTATTTCAGACAAAGAACGGTAATAAAACAGAAAATAATTTCAAAGAAACTTTATAGGATTGTTTGTATAAAAGGAAATTCGTATTTAAAAAGATAGTTTAAGTAAATTTTAGCATAATTATAAATGCTTTTATTTCATTTCTTTTTCTTTGATGTAGCACTCGAAAATGATTGTTGCCTTTTAAAGGAAGAAATATTATTTGAAAAAAGATTTGGGATTAGTTTTATGAAAATGATTTTATTTTTCTGACCTTGCGCGTGTATGCAAAACTTTTTCTCCTAACAGACTTTAGCGTATTTTACATAATCCCTTGATAGATAAATCTTTATATATATAATTAAAATAAACGTCAAGCAAGTTTTAATTTATGTGCAACAGCAAGCATCAAATATCAGAAGCTTTCTGTTACAATTCGTTTGAATATTTTTAAATATTTTAAACTTTAAAAATAAAAAAAGTTTTAGTTATATTTCAAGTTAATATTTATTTACTTCTAGTTGCAGATGTCTCCGACTTAAACTTCGTGTTTTGAAAATAAAAATGTAAAACAAGAAATATGCGATATTTTTCTCAATTGAAAAAATTCTTTTTATGTGTCTCAAACTTTGCTAAAGAGATTTGCAGGTTTGGTCAATACTTCATAAGTTTTCATCTGCCACTTGCCACAACAGTGGCTGAGAGGTTCTGTTCTCAAAACTGGTGGACGGAAGGTGCTGGGTTCAAACCCTCTTCGACCTAACCGGTCGGAGTTTTCCGTGTTTTTTTCGTCAACCTTGCCGTAAATCTGGGTTAGGATCCCTTAGTTTAGTAAGACCCTACGGAGAGCACTCCTCATTGGACCCATATACACCGAGTAGATAATCGGCCGTCATAAATAAACCCAACCCAACTCGTCTGTCACTCTATATGATTTTACACGCATTATGTATGGATTCTTGGAAAATATTAAAATTCATTTCTTTTAATGAGGTTGATTTCAAAATGTTGCCAATTGAAAATTATTCGGTAATTTTTTTAAAGTCTGATTTTTATTTTGTACAGTCATCTCCAGTTTCATCTGTAGTAGATTATTTTGAATTTAAAACTAAAATGTTTTATTATGTTGATTTTTTTTTTATACTTCAGATTTCAATTTCTCTGTTACTTTGTACTTGTGTGCTTTAATCCTTTGTATCACCGCGTTGCATATCTGCAACATGCCCAAAATTCAATGTTACTTATACAGTGGGATTTAAAAAACGATTTTATTTATTGCTGCTATCTTTCAACACAGCAGTTAATATAAATTGTTCATAGAAGTATCAACAGACGTCGATATTGAGTTAATTTTTCATGCAAAATATTATTTGTCATTTGAGCAGTTTTGCATCGTTATTGCTAAAATGAACTTCGTGAATTTGGAAAAATTAAAAATCTAGATATGTCTGAAAATAGATTTTTTACAAAGATAAGTACGTATACCTTACAATTTTGTATTTGAAAATTGAAAATATTTATGAGAAGCATGTAATTTTCTTTTTATTGCACACGTGAAATAATGATATTTTTGGCAATATATTTTGCTCATGCTCTATTTTTATTATTTTTTTACATGCTTAAAAGGGTTTATTTTAACATCTGAGTATTTTTTTTAAATTCCGTGTTGTCACAAGCGGTTAACAACCCACTGCAAAAGAAAAGCTAGTAGAATACTGTACTCTTTATATAAAAAACGTTAAAATTCAAAAAGGATCATTTTGCCTAAAATGGAATTGAAAGCCTTTTATTATTTTTACTTTAAATTAAATATTTCAAAAACAAACTTATATGATTATAGTTCTTAAATTGTATTTGCGATAATCTAAATCTGATCTAAATATTATTATTCCACCGATTCGTCAAAGGCTGGAGTACCTTATAGTGACGACAGTCAGTTTTTGAATAAACTTCTAGGGCTTTCGATTGGTTTATCAAATGACATGAAAAAAAATCCATATCTTTAAAGAAAGACTATAGAAATCAAAGTGTATATCAATGTATAGAGATTCTCAATTAAAAAATATTGCAGTGCAAGAAAAACAATTATAAAAAACAGTGAATATATAATTATTTATTAAACTCTTCGTACCTGCTTCAGGTATATTTTCACGTATACAGTGCCTGCGGTCATATTTTCTGAATACCCCTTTTATCTGTAATATTTTACTTAACTAACCGCATAATTTCTACTATTTAATACGGAAAAGATTACTATTCGAATATCGTGGCGCTCAAAAACAAAATTTTGAGTAATTTTGTAATTTTGAGTAATTTTTGAATAAACTTCTAGGGCTTTCCTGATTGGTTTATCAAATGACCTGAACAAAAAATGTCCATATCTTTAAAGAAAGACGATAGAAATCAAAGTGTATATCAATGTATAGAGATTCTCAATTGAACAATATTGCAGTGCAAGAAAAACAAACATAAAAAACCGTAAAGATATAATTATTTATTAAACCCTTCGTACGTGCTTCAGGTATATTTTCACGCATAAAGTGTTTGCGGTCATATTTTCTGAATACCCCTTTTATCTGTAATATTTTACTTACCTAACCGAATAATGTCTACTGTTTAATACGGCAAAGATTACTATTCGAATATCGTGGCTCTCAAAAACAAAATTTCACACCAGATGTTCAAGTTGACAGGGCTTTGTTCCTAAGTACCAAAAGGAATCATAATATAAATGATATCATGTTAGTATTAGTCTCATACTTTACAGGATTGTTTTGATTTTTTTTTTTTTTTTACTTCAGATTTCAACTTATGTGCTACTTTGTACTTGTGTGCGTTAACATTTTGTATCACCGCGTTGCATATCAGCAACATACGCCAAAGTCAATTTTATATATACAGTAGGATTTAAAAGACGATTTTATTTATTGCTGTTATCTTTTAACACAGCAGTTAATATAAATTGTTCACAGAATTCTCAACAGACTTTGATACGGAGTTAATTTTTTATGCCAAATTATTATTAATCATTTTAAAAGTTTTGCAATTTTTTATGCCAAAGTATTATTTATAATTTTAACAGTTTTGCATCGTTATTACTAAAGTGAACTTAGTAAATTTTGAAAAAAATAAAAATCTGGAATTGTCCAAAATTAGATTTTTTACAAAGGTAAGTTCATATAATTTACAATTTTGCATTTACAAATTGACAATATTTATGAGAAGTTTCTTTTCATTGCAGGCGTGAAAAAATTATCTTTTAGTCAATATACTTTTTTCATGTTCTATTTTTTTTAAATTATTTTTGAACATTCTTAAAATTATGTATTTTAACATCTGAGCAATTTTTTTTTTCAAATCGGGGTTGTCACAAGGGGTTAACATGCGACTGAAAAAGAAAGATATTAAAATATAGCACTCTTTAAATATAAAATGTTAAAATTCAAAAAGGATCGTTTTGTATAAAATGAAATTGAAAGTCTTTCATCATATTTACTTTAAATTAAATACTTGAAAACAAACTTATATGATTATAGTTCCTAAATTGTACTTGCGATCATCTAAATGTGTTCTACATATCATCATACCACCGATTCGTCAATGGCTGGAATACCCTACATTGATGACTAGCAGTTTTTGAATAACCTTGTAGATCTTTCTTGATTGATTTTATCAAATGACCTGAAACAAAAAACTAAATATCTTTAAATAAAGACAGTAGAAAGCAAAGTATATATGAATGTATAGGAATTTGCAGTTGAAAAATGTGTAAGAAAAACAAACATAGAAACAAAGAAAGAAGATATAATTATTTATTAAAACCTTCGTACCTTCTACAGGTATATTTTCGCGTATACAGTACTTACGGTCATATTTTCTGAATACCTCTTTTATCTATTATCTTTTACTTACCTAATCACATAACATCTGCTATTTAATACGTCAAAAATTACTATTCAAATATTGTGAAGCTCAAAAACAAAATTTTACACCGGACGCGGAAGTGGAAAGAGCTTTGGTCCTAAGTACCAAAAATAATCCTAATACAGATAACATCATATCAGCATCAGCCTCAAACATTAACTTTAGAGCAATTCTCAATACATAAACATACAAAAATGAAATATTTATGGTATATTCAATTTTATTCTTCGAAATAATAATTTTACTTTAGTTTTAGCGATTGTATTTTTTATCAAAAGAGTTGAGCCTCAACATTTCTTACTTAATTAAATTTAAATCTTTTTTCAGCTTAAACAAGAAATCTTTCTTCTCATTTTTTTTTCAAATTTAATACTATTGTATCATTTAATCCCAGAAGTAATTAACCTTTATAGTGCGCTTTGAAGTGAGATAGTAATTAAAAGGATTTACTTCAAAGTGACGTTCTTTACTTTTACATTCAATTTTAGATCTTTCACGTTGTAAATGGTATTAAACTTGCACGTCTTTATATTTTTCTTGACGCTTATTTCATACAAAGTAATGTATAAATACAGTAAATAATGAAAAAGAATCGTTCCAGAAAAGTTTGCATAAAAGAAAAATCAGAATAAAAAAAAATAAAGTTTAAATAAATGTTAGTAAATTTATATATATATATATATTTTCATTTTATTTTCTTCGACATACATAAAAAAAGAATCTTGTTGTATAAGGAATGAATTTTATATTTTAAAAAATAATAATAGGATTAGTTTTATGAAAATGATTTTATTGTTCAGACTGTGAATAAGAAATATGTTTTACCTACCAGACTTTAGGGTATATAATATAATCCTATAAATAATATAAGTATATAAAATGAACTAAACTTCGAGCGCGTTTCTTGTTAGCTAGTACCCAGCATCAGATTTCACAGATTTTCTTTTTGACTTCTTTTATATATATTTCTAACTATTTAAATTTATTATTTATATATTTATTATTGAAACTTTCACCGATTTAAACTTTGAATTTTACATTTTGAAAGCAAATGTATAAAACATAAAACGTAGTACATTTTCCTTAATTTTTTTTTTATTATTTATTTATTTTTATTTTTATTTTATTTTTACTTCGCTGAAATATTTTACCAGTTTTCCAACGAACCTATTAATTTCCTTCATGTGTCAGTCTTGGACAGTTAGTTTTTCTGATTTTCTTATCTCTATATTTCACATGGAGACTCAATGGTGGTGGTGGTGGTGGTGGTGGTGGTGGTGGTGGTGGTGGTGGTGGTGGTGGTGTTAGCTATGACCGATTATCTCAGCAAGGAATATAAACCCAAGTATAGGATGACCTCCGTAGGGGGTTGTCTAAGGGAACATAACCAGTATTTAGGCATCACTACAGAGATTTAAAAAAAAAAAAAAAAAAAATCCGAATGGTTAGGTCGATGAGGTCGTCCTCCAACCTAGCACAAGAAAGCTCATATAAATTTGAAAATGAGATTTATTTTTATTGTTGTTGAATGTATCTGTAAAATATTTGTATGACTACTTTAAGGACTAACAAATAATTAAACCTTTTTTTTTCAGTTTCACTACAACAAGAACAATTCTAGAGAATAGAGAACAAACTATTTTTAATACTGTACGACATAGTTGAAAAGTACTTATGATTTTGATTAGTCTGTCCGTCTGGCTATTCTCCACATTTCATAAATAGTCATAGATTATCACGAAATTGATATGTTTCACTTAGGTTAGGTTTAATACAGGATGTCTCCTGTTCAAATGGGGATGTGTAGCATTTATATATCGTTTACAGGAGTTTTTCTCCGATTTGAACGAAACTTGATGTACATACGTTTAAAAATGTGTAAAAGTACTATCAACTTAAAAAAATTATCAGACCATTTTTTTACCGCATTTTTCAGACACCTACCATAGTTTATCATTACAGAAATCTGTTTTAAAATTTCTAATGCAATTATTCATTTCTGTTGCCACATTCTAAAAACAGCACAATAATTTTAACAAACATTATAAGACGTGTACTTTGTTTTTTTAAATCCAATAAAAATTCACACTCACTGGTTGTATTTTGGCATTTTTTAAATTGAAGTCACTCTAATCAGAAACTGCGCATTTTTCATATATAAAATAAAAACTTTAACTAAAAATGCGTTATAAAAACGTAGATCTCGTTTAAATGTTACTTGAAGTCAAAACATCTACTATAATAAAAGCATTTCAATTTCAAGAATAAAGAAATAGGATCAAAATATCAAATATAACGCCAATTTCAACTATGACGTCAAACTGACTTTAAACAAACGATTGCTACGATTTAATTCGTATTTCTTTTGTATGCTATAGCTAAATCTTTAGTTATACGTATACCATTGAACTAAGTGTTTTAATACTTTAAATTAGTAGTAACATTTTTTTTTTACGATTTATATTAAATAGAAAATAGAACATAGAAATATTAATTTAGAGTCAGCTTTTTTCTCTTTCGAGAAAAAGTTTCATGTCTGACGTCACGACTGAAAACATCTAGAAATTGATGTCATTTTCATGCAATAGCTGTAGTCTCAGTGTTTATGAATAAAAATGTAAGTTTTCATTTAAAAATAATTAGGCAATTCTTCTCGGGCTACATGTGTTAAAGATGCTCTTTTTTTTTGTCCATTAACAGAACATCAATAATTATCGTAATTTTTAATTTAAAACACTAATAGATTTTTTTTTACATTTAGTGCATTTTTAGATTGTCCAACAGCTACATAAAAAAGTATTTTTGGTATACTTTCGTATTAGCGAGCGGTTAATCACGAAACATTTTACTATTTATAGCAATCATTGTTATTTTGATTATTTCAGTGTTTAAGCGATCCAGTGTTCGATAACGTATGTGTTAAAATAATGTTTTATTTTTGTTTTTTTCTTAAGTTTTATTTCAATTTGGCATTTTAGTTATGGGATATTACACGGAAACTAAGAAATGCTGTATTATTTACACTGTTTTAGGAAGAAACAGATTAATCTTCTGTAATTAAGTTGAACGCAGATTTAAAAATATTCATGTTTAAAAACTACTTTAAAATCCATAAAACACCAGTGAATTCAGATACGCTTTTCAAACAAATTGCATTGACATTACTTTTTATTTTTTATTCGACCACACAAAAATTGACTCTTCGATGTTTAGAAGTTAACATCATTAAAGTAAAGTCGAAATTTATGGACACTGAGCTCCATAGAACAGGCCATCTGTCTTCCTACTCCCCAAAATGACTTCCAGCGGTAAGCGCGGAGAGATACAGTGGCGATAAGTTTAGTAAGCATTCGTCGCAAAACATGCTGTTTATCACATCGCTTTACATGATTAGAGAATCATTTATTAATTAGATAAGCAAAGCTTAATTAAAGAAGCATAAATTAGGATATTAGTAAATGAGAACACTTATATACACGGTGGACATAAAGTCTTTCCCTGATTACAAAAAATTATTACGCAATAACGATTGAATGTAATGCTGTAAAATTTTTATTATGGTAAATTCATGTTCATAAGTTTTTTTCCAAATGCTAAATTTCATGGAAAGTGGATCCGACAAGATGGACCAACACCATGTCCTCCTCGCTCACCCAATATTACTCATCTAGATTTTTTTTTCCTTTGGGGGTACATAAAGGACAGAGTGTTTGCAACACCAGTAAAAAATATTGAAACACTCAAGATCAGGATCACAGATCCTGTGTCTAATGTGACAGACCAAATGTTGAACAATACGTGGCGTGAAATGAAATACCGCCTTGACATTCTTCGTGCTACCAAGGGTGTTCACATCAAAATTTACTGACGTAAGTACTTGTATTAAAAACTTCATGAATGTCTTTACAATATATTGAAACAAGCATAGTATGTCTAATTATATTAGTTTTCTGCAATAAATTATTGTAATCAGAGAAATGGTTTGTAACCACCCTGTATAGCATTGACAACGTGGTTTATTTTATTTCGTTGCCTTGGAAGCTTCTGATTGTCTACTCATATCGCCTGTTATGTATGGAGCTCAGTGTTTATGGGTTACGTCGTTACCACTTCCAATATCATGTTAACGTTACTTTTGAACATGTCTTTACTTTTTTAATATAGCTTTAAGATCAAATGAGTCAATCTTCCGTAATTAGGTTGGACAGATATTTTAAAAAAGCCATGCTTTAAAACTATTTTAAAATCCATGAAAAACAATAAATTGAGATAAACTTTTCAAACTAATTGCATTTGAAAGTGCAGTGTTTTCCTCATCGACAGTGTAAAAAATGAAATTTAGTATTCAAATATTCAGTAGGTAGAAAAAATGGCTGTGAAAGCCAAATTTAGCGATAAATGTTTAATGTTGATATTTTAGTTATACACTGGCCTCCAAAAGTTAACGTACAACATGTTTTTTCGAAGCTCACCAGACAAAAAATGGCAGTTACCTACCACTTTTATTTTATATAAAAGAATAGGTATTTGTGAATGAGAGAAAAATATGCAATTACGAAGCTTTCGTAATTTTACGTGTAAGTTTTGTTGTATTCGAACTATTGTTGTCAGTTTTGTTCACAACAGCCAGTAGAGTCTAGAAATGTCTAGAAGATGTCGTTTGGCAGATTCATTAAGGTGGCGGGCGGTAGGATGGATGGAAATCGGGTTGTCACAGGCCGATACTGCTAGACGGCTGTCTCGCAGTGTAGTCCAACGACTCTGGAATCAGTATGAATACGAAGATTATGTGTCCAGAAGACATGTTCCAGGCCGCCCATGTATTACAACACCTGCAGAAGACCAGTTTCTAGCTCTTTTGGCCCGAAGGAGAAGACGCACTACCGTGCCACAACTCATTGCAGACTCAGGGAGAAGAATCTCTGCTACTACGGTGTGAAGACGTATTCACAATGCAGGTCTCTATGCAAGGCGACCAGTTGTGTGTGTCCCCCTCAACAGACAACAGAGAAGGACCCGCTTATGTTGGGCAAGAGAACATGTTTCCTGGACCAGACAACAGTGGGCTTCTGTACTCTTCACACACGAGTCAAGATTCACACTGGAGAGCGATGCAGGACGTCTTCTGATCTGGAGAGAACGATGCACTCGATACCATCAATCAAACACTGTCGAAACACACGGGTACAGAAACGGTGGAATCATGGTTTGGAAGGGATCTCACTCGGAGGCCACACTGAACTGCATGTGTTCCATGGAGGAACTGTGACTGGTGCAAGATATCGGGATGAGATCCTTGATTCATGTGTGAGCCCATATGCTGGTGCTATTGGCAATGGTTTCATTGTAATGCATGATAATGCGAGACCACACCGAGCTGTGGTTGTTGAGGATTATCTTGAGTATCACGGTTTGGAGAGAATGGAATGGCTAGCTCACTCTCCAGACTTGAATCCGATAGAACATCTTTGGGACTATCTTGGAAGGCAAGTTGCGGCTTTAAGTCCTCCTCTAAGGTCATTAAATGAGGTGGAACAAGGCTTACTCCAAGTCTGGTCAGCGTTACCTATTTCGGTGTCCGAAATTTAATTGAGAGCATGGAAAGGCGATGCCGCCAATGCTTTCAAGTCCGGGGTGGACATATTCCGTATTAGAACCAGTTTTTTAATGTTTCTGTCACAATTTACTGCATAATACTGCGATGTACTGATTTCTCCAAGAATGGAATTTTCCACCACGAATGCTTTTTTGTTGTAATTTCATTTATACGTTTAACTAAAGTAAATATCTATGTCGCATTTAATAAATAACAGTTTAGTGCACATTTCCTCCAAATTTGTTGTTTCTATATTCATTCATTTGCAAATTAGACGCAAAAACACCAGTTGTACCTTATCTTTTAGAGGCCAGTGTATCTGTATGGAACTGTTTCATACTAAAATTTTGTATTTTACATTTGGAAAACTAACGCATAAGACAAAACATATATCATATGTTTCTCATTTTAATTTATTTTTTTGCATAATGTAAAAATATATAGCACCGCATTAAAATTAATTTTAAAAAACAGTGGAATTAAAATTCTTCAAAATAGCAAAAACATATCGCATATTTGTTTAAAATCTTTAATGAAAAAACATGAATATATTCTGACTAATGCTTTCATTGGCTTGTGCACCTAAAAAAATCGAAATACACAGAATTTCGTGTTAGGATAGTCTCGTCATCAATTTTTAACGAAACTCACCACAAACATACATATACAAACGTAAAATATGCATACATACATACACGCATTTCATAACATACACGCATAAAATGTATAAGATGCTACATTTTATTATCTGAATTTCTTAACGTTTTACTTTTATATCAAAAGAGTTGAATCCCAACATTCATCAATCAATTCAATTTAAACGATTTGTTTTATTTGAGGAAGAAGGAATCTTTTTCTCATTTCTTTAAAGATCAGCTATCGTATTAATTAATCCCCGAACTTATTATTCGATAAAGCACATGCTTTGAAGTGAAAGAGCAATGAAAACAATTTACTTCAAAGTCGCGTTCTTTATTTAATATACAATTTCAGATCCTCCACTTTGTTAATAGTATTAAACTTACACGTCTTTGTTTTAATCTTTTCGTTTATTTCAGACAAAGAACGGTAATAAAACAGAAAATAATTTCAAAGAAACTTTATAGGATTGTTTGTATAAAAGGAAATTCGTATTTAAAAAGATAGTTTAAGTAAATTTTAGCATAATTATAAATGCTTTTATTTCATTTCTTTTTCTTTGATGTAGTACTCGAAAATGATTGTTGCCTTTTAAAGGAAGAAATATTATTTGAAAAAAGATTTGGGATTAGTTTTATGAAAATGATTTTATTTTTCTGACCTTGCGCGTGTATGCAAAACTTTTTCTCCTAACAGACTTTAGCGTATTTTACATAATCCCTTGATAGATAAATCTTTATATATATAATTAAAATAAACGTCAAGCAAGTTTTAATTTATGTGCAACAGCAAGCATCAAATATCAGAAGCTTTCTGTTACAATTCGTTTGAATATTTTTAAATATTTTAAACTTTAAAAATAAAAAAAGTTTTAATTATATTTCAAGTTAATATTTATTTACTTCTAGTTGCAGATGTCTCCGACTTAAACTTCGTGTTTTGAAAATAAAAATGTAAAACAAGAAATATGCGATATTTTTCTCAATTGAAAAAATTCTTTTTATGTGTCTCAAACTTTGCTAAAGAGATTTGCAGGTTTGGTCAATACTTCATAAGTTTTCATCTGCCACTTGCCACAACAGTGGCTGAGAGGTTCTGTTCTCAAAACTGGTGGACGGAAGGTGCTGGGTTCAAACCCTCTTCGACCTAACCGGTCGGAGTTTTCCGTGTTTTTTTCGTCAACCTTGCCGTAAATCTGGGTTAGGATCCCTTAGTTTAGTAAGACCCTACGGAGAGCACTCCTCATTGGACCCATATACACCGAGTAGATAATCGGCCGTCATAAATCAACCCAACCCAACTCGTCTGTCACTCTATATGATTTTACACGCATTATGTATGGATTCTTGGAAAATATTAAAATTCATTTCTTTTAATGAGGTTGATTTCAAAATGTTGCCAATTGAAAATTATTCGGTAATTTTTTTAAAGTCTGATTTTTATTTTGTACAGTCATCTCCAGTTTCATCTGTAGTAGATTATTTTGAATTTAAAACTAAAATGTTTTATTATGTTGATTTTTTTTTATACTTCAGATTTCAATTTCTCTGTTACTTTGTACTTGTGTGCTTTAATCCTTTGTATCACCGCGTTGCATATCTGCAACATGCCCAAAATTCAATGTTACTTATACAGTGGGATTTAAAAAACGATTTTATTTATTGCTGCTATCTTTCAACACAGCAGTTAATATAAATTGTTCATAGAAGTATCAACAGACGTCGATATTGAGTTAATTTTTCATGCAAAATATTATTTGTCATTTGAGCAGTTTTGCATCGTTATTGCTAAAATGAACTTCGTGAATTTGGAAAAATTAAAAATCTAGATATGTCTGAAAATAGATTTTTTACAAAGATAAGTACGTATACCTTACAATTTTGTATTTGAAAATTGAAAATATTTATGAGAAGCATGTAATTTTCTTTTTATTGCACACGTGAAATAATGATATTTTTGGCAATATATTTTGCTCATGTTCTATTTTTATTATTTTTTTACATGCTTAAAAGGGTTTATTTTAACATCTGAGTATTTTTTTTAAATTCCGTGTTGTCACAAGCGGTTAACAACCCACTGCAAAAGAAAAGCTAGTAGAATACTGTACTCTTTATATAAAAAACGTTAAAATTCAAAAAGGATCATTTTGCCTAAAATGGAATTGAAAGCCTTTTATTATTTTTACTTTAAATTAAATATTTCAAAAACAAACTTATATGATTATAGTTCTTAAATTGTATTTGCGATAATCTAAATCTGATCTAAATATTATTATTCCACCGATTCGTCAATGGCTGGAGTACCTTATAGTGACGACAGTCAGTTTTTGAATAAACTTCTAGGGCTTTCGATTGGTTTATCAAATGACATGAAAAAAAATCCATATCTTTAAAGAAAGACTATAGAAATCAAAGTGTATATCAATGTATAGAGATTCTCAATTAAAAAATATTGCAGCGCAAGAAAAACAATTATAAAAAACAGTGAATATATAATTATTTATTAAACTCTTCGTACCTGCTTCAGGTATATTTTCACGTATACAGTGCCTGCGGTCATATTTTCTGAATACCCCTTTTATCTGTAATATTTCACTTACCTAACCGCATAATTTCTACTATTTAATACGGAAAAGATTACTATTCGAATATCGTGGCGCTCAAAAACAAAATTTTGAGTAATTTTGTAATTTTGAGTAATTTTTGAATAAACTTCTAGGGCTTTCCTGATTGGTTTATCAAATGACCTGAACAAAAAATGTCCATATCTTTAAAGAAAGACGATAGAAATCAAAGTGTATACCAATGTATAGAGATTCTCAATTGAACAATATTGCAGTGCAAGAAAAACAAACATAAAAAACCGTAAAGATATAATTATTTATTAAACCCTTCGTACGTGCTTCAGGTATATTTTCACGCATAAAGTGTTTGCGGTCATATTTTCTGAATACCCCTTTTATCTGTAATATTTTACTTACCTAACCGAATAATGTCTACTGTTTAATACGGCAAAGATTACTATTCGAATATCGTGGCTCTCAAAAACAAAATTTCACACCAGACGTTCAAGTTGACAGGGCTTTGTTCCTAAGTACCAAAAGGAATCATAATATAAATGATATCATGTTAGTATTAGTCTCATACTTTACAGGATTGTTTTGATTTTTTTTTTTTTTTATTTCAGATTTCAACTTATGTGCTACTTTGTACTTGTGTGCGTTAACATTTTGTATCACCGCGTTGCATATCAGCAACATACGCCAAAGTCAATTTTATATATACAGTAGGATTTAAAAGACGATTTTATTTATTGCTGTTATCTTTTAACACAGCAGTTAATATAAATTGTTCACAGAATTCTCAACAGACTTTGATACGGAGTTAATTTTTTATGCCAAATTATTATTAATCATTTTAAAAGTTTTGCAATTTTTTATGCCAAAGTATTATTTATAATTTTAATAGTTTTGCATCGTTATTACTAAAGTGAACTTAGTAAATTTTGAAAAAAATAAAAATCTGGAATTGTCCAAAATTAGATTTTTTACAAAGGTAAGTTCATATAATTTACAATTTTGCATTTACAAATTGACAATATTTATGAGAAGTTTATTTTCATTGCAGGCGTGAAAAAATTATCTTTTAGTCAATATACTTTTTTCATGTTCTATTTTTTTTAAATTATTTTTGAACATTCTTAAAATTATGTATTTTAACATCTGAGCAATTTTTTTTTCAAATCGGGGTTGTCACAAGGGGTTAACATGCGACTGAAAAAGAAAGATATTAAAATATAGCACTCTTTAAATATAAAATGTTAAAATTCAAATAGGATCGTTTTGTATAAAATGAAATTGAAAGTCTTTCATCATATTTACTTTAAATTAAATACTTGAAAACAAACTTATATGATTATAGTTCCTAAATTGTACTTGCGATCATCTAAATGTGTTCTACATATCATCATACCACCGATTCGTCAATGGCTGGAATACCCTACATTGATGACTAGCAGTTTTTGAATAACCTTGTAGATCTTTCTTGATTGATTTTATCAAATGACCTGAAACAAAAAACTAAATATCTTTAAATAAAGACAATAGAAATCAAAGTATATATGAATGTATAGGAATTTGCAGTTGAAAAATGTGTAAGAAAAACAAACATAGAAACAAAGAAAGAAGATATAATTATTTATTAAAACCTTCGTACCTTCTACAGGTATATTTTCGCGTATACAGTACTTACGGTCATATTTTCTGAATACCTCTTTTATCTATTATCTTTTACTTACCTAATCACATAACATCTGCTATTTAATACTTCAAAAATTACTATTCAAATATTGTGAAGCTCAAAAACAAAATTTTACACCGGACGCGGAAGTGGAAAGAGCTTTGGTCCTAAGTACCAAAAATAATCCTAATACAGATAACATCATATCAGCATCAGCCTCAAACATTAACTTTAGAGCAATTCTCAATACATAAACATACAAAAATGAAATATTTATGGTATATTCAATTTTATTCTTCGAAATAATAATTTTACTTTAGTTTTAGCGATTGTATTTTTTATCAAAAGAGTTGAGCCTTAACATTTCTTACTTAATTAAATTTAAATCTTTTTTCAGCTTAAACAAGAAATCTTTCTTCTCATTTTTTTTTTTCAAATTTAATACTATTGTATCATTTAATCCCAGAAGTAATTAACCTTTATAGTGCGCTTTGAAGTGAGATAGTAATTAAAAGGATTTACTTCAAAGTGACGTTCTTTACTTTTACATTCAATTTTAGATCTTTCACGTTGTAAATGGTATTAAACTTGCACGTCTTTATATTTTTCTTGACGCTTATTTCATACAAAGTAATGTATAAATACAGTAAATAATGAAAAAGAATCGTTCCAGAAAAGTTTGCATAAAAGAAAAATCAGAATTAAAAAAAAATAAAGTTTAAATAAATGTTAGTAAATTTATATATATATATATATTTTCATTTTATTTTCTTCGACATACATAAAAAAAGAATCTTGTTGTATAAGGAATGAATTTTATATTTTAAAAAATAATAATAGGATTAGTTTTATGAAAATGATTTTATTGTTCAGACTGTGAATAAGAAATATGTTTTACCTACCAGACTTTAGGGTATATAATATAATCCTATAAATAATATAAGTACATAAAATGAACTAAACTTCGAGCGCGTTTCTTGTTAGCTAGTACCCAGCATCAGATTTCACAGATTTTCTTTTTGACTTCTTTTATATATATTTCTAACTATTTAAATTTATTATTTATATATTTATTATTGAAACTTTCACCGATTTAAACTTTGAATTTTACATTTTGAAAGCAAATGTATAAAACATAAAACGTAGTACATTTTCCTTAATTTTTTCTTATTATTTATTTATTTTTATTTTTATTTTATTTTTACTTCGCTGAAATATTTTACCAGTTTTCCAACGAACCTATTAATTTCCTTCATGTGTCAGTCTTGGACAGTTAGTTTTTCTGATTTTCTTATCTCTATATTTCACATGGAGACTCAATGGTGGTGGTGGTGGTGGTGGTGGTGGTGGTGGTGGTGGTGGTGGTGGTGGTGGTGTTAGCTATGACCGATTATCTCAGCAAGGAATATAAACCCAAGTATAGGATGACCTCCGTAGGGGGTTGTCTAAGGGAACATAACCAGTATTTAGGCATCACTACAGAGATTTAAAAAAAAAAAAAAAAAAAATCCGAATGGTTAGGTCGATGAGGTCGTCCTCCAACCTAGCACAAGAAAGCTCATATAAATTTGAAAATGAGATTTATTTTTATTGTTGTTGAATGTATCTGTAAAATATTTGTATGACTACTTTAAGGACTAACAAATAATTAAACCTTTTTTTTTTTTCAGTTTCACTACAACAAGAACAATTCTAGAGAATAGAGAACAAACTATTTTTAATACTGTACGACATAGTTGAAAAGTACTTATGATTTTGATTAGTCTGTCCGTCTGGCTATTCTCCACATTTCATAAATAGTCATAGATTATCACGAAATTGATATGTTTCACTTAGGTTAGGTTTAATACAGGATGTCTCCTGTTCAAATGGGGATGTGTAGCATTTATATATCGTTTACAGGAGTTTTTCTCCGATTTGAACGAAACTTGATGTACATACGTTTAAAAATGTGTAAAAGTACTATCAACTTAAAAAAATTATCAGACCATTTTTTTACCGCATTTTTCAGACACCTACCATAGTTTATCATTACAGAAATCTATTTTAAAATTTCTAATGCAATTATTCATTTCTGTTGCCACATTCTAAAAACAGCACAATAATTTTAACAAACATTATAAGACGTGTACTTTGTTTTTTTAAATCCAATAAAAATTCACACTCACTGGTTGTATTTTGGCATTTTTTAAATTGAAGTCACTCTAATCAGAAACTGCGCATTTTTCATATATAAAATAAAAACTTTAACTAAAAATGCGTTATAAAAACGTAGATCTCGTTTAAATGTTACTTGAAGTCAAAACATCTACTATAATAAAAGCATTTCAATTTCAAGAATAAAGAAATAGGATCAAAATATCAAATATAACGCCAATTTCAACTATGACGTCAAACTGACTTTAAACAAACAATTGCTACGATTTAATTCGTATTTCTTTTATATACTATAGCTAAATCTTTAGTTATACGTATACCATTGAACTAAGTGTTTTAATACTTTAAATTAGTAGTAACATTTTTTTTTACGATTTATATTAAATAGAAAATAGAACATAGAAATATTAATTTAGAGTCAGCTTTTTTCTCTTTCGAG
Organism: Maratus michaelseni; assembly: GCA_963931845.1. Taxonomy (NCBI): domain Eukaryota; kingdom Metazoa; phylum Arthropoda; class Arachnida; order Araneae; family Salticidae; genus Maratus; species Maratus michaelseni. The sequence goes on from OZ007593.1 coordinate 85,226,145, forward strand.
AAAAAGTTTCATGTCTGACGTCACGACTGAAAACATCTAGAAATTGATGTCATTTTCATGCAATAGCTGTAGTCTCAGTGTTTATGAATAAAAATGTAAGTTTTCATTTAAAAATAACTAGGCAATTCTTCTCGGGCTACATGTGTTAAAGATGCTCTTTTTTTTGTCCATTAACAGAACATCAATAATTATCGTAATTTTTAATTTAAAACACTAATAGATTTTTTTTTACATTTAGTGCATTTTTAGATTGTCCAACAGCTACATAAAAAAGTATTTTTGGTATACTTTCGTATTAGCGAGCGGTTAATCACGAAACATTTTACTATTTATAGCAATCATTGTTATTTTGATTATTTCAGTGTTTAAGCGATCCAGTGTTCGATAACGTATGTGTTAAAATAATGTTTTATTTTTGTTTTTTTCTTAAGTTTTATTTTAATTTGGCATTTTAGTTATGGGATATTACACGGAAACTAAGAAATGCTGTATTATTTACACTGTTTTAGGAAGAAACAGATTAATCTTCTGTAATTAAGTTGAACGCAGATTTAAAAATATTCATGTTTAAAAACTACTTTAAAATCCATAAAACACCAGTGAATTCAGATACGCTTTTCAAACAAATTGCATTGACATTACTTTTTATTTTTTATTCGACCACACAAAAATTGACTCTTCGATGTTTAGAAGTTAACATCATTAAAGTAAAGTCGAAATTTATGGACACTGAGCTCCATAGAACAGGCCATCTGTCTTCCTACTCCCCAAAATGACTTCCAGCGGTAAGCGCGGAGAGATACAGTGGCGATAAGTTTAGTAAGCATTCGTCGCAAAACATGCTGTTTATCACATCGCTTTACATGATTAGAGAATCATTTATTAATTAGATAAGCAAAGCTTAATTAAAGAAGCATAAATTAGGATATTAGTAAATGAGAACACTTATATACACGGTGGACATAAAGTCTTTCCCTGATTACAAAAAATTATTACGCAATAACGATTGAATGTAATGCTGTAAAATTTTTATTATGGTAAATTCATGTTCATAAATTTTTTTCCAAATGCTAAATTTCATGGAAAGTGGATCCGACAAGATGGACCAACACCATGTCCTCCTCGCTCACCCAATATTACTCATCTAGATTTTTTTTTTCCTTTGGGGGCACATAAAGGACAGAGTGTTTGCAACACCAGTAAAAAATATTGAAACACTCAAGATCAGGATCACAGATCCTGTGTCTAATGTGACAGACCAAATGTTGAACAATACGTGGCGTGAAATGAAATACCGCCTTGACATTCTTTGTGCTACCAAGGGTGTTCACATCAAAATTTACTGACGTAAGTACTTGTATTAAAAACTTCATGAATGTCTTTACAATATATTGAAACAAGCATAGTATGTCTAATTATATTAGTTTTCTGCAATAAATTATTGTAATCAGAGAAATGGTTTGTAACCACCCTGTATAGCATTGACAACGTGGTTTATTTTATTTCGTTGCCTTGGAAGCTTCTGATTGTCTACTCATATCGCCTGTTATGTATGGAGCTCAGTGTTTATGGGTTACGTCGTTACCACTTCCAATATCATGTTAACGTTACTTTTGAACATGTCTTTACTTTTTTAATATAGCTTTAAGATCAAATGAGTCAATCTTCCGTAATTAGGTTGGACAGATATTTTAAAAAAGCCATGCTTTAAAACTATTTTAAAATCCATGAAAAACAATAAATTGAGATAAAGTTTTCAAACTAATTGCATTTGAAAGTGCAGTGTTTTCCTCATCGACAGTGTAAAAAATGAAATTTAGTATTCAAATATTCAGTAGGTAGAAAAAATGGCTGTGAAAGCCAAATTTAGCGATAAATGTTTAATGTTGATATTTTAGTTATACACTGGCCTCCAAAAGTTAACTTACAACATGTTTTTTCGAAGCTCACCAGACAAAAAATGGCAGTTAGATTAAACTTCATAGTTTATATGAATGACAATAGTAAGTTTAAAAAAAAAACTTACGCAAAAATTACACCTACCACTTTTATTTTATATAAAAGAATAGGTATTTGTGAATGAGAGAAAAATATGCAATTACGAAGCTTTCGTAATTTTACGTGTAAGTTTTGTTGTATTCGAACTATTGTTGTCAGTTTTGTTCACAACAGCCAGTAGAGTCTAGAAATGTCTAGAAGATGTCGTTTGGCAGATTCATTAAGGTGGCGGGCGGTAGGATGGATGGAAATCGGGTTGTCACAGGCCGATACTGCTAGACGGCTGTCTCGCAGTGTAGTCCAACGACTCTGGAATCAGTATGAATACGAAGATTATGTGTCCAGAAGACATGTTCCAGGCCGCCCATGTATTACAACACCTGCAGAAGACCAGTTTCTAGCTCTTTTGGCCCGAAGGAGAAGACGCACTACCGTGCCACAACTCATTGCAGACTCAGGGAGAAGAATCTCTGCTACTACGGTGTGAAGACGTATTCACAATGCAGGTCTCTATGCAAGGCGACCAGTTGTGTATGTCCCCCTCAACAGACAACAGAGAAGGACCCGCTTATGCTGGGCAAGAGAACATGTTTCCTGGACCAGACAACAGTGGGCTTCTGTACTCTTCACACACGAGTCAAGATTCACACTGGAGAGCGATGCAGGACGTCTTCTGATCTGGAGAGAACGATGCACTCGATACCATCAATCAAACACTGTCGAAACACACGGGTACAGAAACGGTGGAATCATGGTTTGGAAGGGATCTCACTCGGAGGCCACACTGAACTGCATGTGTTCCATGGAGGAACTGTGACTGGTGCAAGATATCGGGATGAGATCCTTGATTCATGTGTGAGCCCATATGCTGGTGCTATTGGCAGTGGTTTCATTGTAATGCATGATAATGCGAGACCACACCGAGCTGTGGTTGTTGAGGATTATCTTGAGTATCACGGTTTGGAGAGAATAGAATGGCTAGCTCACTCTCCAGACTTGAATCCGATAGAACATCTTTGGGACTATCTTGGAAGGCAAGTTGCGGCTTTAAGTCCTCCTCTAAGGTCATTAAATGAGGTGGAACAAGGCTTACTCCAAGTCTGGTCAGCGTTACCTATTTCGGTGTCCGAAATTTAATTGAGAGCATGGAAAGGCGATGCCGCCAATGCTTTCAAGTCCGGGGTGGACATATTCCGTATTAGAACCAGTTTTTTAATGTTTCTGTCACAATTTACTGCATAATACTGCGATGTACTGATTTCTCCAAGAATGGAATTTTCCACCATGAATGCTTTTTTGTTGTAATTTCATTTATACGTTTAACTAAAGTAAATATCTATGTCGCATTTAATAAATAACAGTTTAGTGCACATTTCCTCCAAATTTGTTGTTTCTATATTCATTCATTTGCAAATTAGACGCAAAAACACCAGTTGTACCTTATCTTTTAGAGGCCAGTGTATCTGTATGGAACTGTTTCATACTAAAATTTTGTATTTTACATTTGGAAAACTAACGCATAAGACAAAACATATATCATATGTTTCTCATTTTAATTTATTTTTTTGCATAATGTAAAAATATATAGCACCGCATTAAAATTAATTTTAAAAAACAGTGGAATTAAAATTCTTCGAAATAGCAAAAACATATCGCATATTTGTTTAAAATCTTTAATGAAAAAACATGAATATATTCTGACTAATGCTTTCATTGGCTTGTGCACCTAAAAAAATCGAAATACACAGAATTTCGTGTTAGGATAGTCTCGTCATCAATTTTTAACGAAACTCACCACAAACATACATATACAAACGTAAAATATGCATACATACATACACGCATTTCATAACATACACGCATAAAATGTATAAGATGCTACATTTTATTATCTGAATTTCTTAACGTTTTACTTTTATATCAAAAGAGTTGAATCCCAACATTCATCAATCAATTCAATTTAAACGATTTGTTTTATTTGAGGAAGAAGGAATCTTTTTCTCATTTCTTTAAAGATCAGCTATCGTATTAATTAATCCCCGAACTTATTATTCGATAAAGCACATGCTTTGAAGTGAAAGAGCAATGAAAACAATTTACTTCAAAGTCGCGTTCTTTATTTAATATACAATTTCAGATCCTCCACTTTGTTAATAGTATTAAACTTACACGTCTTTGTTTTAATCTTTTCGTTTATTTCAGACAAAGAACGGTAATAAAACAGAAAATAATTTCAAAGAAACTTTATAGGATTGTTTGTATAAAAGGAAATTCGTATTTAAAAAGATAGTTTAAGTAAATTTTAGCATAATTATAAATGCTTTTATTTCATTTCTTTTTCTTTGATGTAGCACTCGAAAATGATTGTTGCCTTTTAAAGGAAGAAATATTATTTGAAAAAAGATTTGGGATTAGTTTTATGAAAATGATTTTATTTTTCTGACCTTGCGCATGTATGCAAAACTTTTTCTCCTAACAGACTTTAGCGTATTTTACATAATCCCTTGATAGATAAATCTTTATATATATAATTAAAATAAACGTCAAGCAAGTTTTAATTTATGTGCAACAGCAAGCATCAAATATCAGAAGCTTTCTGTTACAATTCGTTTGAATATTTTTAAATATTTTAAACTTTAAAAATAAAAAAAGTTTTAATTATATTTCAAGTTAATATTTATTTACTTCTAGTTGCAGATGTCTCCGACTTAAACTTCGTGTTTTGAAAATAAAAATGTAAAACAAGAAATATGCGATATTTTTCTCAATTGAAAAAATTCTTTTTATGTGTCTCAAACTTTGCTAAAGAGATTTGCAGGTTTGGTCAATACTTCATAAGTTTTCATCTGCCACTTGCCACAACAGTGGCTGAGAGGTTCTGTTCTCAAAACTGGTGGACGGAAGGTGCTGGGTTCAAACCCTCTTCGACCTAACCGGTCGGAGTTTTCCGTGTTTTTTTCGTCAACCTTGCCGTAAATCTGGGTTAGGATCCCTTAGTTTAGTAAGACCCTACGGAGAGCACTCCTCATTGGACCCATATACACCGAGTAGATAATCGGCCGTCATAAATAAACCCAACCCAACTCGTCTGTCACTCTATATGATTTTACACGCATTATGTATGGATTCTTGGAAAATATTAAAATTCATTTCTTTTAATGAGGTTGATTTCAAAATGTTGCCAATTGAAAATTATTCGGTAATTTTTTTAAAGTCTGATTTTTATTTTGTACAGTCATCTCCAGTTTCATCTGTAGTAGATTATTTTGAATTTAAAACTAAAATGTTTTATTATGTTGATTTTTTTTTATACTTCAGATTTCAATTTCTCTGTTACTTTGTACTTGTGTGCTTTAATCCTTTGTATCACCGCGTTGCATATCTGCAACATGCCCAAAATTCAATGTTACTTATACAGTGGGATTTAAAAAACGATTTTATTTATTGCTGCTATCTTTCAACACAGCAGTTAATATAAATTGTTCATAGAAGTATCAACAGACGTCGATATTGAGTTAATTTTTCATGCAAAATATTATTTGTCATTTGAGCAGTTTTGCATCGTTATTGCTAAAATGAACTTCGTGAATTTGGAAAAATTAAAAATCTAGATATGTCTGAAAATAGATTTTTTACAAAGATAAGTACGTATACCTTACAATTTTGTATTTGAAAATTGAAAATATTTATGAGAAGCATGTAATTTTCTTTTTATTGCACACGTGAAATAATGATATTTTTGGCAATATATTTTGCTCATGCTCTATTTTTATTATTTTTTTACATGCTTAAAAGGGTTTATTTTAACATCTGAGTATTTTTTTTAAATTCCGTGTTGTCACAAGCGGTTAACAACCCACTGCAAAAGAAAAGCTAGTAGAATACTGTACTCTTTATATAAAAAACGTTAAAATTCAAAAAGGATCATTTTGCCTAAAATGGAATTGAAAGCCTTTTATTATTTTTACTTTAAATTAAATATTTCAAAAACAAACTTATATGATTATAGTTCTTAAATTGTATTTGCGATAATCTAAATCTGATCTAAATATTATTATTCCACCGATTCGTCAATGGCTGGAGTACCTTATAGTGACGACAGTCAGTTTTTGAATAAACTTCTAGGGCTTTCGATTGGTTTATCAAATGACATGAAAAAAAATCCATATCTTTAAAGAAAGACTATAGAAATCAAAGTGTATATCAATGTATAGAGATTCTCAATTAAAAAATATTGCAGTGCAAGAAAAACAATTATAAAAAACAGTGAATATATAATTATTTATTAAACTCTTCGTACCTGCTTCAGGTATATTTTCACGTATACAGTGGCTGCGGTCATATTTTCTGAATACCCCTTTTATCTGTAATATTTTACTTACCTAACCGCATAATTTCTACTATTTAATACGGAAAAGATTACTATTCGAATATCGTGGCGCTCAAAAACAAAATTTTGAGTAATTTTGTAATTTTGAGTAATTTTTGAATAAACTTCTAGGGCTTTCCTGATTGGTTTATCAAATGACCTGAACAAAAAATGTCCATATCTTTAAAGAAAGACGATAGAAATCAAAGTGTATACCAATGTATAGAGATTCTCAATTGAACAATATTGCAGTGCAAGAAAAACAAACATAAAAAACCGTAAAGATATAATTATTTATTAAACCCTTCGTACGTGCTTCAGGTATATTTTCACGCATAAAGTGTTTGAGGTCATATTTTCTGAATACCCCTTTTATCTGTAATATTTTACTTACCTAACCGAATAATGTCTACTGTTTAATACGGCAAAGATTACTATTCGAATATCGTGGCTCTCAAAAACAAAATTTCACACCAGACGTTCAAGTTGACAGGGCTTTGTTCCTAAGTACCAAAAGGAATCATAATATAAATGATATCATGTTAGTATTAGTCTCATACTTTACAGGATTGTTTTGATTTTTTTTTTTTTACTTCAGATTTCAACTTATGTGCTACTTTGTACTTGTGTGCGTTAACATTTTGTATCACCGCGTTGCATATCAGCAACATACGCCAAAGTCAATTTTATATATACAGTAGGATTTAAAAGACGATTTTATTTATTGCTGTTATCTTTTAACACAGCAGTTAATATAAATTGTTCACAGAATTCTCAACAGACTTTGATACGGAGTTAATTTTTTATGCCAAATTATTATTAATCATTTTAAAAGTTTTGCAATTTTTTATGCCAAAGTATTATTTATAATTTTAATAGTTTTGCATCGTTATTACTAAAGTGAACTTAGTAAATTTTGAAAAAAATAAAAATCTGGAATTGTCCAAAATTAGATTTTTTACAAAGGTAAGTTCATATAATTTACAATTTTGCATTTACAAATTGACAATATTTATGAGAAGTTTCTTTTCATTGCAGGCGTGAAAAAATTATCTTTTAGTCAATATACTTTTTTCATGTTCTATTTTTTTAAATTATTTTTGAACATTCTTAAAATTATGTATTTTAACATCTGAGCAATTTTTTTTTTCAAATCGGGGTTGTCACAAGGGGTTAACATGCGACTGAAAAAGAAAGATATTAAAATATAGCACTCTTTAAATATAAAATGTTAAAATTCAAAAAGGATCGTTTTGTATAAAATGAAATTGAAAGTCTTTCATCATATTTACTTTAAATTAAATACTTGAAAACAAACTTATATGATTATAGTTCCTAAATTGTACTTGCGATCATCTAAATGTGTTCTACATATCATCATACCACCGATTCGTCAATGGCTGGAATACCCTACATTGATGACTAGCAGTTTTTGAATAACCTTGTAGATCTTTCTTGATTGATTTTATCAAATGACCTGAAACAAAAAACTAAATATCTTTAAATAAAGACAATAGAAATCAAAGTATATATGAATGTATAGGAATTTGCAGTTGAAAAATGTGTAAGAAAAACAAACATAGAAACAAAGAAAGAAGATATAATTATTTATTAAAACCTTCGTACCTTCTACAGGTATATTTTCGCGTATACAGTACTTACGGTCATATTTTCTGAATACCTCTTTTATCTATTATCTTTTACTTACCTAATCACATAACATCTGCTATTTAATACGTCAAAAATTACTATTCAAATATTGTGAAGCTCAAAAACAAAATTTTACACCGGACGCGGAAGTGGAAAGAGCTTTGGTCCTAAGTACCAAAAATAATCCTAATACAGATAACATCATATCAGCATCAGCCTCAAACATTAACTTTAGAGCAATTCTTAATACATAAACATACAAAAATGAAATATTTATGGTATATTCAATTTTATTCTTCGAAATAATAATTTTACTTTAGTTTTAGCGATTGTATTTTTTATCAAAAGAGTTGAGCCTCAACATTTCTTACTTAATTAAATTTAAATCTTTTTTCAGCTTAAACAAGAAATCTTTCTTCTAATTTTTTTTTTCAAATTTAATACTATTGTATCATTTAATCCCAGAAGTAATTAACCTTTATAGTGCGCTTTGAAGTGAGATAGTAATTAAAAGGATTTACTTCAAAGTGACGTTCTTTACTTTTACATTCAATTTTAGATCTTTCACGTTGTAAATGGTATTAAACTTGCACGTCTTTATATTTTTCTTGACGCTTATTTCATACAAAGTAATGTATAAATACAGTAAATAATGAAAAAGAATCGTTCCAGAAAAGTTTGCATAAAAGAAAAATCAGAATTAAAAAAAAATAAAGTTTAAATAAATGTTAGTAAATTTATATATATATATATATTTTCATTTTATTTTCTTCGACATACATAAAAAAAGAATCTTGTTGTATAAGGAATGAATTTTATATTTTAAAAAATAATAATAGGATTAGTTTTATGAAAATGATTTTATTGTTCAGACTGTGAATAAGAAATATGTTTTACCTACCAGACTTTAGGGTATATAATATAATCCTATAAATAATATAAGTACATAAAATGAACTAAACTTCGAGCGCGTTTCTTGTTAGCTAGTACCCAGCATCAGATTTCACAGATTTTCTTTTTGACTTCTTTTATATATATTTCTAACTATTTAAATTTATTATTTATATATTTATTATTGAAACTTTCACCGATTTAAACTTTGAATTTTACATTTTGAAAGCAAATGTATAAAACATAAAACGTAGTACATTTTCCTTAATTTTTTCTTATTATTTATTTATTTTTATTTTTATTTTATTTTTACTTCGCTGAAATATTTTACCAGTTTTCCAACGAACCTATTAATTTCCTTCATGTGTCAGTCTTGGACAGTTAGTTTTTCTGATTTTCTTATCTCTATATTTCACATGGAGACTCAATGGTGGTGGTGGTGGTGGTGGTGGTGGTGGTGGTGGTGGTGGTGGTGGTGGTGGTGGTGGTGGTGGTGGTGGTGGTGGTGTTAGCTGTGACCGATTATCTCAGCAAGGAATATAAACCCAAGTATAGGATGACCTCCGTAGGGGGTTGTCTAAGGGAACATAACCAGTATTTAGGCATCACTACAGAGATTTAAAAAAAAAAAAAAAAAAAATCCGAATGGTTAGGTCGATGAGGTCGTCCTCCAACCTAGCACAAGAAAGCTCATATAAATTTGAAAATGAGATTTATTTTTATTGTTGTTGAATGTATCTGTAAAATATTTGTATGACTACTTTAAGGACTAACAAATAATTAAACCTTTTTTTTTTCAGTTTCACTACAACAAGAACAATTCTAGAGAATAGAGAACAAACTATTTTTAATACTGTACGACATAGTTGAAAAGTACTTATGATTTTGATTAGTCTGTCCGTCTGGCTATTCTCCACATTTCATAAATAGTCATAGATTATCACGAAATTGATATGTTTCACTTAGGTTAGGTTTAATACAGGATGTCTCCTGTTCAAATGGGGATGTGTAGCATTTATATATCGTTTACAGGACCACACTGCAAAAATTACGTTACCTTATTATTTATGGCGGGAAGATATTCATTCTCATTGTGATGATATTACACAAATTTAAATTTAAATTATTTGATATGCGTTACATCCTTTTTTTTAAATGTATACAATATACAGCTATTGTTTTTTTTTACAGTAACACACAAAATGATCTGTTTATATTGCTGTCTATAAGCATTAATTGCTGGAAGCACATTTTTTTTCTTAATTTTTTTAGTACATTACATTGTGTGTAAAATATATTCATCACTAGAACTGCACAACAGATATTGTATTTATTGTCATCTACGGACGTAAATTGTCTAAAGTATTTTTTTTTTTTATAGCTGAACTGTGTTTAACTGAAAATGCGATTTCGATGAGTAATAATAATTTTATAAGTAGGGCTAAACAAAGACATTTAGATTCATTTGTGCTAAGAATGCTATTATTGCTAAATGCTTGATATGTGTTTTTATTGTGCTATGAGTTATATAGATGAATTAAGTCAGCACTTAGTAACTGCTGAAGAGAAAACCTAGTTTCAGAACCTTTTACCGCATCACTGGATATCAGTGTAGTGTTAGCGTGATTTAACTTTCTAACACAAATAATAGTATGGTATAAAAAGCAGATAGTAAAACGGTTGTTAGCAAAAGTTACTTTATATGATGATTTATATATGTATATATCTATATTAATAAAAGAAAATTTTGTTCTGTGTGCGTGTCTGTCTGTCTATTGGCGATGGCTAACGAAATTTATCGCACGTAGATATCTAAAAATTTGGGTGAGGGAAGCTCAAGACAGGGCCTGATACACCTGAGGCTCGAGATTTTAAATATTTGATAAATAGTCGATATGTTATTTAAATTCACAACTAACTCTCATCAAAAATACGCTTTTTTGTCTTCGGTTGGTTAGTTGTATAGAGTATTCAAAATTAAATAAACGAGGGTAGCAAAGCGAATCGAATGTTTTATGAGTTACTGTTTTTCACATTTTCATTTAGTCTCGAATATTAAGAAAACTATTCAAGGCATCGATTTAAAACTCACATTATATACGTGTTTTATTTTTTTTGTTTTCGAAAACTCAAATTTTGATAAATTCGGCCGGTAACGTTTCTTAACATTTGAAAAAAAAAAAAAAAAAAAAAAAAAAACTGACCCAGAAGGAAGCGGAAGTCGAATTCAATTTACTTCTGCTTCGGGGCACGTCTCTCCATTTACTTTCCAAACCAAAAAATAAATAAATTTCAAAGTCAAAAAAAAAAGCGCCAACTTTTTTTTGTTTTAAATGTTAGTTTCGGTTCTAACATAAATATCGCGTTAATGCTAGAAGATTTTGCAGTACACCTGCTATACTGTGCCGGAGGCATCCGGGACATGTTCCGAAAGTTTATTCGGAAAGAGGTTTGTTTAGAATAAAGCGCGCTCCCTAGCGGTGGAAGGTGTAACTAAACAGTTTTCAGTGAGTGTGCAGCATGCCTTCTAACCTGTGACACAAGCAGCGGGGACACATGCCGGAGGTTCGTTTAGAACAGAATGCGCTCATGGCGGTGGAAGGTGGAACTAAAAGATTTTTCGGCGCGTGCCGGCATTAGCTGCTGTAGGCAGCGTGGACACGAAACAGAGATTTTTTTCTTCGATATTTGTATGAATGGCCAACTAGCGGGCGCAAGCCAGATAGTACTTTTATAATATTTGATTTTGTATATATTAATGTGTTTTTTTTAGGGTTCGCAAACGGAACCAATATAAGGTCATTCCTGTGTCTGTCTGTCCGTCTATCAGAGCTCTTTTCCTCGTAAACTATGGAACTTGGAAAGTTCAAACTTTTGAAAGCCTACTGACCTACATATTTTCGGAATATTTGTCATTCACAAATATGGTTAGGAACAATTTAGGGGCCTAATTAAATTACTTGAAAAAACAAATTTTCTTTTTGTATATCGTGTGCGGTATCGTATGAAAGATATCGTAACACCGAGCACAAAAATATATTTGTTTTAATTATAGGTATTGTATTTTTAGATATATCGTGCTAAACGAACTGCAAAAATACGATATTTTCATGTATTTCTGAATCTACTGAAACTATAATTGTGAAAAAATTAGAAATAGTAGGGGTTTATTTAAACCTTGCAAGAAAACTATAGCAATTTTCCTAAGTCACATATTTAAAAAAAAAAAAAAAAAAAAAAAAAAAAAAAAAAAACAAGAACGAAAAATCATGCGTCAAGCATAGATTATGTAACACTTTCCAACCCTTCCAAAATAATTTTACAAATCATTACCGTTTAATAAGCCGAAAGATAACATCTAAGTAATCAATTTGGAAAACGCATAACATATTTAAAAACGTAATTTCAGGAATTTCCAAAATATATTTCCAACATATACAATATAAGGAAAAATATCCGAATACTTTTATTCAGCCCTGAATATGATCTATAGATTTGTATATATACTACGTAGAATGCTAAATTTTAGTTTAGTTAGGAAACACGTAGGACAGTTTAAAATTCTCCTGATTGAGTTTCTTTCAATAAACGGAAATGTGTTTGCGAACTTTTGTGCTGCCCTGTATAGGATCTACAGAATTTATGCACACCAAGTAATAGACAAAAAGTGAGTTAAATTTAAAATCGCGTTCAGCAACTTAAAACGCACTTCCAGGAATTATTGTTAACAGACAGTAGAGAATTCTTTTGTGTCTCCGTGTAAATGAACAATGACTGCTATACACACTATATTCTGTAGTAAGCCTCTTGTAATGCATCTTAGTGATATATATAAATTTTAATACGTTTAAAATAGTGAAACATAATTTAATTGAACCGCAGACAATTTTTCTCTATAGACGTAATGTAACGGAATTCTTTTGACTGTCCCTGTAAAGTAACTATAAGTGCTATGCACACCCTATTCCATGTTAAGCTTCTTGTAATGCACCTTAGTGATATATATCAATTACAATGTGTTTGAAATTGTGTAACATCATTAAAATAAACCGCAAATGATTTTTCCCCGTAGACCATAATGTAACGTAAATCATTTGAGTGTCCCTGTAAAAAAACTATAAGTGCTACACACTTCCGTTGAAATAAGGAATATGCTGTAGATAACGATAATAACATAGAAAAATTGCTGGGCAATCCGAGCATATTTACGGGAGTTAGAGCACGGACAGACGGCAGACGGCCATACGGCCAGACGGCAGACAAACCGAAGTCATAAACACTTTTCAACTAGGTTGGAAAGTGTTAAAAAGGCATTTCCCCTTTACCCATAAACTTTAGTTTTCGGGCGGTCATCGGAGGAATTGACGGGCGCTGGAGGTATCTATCGACGCAGAATCATCCAAGGATATTTGATAATGACTTTCGACAAAAATGTCGGTAATTATCCGAGATAGTAATTAAGTTTCTTTAAGTCTTCTTTTTGTATATCGTGAAGGGCATCACTCGAAAGATTTCATAACAGTGAAATGAAAAATATATTTGTTTTCATTTTGGTATTATATTTTCAGAGATATCGTTGGAAGTATACTGCAAAAATATGTCCCACTCCTCCTATTTCCGAATCTACTGAAATTAAAATTATGAAAAAAATTAGAGGTAATAGGAGTTTGTTAAGTAATCAGTAGTAATTAATAAATTTAATGTACGGTACCTTTTGAGATTGAGTTATACACGCACTTGACAGATTCATTTTGAATAGTGTGTTCTATGGGAATCTAAGACATCGATGAAACTATTATACTTTAACTTGCACCGATTTTGCTAGCTGGATACTTTATATCAAAATATTGCTGAAGCTTTTGCATTTCGCGATTTACGACCGAAATGGGTGAGTTCAGGATCAGGTACCTTGTAGTAAAATTAGTATCTGGTAGAAACTCAATAAGAGGGAGATATATAGGGTTATTACAAAAGAATCACCGGGTTTCCGAAACGTTTATTTCGGAACATAATTGGGTTACAACAATGAGTTACACATGAAAATAAGCCGAAAGTATACAAGATTGACGTCTATATTACAGATGTTCAATATGTGCTCCTTGAGTGATAAGGCAGATGTCAAGGCGATAATCGTAATATATTTCTCAAAATTTTCCACACAGTTGTCTGTGGAATGGAACGTTCGCGGCAAGCGCGATTTGTTGATTTATTGGTACTACGGATGAAACTCTCTCTAACTCGGTTCACTGTTTCTTCAGTAACGCTTGGTCGGCCGGAACTTTTGCCTTTACATAAACAACCGGTTTCTTTGAACTGTCGATACCAGCGCAGAATGCTTTGTTGGGTTGGTGGTTTGCATTTGTATGCTTTCCGGAATGCTCTCTGAACGGCTATAAGCGATTCACACTTTGAAAATTCTAGTACACAAAACGCTTTCTGCTGTCCAGTCGCCATTTTGAATATGACGTTCGCGCAGCAACCATGGCAACCACACGCGCATGACACATACCCAGCGCGAAACTGTAGTTAACGCCCTCTGGTTTGAGTTGTCATGGAAACATATACTTTAACTAGTTCGCACATCAAAATAGTAACGGATCAAAACTCGATGATTCATTTGTAATAACCCTGTATAAAGAATAGTGTAGGACTTAGCATAGTGTCAACTTGCAGTTCTCCTATTTAATACCAATAAAAAGTTATTCCCACCACTCCAACTCTGGTTAAAGTGGAGAGCAATATTACTTCATCGGTGGGTATACCGAGTTTTGAAGAAAAAAAATGTTCTCGGTCGTCGAGGCTCTATAAAGATTTGTGGTTTTATTGTTTATCTATACATTGTATAGTACTTTTTGGTATATTGTATCATTTGATCAATAAAATGCTAATGAGAGAAAAACAAGTTGGAAATTGTACGTCAAACGTGACAAATGAGGTGCGCTCATACTATAGCTAGTTATATAAATACTCAGATCTTGAAGATTTTTAATTCTGTGAAATGAATTATATCGTCTGCAGATTAATTTCTGTAGTAAAATAAGTATCTCGATTACTTGACGAATTAACCTCGGAAGCTCCTATAACAAGAAAGCACCGATTTCTTTTTTAAAAATTCAAATTTCTTAATGAATGTTTTTATTAATATTTTCTAAAGTTTTGATTCGATTTTCATAAAATTTGAAATGTCTCGACAACATTCTGCAAAGATAATATATCTTAAATTTCAAATTATTCGATTGGGTAGTTTTTGCGTTGTTATATGCGGACGAATGGACAGACAGACGAACGGACCAGACGACGACAATAGGTGCTACGTATTTATATAATTACGAACGCACCTAACAATTAAAAGATTCCATAAGACGTGACAATCTCAAACATAAGTTTTTCTTGCAATATTCTGGCAAGTTTAGATTTTATCCTCAAACTGCTCTACTCCTTGATTTTAATTTACAATAGCAAAAGAAAATCTTTCTTTTTTCGATTTAATTTTTAGTTGTTAATCTGTAGGAGCCATCATCACTTATTGGCCTTTTTACATTAACAATATGTTCAAATTAATTCTTTTACTAATTTTCGGTTACTTAAAATTATTAACTAGAAAATAATATGATATTTTCAAATAATACAACATTTACTGACATCTAACGTCGAACACACATCAAAATCTTTTTTTACAACAATTTGTTCTGTTGTCAGATGCATAACACTATTTTGATTACGATTTTTTGCATTTACTTTCATCTACATTTATGAAAAATATTTTCATCAGAAAAAAAAAAAAAAAACAAATGCGGCACAACAAACAATTACTGTCAGATGAAAAAAGACAGTTATGCGTTCGAATTTGTGTGTGTGTGTTCATATGTGTAAATGAACTCTAAATGCTACACCCACCATTTTCTGTATATTGTATTATGAGTGTTATGTTGCTAGTACCATTTTGACAGCAGGGAACGCAGTTCAGTTACCCAATGCCCACAGAGATTGGGCGTACAATAATTTATCAGTGTTCAGTGGTAAATTTATTGTAAAATATCTTATTGTAATAAGAAATTAAAAATTTCCTGATTGATTGTTTGACTTATGTAAATTAAAATCGTCAGTGACATCATAATTTTATTTATAATCCTATATTTTTTTTCTGCCGTCAACATATCTTTTTCTAAGCAAATACAAAACGCAGAAAGATTAATGAGATACCATATGAAAGGATTTTGGACAGGCTCCTGACATAGTACACTCAAATGTTATTGAAACATGTTATTTGATTAATAATTGCAGTTAATTAAAAATTAAATTAGCATTGTTTTCGTAAATGAAATGAAAGTTTTTGCTGAAATCATTGTTGCTCTACAAAAATTAAATATTGCATTATATTGTGCTCAGTAATGACTATAAAAAAATTGTAAAATAAAGATAAGTGGGAAATTGTTGCTGCTCGGGTTTATTTTACACTTATGATTAAACAACAAATTTAAATTCAAATACTCAATTTTTTTTCTCTTGTCCCATGTTTTTTTTTTCCCCTTCCGATACAGATGCCAATCGCGCCCGTCGGCCTAATCGTTCGGAGTTTTCGTGGTTTCTTCGAGCCGTGGATTTCTCCATGCGTAAATACGGATTAGGTTCCCTTAAAAAGACCCCCACGAAGGGCACTCCCCCCGGGCCTATATCCCCAGTGTAGATAATTGGCCGTCAATAATCAACCCAACCCAACCCGATACAGACGCGTGACATCCTCTAATGCAATTAACATACGATAGATTTTTTTTTTCGTTATTTTATACCAGTTTTTAATGTAAATTTGATGGAAAAATTGAGATGATATTCTGGCTTTTGCAGATATTTTTAGTCTTTTTTTTTTTTTTTTTTTAATAAGTTTAAACCTACATCTAAAAAGTATTAGACTGCAATGCGAAATCTCCGCACGAGTCCACTGGTGTTTCTATATATTCAAAACTTTATCTTTTTCATAATGCGAAGTGTCCAAAATATTTCGCACTTCTTTGTATTTATATATCAGTACAAAAACCCTTAACGGGTTAAAAGTTGTGACGCAGCACTTTGTTTTGGCTCTATAAATTTTAAATATGGGTCTTAAAAGTAATGATATCAAATTTAAGTGACGCTATGTTAATAATTTTTTTTTAATCATAATTTTCTTTTTAGTTTTATTTATATTCACAGGTGCAATTATTATCTTAATATGAAAAAAATATATAGAACTTATTCGCTGATGCTTTTTCATTCACATCTCTCATGAATTCAAAATATGGGTTTTAAAAGAAATGATATCAAAATTTGAGTGACACCTTGACGTGAATTTAATAGGACTCTTTTAAAATTCAATTTAAATTATTTTTGGTTTGTCTTCTAAAGTATATTTACACATACAAACAATACTTTTAATTTTTCAATACACTTTTAAATATATTACTTTCACTGAGCCTATATTATGTATTGAAATGTATTTATTTCAATAAATTGATTTATCTTCTGTGCCACGCTATCCAAAATCATAAGTAAAATTTATGTAAATGATTATTTTGCGTCATATTATCCACTTGCATACATTTCCCTTTGTTTGGATACTATGACGCAAAATAATCATTTACATAAATTTTACTTATGATTTTGGATAGCGTGGCACAGAAGATAAATCAATTTATTGAAATAAATACATTTCAATACATAATATAGGCTCAGTGAAAGTAATATATTTAAAAGTGTATTGAAAAATTAAAAGTATTGTTTGTATGTGTAAATATACTTTAGAAGACAAACCAAAAATAATTTAAATTGAATTTTAAAAGAGTCCTATTAAATTCACGTCAAGGTGTCACTCAAATTTCGATATCATTTCTTTTAAAACCCATATTTTGAATTCATGAGAGATGTGAATGAAAAAGCATCAGCAAATAAGTTCTATATATTTTTTTCATATTAAGATAATAATTGCACCTGTGAATATAAATAAAACTAAAAAGAAAATTATGATTAAAAAAAATTATTAACGTAGCGTCACTTAAATTTGATATCATTACTTTTAAGACCCATATTTAAAATTTATAGAGCCAAAACAAAGTGCTGCGTCACAACTTTAACCCGTTAAGGGTTTTTGTACTGATATCATTACTTTTTTAAGGTTATTGATGAAAATGTCAATTAGTCAAAATTAAGCATAGGGTATAAATTAATCATTAGAATAAAATTTTAAAGAAATGCTAAAAAAGACCCCTTGGACCCCAATAAAAATATGAGGGTGGTGGCCCAGGGAGAGGAATCCAAGACTCAACTTTTAAATTATACAGCGAGAGAGTAACACAATTAGAAGTATGAAAATGCATGGCAAAACCTGATTGTTCCATCTTCCACCGCCAGGGGGGCACTCTGTTCTATACAAACATAGCTGAAATCTTTGAGGCTGTCGATTTGGAGTCGAATGAGCCATACCTCGTCGTGATCGGTCCCATAGAACCTGATAGGAAAGCGCCCCCTGGTGGTGAAACTTGGAACTAAAATCGATATATCCTGTCGATGAATCAAACTACATTGTGATGGGACCCATAGAACTCGAGTTAGCTACAAAATCCGTTAGTTCCATCTTCCACCATCAGGGGGCGCACTCTGTACTATACAAACATAGCTGAAATCTTTGAGGCTATCCATTTGGAGTCGAATGAGCCATACCTCGTCGTGATCGGGTCCATAGAACCCGAGATAGGAAAGCGCCCCCTGGTAGTGAAACTTGGAATTAAAATCTATATATCCTGTCGATGCTGAGTCGAACCAAACTGCATTGTGATCGGATCCATAGAACTCGAGTTAGCTGCAAAATCCGTTAGTTCCATCTTCCACCATCAGGGGGCGCACTCTGTACTATGCAGACATAGCTGAAATCTTTGAGGCTGTGGATTTCAAGTCGAATAAGCCATACTGCGTGGTGATTGGGCACATAGAACCCGAGAGAGGAAAGCGGCCCCTGGTGGTGAATTTTGAAACTAAAATCAATATATCCTGTCGATGTCGAGTCGAACAAATTAAACTGTATTAGATACCAATTAATCTCGGGAAAAATTGCAAATTTTGTCATTTGGCAGTGTTAAAATCATGAATTTCATCGATCGGCACAGAAAAAACATCTATTTTGTCGATAGGGGGAGAAAAGATCATAAATTTCGTCGAACAGGCAGATAAAAATCATGAATTTCATTTATTAGCGCATGAAAAACACAAATTTCATCAAACACTCGCATAAAAATAAAAAAATTCGTTGATCGGGCATGAAAAAAACATTAATTTCGTCATGTTTGCACGTAAAAATCACAAATTTCATCAAACGGTAGCATAAAAATCACAAATTTCATCAAACAGTAGCATAAAAATCAAGAATTTTGGCAATCGGGTGATAAAATTTTTTTTTGTCAATCCGGCCCGTAAAAAGTATGAATTTTGTCGATGAGGTGCGTAAAAATTGTCGAGTCGAATGAATTAAACTGCATTAGATACCAATTAGTCTCTGAAAAAAATTGCAAATTTCATTATTTTGCAGCATAAAAATCAGGAATTTCTTTGATCAATGTGCAAAAATCATGAATTTCATCGATCGGCACAAAAAAAACATGAATTTTCTCTATAGGGGAAGAAAAGATTATAAATTTCGTCGAACAGGCGGGTAAAAATCATGAATTTCATTTATTAGCACATGAAAATCGCAAAATTCATCAAACGGTCGTTATGAAAATCAAAAAATTCTATGATCGGGTATGAAAAAGTCATTAATTTCGTGAAGTTTGCACATAAAAATCACAAATTTCATCAAACGGGTGCATAAAAATCAAGAATTTTGGAAATCGAGTGATAAAAATTTTTTTTGTCAATCCGGCCCGTAAAAAGTATGAATTTTGTCGATGAGGTGCGTAAAAATTGTCGAGTCGAATGAATTAAACTGCATTAGATACCAATTAGTCTCTGAAAAAATTGCAAATTTCATTATTTTGCAGCATAAAAATCATGAATTTTGTTGATCAATGTGCAAAAATCATGAATTTCATCGATCGGCACAGAAAAAACATGAATTTTCTCGATAGGGGGAGAAAAGATTATAAATTTCGTCAAACAGGCGGGTAAAAATCATTAATTTCATTTATTAGCGCATGAAAAAACATTAATTTCGTCAAGTTTGCACGTAAAAATCACTTTCATCAAATGGGTGCATAAAAATCAAGAATTTTGGCAATCGGGTGATAAAAAATTTTTTTGTCAATCCGGCACGTAAAAAGTATGAATTTTGTCGATGAAGCGCGTAAAAATTGTCGAGTCGAATGAATTAAACTGCATTAGATACCAATTAGTCTCTGAAAAAATTGCAAATTTCATTATTTTGCAGCACATAAATCAGGAATTTTGTTGATCAATGTGCAAAAATCATGAATTTCATCGATCAGCACAGAAAAAACATGAATTTTCTCGATAGGGGGAGAAAAGATCATAAATTTCGTCGAACAAGCAGGTAAAAATCATGAATTTCATTTATAAGCACATGAAAATCGCAAATTTCATCAAACGGTCGCATGAAAATCAAAAAATTCTTTGATCGGGTATGAAAAAATCATTAATTCCGTAAAGTTTGCACGTAAATATCACAAATTTTTTCAAACGGGTGCATAAAAATTAAGAATTTTGGCAATCGGGTGATAAAATTTTTTTTGTCAATCCGGCCCGTAAAAAGTATGAATTTTGTCGATGAGGTGCATAAAAATTGTCGAGTCGAATGAATTAAACTGCATTAGATACCAATTAGTCTGAAAAAATTGCAAATTTCGTCATTTTGCAGCATAAAAATCAGGAATTTCGTAGATCAATGTGCAAAAATCATGAATTTCATCGATCGGCACAGAAAAAAACATGAATTTTCTCGATAGGGGGAGAAAATATTATAAATTTCATCAAACGCTTGCATAAAAAAAAAAAAAATCGTTTGATCGGGCATGAAAAAACATTAATTTCGTTAAGTTTGCACGTAAAAAACCCAAATTTCATCAAACGGGTGCATAAAAATCAAGAATTTTATCTATCGGGCGATAAAAAAATGTATTGTCAATCCGGTACATAAAAAGTATTAATTTTGTCGATGAGGTTAAAAATAAAGGTAATATGAGTCAAGGGGTCTAACCTTATGAGTCTCCTTATTTTCTTTCTTGTTCGGATGCAAACAATTCATATTTTTAATCTGCATTTGGTCGAAAAATGAATTATCTTTAATTTTAAAAACGAGAAATTCGTAATTACATCTATAAAATTCGATTGGTATTTATTATTGGTATTTATGATTTCAAAATTTTTAATAAGAAATTGTTTTTTTGCTAGTATATAGTGGGCAAAGTCTCTAGCCATGCCAACCAACCAATCGGTTGCTTATGGATCTGCTTATGCTTATATCACTTATTCATATAGTTTAGCTTTGGCTTGGCTGTTATTATTTTGTCTTTGGCTTGCCTCTTATTAGTTTGTCTTGACTGCTAAATTTTTATATTTCACATTTCATAATTTTTATTGCAATACTTCAGGTAAGAATGCTTTTTAACTTGATTATTTCCTGTATTTATAATATTTTTTTGTTACTAACATTCTTATGTTTTAATGGGTGCAAAATTTAAGATTGGCGAAAAAGCTACTAAAAGGTTCTTTATTTCAATAAATTGTTTTATCTTTTGTGCCATGCTGTCGAAAATTGAAAGAAAAATTTATGTAAAGGTTTATTTTGCATCATAGTATCCAAACTAAGTGAAATGTATGCAAATGGATAGTATGATGCAAAAAAAACCATTTACATAAATTTTCTTTGAATTTTCGACAGCATGGCACAAAAGATAAATCAATTTATTGAAATAAATACATTTCAATGCATAATACAGGCTTATTGCAAGTGATATATTTAATGATGATTGTACTGAATTTTGTATTGAAAATGGAACATTTTAGTACATATTAATGGTTTAGCATAAAAAATAATTTATGTAGGTCATTCTAAAATTCTTATATAACAAAATCTGTAAAAATGAAGCTCTGTTTTGTCAGAATTCTGCAATTGTTAATTTGTTTTAAAACTAAATAAGCACTCCTTAGGTATTTTTAACTGTTTTTATTATTGGAAATGGTGCGGAAAAACAGAACAAAACAAACTTTAGTAAACTATTTTATGTAGTAATAGGGTGGGTTTTTTTAGGAAACATTTATTTAACTGCGTTTATTATTTTTTTTTTAAGAGGGGTCGATGCATGCAATGGATGCCAAGGGTCGATGGATGCCAAGGGTCGATGCATGCTTTACACTCACGCTAAAAAAAAAAATTTAATCGGTTAAAAAAAAGAAAAAAGTCTCCAAACTTTGGGGACTGTTTTTTCTTTTATGGCAACCTGGCTATTAAGCTTGTATTTAGTAGCTTGGCGCAGTCTTGAAAATCGTGCCATCCAAACAGTCGCCAATCTTTTGTTTACATTTTAGCGTGAGTGTAACACATCTGTTCAGTTATTTTTCTTGGGGCCCATTTTGTGAAAAGTAAAGGTTACTTTTGTGAAATTTATTATATTTTAGTGAAAAATAACATTTTGTAACAAAAGTTGAAATTCAGTTACTCAAATTAGAACAAAGTACTTATTAACAAAAACTTTTTACATTTACAATCACTTTGCTGAAATTTTCCTCTCAAGTGAACTTGTTTGTTTACAAATTACACATTTTAAAACATCACAAAATAATAAATATTTAATAAATAGTAAGTTTTTATGGAATAGAATTTTGTGAAAGGAACTATTTTAGTAAAAAGAATTTTGTGGAGAGGCCCATTTTATCAAATTGATTTTTGTGAAGAGGTCCGTTTTATTAAATTGATTTTTCCCCAAATTTTACCTGGATCGACCCTTGACAGAGCAAAATATAAATATGTAAACTTTATTCTTAATAAAACAAACAAATAAACTGATATTTTTTTTTTATGTATATCAATATTTATTTACATCAAACTATTTCATTAGTTACGCTATTTTATTTTTATATTGAAATAAAAAAAATCCACGTGCTATTATTGCATGCTATTTGTAACTAATATTTAAAAAAAAGTTTTCGCCGGCGGAGAAAAAAAATCGCACCAACGTGGTGCGTATATATATGACATCTGTGCGGTATTATTGATCAATAATACTATATTAATAAAATAGATTAGCAGTTTCACACAGCTTTTTCGCCAATCTTAAATTTTGCACGCATTAAAACATAAGAATGTTAGTAACAAAAAATTATTATAAATACAGGAAATAATCAAGTTAAAAAGCATTCTTACCTGAAGTATTGATATAAAAATTATAAAATGTGAAATTTTAGCTGTCGAGACAAACTAATAAATAAGAGCCAAGCCAAAGACAAACTAATAATAAGTAATAACAGCTAAGCCAAAGCTAAACTACTGTGGCTGTGGCTAAACTATCACTCAGATAATCAACCGATTGGTTGGTTGGCATGGCTAGAGACTTTGCCCACTGTATACTAGCAAAAAAAACAATTTCTTATTAAAAATTTTGAAATCATAAATACCAATAATAAATACAATCTAATTTTATACATGTAATTACGAATTTCTCGTTTTTAAAATTAAAGATAATTCATTTTTCTACCAAATGCAGATTAAAAATATGAATTATTTGCATCCGAACAAGAAAGAAAAAAATTTAACCATAATTTAATTTAATACATAATTTGGAATGTATAATAAACTGTTTTCATATTAAAAAAAAAAAAAAAAATCTAAATAGTTCTTCAGCCACATATGATTGCGAAATCGCCTTTAACTATAACCGTGATACCCATGAACATCCTGACCGCGCAGGAATAAAAAAGGGTGAAAAGGCCGAAAATCTTTAATGTTAGTCTACCAGAAAAAGCATAAGAAAAGAGTCCGATTTTGAAGCTGGATTATATAAAAAACAAGAGTTTTCCTACGTTAGCTCAAAATCTTACTATCTTCATCTAAAAGCGATTAATATAATATATTAATTTAAAAAAAATCGTTCGATCCATTTTCGAGATAACACCTCTGTGCCCATTACGCCATTACATTTTCCATTTTCGCTTAAAAATTGGTTTCCAGATCTCAAAATCTACTGCATGTAGAAATCTATAAATTTCAGGATAGAGTTAGGCCATAGATATAAGACTAATGTGAAAAAATCGAAACGGTATGCCTCATATTTACTGAGATATTAAATGTCGGCGTTTCGATTTTCCTTTGATGTCCTGCTAGCTGTATATATGAGAGTGACGGAATCTTCGGTTTTGGGCTTACGGTTTTCGGTTTTTCGCTGCGTCACTCAAGAGACTACCGTCTCTTATGATGTTTCAAAATTTTAGATGGTGCTCTAATTTATAGAATCTCATTTTTTTCGTCATATGGATATTTTTCAAGTTTGCGTTAGGTATTATAAATCCATGAAATTTAGCATCATATTTGATAATACCAAATTAACTTTTTATGGAAAAATTTCAATATTAATAATAGAGCAACTTAAGTGCATAACGACTCTTAGTTTTTCATTTATATTTGTGTATTCTGTAAATTTTAAAACTATGTTTGTTTGTTTCTTTTTTCTCTTTTTTTTTTCGAAATTACACGGATATTTGCTGGAATTCAAACCAACTTAACACTTTACCGACCGGTAGTGGTTCGAACATACTATGCCCTTTCACCACCCGGTCAGCCGCAGATCGTCCGAGACACGGGCTTGGTTTCGGCCTAGACTGATGCGCGGGAATATATGCGCTTTTCTTAAACTCTGGTAAAATTGTACGCTTCGTGTTATTCTAGGGTAAAGAAATTTAATAAAATATTTTACTTTAACCCCTTGCGGACGAGCGACACGTATACGTGACGCATAAGATGCTCAGAATCCTCGATTATTCCCACCAGTTATTTTTTAATGTAAGATTTGCCTCATTAAATCTTAGCATTTCTGGGATTCTATTAGGTGAAATTTTCTGTTTTGAAAAACCGGTGGTAAAAGGTTAAAAATACTGTAAAGGACGCTCGTCGTGAAGGGGTTAATCATATTAGTGTTAAACAATATTTATTTTATCTATTACAATCGTTTTCAGTTTATTATTTACATAAAATATACCACAATCCATATAACAATATTTGTCGAAAAAAGAAGTTGTTTAATATATTTTTTTAAACTATGATAGCGCTCGAAACAGTCACCTTTGTGTAATGGGAAGTTGCAATATTTACAAGCGAAACCTGTTCTAAAGGGCTAAAACTTATAAAAAAGCACCGACTATCTGAATAAAGAATGCTTGCTGCTTGCTACTTGTCAATCTAACAGAAAGATCAAAAGTCGATTAATCGACGACCGGTCGGTAAGCGCTGGGGAGCAAACGTCGATTAATCGACGGCCGGTCGGTAAAGTGTTAAAAGGAATACTTCAAATTAACGAGTTTTATAAAATGCTAACTCTAGTTTATTTTTAAAACTAGTATTTTATAACACAGTATGAACATTCTTTTAACATAACAATATTCCATTTCTTAGTTCACAGCACTATTAACAGCAAACAAACAATGTAATTTTAATTGTATGATTTTCGTTCCAGCAGATGGCAGCACTACAAATTAATTCAAGTTGAATTTTCTTCTATAAATCGTGCAAATTATATAATTGAAATAGTAAAGGAATATTATTTATATTTAAAACAATAATAAAAGTATCATAATTAAATAACTGAATAGTTTCAGCTTAATTAAAAAAAAAAAATAACATGATTTAAATGTGTCTTTTCGTAATTATTATTTTCAGAAATGTTATATCTCTTAAAGAATCTAATCTATGAAATATTCTACGATGTAATGTAATTTATTTAAGTTTGAGAGTTAAAATTCGCAATAAATGAAAACTATACTACCATTGTGCAATAAGATAAAATGGGCTATAGAGATATTTTTAAATAAAATTCAAAAACGTATTCAATTATTCATATAGAAAAATGTTTCTAGCAAAGAAAAAAAAAAGTTCAAACTTAGAATTTTTTCTGATATTATAGTCAAGTTCAGTATTGTAAGCATTTCTACAAATATTAAGAGATCAAATTTCGTAAAAAGATATACTTTCTATTTGAAGTGAGAATAAAAATATAGAAGTGCACGTTTTAATAAGCAAATAGAAAAAAATAGATAATATGAAATTTTTTTTTTTTTTTTTTGATGAGACATTTAAATATCAAAGTAGAGTTATAAAATTATTTGTAATAATATTGTTTTTTTTTTTTTCTCTAAATTTCAACCAAAAAAAAAAATTGACAATTTTGTATATGAACAATTGAGTAGTTCTCCATTATCCTGTCGACCACTTTCTCCTAATAAAAACTATCGCCAAGCTATTCGCCAAACTGTAATGCCCAATAGACAATAAAAAAGAAAACTGCCCAGTTAAACTGAGGGCATTGAGCTCACAGGCTATTCACACTAATTGTATATTATACACTTATTTCAAAGAATTTGAAATAAGCCCCTCGAAAAATAAAGAAATCGACAATATATTAAGGGGGGATCATCCCCCCATTTCCCCACCCCCTTATAGTTAACAATTGAACCCTAAACCTAATCAGGGAAGCCCTTTATTACAATGAACATATATACTAAATTCGAAGCAAATCGGATAATTCTGCATGAAAAACCCATTTATCTAAATTAAGGGGGATTACCCCCCCCCGTATCCCCCTTTATACTTAACCAATGAACCCCAAGACTAACCAGGAAAGCTCCTTACCACAATGAGCCTATATACAAAATTTGAAGAAAATCGGATAATTCTCCATGAAAAACACATTCATCTAAATTAAGGGGGGAGGATAAGCCCCCCCCCCCTTTACCCTCTTTATGCTTAACAAAAGAACCCCCTAAACTAATCAGGAAAGCGCCTTATCACAATGAACCTATATACAAAATTTTAAGAAAATCGCATAATTCTGCATGAAAATCGCAGTTATCTAAATTAAGGGGGGGGCAGCCCTCCGTTACCCCCCTTTATACTTAAACAATGAATCCCCAAAACCAATCAGGAAAACGCTTTATCACCATTAACCTGTATACAAAATTTGAAGAAAATCGGTTAATTCTGCATGAAAAACCTATTTATCTAAATTAAGGGGGAGATTAGCCCCCCCCCCCTTTCCCCCTTTATACTTAACCAATGAACCCCCAAAACTCTTCAGAGAAGCGCATTATCACAATGAACCTATATACAAAATTTGAAGAAAATCGAATAATTCTGCATAAAAACTCATTTATCTAAATTAGGGGGGGGGGGTTATACCCCCTTTCCTCTTTTATACTTATCCAATGAACCCCCAAAACTATTGACAGAAGCGCATTATCAAAATGAACCTTTATACAAAATTTGAAGAAAATGGGATAATTCTGCATGAAAAACCTATTTATCTAAATTATGGGGGGTTAGCCCCCCATTTCCCCCCTTTATGCTTAACCAATGAACCTCCAAAACTAATCAGGGAAGCGCCTTATCACAAGGAACCTATAAACAAAATTCAAAGTAAAACGGTTAGTTCTATCAAGAGTTATCGCGTTACGTACATACATACATACGTACGTACATACAGAACCGGCGGGCACATAAGCTCTCAGGCTTTGATAGCCTGTGAGCTAAAAAAAAGATTATTGTCATTGTAATCTCAACAATTCGGAAAAGCCCCATTCACTAAAGTGTCTACTCTCTGTAACTTTAAAAAATAAAATTTACACTATATTACTAAAAACAGAAAAAAAAAAACTTCGATATTTATTTATTACATTATTTGGTACTTCTCTATTATCTCGTTGACCACTTTTCATAACAAAAAACTATCGCCAAACTGTAACGCCAAATAAACGGTAGAGCGTTGCCATTGGAAAATCAAAATAAATAAACAAATAAAATATAAGAATTTAAGGACACATTTGTTATTTTAATTAATGAAATAACTCATAAATCAGTAAAACATAATGAAAAATACACGCAAATGTCGAATTAAAAACCACCTAATGACATGACAAACAAGTATAATGCTTCTGACATCCAGTAAATGGGACTGCATTTTTGGCGTTTAATCTTACAGTTTGGCGATAGTTTTTTGTTATGAAAAGTGGTCGACGGGATAATAGAGAAGTACTGTTTGTCGATCACAAGAATAGCTCTCGCCAAGAAGTCTGTGCCTGTCTATTGCCGTGGAAACAAGACTCGCTCATTTTTGTCAGGTGAAGCCAGAAGATAGGCATTCACATTGGTTTACTGAGCGCTTTGAGGGTGTGTTGGCGATGATTTTATTATTATTCCTTTTTTTTTGTAATTATTTTAATCGATTCATCGAGTGAAAAACTGTTTAACATATTATTTATATGATAATATTTAGACTTTACAAATGAAAATAAAATATGAATCAATATGAATTAATCATGAAATTTATTACAGTAAAAATTAAATTAAATTAACTTAAATAATTGTTTCAAAATTAATATTTTCAGCCATTAATAATTATCAATGACTTTAAATTATTAACACAATGACCGAACTTAAGTGATTATCATAAATTTCAGCATGTATTTTCAAACAATTTGCAAGGACAGAGAAGTTTTTTTATTATTAAAAATATAAAAAATAATAATAATACCTTCTAAACATCTAAACTTTTAGAATTTTATTCAAGCATGTAAATCCAATTTTTCCTTTCAACACGGGTAATAATTTTCTGAGAGATGGTACTTTTCTTTCTCTTATATAAGTCTTGAATCGTTTGACGTATAACACACTGGTCAAAGTCATCTATTTCGCAGTTTCGTTTACTAGGTCTTTTACGATGTTTACCAGGTGATTTTAAAACTCGATGAGCCCAATGCAATAACTTCATTTCTTATTTTTTTTTATTGTAGCTTCAGAAACTCCACTTGCTCGTGGAAGCCCGTTTCAGAACTTGTGGGAGCGGAATTAATACAGCATTAGATGAAGCTTCGCTGGAACAAAATTCCGCAACATTATATACGATTTTACGTTCTTGCGATTTCAAGACTTCACCTTCTCTAAACTGAAAGGGCATCTTTCCAGTTTAACAAATTAGCAAAAAATATTTAAATAAATGGGAACAAATAATTTAAAAAGCAAAAGCAAAATTAAATCAAAAATAAGATAACGCATGCAACTGCTGATCCGAGTAGAAGAATGACGTGTGGTAACCTTTTATTCCGCCAATTCCTCCCACGCGTATTCCCCATTCGAAATGGATGGGTCTTGTTACTATAGCGACCGCCACTAACCAGACTTCTTGGCGGGAGCTATTCTTGTGGTCGACAAACAGTACCAATAATTGTTTATACTTTTATTTATAAATTTATTAATTTTGAAAATGTGTTGAAAATATAAATTTCATTATTGTCAATTTGACGATTTTGTATATGACCATTGTTTATATTTTTATTTATAAATTTATTCATTTTGAAAAGGTTTTGAAAATATAAATTTCAAATTTGCTTTAACTTATTTTCCTCTACACATGTATGTGGATAATCATTTTGATTTAAATTGTTTCTTAAGATTCCCTTAGAAAGAATCCCATTGTTGCCAGACTTTTGAACAACAATGTCACTACCTCTTTGAGACCTATAACTCCAAGACCGTTCTCTAATGATGTTAAATGTTTTATTATTATTATTATTATTATTATTATTATTATTATTATTATCTTATATAATTATGGATTCATGTCACAAACAATCCACAGGACACAGCTTGAAGAGTTAGAAATTTTAAAACACGGAAAGCAAGAATTAAGAAAGAATTTAAGAATCGATCCAAGTACCCCCACTGTTAATATCCAGTAATATCCACTGTAATTGCTCTCTTCCACGGGAGCCCAGGTTGTTTGGTTGGTTGATTTATAACAGCCGATTATCTACTCTTGGGTTATAGGACCTAGGATGGAGGGTCTTCCGTGGGGGTATTTCTAATGGATCCTAACCCGTATTTATGGCAAGGCTCGAAGAAAACCACGGAAAACTCCGAACGTTTAGATCGGCGAGCCCGACAGGGGTTTGAACCCAACACCCACGGAAGCCCAGAGGTTTGCAACAAATGCTTTCTGTAAGACTTTATTATGCTTATATATTAGTTGATATATTTTGAAAATAATTTAGAAAGGTTTATCTCAAACTTTCATTTTTAAGAGGTGGGGAGGATTTCCGTACACATAAGAAAAATACCTCTCTTATTATTATTATTTTTTTATTATTCCTTTAATAAACGTTACATTCTTCTGCTATCAAGAAATTTTGTTATAATCCATAAACAGTTGTAAAATTAACGCTAATAAACCATTATTACTATAAAAATATATATGTTTTTAATTTTTAAGATAATATCCGGTTGTTTGTCCTAATAAATAATAAAAAAATATATAACTTGACTTTTTTGTTTTTGAAATTATGTGGATATCTCCTGGAATTTAAACCATCTAACATGGTACACCTGAATTTAACGAGTTTTATAAAGTGTTAGTATTAGCTTCTATTTAAAATTCATATTTCATAAAACATTAGGAACATTCTTTTAACATAACAATATTCCATTTCTTTTTATAGTCAAAGCAGACAAGCCATTCATTATGTGGTTTTCGTACCAGCAGATGGCAGCACTAAAATTAAATAAAAGTTGAAGGTTTTCTATAAATCAAATTATTCTTATTCTGCAAATTACAGAATAGAATTAGCCAAATATTGTTGTTTCTATTTAAAGCAATAATAATAATGTAACAAATAAATGACAAGTAATAGGTTGCGCTTAATTTAAAAAAAAATTAAATGTTTGTTTTCATTTTTATCATTTTTAAATGTATTACATTTTTAAAGAATATAATGTGTGAAATAGAAGAACTTAAATTTGTAGAAGTAATGAAATAGCAGTAAGGAAATTTGCTTAAATTTGAGAGTTCATTTTCGCGAAAAATTGAAACTGTAGAAACATTGTATAATAAGGAAAAATGTGCTGTAGAAATATTTTTGCATAAAATGATATAACGTACTCAATCATTCGTGTATTAAAAGTTTATAGTAAATATAATATATATATATATATTCATATTTAGAATTTGTTCTGATATTATAGTCAAGTAGAATAGGCATTTCTAAAAATTTTAAAAGATTAAATTTCGAAAAATCTTATACCTCTCTGTTCAAGTACGCAGAGAAAATTAGAAGTACATGTATTAAAAAATAAGTATATGAGCAACGCAATTAGAAAAAAAAATAATACGAAATACAATTTAAAGATTTGGATGGGACATTTAAATAGTAAAATAATCTTTAAAAAATTTTGTAAATTTTTTTTCTCCTTAAACTTAAACAGATAAAATTTAATGAATTTCTGTATGAACAACTGTTTATATTTTTATTCATAAATATATTTATTTTGGAAAGTTGTTGAAATATAAATTTCAAATTCCTTTATTTATTTTATTTTTTTCGCTCTACATATCTATGCGGATTCTAATTTTGTTTTAAATAGTTTCTTTATGATTTACGTTGCTTTATAATATATTGAAATCAATAAGTTTCTTACAATTCATAAGCGTTTGCACTAATTAAGCTTATTATTAAAAAAAAATATTCAAATGAGCTCACATTTTGCTGAATTATAATTTAGAAGTTTTTGAAATGCTTTAGATAATCCTGTTTCTTAAATTTATATTTTTAAAATGTTTTATATACTTAATAAATCAGATAATTAACAGGCTGAATACAAGTTGTAAATAAATACTCATGTTTTATAAAACGAAGAAAAGTTTTTATCTTAGCATTATCTTTTTAATTTGTATTTATACATGCCAGAGCAATTAGAAGTAAATAATGTAAATATGTGCTTGTTTTACCAGCAGCTGGCAGCACTAAACTTTTTGAGTAAACGTCTATATTTAAATTTTTCCATAAGTCAGACATTAAGTAAAATACAATTAATGAAATAATATTATTTTCGTATTTAAATAATAGTATGTTTTTCAATCTTTTTAAACTTCTCATTTTCAAAAATATTGTTTTAAATATCACTATTCTTAGCAATAATAAATTAACATAATGCGTAATTCATTTCACTGAAATAACAACGAGTTGCACCCGTCGAAATTCGACGCAACAAAATATATTAAATAAGTATGTTATAATTTAAGCGTATGAATAAAATATTTATTTAATATTTTTTTAATTTATTTAAACTAAGTGACTCTGCAAATTTAAAGCATGATATTCACACAAACATACACAAAACTTTGCACATGAACACCACATACAATTGAAGTCCTGATCTTAGTAAAATTCTAGACAATTACGTCATTTAGCTTTGTAAAAATTGAAATTTTGAGTTTGAAAATGCACGTTTTAAAAATGATATCATTTTTATGTATCATAAGCAGACGAATTAGCTTTTAATTTAAGTTTATGTGGAATGAAACACTTTGAAAATAAAATCAGTTTCACGAAAATATATAGGAAAATATTACCGTAAGAGTTATTTAACTAATTGTGTTAAAATTTTCCTTAAATATTTATTATGATTAAATGGAAATGATGTAATTTTCAAAAATATTTTATTTTGTGCATGCCAAGGAAATAAATGAATAGCAGAAGTACAGCGCCTAAAATAGAATGTATTCTAGGCGCTGTAGCAGACGGTCTGTCTGCTTAAATACAGGCTAAATCATACCGCCATTTAATACCCCAGCGGATCAAAAACCAAGCTAAAACCGGTTAGCTTGGAGACCACTGACCAGGCCCCTACCTACCGGGATTCGACTCAGTTTGACGGGTTTGAGTGCCTGGTCATTGGGGCGAAATTCGCCTGATCGCCCTATTGGGGCGGTCCACAAAGACAAGTACCCAGTTCGGCCAATCAACTGAGTCCGGATTTTTCTGTGTTGTTCACTCCTAAATTTAAATGTTCTGAGATCTGACGCCGCACACCACGTACTCGTCATGACAGTTGAAATGGGGCTGGACAATTTAGTGCCGAAACGTTGGTACTGAACTTAGCTTGAAAAAGGGGAGAGAATTTTGAGGGAAACTAAATAAAGAAATTAACTAGATAATGAAACCACTGAAATGAAAATATAATTAGCCAATAGCTAAGTCATACCATCGGGGAAAATTTTTGGGCCGAGTTGCAAGGCAGACGAAAACGCTGCGGGGGCTGACGGGACTGCGCCTTTCTACCGTACCCCACCTGGTAAAAACTGGCTCCGTGGGCTGTCCCATTAGAGCGGGTCCGGTAGCTTTTGCGGACAATGTCCAATTGCACCTAATAAAGAGGCGAACAGTCAAAAATAAAATGAATAAAAAATACTGCTGCTAAAAAAAAAACCCTTGTGCTACCAGTTGGGGCCGGCCATTGGCTCGTCCCAACCGGCAGCACGAGGAACTGCAAGGGGAACCTGGAAGAGAAGAATGTTACATTTTAAACTGAACTTATTCTGAATTACACTTTAACTACATTATTGAAATTAATTTACTTTTATTGTGCTAATTGACTTGGCTACCCGTCCATTGGGCCCATGAAAGGTTGTTAAATAATTAACAATTTGTAATTTAAAATATGTACTATTGCCGTTAACTAACTAAACCATAATGGGTTGTTGTTGTTGTTGTTGGTTTGGCCCAAGAGCCCGGTTTTGCAGCTTTTTATTTCTATATAGCTGACATGATCCATATAACTGTGAAACTAGTCTCCTAATTTTGAACCAATTCCAGATGAGAGACCTGCATCTGGATTGGCACCCCCAGAGGTAGCGCTTATATAGAACTTGGAGGACATTAGAGCCACGAACAGATTTAACGTGCACCAGCTCCCATTAACGTACACGGTCTACTTTCCATACTTATCCTTTATACTTATCACCTCTTTCCTTCCAGTTCTTCTTCTTTCTCATCTGTTTTCTTCCCCTTCTTTTTATAATATTTTTTAACACAAGGACGGACAAACAGTGCCGGGGGCTATTATAAGCTTCTTACTGTGTCATGGTGCACAACTTGCTGGACCGTTGATGACATGCGTCGTGCTGGTAATACTGTGATTACGGGGCTCTTGTTTCGGGCCGTGGTGCCAGCTGATATTGTGCGACTACCGCACACTGCTACTAGGACAAAACACATAGACATTTTATATTTTTTTTGGTGGCTTTGGATTGCTCCTGGGCCTTTTTTTTTTAACATATAACACATAAGCACATAAATAAACACTTATTTTTTTCCTTTTACACTAGGACGGACAGACAGTGCCGGGGGCTATTATAAGCTTCTTACTGTGTCATAATGCACAACTTGCTGATCCGTTGGTGACGAACGTCGTGCTGGTAATTCTGTGATTACGGGGCTCCTTTTTCGGGCCTTGGAAGCAGCTGATGTTGTGCGACTACCGCACACTGCCATTGGACAATACCCATGGACAATTTTATAATTTTTTTGGTGGCTTTGGATTGCTCCTAGGCCTCTCTTTTTTTAACATATAACACATAAACACATATACATATTCATTTTATCGTTGTGTTACCTTCCACCTTCAACTGCTGCTGGGGTGCTAAATATTATTGTGTGTTGTTTTGTATTAATGTCGTGATGCTGTCGCAGTTTTCTTGGAGCCACCTGATTACTGTCTTTGCCTTGTTTTGTACGTGTTTGTTTTTCGCTAATTGTTCATACCATAATTTCTCGTTGTCTGTTGTTATTTGTGCCAAGTGGTGTGCTTGGGTGAGTGGACATTGAATTAGGTAATTTTTTGGTGAACCCACCGTTCCGCATTCGCAGTCCGGTGTGTCCGCTTTCTTAAACCTGTGTAGGTATGCTGGAAAAGCTCCGTGAGCTGTGTATAGCTGTGCTAGCAGGTAATCGCATATTAGTCTATTTTTATCTACTTTTGGGAAGTACCTGTGTGTTTCCCTACCTGTGTCTCCATAGTCCCACTCGAACTGCCATTGTTTTAGTGTTATATCTTTTAGTGTTCTTTTAAGTTTTGAGATTGGTTTAGTCAGGTTGTATTTGCTTTCGCTGTTTACATTTAGAGCTGCGGTTTTGGCTAACATGTCTGCCTCTTCGTTTCCTTGGATGCCTACATGCGCCTTAACCCAGCTGATTTTAAATTTGTTGTTAGCTTCTTTTATTAGTTTTTGGATTGTGTCTACTGTTTTGTTTACGTTGAATGGTTTACTAAGTGATTCGATGGCCGATTTGCAGTCCGAGCGGATGCTATATGACTCACCCGTGGTGTTGCCCCATTTTGCTGCTTCTTGTATTGCCAGTAGTTCGGCCTGGAAGACGCTGTTGCTGTTCCTTAACGGCACTGACCATGTTTTTATCTTTTGATTATTTTTATATGCTACAAAGGCCGAACCTGTAGCACCTGATTCCAATTTAGAGCCGTCCGTGTATATCGTTGTGTCTTGTGTATTGTACCCTATCCTAGGTTCTATCGTGTCTGCTGGATGATTCTCCCATATGTTTATTTTTTTGTCGTATTCGATGTGGTGTAAAGTTTCATTGTGTATTGTTGCATTTTTCCTTAATCTTGAGACTGTGCCGTACGCTGCTTCGTAGTAGACTTTAAGATGGATTGGAATCAGGCCTGAGAGTACCAGAAGTGCCGAGGTTGGGGCCGTTCTATAGGCCCTGACTATGGCCAGTGCAAAATGTCGCTGGCAGCTTGACAATATCTGTATGCACCTTTTGCTGAGGCAGTGTCCCCAAACCGGTGCTGCGTAGGTTAGCGTCTTTTCCACTACTGTTGTGTACCAGATTTTTAGTATATTTGCTTTTAGTCCCCAACCCTTTGCTACCATATGTGCTAAGTTTGTGAAGTTTGCTCGTACCTTATTTGTTTGTGTTTGACAGTGTGGTATCCAGTTTAGATTTTTGTGCAGTGTGACTCCCAAATATCTTATCTGTTCTTTTACTTTTAGTCTCTGGCCGTTGAGTTCTATTCCCTCTATGTCATTGGTGTTTTCTGTTGGAAGGTTTCCCGTGTGTCCTCTGTTAAGATATAATAGTTCTGTTTTTTCCCTGTTCAGCGTTATGTTATTCCCCTCTATCCAGTCATTAAATTCATTTAGTATTTTGTTTGCTAATCTCTTAAGTTTATCCTTTGTTCTGCCTCTTAGAATTATAATAAAATCGTCTGCGAAGGCTTGTAATCTAACATGTTTTCCCCAATTTCTTTTAAGTGCTGTGTCTGCGATTAATAGCCAGAGGAGCGGGCCGAGACAACTTCCTTGGAGGCATCCGCCAAATGTCTGCTTTGTGACTTTAATGCCGTTTTCCTCTAGTGAAACGTACCTGTGTTGGAGGAAGCTCACTATCCAGTTTACCAGGTACCCTGGACAGGGAGATTGCTTAATATTATTAATTAATATTGGCCAGCGTATGTTGTCGAAGGCCCCTTTGATATCCATGGCTATTAGGAGTGTTTGGTATTTGTTTGTTTTATCTTCTTTTATTGTGTTGATTAAGTTATCTAATGCGTGTTCTGTTGAGATCCCCTGTTTGAAACCATACTGTTTGTTGCTCCAATAGTTATTATTGTTTAGGTGGAAGTATATCCGACCGTGTATTATGCGTTCTAACATTTTGCCAAGCGCTGGTAAGAGGCAAATTGGCCTGTAATTTTTTGGATCTGTTGGGTCTTTACCTGGTTTTTGGAACAGTACCACTATGCCTACTTTAAACGATTTTGGGAAGTATTCTAACCTTAGGCATGTATTGAAGAGTGTCAGTAGTAGTTGCGGTGTTGCATTATTAATTCTTTTAATTAGGTTGTAATCTATGAAGTCGAATCCGGGTGCTTTATTTTGTTTAATGTTTCTGATTATTCTGTTTAATTCCGCCTTTGTTACTACCGGTGGTGCTGGTTCATTGTTTTCTTTATTTGCCTTTGTTAGTGAGTGGGGTATATTTTGGTCTGTTATGTATAAGTTGTTCAGGAAATGTGTTAGTGTGTCTTTAATGGTTACTTTTGTATTTGGGGGTAGAATGTTGACTAGTTTTACCCGACATGTTCTTTTGTTGCTAGCGTTTTTATATTGGGAGCCATATGTGTCTGTGACCTGGTTGCAGTAATCTTTCCATGTTTTAGATTTTGTTCTGTTTATTAGTTTTTTTAATTTGGCTTGTTCTTTTTTGAAGATTATGTGTTGTTTTACTTTTAATTCTTCGTTCTGTTGTTTTTGAAATTTCCTCCTGAGTGCCCTAACCTTGTTCCTCGCTGTTTTAATTTCATCCGTCCACCATGGTGGGGCAGTGATCGCAGGTGTAGATTTTTTCTTATAGCTTGCAAACGCTATCGATGTGATTTCATTTTGCAATCTGAGTGTTATGTTGTCCAGCTGATCTGTTGTGCTTGCTTTTTGGAGTTCTTTAATGTATTTGTTTCTGATTTTTCTAATGTTTTTATCGAATTTTGCATGTTTGCCTATCTTTGTTTGTAGACCATGTCTTTGGTAGTCTATGTTCTCGTAGTTTTTAATTTTAAATTTTATGTATTTGTGGTCACTGAGTGAGACATCGTCACTGACATGCCAATCACTTATGTCGTTACCTAGTGTTGCCGTTGTTATTGTCAAGTCCGGCCATCCCTGTATTTCCTTTATTGTACCATCCCTGTTTTTCCCTCGTACAGTTTTGAATGAGGGTGGTGCGTCCGGAGGGTTGTGGACAAACAATGCGTGTAGCAGGAGGAAATCTGTTAGCTCGCGCCCTCTGTGGTCTATGTCATCGTAGCCCCATGCTGTTGAGTGTGCATTAAAGTCCCCCACTAGCAGTACTTCTCCGACCGCTTTACTCAAGGCCTCACCTATCTCGTCTAGTACTTCTGAGAAGTCCGCCAGAGGGGGGGGGGGGCGTATGTATTTATTATTGTGAAAGTTTTGTCTTTGTTTTCTAGTTTTATAGCTGTTGTGAACTCTTTTGTTAGTATCGTTATTGGTTTGGTGCCTAATCGGGTTATAATCGCAGATCTGTTTTGTGGTGTTTTTGTGACATTCCAATTTTCTGGTTTGAACCCTGTTATGTTACCCGTTTTTTTATTTTGGTGGAAATCCTGTAAGAGTGCTACTTGTATTCCTTTGGCTGCGACATAGCCTGCGAGTGTGTCTGTTGCTTTATTGCTGCCGTGTAGGTTAATTTGTATCACGTTTAGGGTGTCGTGTGTTTGTTGCACATTTGTTTGGTTTTGGTCGTGTGGTATTTGTTGGTTTTGCGCTGCGAAACTTGAGCGTGAGGTTCTAGTATTATTTGTGTCTATTACCATAATTGCGGCGCTGATCGTCATGTTGTATTCTAGCTTCAATGTCATGCCTGGTCATTTTGACCAACTGTGGTTTGCCGCCTGTGAAATTTAGTGACACCCTCCCCTCAATGACTTCTTCTGCTGAGGCTAGTGCTGTGCCCCTGTCCGACTGTAGTTGGCGGACCGTTAGTAGCTGACGACGCACCCAGCATGCACCCGAGTTGGCTTGATGATCCGTCTTCTTCTGTGTTCTTAGCCATAGTCTATTTACTTCGTTGTACTTTGTGCACGCATAACAGCGGGGGGTTTGCCGATTACAGTCAGTGTACAGGTGTTCACCCGCGCAGTTAGAGCATCGCTGTGTCCCCCTGCAATGCGCCGCCACATGATCATATTCAAGACATTTGTGACAGCGCGTCACGCTGATGAAAGGCTTTATTGGGCAATCCCTCAGCCCTAGGCAGATCGTCCTCGCCCTTAGCAAGTGATCTGCCAGAGGCTCAGGGAGTAGGACAGGTTGATGCTTGCTTCCCTCCCGGGCGGCCACCTGCCTGTGCAAACTGATGACGCCCTCCCTCGTATGCGGCCCCAGTCCCAATGTCTTCTTTATCTTCTCAGTTATTTGGTCTTCTTCCACGAAGTCTGGGACATGGAATATCATTATTTTCTTCTTTCTGATATTTCCTGATCTTACCTTTATTGTCTCTTTGGCTTCTTCGCTGTTCGTGATGCTGTGTTTGATCTTTATGGCTTCTTTCTCGTCCTCGCAGATTAGCTTCACCCCATTCCTTATTCGTCTTATCTTCTTGACTCCTCCATGGTGTCCCGTCGTTGTTCTTGCTATCTGTTTTTCTAGGTCTTCCGCGTCTCTTTCTGTTGTCCCTTGGATGATGAGGGTGGATGTGACCACTTTGACTGCTTCCGCATATCCTCTTGGAGGCTTGGTTTGAGTCTCGGCGACCACCTCCTCCCTGTGTACGTTACCTGTGCTTTTTTCTGTGTCTTTGTTTTCCGTTGGTCTCCAGTGTTGTTCTAGGATTTCGACTTTTGCACTTGCTGCTTGCATTTTCACCTCTAAGTCCATTATGTTCTTCGTGATGATTTCTACTA
The DNA here is from genome assembly GCA_963931845.1 of Maratus michaelseni. Classification (NCBI taxonomy): domain Eukaryota; kingdom Metazoa; phylum Arthropoda; class Arachnida; order Araneae; family Salticidae; genus Maratus; species Maratus michaelseni. Next base: position 85,265,513 of record OZ007593.1, read on the forward strand.
TCTTGTCTATTTCGTTGCCTGTCCCGACTGGTATCCTAGTGCATCTGTGTTGTAGTACCTGTAAGTAATTGAGGGCTTTCATTACTTTTTCCGCCTCCACGCTTCTTCTTATACCTGTGTCTGTTTCTGCACAATATTCTATGATTTCTTGCTTGAGCCTTTTCTCGTATTCCGTTGCTTTTCCTGCTTTGTTTTCCTCTGTTATTTCGCCATCCTCCGCTTTGTCTGGGTCGCTGTCGCTGCTATTCAATGTGATTGTGAGATGTGCGTCTATTTTCTCTTCTACTTCTTCCCTTGTTGCTGTCTTCTTCTGTTGTTTTTTCTTCTGTGTTTCTTCTTTTTCTGATGCGCTGGTCGTCATCGAGCTTACCGAGCCCGCCCGAATTGGTCTGATTGTATTCCCTTGTTTGTTATTTTGTAAACCCTGTTTCGTCACCTTGGGTTTGACAGGGAGCACAGGTGGGGAACTACTGAATTTGGACATTCTTTAGTTCCGCGTATAGGTGTGTGAGATAATTGCTTTACAAATTGATAAGTTTCAATCTAACAGTCGCAGTAGACTTTGGGTCCGGGGACCCCGGATGTTCTTTGTGGGCGTGTCAGAGTTTGTCAAGTTGAACCCTATATATTTAAGATGAGCAAATAAAAATATGATACATAATTAAGTAAACGCTTACACTGTTAGAAATAGTGGGGGCACCGGCCTCTGCAGTACAATTGGGTGAATCATTAACTTAACTTTTATTTAACAGAAACACATTTAGCATAATTATCAAAATATTTATTAAATATATATTTAGTAGTACAGTTGTAATTTGAGATTTTTTAAATCAAATTTTTCTGGAAGGCTGAAGGGCCCTCCGTTTAGGAGATATATTGAGTTTTAGCTAAGTATAACAGCTGTGAGTAGTTATATAGATGGATAATTGCATTAATTAGTGTATAAACAATGACTGAGTTAAGATACAGCTTGGAAAATTGTGGTTAATCTAGAACTGCAGTGCGGGCCATAGAGTTTGACCCCGAACACTGGCCTAAAAAAAAAAAAAAACTAAATAATTTAGCAATTTCATTAATTAGCAATGTTATTAATTAGACAGAATAGTTAGAGTTAGACAAAAATAGGTGGCGCCAATGAAATCTCCGCATCTAAAAACCACTGGAGCATTTCATCAAATTTTACTGGAATGCCGTTGGGCCCTCCGTATAGGAGATATATTGAGTTTTAGCAAGATATAACGGCTGTTATTATTTACACAGATGGATAATTGCATTAATTAGTATATAAATAATGACTGAGTTAAGATATAGCTTGGAAAATTGTGGAGAATCGAGAGCTGCAGAGTTAGCCAAGAAGTTTGACACCGAACACTGGCCTAAAAAAAACCTAATTAATTTAGCAATTTCGTTAATTAGCAATGATATTAATTAGACAGAACAGTCATAGTTAGACAAAATAGATGGTGCCAATCGAATCCCCGCATCTAAAAACCCCAAGTGCATTTCATCAAATTTTACTGGAAGGCCGTGGAGCCCTTCCGTATAGGAGATATATTGAGTTTTAGTAAAATTTATCAGCTGTAATTAGTTATATAGATGGATAATTGCATTAATTATTATATAAACAATGTCTAAGTTAAGATATAGCTTGGGATTTTGTGGATAATCGAGAACTGCAGAGTGAGAGGAGAAGTTTGACACCGAACACTGGCCTAAAAGCCCCCTATTTAAATTAACAATTACATTAATTAGCAATGATAATAATTAGACAGAATAGTTATAGTTAGACAAAAACAGATGGTGCCAATCGAATCCCCGCAACCAAAAACCCCCAGAGCATTTAATCAAATTTTACTGGCAGGCCGTAGAGCCCTCCGATTAGGAGATATATTGAGTTTTAGTAAAATATATCAGCTGCAATTAGTTATATAGATGGATAAATGCAATAATTAGTATATAAACAATGACTGAGTTAAGATATAGCTTGGAAAATTGTTGAGAATCGAGAACTGCAGAGTGAGCCAAGAAGTTTGATACCAAACACAGGCCAATAAACCCCTCTAAACAATCTAGCAAATCATTAATTAGCAAAACTATTAATTAGGCAACGGGGTCACGTGCTCCTAGGACGCTATGCTGCCGAAATACACGTGGTGGAAGGATATACTTATCTTAATATATATCCCGTTGCTGCTGAAAGCTGACACGATAGTCCTCACCACGTGGGCATGATATCGTTAATTACAGCACTAAAAACATTATTACAACTTAACTAATTGGTGAACAGCCATCACATTGGTATCAAACTTTAGCAAAAAAAAAAAAAAAAAAAAAAAAAGGCTACCCCAATCTTTGGTCTAATTGGAAATTTAACCGACACAACATATTAAAAATTAGAGAAAACTGACCTGAGAAACACTTATAATTGCAGATAATTTATTAAAATGCAGTAATTAATTAAGATTTTAACACTTCATATTTACCAAAATACATTTGAATTAGTGGGTAATCACAGAAATATATAATAGCTTGAGCAAATACATTGAAACAGGTATTTAACGAACAAAATTAAGAAAAGCTGTGATACTGCAGAGGCCACGTGGTAATAATATTGAAATATAATCAATTAAGCGTGCATAACTTGATGAATAATTAACTTAAAAGCCTGCGACATACCTTAATCTGGAGCTGACACCTTCCCACGTCTGAATCATCCTGGGTCGCCCGTCCCTCGGTCCATGGTCGCGTTTAGCCGGTCATACTAACGGAGCTAACCTAAAACACAACCTACTCCTACGAACAGGGACGGCAAACACCTGCTCATGCGGTTTCCTAATGCGGAGATAGGTTGCAATATGGCGGTTATTTTGAGCAACAGAATGGATATGCGTCAGCAGGGTAATTGCGAGGCTAACAAAAGAGACAGGCTACCGCGGTGCATTCCGCTTATCTTTTTTTACAGACCGCTAAAGTGACGTGATGCTCTTTTAGTACACCTTTATTGGTGCATTCGAGCATCACGTGACTCCGGCGGTCTGTAAAAAAAGATACGCGTAAAGCATCGCGGTAGCCTTTCTTTTTCGTTAGCCTCGGGTCATTGAATATGACGTCATACTGGGACAAGATTATTAAAATACTTTAAATTCATGGAGGAAAATTCATCTTTCGTTTTCCGAATTGCATCATTTTCTTCATCGGAAACATTTCGTTTTCCGTATTACTTCTTATGATAAATTATTTACTGTTATTTTACTTACATAGATTACTTAATATTATTTCTCAACAAATAATCTGTATTCTGCTCTTCTGTGATTACTGCATAATTCAACGCAGTCATTTTACTATGCTTAAATTTTATGAAAAACCATTGAGATTCTTCTTTTAAATATGACGACATTTAGAATGTGATAAGACAAATCAATCTTATGTTATAAATGATATAATACAATCACTTGTTAACTTTAAATTAAAGTCTAATAATGCTTAAAGTGATACAAATAAAAGTCCAAAGTGAACTTTAATTTAGACTTTAATTCAATCTTATGTTGTAGAGATAAAATCTTAACCCAATTGTCACCATTTTAATGAAATTTCATAAAAAAATTTTAAAATTAAAATATAAAAAATGAGAATATTTTGAAAAATAGACAGTACGGGCACATTTGCAAATGATCAGCTTTCATTTAAAAAAATAATAATTATCAAAATTAGCTCAATAGAATGTTCAGGGCAGATGACTAAAAAAACAGCCTTCTGTTCTAAGTATATAAAAAATTTTTTACATTGTAAAATTAGTTATAGTACGAACGAACCTTAATTGTAACGTTTAACGTACAATTTTCAACTTGTTTAAAATTACCACGGTAAATAGAAATATTTTGAAAAAAAAAAGTAAAATTTGCCATATATTTCATTTTAAAATTTTGTTTGTAGTATAAGTGAAAATATTCGCTGAAATATTTTGAATAAATAAGAAATATTTTTAAATGCAATAATTACTAAATTAAAATAAATTACATTGTAATAGAGAAGCATAAGACATTAAAGGATATAAATCTTATTTTGCTTTTTCATCAATTAAAACTACGAGTATCGAAGGAGAAAACTGTAATATTATTTTTATGCTGTATAAAAGGTTATTTTTGACGATTCATAATGATAATCTTTTTAGTAAGAAGCAGACTCTTCATTCGAATATTGCAACAAAGCAATCATACCTGTAAAATGAAATATTTTGCAAAAGCAAATTCACAAAAAATTTACAAACAAAAAATACATTTCTTCATAGAAGATGGCAGCACTATACAATTTTATAGGTAGAATTATTTGAATAAAAAAATAATACTCGTTCATTCTACAATTATCATTGTAATTTTAGAGGTTACTGTATTTTATAATATTAATCAAAAAATATTATTTTAACAGAAATCTATTTTTTGTGCTACAAACTTAATACAGAAAGAAAAAATAAATAAATCAAAGAAAAAGAAAATTTAAGAAGTAAAAAACGCAAATACGTTTATTATATAACAAACACATTGTGTAATAATAGATGGCAGCACTAACCATCACTCAGAAAGGAAATGTAGGTATTTTGCAGAAAACTCAGTCTACATCTAAACAAGAACGAAAAATCATGCGTCAAGCATAGATTATGTAACACTTTCCAACGCTTCCAACATAATTTTACAAATTATACCTTTTAATAAGCTGAAAGATAACATCTAAGTAAACAATTTGGAAAACGCATAACATATTTAAAAACGTAATTTCAGGAATTTCCAACATATACAATATTCAGAAAAATATCCGAATACTTTTATTCAGCCCTGTATAGGATCTATAGATTTGTATATATACTACATACAATGCTAAATTTTAGTTCAATTAGGAAACGCGTAGCACAGTTTAAAATTCTCCGTCTGGAGTTTCTGTCAATAAACGGAAATGTGTCCGCGAAGTTTTGTGCTTCCCTGTATAGGATCTACAGAATTTATACACACCACGTAATAGACAAAAAGCGAGTTAAAATTAAAATCGCGTTCAGTAACTTAAAACGCACTTCCAGGAATTATTGTTAACAGACAGTAGAGAATTCTTTTGTGTGTCCCTGTAAATGAACGATGACTGCTATACACAAAATATTCTGTTGTAAGCCTCTTGTAATGCACCTTAGTGATATATATAAATTTCAATGCGTTTAAAATAGTGAAACATTATTTAAATAAACCGCAGACGATTTTTCTCCATAGACGTAATGTAGCGGAATTCTTTTGACTGTCCCTGTAAAGTAACTATAAGTGCAATGCACACCCTATTCCACATTAAGATTCTTCTAATGCACCTTAGAGATATACATAAATTTCAATGCGTTTAAAATAGTGAAACATTCTTTAAATAAACCGCAAATGATTTTTCCCCATAGACCGCAATGTAACGGAATTCTTTTGAGTGTCCCTGTAAAAAAACTACAAGTGCTACACACTTCCGTTGAAATAGGGAACATGCTATAGATAACGACAATAACATATAAAAATTGCAGAGCAATCCGAGCATATTTACGGGAGTTAGAGCACGGACAGACGGACAGACGGACAGACGGCAGACGGCCAGACAGCAGACGGCCATACGGCCAGACAAACCGAAGTCATAAACACTTTTCAACTAGGTTGGAAAGTGTTAATAATAAACAGTTTATGTGATACCTCTGAAGGTACATCTACAAAATTAAAATTATACAAATAAAATCGAATGTAATTCAGAAGCATTAGACTTACGTATTTAAACTCGGCATGCTTTTAACTAACTGCTTATTATGTGTACATATATTGTATATACATATATTATATATGCCTATATGATATGTTATTATTTATTTCAATATTTTGTAGTCTATGGTATTATGCAAGCCATTTAGAGAAGTGAATTTAATTAATATACATATTTAAAAATCAAATTAATGGGTTGGGTTGATTATTGACGGCCAATTATCTACACTAGGGATATAGGCCCGGGGGGAGTGCCCTTCCTGGGAGTCTTTCTAAGGGAACCTAACCCGTATTTACGCATGGATAAATCCACGGCTCGAAGAAAACCACGAAAACTCCGAACGATTAGGCCGAAGGGGGCGATTGGGATCGAACCCAGGACCTCCCGTCTACCAGCTTCGAGAGCAGAACCTCTCAGCCACTGGTGGGGTTCAAATTAAAATGAAAATACAATTTAATTAACAAAAAAAGAACGAAAAATCATGTATGCAAAACTGTAAATAAACAATTATTAATAAATAATATGAACACAGTCTGCACCAGCTAGTTGAACAAGTGACAGCAGTTGAAAAGATGTAAATATCTTCTAATTAAACTTTTAAAAATCTATATGAAACACACGTTTAAACACTGCTATTCTATGAAAGAAGTGTACTGGAATATTAATCATTATTATTTGAGATGGTATTTAATAATATGTTTTTAATATATTCTTACTTAGCAAAATACTGCTATCTCTTTTTTAAATTTATTACTAAAAATGGAAATATTTTGTGGCAATTGAAGTAAAAAAAAGTGTAGTAAAGTTTGCTATACAAATAATATATATATCCTATGTAAGAATTTTTCTGTACTAAACGTAGCTGAAAATATCAGCTGAAGTATTTTGAATAAACAAAGCCTATTTTTAAATGTAATAATTAACAATTCAAAATAAAGTGCACCGTAATAGAGAAGTATAAAACTTTATTGAATATGAAACTTTTTCTTGTTTTTTTATCAGTTAAAACTACGAGTAATGAAAAAAAAAATGTAATATTATTTGTATGCATTCTAAAAGGGTTTTTTTAGAGATTCATAATATCAGTTTATTTAGTTAGAGGCTGATTTTCCACTTCAATCTAGCAACAAAACAGTCATACCAGAAAAACGGAGTAATTTTCAAAAACAAATTCAGAAATGTTTTACGAACAAAAAAAATACATTTCTTCATAGAAGATGGCAGCACTACACAAAAGTATTTTTTTATCTTAAATAATACTCTTTAATTCTAGAATTATCATTGTAATTTAAGAGGTTATTGTACTTTATAATATTAATAATAAAATATTATTCAGAGGGAAATCTATTTTTTGTGCTACAAACTTACAACAGAAAGAAAAAAAAAAAAAAAAAAAAAAAAAACCACGGAAATTCATTAAGTCATCAGAAAATTCATTAAGTTAAAAATACAAGAAGCGTTTATTATATAACAAATACATTGCATCATAATAGATGGCAGCACTAAGCATAACTCAGAAAGGAAATGGAGTTATCTTGAAGAAAACTTAATCTGCAGCTGAATAATAAGCAGTTTATGTGATATCTCTGAAGGTGCATCTACAAAATTAAAATTATAAAATCGAATGTAATTCAGAATCAGACTTGTTTTATATTTTAAAGGTATTAAACTTTCCATTCGTTTAACTATCTACTTATTATACAGGGTGTCCGCAAAATCTGGAAATGGCCGAATAACTCGAAAAATATACATCGGAGTGAAAAACGGAAAAATGCATGTTCAATAGTTTTTAAAAATTTATTTAGGGACATCAAAGTTGACCCCCCCCCCAATTCTGCTCCCCTTCCCAATCTGTCCCCCTGAGGGAAGGGGGCAACTTTAAAATCTTAAATGATAAAACACCCTTTTTTATTGCGATTTCTTTCTTTTAGACCGCTGACCAGGCCCTTACTTGCCAGGCTTTTGCCTACCTTAACGGGTTGATACTTGGCAACGGGGCAAGTATTCGCCTGCTCTGCCCTTGGCGAAGATGTGTTTGTTAAATCTATAGGCCGACGTGGCTTCGGTGCGTCTTTTTTGCCTTAATTGCTTATTCTTAGTTGGCCGGTTGCTAATTGATTTTGGATGAGACGGTTCAGCACTGCGCTAGCGAAGTCATGCCGGACGGATGTGAGATGCTGGGATAGTTTCTATTTCCTCGCTGCATCGCTTATCCATACGTCATGCCACCACTACTCGAGTTGGTCTCGTAATTTAGAACCTTGATCCGGTGTCAGATTCTACGGGGAAAAATACGCACTATTTGTATTTAACATTTTCTTCGAAAAATCGTAAATGGCGCTATAATGGAGTAAAATGTAGTGAGAATCGTTTCCATTGAAAATTATGGAAACGGTCGAATAACTCCAGAAATATACATCGGATTGAAAAACGGAATAATACGTGTTCAATATTTTAGAAAAATCTATTTAGAGATATAAAAGGTGCCAAAAAAGGGGGTTATCATTTAAGATATCAAAGTTGCCCCTTACGCCCAGGGGGGCACGGTTGGGGTGGCAACTTTGATATTCCTAAATAGATTTTTCAAATGTATTCAACATGCATATTTCTGTTTTTTAATCCGATGTATACTTCTCGAGTTATTCTATCGTTTCCAGACTTTTCACTGGAAACGCTTTTCACTGCATTGTACTCGATTACAACACCATCTACGATTTTCCGAAGAAAATGTTCAGTATTAAAGGTACGTATTTTTTACCGTAGAATCCGAATCTGCAATAAAAGGGGGTTGGGGTATCATTTAATATTTCAAAGTTGCCTCCTACCCCCCAGGGGGTGCAGAGTTGGGTTGGCAATTTTTATATCTCTAAATAGATTTTTCAAACATATTGAACATGCATATTTCCGTTTTTCAATCCGATGTATATTTCCCAAGTTATTCAGCCGTTTCCAGGCTTTTCGGACACCCTGTATATACATATATTATATATTAATATTTATTTCAATATTTTGCAGTCTATGGCATTATACAAGCCATTTTGAGAAGTGAAGTGAAGCTTAATTAATTTTTTTACGAGCAAGGAAGACCGAGCTATGCTCGGTCAAAATTAAATTTGAGTTCAAATATCATGACCCATGACCAAAATGACCCACTAATTGAATTTTCTCGAACATGTGACTTAGCCCAACAGTCTTCTCGTGCCGGAAAACCATAGGATGCAAAATTTAATACAAATTGAGCCGCTTTTTAGATATTGACCCACAATGACCCAGAAATGACCCACTAATCGAATTTTCTCGAACATGTGACCTAGTCTAATGATTTTCGCGTGCCCGAAACTCGTAAAACACAAAATTTAATCAAAATCGTTAGAGCCGTTTTTTAGATAAAATTAATTTGACCCGCTTTGACCCAAAAATGACCCCCTAATCGAAAGTTCTCGAACATGTGACCCAGCCCAATAGTCTTCTCGTGCCCGAAAATAGTCGGATACAAAATTTCGTCAACATCGTTTGGACCGTTTTTTAGATACAATTAGCTTGACCATGACCCAAAATGACCCAAAATGACCCACTAATTGAATTTTCTCGAACATGTGACTTAGCCCAACAGTCTTCTCATGCCCGGAAACCATTGGATGCAAAATTTAGTGTAAATTGTGCCGCTTTTTAGATCTTGACCCACAATGACCCAGAAATGACCTAGCCCAATGGTTTTCTGGTGCCCCAAAACGGTAGGATACGAAATTTCGTCAAAATCGTTAGAGCCGTTTTTAAGATAATTTTTGCATTTATATATATATATATATATATATACCACCCACAAGATTTGCTCGTATTAGAATATATGATTTATGTGTTAATAAAAGCTGTCGAGTTGTGAGTAGAATTTCGACACTTCAAATAATACTCAGCGTATATCTTTAGAAATATTTTGTAAACTAAAACTAGACGGATATGCCAATACCAAAACTTTCTTCTATCTACACAGGTTTCGCATACTCTAAAAACGTATCTCAGCATCAATTTATATCAAGGTATAACAGAATATAATGTTTCATGAAATTCCGTGCAATACTTCTTGAGTTGAATATTTGTTGACTATCGCTAAAATCTTATAAATCCTGAAAAATACAGAATAGCAGCGCCACCTGTTGGGAGTTTTACACCAAAACCTAATCAACAACAACTTATGTCAACGTCTAACTGAATCTGAAGTTTGATGGAAATCCGTGCATTAGTTAGTTCTTAAAATATATTTCTTGTGAAAATCATGAACAAAGTAACATAGCAGCGCCTCCTGTTGGGCTATTTACACCAAAACGTAATCAGCATCTATACATATCAAGGTCTAACAGAATCTGAAGATTGATGAAATTCCGTGCATTAGTTCTTGAGATATAGCTATTGTGAAAATCATGAAAAAAAGTAGCATAGCAGCGCCACTTGTTGGTATATCTACACCAAAACGTGATCAGCGGCTATTTATGTCAAGCTCTAACAGAACCTGAAGTTTGATGAAATTTTGTGCTCTAGTTCTTGAGACAGAACTATTGCAGAAATCCCGAAAAATGCAGCATAGCAGCGCCCCCTGTTGGGTGATTTAAACCAAAAACTAATCAGCACCAATTTATATCAGGGACTAACTGAATTTAAAGTTTTATTATATTTCGTGCATTAGTTTTTAAGATAGAACGCCCAGAAAATTTTTGACACAAACAAACAGACGGGCAGAGTCACAGAGTCACAGACAGACATTTTCTAAAAACAGTCAAATCGTGTTCCAATCCTTCCAAAACGTGAAAATCCGTCGAAAACCAGTAGTTTTAAATTAAGAAAGTGACAAAAAAGTAAGTTAAAAAAAAATTCCTGAGATACTTTAAAAACAAGAATGGATTTTACGCCCATGTGTTTAAGAGCCTACACTAGTCACGCGAAGAAACGCTCACGCTAATGTTAAGTCTATGGGTCTAAGTCTAATGTTAAGTCTAATCGCGCGATTTCTCTCTCACATTTTAATATTTTTAAATGATTTCTTTTGCATAGGTTAGCTCGATCTCTAACGTTGTTAGTTTTAACTTTTTCGATTTTGGTTCCAGTTTTTTTATATAAAGGTACTTTGAATTTCAGAACCGGTTCAAACCGGTTCCAAACACGGAGTTTATCCCTTAATGTTTCTGCCCCACCAGTGGCTGAGAGGTTCTGCTCTCGAAGCTGGTAGACGGGAGGTGCTGGGTTTGATCCCAATCGCGCCCGTCGGCCTAATCTTTCGGAGTTTTCGTGGTTTTCTTCGAGCCGTGGATTTATCCATGCGTAAATACGGGTGGCCCCACGGAGGGCACTCCCCCCGGGCCTATATCCCTAGTGTAGATAATTGGCCGTCAATAATCAACCCAACTCAACCCAGCCCTTAATGTTTCTAGATGCATCTCAAAGTAGAAAATCAGATCACACGACTCGCTTTTCATTCAAGAGTCCAGTTGTAATTTTTAACATAAAGTTAACGTCTTAGGATTTTATTTTTAATACAAAGTCTGTTCGCACATTTGTTAGACGGATTCTGATAAATGATTTAAAAAATTGAATTATTTTGGAGGAAAAAATTCTGGCAACAACTTATTATTTATAATTCATATTATCGTCTCACAGTTTCAAATTTATTCTTCTTTCAAGATGGCGCATGCTAACAAACTGTAAATCGAAGGATAAGTTTTTTTTTGCTTTTTTTTTTTTTTTTTTTTTTTAGAAGAAATATTTTTGTTTGGAATTTTAAAAGCGCATAGTATAAAATTTTCTAAGTGCAAATAAACATAACATTTAATCGGACAGCGGTATACCGAAAATCAGTATTTGTACTTGAAAAAAACTCTACTTCAAGGTTGAAAATGAGCTTTCAGGTAAAGATTTATGGCTGTCGCAAATTTCTCTTACAATGAGAAAATAAAAATAAGAAGATTGAAAAAAATATATATTACAATCAATTCATCATACTGTTAAGGACGTGTGTTACGTCCGAAAATTACAGTTTTTTTTTTTTTTTTTTTTTTTTTTTTTTTTTTTTTTTTTTCAACTGGTTTCAAAGAGTAAAACTACACCAAATCAAAGCCGCCATTCATACTTCAAAAACTACCATTGTATTCGTTGAAAAAAATAAAAACTCACAGGTATTGCCATTTATACCTTTCAGCACATTCCTAAAGAAGTCATCTGACGTCATACATATGGTTTACTGTGCATTTGGTTTGCTGGTTTGGGTTGCCCTTTCAAAGCGCAAAACTGTCAGGAATGGTAGACTCTGAAAAGTTATAAAAGAGGCATGGAAAGCAATATCCCTGTAAATTTTACAGACTGCCTTCTATCATGGAAAGCATGACGCAAAATTAGAATCCAGAAAGAAGATTATCAAATAGATAAACTAAAAAAATTATATTCACATTTTAAACATTAAAAAAAATCATGAAATCGTCTAAAAAATGTGAGAAAACCCGCTGTAGCAGATTAAAAAATATATATGTCTGAAATTGGTGAAATGCTTACATAAAATTATCTATATATAGATTTCGAAATTTTCAATTAAACATATTTTTTTATATTGATTTAAAAATAATATCCATAAAAAAAAAAAAAAAAAAAAAAAACGAAATCGTCTAAAAAATGTCGAACACTCTCTGTAGCAGACTAGAAAAAACTCTGTCTCTGAAATTGATGAAATGCTTACATAATTTAAACATAAATTTTTATATTGAATTTTAAAAATTTCAAGGAAATTATAATTTTACGTACGAATTTTCAAATATTCTCCCCCCACCCCTTCTTTTCTTGAATAATAATATATCTATTTCCTGTTGCTGCTATAGATAATTTGTAATTCGTATCAATATATTTATGACAATTAGAGTTTTATTGTATGACACTTTTGAATATCTTAAAGGTTATAAACTAAGATATTCTAAGGTGCACTAAACATAAATCATAACTAACATGGAAAGTTTTTCATTTAATTGTTTTCCTGTATATTTAGGTCCCACCAGTGGCTGAGAGGTTGTGCTCTCGAAGCTGGTAGACGGGAGGTGCTGGGTTCGATCCCAATCGCCCCCTTCGGCCTAATCGTTCGGAGTTTTCGTGGTTTTCTTCGAGCCGTGGATTTATCCATGCGTAAATACGGATTAGGTTCCCCTAGAAAGACCCCCACGAAGGGCACTGCCCCCGGGCCTATATCCCAAGTGTAGATAATTGGCCGTCAATAATCAACCCAACCTATATATTTAGTATGTATTGCTTTAAATGCAGAAATTTTAGGATTAACAACATTGACTTTAAACTGTTAATAAAAGAAAAATGTGTTTTTTTTTTTTGTTTTTTTTTTTGTTTTTTTTTTTTTTTTGGTTGGTTGGCAACGGCTAGGGAATCTCACGTCGGGGTATGACACTGCAAACTTGGTTCTGGTTAGACAAAGGCAGATCCAAAATTTCGGGGAAAAAAAGAATAGTAATAAAACCTCGTTAACGCGAACACTCAAGGGGAAACTTTTTTTGTTCGTGTTAAAAGTAGTTCGTGTTATCCGAACTTAAATACATTACATACAACTGGACGGGGCAATCGGAAACAGTTCGTGTTAAAAGTAATTTGCGTTAAGAGTGTTCGTGTTAACGAGGTTTGACTGTATATATTTAAAAAAAAAAAAAAATGTTTTTCTAGGATCTAAAAGTATGCAAATCCAAAATTGGATATTTTTAGTTATTTTAAAGTAAAAAAACAAAAAAAAAATTACTCGTATTATAATCTGGTTTACAGTGACTAACTAGTCGGATGTGCCAATCCCAAAACTTTCTTCTATCTCAATCATGTTAATACTTCTAATTTCGTCCTCACATCGCCAATAAAATCAATATTTTTCGTCATTCTGTTGTACGTCAGCTGCTTGGGAATCATCGGGTTACCGGGATGCAATCAACTGATGTATACTAAACTACGAAAAGTTCTTTTGGCCTGTACCGACCGGAACAGATAGCCTCCCTATGCCTTGGTTTTACGATTTTAGCTAACTTTACTGGAAAACACGAAGCTAAAAGGCGTGGAACCCAATTAAAGAAGATTCATTCCCAGTTCTCGTCAACATTGAATTTGAATGAGAATATCGCCAAATTAGTCTTCTACAGCCAAGTTGGCTTCATTTGTGGCAACCTATTTTTGTCGCCAAATTTGGCGATATTTCGTCAATTGCCACCAAGCTTGGCGAGAATTTGATGTTGGCGAATATAAATATATAGTGTTAAGCATTTAAAAATAGGAACAATGGTTACAACAATGAAAGGAAATTTGCTGAAACCCTGTTAACTAAAACTCATAAATTAAACCCGTTTATGGATGAATTTTGCTGTCTTATTTGAAAATGTCAACCACCCTAAAATTTCAAACCGCTATATCTCCGCCATTTTTTAACATAGAGACAAAACAAAAACTGCTCTGGATTCTCCGGATCAAAGCCAAACATTTAACGGAAAATACTTTTAGGATTTCAAAATTTTTTATACATCTTTTTGAATTTGAAATCTTTAAATGGCTATCACAGCGCCCCCTTCCGGCGGAATATCCCCACATTCTAGTAGGACCTACTGGCTACAGCCAAAAGCATATTAAAAAATTTTGGTTTAATTATCTGCATAACATCATACACTTTTTGATGATACAATAGTGAAAATCGAGCAAAAATCGCGATGGCAGCGCCCCCTTTCGTCGAAATATCCCCGAATTCAACATGGACCTGCAGGCTATGGTCAAAAACACAGAAAAAAAAAATTGGTTCAATTATCTGCATAACTTCATACACTTTTCGATGATACAATAGTGAAAATGGAACAAAAATATCGATCACAGCGCCCCCTTTCGTCGAAATATCCCCAAATTCTAATAGAATCTGCTTGTCATATCCAAAAACATAGAAAAAAAATTAGGTTCAATTTGAAGCATAACTTCATACACTTTTAGATGGTACAATAATGAAAATGGAACAAAAATATCGATCACAGCGCCCCCTTTCGTCGAAATATCCTCAAATTCTAATAGAACCTGCTTGCCATAGCCAAAAACATAGAAAAAAAATTAGGTTCAATTTGAAGCATAACTTCATACACTTTTTGATGATACAATGAAGACGGACATACGGACAGACGGACAGATAGATATTTTTTAAAAACGTGTTTTTCGGAATCTCTGACCCCTAAAACGTGTAAATCCGTCGAAAGCCGGAAGTCGAAAAAAATTTCGATTACAATACTTCCTTCTATTATAGATAGAAGAAAGTAAAAATGAATTTAACATTACGAATTCCAAACTGCTTAACTCCTTAAATTCTTAACCGAATGACTTCTCATTTTACATCTTAAAGTAAAATGTACAGACTATTTCAAATAAGGTGTCAAAATTAGGTGTTAATCATACAAAGTTTTAATCTTGCTACCGTTTTCTATGTATAGACAAGTCCAACATAAGTATAGCATTAATTAGTAGGCATTATGAGCAGTCGATTTGTATCAGGCATAAAAAAAACCCATATCCCTATTATAATCTGTTTTACAATGATTATAATGAATTTAACATTAACAATTCCATAATGTTTAACTTCTTAGCTACTTAACCGAATGACTTACCGTTTGGTATCCTTAGGTAGCATGTACAGACTAACTCAAATATGGTGTCAAAATTAAGCATAGTCATGCAAATTTTTTATCTATTTGCACTTTTCTATATTTAGACGAGTCCCAAATCATTCATGCATAACATAAATTAGTAGACATTACAATATTAGTAGACATAATTAGTGAAACCTGCCGATTCGTACGAGGAATATATTTTTATACGATGATTTGAGGTAGAATTAGAAAGGGTATTATTTTTATTTTATTTATTTATTTATTAATTTATTTACGATTGTACTTTATAGTAATATATTGTATATATTTTTATGCATTTAAAATAGTACTTTTTAAAAGTACCTAATAACAGATTGTATAACAAGAAGTGAATTTTAATACAACAAAATTACAAAGGAATGGAATTATTTGGAGGAAACAGAATTTTTTAAGTTAAATAATGGATAAAATTTCATTTGTTATGTAACAAATACCTTTTCTTATACCAGATGGCAGCACTAAAATTAACAGAATCATATTATAATACTCTACAGAATATTTTGTAACAGAATTTATTTTCTAGACAATAGTTGCCAGTTTTTGTTGATGTATATAAATATCTAAAAACTAAAAATAAATAGAATCGGTAATAACTAATTGAAGTTGTAAAATCGGACATTTATTATATAACGAATACCTTTTGTGATATTAGATTATAAATCTAAAAATTGTTGAAGAATAGAATATTTTGAAATAAAAAATAAACTTCAAGTCAATATTTGCTAGTTTATGTTAATATAAATGTATCTAAATAAAGAAAAAAATAGAAGGAAAAATAATTATTTTAAGTTATAAAATTAGAAGATTTTATTATATAACGAATACCGTTTCTGATATTACGATTAATTGGATGCTCCAAATATAAAACAAGCTGCAAAATATTTTGAAATGAAAATCAATCATCAAGCCAATAATCTTCATTTTGTGCTGACACAGATATAGCTAAAAAATAATAAATAGTGTTTCTTTAAATAATCATCTTAAGTTAAAAAAATCACGAACATTTATTATATAACGAATATATTTTCTGATTTGAAATGACAGCATTAAGTATAATGGAAGCATGCGCTGCAGTATATTTTGAAATAAGCGAAAAGGCACACAGTTTTGATAGTTTATGTTTTAATTGATAAATCTCGAAGAAAAAAAAAACAGAAACATTATAGTAAATAAATTCAGAAGCATTATATATCAGTTTTAAATTTAAATGAATTAAATTTTCGAATACCTTATTTTAAGAGTTTATTTTTTAATCACATTTCTATGTAAATCCATGGGCTTTATAAATACACAAACACTTTTAAAAATTTTAAAGAAATCATGCGTGGTAACTAAGCTATTTATTAAGTTTAATTTAAGAAATATGAATATATTAAGAAATATCTTTTCTCATACTAGATGGCAGCACTGAACATAATTGAAGCATACACTACAGATAAATTTGAAATAAAAAATAAACTTCATTGCAGTGTTGACTTTAAATGAATTACTTATAATTACTTCTCATATATGTTATTTCTGTTGTCAACATCCGTTTTTCTAAGCAAAGAAAAAACGCAGAACGACAAATGTGATATCATATGAAAAGATTTTTAACAAGATTCTGACATAGTACACTCCATTACGTTAAAACATTCTTTGTTTAAAATTGCAGTTAATTAGAAATTATATACAGGGCACAGGGCACATAGGTCATGTTGGGGTCCCTTTCTCAAGAAAATGACATAATGTACATGACAAACAGCTTTATGTACAATTTCAAATTTAAACCATAGCTTTATGAAAATAGAATATGTTATATACACATGTAAACATTCATTAACAAATTATTGGAAGTTAAAATCGTCTGATCTATATTATATATAGAGTATGTAAAATTCTAAACCTCAGGGATAGAATGAAATAGAATTTTTAAGTTTACATTACATTTCATTGTCCTTAGTGAAAAATATAGTTTACATTACATGAATGGGAAAAATTAATTTTGACTATAAACTATAAATGGAAATTTCCATTAATTTGTGTCTACAGAGAGTGGACAAAATGCACTTCGGGACCCCATTAAAATGTGTGCCCAGTGCACATGCTCTGTGTGCCCCTGTAATAATCAGTCTCTGGTTTGTTAGCCCATCGTTCACAGTTTACGTTAACCCTTTCAGGGGCAAAGTACTCCTATTCATAAAATGATCAAATGATTGACTGACACCAGAATTTACAAACAAATTTATTTGAAAATAAGTAAAATCTTTTCCTTCATGTACTTAATAAAAGGAAATTTTTCATTTTAAAATTTCTGGTTCCGACGTGGCATTTAGGGATTGAAATTAAGTTGTTCAAAAATAATCCACCACCCTTCATATTTTGTGATTAAAAATTGCAGTTAATTATAGCTTGACTACTGCTGTTTACAGATATTTTTATCCTTAATGTTCCTTTAGAAGTTTCAACCTGCACCTAAAAAATATTAGATATTGTTGAAAAAATATTACACTGCAGTAGGAAATCATCGCAAGAGTCCACTGGTATATATCATTATTATTTAAAATGAATGTAATAGATTAATCAATTTTAATTCTAAACACAAAAATTTAATTTGTAACTTACAGAAAAACTTGAGCATTGTTTAGCATTGTATCCAATTTTAGATGAAAAAAAAGGCTGGATTGACACTAGTTCTTAGAGTTTTATTGAACATTCCCTCACTCCACATTCTAACCACATGAAATGCTAGCTGATTAGATTGGGGAAGAATGGCGTTTTCTGTACATGAGGATGGAAAATGTGTTTTAACCTTCTCACCTCCGCAGACTGATCAAACTGATATATAAGTTCATTATGTTGTAGGTTTCACTGCAATATTAGCTTTATTTAAATTAATATAATTCTACAAATATAATGTAATTTTAAAACATTAAGTAATGATTAATAGTATCAAGGATTATACTCATATACGTAATTAAGTTTTTTATATCATGTTTGAAATATGTTTTTTAGCATTAAAAAAAAATTACATAGAAAACAACATTACAATTTTGCGCTTTAGTTCGGCGGTCAGAGGGTTAAACTTGTTTCTTCCATTAAAAGTATGAGAAAAGAGGAAAATCACTGTTTTTCGGGGTCACGAATTGTCATCTACGCTCATTTCTTAGGTAGTTTTTAAAATATTTGGTCGCCATGTTAAAAAAAAAAAAAAAAAAAAAAAAAAAAAAAATTGTCGCCAGTGGCGATTTTACGACCACATTTGTCAAGCCCTGGTTATAAAAACCAAACCTTCTAACAAATAAAGCAATAGAGACTAATGGATTAAATTTCATATCATATTTCATAAAATAACAAACTTTACTTCACTGATTTCTTGCAACGAGATCGGTATTACCACAAATTAACAAATTTTCTTCTAGTGGCTTAAATTACTAAATAACTATGTCATTTAAAAAATCGGATGCTACAATACCTTTATTTTATCGAAATATATGTCCTCATGGCACTTTATTATATTCTTAACGTTTACATGGGATCAATTAATTTCCATCGTTCTTAAATGTTTCAAAATATTTCAAAAAGTATCTATAAAAAAGTATCAAAAGTATCTAACGTAATTATCATAGTAATATAGACAAAAATAATTATTTCAATATCTTGAATATTTTTATTAGTAAAATATTGAATTTCTAGAAATAGTCATGATTCATACCCACTTCTTCATTATTGTACATTTTCTAAGGCCAACATTAAATAATCATTAATTGTTAAGCTTAATCATTAATTGTTAAGTTTCGTCTTGGCGTTTTATTCTGGATACATCGGATGCCTCTCACAATTTACAAATTATTAAAAAAATAGCAAAAGTTTAACAAATGACAGATTTTTTTCTTTTTTAAAAAAGCGAAATGAAAGTTTCAAATTCAATTGAAGTCTCCCTTAAATTGCATGCTTCAAGGTAAAAATTTCCCATTAATTGGCATATTTTCATACAGTTTGTTTTGTTCGATACAAAATACTAGTTTTTTTTAATGTGAAAAACACAAAAAGTAGATTTTTTTTAAGTTTTAAAACTCATGACTACCTTTTAAGCTTTAAAGTGAAGAATTTTTTTTTTCTTTAAACATACATGTTGCTATTCGTATTTGTCTGAAAAAATTACATAGCTTATGTATGTATGTACTGAAAAAATTTAAAAAGCCATAAGTTGTAAGAAAAGATAATCTTAGTTGCATGTATTTTCTTTTGTATTTAGCTTGTTCTTTTGAAAGTTTTGCTATGTAATTATTTTCATACTAAGCATTAAATAATTCTGTAATTCTCTAGCGATTATATGATTGAAAATCCATACGACTTCAAGGATTTAATTAAAAACGTTTCGGAAAAAATAAGTCTGAAAGAAAAATCGCTA
The DNA here is from genome assembly GCA_963931845.1 of Maratus michaelseni. Classification (NCBI taxonomy): domain Eukaryota; kingdom Metazoa; phylum Arthropoda; class Arachnida; order Araneae; family Salticidae; genus Maratus; species Maratus michaelseni. Next base: position 85,285,367 of record OZ007593.1, read on the forward strand.
AACTCATTAGAAAAAGTCCTTCCGGCCTGTAACGGGAGGAAAAGGTAGCTTTCCTGTATCTTCGTTTTAAAATTTTAGCTAATGTTACACGAAAACAGCAAGTTAAAATGCAAAGAAAACGTTTGCAAAAGATTCGTTAATACTGAATTTGAATAAGAAATTCGCCAAATTATTGAACAATAGCCATATTGACTTAATTTATGAAGACTAATTTTGGTCGCAAAATGTCGCCAAGTTTGGCGAAAATTTAACGCTAACGTTTATGAATATATAATTTTATGCGTATGATTGGGAAAATTATTACAACAATGAAAATTTTTGTAATGTGCTGTCTTGTTTCAAAATGTCAGCCACCCTAGAATTTCAAACTGCTATATCTCAGCCATTTTTTAAGATAGAGGTAAACCAAAAAATGCTCTGGAATCCTCGTATCAAGGCGCAACACTTATTTGAATTCACACTAAATTTGAGTTTTTAACTTTTTGTATATTTATTTTAGTTTTAAATTTTTAAGTGGCCGCCATCTTGAAACAAAATGGCGGACCAAGCTGGCCAAAGAACTCGGTCGAGACATTGGTGAGCTAAATACGCACAATTAGTTTAATCAAAATTGATTTATAAATACGAGCGTTATCGTATGACATAGGTCAGATATATATATATATATATATATATATATATATATATAATATACTAGCTGTTACTCGTGACTTCGTTCACGCAACATTAAAAGAAGGATAAATACATTAATTAAGCAAAATATTTCACTCCTGATAATTAAAAACGTTAATAATTAACAAACTATTTATCACATTTCATAAGAGACAATACGGTATTTTTTTTATAGGGACCTTGACATAACTCAGTCTTAAAAAAGTGAAATTCTTTGCCAAATAATCGCAAAAATAAAATTGCAACCAATGCAAAAAGGAGGGACAAATAAAATCGTGGAAATAGACGAATTGGGTAAAAACAAATGTCAATATTATCTGATAAACAATTTTACTTTTAACGCCTTTGTGAAATGTTTTAACAGCAACAGCCATCCTTCAAAAAAAACATTAATTGGAAATAGTACATGCTTTTTCTTTAAATTCAATTCTGCCTCCTCGGTTTAATGTATAGCTGAAACAAATCTTGTTTTCTAAATGACAATATGTTGACAGGCAATTTTTGTTCTCCAGAATAAATTGATTCATGAAGTTTGAATATGTGAAAATATATTTTTATTTTTCGGGTAATTTACTGAAATCAAGATTTTGTTTTCACCATCTATTCAAACTGAAAATAGAGTTGACTGAAAATGAGTTTTTCAGTTTTAATGAGAAAATGGAGTAAAAAAATATACTGATCTGTTTTATTTCTCCTTTTTTTTTATACATAAATATGGAGTAATTTACTTTCCGTTTTTAGAGAAATTTCGTTAAAATTTACAAAAAAAAAAAATCTTGCCATAGATTAATAGGTAATAGAAGGAAAGAAAATACAGAATTAAAGCTAGTATTGAATGCCTAAGGGGGGCCACTCGGCCCAGCAAAGCCAGGCCGTAGAGCGTTAGCACCTCCCCCGGGATGTTCCCCGGCACGCGGGGATTCGTTTTTGGTGATTCCAGCCACCGGCGGAAGGGAAGGCACGACGCCGAGACCGCCAGCGCACGCGCAAACGGCCCAAACAACAACAAAAAAGAAAAGAAAGAAAATACAAACTAGGCCAAAGGCCGGCACTGCCAGGACAAGCCTAAGCGCGACAAGGGGCAGGCAAGAAAGCTAAAAACAAAAAAAAAAGAAAAAGAAACTGAAAAAAGCCTGAACCGCTGGAGCCTGCACTCCCTCGCGACAGACAGCGGCAGGCGCAGTGATGAAGAACTTGTAGGTGAACAGTCCTTAACGCTCCTGCGTCATGACACACAGTTCGCGGCCAAGGCGGTCCTTGGATAATAATGATGCGCCGGAATCCGAGAAGCTCAGTTTTCACGCGACAGATGGCGCCACAAGTTGTTGCGTTGGAGAGATGAGGCCGCTGCTAAAGACTGCGAAGGGAGCACAGCAAGGTGCTCAAACACTGACAAGGTACAGCCAAAATAAGGAAAAGTCAGGAGAAGGAGGGTAGGAAGATCAATTACAGTACTGATTGGTGGTGAAGAATTTAATATGTTTAGTTAAAAATTTGATAAAAGCTAGAGTTGGTTACTTAATTTGTTAAGTTCGATAAATCCATTAAGAAATTAAAAATATCTTTTAATTTGTTTAGTAAGATTGGTCTTGTTAGAATATTGGTTAGCCAAGAGGGTGGGGGAATTTCGGGAAAAAGCTTTATTAATTACTCCCAGAAGAACATGAAAAGAAAGCAACATGTTTTTGGAAATCTGTCTTTAGTTTCTTTCGTATAGTATATTCGACGCCCATCGCTGTAAAAAGAAGACAAATGTTTTTTAATCTACGAACATATAATATAACCACGAACGAAAATATACAATAATGTCTTCCGAGTTACCCACGGTTCGTAAATACGTTCTTTATCTTTACAAATCTCAAAACAAATATATTTTTAAGATTTTAAGAAGCATTTACATATGTCCTTAGTTTCTTTCGTATAGTAAATTCGACGCCCATCGCTGTAAAAAGAAGACAAATGTTTCTTAATCTACGAACATATAATCACGAACGAAAACATTCAATAACGTCTTCCGAGTTACCCACGGTTCGTAAACCCGTTCTTTATCTTTACAAATCTCAAAACAAATATATTTTTAAGATTTTAAGAAGCATTTATATCTGTCTTTAGTTTCTTTCGTATAGTAAATTCGACGCCCATCGCTGTAAAACGAAGACAAATGTTTCTTTATCTACGAACATATAACCACGAACGAAAATATACAATAACGTCTTCCGAGTTACCCACGGTTCGTAAACCCGTTCTTTATATTTACAGATCTCAAAATAAATATATATTTAAGATTTTAAGAAGCATTTATATCTGTCTTTAGTTTCTTTCGTATAGTAAAATCGACGCCCATCGCTGTAAAAAGAAGACAAATGTTTCTTAATCTACGAACATTTAATATAACCACGAACGAAAATATACAGTAACGTCTTCCGAGTTACCCACGGTTCGTAAACCCGTTCTTTATGTTCACAAATCTCAAAACAAATAATTTTTTAAGATTTTAAGAAGCATTTATATCTGTCTTTAGTTACTTTCGTATAGTAAATTCGACGCCCATTGCTGTAAAAACAAGACAAATGTTTCTTAATCTACAAACATATAATATCACCACGAACGAAAATATACAATAACGTCTTCCGAGTTACCCACGGTTCGTAAAACCGTTCTTCATCTTTACAAATCTCAAAACAAATATAGTGTTAAGATTTTAAGAAGCATTTTATAAACAAAGTTTTTTTTGTTGGCTCTGATATTCGGAAATGTTTCCAAGTAGAATTAGAGAATTAATATATATTTTTTCAAAATGGATAATCACTTTTTAGGAGGAAATCAATTCTCAATTATAAGTTTCCAGCTGTGTAACCGAATTTATACACGTACGGGTAATATAATAGAATTTATTTTAATATTAATATTAATGCTGTTAATTTATCAATCGAACATGATTGAGAATTATTAGCACTTAACCCATTTATGGCTAGCGTCGATGCTTTAGTAAAATGGGGAAAAGTGCATTTCACACCACTTTTTTAAAAATAGAAATTTGGTATCTTATTTTATGGAGGACTCTTCGATAAAATAAGACCAAATTTCTATTAAAAAAGTGGTTTGAAATGCATTTTTTTCCCATTATACTAAAGCGTCCCAAAATTGGGACACTAGGCATAAATGGGTTAAGAATTAATAACATACCAAAAATCGACATGCCAGTTTTGAGAAAACTGATTAGTACATTACAAAAACTACTCGGAAATGTTTAAGAAAATACATAGCAGCAAAATAAACTTTTTTTATATATATACCTTTGTTATTTATATGCTTTTTTATACTTCTTCAAATCTCGAAAATATATAAGTTTCAGTAGTTTCTGAAGATAAAAAACGCTTTTTCGAATCGTGGGTAACTCGGAGAAAGTTATTGTCTATTTTCGTTTGTGGTTATATTATATTTTCCTACATTAAGAATCATTTGTCTTTTTTTTTACAATGCAGACACGAAACATTTTAGGAAATTCAAATGTAGATCTTGAACTTAAAAAAAATAAATATAAAGAATATAAAACATGGTGAAGGTGAGATTCTGTATGATGGTTGCTTTCATTAAATGAGATATGAAAATTAATAATAATTAATGTAGTAACGATTGGAATAATGAACAAGTATTTAAAAAAATTGTATGTCCAAGAAAATTTAAACATGAATTTGGGAAATTACGTTTCTTATTCACAAGATAATGATCCAAAACAAACTGTTAGACTTATAATACAGGAATGGTTGATGTGTAATCTTTTAAAAATGCAAAAACTTCCTCCCTAGGCACCCAATATGAATCATATTTAGCGCTTGAAGGTATAATACCTACATCGATAGGTTAGAAAAAAAGTATATTTTCCAGGTAATCTTGCTCGCTTCTGTTTACATTCATATAATCAAACACGAAATTTATTTTATCTATTTTTGTGTTATTTTTTGCATCCAAATTGGGATAAAATTATCTGTGTCTCTCTCTGAAAAAAGGTGTAAAAATTCGAAACAACTTTTTTTTTCATTCCTTCAATGAAAAATTGTTTCATAAGAAGCAGTATTCACCTATGCCATATATTTGATTATATAATAAATTTAAAGTACAAGTTTTGTTCTTAACTATATATCATGTCCATCTTGCGAAATAGTGTAAATCATTATTGTTTTAATAAATCCGTGGAACTTTTTTTTTTATGTTTAACAATATTTAAATAATTTATCATTCATGGAATAATGAATTGCAATTTACTGTACAATAAAAAAAAATACACTTATTTTGTCTGAAAAGCAAATCTATATAATAAAAGCCTAAGTCATGTGACTGTCATCAACAGTTCCGGGATTTCCGCTTCACTTTTTCATATGCGAGGCGGCCATTTTTATTCAAAATTATTTTTTCGAATATTATTATTTTTATGACCAATCGCGTTCAAAACAATAATTTAATATACATTTTAAAAATACGTAACATCATTAAGTACTTTTATGTTATTTGGGCGCAGATCTCGCCAATAGCATTTTTAAAATCAACAAAACCAGCTTTTATTTTTCGCGTGTGCATTAGAAACGATACTTTGATTTTAAAATCCAATGTGGAACAGCTATCGCAAACGCACTGGGGTTGGCGCGATTTTTGTTTCGCGCCATTTTGGCGAGAAAACCCCATTTTCAGGTACCTGTTAGAAATTTCTGAAACAGCATGTTTCTTTTATTTTATTGGTACTTTTCCGTTATATGGACACCATTGTCGCCAAGCATACATTTACATACATTTAATACATACATTTACATACATTAGGCATTAGCATACATTTTGGCATGGTGTCCGTATAACGGAAAAGTACCATTTATATTAAAAAACACACACAATGATTAATTTATTATAAAACATACGGAATCTACTCTACTGGGTTGCCATACGCAGCAAAATCTAGCCAAAACCGCCGGGTTGCGGTTTAAAAAGGGAATGTGATTATCAAAACTAGCTTCCAAAAGTTCAATGTTTCACCAAACCATACTCAAAAATTACGTGTAATAATATGCAGTCCGATTATGGCACATTATTCAAGACGTTTTAGATGAGAATAATGATAGATTATCTAATCTTTCGTAATCGAGTCTACAGCCTAAGTTAGAGAGAAACAAAAAAAAAATATTAGCAACAATATGGTTCAGTGTAAATGTGGATATCATTAACAGCAAAAAATGTGCGAATGCTACCATGATCGCAAAAGTTCTTGATTTGTGTATTAGAATTTTCCGATTTGGCGAAGAATTAAGAGAAAAAAAAATTAAATTATGAATAAAAGTAGCGTGTTACAATGCTTAATATACATTTAAGGGAGACCACACTGGTCACCAGTGGCGGCTAGTTTTACCATAAAATGGACCATTTCCTTCAAATATCTGAAAAAAAAATTCCTACATCAGACGTGTAAAACATCAAGTAATTTATATATTTAAAAAAATAATTTTAAAATTTGTGGCACTACAAATCGATTTACATAGCTATTAAATCAAATTACAAATTCTTATATAATTGCCAACATATAAAAAGAAATACTTTTGAAATCCAAAAAGTCTGTAACAATTGTATACTCATCAAGCTGATTAAGTCTTAAGATTGGCAGATGTTCATTTATTCTCTCTAACAAACAATCCTATTAACCCGAGAGTAGTCGCGACTTTTTTTTTTTTTTTTTAAACACTAGTAGTCGCGCTCGGTCCATTTGCCGCCGTTACCAGTAGCCCGAAAACAGAGGGTAAATCTGCCGGCGTTACCATATGATCGAAAACGGAGAACAGGGGGGAAATACTGATTGAATTTGAAAAGATACATTTTACAGAAACTATTATTTTAGAATATATTCAGATATATTTAAGAATATATTTAAGAACTATAATTTAAGAATTTTATTTAACAATATATTCAGTTCAAATTTAAATAAATATTTTAATATATATATATATATATATTATAAAATATACAGGAGTCGACGCATTTTTTTTCCTTGGGACCCATTTTGTGAAAAATAAAATTTATTTTGTGAAATGTATCATATTTTTGCGAAAATTATTATATATTTTGTGAAAAAAACACATTTTGTTATGAAAGAAAAAATCCAGCTACTCAAATTCAAACCAAGCATTTAATAATTTCGTTCCTTCTGCTAAAGTTCTCGTTTCTGGTGAACTTGTTTTATTGTTAATGACACATTTTAAAACCTAAAAAAATAAAAATAATTAATGGAGAGTATGTTTTTATGGAGTGGAATTTTGTGAAGGTTCTTAATTTATCAAGAGGACTTTTGTGACGGGGAATATTTTATCAAGAAGAACTCTCTGAAGGACCTATTTTATAAACAGGAATTTTGTGAAGGACTCTATGTTATCAAGAGGAATTTTGTGAAGGACGGGATTCTATAAAAAAGAATTTTGTGAAGGGTCCATAAATAGGCCCCAAATTTTTCCTGTATCGACTCCTGATATATTAAAAGAATAAAAATTATTAAATAATTTGATTGATGCTATAAAGACACAATCAATTACTAATTAGAATAAATTTCCAATTATGAATTTGAAATCGTGTTAGGGATAAATTATTTTTTAAAGTCAGAACCTCAGTAAACTTTTTTTTTGACAGTGTACTGGAACTAGGAGCCAATTAAACTTGAAAAGAGACAGATTACATTATTCATTTATGAAATTTAAATAATCATTCAATCGTGTATTTCAGAACATGTTATTTATAACCAGGGGTAGATCCAGGCAAAATTTGGGACCTATTTATTTTTTATTCACAAAAATCCATGTAATAAAACAAAACCCTTCACGAAATTCCTCGTAATAAAACAGGATACTTCACAAAATTCATCTTAATGAAACAGGTCTTTCAGAAAATTCCATGTAATAAGACAGATATTCTTTACAAAATTCGTCTTAATAAAACAGGCATCTTCACAAAATTTATTCAATTAACACATGACTCTTCATAACAATTTAAAAAAAAACTCTTCACAAAATTCCTCTTAAAAAAAGTCGCTTAGTAAACATTTCCTATTAATAAAGCAGGCCTTTTATAAAGTTCCATCTAAGAAGACAGATTCCTTCACAAAATACTTCAAAAATTCCTCTTAATAAAACAGGCCTCTTTACAAAATGTGTTTAATTAACAAAGTATCCTTCATAAAATTAATAAAACAAGACCCTTCACAAAATTCCTGTTAAGAAAGGCCCTTCGCAAAATTCTTCTTACAAAAGCAGGGCCCTTCACAAAATTCCTGTCAAAAAAGGTCCCTTTGCAAAATTTATTTTACTAAAGCAGGACCCTTCACAAAATTCCTCCTAATAAAACAGGCCCCTTCATAAAATTCCATGTAATATGACAAACTCCTTCACAAAATTCCTCTTAATAAAAAGAACCCTTCACAAAAACTCTGTTATTAACACAAAACCCTTCATAAAATTAAGAAAACAGGCTCCTTCGCAAAATTCCTCTTAATAAAATAGGTCCCTTTGCAGAAATCCTCTTAATAAAAGAGCCGCTGACCTTCACAAAATTTCTTTTATTAACACAATCACCTTCATAAAATTCCATTCTATAAAAACATACTCTTCATTAATTTATTTTATTTTGTTATGTTTGTAAATATGTAATTTGCAAACTAAACAAGATCACCAGAAAGAAAAACTATAGCAGAAGGACTTAAATAACTTATTAATAAATTATTGGTTAAAATTTCAGTAACTGGATTTCATCTTTTGTTACAAAATGTTATTTGTCACAAAAATATAATAAATTTCACAAAATTAATTTTTATTTTTCACAAAATGGGTCCCAAGAAAAAAACATTTGCATCGACTAACTGATATCAATATCCTATTTTATTATTTTTTCTTACAATATATCTATATAAAAATAATAAAAAAGAAGATAAAACTCCTTATTCTGAAATTATTAATATAAAGGCAGCAGTTTTGTGTGTGTGTGTGTGTGTGTGTGTGTGCTGCCTGTGTGTGTATGTGGTGCGGGGGAGGGGGGTGGCATTATTAGCGATTTTATGCTTAAACGCCCTTTTTGAAATGAAAATTTATGAAGATCCATTTATTACTTATTTCATGATAGAGGCAGGCCTCTTGAGTCACACTTCTTGTTAGAAGCTTCTTATGGATGAAGTAAATAATAATCGTATATATGAAGTAAATAATAATAAATAACAGTTTATTCAAAGAAAGAGGAAAAAATAATGAAAGAGCAAACTAGAATCGAGCCCTTCCCAGAAACTTTCCTGCCGAGAAATTCGCGGAAACGGGAATGAAGGGGAAAAAATTACTTGAACCGCTTGCTCGCGCCACGGTCTTTTAGACCGATTTCAACTTTAGAATGGAATAAATTTCTGAGAAAACGCTGGAATGCCTTGCAACTTTAGTACACAAAAGAACCAACGGTCAAGGTCAGCTACACTGCATTTCATTATTGTAGCTTTAAGGGGAAATGAGATAAAGGAAGACAGCGAATTTTGGCGGGGAAATGACCAACGTGCGACTACTGCCGGGTTAAATTTTACCCCATTACTCATACTGTGACTGATTCTTCAAATACAGTATAGTGACAGTTACTGTCACAACATAACGGATGCGCAATAAAATAGTCTGTCAGATTGGCTTAGGAAATACAACTTTCAAAATTTCGTTTTAATTCGCTCGGTGAAATATTGCTAGAATATAAACATTTTTTTTTTTTTTTCATTTTGAAAATATTATTATGTATGTATAACGTTTCTTTGATTATGGAATATATATTCAAGTTTTCACACTATAAATACTTCGCAACATTGTTCCAAAATTTTATTGTAAAATAACTAGTGAATCCAAATCGATTTTCTCTAGTTACAGGATATGGTTGAAAAAATATGTTATTCATTGAGGACTCTAATAGATATTTTACATTTCATATATATTTTTAAAATACCTTTACAATTTGAGTCATTTGAAATGTACTTACAACGCTTTTGAACAGGATTACAATATCTAATATAATTTTTAACATAACAATAAAAACAAATACTTTTTCTTTTCATTTAGTAAAGTTGAAATAAAGGTAGTCTGTAACAATTGTTTATTAATCAAGCTTATCAAATGATAAGTTTGGCAGATATTCATTTATTCTCTTGAAGACATAAACCTATTAAATTTTACCCCATTACTCATACTGTGACAGATTCTGGAAATACAGTATAGTAACAGTTGATGTCACAACATAACGGATGAGCAATAAAATAGTATGTCAGATTAGCTTAGGAAATACAACTTTCAAAATTCCGTTTCAATTTGTTCGGTGAAATATTGCTAGAAAATGAAATATTCAGTTTTTTTTTCAACTTGAAGTAATCATCAAGAATATATATAATAGTTTGTTGTGATTTTTAAATATATATTCAATTTTGCACATTATAAATACTTGGCAACATTGTTTCAAAATTTCATTTTAAATAATTAAGGAATCCAAATAAGTTTTCCCGGGTTACAGGATATGGGTGAAAAATATTTTATTTATTGAAAATACAAATAGATTTATTTTACATTTAATATACATTTTAAAATACTATAACAAATAGTGTTAATTTTAATATACTTACAAAGCTACTGAACAGAAGTACAATATCTTATAAAATTTCCAACATAATAATAAAAACAAATACATTTTATTTTCATTTAGTAAATTTGAAATAAAGATAGTCTGCAACAATTGTTTACTAATCAAGCATATCAAATATTAAGTTTGGCAGATATTCATTTATTCATTAATTTTTTCACATTGTAAATACTTGGCAACGTTGTTTCAATAAAAATAAATATATAAATAAATAAATAAGGACTCCAAGCCGGTTTTCCCGGGTTATAGGATATGGGTGAAAAATGTTTTATTTATTGATGACAATAATAGATCTTTTACATATATATTTTTAAGATACCTATACAAATTGTGTCACTTGTAATATACTTACAAAATTACTGAACAGAAGTACAATTTCTTATCTAATTTTCAGCATTAAAAAATATCTTTTCTGTTCATTTAGTAAATTAGACATCCAAATAGTCTGTAACAATTGTTTACCCATCCAGCTTATCAAATATTAGGTTTGGCAGATATTCATTTATTCTCTTTAAGACATAATCCTATTAAATTTTACTCCATTACTCATACTGTGACAGATTCCGAAAATTGACAGTTAATGTCACAACATAACGGATGTTCAATAAAATAGTCTGTCAGATTGGCTTAGGTAATACGACCTTCAAAATTTCCGTTTTAATTTGATCTGTGAGCTATCTCTAGAAAAGGAAATATATATATATATATATATATATATATATATATATTCAATTTAAAAAATATTTTTATGGATATATAATATTTCTTTGATTTTGAAATATTAAATGGAATTTTCAAATTATAAATACTTGGCAACAGTTTTTCAAAATTTTATATTAAAATAAGTACTTTTTAGGGTTTCGTTCATCTCACGAAACCCTATTACCCCCGCTCCGTTGTCTGTCCGTCACAGAGCCATTCTCAAAAAGTATGTAACTTACAGAGTTGAAACTTAGTGTATAAATCTGAATAGCAGCTGTAAAGAGCTCAAAATATTAAAATTTGAAAAATTCGTATTATTTTAATAAATAGAGATAAAAAACCAAAACTCTAACAGCCTTTTTCTATTAAATTGAAACATTTTTCGTTAGAGCAGATGCCAAAGATTTAAAATCCACAATAAAATTCTTTCTAAAATAATTAATTTTCTATCAGACGATTTTCACGTGAAAAATGAAAATGAAATAAAAAGTTTCACCAATTGAAAAAAAGATAAATATGAAATGAAATTGATTGACGTCATAGTCGTATTAAAACAGAAAATGTCTAAGATTTCTCAATAATACAACGAGTATGAGCGTGACCTACGTTATACATGGCCCGATCACGGTTTGACGTCAGGGTAATGACGTCATGATTATTGGATCAACTCTGAGAGAATACAGATCAAATTTTAAATAGGGTTATGCGTAATGAAATGTGTGTTTACATTTAGAAATACGCCTTATCGATGGAATAAAGGTTTGAAAAGTGTATTGCTTCTCCTGTAAAGCAAGGTAAATTTCTAAATCTTTTCTTTATTATCATATTTGTAATATATTATTATTATTAAAGTAATTGTTTGTAGCAAAGTTGTCGTCTACGTTGCTTTTTCTGAAACGAAAGCTTTGCAGCTAATCCGATTACAGAAATCGGTACTTTTCCGTTATACGGACACTATGCCAAAATGTATGCTAATGCATAATGTATGTAAATGTATGTATGTAAATGTATGTATATAAATGTATGTATCTAAATGTATGTAAATGTATATTAAATGTATGTAAATGTATGCTTGGCGACAATGGTTTCCGTATAACGGAAAAGTACCCAGAAATCTTGTCATCATCATCTACTATATTTATAAAGCGCAAATTCGTATTTCATTCTGATCGGTTAAAACTCAAGTTCTAACGAACAGATTTTTTATAGGGTTTCAGTGTTAGTTTGGTAATCTTTAAAAGGTTCTATCATCAGCGGAAGCTGATTATGAAAGATACATTTATATATCTATTGTATACTATATATATAATGCAAAGGGGAATTTCGATCTGGCCACTTATAACTTGAATTCAGCTGAATGGATTTTAGATGTGACTTGTTAGCTAAATTTTGAGGGAAGGTTTTAGTGTATAACATATCGCTTTATGTTGCTTAGTTTTAGAATTAGGGGGGAATTTCTAGAATCAATTGATCCCGATTATGAAACATTGGCCTTATTAAAAGATTCCGCTGAATGAATTTCGATTAAACTTGCATCGCTAATTTTTAGGGATAGTTTTAGTACATTGCATACCGTTCTTTGGGAAATCCTACTGTAAATGATTAAATAAACAAGTTGTCTTTAACAGCCTAAATTTTGTAAAAAAAAATATGACACGCTCTACGGATAAAATAATAAAACACACTTATGCATTCCATGTAAATTAAGCTACTTTTTATAAAAGAAATTTTGAAGTAAAATTTATTTATTAGATTTCAGGTATTTATATTTATTAGATAATTAAAAAAAAATTAAAAAGGCCTTGTTTAATGAATGTTTTTTTAAATATATTATTTACAATCAAAACTCAATTGATTATCATAGCGGCCAACTATTACGGATTCTTGCTAACACTGTTTTTCAATATTAAAATTTGCCTTTTCCATATGCTGAAAATATCAGGAGATAAATAAAGGAAATTTTACTTTTAAAATATTGTGATCATAAGTAAAGGTAGAAATAATAGTTGACAATAATTATTGTTTAAAAAACTAATTAATTAATTTATAATTAATGATGATTAATTAATTAATGTTTTTCTAAACACGAATTGTGTATTCTGAGTGATATATATATTTTTTTGAGATGGAGAGTAGTATATTACATCTTTTTAAGTCAAAGGAGACAGAAATTATCTATATCATACTGTGTCGTATTAAATTTAAAATACTGGAAACAGAAATTGCGAAAGCGTTACTAAAATTGTGAACGAGTGGGTATTTTACAAAGATTCTGCCGTATCTATGTTACAGATCTGTAATAAGTAGCACTGGAGGTTCTAAAAAAATTGAATTATTCCTTTATCTTTAACATTGAGCTTTGACCTTTGCGTGATTTCTACCTTTTACAATAAGTATAATAAATTTTCTGTTATTTATGTAGTAATATATTCTTTTAACCCAAAGTCATCAATTATTGATAGCTACAGACTCATTCTTTGTTAAGTCATTATAGCTAAACATATATCCAGCTGTAAATGAGACAAATACCTCAATTGCATAAATCAATAAACCTTACAATTCTGTATTTTTTACTACAGTTCCAGAACTTGATTTTCATTTTAAATTTGTTTCAATATTTGTTTATATATATATAATCCATTTCAAAATGATTTATAATATACGTGAGAGCATATTATAAAATCAAGGATATCAGTAAAATTTATATTTTTAGAATTGGTTACGAAAAAATAACCTTAAGAGTAGAAAAATAGAATTTTCTGAGATATTTAAATTTCGTATTTGTGTTATATCAAAAGTCAATAAATAATGAACATGTATGTCAGATAAAATATTATTGATTTAAAATACTAGTTCTTTCTGAGTAAACAGGTAATCGATAATGAGCGCTTAATCATCAAGCTTATCATGACATAGTTTTGGCAGGTATTCATTTGTTTACCACACTCTGGGATACTTATGAGTTTTATTCTGTCTCTCAAACTGTGACAGATTGTTAAAGCAAAGTATAATGACAGTTAATGTCATAACATAACAGTTCACTAATACCATATTTTCTCCTAGAGATCAAAGGGTCTTCCAAACTCAGTTTTAATTAACTTTTGTGAATGTCCTTAAGATAAAGCTTTTTATTTAGAAATTAAGTAAATGATATGAAATTCTAATTTTGGGTGACAAATCAATGATTTATGATATAATGTGTAGAAATTTTTAATTATCATAAATCCAATGTTCAGCTTATTAGGACTTTCATACAAATACTTCTGACAAATTGAAATAAGATTTAAATAACATTTTTAAGAAATAGTTTAAATACATTATTTTATTGGCATACATATGATATTTATTAATTTTTTCCTTTGTTTTAACATGTTTTATAATTTTAATGGTGATAGAATGCATATATATATATATATATATATATATAAATTGATATCTTAAATTAACTCCACATAAAATGCTGATTATAGAGCACGTTTCAAGATTTATTTATTCCACAATCAATGCATTTCAGAATTTGGAGGGCGCACTATGGCCAATCACGTATGCGCGTTCGTTTGCCACGGTTACAGTGCCTAGAATACATAGTGTGGAAAATGACTACAAAATAGTACTAAAAAATTGAATCCGATAAATGTAGAACGATGTTGAAAAGATAACGTGTCGATCGCAGCGACATCTTCTAGCAGTGGCGTAGACAGGGTTGAGGTCCAGATGGTTTGGAACCATTAATTTTATAAAAATATTTTTGCCTTATCTAATCGGAGAATTTTCTGCGATATTGAAGGCAAAGAAAACTGTACAATATTACTGGTTTCCAGAGCATTTGGAACCCCCCCCCCCTCCCTCTTTGGATACACCACTTTGGATATACGCTTTCAACGCAAACATTGTGTAAGAATCGAACTGAGAAAACGTTTCAACTGGTGGTAAATATTTTAAATAATTAAATTATACCCTATTTTCTTTGACTTGGATAGTGATTTTCATAAGCTTTGAAAATATGAATGATATTGATCATGGCCAAAAAACTTGACTCGCATTATTTTGTGCCTGGTTACAGTACTCGATACAAGACAGCAAACTAGAAGCTATCCCTATTTAGCATACCAAAGGATGAATATCTTCTAGAAGAGTGGAAAAGATTAATTCCCTGATATGATAAAAAACTAACTTCAAAATCAGTTACACCTGAAATATACACTTACAAGAAGATTTTATTAACAGAAATTATGTTCATCCTGTCTATAGTGAAACGGTTGCTTTTGCTAGAGGTAAATCTATTTTTAAAATAGATGTCGCAGCGATCGTCCTGTTATTGTACCGCATCGTTGCACGTTTATCGACTACAATTTTTTAGCACTTTTTAAAGCATTACCAGTTAGGCTTTTTTTTAAATTCCGAAATTTCGCACTCATACCAGAAATTCCCGATAATGTTCTTTTCGTCACTTAATGGCAGATATTTCGTGACTTCTTAAAGTAAAAATTCTCGTTTAAGAATTTCCGGTTAGAATTCGAAAATTTTGAATTAAAAAACACTAAAAACGTTTACCACACTATGTATTCTAGGCGCTATACCACAGTGACTGTGTTGAGTTCAACTCCTGACGGTTCTATTCTACACACTTAATGTGGATTCACTGACTGTATTGGTATCGTCCTGTGAATATACACTATAAAGACTGTCACTTTGTGTATGGAAGAATAGATAATAATAAGATGTGTGTAAAAATAAAGAAGAAAACAATGGTTCAAGTATTGTGTTCTAAGATTAAAAAATCAATCATTCAACAATGAGACGAAGTAGCTAAAAGTCTCAAAGCAATCTCCTTCAATGTTCATGATTTGGAGACCTCGAATACATTAATTGACTATAAATATGGGAATGAAAGCTGGTAAAAGCGGCTGTGAGTCGAGTTCTACCATGCAGAGGAACATGAGACATAGCTTTAGAATGGACGCTGGATTTACTGTCCCGTGTCCGGAGATTGCTGTTTTGCATTAGCGGAACATTTCGCCATTTGGTAAGAAGTGCTACTTCGTTTTTTAATAAAGTGCTATGTGGAAACCACAGGTTTGAGGTTATATTTAAGACAGTTGTGTTCCAGTAAAGTATTTTTAGGGATATAGTTTCTTCGACAGCTAAGCCATCTCACATAAAATTTGTGAAAGCCAATTTGTATTGAGTAAGTTACGTTTCCATTAGTAGTTGTGCAAAATAAATTGAATCGAGAATTAGTGAAACTGCAATTGAATCTAAAGTTAATCAGCATATTCAAATTCTTCCTTTTGCCAACCCAAATTGTTTTTTTGTTTTAACCGTTGTTTGTTTTATGATATATTATAATCTGTGTCATATCGAACTTATTATTAACTGATTTGTTGGGCATCGACGTTACAACTTGCGCGCAAAATTATTACGTAACTCGGCCGTTAGAAATTATCCCCAAAAGTTTTTTTTAGTGGTAGCGAAGTAAATAAATTCGTTCTAAAACTTGAAGAATATATCTCTTATATTATGTTAAACTGGACAAGAGCAAATATTTAGTGTTGAAGTGTTCGTTGAAAGATGACACTTTGTTGTGGCTTGAAATATTGGTAGATTTTTAATTATTGATAAAGCTCAGCTTTATAGATAAACTGTGGTCTCAGAAAAGGTTCGGAGTTTTCCGTGGGTTTTTTTCGAACCTTGCGTAAATACGAGTTAGGATCCCTTAGAAAGACCCCCATGGAGGGCACTCCACATAGGTCTTATATCCCTCAAGTAGATTATCGGCCGTCATAAATCAACCAACCAACCATCAACTCAGAAAAGCGTTTACTGCTGTTAAGAAATAAAAGTTCATTACGCCGGGAATTTGATTGCACAAAACAAAACTTACACCAAAAGTCCTCTAAATTTTTTCTACACAAACTTGAATTTAAAAATAAAGCGGGGATCGATGTAACTTTTGAAGAGATAATGGAGATAATCTTACCTAAAACAAAATTTAAAACAAAATTTACCGTATATGGCGTGTAACGCGCTCGCCGCACATAACGCTCCCGTGCTATTTGAGACGGTATTTTTCTATTATATATACAATATTCGCTGTATTACTTGCACCTCCAACAACTTGCACTTCAAACAAACTTTCTTGTGATATTTAGCATAGCATATAAATACAATAAAGATAATTAAAAAGTATAATAACTTGTATAAACCTAAAGAAAATATGTAAAAACAAAGTGCAGATAAATCGTTTGGAATGGTAATCTAGTTTTCTTTCAAATAATCAGGTCTTATTGCATTGTTCATTAATATAGAAATATCAGTTTTGTGCTCAGTTCTTAAGTTCGTGTTTCATTTTTGTACCAGGCGTGTAACGCGCACATGTAAAATTTGACTAATTTTCATGTTTCAAAAGTTTGCATTATACGCGGAATATACATGATATATTTAAATCCACGTTCTTAAATTTCCTTATTTTTAAATATAGTTTATACATTTTTTGGTAAACAAATAAGCTACACTGACCAAGACAGACGTACTTCACCGTCGGTTCGAGGTTATCGTGAATCCATGCGAATGATCCACCGAGGGGTCCCAATCGACCCAAGATACCCCACAGGTAGACATTTTGGCCAAGAGAAGCATCGCCACCTGCGCATCAGTTCTCTGCACCACAGAAATTGACGACAAAGGTCGTTGCGATATGCAGTGGAGCCCAATCTCTTAGGACACTTCCACAACACACTTGGGGAGATTGCCGGAGACTCACGACAGCTCCAGAACAGGAAACCCAAAGAGGAAACGGACCCTAGGCCTTACGCCGAGCTTCCCCGACAACTCTTATTGTACAGCTGCTTTCGAACAGAGAGCTCCTATAAAGGTTACTACTGGCTCGTCGTCGACGGTGAAGAAATAAGTACCTTCGGTTACCCGGGAGGCTGAGGAAAAGTCCATCCCTGAACGCATACACACGTTCCAGCTTAGGCATCGGTCCGCGGGTCATCGAGACCGGCACCCGCCCCGAGATTCTTATCTCTTTACCTGTCCCCCCTTGGCTATGCTTCCGACTTAAGATGGACCTTAACGAACAGCAGCGGTCGATTCCGCAGGGAGACTGCACAGAAATACATATAAGATAGGCTAAAAAGGGTTGAAAAACAACTTTTATGAAATCTTTATGTGAAATATATTTGTAAAAAACTTATTAAAGAAAACTACATTCAATAAGATTAAAAATCAATATAATCATGCAATTAAAATGAACTATGATGTTTTATTTTTTGATTTGAAGCATATTACATAACTACCAGAAATAAGAAGTTATAATTGGATAATAGAAAAGTCTTTTCATATCATTTTCAATGACAAATTGTAAAAAAAAAAAAAAAAAAAAAAAAAAAAAAAAAAAAGCATAATTTTTTTTTACGAAAGGATATAAAATTTGTTTAGTTTAATTGGATTGTTTACAAAAATAAACATTCTTCGCTTTTATCAAGAAAAAATAATCAAGTAAGCAATGCCAATTTGCTTCTGAATATTTATAAAAGGAAACATCTGTTAAATGAATTTGCTTCTTTTATTATTTTTTTACACTATTTCCATTTTAATTATTCTTTTGTTTCAGATAATAATGTTGAACAAACATATATATTTTTTAAAGTATTTTATAATAAATGGTTCAATAACTGTTTTGGAAAGTTTGATGTAATTTTTACAAGTACATGAGAAAAAATGAAAATCTTGAATTCAAAATAATTTTTTTTGCAGAATTTAATTTAGCTGAAAACAAAAAGGAAATAGATAAGAATATATTTCCTTAAATCACTTTGGAGTGTTTTTTAAAATGAAAATCTTTCTCTGAAATATAATTTGAATCTCTAATTATGTGAACACTAAACGTAAAAATATCTTACATTTGATTGCAACGAATTTGCATTTCTATCAGTGTTCTAATGAACGTAAGTATCTAAAATACAAATAAGCAACAATAAAAAGAAAAGCTTTGTTCATTTTCGATACTTTATTTTTTTTTTCCTTGTAAATTTTCAAGATAAATATTTTTATTTCGTGCACAATAATTCATGTCCTGACTGTATATTCTAATTAAAATATAAATGCAAATAAATGCAAGGCAAAATTTCGCAATTTAATATATATATATATATATATATATATATATATATATATATATATATATATAACGATTTGATATACAGAGTGGTCCCAAAAAGATTGAAAGGCCGGTTTAATATTTTTCTTATTATTGCAGATACATTGGCAATGCAAAATGCAAAAATGTTCAAAATAAAGTAAGGATTAAGATTATATGAATGAAACAATATCAATAAATTTTGAAAAAGTTACACTTTTTAAATCTTTATACGGTCACTGGGATCTATATTAAAAAACATTTCTTTGTGCTCTGACATGTACAGCGGTAAAAATTCCATTCTTCTAACTAAGAGCAAAACTCATTGACGTATGATACTTAAAATGGAAAGTCAAATTTTTAGCGTCACAAATCTTTGAATTTTTGTATAATTCAACCTTGTACTAACTTTGATACTTTTGAACAAAGATGAATGAAAGTTTTACCGTTGTATTTGTCAGAGTATGAAGGAAATGTTTCTATACATATAAATATAGCATCTACAAACGGTATAAAACTTTTAAAGTGTCGACATTTTGAAAACTTACGGCTGGACTATTTCATTGACACAATCTTGATTCCAAACTTATTTTAAATACTTTCGCAATGTACATTGCGTACGTATCTCAAAAAGTTATACAATTAAGGAGTGTTTCAATATTTTTGGGACATCTGGTAGAATACGTTTAACAATGCTTTAACAATATTTGAAAAAAAATCTTAAGATTTTGAGTTGTGGTATAACAAAATTATGAATGCAAATTCCCATGCATCTTAAAATAAGACTAAAATAAGCATAATAAGCATTGTATTAGAAAAAGCTATTTATTTAACAATATACAAGTGTGAAGGAGATACAAACGAGAGTTTTTAAAGAACAGAAGACTAATTTAATACTTGTTGCATGGCAACAATAATAAGTTTTCACGGTTTAAATATTAATCTGGCATCGTTTCATTGTTTATACTTACAAGTCGTGGAAAAAGATTCTTCCGACTTAAATCATGGAATAAACAGATGTGACTGGTAGCTATCGAGTACTAATAATGTCTGTTAATAATTGTCATAGTTAAATTATGCTCATGATGTCCTCTACAAATATAAATGTAACAAAAGTTACACTTTTAAATATTAACATATAAATTTGACATCATATTTGAATTCTTTGGTAAACTTTACCTACGGATACCAAACGAGAAGCCATTCGATTTAGCAGTTTAGGAATTATGCTGGTTCAAAGTTTGGAACTCCTAATGTTTAAGTCATTTTTAATCGTTGCAAAACAGAATGCAATTCAAGTAGTTGTTTTTAAGAATACCTAAAAAGCTACTTAGCCGAATGAGCTGCAGTTTTGGATTTGCTTATTTGGAGCTTTTAGAACTCGATTTCTGTTATACAATTTATAGATTACTACATATTTATTTCAAAAACTAATTTTTCTTTTCGCTGGTACTTTCGATTTTCGCTGCCAAAGAAAGAAGCAGGCTGCTGTACTCCAGCGATTTTGTTAGATTTTTAATCTTCCTTCATCACATGGCAGTTTGGCAATTGGTGGAGACTAGCCTATCTTGATCACGTGTCAATCAAATGGTTTAGAATTATAGTGGTTTGTCACTTTCGTTGGCTGTGAGTTAAATGGGCATCAATTTTCTTTATAAACGACATACGTTTACTGAATTGTAATGCGATAAAGTTTTGGAGAAAAGTGAATAACCGCATCTGTATTAAAGTTGTTTGAATTTTGTTTTCACCAGTAAAATGCAAAACCTTGCTTATCTGCTGTAATAAAATGGAAATTAAAGAAATTTACAGAATAACACTCGAACATCCTTCTTAGAGTAAAGACACATCATCTTTGGAAAGAAAATATTTTGAATCCTCCTTAAAGACGCATTAGGATAAGAAATATTGTCATTAGATTAGCATATGAAAAACTCTTTATGTAATTGAAGAAGCTGACGTCCCGTTTCTTTCTATGATACAAAAATTAAACAAAAACTATCAATATTTTGGGAAAAGTGCATGGCTAGTTAATAAAGTTACGTAGAAGAGAAACATAGGTGTAGATTTTACAAATGATATTTCAAAAATTGTCTTTCAAAAACATCCTGTTTATATCTCATTCATAGCGAAAATACGAGGGTAGACAAATACATATTTCTAAAAATAAATGACACACATGACACAAAATAAACAAAAGGAATTCATATGAAAGGTTTAAATATTTAAAAAGCCTTAATTGCCCAAATTCAGCTTTAAATCCCTGTATTAAAAGAAGAGGATGTTAAATAATCAGTAAACTAAATATGATGTAAAATGTTTTTAAAGCAATATTAAGCTATAACTTGAAACATGGAATATCAGTATTAATGTAGACGAGCCCCGATTCAGTCTGGAGTGTAACAAAGACGTGTTTTGGTATAGAGGAAAAGAGACACTTTAAATAATCTAACATCCGTTCGTGACAGATCACATTACAGACTAGGTGGGTTTGCGGTATGTTTGGAATCAGCCTATATGGACGTACGGACCAGCGTATCATTAGAAATGACACTTTGGCGACTCAAAGCTATGCAGACGAGATACTGAGACCTCGTGTCGTACTTACGCTGCAGCCATGGTGATTCCTTTGTTTCTATGCATGGTAAGGCCAGATCATTTACAGCTCGTCTGGTGGAAAACATGCTTGAAGCTGAAACAATACAGCATATGGAAAGGCCAGCATGGCTGCATTGCAGCAAGGCCAAGAACATCTTTTACTGTTCAGGACTTGGAGATTGCAATTCTTAAAGAGTGGAACAGTATTCCCTAAAGTTTTATCGATAATCTCTTCGCATATATGGAAAACAGATGTGCAGCTTCTTAACTGTTCGAGGGGACCACACGCTAAATTAAACATCTTGCATCATTTCTAAACAGTACTTTTTTTGTCATTTACATGTAACCAAATTGTTGCCTTAAAGCATCTTTTCATGTTCTTTCCATCGTTTCAAAAAATTAAAGCTACGTTACAATTTATTTTGCGTCTTTTTTTCCTTATTTTTTATTTACATACTTGTACTCTCCATTTTATGCCCATACAAGGCTGTTTCGCGCAGTTCTCTTCACTTCTTTGCTTGTTCTGCTAACTATATTGAGCAGTGTATATATGCATATATATATATATCTGTTTCTTTCTAGTAATAATTATCTTTTAAATTATGTTATGTATTTATTACTTTAATTATTCATTGATAGCGACATGACAGAATTTCCCATAATTTAATTGACTGGTATATTTATACAGGTTGTGTAATGAGAATAAGTCCAAAAAAAATAATTTATTAGAGATATCGCTACAAAACTTTAGTAGTCTTCAAAATATGCTCCTTGAGCATCAACACACTTCTGCAGGCGAGATTTCCACGCCATTTTGTTAAAACTTTCGGCACGAGCTTGGCGCAAATCTTCCTCATCCCAAGATCCTCACTGATGATTTTGTGCACAACCATTTTATCCATTCCTAGCTTTTCTGCGATCATGTGAACACTTAAACGCCGGTCCGTTTTCAGCAAATGTCGCACACGCTGTTCGTTTTCCGCGGTTCTTGATGTTGACGGGTGACCTGCACGGGGCTCGTCCTCCACGCTCTCCCGGCCTTCTTTAAACATTTTGTGCCATCTAAAAACTTGCGCTTGCGATAATCTTTCCTTGCCGTACGTTTGCTGAATCATTTCCAGCGTTGATGCACCCGATTTTCCAAGGCGAAAGCAAAATTTGATTGCGTAACGCTGTTCAATGCTTTGTTGCATTTTGAACGTGCACACATTTTTTTGAAGACCTCTACGCCACGCTTAATCCTGCCTCAACCACAGCCAGCAGGCGACTGGCGAGTGGAGCGTTATCAAGTTCGAAGGCCCCACTACCGACTCCAACCGGTCGGAGTGCCCTCTGGCGTACAGCTGCGTCAGGACAAAAATATTCTCATTACTTAAAATACAAACCCTGTATAATTTGATTTTTTAATTATACTAATTGTTACATAAAATGAATTTAATTATTATTTTTCTTTAAATGTTATTAATTACACTGGTTTACATGGTTTATATACTTTCGCCGAAATGTGTATTTTGTTATAGATTCTAGTGCACTGAGTACTGGAAAATTATTGTAAAAAATCTGTCACGTCTAGTTCAAAAAATATTTATTAAATACTTAAAAAAATAATAACATGAAATATAAAAGGAAAAAATAGAAATGATTGATTTTACTCTTCTTTTTATACTTTTCTTGATTTGTTTCTCTTACAACAGACCAGAAGTAGTCCCCTAACATACTCTCGTCCCAAAAACCTTTGTGTCTTTCAAAAAGTTTAAGGTCTTGGTGAATTAGATTTTTAATAAAACGTCAATATTTTTTGCATAATTTTCATCTTTATGATTTCCTAAGAATCCATGGACGACCGTTTTAAAGGAATCCCTAGCATTTTTTTCATTAGTAGATAAAAGTTTTTCAAAGTCCTTATCTTGCATCAGTTTACATATCTATGGACCGATAAAAATTCTCTCTTTTAATTTTGCGTGGGAAATACTAGGAATTTTTTTATAAATATTTAAAAGCAGAAACACTGTTTTTATCCATGGCTGTTACGAATTTTTTTACTGGGCCCAATTTAATGTATAATGATGGCAAAACTACATTTTGTGTATCCACTATATATATATATATATATATATCACATTAATTTTTCCTGGAGTAAATTCATTTCGGACAAGCCAATATATTTTTATGTAATGGTGTTCTTTAGATCGACTATCCCACAGGCACAAAAAACCATGAATATTTGGTATTCCCGCCCTGTAAGACCAGTAACATAATAACTACTTTTATATCGGCACATTTTTTCCAGTTGTGATGTTCATATTGTATCATTTTCATTAAAAGATACATTGTTCGATAGGTTTTTTACTGTTTATGGCATGGCCAATTGGTAAAGATGGTCTTATATTACCGTTATGAAATAATACAGCTTTCAATCTATATTTAGATGATAAATAAACGCCATTCATTTGGATCATAATTTTGATTCATCGCATTAAAAAATCGGGGAATATCATGGTAAAAACAAAAATCATCATTTATGGTGAAATAACTGCTGGAAATTTGACTGCGATTTCGGTAATAAGTTACTTTGGTTTTGGTGTCGATAAGTTCCACTGTTGTAGAGGAGAGGCAAGAATATCTGCCTTAGATCTAGATAGTTGCAAGTCTCGTACAAGGTCGTTCAACTCGTTTTTGTTTAGTAAATGCGGCGTTTTGTCATCTTCGATTACGATTTTCATTCTCCATAAACATATCATCACTATTTTGGAAACTCGCACTTGACATACGGGATGTGGCAGAGTTTCTGAATGTGATATCGGTTTTGAGACTGATGGAATACCATGTTGTTGGATTTTATGTTTATTTTTTAAATTAAAGCTTGCAGTTTTTGTCAAACAAAAATAACAGTCATTTTCGGGATTTGAAGGTTCTCTCCACAGCATTGGTGATCCAAATTGAAGATACCTTTTTTCTACCAAAGCCCAGCATAGTAGAGTAAGGCTACAGCTTTCACAAAAAACATGTAGGACCCACTTTTTATCTTGATTACTCACTGAGAATCCAAAATAATGCAAATATGCTGTTATAAGGCATTCCGATATAGGTCTTCCTTTTTTGCGAATAGAAATTGTCCACAAATGTAACAAAAACCGTCAGAATTTAATTTACACACTCTATTAGCCATTTTTATAAAAAACAAAACCATTTTACTTCACATAAACACAAGAAAATGGAATATAGAATTCAAGTTGACAATGCGGGTAGGTTCAATGTGACGTGATAGATATATTATAGAATTAAAAATGTAAAAATTTTAAAAATGTGACGTGATAGATTTTTTTCAAATACCACCTTTCATTAGTAAAAGGTAGTATAAAAAGAAAATAGGTGTTTCATCAAAAGTATATAAAAAAATGTTTAAATTTGTAAACCAGTGTTATTTTTCTTAATATAAATATTAGTGTGAAAATTTTCCCGACATATTTTCTTATTAATTTAATGAATTATTGTGCTAGGTTATAAATTTTATCCAATAATTTTGAATTATATTTAAATTTGATTATAATATTAATTGAGATTTACTGGTGTTTTAAAAAAAATACATATATATTTTAAAACATTACTATATATTAACTTATTTTAACCCGCATGCTTCATTATCTTTAACCGAAGCACCTACTTATTCAGATAGAGTTGAGTGTAGTTGAGACAAAGTAACTCATTTTTCTTTTTTTTCAATTTGTTTTATATTTCTTAAAAATTGTCTTCTCTTTTTTTATTATATTTTATTTTTATTTTATTTTATTTTTCTTTTCATTTTGTGTTCTTGGATTGAGAATGTTTTCTGCCTATTGCTTATTTAAATTACCGTTTGATATTGGCATTAAGTATAGAATAAATAATTTCGTATTCCTTTTGCAAAATTAATATTATATTTATATATGTTAGAGTATAATAGTTGTTTATGTTATCGAACTCTTCAAACATAAATTTCAGATTTTTTTTAATGAAATATTTCGTTGCTTTATATTATTATGAAAGTCAGATTTCCGACTACATGTTTAGTGTTAAAGTTTGTTTTTCGACATAGTAGAAGGATATTTAGAGCTGGTCAAAAGAACATGAAACAAGTACCCATGATTTTTTGTACAAAAACAAAAAGGTATGAAAAGTAGAGGACAGTAGACAAGTAGAATTTTCTATATCAACCCCTTATTTTGTCTGGCCTTGACTAGACACAGTTCACTAGGCACAGTTTAATGACTGTTTAAGAACTTTCTTGGTGAAATAAGGGGCTGAATAAGACTTTATTGGACAAGATTCTGTCGTTGAGAAAGCAAAATTGAAAGCATTATTTGAAACTAATGGGAAATGGTGAAAATATTACATAATAGAAAAACCATTATATTTTACGCAAGTTAATACACAAGCATCCATTACTTCTTTCAGAAAATTTAAAAATTGATTTTCCTTTTGCCAAAACCTTTTTTTAGAAATATATATTAAGAAACAAAAAAGCAAGTTTTAGTCAAGGAATTATTTGAGGATAGAACGAAAATGTAATTCAAACAATTCTGTACTAAAACATAAAGAAATAAATACATAAATATGGAAATAAATATCGTTATAATGCTGTGATGCATTTTTTCAGTATTTTACAAGAAAGAGATATAACAGGATTTACAATAAAGTTTTTAGAATTTATTATTCTAAGAAGTATTTATTAGATGTTTATAAATACTTTTGTGTCATTCACTGTGACGTTTCATATGTTAATTAATTGTGAAGAGATTTTAACATTCTTATGCCCTGAAACTATTTGATTATTGTCTGGAAGACTGACAGTGACTATTTTCTCATTACTAAAATATCAGAAGATCTGTCACTTTAATTTAGGATGATGTATATATGTGAAGAATAATTGATTTCATTTAATGAGGAATGCATTCAAGAATTTTACTAAATCGAATATTATCAGAATCATTTGCGAATTAATTATATGTATTCAGCATCGTAATTTATTCCAGTGACAATTGAAATACTTTAACATAATGTGCATTAAATACATATTCATGATGTATTTTGATGAATGTATTCATATCAGCTCTAATAAAAAATATCAGCATCACAACACAAATATACGCTTATAATGGTAAATGTTTTAAAATAAAAAAAAAGACTTATTTATTTAAAATATAGCTACATAAATATATTTTCTTATTATATAATGTAGATTCTTTCAAAAATTATCTTTCAAGTATGAAAAATATATATGTATAATTAAAATAATATTATATTTTATTTACTAAAAAAATCTAATTAATTAATAAAATACGAATTGACATTTTGCGTGTAAAAAACAATGAATTCGTTTCCGTGATTATGAAAGTTTTACACCATCTGTTGTTTTCTCAAAAGAAATGTAAGGAGCAAGAAAATTCGCTGAATATTTCTTTTAAATTAAGTCACTAAATGAATGTATAATGAAATATGACTGAGTATAAAATCTCTCTCTTACGTAAATTCTACCACGAAAGTTAATTAAGGCAGTAAATTAAATTTTAAATTGAGTTACATTTGAATTTTTAATCAAGGAAACACATCAAAAAAGTATTCTCTATATTTGCTTTGAAACACAGAATTACATAAATTGAAAGCTTGTCAAGTCTAGGAGAAAAAAAAAACTGAATGTATATTATTCCTTTGATCTTACTACGCTGTCTTTGAATTAAATTCTGAAAAAAAAATCATGAATAATAATTATTCTTTTATTTCAAATTACTACCTATGGATATTGCTCTATCACAATATCATGATTTGTTTTCTATTATGATTTTGTATTAATAATTAAACAAAACTGATAAAATTAATTAAGTTATATACTTGTACTATGATTTGTTTTGTATATGCAAACAAATGTATGCTATATTTTAAAATTATAAAAATAAATAAATAAGCTGAGATATTTAGCAAAGGACATTTGTAAATATAAACCACATAAAAAAATTGAGAAACAAAAAGTTTTCTTTTTTGCATTTCAATGAAATCTCACTTTAAAAAAATAATAAATTTGAATTGCTATCGAAAAAATTATTGATCTACATATAATTTTATGTTTTATATGCCTTACATTTTTAGGATTTTTTGCTACACATGTATTAATTTTCAAATTAAATAAATTTAATGAAATTAAACAAAAAATATGTATTGTATTATCACTTAATAATATTTTGCTATTGGGAATTTAAAATTAGAAGAATGAAAAAAAAATAATTTAGAAAACTTTGTGCAGTTACTAGTGTTATTTCTACTGTACCGGCTTCACGAAAGTAGCTACAGACAATGCCTCTTCTCCACTGTAAAAAAACATTGTTATATTAGTGATAAAAAATAGCAGAAGCAAGAAAATATGTTTTACGTACTTTTTTTTGAAAAACTCCTGATTTTAGCGAAAATTTCACCCAGCTTATTGTAATACATAAACACCATCACAATGAGTAGTTATATGTACTATTAGCATGCTGATTTAGAGAATAATGATACCCGCCTGCTCCTCTACCGATTAAAAAGATGTTGGTATGTCTGTTTGTCCGATGCACATCTAACGAACAATACATTTTTGCTGCAATCCACCGATCGTGGCTATTCAGCCTACTTTCATCGCATGACAGTTCGACAATTGATGGAAAACAGCCTATCCTGGTGACGTGACAGCTAAGAGGTGCGGAAGTATCGAGGCCTGTTATTTGCTATTGTCAGAAGTGTTTCAGATTCTGCATTAAACAAAGGTCAAGGTGTGATTGACTCTTATTTGGAACTGAATTTACCTCATGGTTTAGCCTTTTACAAATATATTGTTCAATATTTTATCTGTACATGGTGTAACATTTCAACATTTCTTTATTCACCCTACACATGTTTTTTATTCATCTGGAGTCCAAATATTGGAACAATATTTCTTCAGTTTTTCGTGGCAACTGTTTGGCCCATTTTCGGTTTAGAGGGTCAACCTAATGTTTGACGTAATAGCTTTGGAAATAAGATTAAAACTAACCATTGTTCATCATCTTTTGAAAGATATTGTTAAACAAAGAAAAAAAAAATCTCATGTGCCTAATGTTGTTGATTAAGGATGGTCGTAACACGTTGCACTCGATGCACTCGATGCACTCATTAGTTTGTGGGAGAAATATTATTTATAAGGTCATGTTTTGAATAATCTTTTAATAATTGCATATTTTATATAGCTGCCAGAACATATTATGTTGATAAGATGTTATGGCATATTATGGCATTATGAATAATTAAAAAACAGTTATTTTTAATATAAATATGTTAATATATACAAAATAATCTTTATATTTGTGGAGTATATAAGTCTTACGTGCTCAGTAAACATATGTTTCAGCGGCAAATGAAAAATAACAATTTCACCCACAACATTTAATAAATTAAAATAATATTGAGAACTTGGTTTAAAAGATAGCAGATACATAGAAATAATTTCCAAATTCATATATTTAACGTTCACAGTTAGCCTTGTCTATTGAAATGATATTAACATGTATAACATATATCCACCCCATTTCATCTGTTTCTTATAAAATTTATAGGAATAACATAGAAGGCATGTTCCATTTACAATTTATTGTGTAGATGTTCTATAGCAAGAGTTCCGACTAATGCACAATACCCTACATTTGTCTAAGAAGATATAAAAATCCGACTGTGTGATGTCTCTTCCGTATGTGTGGGCGTTCTAAAGGAAACAGGCCGTTCTAATTACGAACACAAGTTTAATTCTTGACATAACGATGACATAAAGTTGACATAAAAATGACGAAGACAGGTACATCACACGACATTAAATGAACATAACAGATTATTCATATTTTTCAAGATTCATGACCGATAACATTTACTCACGGCCATTTTCATACTATTTCTGTTTCCATAAATCAGACGACGTTCTTCGCCGCTAACATTCCAAGTTCTACTGCCGCGCGCTTTCGTTTCTCCAGAAGGGGGCGCTACTAGAGCAAGAAGAGGCATGCGCAATCCTCACACCTCCCCCTTTCGAGAATTTGATTTAGTCTTTTAAGACAATTCAATATCTGGTAAATATCTAAATAAACAAGTAAAACATATTAATACAAAAATTCAAACACTTAAAGAATATCAAAGAAAATAAACAAACAGAATACACTATAACACTAATACTAATATTTTAAAGTTTGAGGATAAAGTTAAAGTTTTTAAAGTTAAAGTTCAGACTTGTAACACAGAAACAAAAGAATGTTCAAAGTTTTTAAGTCCAATGTGAGGCATGTAGCCTACTTAGAGAGTCAGCATTCGCGTGGAGTTTCCCACGTCGGTACGTTATTTGGGCTTGAAAGCGCTGAAGTGCAAGGGCCCATCTTTGAAGGCGCGCACTTTGAGGTGCACAGTCTGTGAGAAATTTCAAAGGATTATGGGCGCTCACCACAGTTACGTGCGAACCATAAATATAGTGTTCGAACTTTTTCAGGGCGAAGATAACAGCATAAGCTTCCTTTTCAATGGTAGCATAACCCTCTTAGCATTTGGAGAGCTTTTTACTTGTAAAAGCAATGGGGTGCTCTTGTTCATTTTCATCTTTTTGAGATAGACAAGCGCCTATCGCATATGAAGAAGCATCTGCATGTATAATAAATGGTTTCTGAAAGTTCGGGGAATAACAGATGGGTGATTTACTGATCGCCTGTTTCAACTCAAAAAAGGCTTTGTCACAATCCTCAGATCAAGTAACTTCATTAGGGGCACGTTTCTTCGTAAGTTCAATCAATGGACGAGCTATGTCGGAGAATGAAGGAACATAGGATCGGTAGTAAGATAAAAGACCTAATATGCTTCTGACATCTTTCTTTGACTTGGGAACTTCTAAGTTTTGTATCGCTGATACTTTGTCGGGATCGGGTGCATGTATACCGGATCCTACCACATGACCTAGAAATTTTATTTTTCCTCGTTTTCGTCGTCTTTCTGTGCTAAATGTATTGTTCATTCGGCGAAAGCCATCACGTGTATACTGTTTTTTCCGCACAGTTTCCTTTATTTTCACTTTAACATAATTTTTAGAAAGTTCAGTTTCATTTTTATTTTCGTCGATCGTCACTTCCTTAGTCTCTGTAAACTCATCAAGCTTCTCAGATTTCTTCTGGCATTTTTCTAACATCATGTTGTCAGGATGATTTAACTTAAGGAATACATCGGATTCTTTGTTTGCTATTTCATGCGATTTCACACAACAATTGACGATAATGTAGTCGGAATTTCCATTGTAAACAAGAGGTTGTTCCTCGCTGAACTCAATCGTGTTGGATTCAGAACTTCCATCAAGTGTTTTTGGCATTGTATTATTGAAAATAGAGTAAGATTCTTCTTTTGTCGTGACATCAACTTTATTTTCAGAAATTATGCTGCGTCTTATATTTTCTTCCTTCATGTCTGCTGATGCAATCAAATATTTATTCGAGACACTTGCATTCTTTTTAGCATAATTTGCGGTTTCGTATTCGGTTTCTTCATCAGGCGTGACTGCATAGTTTGAGGGTTCGAAAATTGAAATTACGTTGTTAACTATGGGAGTATTAGTCATAATATTGTGTTCACTCTGTAAATAATTTTGGACTTTTAAATCTTTTGAATTATGTAAAATTTCTTCTGCTTGCCTAGTTTGGGGATCATCTTCCTTATAATAAATTTCCGTTTCGGTTTGATCTCCACTCACTATTACGATTAAATCGGCAGCAGTACCTATGTCATTTTCATTATTATTAGTTTCTTTCGTGATCAATTGTGTAATACTAGTACGCGGATTAGAGTTATTTTTCGTCTCATCGAATAATTTATCCAAGTGATATAAGAAATTCTCATGAACGGAAAAGTTATTAAATTCATTTTTGTTAGCTGTCGAACACAGATTTAACGAAGGGTCGTTTTTCTGTTGACATTTAAATTTCTCTGAATCATTTATAAAAGTATCAGGGTCGTCGCCAGGTGTTTGGTCAATGTTCTCGTTTGCATTCGCATTTTCAACTGACACATGGTCTAAAATTGAAGCAGACAGATCTACAGTGTTGGTTTCTTTTGTATTGTCACTTATCGCGTCAACATTACAATTTAATGCATTATCATTTTCATTATATATATTCAAATCATTTAATTCATTATATGTATCAAGAGAAAGTAATAGATCATTAATTAAATTATCAACTACAGCACATGTTATCATAATATTAGGATATATCTTGGGGTTTAATTTATCAACTGCAATACTCAATGGGATATTTATTAAAGGAGCTTTCAATTGGTGACCGAATGCAGATTGCAATATTATAGTACCACAAGGATTTTTAAAGTATTCGGGTACACAATTAGCCTTTATTATAGAAATTTGAGTTCTAGAATCTACTATGCCATGTAATATTTTATTACCACATTCGATATCTACTGTCGGTAATGTTTCAATTAATTTCGTTTCTTTTCGCGGTGTTTTCAAATTAAATAACTCATCTGACCTTATTCTTGCAGTGAGTGCTTTTTCATTTGCATTCGAATTATCATCCCTATCAAATTTATTGGCATTGCCAAATGAATAACTACATATTGTAACATTATGGTATCTGCCGCAATTCGTGCATTTTTTATCTTTTATGGTACAATCTTTAGCGACGTGTTTACCTCTCTTCAAGCATAAAAAACAGCGCCCTTGTACTTTTAATTTAGCTATTTTCTGATCAACGGGTAATTTATTACATTCCTCAGTCGAATGACTATTACAAGAACAAAATATACAAAAGGTTTCCGCGGTAATATGAGATACTACAGAATTAATTCTATCACTAGCGAACATTTGTTTTCGAAATGCAGTGGAATCATTATTATACGACTGTTTTAACCTTGGGTTATCTAAATTGCCAGTTAAATAATTTTGTTTTTCTCTCGACTCTATTTCGGTACGAATAAATAATAACAAATCATCAATACTTGATTGCGTGTCACTGGAATTTTTTATACATTGCTTATTATATTCTAACGAAAGATTATATGGCAAGGATTTAAGAATTATTGGTGTCAACAGGTTATCAAATCCATTTGATCCAATGTCTAAAGACCTGAGACTTCTTATTTGCGATTGAATCGTATCAAATAATTTCCGTAGAGCGGTTACATCATTTGTTTTCAATACGGGTTTCAAGGATAATAATGTATTTATGTGTGCCGTCACAATGAGATCCTTTCGGCCAAATTGTTGTTTCAGAATTTGGACAGCTTCCAAATAATTTTTATCTGATAACGCAAACCCGGAAATAGAATTATATGCACTACCACCTAAATAACTTTGTAAATAGCTCATTTTTTCGATATTTGACAGTGAATCATTATCATGGACTGCTATTTTGAATGAGTTCCAAAAGTTTTGAAACTTACTTATATCGCCGTAAAATTTCTCAATCTTTAATATAGGGAGTTTAACAGATTGTGCAACTACTTCTGCGTGCTTATTATCTACGTGAGATACGGGGGAAACTTGGCTTTTGATATTATTTTTCAATTTCTTATTAATTCTATATCTCCATAAAGTTATTTTTTCATGATATTCTATGGAGGCCTTCGCGTCTCTTTCGATTTCATCCTCATCATTAATTAGCGCTAAAATTTGTTCATCTTCTCGTTTAAGATCGATACCTTTTTGTTCTAGCTGAGCTAAATTTTCTTCCAATTCCACCAAATTCGGCGATTCTAAAACCCATGAATCTTCGATCTTTTTAATAATAGATGTAATAGATGCTTTTATTACCCCTCTAGTTTTTTTAAGTTTAGTCAGTTGATCGGCCATACTTAAATAATGAAATTTACCTTACCTCTGTATAGGTTATCCAAAATTTTTCTTCACTATAATATTTCACTATAATGTTTCACTATAATATTTCACTATAATATTTCACTATAATGTTTCACTCCGTAATCCAGTAATACAGCCTGTTTTTCATCCATTAGTTCTGACACCAGTGTGATGTCTCTTCCGTATGTGTGGGCGTTCTAAAGGAAACAGGCCGTTCTAATTACGAACACAAGTTTAATTCTTGACACAACGATGACATAAAGTTGACATAAAAATGACGAAGACAGGTACATCACACGACATTAAATGAACATAACAGATTATTCATATTTTTCAAGATTCATGACCGATAACATTTACTCACGGCCATTTTCATACTATTTCCGTTTCCATAAATCAGACGACGTTCTTCGCCGCTAACATTCCAAGTTCTACTGCCGCGCGCTTTCGTTTCTCCAGAAGGGGGCGCTACTAGAGCAAGAAGAGGCATGCGCAATCCTCAAATGGAAAACTGATTTTTTATCGCTCTTTGGGAAAACATTGACAAATTGTTGCATTTGGAAGCATTACTTATTTACTTATTAGTAATCCTGATACGGAGATGACAGAAATTCTTGCAATAGATATGAATAACATAAGGAATCTTTATTTAACTTCAGATTAATTTTGTGTTAATTATTGAATTTATTAAAACTATAGCATTAAAATTAATTAGGTTCTATCTGATGTCTGTAGACATGAGTGAAAGTTTGAGTGTTTAGTTTGAAATTTGTTTATAAATTATCAAAAATCAATTAGTTTACCTAAATCTATTTTTACATCTTGATTCCAATGTTAATTTTAATATTTAAGAATATTTCCATTTGAATGTTGAAAATCCTGCATTTATCAAATTTTTATAACTTAATAACTAAATAATGCCGGAACATTCTTATGTATCCGTTAATTCTGTATCTGAGAGAGCTAGAGTAATAATAAAATAACGTGATTAAGATAAATAATGTTAAAACTTTGTATATGCAAAATGTAAACAAACGATCTCGTCCTCATTTTACTGTAATGTGACTAGAAAATTGTCCATTGTATCCATCGATGAAAGTGAGCTGCGCCGCCAGACTCCTGAGGGCACCTGTCAGGCACGTTAACCGCCGCACTCAAGTCCTGAAGGAGATTTAGCTGTCACGACCAGGAGATTTTCTGTATGGATACACTGCGGCCGGTGGGAGCGCCGCCACTTGCTGACCACTCCCATTTTTCCAAATGAATTGAGGACAGAGGTCGATGCGACATCCGGTGAAGCCCAAACTTAGAGGACACCACCACAAAACACTTGGGGAGACATTCGTGTCCCCCGATAGCTTCGGAGCAGGAACCCAAAAGAGGGAATCGGGCCAAAGGCCATATGCCGGGCTTCCTCAACGACTCTTTCTCTACCTCAGCTTCCTAACATCGAGTCCTATGGAAGGAGGAAATGACTGGCCTCATCGGCTGCGGCGA
This sequence comes from Maratus michaelseni, assembly GCA_963931845.1. Classification (NCBI taxonomy): domain Eukaryota; kingdom Metazoa; phylum Arthropoda; class Arachnida; order Araneae; family Salticidae; genus Maratus; species Maratus michaelseni. The sequence continues at coordinate 85,320,523 of OZ007593.1, forward strand.
GGAAGAACGGCTTCTCGCCAGCCCGCGACGTCGAGGAAGAGTTCATCTGATAAGTATCCCTGGGCGCATAGACACGTCCTGACTTAGGTTGTCTCCGCGTGACCCCTGAGAGCTTTCCCTTCGTCAAACCCCAACGGCAGAACTCCGGCGTGGCAGTATCGATAAATCAGGAACGAAAATGTTATAGAAAACAGCAATCCAGTTGTTTTTATTCATGAGTATACTAACGCCTGGATCATTCAAATAGCGCTTAGTCATACGTTTTTTGGAATACACAGAATATGCCATCAGGTGAAATTTAATGTCAAAATTGTGAAGTGTATAGTGAACAAATCACGATTGGCTCAATGATACACAGATGAGAGTGTCAGTTTATCAGAGAATAAAAAAAATTATGCTTTATGAAGATCTATGTGGCAGACGATCTCCCCATTTCTTGTGATAAGCGATCCGTGCTGAAGAAAAAAAATGCATTTTGGAGATTTTCTTGCTATCCAGAAATTTCATGTTGACGATACTGTTACCACTTTGGATATCATCAAAGATAGAATTCAGCAAAATGGAAATACTAATTATAGATTTTGTTACATGATTATCTGAACTGATGTGGAATTTAAGTTTAAAGCTACACTGTTAAAAATTTGCAGCAAACTGTCCAGTCATTTGACCGTTTTTATAGAAAACGGTTACATAACCGTAATTTAACACTATTCTGACAATAATATGTTCAATAATATGATCAGAACACAGTTAAATTACGGTTGTGTAACCGTTTTCTATAAAAACGGTCAAATGACTGGACAGTTTGCTGCAAATTCTTAACAGTGTAGTCTAAGGGTAGTACTTTTGAATTCCATTTCACATTTTTTTAATTTATGAAGAAAATTTACCTTCTGGACTCTCCATGTATTTTAAGATTTGCTTACTCCATTGGTTATTACCTGAAATTCATTCTGAATTCGTTGCAAAAGAGATTCTTTATAGGGAAAAAAATATATATGTAAACATAAATGAAAAAAAATGCACCTGGGAGATTTTCTTGCTATCCAGAAATTTCATGTTGACGATACTGTTAGGTAATCTGTTACCACTTTCGCTATCACCAAGGATGACATTATTCATCGAAATGAAGATGCTAATTATGGATTTTCATTTAGATGATTATCTGAACTAGTGTGGAAATTAAGTTGAAAACTAGTCTAAGGGTAGTACTTTTTCATTCCATTTCAAATTTTTAAAATTGGTGAAGACAATTTACCTTCTGGACTCCCAATGTATTTTAAGATTTGCTTACTCTATTGATTATTATTAGAAAGTCATTCTGAATTCGTTGCAAGAAAGATTCTTTACAGGGAAAACTATATAAAAACATAAATGAAAAAAAAAATGCACCTGGGAGATTTTCTTGCTATCCAGAAATTTCATATTGACGATACTGTTAAACGATCTGTTACCACTTTGGATATAATCAAATATAGCATTATTCCTCGAAATGGAGATAATAATTCTGGATTTTTTTTCATGATTATCTGAACTGGTGGGGAAATTAAGTTTAAAGCTAGTCTAAGGGCATAACTTTGCATTCCATTTCACATTTTTTAAATTGGTGAAGAAAATTTACCTTCTAGACTCCGCATGTATTTTAAAATTTACTTACTCTTTTGATTATTTTCTGAAAGTCATTCTGAACTCATTGCAAGAGCGATTATTTACAGGAAAAAAATATAAACATAAATTTCAATCTACAATTTAATTACAATGAAACAAAAAAAAATGTTATAGGGTCATTCCATGGTAATTTGCGTTTCATTTAGAATAATTGACTTCAGTAATTTTTGTAATTTAACACCAAAAATATTCATAATATAAACTTGATGTGATTTGTTAATTAAACCTATCCAAAGGAAAATTTGCATGAAAATTACTTAAATTTAGTGCTATTTCTTGAACTCTGGAAATTATATTTACTATGCTAACTTACGTTACTGAAAAAAGAACGTAAGTTACCATAAGAAATTTAATTGCCACTGTTAAAGAAATAGCACTAAATTTAGGTAGTTTTCATCTAAATTTCAGATTGGATAGGTTTAATTAACAAATCACATCAACTTTACATTTTGAATATTTTTTGGCGTTATATCACTGAAATTACTGAAGTCAATTATTCTAAATGTAACGTAAGTTACCATGGAATGACTCTATAACGATTATACGATAAGTACAATTAAATGGCATCAGATTTTTGGAAATTAAATTTAAAATACTATTAAAACTAAACAATATATAGGCTAAACTTTCTTTTAATAACAAACGGTTTTTTCTTAAAAATGTATTATGAAAATTTCCAAAATGCATATTAATAATAAAAGGAGTTATTATTATTAATTTTGTTATAATAATGTATATGTTATATAAATTGAACATTTGAAAGTCATTTAGATTTCCAATTTCATTCACATTTCAGGCGAGATTCAGATAAAGATTTAAAGAGCCTAGGCTGTTTGCAAAGAGGTGGATTTCCCAATTATCCTACGACTTATATATCTAAAATACAAATAAAATGGGCATAGGAATGATCATTTTATAGAGTTTACTACAGTTTAATTTACATAACCTTAATTTAAATAACTGTTTAATTTAATTAAATAGTGTCTGTATAAGAGTGTTTTTAGAAGTATTAAATAGTTTTTTATCTAAAAAAAGTATTTAGACAGTTTTTGAGAATTAAAATAATTTTTCTTTTTTTAGGCTTCGAAACACTTTTTAAAACGACATTGAAAAATGATGTTTGTATAATATAGGTCTAATTATTTGAATTCCCTTTGATGAAAATATAGTACATTTTAAAGCGCAATCTGGACGATGATATTCTAAAATTTGTAACGTGCTCTGTAAAAAAAAAAAAAAATAAATAAATAAATAAAAATAATAATAAATAAAAAAATAAACAATCTATACACGATACGACAATTATTTGATAAAATTACAGTAATTTCGAATTGAGATCTATACAACAAACAAAATAATGAAAATGGGAGAAATTTTTGTCGCAAATGCTTCCTTAAAAGTAGAGCCATGATCTGGGTAATAGACACATAAGTCAGTGTATTCCTTCTTCTTCAATCAATACCTTCTAATTTTCGTTCATTTCTTAAACTACATAAATTCACGGACTTAAGAACCTACATCAGTCCCGCAAAAAACGCGCAAGCTAATGTTAAGTCTATGGGAAGGTTCTTGCGCGATTTCTCGCTCGCATTTTAGTATTTTTAAATGTTTTTTTTGCATAGGATAGCTGATGCCGGTTCCTAACGTTGTTAGTTTTACTTTTTCGATTTTGGTTCCAGTGTTTTTATATAAGGGAACTTTCATTTCAGAAACGGTTCCAACTGGTTCCGAAATTAGAAATGTCCACTTATAAAAAAAATTGTAACTAAAATTGAAAAAATAAAAAATAGCAACTTTAGGGATCGGTCTCAGCTATTCTATTAAAAAAAATCATTTAATAATATTAAAATGCGAGCGAGAAATCGCGCAAGAACTTTCCCATAGACTTAGCATTAGCTTGAGCGTACCTGCCCGAGACTAGCGTTAGGCTCTTAAGTGGTTTTTACATGCATTACCAGATTACATACAGATGCCATATTACATTACCATATTACCATTTGCATTTAAAACAATATTAAAACATAAAAATTTGCTTGTGTAATTGTTAATTTTTATTAAAAATATGATGATTATGACTGTTTTGTTCAAATTAAATACCACCTAACCTTGTTTCGTGCTAAAACAACATAAGTCAGGAATTGTTTTTCTGCCATTCTTCTTTTTATTGTTCATACATTATAAATATTTTTCAATATTTACAAATTGTGGAGTCCAAACTCTATAATATGTCTAAGAAACCCATAAAAATTCGTTTACTTGTGAATAATACAGTTTTTATTTTTTATTTTTCTGGAAATTTCTGATTCTGTGATTTATGTAGTTTTTGAAATGACCGATTAAATTGCTTAACATATTTTATTGCAAGTTCGTAAAAAATTCTCAACGCTCATTTCATAAAAATTAATTTCTAAAAAACGTAAAGAATATTGGAATACTTTGGGATATATATATATATATATAGGCTGGATTCTTCTAGACCCTATTAAATTGATAATTTCTGCATTTTATTTCTTTATTATATATAAAATTAACTGAATGATTCATTTTATTTTTCGTGGAATTGAAATGATGAATCAAATCGTGTGTTAGAACATATAATTTACAATTTGCTTCTAAATAATAATTCTAAATTATTTTAAAATTCAAAGTATTTACACTTTCAGTTTGTATAGCGAAAATTAGGGCAAATCCATATTATCGGATGAAAACCGGATAAATCAGCTTGACTCAATGTCAGGAACTTTATAGCAGCCAATGGTTGAAATGCTTAGGTCTAGACAAGAAGAAGCTTATTTTATAACTTTTTTCAAGTTTTTCTAATTTTTTAAAATTCTTAAATTTAAACACAATTAAAGTAATTGAAACTTTTTATTTAATTGCGTGTGAAATATTTAATAAGCATACATTTTCCGTAATGAAACTGTTGCTAACAGTTACATGAGTAATTTTATGATTTGCTGATTTGCTCTTCTATCATCATTATATCTTACATGGGATAAAAAAAAATAAATAAATAAATAAAAAGATATTAGAAACCAATAATTTAAGAGACCGTAAAGAATGTTTGACGAAACTGCAGTCGAATCTATATGGAAAAGTGTGATTATGATTTTTATAAAGCTGATAAAAAGGTGAAGTTATTTTCTGCATTTTCTAAAATTGTAATGTAGATAATTATCCTTTTGTCTTTAAATGTTAAACCATTAGACATATAATTGAAACATAATTTGCTTAATTCCATTGTTGAAATTGTAAAATAACTTATATTATTCTTTTTTTTAAAGAAAATATAAACTTTTTCATTTCCTGTAAAATAAATATATCCATGGGATTTTACCCTACAGGTAAATCAAGACAGTATTATATGAATTTAAAAAAATAAAACGTTTTTAATAAAATGCGATAAAATAATAATATATTTAAAATAATATTATGGTACAGAGATTAGTACAGAGTACATACGCAAATTTACATTAGGGTCTGTTGAAAATTCTGGCTTCACGAAACAACTAATAAAAATGAATGCGGTTTTATCCCACATTGTACTAAAAAAATGTATGGTTAAGGGAAAAATAATTAATTATTTTATAAAATACTATATAAATATATCTTGTAAAACTGTTACTGTGGTTATCTTACGTATATATATACTTCTAGGTACGTCTAGGGCTTATCGAAAGACAATTAAATGTTTAGGATTCTTGTTATCACAATTTAAAAACTTTTAAAAAATGAGGAACACATAATTTACGACTGAAGGACCAATACTTAACCAACATTAAATTTAATTTTTCTTTATATTTTGTGTAACATGTTACGTTAACTTTCTAATCTGTCATTTCATCTGATAAATATCCGATTAAATCGTCCCTTTTCATGTTCATGACTACAGAATAAAAGTGTGTCTACTTAAATAATTCTCCATTTATTTTAAATCAATTTTTTATTCCTTATATCGTTAAGTGAGACTTGCGTTTTCTATTCACTTATTCCCCTAAAATACCATTTTAAATGATTTATTTCCTTTATTTCCTTGAATTTAACTTTCAACATTTCTCTAGGAACTCAAATATCTTTGGGAATAGAATTTACATTTATTTAAAAATATATATTCTCTGAGATATTACTTAAAACGCATAGTATTATAGATATTTCCTATAACTTTAAAAATATCAATGCCATAATTATTTTTATGCATATATTTTTAAGAAAATGTTGTAATTTAAAATTTAGGATAAATATTCGTATGACAAGAAAAATGAAATCCGTTCTGTTATTTTAAGACCTAGTTTATAAAATTTCAGCTTAAAATTATATTTTTCTTCAATAATATTTATATATATATATTCTCAATTATACAGTTAAAATGTTCAGAAATTGTTTCAAAATATGTGCCTTAAAGAGTTATATATTTCATCGTTTAACATTTCGTATTTTTCATAATTTTGTCTTTAACCGCATCCTGTCTGTAAAAAGGTGTTATAAAATGTTTCAGTGCCCATTGTACAAACTTCAAGGTGTTTTAACTTTATATTTTATGAAATTAATATTCGAAAAAGACGCATATTGGAAGGACTTGAGTTCAATTAAGTTGCGTCTCGTTGTTCAGCAGCGCAACTTCTTTGGACCATTTGGTGTCTTCAGCTAAAAGGAATGCAAAACCATTTGCGTACGTATATTGAGGCCTATTTTGGACTTTTTGACTTTACACCCTATGTCCTTTTGAAAAAAAAAAAAAAAATCTTTGAAGTTTAGTAGCAATGTGTTTCGACAAACTGTTAACAGGATATAATGGTCTTCCGTTAATTTTTGTAACACGTGGAAGATCATGTTCTGGATGACATCTAACTGTCCGTGGTTTTTGTAATTAATTCCACTCATTTGAAATGTAACTACTTGCAACCCCAATCGATTCCGCTACAATCCTTTGTGATTATCCAGATTTCAGTGTCCAGAGAAATTGTCAATCTACGAGAACCTATCCTGTAAATCGCGTTTTTTGTGTCATTTGCAAATCATCTTTTAACAGAAGTACATTTATTAATTGCGTTTTAAGAATTAGACATTGAAAAAAAGAAACTTGTGTGAAATCGTGATTTCACCACTTTTATCATTTTTCTGATATCTGACATGACGAACGGGGATCTGCACTTATTTGTTTTTTCTCCACAGTTCTGCAACATTTAAGACAATGTCTGTTTCTTTTTACTCTGATTGTCAGTAGACTTATGTTCATAATTTTTTTCAAAATCGAATCTTCCCCTATTTTTTTTAGCAGTATACATACATACACTATATTGTTTAAAGTGACCGGACACTTTCGATTTTAAAAGTTTTGTAGAATATCTAGCAAATACTCCATGAGTTCTTCTGCATATTCAGGAATATAAGAAGCACATGCTTCACCCCATAATTTTCAGTAAATGTTTTGTCACAAAAGCAAAGATTTGACCAACAATAAATAAAATAAAAAAAAATAATATTTGCAATCTCTCTGTAAAATAAAATTCTCAAAAAGATCTGTAGCTATAGAACATGAATGGTATGTCCTGCTAAACATTTGTGTTCATTTATGTAAATACGGCACCTACATTAATGGAGATATAAAGGTTTCTTTAAAAGATTAAAGACAGTTTCACATGTTTCTTGTTTATACAAATTGAGCGCCACTTTCAAGACTCTTGACAAAGTAAAGAGTAGAAACAGCATAGTGTAATTTGATTATAAATTTGTTAAATATTAACGAAATATGAGTATTTGTATGAAAATTTTTTTAACTGGGCTTGCGCAAGCAATATAAAAAAAAATCCATAATTCAGTTGGCAACACTCTAGGGAAACTCATATAAAAAGGCCAGTTGAATATCCACAGTTCAGAAGGAAATCGAGAAAATAGTGAGATGAATTTCAGTTATTTTCATAAAGTAACTGGATGATAAGGGATTTTCCAATTATTGTCATTTTTTACTAACTGATTTCCAACGAAGTAATATGTATTTACCATACGTTCACGTATAGCTTTATGACGGATGCTTTGATTTTGCAAAATCTTTTTGCTGGATTGTGCGCAATCTGATTTTTTTCCCAAGGAGAACTGAAACTCCAATAAAAATAATAACAGAAAAAGACAGTTTGTTGAAAAGCTCTTATCATCCAGCCACGTTTAGAAAACCACTGAATTTCAGCTCACTATATTGTTATAGCTTTCTGATTTTCTAAGATATTCGATTATCTTTTTTTATGATTTTTCCTATATGGGTTAGAACTAAATTAATTTAAAATGTTTTCGTTATTTTTGGGGCATGAACAATTAAAAAAAATCATAGAATTGCTCATATTTCATTAACATTTCAATATATAGTATTTATTTATTTTTCGTTTCTACTGAACATTATCAAGCTTGCTAAAAGTGGCATTAAATCCCCGAATGCTATACATTTCAAATACGCTGCATTTACTTAAATATTTCAAAGAAACTTTTATATCTCCATTAGAATACGGGCTATTCTTACACAAATGAACATAAATGGTGAATAACAATCACATATTCATGTGCTGCAACTACAGCGCATTTCTAGCATATTGTTTTGCAGGGGGATCGCAATTATTATTATTTTTCATTTTTTTGTCTCCTAATTGTACTCTTGATCAAACATGCAAAACTTATGTCAAACATGTTCTTTATACATCTTTACGTCCAGAAGAATATGACAAGTATTTCTCTAGATATTAAAAAAAGTCTAAAATCGAAAGTGTCCGGTAACTATTTGCCTTACAGTGTACGTATCTCTCTCTTTCACTCTATTTCTATCTCTCTCCACACACACACACAAACACACACACACACACACACACACATACACACACACACACACACACAGGTTGGCAAGACGTGCAAACTCAGGACTTTGTGTGTACACCGCCAATTAAGGACTTCAAAAATAACAGACTTAAAAGTTTATTTTCGGTGAATAACTATTACTTATACTCCATTAAATCTGAATCAACTTTGATTTTTGTTAAAATTTCAAAATTTCCCAATATGTATTTTTGCAATGTAAATGGGGACATTGATACACACCTATATACACACTGAACTCGATACACACAATGAATTCAGGACTTCATTATTTTACAATCAATTGAGGACATTTACTGTTATGATACACACAATCAACCCCGGACATTCTGAAAAAGTTTTATGCTACTGCATTATTTACACGTTGCTCAGTTATGAGTGTAAAAAAATATATTTCAACATTTAATCTTTAAATTAATTTTAATGTTTTTTATCTTATTTTATGTACATAAGAAAAATATATTGGAATCACGAAAATTTTCTACTTCCGGTGTTTATTTTCGGTGAATAACTATTATTTATACTCCATTAAATCTGAATCAACTTTAATTTTTGAGAAAATTTTAAAATTTCACAAAATGTATTTTCTTAATGTAAATGGGGACATTGATACATATCTACATACACAGTGAACTCGATACACACAATCAATTCAGGACTTCATTATTTTACAGTCAATTGAGGACATTTACTGTTATGATACACACAATCTACACCGGACATTCTGAAAAAGTTTTATGCTACTGTATAATACGTTGTTCGTTACTGTATTACACGTTGTTAATTTATAAGTTAAAAAATATATTTCAGCATTTAATCATTAAATTCATTTTATTTTATTTTATTTTACTTTTTTTTTAATGTACATAAGAAGAAAGTATTGGAAACACGAAAATTTTCGACTTCCGGTTTTTGACGGATTTATACGTTTTGGTATATCCTTAACACAATTTAACTATTTTTGGAAAATTTTCTGTCTGTCTGCTGTAGATTTGTGGGTCTTTGTGTGTGTCTGTGTGTGACAGAAATATTTGCAGCATCGCTAGTGCAAAAACTAATGGACAGAATTTCAGGAAATTTTATATTTAGTTGCAACTTAATATAAATTGTAGCTGATTAGATTTTGGTGACTATCGCTGAACAGGTGGCGCTGTTGTTCCACTTTTTCCAGAATTTTTGGGATTGGCAGATCTCGGTTTCTATTGTATGGAATTGCACAACATTTTGCATACAAGGTACTTACAATTAAAAAAAAAAACATTGCTGCAATTTTTATGCGCATAAGTTACTAGGGGTGCTGCTACGCTGTTTTTTTTCTAACATTTTTGCGATAGTCAAATCAAGGCTTGGAATTACATTACATGGAATTACACAAAAAATAACATACGAAATGCTCATTATAAGAAATGACATTCGTGTTTATATATATCCTTATAATTCTGCACTGTTTTTTCATAATTACTGAGATGCACACATCTGGACATCTATTTGGAGAAATTACATGAAATTTAATAAAATAATTATTTATCATAAGAAAGTAAGCTCATTCATTTTTTTATGTATGTATCAGATTATGTATACTCAAGAGGAGGTGCTCTCAAATATGTTTCTAAATTAATATATTAGATAGATATAGAGAAAAATATTGTTATAGCCATAACATACTAGATTGAATAAGGAATGCATCTAATTCTTTAAATTAATACATAACTGTCATAAATAACATTAAAAAAAATGTTTATAAAAATTATTTTAAAATGAGAAAATAGTACTTTACACTTTAAATAAAAAAAAAAAGCATTATTATTATTTTTTTAAATGACAAAAATATATATTAAAATAATTTTTTTGTACTATAAAAATGTTTTGTTTTTAATTACGTGAATGAAATCTTTTTTTTTCTTTACTTTCGAAAGGTCGAAAATTAAAAAAAAATTACGGACGCATAAGTTTTTGTTTGTTTAGTATTATTTATTAGACTAACATAACAAAAATTAACATAACAAAATTAGTTTTTCGGTATTTGTATCTGTAATACGTTAAACATCAGTAAATGAGGAAATGCGGAATATGCAATTGAGGAATATGCAATTCGCAAAGTGAGAAAATAACAAATGCGGGTGAGCAAGGACATAATTCATGCAGCAAGCGAAAGCGGTATTCGCACCAGCAACGAAAGACGTAATAAACTTTGTCAATCGATGGCCTAATGTAGAATACACACCGACAAGCGAGGACATATTACACACCGAACAGTAAGAACAAACACACACACCGGCAAACAGAGACGTAATACACACCGACAATCGAAGACGTAATACACATCGGCAATCTAGGACGTAATACACGCCGGCAATCCAGGATATAACACACACCGGAGAGCGAGGACGTAATACATACCGGCAAGCCAGGACGTAAAACACACCGGCAAGCGAGGACGAAATACACAAATTTAACTTTTATGAACAATTAATACTTTAACAAAAAAAAAAAAAAAAAAAAAAAAAACTTTTGAATATATATTTTTTTCAAATAAAAAACGATATATGAAAATCTTATTTTTGTCCCCTTCCTCACTTTTCCAGAGGGAGGGGGGATGCAAAGTTCGAAAATTCGTGAAATTGGTTTTTAGCTATCCATGTTTGTAATAATTTAATAAAAGAGTCTTATGAATCTCCACTTTCTTTAAAATACGTAAAGATATTAAAAAATCTTGTTTCTAATATCCTGGCAATCTAGGACGTAATACACGCCGGCAAGCCAGGACATAATACACACCGGAGAGTGAGGACGTAATACATACCGGCAAGCAAGGACGTAAAACACACCGGCAAGCAAGGACGAAATACACAAATTTAACTTTTCTAAACAATTAATTCTTAAAAAAAAAAAAAAAAAAAAAAAAAAAATCTTTTGAATATTTTTTTAAATAAAAAACGATATATGAAAATCTTATTTTTGTCCCCTTCCTCACTTCCAGAGGGAGGGGGGTGCAAAATTTGAAAATTCCTGAAATTGGTTTTTAGCTATCCATGTTTGTAATAATTTAAGAAAAGAGTCTTATGAATCTCTACTTTCTTTAAAATACGAAAAGATATTAAAAAATCTTGTTTCTAATATCCTGGCAATCTAGGACGTAATACACGCCGGCAAGCCAGGACATAATACACACCGGAGAGTGAGGACGTAATACATACCGGCAAGCAAGGACGTAAAACACACCGGCAAGCGAGGACGAAATACACAAATTTAACTTTTATGAACAATTAATTCTTAAAAAAAAAAGAATCTTATGAATATTTTTTTTTTCAAATAAAAAACGATATATGAAAATCTTATTTTTGCCCCCTTCCTCACTTCCAGAAGGAAGGGGGGTGGGATGCAAAATTCGAAAATTTCTGAAATTGGTTTTTAGCTATCCATGTTTATAATAATTTAAGAAAAGTGTCTTATGAATCTCTACTTTCTTTAAAATACGAAAAGATATTAAAAAATCTTGTTTCTGCCCCCTCCCCTCCCTTTGGAGGAGGGATACTGAAAATTCTAGGAATTGATTTTTAAATATTCCTCCTTGCGATATTTTAAACCAAAAAAATTATGAATATGATTTCTTAATTGAAATATAATGAAAAATGTAAAAATCTGTACCCCGCCCCCCCCCCCTCGTTGGAGCACAAATTTTGAAATTTTCAGAAATTAGTTTTTTGGTATTTGTCTCCGTAATAATAATATAAGTAAGAAGCTTATGAATTCTATTTTTTGTTTGAAATACGAAATGATACATAAAAATCGCGTTTTCGTCTCCAGCCCCTCTTTTCGGGAAAGAAATTTAAAAATTCCAGAAATTGGTTTTTAGATATTCGTGTTTGGAATACTTTAAAGCAAAAATAATTGAAATTCAAATTTAAATTGTAATATATAGAAATATTAAGAGTAATTTAAAAATTGCGATTTTGCCCCCCCCCCTCTCCTTTGGGGAGGAGTTTTGAAAATTCCAAGAAATGATTTTTATGTAATCCTCCTTGTGATATTGTAAACCAAGAATCTTATGAATATCTTTTTATAAAATAGAAACAATAGTATTGACCCATCCGCCCCTTGTGGAGGGGCAATTTTAAAAATTTCAGAAATTAGTTTTTCGGTATTTGTATCTGTAATACGTTAAACATCAGTAAATGATGACGCTTTGTATTTCGCAAAGTGAGAAAGTAACAAATACTGGTAAGCAAGGACGTAATTCACGCAGCAAGCGAAAACGGTATACGCGCCGGCAACGAAAGACGTAATAAACACCGTCAATCGATGACCTAATGCAGATTAGCAAGCCAAGTCTTAATACACATCGACAAGCGAGGACATATTGCAGACCGAATAGTAAGAACAAACGATCACCGGCAAACAGAGACGTAATACACACCGACAATCGAAGACGTAATACACATCGGCAATCCAGGACGTAATACATTCCGGCAAGTCAGGACTAAAACACACCGACAAGCGAGGACGAAATACACAACTCTATCACAATTTTAACTTTTATGAACAATTAATTCTTCAAAATAAAGCAAGAATCTTATGAATAATTATATTTCCTTTCAAATAAAAAACGATACATGAAAATCTTATTTTTGTCAATTTCCTCACTTCGTGAGGGGGGGGGGGGGGGTGATTCAAAATTCTAAAAATCCTGAAATTGGTTTTTAGCTTTCCATGTTTGTAATAATTTAAGGGAAGAGTCTTGTGAATGTCTACTTTCTTTAAAATACGAAAATATATGTGAAAATCTTGTTTCTCCACATGTTCCTTTGGAGGGGAGATATTGAAAATTCTACCAATTGATCTTTAGGTATTCCTACTTGCGGTATTTTAAACCAAGAAATTTATGAATATAATTTCTTAATTAAAATATAATGAAAAATGTAAAAAGCTGTATCCCTCCCTCGTTGGAGTGCAAATTTTGAAATTTTCAGAAATTTGTTTTTTAATATTTGTCTGCGTAATAATTTACTTATGAATTCTATCTTTTATTTTAAATACGAAAGGACACATGAACATCGCGTTTTTGTCCCCAGCCCCTCCTTTGGGGAAAGAAATTTGAAAATTCCAGAAATTGGTTTCTAGATATTTGTGTTCGGAATATTTTAACGCAAAAATGATTGAAATTTCAATTTAAATTGTAATATACAGAAGTATTAAGAGTGATTTGAAAATTACGATTTTGCTACCCCCCCCCCCTCTTTCTCTCCCTTCGGGGAGGAATTTTGAAAATTCTAAAAATTGATTTTTATGTATTCCTCCTTGTGATATTGTAAACCAAGAATCTTATGAATATATTTTTATAAAATAGAAACAATAGTATTGCACCCTTCCCCCCCTTCTGGAGGGGCAATTTTTAAAATTTTCAGAAATTAGTTTTTCGATATTTGTATCTGTAATACGTTAAACATGAGTAAATGAGGACGCTTTGCAATTCGCAAAGTGAGAAACTATCAAATACATGTAAGCAAGGACGTAATTCACGCAGCAAGCGAAAACGGTATACGCACCGGGAATGAAAGACGTATTAAACACCGTCAATCGACGGCCTAATGCAGATTAGCAAGTCAGAGCGTAATACACACCGACAAGCGAGGACATATATCACACCGAAAAGTCAGAGAAAACGCACACCGGCAAACAGAGACGTAATACACACCGACAATCGAAGACGTAATACACATCGGCAATCCAGGACGTAATACACGCCAGCAAGTCAGGACGTAATACACACCGGAGAGCGAAGACGAAATACACAACTCTTCCACAATTTTAACTGTTATGAAAAATTAATTCTTCAAAATAAAGCAAGAATCTTCTGAATAATTATATTTTCTTTCAAATAAAAAACGATATATGAAAATCTTGTTTTTGTTCCCTTCCCCACTTCGCGGGGGTGGGGCAAAATTCCAAAATTCCAGAAATTGGTTTTTAGCTAGCCATGTTTGTAATAATTTAAGGAAAGAGTTTTATGCATCTCTTTTTCCTTTAAAATAGGAAAATATATGTGAAAATCTTCTTTCTGTCCCACTTCCCTTGGAGGGGGAATATTGAAAATTCTAGGAATTGATTTTTAGGTATTCCGCCTTGCTATATTTTAAACCAAGAAATTTATGAATATCATTTTTTAATTCAAATATAAAGAAAAAATGTAAAAAGCTGTATTCCCCCCTCCCCCCTCCTCCCCGCCCTCCTTCGTTGGAGTGCGAATTTTGGAATTTCCAGAAATTAGTGCTTTGGTATTTGTGTTCGTAATAATTTAAAGCAAGAAGCTTATGAATTCTACTTTTTGTTTGAAATACGAAACGATACATGAAAATCGCGTTTTCGTCCCCAGTCCCTCTTCTGGGGAAAGAAATTTGAAAATTACAGAAATTGGTTTTCAAATATTTGTGTTTGTAATACTTTCAAGCAAAAATGATTGAAAATTTGATTTAAATTGAACTATTAATTGTAATTTGATAATCGCCAAACCTACCCCCCCCCTTCCCCTCCTCTTTGGTGAGGAATTTTGAAATTTCCCAGAATTGATTTTTAGGTATATCCTCATTGTGATATTGTAAACCAAGAATCTTATGAATATCTTGTTATTAATTGAAATATGTTCATGTTTTTCTTTTCGCAAATCATATTTCAAACAAAATACAAGACGTGTGATATATTTTTTCACACTTGCGGCCTGATTTGACCATATGTGGGGTGGGGACGGGGACAGGAAGACTAATGATTTCTAATAACTTTTCACGAATACCGTGTTATCGCAGTATTCGTTAATAAAATTTTTTCAACAAGCCCTTGAAATAATGCTTAGCGTTTAATCTGTTAACAAAGTGAAATAAAAATGTCAAATGACTTAATATTTGTCTTGTGTCACGTGTCATCTGTTTGACATGTTATAATCAAACAGATAAATTCTCAATTCTGTCATAGCTTAAGGCCCTATGCACAGTATTATTTTGGAGGCCTCCCAAATAATATTATAACTAAGCTCGAACCTCAACACATATTTGGCCCTCTACTTTTCATTTACTAAAGCTAAAATGTATATAAATAGTGTAAATTTTTTTTTTTTTTTTTAATAATATAGTTGAAAAGTGTTTATGACTTCGATTTGTCTGTCTGTCTGTCTCTGACATAACTTTAATTATGAAAATATTCTTGCATAAAAATATTAATTGCAACCATTTCATCATTAAACTTTCTATTGTTGTTTATAAAAACTACTCTAATATATTTTCCTAAATAATAAATTAGCCGCACAAGTTAACAACATAAAAAAGCATGAATAATTGAGTTTTTCGTTAAACATTTTAAAGGGTGAATTAGCCTAAAATTCAAACTTATTTTTGATAAATCAGTATGATTATAGAGGGAAAATAGTCTTGCAAAAGAATGTTAAAAGCTGTCATTAAATGCTTTTCTTCCCCTATTTATCGAAAACACAGCTATTTATTTATTTTTTATTTATAAATATGTCCTACAAATTTACATCTTAAACACAAATTAAAGTAAGTGGTTAAATTTAATTTATTTTTTAATTTTAATTATTACTAATACATAAAAGAGAAACTCAAAGTGGATCCACCTCATATAATTTCCAAGGAGTATGGCACCATTAATTTAAACAAGAAATCTTTGCCTAAAATATTTTTTTTAATTAAAAAACTTTCTGCAAATTATCACATAAATTGTAATATTTTTCTGCTATTAAATAAGGTGAAAAATTCTATACAAAAATTTTGGTAGAACTGTACGTAACCTGTAACTAGTATATAAATATTATCAGTGGAAAGTAATAATAATAAAAAATATCTGTAGGTTTCTATATGATAGAAAAACCATAAAAAAATAAGTGTAAACTTAAGTAATAAAACAAATTAAGGAGTAACACCACTTTAACCTGTCCAAAATTTCAAAACCACTTTTTTGTTTTTTAAAGTACTTTTTATACACATAGAAATCTTATTTTATTGGCTATAAATTTCTATAGAAAGTGAAAGGGTAATTTTGGTGTTATAGAAGTAGAGAGTGCCGCAGCAAGTGAACAGTAATAAAAACTTTACTTTTTTCCCCCTCCATAACGGCAATTTTCAAAATCAGTGGACACTCTATCTCCGCCAATTTTCAATCAACAAACTTTATCTTTTTGGAAATTAATCTTGAAGTATTTTTCTAGGGAAATACTTTGGATGTGACGATTTATTAAGAGATATTATATTATACAGATATTGTATATTATAGTTATAATATTATAACTATAATTCTATATTATTCGATAATATTATTCGATTATATTATTCGATATATTTAATACCGATTGCTCACTTTTTTTTATAACTGTAATGCAACAGAAGTTTTGGTTGAAATTTTACATTTTACTTCGAATTAATGCCAATTCACCAAAAATGCATATATATATCTTATATATTAAAACGAAAAGGGATTTCCGTCAAATTCACTTTTCACACGTATTTACCCTAATTGAGCATGCGTAAACTTAAATGTAGAAGCTAACCAGTTTTAGAGTACACTCGAATGAGAAAAGGATGGCCGAGTGGTGTCAGGCGGGTTTTTTCTCTGTTCTGATCATCATGTCGGTTCGATCCCCGCTACGGACGGCTTGATTTTTCTTATTTTATTGGCAATAATTCATTTTAATAATGCCATATTTAATTCAGGAGGAAAAGTTACATAATTTGTATTTTTTTTTTATTCGAATGCTTTATAATTAAAATTTAACACCCAAGAATATTTTATTTTAATTACTAAATTTATATTAAAAGTATTTAAATTAAAAGATCGTGCATTTAATTATCGATTAAATAAATTGAACAGGTCTACAGTTTTTATTATATTTCGTATGATCATTATCAAGATGTCATATATATGAAAAGATAAGCATGTAATTATTTTTCGTAAAAAAAGGAAAAATAAAAGGAGAGAAGAAAAAAAGAAGGGAAAATATTCATACAGGAACTCTAAATTATCTTGATATCCATGATCTAACCATTGAACAATGTATGAAAATAGAAAATGTAAATTCAAGTAATTAAAAAACATGTATCGTAATCGTTAGGTGCAAACAGCAAATTTTAAATTCTAGGTTTTAGAATCAGACTAACAAAAATTAATTTAATGAAAAATTTTAAAGCTCGTGTAGTTAAAAAAAGAAAAAAAAGAAATACTAAATATTGTTATTTTTTCAAAACATTGGGACTGTGGTAAATAAAATTTAACAACCGCCAATATTTTTTTAATTACTTATTTTATATTATAAAAATATATATAAAAATATTTAAATAAAAAAAATTTGCATGTAGTTATCGATTAAATAAAGAGATCTAAACTGTTATCTATATTTTGTATGACCATTATCAATAAGACATATTTGTAAAACTAAGATATGTATATGATTATTCTCCTTACAAAAAAAAAAAAAAAAAAAAAAAAAAAAAAAAAGAGAGAGAGAGAAAAGGAAAAGGAAAGAAACAAAAATATTCATATAAGAATTATAAAAGAAATCAACTTGATATCCATGATTTATCTGGATTTTAAAGTTAGGCTGATAAGAATAAAATTAATGACAAATTTTAAAAGTCGTGTAATTAAAAAAAAAAAGTAGAAAGTACTAAATATTGATATAGTTTTCTTAATTTTGAGACTGTAATAAGTATAAATAAATCATTCAATTAATATTTTTAGTTAAATTCGTGCTAAATTTATTCGAGTATAATAGAATGTAAATTAGAAGCTTAAAATATTTAACTACATAAGTTGAGTAGGCTGGACTGACAACAAAATCTATCGTTATATATAGGAATCGCTTACACAATATAACAATTCATAAAATTTTCAATACCTAATTAATTTAAAAGCAGCTAATTAAAAATACAAGCATATTTCTAAAGGAGCTTTCAAGTTATTTACCGTCAAATCTTGACGGGTACTATCTAGTACATATTTAAAAATGGTTATGTGTTTCACTTGCTTTTGGACTTTTTTTTATGTTGTTCTAGATCAAGTGTACGATGATTAATCCTGTCCCCCACTAGCCCTTCTTTTTTCAAAACGGTCCCTCCCATCATCAGTCAAGTCGCCATTTTTTAATATATAAAATTAAAAATATATATATATTTCTACTTTAATATTATGTAGTATAATAAATTATTGTAAATGAATTTTGATAAATAATTCATATTTCTTTTAAAACTATTTCCGAAACAACCTTAAATTCCAAGGCATGTGAGTGCCATTCCTAATGGTGTTACCCGTTAAATTACTTAAATGTTATAAACAGGTATCTAAAATGATTGAAAAAACATTTTGTATAATAATTGAATTTTAATCTTAAAATAAAGTTCAGGTTACATTAACATTTAAGGCCTATTTAAGGATATACCTATAAGGAAAAATTGAAAACTGTTTTATTCACTCATATTAAAAAGTTATTTGGTTTGAATATTTTAATCAAAGCTGAATTTAGAACTCTGTGTAAGAATAGAAATTGATAAAATAAACTTTATACGGCATAAGGAATATTCCTTTTTAAAGTCATTTTATTCAAAACAGTTATTTTGCGAATTACGCATACGATTTCATGAAAATGGAACTAAATTTTCGTGAAATTTCAACGTTTTTAAAGCAAAATGTATACATATCCGAAATTACATATAATATTGATACTTATGCTAATATTAATAAAATTATGCTTGTTTTAAGTTTTTAAAGTGTCTAATTTTTAAGAATATTTATTTTATATTATTGAAAGGGTATGAGAATTGTTTTTAATAGCAGGTCATTTTAATAAAACACTATTTCTCTAAATATCTAATAATATAATAACCCAAAATGGTTAAGGGTCCTCTTCACGCACTTGAAAACATCCGCTCGCTAATGTTAATCCTATGGAGCATTATTTTTCTAACATATCGTTTGCATTTCAATATTTTTAAACAATTTTTTTGCATTGGATAGCAGAGATCAATCTCAATTTCCGCCGTTGATTACTTTTTCGATTTTCGTTGCATTTTTTTTTTACGAAGATACTTTCACTTTTGAAACCGGTTCCGAAAGTGAAAGTATCTTCGTAAAAAAAAAATCTAGAAAGAAAATCGAAAAAGTAATCAACGTCGGAAATAGAGATTGATCTCTGCTATCCAATGCAAAATTTTTTTTTTAAAAATATTGAAATGCAAACGAGATATTAGAAAAATAATGCTCCATAGGATTAACATTAGCGAGCGGGTGCTTTTAAATGCGTAAAAAGAAGGGTTTGAAAAAAATATTTAACTGTTTAAAGGGGACAAAAATATTTAACTGTTATTATTTTTATTGGTTTGATAGGAAAATTCTTAAAATTACTATCGTACGAACCATAAACGCTTCGTAACTTTTATATATTTGACACATACACGGGAGTATTGGCCCTGGAGTGGGGACTCCTCTGGCCGGCCCCTCCGTTCTAGTAAATTCTAACAGTTGATTTTTTTTTTAATTTATTGGTTATTTTAATTTAAAATTTATACGTAAAATAAAAAATCCCTGACGGCTCGGCCTTCAGGAACATTTAGATTTCGAAGACGCGGACAATATAGCACCTGTTTATTGAGAATTCTTTAATTCTATAAAATACTTGTCAGTATAAAAGTTGTAGATAGTATTAAGAATATTTGTAATAAATTTAAGCTGATTTGATATCTTATGAACTTACGAAGTTATGACTTTTGTTCTTCTTAAACTCCTATCCCGCTCCTTAAACTCCTATCTAAACTTTATCATGCATAAATTTTTGGCCCTTTTCCTAGAAATAATAATAACTTTAAAATCGATATGTATCGATATGTATAATAATTAAGAAGTTATGTTTTTTTTCTGTTTTCATAAAAAAAAACATTTCCTCCCCCCCCCCCCCCCTCATTGGTCCGATTTTTCCCATTAACGAACTTGAATGAGATTTTATGCATCAGTTTGGAAGAGATTTGTGGAGAATTATGAAAGTAATCGTGTCCATAAAAAAGTTATATTGATAGCTAGACAGATATATATATAAAGTTTTTAACTGGGAGAGGGTTTTGTGTTCAAAATTATGGAAGTTGTTGTGCCCATAAAAAAATGATATAGATAGATAGATAAATAGATAAAGTTTTGAACTGCGGTTAGTTTTGGGTTCTAGGAGTCATTATCGGCGTAGATCTGTAAAAAGTTTTCAGAAATTCCAACATGGGGATAATGTAATAGGTAGTTTTTCTTACAAAATCTACCTCTTTTTCTGGTATTTTATTTAAAAACCACGACCGAAACTGGGCCATCTAGGTGAACCGGGTCCTGGTAATTTGTACCGGCTTTACCCCCCTCTGTATGGCCTGGTCATATTTAAATCAAAATATTATTTTGGTTAAATATTACAATTCTTTAACTGCAATACTTTTTATTACATTTAAAAATTAAATTCCTGTGAAAATCGAATCTTAGATTTTTAATAGAAAAGTTTGACTACTTTTAATTATTTGTTATAAAATCAACATTAAAACTTTTATTGATTCATATTTAAAGGAGAAAAGAATATTCTAAAATTAAATATATATTCTGCAATGGAATATTAAAAGCAAGAGGAACGGTAATGCATCAACGCACAATAAAATAAATTAAATAAAAAATATATTATTTAATAATGTTTAAAAAAAAACTTGCACTTTAAACTTGGGGTATTGACACACCTGTCCTACTGACTGAGACTCTTATTCACCTCAGCGGAATTTCACGCGCCCGCCGCACCTTTTTACCAGATTTCACTGACCAGCCAGATGTTGTCAGCAGGAACTTAGACAAAGGACTGGGAGGGTGTGCAAATCGCTTTAGATAATAAAAAGCGTCCCTTTAACATCTGCTAAAATTCGGGGATATTTTCAAGTAGTAAATAAATGCTTGTTAAAGGGTGTTCTCCAATGAAGAAAATGATATTGTGTTGTTCCTTTTTTTACCTTTACAGAAGAATTCTTTAAATACCTTTTAAAGATTTTTTTTTTCTTTTAATTTCTTTAAAAGAAGAAAGAAAAAGAAAATAGATATCATAATCTTTTATTTTTCTTAGAAAATGCATATAAATTTTACTATAATTGCTCATTAAAAGAAAAAAAAAGTTTTATTTTTTATTTTTGTTTAAGCTGATATCAACAATATTGCATATACATGCATTGAATATTTATAGATACCGCTTAAACTTTGTGTCACAGTTAGAAAATAATTTTCAAACACAACAATAACTGTTTCTGATATTTTAATTCAGATTGCATAAAACTAAAGATCATTATTATTATTATTATTATTATTATTATTATTATTTATATATAACAATAATTATCTATCATATAAAATTTGTTAAGTATCTCTTACATCAGTTGTCAAGCGAACCATCAAAATAATATGATAACCATCAGTTAGCAATATACAAAGATATATCTAATATACAAACTGGAAAAAATGTCGACTAGAATAAGAATACATGAATGTCTTATATACATAGTAACATTGGAGCAAAAACGCTTTTTCGGGTGAAAGGAAATGAAAAATAAAAAAAAAATCCTGAAATATACATTCCTTTGACTAAATGAAGACAGTTTTTTTTTTTTTTTTTTTTTTTTTTTTTTAAATATTGTATCAGAAAATTCTTTCATTCTGTGGTAAAGTAGCATGGCAGAAACTTTTTTACAGGTACAAAGTAAAGTTTTCGAAAATATTACATCTTTTAAGGAATTCCTAGACGATAGTAATCGAGAAATAAATATTTAATGTAATTTTCAAAAAAACACATGATATAAAAGCAGAAAAAAAGTATTAATTTTTTATGTCGCAATTTTAACCCTATTAATATAATATCTGCTAGGACAATTAAACCGAACCTAAGTAGTCACAGGGCCAGATTAAGACATGGACACACGGGGTACTGGTCTAAGGCTCATAAACTTGGAGGGCCCCAAATCTATATACTTTAACTCTATCGACAGAGGATATTGAACTGGACCTAAGTGATCATAGAGCCAGATTAAGGCAACGGCATACGGGGCACTGTACCTCATTAGTTTGTGTGTGTGGATGGGGGGGGGGGGGGGGGGAGAGAGAGAGAGAGAGATCCAAATCAGTAGATAAATAATTGTAAAAGTAAGTAGGTAAAAAATTGGCTGTTATGATTAACCCGTAATTCCCGTTGTTGAACGTTTAAGCTTGTATAACTTCATAATGCATAATATATTGACATAGCAACTTCCTGGTTAATCACGTCTGAAAATTCATGAAAAGTCTGATCATGAAAATCCCATCTGAAAATTTACCAAATCACACAGGCATTTAAAAGTTATAAGAGTATTCTCATGTATTTTCTTTTTATCCTGCAACTTGTAACTCACATCTCTCTAACACATGTACAAAGACATTTTTATATATAAAACTGCAATTTTTAGGTATTACTATTTAGGGTGTCATGGATGTGAATAGCGGAAAAATTAAAGGAATAGATTGAAAACTTCTTTTTATAAATTTATTTTGGAAAGGAGGGGGAGGGGGAGTACCAAAATTCATGCTTGTTCGGGTGAAAAAATATCATAGTTTCGGCCCTGCAAGCGAACCAATTGAACAAAATATTCCACAAGTATAAATTATATTTTCGCAGTGAAGAGAGAATGAAGTAGGGGGAAAGGATTATCTCACAATTGGGGGGGGGGGGGGGAGATGGATTTTTCGTTAATTTATTTACGTCTCAAACAATTAAAAAAGTTGGAAATTGTGCGTTAAACGTGATATATGAGGTGCGTTCGTCTTATAACTAGTTTCACAATGTAAAAAAAAAAAAAAAATCATCCTCATTATTTCAGTGAAATGAATTATGTCGTCTGCTAGAAGCGAAATGAGCATGCTTTTTTTTTTTTTTTTTTCCTTGTTATGTATGCCACGTTTACAAATGCGGATTTTTTTTTTCACCATGGAGATCGTACTTTGCGAATGATTACCTCCATGGCTTAGTATTTTTATGACTCATAATGAACGAATCTCCTGTGTTTATTTACTCTAATGGATTGAGATCTCTTCGGTTAACCTGATTTTCACTGAAGTTATCACAGAATCTATACATTGTTGAATGTAACTGATTCTCAAGCAAACAATTTTTCTGAACGAGCTTTCTAAAAATGTATCTTTTGTGTAATTTTATTCGATTAAATAATTTTGAATAAAAATGGCCGCTTGCCATATGAAAAAAGAAGTGGTTAGCCCGTATTTGTTTTCCTCAGCCCCATGACTTGCGCTTTTATTATATAGATTACATATGAATATGATAGGATTTAACAGAATAAAGAAAACTTTCATTAATAACATTTTAAGTTTTGATTCGATTTTCATAAAATTTGAAATGACTCGACAAAATTCTGCATCGATTATATATATTAAATTTCAAATTATTTGGTTGGGTAGTTTTTGCGCTGTTATATGCGGACAAATGGACGGACGTACGGACGGACCAGACGACGACTATAGGTGCTACGTATTTATATAATTACGAACGCACCTAGCTAAAAACAAAAAATATATCACATTTAAAAAGAAACATTCATTATTAAAATAATGATACATGATATTTTCACAATATTTTATTATTAACAAAATTGCTTTGATATAGTGAAAATAGTCTTTTATTTAAATTTCTAATGATAATATATATTTTTCTTGTTAAAAATAGTTTGTAACATTTGGAGATCAGTAACATTTTTATAAGAATTGTATTTTGAAGAGCTCAATATATATTAATATATTTTTATTGATAGATAGAAATTGTACTAAAATAAAATAAAATACATTGAAAGTAACAAAATATTAAACTTTTATGTATAAAAATTTTCTCACTCTCTCTCATTATTATTATTTTCTTTTTATATGGACTTTAAGAATCCTTGTATTTCTTTGATATAAAGTACAAGAACCAGAAAAATATGTTTGCAATATTTTACTAGTAAATGTTTATTATTATTATTATTATTATTACTAATAATAATGTTCAGAAAATTTAAAATAGTTGCAATAATTCCAAAACATAAAAATCTCATAGCGGAATAAACAGAATGGTGCACTCAGAAAAGAACACAACGTAAACTGAAATAGTACTGTTTGCTCGAAAAATGTTACGACACTATACAGCGCTAAATATGCCTAGAATAACATCTAATTCCAGTACTGAAATTACCTGATCTATCTTTTAATATGTTAAACTAATATTTTCAATTTTAAAATTTCGACAATATGGGAATATGATTCATTTATTTATTTTGGTAATAATAAAAAAATCAAAGAAAAGCAGCCTTAATGAACATTCTTAATATTTTTCTAATTATTATAGTCTTTAAATTTGTTGATTTATGTTTTAAAAAGATTGTAAGTATGTTTTAAGTTCGTCTGTAGGCAGAAATATGTATTAATTTATTGGTGAAATTTATTAATTAATATATAGGTTATATACTGAGTATTTAAAAATTTGTCACAGCGTTTCTGTTTTTGAACTGCTTAAAGTGGCTCTCAAAGGACCAAATTGACTGAAAGCTTATAATTCAATATTGTATCTATACATGCATGATATAGTGAGTAGCACTCCACATTGTAAAACTATCTTTTCTCAATATTTGCTTCAAGCATACTTTTCTCTTAATTTTCCATAATGGATCACACTGAAAAAAAAAAAAAATCTAGTTTCTTATTTTGTAATTAAAGTAACAAATATTTCGGAAAATATCGTCAAATTTGCATTTACAATAGAATTTTTTAACATGACAATTACGAAATGATGGTCATCTGCGAGCAATATGCTATAATTGAAGATTTATTAAATGTGTAAAAAAAGTATAAAATCTTTTCTATTTTTTGGTATGTAAATGCTATTACCTGATACATTTAATATGTGAAACAAGGTTATGAATATAATAGAAATTTTATGTGGTTGAGCTGGTAAAAATTAATCATTTAAAATTTCTCTAAATGTGGTCAGGATTTCGTTTGGCTTGTTGCTTTATTCTCAAAAGTTAAATTTTGTTAAAAGGCTAAAAGTGTAATTAAATTTAAATCTATTTCTATAATAATTCAAATCTCCTTCAAAACATATATAGTCCCCTGTTGCTGTTTAAATAATATATATTTTTTTTTAATCAAAAGTAAAATATTATTATAAACAACAATAGTTTTTATTTCTAATATTTTATTGAACTGTAATGCATAAAATATATTAATTTCAACCATAAATGTTTTTTATATAACTCGATGACTCTAATAGCAAAGATTTTGTTTGAGATGATGCGGCTTATTTAAATAAATCATGCGTATAATTTTTGTTTGAAGTGTGCTCAATTATATATATATATATATATATATATATATATATATATTTGAGCATTACCGTATCATCTCAAACAAAATCTCTCTCTCTCTCTCTCTCTATATATATATATATATATATATATACACACACACGCATTATATATATACATATAACATAATTATTTTTTTTTCAGACTAAAAGTGAGACATCTTGCTACACTATGAAAAGTACCTAATTGAATATTGAACACAATAAATTATTTTGTAAGGTTTTAACTGACATTCAGTATTAAGAAATGGTTTATAGTTTATTCTCAGTTATATATTTAGTAAACTATACATTTAATACAGTACATTTGCTTTCATTATTGAATGATTGTTTATTACTGCATAAATAAAATTCATGAATAAATGTGAATTTCATTCACAATTATTTAGGAATTTGATTTTGACAATCCATAGAAAAAATCAACACAGAAGGATTTAAATTATTCGCGAGTAATTATTTATGTGTCATGTTTTATTCATTTTATTGTTTAATTTTTAACCATTTCAATACTTTATTCTTTTAATTAAAAAATACATCCAAAATTCTCATTGTGAAAAATATAACAAAAAGTAAAAGTCACGGAACCATCTACAATATCACATACACAAAAAACAAAATTTTTTTTTACATATGTCACTCTCTTGGATAAAATTTTAAGCTTATTTTAGCCTGAAGCAGATTCCCCCCACTCCCCACTGGACACGAACCTGAAAGTCTATTCGTTAAAGAATTTTAAGGAAAGCATTTAGAGAAAAACTGGATTATCCACTTTATTCCTGGTATAGTGAAAGGGGATGCTGCATTTTCATTTGCCATTTCCGCAATGGTGTATATTTGGTTATTATCAGTAGAAAAACTTCTTCAACCTTCAAAATGTACCCAATTTAAATATTGTATGCCTAATCTACTAGAATGAATTGGATGTAAAAACTCTGTATTTTATTATTATTTTTTTTTAATGTGTTGTTTGAAACACAAACAAAGAATAAAGTTATAAATAAAAATATTACTTATTGCTACAGCCTTCAATTAGCATAACTACCCATTTTTATGAATTTTCTATGATTAGTTTCTAGAATCTTTAATATTCAAACTGGAGTTGCGGTGGGATTCTGGGGGCGGTCACAAAAACGAAATCTGTTTTCATGTTTAGATTGAATACGAACTTTACAAACATTTTTTTAAGGGAAACAAGTTTCAGTAGTGCCATATAAGAAAAGTACTAAATAAATCAATTACATATTCCATCGAATACACAACTAGTTTGTGTTCCATTGAAATATTAATATACATTGAAATTGGTCTAAAACAATGAATTTCCCATAGTACAAATCTTCAAAAACTGTAACAAAATTCCCAGTTTGAAATTGAAAGCTAATCGGTCTGCTATTAAATATTCAGTGGGGTACAAGTTATGTATTCTTCTACATAAAAAAATTTACAATACAAATATTTTAAATATATATATAATGATTATAAAGGTGCAAAACTTAGAAATTCTGTTTATTTATTTATTTATAAAAAATAATATTTTATGTAAAATTTAGATAAAATTACTAAACAAATTTATATAAACTTTATATAGTTAATATTTATTTAATATAAAATATTGTACTGGGATACTTAACATATTAATATAATATTTTCTTTATTCGCCCCTTTCTTTTATTTATTTATTTATTTATTTTAAACACTCATTGAAAATTATTTTATTGATTTTAAATTCAAGTTTGATGTTAATGATATTAATGTATACTGAAATAATAAAAGAAAGAAAATAAATCAAATAAAGGGAAAAAATGGACTTAAAATATAATCTCAGTTTTGTTTGTCTATTACAAATAATATTGTTTATCTACATATATGTCACGTACAGAAATTTGATTCAATATGCCCACTTTGACAGCATTTTCTTAAACACCCCCGTCCTTATCGAAACATGGAAAAAACTATTCAGTTTCACAATTAAAGAATAAGAGCACTTGCCGATTCCATGTGTTTATGAATAAAAAGGAATTCATTTATAAAAATTTGCGTTTCGCAAGTAATTTTTCTACGTACCTTTTCGCTTAACTTTTCATTAAATAAACATCATTCTGCATTAAAAAAAAAAAAAAAAAAAAAAAAAAAAAAAAAAAAAAAATTGTGTAAACAAATTCAGTTATTTCCCTTTTTTTCTTTCTTTCTTCTTAACCCATTTCTCACATGAGATTCGAACTCAGCAGTGGAGTATCAAGTATTTTGAATCCATGGAGGAGGGAGCCTGAAAATGAATTAAATTGTTCCCCACATTAGAATAAAACTCAGATTTCGGGGTGATAGACTAAAGCTTTTCTGCCCCTAGATTACTATACTATCATGGTTCCAAAAGGGAAGTATCCCCATAAAATAAACCTGCAAACAAAATCGAAAAATTAAAAAGTGGCGATTATAGAAATTGATCTTAATTATCAAATGCAAAGAAAAATATTGCTTCAAAATATTAAAATGCTAACGAGATATTTTAACGGTGTTCTCAAATTCAAGCTCGCTACTTTATGACATATTTTTTAATTCATGTTTGTGCGGAAACTCATGAAACTGGCAGGTGTTATTATTCAGAAACTATGTAATTGGAAAATATTTACCAGTTTTTCTTAAAGGCAGAACATTTTGTAGAAAATGCTGTCAAATTCGACCTTTTGAACCAAGTTATTGCTGCGCTTGCGCAAGCCTGGAAAAGAATGCGTTGCCACGTGACACGAATAGCTTATAACGAGAAGTAATTTATTTTTCAAAAAATGGAAAACTTATTTCGTTTCCAAATTGCTTCAATAGTCAGGCATGTCAATTTCATGCCTTTGCGTTGAAATATACGTCTTAAAATGTGTCAGAAAGTTTCTCTTTGATGAGCAGGTCATTTGAGAACCACCTTAAAAGAATTGTTCTATAGAATTAACATTAGCGAGCGAAGGTTTTCGTGTGAGTGAAGTAACCTTTTAATCAAAAAACGCAGCTCTATAAAACTTGATGGCACTTCTGTGAAGGTGCAGCTGGTTGCTAAAAGATAATAAAAAAATAATCAATAAACAACAAAAAGGAATGTTTCTTCGCCTCACTTATTAAACAGGCCCGTATTGGTTTTATTACTTTCAATAAACTTGTTCATTTTCGTCTTAATTTATTAAAAGCGGCGTGTCTCAAAAAAAAAAAATAAATAAATAAATAAATAAATAAATAAAAATAACTAAATAAATAAATAGATCAGAAATTAATATATAGTGTATGGCTCATTTAATGAAACAATCATTACACAGTTTAAATGAAGTATAATGGGAAAAAAAAAAAACTCTTCAAGAGCAATCAGATAATTGTTAAACTGGATTTATCTCTAATTTTGCTTTACTTTCTATTGGTGAAATTATTATATAACTTCGAAATCTACCTGTGAATGTTAGGTCTAGCCGGCAGGGATTTTAATTTATTTATTCTTTCTAGAAGTAACTTTTGGAAGTGAAACTTTTGTTTTATAATTTCGTTTATTTTTATAATAAAAACAATTTTGATTACTTTTAAACGCTAACAATTTTAATATAACCAAGATCTTAACGGGCTAAGTTTTTCTAAGTGTTGCCAGGTGCATTGGAATAGAGTTGAATGGGGTCATGGGCAGGGCCTGATTACCGACGGGGCACACTTACACCAGTAAAATTTAATAGAAATTTTCGTCTTATTAAAACGCCCTATTGATGCAAAATTACTACCATGAATAAAGGAAATATTTCAATTCTTTTTTACTGGTGGAAGTGTGCCCCGTTGGTAATCAGGCCCTGGTCATGGGGCTTGAGCCCCACCAATAATTTCAAAGATGGATTCTTTTTATATGCGTCTTTTATAATCTTTTTCTGTTGTTACAGAGATAAACGACATTAGATTTTTGTTGTTGTTGTTGTTCTCTTTAAGTTATATATATTTTTTTATATTAAAGTAAAATATTAAACTTTTGAATTCGTATAGTAAAATGGCCATATAAAACACAGAAGGGAAAAAAAACAGAATCCGAAAGGAGATGTTATTCAAAATCAACTTACGTTGTGATTTTATTATAAACGATTCGCAAATAGCAGCCAGTATATACTTTTTATAAACAGAACTATACATTAAAAATTTTACATTGTCATAACGTTTTATTCAACTTGTGATTTATTTAACTATGTATAAATCTGTTTAATTTCTTTTTAAAGGGAAATTAAGAACCAACATTAAGGCTGTTCTCAAATCCAAATTGGCTACTTTCTGTCAAATATTTTAATTCATTTTTGTTCGCAAACGTATGAAATTGGCAGTTGCTCTTATTAAGAGACTATGTTATCGAGCTGGTTTCTTCGTTTTTTGGTAAAGGCACACAATCTTTCAGAAAATCTGTCAAAATTGGCTCTCTGAAAAGAATACCTGAACTGATAGCGAAAAAAGGAAAAATATCGAAAAAAAAAAACTGTTTAATAAACTGTTACGTCAATAATCATAACCTGTAAGTATAATGATTTTATGTTCAAACATCAGTCAGAAAATTTCTTAGAAAGTTTGTTGAGCAGGGAAAAATATTTCTTTGAGAACTGTCTTACATTGGTAATCAATCTATATTACACACATATACGTATTTGTGTGGGAAATAGTTACATTCGAGTTCAGCTCCATCAATAATTTTCAAAACTCTGCGCCTATGGCCAGGTGTCCCGCATAAATCGGGGCTCCAATTCCTCTGGACACAGAATATTTAGCTATCTTTAATTGCTGATAAATCTGCTGTTATATAAAGCGAAGAAATTTACTTTAAAATACTGGTGTCAAAAGCATTTGGAGCCCCGATTTACGTGAGACACCTGACAACACTAGTTTTCTTAGTATTTATTAGAAAAATAATTTAAACTATTACCATATGCGAAAAAGTAGAAAACAAAAATTTAAATATATATTTTTTTATATCAATTTATGACAATGTCTGGTTGAAAACCAGACATTACCATTGTAATTTTATTTTGTAAAGTAGTTGCTGTGCCGCCTTCCACGATTTAAATCCATTAATCTCAGAGTCCTTATTTTTTGTTGTTGTGCAATTCGTCGCATTTTAAATTATATATCTGAATGTCTATCAAAGAAAAGCTATTATGATACTTTGTGCAATTTTTTCAGATATATCTTCTATATATTTTTCTATTTTTATTTATTTTTTTATTAATTTTTTGCTGTTAAAAAAATGAGGCAACGTTCATTACAGTTATTCTAACATATATATATATATATATATATATATATATAATATTTTTAAATAAATGTTTTTTTCTACTATCATGTTTTCAAAATGATTAATTACACCATCAAAATCTTGTTTGACTTTTTTATTGTTATTTATTATTATTATTATTATTATTATTATTATTATTATTATTATTATTTCTGTTTGAATACGGAACGTAATAGTTAAGACAAATTTAACAGCTGTGAAATGAAGTATTTTAAAATATACATGTTTTTCGAATAAAGTAGAAAAGAAAAAGTGAACAATTATAAAATTGCAACTATTTGGGACATCCAAACTTTGCGGGCTGCCTCGAAACTTGGCCATGTAGAAATGCATAATCTTTTGAACAACGTTGGAAACTGGCATAAAAAAAGAGCACATTGCTCATTTCTGAAATAATTTTTGTTCAGAAACATGTAATATTTTTGTGATATCTCTTACTCAGAAACTCTAAATCGAATAGTTTATCCATTTTTCTACAAAGGCAGTGGTCTTTTAAAAAATGCTACGAAAATTGACGTTTTGAATCAAATTTCTCTAGGAGTTTTCAATTTTTTTTAAAAATTTCATTTCATATTATGAAAGATAAAGAAAAGTATACACTCAGTCAAGCAATAAATAAATGATACTAAAAAGAAATACTATTTTTTTTTCTCATTCTGTTGCACAGAATGGTTGATTAATATTTATACGCTGTATGTAGGGGCAGGGGCCATCATTCAATAAAAATGGGAAATTATCTCTTTCAAACGCATACTCGCTAGTTTTGAATTATTCTTTTGCTTTTTTTTTTTCCTTTAGCAGAGGATGAATAATACAGTTCTGCATTTAAATGCACAACGAGTCATGAAAATGTCACAATTTAAAATATTTCGAAGCGTCTCAATGATATGACAAAAATTTCACGTATTCTACCCAACAATTTAGTATGTCTATGGATAAGCCATTTGTAAATATAATAAAATTTCCTTCAATCTGGAAAACGTTTAAAACTGTTGGAAATCTTGTTAAGGTCTAGTCTACCTTATCTCCCTGCTTAATGATCGCTTTGACAGCTTGACTGATCATTTAGTGACCGCAGTAAGAAAACGGATCCTTTGAACTCACCTTTCCTGCTTTTTCGAAGAATTTTTCAGTAGAAACTATTTTGGTTTTATCGGAAGCTCCAGAAACAAGAAATTGGGACCGGGACCAATATTAGTTCGGATATGCAGCTATTCTGATTTTAAATAAAGAATTTAAATAGGATTAACGTCAACTTGAGATAAATTATTTCATTTATGTATTTTCATTTATTTCAGCTGTTTCCAAACAGAAACTTTAATATCGATAAGTTTCGATTCATTATCCATTATCTTCAAAGTCACTTTGTTATTTAAAATATTAATTTTATCTTTCTTAAAATTTTAATTGAAATCAAAATTTAAAAATTTTAAATCTGGTACTCTAAATCATCCGAATCACTTTCTATATCAAATTCTGTATTAAATTGTATTTAAAAGATTCCAATATAATATTATTTGCAGAAGATCTTCAAAAATCCCTATAATAAGGTTTTATTTTATTTTATTTTATTTATATTTAATATGGCAATAGCAATCCACAAGTTACAGAAATCGATATAGAAGGAAAAGACAGTAATATTAGAATATATAAAATAACAAAATTCCACCATCAAATAAACCATTAAAATCGTTGAGAGTAACATAAAGAACTTTATTAGCTTTTAACCAAAAAATAAAAAATGAAATAATAATAAAATGCATTATTTAGATACGGTTTGCTACAGAGTAAGGTAAAATGAGATCATTTCTTTCGTTCTTTTAATACGACTCTCTTCAAAATAATTATCACTCTTTCTATATCATTGAAATATTTTTTTTTATTATTACAATTACAATATCCCTAATTTTTCAGACAATCTTAAGTTTAAATATGTAAGCTTGTTTTTAATGATAATCTGTGTAAAATTTATCTAAAATATACACTGCAGCTTAATTTTTTTGAATAAACTAAATCATTGCCCCTCCCTTCTTTTTTCCTTGTTTACCTAAAAACTATTCATAGATGAATATTTACTCAATATATGCGTGTACACATATTGAAGCTAATCGATTAATAATATCTCTGAATAAACCTGTTTAAGTAAAATTAAAAGGGACAAGTGTCCCCCCCCCCCCTTACACTACACCGAGGGATCCGAAATTTAATTCGGAAGCCTCATTATTGAATTTATGCGTATACAAAATTGAAAGCTAATCGGTTAGTTATGTTGAGAAATAAACGTGTTTAAGCAAAATTAAGAGGTAGCCCCCCCCCCTCCTCACCTTCTTTTCACTTATTTTCCCTATTAACTATTCAGATTCTTTACTCAATATATGCATGCACAACATTTTTAGGTAATTTGTTAATAATATCGATGAATAAACGTGTTTAAGTAAAATTAAAAGGGCAAATTTCCCCCATTGCATTATACCGCGGGACCCCAAAATTTAATTCTGGAAGCATCTTTATCGAATTTATGCAGAGACAAAATTGAAAGCTAATCGGTAAATAATGTTGAGAAATAAACATGTTTAAGCAAAATTAAAAGGAAGGAACCCCCCCCCCCTCCCCCTTCTTTTCACCTAGTTTCCATAAAAACTATCCATGAAACATACTATATCATGGGGCCCGAAATTTAATTCTGGAAACATCATTATCGAATTTATAGGTCCACAAAATTGGAAGCTAATCAATTAGTTATGTTGAGAAATAAACGTGTTTAAGAAAAATTAAGAGGAAGGACCCCCCCCTTCCCCTCCCCTCCTCCTTCTTTTCACCTAGTTTTCGTAAAAACTATCCAAATAATTATAAATAACTTATCATTAAGTTAAATTAACCATTTTACGTTGCGATTACTCTTTGCAAAAAATCAAAAAATAATAAATCTAAAAAAAGGAAAGAAATCGACGTAGCCCCAAACTATGTGTGTTCTAAAAACTACTTGAGAAAATACGTGCAAAAAAAGGCCCAAATTACTATAAAATACTAGAACGTAGTAAATAGTATTTTCCTCCCCTCGTTTCGAAACCTGTTTAACAGCTTTCCCTCATAAATCTGGTAACATGTAATTTTACTGTACAAATGGGGACCTACCATTTTCGACCATACACACCCGTCTCTGCGATACACATTTATGCTATCAACTTTACTCTAAAATACCCGCAAATGAGGACCTACAAAAAAATTGCTCCTGTTAATGTCTTTATACTAAAAATGCATCACTTAACAATAAAAACGCAAAATTAAAAAAATTTCTAACCCAGGACGTCCTGGGTTGAGTGTGCGTCCTGGGTTTGAAGGTGTGTATACATATAGAAGTCCCCGATTCACACCCTTTGCCAACACACACACACACACACACACACACACACATATATATCTATTTCTCTCTATATATATAGCTATAGCTATATATAATTATTGAAAACTTGCCTAAAACATTCAAACAGCGGAATCTCTTTTTTTAGTTTAATTTATTTTAATTAAGTAGAAATAATCCACGCTATTCTGAAAATTAATATTTACTTTGTATCTGAAATATGTAATGATTTCTTAAAATGCACAGTATTAAAATTACCATTCCTAAATTAAATAGATATATTAAAAAAAGTATCACAAATAATTAAAACATATCATTATAGGACCAATTAAGGTCTTTATTTAAATTATTAATTATCAAAGCGTTGAAAGATTAACCATCATCATTTGAAAGTGCCTTAGGATACATAAACAGTGTATTTTTCCTTTTTTATATTGAAAAATTAATAGATCGTGCAAATATTGACTTAGTATATAAATTTGTTTAAATTAAAATCTCCATTCACTGAATGTACAGTTATATAATATTCACTTCATTAAATTTATCCCACTTTATAATAAAGTTGTTTGATTTGTTAATTAAAAGTTTAAACATGTGAATCAATATCGCTCATCTCTTTTCAAATATCTCAATGAGATATATAAATGTAATATTTCATATAACCTTTCTATTATAAACTGGACTAAGCACATTGAAATTTGTATTGTGCAATTATAATACATCCAATTTAATAGAATAAATCCTTTATAATATGTATTTGAAAAATAACTAAATTATGCAT
Organism: Maratus michaelseni; assembly: GCA_963931845.1. Lineage (NCBI taxonomy): Eukaryota > Metazoa > Arthropoda > Arachnida > Araneae > Salticidae > Maratus > Maratus michaelseni. The sequence continues at coordinate 85,355,909 of OZ007593.1, forward strand.
TATGAAACCTTTTACTAAGAAATGCGTTCATTTAGAATAATGTAGAACGCAATCAGTCTGCATTATAATATCATAATTAATTGATTCATGTAATAAAAAATCTTTAAAAAACAATAAAATCAATTCCTTTCTCAACTAATTCTGAAAAACAAGTTTATGTTTTTGGCAGTTATAAGTTTTTGAAATTATTGAGAAAATTAAACGGCTAAAATGGACTTGGGCTGGACACGTTTCAAGAAGAAAAGACAACAGATGTTGCACAAACAGCCTACAGTGGTATATCAGAGATGTAAAAAGACCAAGAAAACAACCTCAAGTAAAATGGAGTGACGAAGTCAAAAGAGTGGTTGGTGTTAATTAGATGAGTAAAGCACTAGACAGGAAACAATGGAAAAATCTGTGGGTGAGACCTACATCGAGCAGTGGCTTGAAAACGGTTGATGATAATGATGATATATATGTATGTACGCAAATCCCTTACGAACCATTGAATGCAGATTGAATAAAACCTTTTAATTAACAATTTTGTTTTACCAGGAAAAGTTTTAAAACAACCCGCAAACAAAAGCTAGCAAAACAAAACAAAAACTATAATTTAACAAACTAGGGGGCTCTGCCCCCTATGAGCTACGCCTGCCAACCCCCGTTCTGACACCACAAACTGTAAAAACACTCTGATTTGATCAACCTTAAAACGATTGCGGAAGATTGAATTATAATTAAACGACCTGCTGTAATCGGCTGCTATAATTGGCCTTGTGTAATCGGCTGCTCGCTGTAATATATGCTATAATCGGGTTTCCATTCATTTTCCTTTGACCAAGGGATTTTAAAGCCGAATCAACTGCTGTCGAGACAGCTAACAACTGTTGATAAAATAAGGTTAATTAAACATTTGAAAATGAACTCGTGCAAAATGGTTAAGTAAGCAATGTCATGGCATCGGGAAATTTTATAACGATGCTATAGAAAATTGGGTATTACTCCATTATCCCGACTACTACTTTCTATAAAAGAAAAGAACTGTCGCCAAAATATAGGATTTAAAGCCAAAAGTGCATATTTGTGGCGTCGCATTCAATTGATACCAGATGCGTTACGCGTGGTAGTTATGTCATCGAGTGATCTTTAATTCAACGTTTATCTGTATTTTTAATTATATTTTACCAATTTATTAGTTATTTCGTTGATTTAAACGTAATTATTAAACGTAAAAATATAGCTGTTAATTGAAGGGAAATATTATTAATTACGCTGTTTTAAAATTTGCAATAATAGATAAAATATTTTGTCGAAATAAATTAATCTTACTCTACTTAATGCTTTGAAAACGCGGAATAATTTAATTATTTATCTTTTTAATATTCACGCGCAAGTATATTTTTTATTCCGTTATTTTCTATATTTATTGCTTTTAACACGTGATCATTTAATTATTATTTTAAAGTTTTATTTCTGTTTTTAATAGTCACGTGTTAATACATTTCTTAATTGAAAGGAGATATTATTACGTGCGTTATTTTACAAAATGGCAACGCTTCAAATAATGGAATTTATGAAATATGAAATAAATCTTCGTCAAAATAATGAAAATTTTGAATAAAAAAAATGAAATATAACCTCAAAAAATGAGTCAAATTGAAAAAATAATTACAATCTGCACACCCCAACCTTGTCAACTATATCCTTACAAATTATAGTTAGATTCCTGTGCATAGTTTTCGTTTCTATAAAACTTTTATAAGAAAATTATTTTGACCAATTTTAATATTGAATATCTCTTAACCCCTTGAGGGGCACCGGTATATAATATATACCACTTTTTAATAAATAACTTTGCCACCAGTATTTTTAAATAAAAATATTTTTTATTATTTTTTGTAGATTGAAAAAGTAAAAATTCATTATTTAAATTTACTGGTGTCAAAACATCGCAAAATGTAGCATTTTTAGACCACGTGCTTGCCCTCCAAGGGGTTAAAACAATTTTTCGATTTAAAAACTGTTTGCTTCAGCGTGTTTATCGAACATTTCTTTATAAAACTACCAATTTTTAAATTTTTATATGCAATGGTTTTCTGGATATTAGTCCAGAAAGATTTCAAGGCACAAAATCTTAATTGACAGCGGCGGCCGCGGCGGTTGTTACTTTTTTTTTAATATGGAGAGATTACAATAACAATTGGTAAAATGTTCCGAAAGCTAAAAAAAAAAAAAAAAAAAAAAAAAAAAAAAAAAAAAAAAACGTATTTTCGTGTTATAGCGTCATCCACAGTTATGATTATGTCAAGGTTGCACTTATGAATTCGCCAAAATCATCGCAAAGCATATATATGCATACTATATACGCATATATATATATATATTCAAAACACTCCTATATGTGCCATATACATCACTATACACATATTATTTACGTCTTATATTCGTATATAAATCATATACATATGTCATATATATATATATATACATCATATATGCATCATATATGACTATAACTTGGCCACACACGTTAAGAAATGTTATATATATATATCATATATAATTATAATGCCATACATTCTTTATAATTTGGCGATAAATCTTGGTCGCTTGTCGATTTGTCCTTGGTGGCCGCTATAACACGAAAGTACCAAATTTCTACTTTATTTTTCATATCTGATATTTTGCATCAATTTTTTTTTGTAGCTTTAACATTTTTGGAACGATTTTATGCATTTATAATGCCTATTCAAAGACAAATTCTTCTAAAGTTACAGAATTTCGTTAAAAACGCTTAAAAAAATCTTCTAAAGTTACAGAATTTCGTTAAAAACGGTCAAAAGAGTAAAATGCGAACATCATTTGGTCCATTCTCGACCAAAAGCAACAACCATTTTCCCAATGGTTAACAATTAGAATTAAATTTAATGAAAAAAAAAAACTAGAATGTTGTGGCCATTACAAAAGATTCTGCTTTGTCCTTTTAATACATTAATTAAATAACGGCGTTATACCCAAATAATTACAAATTATACTGCATTACTTTGAGCGTAAGAAGAAGTTACAGTGATGCGCTAATTAAAAAAAAGCATAACACAACATCGTTCTCTGTTGAGCATTAATTTTTAAAATTACATAAATACATTTGATATATTTAAAATTTCTGTATTTTTTTCACGTTTAATTTACTTGTTTTCATATTAAAAAACTTTCTTTACATTTACCTAGCTCAAAATTCACTTGTTTCTACGCCTGGTATCTTAGATTTCATATATCAAAATTCATTCCATTTTAGAATATTCTATTTGTGTCATAAGCCTCGTGTTCAAATTTAAATGAATGCGTTTCAGGATTTTTCGTTCCAATTCCAGTACCTTTCTGAATTAATTTTTTTCTGTATGCTATTAAAGAGTTCCAACAAGAGCTTTAACAAGCCGACGCTATCTGCTACAATGCGGATTTTTCCTGTCAGTGTGTTCTTACGCACTCACCAATAAGAATGGATGCAGAACTTTAGAGAGAGAAATTTCGTTGTATTCCCTTTTTATTCACATCCATGCAGTCATAATCGAGCTCTGACATTATTTTTATATTAGTCATGAAGAGAATTTAGAGTTATGCAGAATCATGGTTAGTTATGAAGAGTTATGGAAATGTATCGAAAATTTTAGTGGATATTTGCAAGACTTTAAAATGCTGAAGTGAAGTGTATTTACTTGGTGTCTGAGAGTCTTTCCTTCAAGCTTGGGAAGTATGACAACTATAATAAATGCATGAACTGTACTAGCTTTTCTTTATTATGATTATGAGAAAGCGTACTTTTTATCATTTATGCTTTCCAACTCGACCCAAGATCTGAAATTATTTTTTATGCTGAGGTCATAATTTTCATTTCTAAAGGAATTTAACCAAAGTGCAAATCTCTTCATAAAACGTTTGCAACATATAACTCATAACAACGATTTAAAATCTACAACTATGAGAAAACGGCTTTCTTCGAGTAACATGCCACAGCTTAAAAAGCAGTATGGTTAGGGTTTAACCACTCAAAATGTCTCATATCTATAAAAAATAAATCGTCACACGCGCACACACATATATGTATGATTGTACTCGTATATATATATATATATATATATATATACGAGTATCTATATATACGATATATATATACGATATATATATATACGATATATAACGATATATCGTATACATATATATATATCTACGATATCGCCAGTTTGTTTAATTTTAAGTTATTTTTTATTTGGCAGCCAATATATTTAATCAAGTGGCAGTTTTTCTTTACTCCCTTAAAAAAACAAAAAAAAATTGACTTAAGAAATGGACATAAACGACATCCCACCCCCTTTTATTAAGACATAAACTTATAAACTGTATTGAAACAATTTTTTTTTACTTTTATTTTTAAATGTACAAAAATAAAAAAATAAGTTCATCAACTGCAAATTTTAAAATAATAAAATCTGAGTTATTTGATTAATTTCCTTAGGGAAACAGGCAACAAATTGTTTCTCTCCTTCACCATTTCATCGATGCAGCTCTTATTAGATATGGATTTTGAACCACTCAACTATCCGAACATTTAAAGCATTTAGCAATCAGCATTTTCAAAACATGCCGGTTACTTCAGCCATTACAGTATTTCATTTTTCAGTTTCTTACACAGATATGTAATTTTCATAAGACCCATAAGAAAACTTATATATTATCTTTCTAAATTATGTACTTTTCTAAAGTATATAACCAGTATTCTAAACTATGCTTCTTATTATTGTTTCTCCATTAATTCATAAAACACTTATTTTTTAAATCAATGTCGGCGTAGAGGAGGGTTAAAAATTGTTATTGGTGAATAAAATGTTTTGCTGGCTACCATTCTTTATCAAATTTGTAAAATCCTGTATATATTATAAAAAAAAACTATCCTGATATATGAGCCCCTAACTATCATACCATTCACAGAAATTGAATGTAATTTCATTTTAAAGTATTTTGATGTATATGCTCAAGAAACATATGAGAAACAGCAGATAAATTCTAACAGTTACGGTTACAGTGACAAAGTATTGAAAATTTCAAACAGCAATACCTACATTTTTTATTGGAACATGATCTTCATAGTGAAAAACCATAAAAAGCATTGAGCGGTACCTGTAGCATGAAAATTTCCTGTGTTAGACAGACTAAGGAGAAAAGTAAAAACAACCAATAAAGGACAGAGAAGCAATAGAAAGTAAAACATTTTACTACTCAGTGCTATCCACAATCTACCACATGCAAAGTGTGTGATGCGGAAAATTTATGAAACACGATAAAATGTTTTGTTTTCTGTTGCTTCTCTGCCCTTATAGGTTGTTTTCGCTTTTCTTCTTAGTCTGTCTAGCGCCGGCAATTTTCGTGCTACAGGTACCGTTCCAACGCTTTTTATGGTTTTTCACTATGAAGATCACATTCCAATAAAAAAATAGGTGTTGCCATTTGAAATTTTCAAAATTTTGTCACTGTAACCGTAACTGTTAGAGTTTAACTTTTGTTTTTCATACGATTCTTGAGCGCATACCTCAAACTACTTAAAACCAAAATTTCAGTCAGTTTCTGTGAACGGTGTGAGAGTTAAGGACTCATATATCGGGATATTTTTTTTATAATCACCCTGTACATGATATACATATGTTATATACATAATATACAAATGTTACATATGTTTTATACATATGTTACGTATGTTAGATATGTTACATATGTTTTATACATATGTTAGATATGTTTTCTACACATGTTACATATGTTTTATACAAATGTTACATTTGTTTTATACATATGTTAGAGATGTTACATATGTTTTATACATATGTTACATATGTATTATACATATGTTAGTTATGTTGCATATGTTTTGTACATATGTTTATTATGTTACATATGTTTTGTACATATGTTTTGTACATATGTTAGATATGTGCTATCGACCTTACTGCCTTATGCAACGTGTCTTCATGTGTGACATGGAAAATTTGTGAAACACAATAAAATGTTTTGTTTTCTGTTGTCAATTACTGCCTTATGCAACGTGTCTTCATGTGTGACATGGAAAATTTGTGAAACACAATAAAATGTTTTGTTTTCTGTTGATTCTCTGTCCTTATTCGTTGTTTTCACTTTTCGTCTTAATCTGTCTATTAGCGCCGGTGATGTTCGTGCAATGGGTTCCTTTCCAACGCTTTTATTTTTTTCCCTATGAAGATCACATTACAGTAAGGAAAAGTAGGTGTTGCTATCTGAAATTTTCCAAATTTTGTTACTGTAACAGTAACTGTTAGAATTTAACTGTTGTTTTTCATATGAGTTTTGAGCGCTTACCTCAAAATACTTTAAACCTACATTTCATGCAATTTCTATGAACGGTAAGACAGTTAGGGCTTATGTATCGCGATAGTGTTTTTTGTAATCACCCTGTATATATGTATATATATATGTGTGTATGTATGTATAAATATATATTTTTTCGGAACTAATATAAAATTTGATTCATTTTTCCCAATGAAATCAAAGATACAGCCATATTTGTCATCCAAAATTATTAGTATTGAAGCGCCCCTTTAGTTGATTCAAACCATTATTGAATTAAACTAGTTTTTCATAACATTACATAATTCATCCATCCCATAGATTCCTAGATATAGTTGTTCCAGAAATAAAGAAAAACGCAGCACAGGACCACAGCCTCTTTTGGGAGATATACACGAAAATTTATTCAGAATTAATTCATAGTGCAATTTGAAGAAATTCCATTGCTAAGTATCGAAATATAGCTATCGCAGGAATTGTGAAAAGCAAAATACAACAGCACTATCTGTTCCGCTATATACACAAAAAATTATAAACGCACCAATTATATATTGTCACGATTTCACTCAATGCGAAATCTGATGAATTTCTAATACACAGAACCGAGAGAGTGATATTATGGAAATTGTTAAAAAAACACTTTAGTAGCGTTCATTTTTGAGAGAGATGAATCAAAAAACAATCCAGCACCAGATTATATCCAGGTATAAGTGAAAGTGCAGATTGGTGAAATTTCGTGCTTGAGACAGAGTGGCCATGAAATTTGTGTCACGGACAATTCGAGAAAGACTGACTAAATTCTACTCAAAAACAGTGAAATCGTATTAACGACATCTTAAGGTAGTTCTCAAATTACCTGCGCAACAACACAAAAGTTTCTGACACATTTTCTAACCCATTCTTCAACATAATGACATAAAATTGGTAAGCGTGACTACTGAGGAGATTTGGAATCGAAATGAGTTTTCCAATTTTTTTTTATCAATAAATTATTCATCGAGATATGAACGATTCGTGTCACGTTACGACACGTTATTCTACTTTTTTTGTGCCGGTGCGGGAATTTAGTTTAAAACGCTGACTTTGACAGTATTTTCTGAAGTATTTTCTTTTGTTTTTACCTGAATACGGAAAACGTGTTTCGATGGCAAAATTTCTGAATATGAGCACCTTCCAATTGCATACATTTCAGAAAAATGAAAAAAAAAATCTGTCATAAAGTAGCCAGTTTGGATTTAAGAACAGCCTTAAAATTTTAATTTATGTCAAAAAACAGAAGTAAAAAATTTTCGCGATCACAACACTTTATTTTTATGTATATGGGAAAATGTAATAAAATGCTTAGCTTAACACAACTGAACATGTTGTTTCCCCTATAACTTGAATTTTATCCCCTGTGTTTGTTATAATGTAGATACAGAATGTTGCTACTATTTCAATTCAATTTTATATTTCAGTGTTTTTTTTTTTTACATTACAAATTTAGAGCGGATAATTTTATATTTAAACTTTAATATAGATAAAATAAGAGATTTGCTGCAGTGAATATTTTTATATGAATGTTTTAGCACAACTGTGAATAAGTCGTTTGTTAAGAAAGGGTCACTTGAGGGATCATGGATGCTTGAATTTTTTACATAGACAGTAATGTCATGTATATAGATTTATAATCAAGTTTTAATGGTAAAAAAAAATTAGAACATTCAAAATAATACCGCTTTTTAATTAAATAAATTAAAAAATAAATATCTCTATATAACACAGGCATTTATTCATGTACAATTGTTCGGCCATTTTTTTTTCAAATAACACTAAATAATTGAAATGATTCGTAAAATATAAAGCAAAAATGAGAAAAGACAATTATATGTTCTGAATATTAATATATATATGCTTTTGCAATCTACAAGGTAACTATATATAATTATATTAATTTCCCCTATGAGCTACTCTCGCCAACCCCGTTCCGACACCGTAAACTCTGAAAAAACGCTTAGTTTGACATAAGTTTAATGCTTGAAAATGATTAAGGAAGGCTGAATTATAATTAAAAGATCAGTGACAATATCCTGTAATCGGGTTTCCGTTCATTTCACTTTAGTTGGGGAATTTTAAGGCTGGATCAAGTGCTGTCGGGACAGCTAACAACTGTTAAATTAAAATCAATTAAACATTTGAAAATCATCTTGTATAACATGACTAAGTAAACAATATCTCTGCCTCCAGCAATTTTATAATGACCCTATAAGAAGATTGCTTTAAATAACATATTTCAAACGTTTCGTTTTAAAGCAATACGTTCTTTTCAAACGTATCGTTTTAAATATGATGTAATTATTACCAAATTTTTTTCCTCTTTTGCATTTTTTTGCATGTATTAAGGTGAAAATACATTTTTTAAATAATTTAACAGACAATCTCACACAAATCTCTCGTGTAAATGGTTTTTAAATTGAAACTGGTTGGAAATATTATTTCTTGAGCGTTTGATTTACTTCGCCATTTATTGCTTTTAACGCGAAATAGTTTAATTATTATTTTAAATTTTATTTCTTTTTTTTTAATATTCACGTGAAAGCGCATTTTTTATGACGTAAGTTTCTCCACCTACTGCTCTTAACACGTCATCATTTAATTATTACGTTAAAGTTTTATTTCTTATTTTAATAGTCACGTGTAAATACTTTGTTTAAAATTGTCTCGTGTAAATGTTTTTTAAATCGACACTGGTTGGAAATATTAAGGTAAAGCCAGGAGAGATGGCGCGGTCGGAGAGATTGCGCACAGAGAGGTTCGGGGGAAGGAGTACAGTGAGCGCGCAGCGACTCCAGGTAGTTGTACAGCAGCAGTAGTGGAGTGTCTACTTGAAAGTGCACGTTGATTTTTTTGAGCGTCTAAGATAAATCATTGCTATTTTGTTTTGTTTTCCCAAAGTAAGTGCTTGAATTGTCCTAGCTATTCATCAGAATTTCAATACAATGTCAGTAGTACAAAATATTTTAAACTTAAACCATTTCTCATCAGCTACTAATCTGGACTAACAATTTTAACATCAACGGTTCGTTTTAGTAGCGGCCATGTTTAAATAAAAGGCAATCCCTCCTACCGAAATTAGAGAGTTTGCGCATCTGCTACTTAGGAGAGATGGCGCATTGTTCCCATTAGTTTCCATGCTAGGAGAGATTACGCAGCTTACTGGTAAATTTGCATTAAAAAAATAAAAAAATTAAAATGAACTAATTTTAAGTTAAATGAGTTATCAAGTAACTTAATGTTACTTTGTAATCTTATCTGTACTTACTTTTTCTGATTCTTTAATTTTTTCCCTTTAATTAAAATTTTTTAATCGTTTTTAAAAGTATTTCCTTTTTCTGATTCTTTAATCATTAGGATGAAATATTCACTCCTAACACAATAATATTTGTTCACAAAAACCTTACAACAATCTCATTTAAGTGTAATTATTATTGTTAACAATTTAATTGTAGTTATTATTAGTAACAAACACATCAACCCTGTAAGGACAGATTGCGCAAAATAACTTTCTTGGTTGTATTACAACTGTTCTATTAAATTACAACATAACAACAAAATAGCAATGGAAATGCATAAAAAACAAATGAAGTAAAAATTATAAAAAAGTAATATTTAGATTTTTTATTGTTATTCTTTTGAATTGTGCGCACACTCTCCTAGCTTTACCTTATATCTGAACATTTAAAATATGGCGGAAAGTTCACCATTTATTGCTTTTAACGCGTAATAGTTTAATTATTATTTTAAATTTTATTTAATTTTTTAATATTCACGTGTAAGCGCATTTTTTATGATGTAGGTACCTCCACATACTGCTCTTAACACGTCGTCATTTAATTATTACGCTAAAGTTTTATTTCTTTTTTTATTAGTCACGTGTAAATATATTGTTTAAAGTTGTCTCGTGTAAATGATTTTTAAATTGAAACTGGTTGGAAATATTATATTTGAGCATTTAAAATATGGCAGAAATTTCACCATATATTGCTTTTAACGCGTAATAGATTAATTATTATTTTTAATTTTATTTATCTTTTTAGCTCGTAAGCTATTATAATCTGAGAGATAATGTGCCCGCCGGTTCTGTATGTACGTACGTATGCATGTATGTATGTACGTATGTATGTACATAACGTAATAACTCTTGATAGAAATAACTGTTTTGCTTCAATTTTTTTGTAGGTTCATTGTGTTAACGAACTTCCCTGATTAGTTTTGGAGGTTCATTAGTTAAGAATAAAGGGGGAAACAGTGCACTAATCCCCGCTTTTAATTTAGATAAATGGGTTTTTCGTGCAGAATTATCCGATTTTCTTCAAATTTTGCATATAGGTTCATTGTGATAAGGAGCTTTCCTGATTAATTTTGGGGGTTCATTGGTTAAGTATAAAGGGGGTAACGGGGATCTAATCCCCTTTAATTTATATAAAAGGCTTTTTCATGCAGAATTATCCTATTTGCTTCAAATTCTGTATATATGTTCATTGTAATAAGGCGCTTCTCTGATTAGATTCGAGGAATCATTGGCTAATTATAAGGAGGGAACGGGGGCTGATCCCCCCTTAATATATTGCAGATTTCTTTATCTTTCGAGGGGATTTTTTCAAATTCTTTGAAATAAGAGTATAATATAGAATTAGTGTGAATAGCCTGTGAGCTCAATGCCCTCAGTTTAACTGGGCAGTTTTTTTAAAATTAATATTCACATGCAAGCTCATTTTTTATGACGTAAGTTTCTCCATTTATTGCTCTTAACACGTCATCATTTAATTATCACGTTAAAGTTTTATTTCTGTTGTTAATAGTCACGTGTAAATATATGTATATTTTTTAATTGAAAGGGAATACTATTATTTGGGCTGTTTTACAAATTTGCAACAATACAAATAAATGACCTTTTCGAAATATGAAATAAAACTCAATTATAATGTTGAAATTTTGAATAAAAAATGAAAAAGAACACTCAAAAGATTACTCAAACTAAAATAATAATTGCACACTGCTCACCGCAAGCTTGTCAACTATATCCCTTACAAAGATGGTTAAATTACTATGCATAGTTTTTGTTCCTATAAAACATTTATAAGAGAACTGTTTTGACCGACTTTAATATTCAATATCTCTTAACATAATTCTTCGATAAAAAAAACTGTGTGCTTCAGCGCGTTTACTAAACATAATACTACACTATAATATTACCATTTTTTTAATGCAATATATATTTTTTTTATATTAGGCTTGAAAGATTTCTGGACACAAAATATCCATTGCCAGCGGTGATAGCGGAGGTTTCTTCTTTTTAATATAGAGAGATTCGTTGCCCTTTAATATGCACGGATATCTATCAAATTAACGTATAATAAATAATAATAATAATAATAATAATATTTATTCGCAATAAAAATATACATTAATAATCATTAGAAATAGCACTGATGCGATGTTAATATAACATATATTAAAATATTTATATTAACTATATAATGGACAAAAATACAACATACCTTAGAATTTTTTTCTCACATCTTCTACAATATAAATTTATTTTTTAAAAATCTACATTTTTTTTTTTATCAAACTTATTTGCAGTTTCTCAGTTTATTAAAAAATATATATGTTCAACATTATCAAGATATTTTGGAAAAGAAAATCAATAAGCAATCAACATTGCATTATTTTATTAAATAATTCGAAAAAAAAAAAGAAATATCGTGCAAGCATTACATCTTTCAATATTTCCAAAAGGAACTTTGATACATTTTTTCTTTTTTTCAAGGCAGTTTTTCTCATTAATCTTCTTTTTTTTGTCTAACGTAATTATTCTTAAAGTATATTTATCTTTTAAGATGGTTTACTGCTAAATTCTTAATAAAAATTTTGTAATTTCAATAGTTAGATATATATGTTTTTTTTAAAAACATAAAGAAAATAATTCATTGAATTTAAAATAAATGTATTTCTTAATTAACTGAATTTAATATAATTAAAAAAACTGCTAAAAGAAAAAAATATATATCATTTTAAATCTCCTTTGAAACACATTTAAATTGGAAAAGCATTCTGAAAAATAAAATTTGAAACTCTAATTATATAAACACTGAAAAAAATCATCCTAATGTGTATGTTTCTTAATGATAGAATACATTTGCTTTCTTTAAATTTCCAAGTTAATTTATATGTAAAGTGAATATAAATTTAAAAAACACACTTTTTGTTTGATTTATTTCACTTTTGTATGTATTCCACCTAATTTTGGTTCTTTTACAGAAAACTTATTCTGATTTAATTATCTATTGCACTTGGAAAATAAATGCAAAAACATATTTTCACGAATTAAAGACTTTAAAAAATATAATATTTAAATATACGAAAGATTGAAAATTTAATAATTTACTATATACTTGATGAGTTGCAGAGGACCTTCTCTGAATCTGAAATGAATTGGTGAAATTATAAAATTGCAGAATAGTTATGTATTTTGTTTTGTATATAATATTTCCGGTAACATTAATTTCTTTTTCAAAAGACGAATTCCTTACAAAGTATAAAACATTTTGTTGCTATTAAAATGTTAAAAGTACCACTGGAAATCAATCATAAATTTTACTGCTGCAGTCTTCCTCGACTTTGAAAAGGCATTTGACAAAGTCTGGATTTTTGGCCTAATTTTTAAACTTATTGAATATAAATTCCCCCCTTACCTTATTAAACTTATTTACTTTTATTTATTAGTGAGAAATTTTCATGTTCGTGTTAAAGATGAAATACTTGTTGAACATAATTATCAAATACTGTTGTTAGAATTTTTCCAAAATAATGAACTCTCAAAATTCTTTTGAAAATACTCGAAATACAATAAAATGTGAAGAAATTAGCTAGCACATTAGACGCATTGAAATAAATACACTCAGTAGGTAAAGTTATGAAATTTCAGTCGTATTTATTAGACAGGACCACTTCCACTAGAAAAAGTTTAATAAATTAAAATAACCTGAAAAACGAATTGTATAGAAGTGCCAAAGTGTACACTTTTTTAAAATGGTAATTTTACACTTTAATGAAGATTTTTTTAATGGTTCCATTGATCATTACAATATTTTTCATTTCAAACATGGATTAAAGCAAATATTTTTACTATAGAATGCACGAATGTACATGATAAAAGAATTTCTGAAATATCAGATCTTTAAAAGAAAAACATCCAATTAAAGAATTCCCTTTGTATTACAGTATTAAAATAATATCTATAAAATGATATTATACAAAGTTTTTTTTTTTTTAATGTTAATACATTCTTTTGTAGTTCTTTGCCGCAAGACAATATTCTAACCATTTCGATAACTGTTTTGAAAAAAAAATCAAGAAAAAGTTTTTTTTAACAGTAGGAAATACTGTTGTTAGAAATTTTCAAAATAATGAACTCTCAAAATTCTTTTGAAAATACTCGAAATACGATAAAAAGTGAAGAAGTTAGCTAGCACATTAGACGCATTGAAATAAATACACTCAGTAGGTAAAGTTATGAAATTTCAGTCCTATTTATTAGACAGGATTTTATTATTCAGTTTGTTAAGACCTTTGGTTCAGAAAAAACTGTTTTAAGTATTCTAATTTTTAAATTTTGATCAATTATTTTAAACAAATGACTGTGGAAGTTAAAATTAAGTAAATCTGTGGATATAAATTGCACGAATCACAGTTTACAGAGAAATATATTAAGTGTCCTTTTTGTATATAAATAGTTTCGAAAATTTTAAGCAACAGTTTCTTATATATTTTCTTTAACAATAATGCTTCTAGACGTATATATTTTTTAAAAAATATAACAAAATGTTTTATACTTTGTAACGAATTCGCCTTTTGAAAAATAAATGAATGTTACCGGAAATATTATATACAAAACAAAATACATAACTATTCTGCAATTTTATAACTTCACCAATTCATTTCGGATTAAGAGAAGGGCCTCTGCAACTCATCAAGTATATAGACTTATTGAGCATATTAGCACTGGAAATCAATCAAAAATTTTACTGCTGCAGTCTTCCTCGACTTTGAAAAGGCGTTTGACAAAATCTGGATTTTTGGCTTAATTTTTAAACTTATTGAATATAAATTCCCCCCTTACAACATTAAACGTATTTACTTTTATTTATTAGAGAGAAATTTTCATGTACGTGTTAAAGATGAAATTTCTCGAAAAATTTTAGCATTTTTTGGAACACCACAAGGTAGCAAAATTTCCCCAAAATTATTTAATATTTTTATTAACGATGCCAATTTACCCCCACACCCAAATTGCTAAATTTGCAGATGACACCTGCATTTTTGCTACCAAGAAAAATAGCAATTACCCGCCATCTCAAAATTCTTTCGAATTGGTTTAAACAGTGGCGTATTGCAGTAAATATCGATAAAACTGAAGCTATTATTTCTTGTAATTCGAGGCAGGAAACCATTGACAAATTTAAAATTAAATTTAACAATATTGAATTGCCATGGTCCTCAAATTGTAAATATATAGGAGTCATTTTAGACCAAAGACTAAATTTAAAAAAATCATATTTACATGACGAGAAACAAGTTTTGAGTCGCCAAAAATAAATTATACCCCCTTTTAGCTCGAAACAATGAACTTTCCACCAAAAACAAATTGCTCCTGTACTCGTCCTATCTTCGTCCTATTCTCACATATGGCAGCCCAATTTGGCCATTTTCGGCGAGAAGTCACATTAAACTCCTTAATCAAGCTCAAAATTCCCCTATTCGGCTTATTTACGATGTTCCTTACTATGTTCGAAATTTCCACTTTTATAAAGAAATTGACTTTTCCAGGCTAAGTGCTTTTATTAAAAATTTAAACGTTAATTTTCATCTTTCAATTGATAATTCTGACAATAATAATCTTAACAATCTCCCAAACTATGACATCTTTGACAGCCATAATCCTAAAAGACCCAGAATAAGTATTATTTTAAATTCTATAACTTAATATCTTTAATCTTATTGCTGTCATCATTTTGCTGACACATTTTTGTAAACTTTTTCTCTTCAAAATTTGACTGCAGTACTTTTGAAATTTGGTTGGCCGGATCCGTAAGGCTTGCCCGCCTCCGACTGACACTTGTGTATGTATACGATCAGCGCCATCTCACTACCCCCCATTTTGTGAAACTAACGTGCCCATTTTGCAGCGGTGACCTGTTTGGGTCGTCGATTGAAGTTTTTAAGCCATTCTTATGCCGACACAGTAATTTTATTCAGAACTACACACAAATTTCCTATTTTTGCATCTCTTCCATGTTCTATCTAAAAAAATGAAAAAAATTACGAAAAACATACGAAAAAAAATTATAAAATACAAAAATATATCTTATTGTTACAATGCTATCCTTAAACTTCCTATGTTTATTTTATGTATTTTTCTATGAGCTCCTAATTTCTTTTAGTTGTAAGTGTTTGTGTTTTTATGCTACTGCCCCCCCCCCTCCCGGTGCTACCAGTAATTGAATCACTACTAATTTAATCTCCTATAGCTATGCTCTGGAGATGTGTGGCAGATGGCCACGGGCTCTTCGGTACCAAAGTTGTTCGAAACTGTCGACAGTAACTATTCTTTGTTGGAAAAGGATTCTGTGTATTTCATTTAATGATTTAAAATTTCAAACTACTAGCAAGGAGTTTAATATAAATTCTTATATTATGAAGCTATTCAATAATTATCGTTAGGCTGGTGGTAATTGTGTCTTCCTCATTAAAATCAAATTAAAACAGTAGTTTAATTATGATAAAACATATATGTGACAGAATAACTCATTTCATATAACAAGAAGAACAAAAAAGTATTTTATTTAGTTGAACATTATTAGACTTTTATGAAATAATTATATGAATTCATCATCATAATTGAATTTATTAAATTTATATAAGTTTTACCAAAGCGTAAAGCGTAATTTAAATACAGTTTAATCCAATGTTTATTCTTTATTACTGAATTTCCTCTAAATAACATAATATTTCATGGTACATGATTTCATTGTAAAATTATCATAGAATAATTTATTTTATTTCTTATCTCTGTAAAGAAATAGATCATTGTATTCAATCTGAAACTAAATTATTTAATGCTACAAATCTATGAAGGAACGTGGTCTACAATGTCCATCTTTGCTTTTTGGATCACGAAACCTGATGCGCTAAGTTGATATACAGCAAATGTGCTGGTCAAGTGAAACCAATTGTGATTGAATCGCCCGGTTCTAATGCGACAATGAACCATCTTTTTTTTTCAGTATTCAATCAAGATTCGTACTCATTGTATCGTTCCCGAAATGATAAAAGCTGATGTTCCTGAATTCTGAAACAAACCTTGAACGGCAATGTGCCAGCATAACAGGATTTCCACTTAACTACACAAGTAACGAAATTTATATCGCCTATTAGGTTTTGTATTTAAAAAAATGTGCAGAAATTGAATAATATATATATATGGAAAAACAAAGTTCCAGACAATTTGAATTTCAAAAATTGCATTTATATTATAAATGCATAAACACTTTTTTAAATAATAACATTCAATCCCGTTCACCAGAGTAGATGGAACATTACAGTGTTATATAGGAAGACAAACAGAAAATTTAAAATGAGAATAAAAGAACACATGGCAGATATCAAATATGACAGAACTACACCTTTGGTCAGACTACTTAGGACAGAGCCTTTGCAGATTAATTTCAAGAATAGTAAAATAAGTTTTCTTTATATTAAAAAGGTATTGTAAGCCTTTTCATCTAAAGTTTTATTCCTTCAAGCATTAAATGTATATTTAGCTTAACTCTGTCATAAATTTAAACAAAAAATATAAAACAACATGCTCATTATAAACAATATTTTTTAAATAGAAAATTGATTAGAAACATTAAAAGTTCATCAATTACAATAAAAATCAAATCGAAATATTCATTTTGCATTTAATAAACAATGAATTTAGTTAAAATATTTTTTTAAATTAAATTATATTTTTAACCCTAAATCTGCATATGTTAATAAATATTTTTGTTTAATAATTTAATTTTTTTCCAACATTTATAAGGCTATCTTTAGGAATATTTGTTTATGAATTTAACAGAATCAATTTCACGCAATGCAAAAAACTGTTCATTTTATAAAATTTTTGAAATTATATTTTAAGTATAATGGAACATTTCTGGTTACGAAAGTTCATGTAAATTTTACTTTAGCAGCAAACCTAAATTACAATATTCAATTTTGAAGCTAAATATTAAATTTCTCAGTCAGTTACATTTCTCTTACTAATAAATTTGTTGAAAAGCATTTTTTAGAATGTCTTCATAAAAAGAAAATACATGAAATTATATTGGTATTCAGTGCGTCATTGTTAAATTTTTATTTTCTTTGAAGTCCTTTATCTTAATGTGTTATTATTCAATTATACAGCCAAAAAAATTTATGAGCCAATATTGATATATTTTTTTTCAATATGTATATATATTTTTTCATATTACTTTTACATAAACATTATGCTTTCTTTTCTATAAAGACATTTTTCTAATAATTAAACATAAAGGTTGCCAGTAATTAAATTATTGGTGTGATTAATTTTGTAAGCAAATGAGCTACCCGACCAAATTTGAAATTATTTTCAATTGAAATAAATTAGTTACAAATTTATAAAATCACTTAATAATAAAAATAAATCTTTTAATAATAACAATAATAAAAATCCACTTAATAATCATAAAAATTAAAACACTAAATAATAATAATAAATGTATTCATTTTCATTTTAATGCAGAATAATTAAAATTAATATACTAAAGAATTTAAAATTGAAAAAACAATCGTAAAAACTATTAGTACTATCATTGTACAAAAAATTTTCAAAGCTTCAATATTGAAATTAATTAATGAATAATGTAATTTAACATTTTGTATGTTTACCTCCGAAAACAAGCAATACTTCCTATTTCCACCACTAATGTATTGAAATCTTTATAAATTTCGTTACTGCATTGTCTACAATAAAATACATCGCAGCAAAATTATCTAAGAAAAAAAAAATATATTCACTCATCACAAAATGATCTTTTATTTTCAATGAGAAAAAAATCAAAGCAACTGCATAAATCCGATAAGTTCATTTAATTTGCGTTATGGTCGCTATGATTTGTTTCACAATTTACTCAATTTTTTAAATATTTCATTTTGTATATATATATATACATATATATATATATATATATATATATATATATATATATATATATATATGTATATATATATATATATGGCTATGATGTCATAAAGTTTTTTTTATTAAATCGAAAATAAAAAGGAAAAAAGTCGCCAAATTTAGGGGATTGTTTCCCTTAATGGTAACCAAGCAATTGTATTAAGTTATTGGTTTGGTGCGGGCTTGAAAATCGCGCCAACCAAAAAATTTCCAAACAACGCTGCGTGAGTGTAAAGCATCTGTTACATATATATATAATTTATTTTATGTGACTTAGTATATGGATTAATTTGAAATATATATTATAAATTTAATTTCACATTAAAGGAAAATAAAATCAATGATTATTTTAGAAAAACCAAAAGGTTCTTTTATAAACGACATTTTTTACACCAGATATCCAAAAAGATGGACGATAGAGGAAACTGCCCTCAAATGGAATTTCCCTCAGTCAAGTACTTCTATTTATATACCTTTTTTCTGATGACATTTATGTTTTACAAAATAACTTTCGAAGTATACAAAATGCAATGGTGCTTTTTAAAAAGTAACGAATGAAATCACAACATCATAAGAACGATTTATATAAAATACTGCACTATGTCATTTTATGTGCAGTGCTGTCCTAAAAAGACACACCCATATAATACACCCATAAAGCGGTTTTCTATGAGCTACAAATGGAAATTTGCTATAATTTGGGTCTTCAGAGAGTGGACAAAATGCAGTTTTGCTCCATTGAAAATGTGGGTGTACAATTTATTGCACAATGTTCATTATTGTAAGCAATCGTAATAGAATAAGAAAAAAAAAATGTCTACTTTCATTATACAACTTATGTCAGTTAAAATTGTCCCCAGTGACATCATAAATGTATTTATAATTTTTCTGCACATTTAAAGTTTTAAGTTTAGTACCCCAGTACGCATAATGTACAATAAAAAATGTACAATAAATTGATTCTATACGGCAAGGCGTTTGGGTTACATCCCCTGCGCTTGCACATAAGTATGTAGAGCCTGATTATCACAAGGGCATATGTGCTCCGGACCTACATTTTCAGGGGGGGGGGTGGTAAAAATGCATTTTTTCCACTCTCTGAAGACACAAATTAATGAAAATTACCATTTGTAGATCATAGATAAAAGTATTCGTTTATGCTGAATGGAATCTGACCATAAACATTTTTGGCCCTGGCCACAGAAAATATTTTGAACCCTAATCGTAGATTTTCACTTTTTTTTATACAAATTCTGTGAATGAAGAGTGCATGAATGTAACTTTCAGATTACTAAATGCGCACATTTAAATGAAAAACGGAGTACCATTGTGAACTGAATTTGAATTATTATTATTATTATTGATAGTTATTCATGAAAAATAACTTAAAACTCAAATCTGATGTCAAATAAACAAGACCAAATGCTGCAATAACTTGAAAAACCTACGTATGTCAATGAAAATGCGATTCTATAGATAAGATAGGAGTAATAAAATTTAAACATCTATCTGAAAGCTTGAAACATATATAAAGAAAGATAAATATTTTGGGCGTACCGGGGTAATAAACTTAAAATTTTAAATGTGTAGAAAAATTATAAATACATTTATGATGTCAATTATGGGGACAATTTTAGCTGACATATGTTGTATAATAAAAGTAGAAATTTTAATTTCTTATTCTACTAAGATTGTTTACAATAAAATTCATTTGAAACGCCAGAAATTTTGGGACATTGTGGGTTCTGAGAACAAAGAATCGTCATATTTGAATTCATATTCGAAGAGAAACGGATGAAATTCGCAGTTGTTATTCAGAAACTTGTCATCAAAATGGGATTTCCATTTTTTTTTGGTAAAGGTAACAATTAAAGGTAACAATTAGTCCGCGAGCATTGCCAATAATAAGTAATTGATACTAAAATGATAATTTAAAAAATATATGAAAAATTATTTTTATCTGATATTGTCCCAAGCAATATTAATTTATGCTCAAAGAAGTACCGTAGCCAGAATTTACATTCGGGGGGATTTTATAGATTTTTAGCTGCAGTAGCATTCTTTTAAATGAAAGTATATGAAAGAACCCATTAACACTTTTAAAGGTATTTCGGCTGTTGTGGGTGTCGGATTCATGTACGTTCCCCCATTTCCCCCTCTGGTTACGGCCTGATTGTTAAACTTGATTTCCGTTTACAGCACAATTCAAAGTGTTTCGTAAGCCTCAGTACATTATCGAAATTTAAGTCATCCCCCTCCTCCGAAATTAAATCCTGGGTACGCCACTGTTTGTTTATAAGTATTTGATAAATAATTTGGTTAAAATATATAGTTATAATTTACAAAAAAATAAAAATAAAAATAAACACTTCAAATAAAATTCTAATTATTATTACTATTTTTAACACATTAGATATTTTGAAGTTCATATGCTGAAATGTACGTTTAAAAATTAGTTATAAATTTGTAGGTTATTTTGAATACATACAAAAAATTGTATTTATGTTATAAACATGTTAATTAGATCGTTCATTATAATTATATTATTAAAAATATTTGTGCACGTTATTTAAAAAAAACTGAACTAAATAATATCTAGTTAATTAAAAATGCAAATTGTCATTTCGCTTGTAAGAAAAACTAATATAGCTTTCATAATTCATTAGTGTATGTAATTGTATCTCTATCTGTTGTTTTGCAAATAAACTTACAAAAAATATTATACTTCAGAAAGGAATTACATTTAACAAATATTGTGAAATTTCCATGAAAAAAGTTAACATAATAACTTCATGGGAACATTAAATATTTGTTGAATATATATTTTTTTAAGTAATAACATATGTATAATGAAACAAAATTGAGTGTAAAATATTTTATTTTTTTCTGAGAAATTCATTTTGAATTCTTGTTAAAGCTATACATTACACATTTTTTAGTGAGTTATATTTGCATTTCTAATCAAGAAAACACAACTTAAAACATTTTTGAATATCTCTAAATAAATTAATATTACATGAAATGGAAGTATTGTGAATTCTGTGAAAAAAAAGGAATTAATTTAATACCTTTGATCTTAGTTTGTATTTGAAGAAAAAGGAAATTAGTAACAGAATTCCTTATAGGGTTCAAACTCTTTTTGCTGCATTTGCATAAAGCTTTGTTCTGTAACACACATTTTTATTAATAATTAAACACAACAGTTGAAATTAATTAATTTATTTAAATATATATGCGATTTCTTTTGTAATGAAAAACAAATTGCCTGCTACAATTTCGAAATACTTGCAAAAGCGCTAATTAATTGAAATATTTATGAAATCATTTTTAAAAACAACTAGAAAAAAATAATAATGATGAAAAATTAAAATTTACTTTTTCTATTTTATTGAGTCTAGAATTTTAAAAATGTAAGGTATAGCTCAGATGGTGGAAAAAATTTCATTTGCATTTCAGTTTAAAGAACGAATTATACACACTTTATATTTGTACGAGTTTTGAAACTGGATTAATTTAACGAAGAAATGGTTACAATTGTACATATTATAACAGAATACAATTTCGCTATTGCAAAGTTTATGCTAATAATGTTAAAAATAATTATGAATTTAGGAAATTTTATATAACTGTTGACGTTATTTCAAGTTAGGCTAGTAGTGGTAGTAAATAGAAGACTATATATAAAAAAACATTTCCATTTGCTTTGAAAATTGGATTGAAAAGTTGGAACCATTGTAAAACATCTTAACCCGGCAGTAGTCGTCGCTTGTAGGCCTTTTTGTCGCCAATATTAATTATCTTCTGCTAGTCCATCTGTCAAATAGGTAAAATTTCATATAGCCGACCGTAAATGCTTTTCCATCTACATAGTAAAGTAACAAGACGTCTATCTTTTTTTTTTTTTTTTTTTTTTTTTTTTTTTAGGTTCGTTTTTACAAGCAAAAATGAAATTCGTGGGAAAATCTGGGAAGCAATCACTAGTGTCAGTACATTTTTACCTTTCCCAATTTTCCGAAATTCGGGAGAAAAATTTATAGTTTAAGTAAACTGCAAATTTATAACTTAATTGAAATGTAATATTTGAATATTAAATTTTTCAGAAGGACTGAAACTACTCCGGAAATTAATACTAACACAAGATGAGGATTTTCACTTTACTACACAGCGTACAACCAATAGAGCGAAAAAGGTCCAGGCCGGAGATCGAACCCGGATACCTTGTATAGCCCATCAAGTGTTTTACCATTTAAGGAACCAGGGCGACATCGATATAAATATATTATCCGATGCTGGGAACTTGTTTGTCTCATGTATGCGACTAAAAGTTGTGTGCATCATGCATGATTTTTCAACTTGTGCTGCAATGTTACAGACTTACCAAAGTATAAAAGTAAAAAATGCCAGCCTGGATGTCGTCCTGTTGGATTAAATGGTAAAACACTTGATGCACTATAACAAGGTATCTGAGTTCGATCCTCGGCCTGGACATTTTTATGTTTGTTGGTTGTACACTGTGTAGCAAATTGAAAATTCACATCCTTTGATAGTAAAAACTGTTTCTTGTATTTTATTTTCTGAATATGGCGCCATGCGGCAAAAAGACCGAACGCAACTAATCGAGTTCTGAAAAAATGACGCGACTACTTTCGGGTTAAGAAATATATTGCAAAAATAATTAATTTTTAATTTGCTGATATTTTCTTGAATTCTTTTGGTTTATGTCCGACTATTTAAAGTGTTGTAACAGTTATGTTATTACTATGCATTTTAGTATTGAACATATTAAAATTTCTTAAAATTTTACATGTAGACGACCCCTTAATTAAAGTTTACGCATAGTTGTGAGTAGTAGACGTAACTGCAAATGTATCGGTACCAGTAACATCAATAGTTGATTTACGAATGAGTTAATACGAGATGGTGTTTTTTTTTCTGTGTGTGTGTGTATGTGTGTCTCCAGCAGTGTACTATTGAAGAAATAATTGCTTTAAAAATATAATAATTACAAAACATTATGAAATTCTTTAAAAATATAAAAGAAAAGATTAAGATTTTCAGTATCATTTACTTAAATTATTTCACTTACCAATAACATTTATAGAGATATAAACAAGGTGTCTTAAAGTCCTTGACACATTTTAAAATTCAATAAAAGTTCAAGCAATTGGCGTATGAGAGTGCGGTTTAGATTAAAATGTTTCTTATGATTGAACATTTTGTTTAAGCAAATAAAAAATGTAGTTCCAAAATTTCTCATAGATGGCGCTGCTTCTGAAAAGTTATCGAATAAATTGAATGCACTTATACAAAACAATGGCGAAATAAGCACAATGCGTATGAACAGTTTTTTTTTCTAAACTAGGGCAACCCCCATTCCAGAATTTACCAATACTTGTCCTAATAATGTTTGTTGAAGTGTCTGACTCGACTAATCAAACTCAAGAATGCGAGTACTGTTAATTTCTGGAAAGTGGGTTGCCAAAGGTTGGACAAAACTCTGCATACGCATTTTGCGTCTTTCACTATTGTTATGTATAAAGGCATTCTACTTATTCGATAATTTCCCAGAAGAAGCGCCATCTAATAGAATTTTTTGAACTAATTTTTTTATTTTCTTAAACAAATTTCCCAATCATACAAAACATCTTCATTCAAACCGCACTATCGTACGCCAATTGCTTGATCTTTTATTGAATTTTAAAATGTGTCAAGGACTGTTGGGACACCCCGTATATAAAAAATAATATATTTTTAATATCTTGCTATAAATGAATATTTACATCAATACATTCTTTATGAATAGAAAAGCAATAAATTGATTAATGTACATAAGCATTCAGTATTTGTTTATAAAAATTCTATTAGGCGAATTTAAATTTAAAAAAAAGACTGATAGTATTTATTTTATTAACAAAAAATAATTGTATTTCATTTAATGATTTTAAATCTCAATTTAATTCTACTGATTTCATTGGAAACACTTCTGCTATCAAACTATTCAATAATTATCGAGAAGACACATGAAAATTGTTTAGCCTTTATTATAATTACATAAGCGATACAACATTAATTTAGGTTAAAATGCAAACGTGACAAAATAACTGATTTCAATTAATGAGAAATGCAATCAAGAATTTTATTAAATCGAACATTATCTGAAACAATTCTATATATTTAATACATAATTACATGGAAAACTTAGTATAAATTTAAATACTCAATGCCAACATTATTCAAATAAATAAATAAAAGTTAATATTTTGCGTTTCATAAATAGAGATTCCTCGTTTCAGATAATATTTGTGACACTATATATTTTTTGTTTTAAATTAAACAAGACGATCCAATCCGGTATTACCGGATTACGAGATATACAGTCCGGTGTACCGAACTAGGTGCAAAGTGTTTTTTTTAAATAAAAAAACATATATTTACATTAAATATATTTTTTAAATTGCCCTTTAGTTACATCAAAAAGCATTTTATATGGAACATATTAATTATGTATATACAATTTTTAAATTTTTTTAACAATGATAGTTTTGTACTGACGAAGTATTATGGGTATTATGGGAAGTATTATGGGACGAAGTATTATGATCTCGTTATGGAATATTAGCTTTAAACAAACGCTGAACTATTTACATTGTTATTACAAACGTGTTAATCGTCCGTAATCCAGCTGCAGACTACATTTACAAATTTTTAATGAATTCATACTTGAAAATAAAATTAAAAACTATAAAAATTCTGAAAATTAAGATACAGTTTTGAAACAAGTTACATTTAAATGTATATTTTCTCTCATATTTCCCCTTTAGTAAAAATTAAAGTTATGCGATGTTTAGAAATAATTAAATTCGCTAAAAAAGGGAAACGGGTGTTCAGATTTTTGCTATGGTTGATATAACGTCAGCGTTACTCACCGGCATATCTTTGTTTTAAATTATAGATATTACAAACATATATAAATTTTTTACTTCATGAATTTATTTCTTTTGAGAATGTCTAAAATATATCATTAGCAATAATTGTTGATTATTTTAACAGAAGCAGAATGAAATTGTTGAAATATCTAAAAAAATTGTATGTTCTCGATATATTATTATTATTTCTGTAATAAAATAACACAAATTATAAAACGTTGTTCTTCTGTAAGCTTCATTTCGAAATTTAATAAAAAAAATAATATATAAATTTCAGAAATTTTAATTTGTAATTCTAATTAGAGAAAGTCTGTAAAAAGTCATACTTTAGAATTCCTTTGGAAAATATTATTACATCAAATGACAGTACTTGTAATTCAATAAAAATAAATAAATAATAATTTCTATAAATCCTATGATTTTAGCACGTTTTTTAATTAAATTAAAGGAGAAATTTATATGTAAAAATTATGTTATTCTTCCGTATTCTACTGCTTCATTTTGATGTTTCATATATGCACTAAATATTGTTTTATGTCAGTATTTTTTATTAGTACAGTAAAACATAACGGCTGTCTTTAATTAATTAATTAAAATGTATATATGAATTATTTCATAGTTCTACACTGCTGTGTAGTCAATAATTATGTTATTTATTTACAGGATATATGCAAATACAACTTTTGGATTATAAAAAGAAATCATAATACCATTTACCATAAAATATGATATCAAAACATTATTAAATTGTCCTTATATTTGAACATTAACAATGTTTTTATCTGAAAAATATATATTTCAATGCATAACTTAATTATCCAGCAGCATAATTTACATAAATTAATACGTTTAATTATATCCATCGTATTTTGTTAATTATATACAGGGTTCGTACGCCTCCTGGAATTTTGCGACTAGGAAATTCTTCAGTACCAGCATTTTCTAACAGAAAATCTCTCCTTAAAAGAAGGCGAAGTTTCTCGAGTTGAATCTAGATTTCTTTTTCTATAAAAAAAATACTGGTATAACTCCTGGAAAATTCCCTGATCCGTACGAACCCTGTATATAAGAAATCCATCGTTTGAGCGAGAAAAAAAAATTATATCTTGTTTTACGGTAATACTATATAAAATGACTCTATAAAGACGAAGAACAGTTTTCAGGGAAATGAATTCGTGGATATAATATAGATTAACATATAACTTCTATCATATCAAAAGTAAATATTTAATTAGTTATTTGAAAACAACCAAAACATGTACTTATAAATGGCATTTGTAATCATAAACATATACATTATTCCGGAGTATTCTACCTGCCTTTAGTTTTTTGACATATAGTTCTGAACCACCCTGCATATACGTATATATACATATATATATTAGCCTTATATTCTCAAATCATTTTCTTGCAGCGTTGAAGCAGCAGAGGGCGCTGTTGAGTTGACCGGATGAAAGCGTTTCGCTTGCTTGAAATGTCATTCCCCGCACATATTTCGAGCAACATGCATCGTTACATCAATGCGGGGCTTGCCGACATACATTTCATTTATGGGGCTGCGCAAGGAAACGGAGCGGCTTCTCAAAGGATGCGCACGTTCAACGGTTCAACGGTTATCGGTATATTAGTATAGTGTTAAATATTTTTAGAAAATAATTTTCCAACAAAATTCCGTATATACGGACTTTTGTTGGAAAAATTAAATGACATAAGTTCAATCTCTATTGAGCAAAATATATTTCAACAAAAACAAATTGTTTTAAAATGTCATATATAATCCAACATTAATATTACTTTTAATCTTATATTGAAGAAAATGATTTGAGAATATAAGGCTAATATATATATGTATATATACGTATATGCAGGGTGGTTCAGAACTATATGTCAAAAATCTAAAGGCAGGTAGAGGGGACCTAAATTAGCAGATTTCGTATAGGAATGTGGGTGTGGAAATCCAGCGTTGAAGCAGCAGGGGGCGCTGTTGAGTTGACCGGATGAAAGCGTTTTGTTGGCTTGAAATGTCATTCCCCGCACATATTTCGAGCAACATGCATCGTTACATCAATGCGGGGCTTGCAGACATACATTTCATGTATGGGGCTGCGCAAGGAAACGGAGCGGCTTCTCAAAGGATGCGCACGTTCAACGGTTATCGAGCTTGTCGAAGGACTAACCTCTACTGTGCGTAATACTTCTTCTTCTTTTGCTTGAATTCTGCGATATTTTCCAGTGCCTGTATCACGGATGGAAGCGATCCACTCGCGCTCAACTCCCATGAAGACGCTCAAATGTTCGGCGAGCCGGCATATTCCTACTCGGGAATCGTTCCATGAAAATCCTTTGAGCAGCCGCTCTATTTACTTGCGCATCCTCACACATGAAATGCATGTCGACAAGTTCCGCATTGGTATAACGATGCATGTTTCTTTAAATACATTCGGGGAATTACGATTCAAGCCAGCGAAACGCTTTCATCCCCCGAACTTAAAAGCGTCCTCTACTGCCTCCACGCTACATTTCCGTACCTACGTTCCTATACGAAATCTGCTTATTTCGGTCCCCTCTACCTGCCTTTACATTTTTAAAATATAGTTCTGAACCACCCTGTATATATACATTGTTTGTGGAAACTGTACTAATTTGGACCGGAAGATTCTGATAAAGTTACACAAATATTTCATTAATTCACTTTTCCTGGTTTGAATTCTAATTTTTTTTCATTTTTCTGATAATATATTACATTTTTTAATTTTTATATTAATTGAAATATGTATGTGCTCCTATTTCATTTTCATTTTTATTCCACCATTTATGTATTATATTTCTGTGTTGTCATATTAAAGTGATATATACGTATATAGGTTTTCCCAAAGACTTTGACCTCGGCTTTTATTCCTTCAGTATTGATCATCGACATATATTGTATATTAAAAAGTTACGTAAAAAAGGACATAATTTTTTTAACTCGATTACAATTTTCAGTGGATTAAATTGGAAGAAATATGAAATATAAATTATTATAAGGCTTCGGTGCCAAAAATTTCCAAATGTACAAAATTTCAACATTTTATCATAAAATGTCGCAGACATATGCTTAAAAAATTTGGTGAGAGGTTAGTCATCAATGAAAAAGTAATGGCATTATTGGAGTTATTTATTTATGCAATCATTGTTTCATTTCGTAATTTGTGTACGTCCCCTGAAACACGATCATCTGACATGATATTTTCCATTTGCGAATTCATATCCAGGCATCTAAAAAGGGTTTAAATCACCATTTGTGAAAATTCATATCTATGCCTCTTTCTTATGATAAAATGCTGAAATTTTGTACATGACCTTACACTTTGGTACATTTTTTGTATGGAAGATATATACAAATTTAAATTTTGCATTCCTTCAAATTTAATCCCATGAAAATTGTCATCGATTTTATAAAATTCTGCACTTTTGTTTACACAACTTTGTAATTTTTGATATATGTTAATATAGATAAATATTTAAGGAATAATATTCGAGATCAATGCTTTGGGACACCCTGTATGTATTTACAAAATTGATTTCTGAGTCTGTGCTATTTATTCTTTTGAAATGGAAATATCCGTAGTATGGTTTTGTAAAAGTATTTTAAAAAATTGCTATATTTTCAATAAATTTTAATATTTTAAAGGTTTAAATTTATTTAAAGATTTAGGTAAAATAAAGATTTATTTTAATATTTTCATATGCGATATGTAATAAAAATATACATGTATTATTTTTATAAATGTGTTATTATGTGGAACTTACATTTTATCTATTCTTCAGGGATATTAGTTTTACCAGCCCACTATTCAGGTAAAAAAATAATGTCAAATACATTATTTCATTGAGCCATTTTTATGATAAACATTTTTATCATTAAAACACATTGATGAAATGTTGTTTTAATAACGAAGATAATGAGTTTGGATTTAAAAGTAAGTGAAAATTAAACCTAATTTATAAACTGATGAGCGATTAAAATATATCATTAACATATAATTTTTATCAGTAATATATTTTGTTGTAGCAATTTTTCTACTGCCCATATAAAGCAGCTATTAAATGCGTTCTCGATGCATATTTTTAGGGAAAGACATTACATCTGCTAAAATGTCCGATCTAAATTAAAATCATATATTCTAATACGAGCAAATCTTGTGTGTGTGTGATTATATATAAGGTAAAGCCAGGAGAGATTGCGCACATAGAGGTTTGGGGGGAAGGAGTAGAGTAAGCGCGCAGGGACTCCAGGTTGTTGTACAATAGCAGTAGTGAACCGTCTACTTGAAAGTGCACGTTGATTGTTTTGAGCGTCTAAGATACAGCATTGCTATTTTGTTTTGTTTTCACAAAGTAAGTGCTTGAATTTTCATAGCTATTCATCAGAATTTCTATACAATGTCAGTAGTACAAAATATTTTAAACTTAAATGATTTCTCATAAGCTACTAATCTAGACTAGCAATGTGAACCTCAACGGTTCGTTTTATTAGCGCTCATGTTTAAATAAAAGGCCGCGCAATCCCTCCTACCGAAATTGGAGAGTTTGCGCATCTGCTACTTAGGAGAGATGGCGTATTGTTCCCATTAGTTTCCATGCTAGGAGAGATTACGCAGCTTATTGGTAAATTTGCATAAAAAAATTAACAATGAAAATGGACTAATTTTAAGTTAAACGTGTTATCAAGTAACTTAATGTTATTTTGTAATTTTATCTGGATTTTATTTTTCTGATTCTTAATTTTATTTTTCATTTAATTAAAATTTTTTAATCGTTTTCAAAATTATTTCCTTTTTCTGATTCTTTAATCATTAGGATGAAATATTAATTCTTAATACAATAATATTTGTTCACAAAAACCTTACAACAATGCCATTTAAGTGTATATATTATTGTTAACAATTTAATTGTAGGTATTACTAGTAACAATCTCTCCTACACATGTGCTCAATCACATCAACCCTGTAAGGACAGATTGCGCAAAATAACTTTCTTGGTTTTATTACAACTGTCCTATTAATTACACATAACAACAAAATAGCAATGGAAATGCATAAAAAACAAATGAAGTAAAAATTATTCATGGATAGTTTAGCAAAAAAATAATACTTAGATTTTTTATTGTTATTCTTTTGAATTGTGCACAGACTCTCCTAGCTTTACCTTATATGTAAATTTTATCTTAAAAACGGCTCTAACGATTTTGACGAAATTTTGTATCCTACCGTTTTGGGGCATCAGAAAAACATTGGGCTAAGTCACGTGTTCCAGAAAATTAGATTAGTGGGTCATTTTGGGTCATCAAAGGTCAGAGTCAAGCTAATTGTATCTAAAAGACGGTTCAAACGATTTTGACTAAATTTTGTATCCGACCATTTTTGGGCACGAGAAGACCATTGGACTGCGTCAAATGTTCGAGAACTTTCGATTAGTGGGTCATTTTTGGGTCCACGCGGGTCAAGTTAATTTTATCTAAAAAAATGGCTCTAACGATTTTGATTAAATTTTGTATCCTACGCGTTTCGGACACGATAAAATCATTGGGCTAGGTCACATATTCGAGAAAATTTGATTGGTGGGTCATTTTTGGGTCATTGTGAGTCAAGCTAATTTATCTAAAAAGCGGTTCGGACTATTTACACTAAATCATGCATCCTAGGTTTTCGGGCACGAGAAGACTGTTAGGCTAGGTCACATGTTCGAGAAAATTCAATTAGTGGGTCATTTTGGTCATAGGTCATTATGGGTCAAGCTATTTTATCTTAAAAACGGCTCAGACTATTTACACTAAATTTTGCATCCTATGGTTCTTGGACACGAGAAGACTGTTGGGCTAGGTCACACGTACGAGAAAATTCAATTAGTGGGTCATTTTGGTCATGGGTCATTATGGGTCAAGCTATTTTTATCTTAAAAACAGTTCGGAGGATTTGAAGTAAATTTAGCATCCTAAAGTTTTAGGGGACGAAAATACTATTAGGCTAGGTCACATGTTCGAGAAATTTCGATTAGTGAGTCATTTTGGTCATGGGTCAGTATGGGTCAATATGGGTCAAGCTGTTTTATCTTAAAAACTGCTCAGACTATTTGCACTAAATTTTGCATCCTATGGTTTTCGGACACGAGAAAACTGTTGGGCTAGGTCACATGTTCGAGAAAATTGAATTATTGGGTCATTTTGGTGATGGGTCATTATGGGTCAAGCTATTTTATCTTAAAAACAGTTTAGAGGATTTGAAATAAATTTAGCATCCCACAGTTTTAGGGAGCGAGAAGACTATTAGGCTAGGTGACATGTTCGAGAAATTTCGATTAGTGAGTCATTTTGGTCATGGATCGTTATGGGTGAAGCTATTTTATCTTAAAAAGGGCTCAGAAGATTTGAACTAAATTTAGTATCAAACAGTTTTAGCGAACGTGAGGACTATTGGGATAGGTCACATGTGCCAGAAACTTCAATTAGTGGGTTATTTTGGTCATGGGTCATTATGGGTCAAGCTACTTTTATTTGAAAACGGTTTAGACGATTTGAAATAAATTTTGTATCCTACGGTTTTGGGCACGAGAAAATCATTGGGCTAGGTCCCATGCTCGAGAAAATCAAATTAGTGTGTCGTTTTGGTCATGGGTTATTATGGGTCAAGCTATTTTATCTTAAAAACGCTCAGATGATTTGAACTAGATTTTGTATCCTACGGTTTTGGGGCACGAGCAAATCATTGCGCTAGGTCACATGCTCGAGAAAATCCAATTAGTGGGTCCTTTTTGGGTCACTGTGGGTCAAGCTAATTTTATCTAAAAATGCTCAGAATAAATTTTGCATCCTATGGTTTTTGGGCACGAGAAGACTGTTGGGCTAGGTCACATAATCGAGAAAATTCGATTAGTGGATTATTTTGGTGATGGGTCATTATGGGTCAAGCTATATTTATCTTAAAAACGGCTCAAAGGATTTGAAGTAAATTTAGTATCTTACAGTTTTAGGGAACGAGAAGACTATTGCGCTACATCACATGTTCGAGAAATTTAGATTAGTGGGTCATTTTGGTCATGGGTCATTATGGGTCAAGCTATGTTTTTCTTAAAAACGACTCAGACGATTTGAAATAAATTTTGCATCTTATGGTTTTTGGGCACGAGAAAATCATTTGGCTAGGTCACATGCTCGAGAAAATACGATTAGTGGGTCATTTTTGAGTCACTGTGGGTCAAGCTAACTTTATCTAAAAAACTGCTCAGATTATTTTGACTAAACGTTATATCCTACGGGTTTCGGGCACGAGAAGACAATTGGGCTTGATTACATTTTCGAGAAAATTTGATTAGTGGGTCATTTTGGTCATGGGTCATGGTATTTGAACTCAAAGCTAATTTTGACCGAGCATTGCTCGGTCTTCCCTACTCGTAGTAATTAAAATGAGAACAAAGAAGAGTTTGTGATGTTTAACATAATCAAAACTGAATTCATATAAATTAATGAAATTGAATGAAATATAAAGAAATCATAGTATTTTTATGACATGAAAGAGTCAGAGTTTAAAATCAACTGGTTTTTTTTTTTTTTTTTTTTTTTTTTTTTTTTCTTTTAGTTATCTAGTTGACTATGCATTTTATATTTTTTCGATATTTTTCTTATGTAAAAAATAATGTTAATAAACATACATAAAACTTTAGAGTTTGAGATTGAAAGATTAATATTTCCAACATTACATTTCATTTAAAACATTAATTTATCGATTACACGACATTTTATCTATTTTTCATTGTCATTCGAATGATAAATATTCCAATAAATCGTCCTTTTTCATGTTTTCTCAAGGTAACTTAAAATCAATTTACTTTAAAAAGATTTATTATAGAACTGTTCCTTATATCATTATGCGAGAAATATATTTCTCTCTCCATCACTTGCTTTAAACAAACAAAAAAATTGAGAATTCTATTTTGCTTTCTAAGAACATTTTGAATTTATGTATACGAGCTTCTTATGTGACTAGATTAATTTAATATAAAATATAATAATAAATGTCTTCTGCTTAAAAATTTGGCGCAAATTACACTAATTGGCCCATAATATTGAATTTTAAATATACGTGGGAAAGTCATTAAGTAAGTCACAAAAGAAAATTAAATAATATCTTACAATGATATTCACTTGAAAACTATTTTTACTTCTGAACATATTCTCCACCAATACTTATGCACTTATGTCACCGTTTTATCAGTGTCCCAATACCAGCTGCATAACATTCTTTGGGTTGCTGTCTCAGCCACATTAGGACTTCAAGTGGAACACAGGAGACAATTCAAAAGTTTGGTTGGCAATTTCTTCAACATACACCATACAGCTTCGACTTAGCTCCAAGCGATTTTCATCTGTTTAGTCCACTAAACCATCTTGGAAGCAAGATGATGTTCACAGATGATGAAAAGTTTCAACTTAAGTCCTAATGTTGCTGAGACAGCAACCCAAAGAATGCTATGCAGCTGGTGTTGAGGCACTGATAAAACGGTGATATAAATGCATAAATATTGGTGGAGAATATGTTGAGAAATAAAAATAGTTTTTAAATGAATATCATTGTAAGTTATTACTTAACTATGTTTTGTAACTTACTTAATGACTTTCCCTCGTAAAAGTAATTCTCAAAACTAATGGGTACATGAATAAGTTCAATATATTAGAGTATTTACTGTTGATGAAAATACAGGTTTGTCATAAAATCTTTCCCTGATTCCAATAATTGATTACAGTAAAACTAATATAATTAGGCCTATGCTTGTTTAAATATATTGTAAAGACATTTATTCTGTTTTTAATACAAGCACTTATGTCAGTAAATTTCGATGTGAGCACCCTTAGTAGCTCGAAGAATTCCTAGGCGGTATTTCGTTTCTCGCCACGGTATTGCCCAACGTTTAATCTGCCACACTACACATAGCATCTGTGATCTTGACTTTGAGTGAATATCCCTTGAATTGAAAAATATGAAAAACTTAATAACTGATTTATTACAGTGTATCAGGTGAAGGATTTTTGTGTAAACTAAGTTCAGTTTGCTTTTCAAAGGGGCCTTGGATTGGCCAAGCCATATGTCTAGGGGATCATCCATACATATGGAAAAAAAATTAGCAGGATTTTTCCACAGTAAAAATTTTACAGTATTTGATTCAATGGTTATTTTTAATGGTATTTTGTAATCAGGGAAATACTTTGTGACCGCCCTATACCACTTTACTGACATCATAATTTTAAAATGATCGTGGCGCCGATGTATTAAACGCACCGTCTTAACACAGCTCGCTGGTCGATGCATTAAACTTGTTGATTTTAGCTTTTAAATTTTTACGGTGGCGGATTCCGTAATCGGGTCTACCGCTACCGTTCCGACAAAATGTAGGAAAGGACACAGGTACTTCCAACGGGCTCGCGGCCATCTTTTCCTCGAATTAGGGCGGTCTTAATGCATCGACCAGCTCTCTTTGTTGGGCGAGTGCGTTTAATATATTGGACGACCTATGCGGTTTCGAGATAATTATAGATTATATCTCAAAGCCATTGTTTTTACGTAGTCTAAAGGTATCCCCCTTTTCTTCACTGAAATATTTAAATGCGAAAACAATATCGCGTGTGCAAGATGGAATATGTAGTTAAGAAGACATTTGACGGTTTATGAGAAATCATGTATGTAAGGTAGACAAGAATGGAATGGTAGAGAATAGAAGGTAGATAAGAAAATTGTAAAACTGTCAAGGTTGCAATATTTTTATTATTGGTCAAGAGTGCCAACACACCTTATAAAACTTTTCTACATGTCTCTAAACAATTGTAAAAATTATCAGGCTTTTACGCAACCGATTTTATACCACACTAGCAAGCTACGCCCGCTACGCTGGCCAATTTCTCTTAACGAATCTTTAATATTGACATTTCATAATTCACTTATATATTTTAACAGAATAATAAGGCTACTATAATTTGTGACTCGTGCTATAGCCAATATACACGTCAGGACGCGTCGCCGTTATCATTATCTTTTTACGCGTGAAGGTTTCGCTATGGTACTCCATTGTGAAATTTGGTAATCTTTGAAATTCAACATTTGAAAAAGGGCATAATCATTAGATTTGAAATTTATATCAAGAAATATACAATTTTTTACCTTTCAAACGCAATTTGTCTTACAATTTTATCACAAATACTTTTCGAGCTATTATTTTTTTCAGTAACTTCACACGTTTCATTTTCCGAGATTAATCTGTGGCAAAGATTCACGAAAAACCCAGTCGTCAGCAACACATAGCTTTATATTAAAGAGGATGTTGGACCAGGGATTGTCACCATGACTTTTGAAATCGGCTCTGTAGTTGAGGAGATTCCATAGAAATTGTAATTGAGAATGATTTTAGAACGCTTTTCTCTCCTTTCACCCTTTTAAATTCCGAATTTTTTTAAAAATTTATTCTTAGAGAGCATGTACATCTTATAAGTAACTACCATGCCAAATTTCAAGTTTTTAACTCTATCAGTATAAAAAAAGTCGCAATTTTCGAACATTTTTCACTCCTGCACCCCATTGGGGTTAGTGGCACCGACATAAAATAAAGCTTATGTTGGAGTAGGGATTGTCACCACCAATTTGCCGCCATTTTTTTTAAATCGGTTCTGTGGTTCCAGAGATTCCATAGAAATTGTAATTTAGAATGTTTTTAGAACACTTTTCTCTCATTTCACCCTTTTAAATTTCGATTTCTTTTTAATTTTGTTCTTAGAGAGCATTTACATCTTATAAGTAACTACAATGGCAAATTTCAAATTTATCGCTCCTTGAGTATAAAAAAAAATGGAATTTTAGTACGTATTTCGCTCCTGCATCACCCAGGAATTAGTGGCACCGACGTAAAATATACCCTATGTTAGAGCAGGGATTGTCATAAAAAATTTGCCACTATCACTTTTGAGAAGGGTTCGGTAGTTCCAGAGATTCCATAGAAATTGTAATTTAGAATGTTTTTAGAACGCTTTTCGCTCCTCTCACAGTTTTAAATTTCGAATTTTTTAAAATTTGTTCTTAGAGAGCATTTACATCTTATAAGTAACTACCATGCCAAATTTCATGTTTGTAACACCTTCAGAATAAAAAAATCGAAATTTTAGAACGTTTTTCGCTCCTGCAACCCCCAGGGGGTAGTGTCACTGACATAAAATATAGCCTATGTTGGAGCAGGGACTGTCACCATCAATTTGCCACCATCACGTTTGAAAATGGTTCTGTAGTTCGAGAGATACCATAGTAATTGTAATTTAGAATGTTTCTAGAACACTTTTTGCTCATCTCACCCTTTTAAATTTCGAATTTTATTAGAATTAGTTCTTAGAGAGCATTTACATCTTATAAGTAACTACCATGCGAAATTTCATGTTTCTAGCTCCTTCAGTATATAAAAAATCGAAATTTTAGAACGTTTTTCGCTTCTGCACCCCCTGGGGGTAGTTGCACCGACATAAAATATAGTCTATGTTGGAGCAGGGATTGTCACCATCAATTTGCCACCATCACTTTTTAAATCGCTTCAGTAGTTCCAGAGATTACCCCCTACAAACAAACAAACAAACAAACAATCTTTACTACTTTATAATATTAGTATAGATTTCCTATAATCGTAATAAATTTATTTTGTGCACAAATACGATATTTTGCATTTTAAAGATATCTTAAACATGACAAAATAAAGACGTTTTGCAAGTCCCATGTTTTCAGCTGAAAAAGTATTGAAGTTACATAAGATTTTAGAACTGTCCATTTAATTTCTCGAACCAGTGTATAATATTGTGTAAAATACACCAATGAATATTAAGGCAAAGTGAAAAGAAATGTTTGAGACATATTCGAAATTTATAGGAAATCTAAATTACTCTACTCTATTTACTAATAAATTACGAGATATGCCCAAATTTGAAACTAAATTAATTGTTTTTTGATTTAAGGTTTACAACACTAAATAGCCAAAAGTAGTTTTCTAACATACATGGAACACTATAATTATGGACACTTGACAAAATGTTAAAAAATAGAGACATTTATACAAGACTTTCATTTTATTGGAAAATTATTTTATGTTTAAAATACTACAGGTTCCATTGATAATTATTACAATAATTAATAAGCAACAGTACTTTTACATATTAAACAGACTCGTATGTAAAAACAGGAATTCATATACATGTATAGTACAGCTACATATATACAGGGTGGTCCTAAAATATATGTCAAAAATGTAAAGGTAGGTAGAGGGGACCTAAATAAGCATATTTTGGATAGGGATGGGGGTGCGGAAATCCAGCTTTCAGGCAGTAGAGGGCGCGGTTGATTTCGGCGTATGAAAGCGTTTCTCTGGTTTGAATTGTCATTCCCCGCACGATTCAAGCAACATGCATCATTACACTAATGCTGAGGTTGTCGACATGCATTTCATGTGTGGGGCTTCGCAAGGAAATGGAGCGGCTGCTCAAAGGATGCGCATTTTCAACGGCTTTGGAGCTTGTCGAAGGACTATACTCTACTGTGCATAATACTTCTTCTTTTACTGCTGGAATTCTGCTATCTTCCAGTGCCCGTATCACGCCTGGAAGAATAAAACGATCCACTCGCGCACAACTCCCGATGAAGACGCTCAATCGTTCGGCAATCCGGCAGATTCCTACCCGGGAATTGTTCCATGTACATCCTTTGAACATCTTCTTGCGCAGCCCCATACATGAAATGCATGTCGGCAAGTTCCGCATTGGCTTAACGATGCCTATTGCTCGAAAACCGTGCGGGGAAAGACGATTAAACACAGCGAAAAGTTTTCATTCGCCGAACTCAACAGCGTCCTCTACTGCCTTAACGCGGCATTTCCGAATCTACATTCCTATACGAAATATGCTTATTTTGGTCCCCTCTACCTACCTTCACATTTTTAACATATATTTTAGGATCCTCCTGTATAATGTATCTACATATACAAAATTTAATATTACATTTAATTGATTGAAGACATTTTAGCAATTAGATATATAAATATGCTTACTGGGAGCATCTTACGTACCTGCTTTAATAATAGACATGAATAGAATAAAAAAAAAACTCTTTAAAATATCATTAGGAATCGTCTCATTGTGTACCACACATGAACACGGTGGGGCAGCATTGATATTTTATGTTAACCAACACAATGAGCAATCTAGTGTATGACATGTTTGTGTCTCGCTTTCTGTCGTTGTAGAATCCCTGTATCAACGGCCGCATTGTAAAATGATCAAAAATAAATAAACTCCGAGAGTGGAATTTGTAGCTGACTATGTGATGGTAAGGTGAGAACAGTACCCAGTATTTATGTGTTCCCATGTACGAAGAACATAACAGAATATTAATGTAACACATAAAGCGTATTATTAATAACAGAATTAATAGAACGGCAACGATACACAGTTTTACACTGTTACACTCTTTACCAACATTTCATGTCTCGCTGTATAGCAAGTCAATTTGTGAAGAAAAAAAAATATCTACATACATTTATCAATTTTCGGTTTGCTTAAGGTATAACCGCTGTATGGAGTGGAAAAATGTTACAGCATGCATATTATTTTTAAACTCAAATGCTGTATACAATCAGACTATATATATATAGGATCTAAAACAGCCTTTCATGATTAACTTTCAGGTTCTTAAAAATAATTTATTTTGTAACTTCCAAACGACAAAACATCCGCACTTTACTTGTTGTCGGTGAACATTCTAAACAAAGCAATACAAAACAGCATTTTATGAAGTGGTACAAGCACAAATTTCGTTATAATACCTTCACTAATTCAGTGCGTATTCTGTCTTACTGCGTGCAACGCCCCATCATTTAATTATAACTGCTTGGAGATTAGTTTTTAAATGTTTTGGATTTTAACAATATTTTGTACTCTTTGTTCTAATTTGTTTTTTGTTTGTGGACAATATTTCAAAGAAAAGAGCAGTATTAATGTTGTCTGTAAACAACATCCGATAGATTAGATTTATTATATAAGTTCTTTATTTTGGATTTCTGAAGGCTCTTGTGATATAACGGCACTATAATTTTTTTTTCAAATTTTCTAATATATTTTGCAAGCTAAGAACAGTATACGTGTACGTTAGGTTTTGAAAAAAAAATTAAACTGTTGCATTTCGTACATATACTCTCAAAACAATTATAAATTAATTTTTTTTGGCTATATACTAAATCTATTTTTTGAAATAATACTCTGCAAGGATGAATTTGCTTCTGAAATGAAATTGTGCAATTATGTATGAAATTAACCTACTAAACACGAAGATCACCATTAAAAATCTTTGTTTGCTCTTATTTAATCGTGCAGTTCCGTAGTTCCAAGTACAGATGTGCAAAGTTAGGGTGTTTTTATAATCTAGTGTATTACATTGAGAAGCAAATGCCTTAAATTTTCAGTGCAATTTCGATCTTACTGCGTATGCCTCAACTTTTTTTGAAGGGTGAATAAAGCAGAAAATATAATTAACAAGAATCAAGAGGATTGGAGAAATAATAGCTCGCATATTGGTTTACTCCATGCAACCCTAGAGCTCTTTCTACGACTTCTACTTTTTCAGCTTCTTCCCGTATCGCCTTGATCGTGATCGATAAATCTTCTTCCACGTGCTTTGTTTGACAGCGAGGTTTAGAATGAGAACACCATGCGTTGGTGTTCAATCGGAAAAGAGGACAGAAAACACATTTTTTTTATACTAGAAGAATTATGTATTTTTTCTTTGAAATATTGCATTTAAGGATTTTAAAATTTTACATGTATAAGTATTTTTCAACGACGAATCCAAATATCTAATTTCCATAACGATCGGATAATTACAAACGGAAATATCACTTATTTTTTAATTAATCGATTCGCTTTTTTAACACATCCCTTCAAAGACGAAACACCAGAATTTCACTTGAAACATTCAGACTACTCACCGAAAGATTGAAAATTTTTACGCTGCCAAATTTCGGAACCCTATAAAATTTTTAAAAATATCCAATTTTTGGATCTGAAAAGTATGCATCCTTGTTAGAAGTGGGCTGGGAATTCATAGTTTAAAAAAAATGTTTGAATTCGGCCCATAATTTTTGATTTTTGCAAAATCCCGATTTTATATTGAAAAAGAATTAAAACGGTAAGGTTTTGCTATTTCATTTCAAATTATCTCGGGTTGTATGGGTCCCATCACGACGCGGTTTAGTTCATTCGACTCAATATTGTTAGAACTTATCGATTTTAGTTCCGAGTTTCATCAATGGAAAATTATTCATCAATGACAGCTTTTAAAAATGCATTGATGCAGCTTCTGCAGGATTCTAAATGAAATTATTTTCTTATTAAATAAAGCGTAGCTGGCAAAGCTCCGCTAGTATATATTATTTCACAATAATATTACAACAACTTATGAAGTATACCTTTATAGAAATCTTTTTCAAGGAGTTTCCAATAAGGGAATAAACAATTACAGTTATTCCGTCAAGTAGTTTTTGAATTATACTAAACAATAATAAAATTACAAATTTATTTACACGTACATTAAAAATGAATTAAAAAATGAGTATTCCAAAAGTTACATCGCCATAATTTCTAAACTACTTCACTAAATGTCTCACGCATGGTGTAAAAAAAAAATTAATTTATCAAAAAAATTAATTATGATATCAAAATTTGGTCTTATTATTGAAAGTTTGTTACGATTTCAATATAAAGACGGTACTCTAAGCTTACAGTTTTTAACATAAACCTGAAAAATACTTAATTTCCATCGAATTGTTATTAAATTTTTATTGCAACAAATTTGCGATTAAAAAAAATGCTCTACCACTCTTTTTAGGAACATTTACTTAACAGACCTTGGTTCAGATATGCAAAGATGGATTTTTGTAGTAGCTTTTTCATCCACTTCTGATTTGCTGGGATTATACGAATTAGGTACAATGGTGTGTTTCCTATGACAAAACAATATTTTAATATTGTTAGAACATAATTAAAATATAATAAATACGTTTTAAAACATTATTTCATTTGCCTGGCGCAGGTGATAAATCGCCAAATATTATTTGTGGATAAAACTGTATACGAGTTACATACACCAGAAAATGGGTTAGTTAAGCGCCAAACATTGACTCGATAAAATATAACAACTGCCTGTGAAATTGTAAAAATCAATTTTTTATAGTACAAAAAGTTTAAAAAAAAATAAGTAAAGATTGTGATATTTAAAACAAAAAACTCTTCTATAAACTAATATTTTGACATTATTTAAACTGTGATCATAGGTTAAGAAAATAATTTAGAAATCATGAATAGATAGCTTAAAAACTGCGTTTAATTTTGTCGCCAAATCTTAAAAAAAGAGATATGATAATATGATAATTTTTTTTGAATAAATTCACTATTTCCTGTTTTTACGTAGCCTAAATCTGAGCGGTGAATTTTCCATAATCGGGGACCACGCTCCATCAACTTAATTTAGCTGAATTTTTTGAAATAAAATTAGGCGAGATTTTTAATATAAAAACATAACGCTTATAAAAACGTGCTTCCTTAAACGATTTTTACTTTTTACTTATTTTCTTCTTGACGAGACTGTACATGTACATATCTTAAAACTAAATACTAAATTTAGTAAAAAAAAAAAAAAAAAAAAAGTCTTACGCTAAATAATATTAAGTATAACATGATAGCAGTTTTTATCATTTTTTTTTACATTTATTTCTTTGATTGAATTTATTAGGAATGCACTTTTATATTAATATTTAATTATGAAAGCATTTTTTATACGCTTTGCTGTTACATAAGGTGATTTTTTACTCGACTTTTAATTTTG
Source organism: Maratus michaelseni (assembly GCA_963931845.1). Lineage (NCBI taxonomy): Eukaryota > Metazoa > Arthropoda > Arachnida > Araneae > Salticidae > Maratus > Maratus michaelseni. The sequence goes on from OZ007593.1 coordinate 85,398,406, forward strand.
TGGGTTTTTTTATATCTATTTGTAATTTATGAAAAAAAAAATCGTCTAATTTGATGGCTGGTTACATTGTTGGAACAATGTTTTAGAAAACAAATTCGCAGTTTTTGAGTAATTTATGCTACCATATTTCAAGCTGAGAGAATTCTCTTTTCTTATATCGTAAAATGAATAAATATTACGCTAATAAACATTACCCGGAGCGAAATATGATTAATGAAGCTCTTTTGACTGTACTTTATTTGATATTGATACAAGAAAAATTTACATAATACAAAAATAGTTTTACAAGAAAATTATGTGACATTTGCAGGAAGTATAATTTACTTCAGAATTTCCCTTAAAATTGGTGTTATAAAATATTGAAGTTTTTATTTTATCTAATACATACAGCTTTATATATAATACATGCATTATTTTCTTTTTCGCCTATGTTGCCACTAGCACTTTTTGATCTATGTTTAAACTATCTATTTATTGAAAAAATAAACTTTTGCCTGACAATGTTTTTCAATGCTATTTAAATATGCGCATAAATTGAATATTGAAATTGAAAGCCGTATAAAAGAAAATGGTGTGCACTAACAAAATTTTTAACTCAAAATTTCAGAAAGTATAATTACATAAAACACATCTCTTTGAAAATTTCAGGTTACATGGAATATATTAGGTTTATATCTAACTATTTTAACTAACTGTGTTAGGTAAATGTATTTTTTTTTTGCTATGTGTTAAACATATTTCTGAATTAATTATTTTCATAAGAAACAATATAGTACAAAATTCCAGTATAAAGTATAATAACAATTTCGGGACTATGGTGGTATTTATTTACTTATGTTTTCAGATTCTACATGTAAGTTCATTTCGGATTAAATAACTGGTGAACTAATATATCTTCACCGAAGAATGTGGTATTTAGATTCATTAAAACGTCATATGCTACACTATAAAGACATCTGTAAACACATCCGTACTCTAGCGGTTTAAGTACTATATATTTTGAGTTCGTATCTCGAAAATTAAAGTAAGTACGAATAATACTATAAAGAATGAAGTGTATGACACCAAAGGTTTAGCAGTAAAAAATATTGTGAGCATATATGCGATAAATATTCACCTGTGCTGCCTTTCCTATTTCATAAAAAGGGAAAAGATCCAAAAGAACCAAAAAATTACAGACCCATATGCTTACTACCTACACTTAGTAAAATATTAGAACAAATAATACACGGCAGGATATCACATCATCCAACAATCAACAAATACTGGAGCGACAAACAATATGGCTTCAAACAAGGGTTATCAACTGAACACGCACTAAATAACCTAATAAAAACAATAAAGAAAGACAAAGAAGACAAATACCAAACATTACTAATAGCAATGGCTATAAAGGGTGCATTTGATAATATCAGATGGCCTATTGTAGCCGAAAACATAAAACAATCACCATGCCCCACTTACTTAATAAATTGGATACTAAGCTTTTTAGAAGACAGATACGTATCCTTAGAAGAAAACGGCATTAAAGTAAAAAAACAAACATTTGGCGGCTGTTCACAAGGCAGCTGTCTGGGACCACTGCTGTGGCTGCTTATAGCAGATACAGCCCTAAAGAAAAACTGGGGTAAAAATGTAAGAATACAGGCCTTCGCAGACGACTTTATTTTAATAATAAAAGCAAAAACAAAAGAACAATTAGTAACACTAGCAAACAAAATAATAAAAGAATTTAATGAATGGGTAACGGAAAATAACCTAACGCTTAATTGGGACAAAACAGAACTACTGTACCTTAATAGAACACACACAAGAAACCTACCAACAGCAGACACATATAAAATTGAAGGAATTAAATTCAAAGAAAGGGAATTCGAAGGTAAAGAAAACATTAAGTATCTAGGTGTAATCATACATAAAAACCTAAATTGGGAAACACACTGCCAAGCACAAACAGCCAAAGTAAGGAAAGCGTTTTGGATGATGGGACAAATGGCCAAACGGTGTTGGGGATTGAAACCAAGCATCTTAAAAATATGGTATAGAACAGTAGCTGAGAAAACACTGACTTACGCAGCTTCGATATGGGGACATAATCTAAACCAAAGAAGTAAACAAGTACTAACAACATGCCAAAGGCACTTTTTGCTGGCTATAGTTAGGGCATATAAAACGGCCCCAACAGCGGCCCTTCAGGTACTTGCTGGCCTGATTCCAATTCACCTCCAAGTTAAATACGAGGCAGAATACGGCACAATATCACGTTTAAGAGAAACGGCAGAAATACACGGAACCACTATCCTCCATACATACTATATAAAAAAGATTAATGTATGGGAGACACATCCCGATGACACCATAGAAACAAGAATAGGCCATAATTACAAGGACATAGTAATATATACAGACGGTTCAAAATTGGAATCAGGCGCTACGGGTTCGGCATTCGTAGCTTTAAAAAATGAACAAAAAATAAAAACATGGTCAGCTCCATTAAGGAAGTACAACAGTGTTTTCCAAGCCGAACTACTGGCTATACTAAAAGCAGCAGAATGGGGACATAGCGCAGGGAAGGAATACATCATTCGCTCGGACTGCATGTCAGCCATCCAATCACTCAGTAAACCATTCAATGTAGCAAAATTAATCGATACAATACAAAAACAGTAAAAAAACTCAAACAATAAATTCAAAATTAGCTGGGTCAAAGCCCATGTGGGTATCCAAGGAAACGAGGATGCCGACGAATTAGCAAAAAATGCTGCAGAAAACCAAATTAAAGAAATTCCATACCATCTAGAAAGACCGATATCAAACTTAAAAAGAAAACTAAAAGAACTCACTATCAAACAATGGCAGTACGAGTGGGATTATGGGGAAACGGGCAGGAAGACATATGAATAATTCCCAAAAGTAGATTCTCGCAGAATCAACAGCTGCAATCTACTAAGTCAAATTTACACGGATCACGGAGCACTCCCGGACTACCTACACAGGTTTAAGCGTAAAGACGCACCAAACTGCTCATGCGGGGAGTTGGGAATCCCCAAACACTATCTAATAGACTGTCCACAAACCCAAACACTACATCTGATCCACATCACACCGAACAACGAAAAAATATGGCACAACCAGTTAGCGAACAACAAACAAGTACAAACAAAAGGAAGAACAGTGATGAGATGGTTAGTAAAAAACATCGATCTCATATCACAATAAATACACCTTCCCAGCAGCGAGATTCCTCAATAGCATTTCCCACCCTCAAAAGCCATCACTTTCGTAAGTATATTTTCTAATTAATCTTAAAAAAAAAAAGTAGCAAAGGAACCTTTTTGCTACGGCAAAAAAATCGTTTTTTTTTCAGCACTAGTGAGAAGTGGAAGTCATCTGTGACGGACTGAATTTCACCAACTGATGAAGGCAAGTAGCCAACAAAACGTGAACAAAACGCAACAAAATAATTAAATGGTGAATGCACAATGCACACCTGCCAAAGAAAGTTATAGGGAAAGAAACAGTGTCACATTAAGTGAATACAGCCTCATAGATACATGACGGACTAACGGCCACGGAACAAGCCCCACTCCATTAGTGCGACAAGTTTCTCAAACAACAAATCAACAAGTTGCACAAAATTCAAAAGCAGTGATAACAGCCATTAGGATTCAATGGACTGATCGCAAAAAGCGTATTCACGAAGAAAAAAAAGTCAAAACCCCCAATGCTTGGGTGAGATAAAGTGACAAAGACAACAAAAATGAGTGTGCAACATCCAGAAAAGTGACAACCACCAGTAACAAAAGTTACAATATGACAACCACCTGTAACAAAAGTTACAATGTGACAACCACCAGTAACAAAAATTACAATGTGACAACCACCAGTAACAAAAGTTACAATATGACAACCACCAGTAACAAAAGTTACAATGTGTCAACCACCAGTAACAAAAGTTACAATGTGACAAAACCCACGATAGTGACATAATAACCAGTGGAACTCTCGAAAGAAGACCAAGATTCAAAATGTGAAAACCAGCTCTAGCACAAGCTAGAGGTAAAACTATATCAATAAAGAGACAAAAAACCAATGAATGATAGACAAACAACAACCCACAACAGGGGTGAGCCTATAAAAACGCTAAAAAGCCTTGACAGAGACAAATACAACAAGAAGTGAAATCAGCCCATAAAAGAGGCGATAAACACTACAGCGACAACCCACATTGAACGTGACAAGCCAACAGACATGGTAAATATGTAAATCTATGTACGCTAATGGCCCCTGGTGCATGTAAAATCCGTCGTGGGTGCAAAGCCCTCCAAGTTACCTGTAAATAATACCTCTGGGGGTGCCTAGTCAGGTGAGGGTCTCGTCACCTGATCAAGGTTCTAAATTACGAGACCTATTAAATCTGTCAATTCAACAAAGTTAAACAGAAACCTTGAACCGGCAAACAAAGATAACGGTAGCAAATCACAAGAGATCAAGCACAGCAGCGATGTGAACAAATCTATAGTCAGGTGGATCACAGCCATGCTGTGATCAGGAGATTTCCGCCCCGCACCCAGGTACTAACCCGTTAAGCTAGGCATTCATGCTGGGCAGGTAGGGGCCTGGTTAGCGGTATAAAAAAAAACAATATACGAAAATGATACGAAATATTTTATTTCACCAAGAAAATAAAACAATATTCGTTAAATGTATTTTACAAACAATAAACTTGCTATAAACAGCCTCGATTCCCGAGATAAGAGATCAACATATACAAGATTAGCTACGTAGTTGAGGCACAAAATTATCAGAATAGTTACATATATTAGGAGTTTTCTTCTCTTTGCATTGTGCTTCAAAATATTTCACACAAAGAGCCTCGCATCAGTTTTGAATATGTTTAACTGTACAAAGGACTATTTATCGAATTAGTGCGAACAGTTAGTACTTTATTATTCCTAGGGCATCTATCCCGGGATTCCCGGAATAGAGAATATATGTGAAAACCATTTATTTTTTTTATTGAAAAAACTCTAATTGATATTTTACATGTAATAATTCTCTTTAGATTGTCCCCTAACAACACCAAAGAGAATTTTTATGTGATATATAACAATTATATATTCAAATAAAATTTTGAAATTTATTAGAAACGGCAATTTCGTATTGTCCAGAAGCTAATAGCCGAAGAAATAGCTAAAAATTACATTATCTACATAATTGTTTTTTAATTCTGATAATTTCAGCAGTTTTAAGTGCTTATTTCAATTACATGTTTATTAAATTTGCGTTTTATTTATAGTATTTTATTTATTGCTTAATGAAGATATAATTTCTTTATTCAATATTGGCTGAAAACAAATGTAACGTATTAATAGTTTGTAATCATCTGCAAGCGAATTAATATTTTGTAATCGACTGGAAGCGATAGAAATGTATTTTTAAAAAATCACGCTTGGAATTTAATTTAAACGCTTTAAAACAGGAATAAATAGCGATACAGTTTTCAAACAAATTGAATTTGAAAGTAGATTTATTTTCCTATTCAACGGTCTAAACAATAAAAATGTGTGATGTTTAGAAACTTTAAAAAATGCAGTAGCAAAAATCGCTAAACCGAAATTTCATCGTCAGCTGTTGCCATTCGCAAAATGACGTCAGCGTGACGCACAGACACGTTTGTCCTTTATTATATAGATATATATCAATGGTACATTATAACCGTTCATTGAACTTTTGGTCACATATCCTATATTTTTTTTTAATACGAACTTTTAATCGCAAATTCGTAGTTAGGGAGCACTACGAGGCACCTCACCATATCAAGCATTGGCCTTTTTATATACCTAGCCTATCACTTTGATGGATTAGTTAAAAGATTCAAGAATCATAAATCCACATGTAAAATTATTTTGAATAAGACATAATGCATGCATGTTTGATATATACAATTCATTTCATCACTACAAAGGAAAGTTTAATAATTACATGTACACAACGTTTAAATATTTTCAGTTTATGAATTTATATTCATATTTATGTATGAAATACGAAGTAAAGAAGTTGAAAAAAAATATAAAAAGTTGAAAAAAACTACATTTCAATATAAAACAGACAGTTTTCAATAAGAAAATTCACTTCCGTAATAAATTTCTTTGCAACTGGCAGATAATGCGGCATTACACGCTTACTTACTGCATACGATGTTCAAATTTCTTTCTTATCGGAACATATAAAAAAAAAAAAAAAAGATAAATCGATCACTTCATACACGAAAACTCGTTAAAGTTTTGCGGAAAATATCTACTGATGATTTCCCAAAAGATATTTGCTGGAAAAATTCTATTAACTACTTTAGATGCGTGACAAGCACATTCACAGCTTATTCGATAGCTTTACTTTTATAAGTAAAACCATAATTTGGAATATAAAGAAACCAAAAATATTTCATTTTCAATATATATAAATAAAATCATATTTCTTTCTTTGTTTTAAAGATTTTATTTTGCAAATAAAAGAGGATTAATTTTAGATTACTGTATTTTAGATTTAAAAAAAAAACTATTTTTTTAGATGGTTATGTTCCTATATTATAATAAATTAAATATTTCATATAAATATTTTCCATAAAAAATAATTGTTCAATTTTAATTTAAAACTATATAAATCTTGATCAAGCAACTTAAAATGTGTTGCTAACCTATTTTAAAATTTTTATTAAAAAAAAATATATATATATATATATATATATATATATATATATATATATATATATATATGTGTTAGTTGATTCTTTTTGTGTATGTATATTAACTTTATAAAACGATAAAAAAATAAAAAAATATAATAAATTTAAATTTATTTGTTTGTCTAGTTTAAACATTAAACCTAACTGTTATTAAATTATTAAAAGTTCTGTTTCTCTCCATCTTAATTTCCTTCTTTCATTTTTTTTTAATTGAAAAATATATTTGAATAAATTCTTTTTTTCTTCTTCAAAAACAACTTTCGCATGTACTACGGCCAATTAGCGCCCATTTCACGTACTTTTGATAGGTTAATTCAATCTAAATTGTTAATACGCAAACATATTTCCGTTCTAGTCTGTTTCGTCTTTTAAAATGCTGTAACGTCACTGTAACGCCACGCCATTTAATATAACAATATTTATATTGCTTTTTAGCAAATTTTTCTACGTGTTTTATTGACTAAATCTTCAAGGCACCCCATTAGTCTTTTGAATATACAACGTGTAATTTTCTTGAAGATATCGTTTAGATCTCTCATACTGTGAACTGAAGAAAAACATACAGAGTGTCCCAAAAGGCTTTGACACATTTTAAAATTTAATAAAAGATCAAACAAGTGGTGTACGAGGGTCCGAAGGTTTAGAAGAAAATGTTTCTTATGATCTGAAATTTTGTTTAAGCAAATAAAAAAAATAGTTCCATAAATTTCTCATCGATGGCGCTGCTTCTGGAAAGCTTTCAAATAGGTAGAATGCCTTTATACATAAGAATGGCGAATTACGCACAAGGCGTATGCACAGTTTTTATGCAAACTGTGGTAACCTACATTCCAGAAGATAACAATAGTCTTCTATCCATCCTCACTCGTCTAATCGAACTCAGGATGAAGAGTATTGTTGAGTTCTGGAATGTGAGTTGCCATAGTTTGGACAAAATCTGTACATACGCATTGTGAGCCTTTCGCCACTGATATGTATAATGGTATTCTACATATTCGATAACTTTTCAGAAACAGTGCCATCTATGAGAAATTAATGGAACTATTTTTTTATTTGCTTAAACAAAATTTCAGATCATAAGAAACATTTTCTTCTAAACCAGACCCTCGTACACCACTTGTTTGATCTTTTATTAAATTTTAAAATGTGTCAAAGCCTTTTGGGTCACTCTGTATTATGGCATTGTAATAAATCTTTAAATTGGAAAAACCTAAATTTCGTCACTATTCTGTTCTATTTTATATGAAATCACATACAGGAAATTTAGTTTAATAATTTAACAGGGTTATTTTCCAATGCAACTTTTAGTAGCTATGATTGGTTTAATCCTATTTCAAGGCACCATTTGGCGCTTTTTAAAAAAAATGATGCTACATTGGCGATTTCTAAATTGTTTACTTACATTTATCATATTGTAACCCACAATGAGCAAGTGGTAAAATGTTGCCATTCTTAATTTTTAAATAGTTATACATAGGAAAAGTCATAGATTTAGTGATAGAAACGTAACTGAAAAATATATTGCATTTATACGAGAGTAACAATGTAACGAATGTAAAATTTTATTCGTTCAAAACAATTTGGACAAAATAATGATAATTTAAATACAGAATTATTAAATTAAACCATACACAGTTGATTTTTCTTAGATACTGCATTTATGAGTGAAATAAAATATTTTTTTTGACAAATTTAATAAGATACATATGAAAAAGATAATATGAGCAGTAAAAAACAAGTTTTTATACACATTTCATCGATATTACATAAAAGTTAACGATTAATGTGAAGTTGAAAGAACAAAAATACACGAAATTCGTTAATGCCGTGATCATTGTACCGCACGTATGATCGCTTCGCGAACACGAAACCGAAAAAAAACATCACTGGATACAGCGACCTCGTCGTATCGGAATCCCAAGAATTACACGAAATTCGTTAATGCCGCGATCACTGTACCGCACGTATGATCGCTTCGTGGACATGAAACCGAAAAAAAACATCACTGGATACAGCAACCTCGTCGTATCGGAATCCCCAAAAATACACGAAATTCGTTAATGCCGGGATCACTGTACAGCACGTATGATCGCTTCGCGAACATAAAACCGAAAAAAAAAACATCACTGGATACAGCAACCTCGTCGTATCGGAATCCCAAAAAGTACACGAAATTCGTTAATGCCGCGATCACTGTACCGCACGTATTATCGCTTCGCGAACATGAAACCGAAAAAAACATCACTGGATACAGCAACCTCGTCGTATCGGAATCCCCCAAAATACACGATATTCGTTAATGCCGCGATCACTGTACCGCACGTATGATCGCTTCGCGAACATGAAACCGAAAAAAAACATCACTGGACACAGCAATCTCGTGGTATCGGAATCCCCAAAAATACACAAAATTCGTTAATGCCGCGATCACTGTACCGCACGTATGTTCGCTTCGCGAACATGAAACCAAAAAAAATAAAACATTACTGGATACAGCGACCTCGCCGTATCGAAATCCCCCAAAATATACGAAATTCGTTTATGTCGAGATCACTGTACCGCACGTATGATCGCTTCGCGAACATGAAACCAAAATAAGACATCTCTGGATGCAGCAACCTCGTTGTATAGCGATCACAAAAAATACACAAAATTTGTAAATGCGGCAATCACTATACCGCATGTATGATCACTTCGTGAACATGAGACTTCCATAAACACTGCAGCCAATTAATTTTTATACTGAACTAAAGTAACAAGAGTAACCACTCACAAACATAAAAAAAAGAAGAAAAAATCAAGCTTTAAATAAACAAGCAGATGATGAAATTTTTTCAATGCTTTTTTTTCTTTTAATATCACGACATATTCATTTAATGACGTAAGTGTTATTTAATTATATTAAAAAATGTTTTAAATAAATAATAAATCATTAAACATCATTAAAATACAAATAAACTTTGAATAAAGAATCACTTGATGACGTAACAAATACGTCATACGTAACAAACGCGTCATCACAAAAAATATCATAGCTCAGCCTTTCCAACAATAAAAGAGCTACATCTGGCTGGCTATCGACGATTTGGCAAGATTTTGCCAAATGGTGCCCTCAAATAGGAACCAACCGCTATGATTTATAAAAATTTTACGTGGCATGAATGTGATAAATTTTGTCATTTGTGTGTCGCATTGTTTGCTTTTTCTTTAAGTAAATTTAAAAATTTTATTTTACAGTTTTCTTTCCTATAAGATATAACTTCCAAAGAGCATATGAAATCTGCTGACTGATATGTGTTAATTTGTATAGATTGCTTAGTCGCGAGTTTTTATTCAGATCTAGGATTAATGTGTCTGACGTGTGAACGGTTTCGTAAAGTATTAAAAAAGTGGTTGTCTTGATCACAAAATATGTTGTTTCACAATTTACGACAGTGATATGTCATATTTGGATTGTGATAGAAATAACGTCTGTTTGAATGTGTGTAAATGTACATATGTACCATTATAGGATGATAAAACTTGAATACCTACATCACTCAAATTAATGATTATAAGAAAATAGTATTTAACACTTTTTTGTGTGGTATATTTAATAAAATATCTAATAAAATATCTAATAAAATACGGTTGAAAAAGTTACCTCCGCAAACTACACATACTTTTGGTTACAAAAATTACTGAATTACTGAATAAATATAAATTGAATTTATAAAATTAATTAAATAGTTTTAATTGTTTTAATTATGAGGCATAAATCTTAAACAGTGCTTTTAAGAAGAAAAATGGATTTTTTTTGCATCTAATGCATGTATTATATCCATTTTAAACAAGTTACTAAGAATATTCATTCTGACATTACATTGAATAGTCAAAATTCTACAAGCAAGTGTAAATTGCATAAAATATGCTAGCATAGTAGCTAAACCCGCGACTTTGCTAGCGTAATTGTTGATGTCAAGTGGTATTCGAAGGCCAATTTTTAATAGAGGGAATTATACTGCCACGGATAGTTAAAAAATTACTAATTAAGCCACATTTTGGCTAAAATTCACTCTTATACTGATTAGGCAAACATGAGACTTAATTTATCAGAACTAAAATTAATTCCAGATACATGGTAATTTAAAAATTTTTTTGAAGGTTTTCCGCTTAGTTCAGTTTTCATTTGAAATTTCGTACCATTCAGAAAGCATTCTCCGAACCGTCCATGTAACATGTTAAAAGTAACCACCATGCAACATTTCAAGATTCTATAACAACCTGTTTCACAAAAATCGCAATTTGATAAATTTTTTGTTTCTGCACAGTTTAATTTTTTTTTTTTTACATTTTATTATTTTTATTTAATTTCAAAATTTGTGGGTACTTTCACGTCTCTAAAGTAACATCCATGTGAAATTGCATGTTTCTCTCTCTACCAGTTTCCAATAAATCTTATATTGAAAGTTTTCTAGAACGTTTCTAACTCATTTCACACTCTTAAATTTCGAATTTCTTTTAGAAACAGTTCTTGGCAAACACGGAAATTTTAAAATTAAACACCATACCAAATTTCAAGTTTCTAGCTCACAACAATCATAAAAATAGCAAATTTAGAACGCTTCTGCACCCTTTGAAATTTCGAATTTTGTAAAAACTTTTCTGTGCGAGCATTTACGTATTAAAAATGACAGACATATCAAATTTTATGTTTTTATCACTAACAATTTTGAATAAACAGTAATTTAGGACGTTTTGTGATCATTACACACATTTAATTAAAAAAAAAATTAATCAACCGTTTTTACCGCCCCTCTGCATCTTAAATGTAACCACTAAAATAAATTCCTAGTTTATAAACCTAATAAATCCTACTAAATAGTAATTTAGAAAGTTTTTAGAACTTTTTCTCTCATTTCACTCTTTTAATTTTCGAATTTTACAGAAACTGTTCTTAGCAAGCATTTACATTTTAAAAGCAACCACCATGCCAAATTGAAAGCTTCTATACCAAATGTGTCTCATAAATTATAATTTTAAAACGCTTTTTGCTCCTGCATCCGTTTAACTGTCGAATTTTTAGAAAACTATTCTGGGCGAGCATTTACGTCTCTAGAGTAGCTGTCATGTGAAATTTCAAGTTTCTAGCTTTAATAGTTCCAAATAAATTGTAATTTAGTACGTTTTTAGAACGTTTTATTCTCATTTCATTATTCATTTCATTCAACGTCAGCAAAGTCTGGCTTTGTTTGTAGATTTGTTAAATTATACCAAGTAGTATTCGTGTGCTTATTTGCATTAGAGGAAATTACACTGCTACGAGTAAGTAAAAAATTACTGAATAATTAATCCAAATTTTATGTATACTTCATTCTTATATTGTATTTGGTAAATATGAGATTAAAAAAAAAAGAGAATAACTGAAATTAACTTCAAATAAATGACAATTTAGAATATATTTTGCAGGTTTTTCGCTCATTTCATTTTACATTTGAATTTCGAATTTATTAAAAACCCTTCGTATTTCGCATTTACATCGTAAAAGTAACCGAAAATTAACCAAATTCCAAGCTTTTAGTTATCCAAGCTTCCATAACAACTATAATATAGACTTCGCACATCTAGAACGCATTTTGTACCCGCACACTTTAATATTTCTAAATTTTTAAAAAGTGTTCTGTGGAGGGCATTACGTTTGTAAAGTAACAATCACGGAAAATTTCAAGTTTCCATCCCTAATAATTTCTGATATGTCATTGTTTAGAAGGTTTATAGAACGTTTACCGCTCATTGTCGAAGTATTTTAGAAACCCTTATAGTGAGCACCGATATCTTAAAATTACCACCATACCGAATTTCAAGTTTCTAGTCTAGCCGCATCACAGAAATCGCAATTTTGGAACAGTTATTGCGTCTGCATCCTTTTAAATTTTGAATTTCGGAAAATAGTTCAGGGCGAGCATGGGCATCTCCAAAGTAAGAGCCATGACAAATTTCACGATTCTATTCTTAACAGTTCCAAACGAATCGTAATTTAGAAAGTTTTCTGCTCACATTTCACCCTTTTAAATTACAATTTTTTTAACCGTTCATAGCATGTATTTACACCTTAAAAGTAACCACCATACGAATTCCAGACCTCTATATCAACTGTATCCCATAAATCGCAATTTTAGGACAGTTATTTCTCCTGCACACTTTTAAATTTAGAATTTTCAGAAAACTGTTGTGGGCGAGTACTGCTGTCTCTAGAGTAAGTGTCATGCAAATTTCAAGTTTCTAACCTTAACACTTCAAAATAAATCGTAATTTAGAATGCTTTCAGCTCATTTCACCATTTTAAATTTCGATTTTATTTATTCGTTCATAGCGAGCATTTACATCTTAAAAGTAACCACCATGCCAAACTCCACGCAACTATATCAACAGTATCACATAAATAGCAATTTAAAAACTTTTTTGTTTTTGCACGCTTTTACATTTCGAATTTTTAGGAAATATCAAAAATGGATCCTAAAACACAAAAAAGTAAAAATCGCATAAAAAAATTCGCGAAATATTCAAAAATCCAAATAAAATTTCCTTTATAGAGGTAAAAGATTGCTACTGTATTCCTTTTACGAATATTAAAAGATCTCCGCAAAACGCGAAAAAACACTAAACATTGCATAAAAATTTCGCGAAGAATCTACAATTCACTTTACGGAGTAGGAATGAACTTCCGTGAAAAAGAACAAACTTTACTATATTGAGTTGAAGTTTGAAACCGGATTATTTCTACTAATGTGTCAAAATTCGCTAAATCACTGAAGCCGAAGAAAACGTGCCCCACCAGTGGTTCAGAGGTTCTGTTCTCAAAGCTGGTAGACGGGAGGTGCTGGGTTCACACCCCTGTCGCGCACGTCAACCTAACCGTTCGGAGTTTTTTTCGAACCTTGCCGTAAGTATGGGTTAGGATCCCTTAGAACGACCCCCACGGAGGGCACTCCCTAGGACCTATATCCCTCAGGTAGATGATCGCCCGTCACAAAATCAACCAACCAACCGAAGCAAACCGCTTCAAACTGCATTAGAAATATTAAGAAAACTCTAATAAGGAAAATCTAAAAATTGCCTTCGAGGTTTCATAATAAATGACATACCGCAACATTCTTGCTAAAACTTGTCGCTCTATGCGCAGCGGTTTATTAAAAAAATAGCACAAAGCCGCTCAAACACGTTTCTTTATATTATAGATTTTAGCTTTCTTAATTTTAAAAACTGTCTTGTATGCTTCGATAAATTATAAAAAAATATGACGTGGAGAAGCTAATTATATATTCTAAAATTGAGAAAACCTTCTTAAAACACACTGGTTTTAATTATTTTTAAAAGTATATACTGCACTTTAAAACCATTTATTGTCAAATTAAAACCACAAACTATTTGACAAAGAAAAATACTTTCAGTTAAAGTTATTTACATGCAAGTAGAAAAATGTTTAAACAGAATTACTAATGATCAACCTGGTCAATGTTTCACATTAAAACTTCGAAATGCTTTTAAAATGCATTCGTACTTTATTTATTCTTTAAACAGTTCTGTATTGCATATCTGTTCAAAATGTAACGATTAACTTTTTTTAATTGAAACGTTCATTAAGAACACGGAATTACTATTGAATTTTATATAGAGTAGGTTTATTTAAAATTATAAAATTATCGTATTTTTAAGAATATGTATTAATTTATTCCTTTAATTTATTTGGTTCGTTAAAAAAAAAAAAAAAAAAAAAAAAAAAAATCTGTAGGAAATTATAATGTAGCCACAATATATATGCAGTAACCTTTTCCGAGTTACCATTATTCCGAAAAGGGTACTGTGTCTATGGAAATCCCAGAAACTAATACATTTTTAATATTCAATTCTATTCAATGGTTAGAGTATCATAGTTGAGATTTATAGCAACAGAGCGAAAAATGCCGGGATCAGGACATGCACCTGGCTACTTTGGCTTGTCGTTCCAACGCCCTGCCTACTGAGCTATTCCAACAATATCCTGGCTGGTATTTTTCACTCTTAGTTGATGGACAATGTTACGAACTACAGTGCTAATTTCATTCATCCGTTTTATAACTATAGCATTTTACATGATGAATCTGAAATAACACGGAAAAACCTGTATACCCTGTAATTAGGTCATAATGAACAGAGGAAAGTATTTTCAACTAGGCAAATTATATTCAAAAGTTAGAGTATCATAGTTGAGATTTATTACAACAGAGCGAAAAATGCCGGTAAGAGGACTCGAACCTGGGTACTTAGGCCTTTTTCTAATATTTTCAATATTTAAAGGAATTATATTTAAAAAAAAACTGCCACTGATTTAAGGAAATGTTCCCAAACAGTTTTTATAGTGTGCTAATCAATTTTCTCAATTCCGAATATAAATCGACAATATAAAATGATAAATTAACAGCATTAACATTAACATTAAAATTAATATTCTATTGTTACAGTGGCATGTATAATTTCATTTACGCAGCTAAAAATGTTTAATTCAAAATAGATAGCATAATAAAATTGATATTTCTGATTGAGAAAACTGATTTATACTCTATAAGATCATCTGAGAAATATTTTTCAAAATCATTGAAAACAACAGATTTTTTAAATTTCGAAATTAAACTGGTTTCTAAGGATTCTAATGATAAAAAGCGCATTTCGGAATTATGTGTAACTAAAAAAAGGTTATTGTAATGTCCATACTTGGTTAAATTATATTTTTGAGATTAAACCATTGGTCCTTTTTTTTATTTTAAAGAGAATTTTCTGATTTATTTCTTGAAAAAAAAAATTCCTTTTCGCACATTATCAAATGCAGCATGCATTGTATTTATTATTTTGGTTAAATCAAAGGAAAAAAGTTGTTATATATTATGCTTTTTAAAATATTCATTATTCTTTGTGTGCCATAAGTTTTTCTAATGCCTCACTGATTTATTTCGAATCCATCTAACGAATGTCATAAAGAGGTTCTTATTAGCAAAATTGAATTTGAAAAATAATCCATAACTCATAACACATAGAAATATTATCGTTCAGAGAAATAGATTAATTTTTAATATTATTATTACCGTTAGTTATTAATTAAGTGATGTAGTACAGCGAGTCCGAGTAAGGTTTTTATCATTCTAAACATTAATCACAAAAATACTAACAGGTGAAAAGAAATTCAGTTTGCTGCAAAAGAATGAAAAGATCTAAGAGGTGTTTTTTTACAGTATCTTCAATATAGCTGTACGTGAGCTCCGTTTGTAGCACGAAGAATGTCGAGCCTGTAATATATTCCCCTCCAAGTGTTTGTCAACATTTGCGGTGTAACAGTGAGGGTGCTAATTTACGCAGATGTTTGATAAACCCTGTCTTTAACATAACCCCACAAAAAAAAAAAAAAAAAAAAAAAAAAAAAAATCTAGTGGAGTTATGTCGGGAGATAGCGGAGCCCAAGGTATGGGTCTTCCACGATCAATCCATCGTTCGGGAAACAGGCAAATGATAACAGAAAAAACTCATAGATTTCTTCATTCTTTTGCAGAAAACTGCATTATATTTAACCTGTTAATATTTTTGATATTAATGTTTAGAATGATAAAGACCTTTCTCGGACACGCTGTAGACAATACAAAGAAAAACTAATTAGCTGACGCACCACTAGTTATTCAAAGTTAATAATATCTGACATAGCTAATATATATAAAGAATAACTGTATCTTAATGTGTTTGAGCAAATAGTTAAAAAAGTTGAAGAAATATTTTCAGCTGCTTTAATTACGGAAAAGTGTAACTGATAATCATCCAAAGGAAATAAATAAATAACATATCTCAAAATACCGTAATTGACATTTAGCTATAGTAGGGTTTATCAAGAAAATTGAAGAAGAAAATTATGGTTAGAGATTGGAGTAATCTGGTCAGTTGTTACATGAAATCTGAATTTCATCGACAAGATCCAAATGGCATTTAGCACATAACTCATTTAACATTTTTTCAACATTAACACTGCGCATTGCGTTTTTAATATTTATAAAAAATCTGCTAATTATTTTCCAGAAAGCATTGTCTATGAAGTTATTTTAGTTGTGATTTTTTTTTTCATAATTGACAGATTTATTTCATTTAAGTTACCTTTATGAGTTTTATTTATGTTCTTTACTTTTATACATACATTTATATTTTTATAAGCCTGGCATCTGGTTTGTTGGTACGAAATTTATTACGTTTTAGAATATTATATTTCTATAGTAAGCGTCATTTTCACATTCAAGGGTGAAAATGACGCTCGAGAGATGATCGCGCCAATTCCAGTACCTTGTTATACACTTTTATTTTTTCATACACGATTCAAGAGTTTAGTAAGAGCGTTGATTAGTCGGTGCCACCTTTTTAAATGTGTTTTTCCATGACTGTGTGTTCTTACGCACAGATCAATAAAAGCGGATGTACGCCTTAACAGAGAGAATTTTGCCTGTTTTCTCTTGTCATTCAAAGTCGTGCAATCATTGTTGAGCTCTGTTTTCATTCTTTTGTGTTAGTTATGGAAATAGATAGATAATTTAAAATCAGATAAATAATGGAGAATGGCAGTAGAAGAATTTACAAAATTTCATATGTTGAAGTGAAGTTTTTGTGTGACTGATGGTCGTCTCTTGCAGCATGTTAGATGTGGCCACTTTAACAAAAGCATTGAACTGAACTATCTGTTGTTTTTGCAATTCCAATAAAATTGACTTTCGATCATTTCTTACCTTTTGACTCGTTCCACGATTTGCAGTTATTTTTATTATTCAGATTCGGATTTACTGTACTAAATAAACTTAACCTAAATGCAAATCGTTTCATACTACGTCTGTAATATTTAACTTACAAGAAAAATAGTTCAAATATTCAACTATGGGAAAACTTATTTCTTGAGTAAAATACAATGGGTTTTGTAATCGCACGGTCGGAATAAATTCACTCGAAATTTTACACACACACACCTACATATACGCAAATAACGCTCTCAAAATAAATTTTGTCAAAAACCATAAAAAATACAGACAGAAAGTTGCTGGAACACCCCTGTGATTGGAAGAGATATTTCTGTTATTTGAAGAAATTTCTGTCTTGTGACCGGTGCATTTCAGGAAAATATGACTTTCGTTTCTTTAATTTTCCGTGTTTTGAAGGAAAAAAAACATACGTAAAAATTCCGTTTCTAATAGGGAAAAGTAACACGCCGCACAGTTGCCGGAACACTCCTGTGGTTTGAAGAAATTGCAGACTTAGATTGGAGAATTTCAGGTATATTTTATGTTAGACTGGTGAGTTTTCCGTATTTTGCGTGAATAGAAGCAAATCAAAGCGGAAATTTTCGTGTTTTAACGAAAAAAGGCAACGAAATAATTTGTTAAATTAACAAAATTTTTTGAGAGTGTACACACGCACGCACGCTCAAATCCCTTTTTCGTTAAAAATGGAAGGGTTTCGGAACTAAATAAACAAAGTACATAATTAAATAAATAACAAATGGTTATATTTTCACTGTAGAAAAAATCTTTTTTTCAAAATTTATAATAAAATTAACTTTCGTAGTGCGCTTGACTTATAACTCATATCATTATTTCCGTTCTACCTCAAATGCAAGAGCAAAACAAAACAAAAAAAATATTGCTTTTGTATGCTCCTGAATATTGGCCATTTTATGATTAATGATTAATAGTGATGAATTATTAATGATTTTTGTGAAATGCCGATTTTTATTAGGGTAAGCCTACAATGGCATTTTATGTTTCTTCATTTGCATATATGCCACATCCGTTTCCTGCATTATATTTCATCTTTACTAATTGGAAAATGAAAAATGCTATAATTTCGATGTATCCTTTGCGATTTAAATACCCCTAATCCGCCATGTTTCTGTGTTGAAATGTTTTCGTATATATATTTTTTTATCATTTGAATATGAAATACAAATCGTTTGTAAGCTAATTATATAAATTTTCAGGAACAGTATAATTCTAAAACACAAATATAATTTTAATCAGATAATCAGCGAACGAAACGGATATATGCATACTACAGAGCAGGCATGTCAAACACGTGGCCCGCGGGCCACAACTGGCCCTCTAACAACTTATCTGTGGCCCGAGAAGCCTTTGGCATTTTACTTGTATTTTATTTATTTGTTAGAACACGCATGCTGAAAATACACTTTATACGAACACACTTACACCAACCGTAGTCTTAGCGATTGTCATAAGAAAGATACGTATATCAGTGCTACCAGTTTTGCGTTTTTTTTTCACTCAGAAAGATACCCCTATTTTTCAATAGCAATATTTGTTTTTATTCTGTCATTAAATAAGTGAAATATTTCTCTTCAGTATGTGGTAGCATTTTTTATTTAAAAAAAAAAAAAAAAAAAAAAAAAAAAAAAAAAAAAAAACCGCTCAATGGGCAATAGTGATGTATATAGACAGATATAACTCAATTTTACATTTTAGCACAAAATAATTATGGATACAAAAATAACCAATCGGTGCGTAGCAAAACTTTGTTTACTCAAACTTTGTGCGTAGCAACTCATTTTTATCTTGAGTTCAAAAATTTGAAAATTGGTAACATTTTAAAATTATTTTACATGTAATTTTTGATTTATGTCGAAACTAATACTTTATTTTACTACTCTCTTTGATTGACACCACTTTACAAAATAATACAGTTTATTTATTAAATACTAAGAAATGTATTCTAAAATTAATAGAATTCGTCTCTAATTAAGAATAGCTTAAAAAAATCAAAATATAAAATTAAATAGCTTTAAATGAGTCGCTTTGAAAGTGACAAATATTACCACTTTTTTAATTGACACAAAACACCCGAATATGTCATTCAGATTGTTCACTTGGGCTTTAGTCGAACATATGAATTTCGTATTTAAGCTCTTTTATTATTTTAATTACTTAGGTTATTAATTGTGTGCAATCTTTATGGAATCCTGCATGATCTTTCTTCAATTTTTTTAATTGATATACTCACATTTTATTGACATACGCTCAAGCATACCAGGCTTTGTATAAAAAAAATATGTTAATTATCTTTACCACTTTGAATAAATCTGATAAACTGAAGATAAACATCGCAGATTTTTTAAAGGCCATTTACAGTACAAATATACTATTCAAAGGAAAACTGAAATTTTATGTTTGATACGTAGACATTGTTGCAGTTTGAAAAGAATGTAACATTAAGAGGTGCTACAGCACAAAGTACAAAGAAAACTAAACATCGGAAAGATAAACTGTCAAAATGAAAACCGATACTTCTTAATAGAGAATCAAAGTTGTTTTACAAAGCCTATTGAAGTAAATACATTTGCTTTAAAAAATAATTATTGTCTTTATTACATTAAATGTTCTGCGAGTCGAAATCCTTCACTACGAAATTGAAGAAATTGGAAAATACTATAAGCATAGGTATGATTGATAGGAATATTTATATATAGCGTATAGATTTATAAAAGCCGGATATGTGCTTAAAACTTATAGTGCTTATAAACATATTTGTAGGCTAGCAAATGGTTAAATTATTGTCAATCCAGAAAATATCTTGGAAATATGGGCAGTGAAGATAAACAGATCTACCTTCTTATGAAGATATTTGATAGCTTTCCATCATGAAGCTTTAACTGTTAAACAAGGTTACAATTTTTATTTTAAACTGACAAATTATAAATGTAGATTATTAAAAGACCACCAATAGACAAAGTAATTGGAGTCTAAATTTTAAATTACACAGCCCCTGTGCAAACTTCAACTTCAAGGCAAATGTCATGATGCTATCTCTTTATTTCATATTAATAGCGTTTTCAAACAGAATTTATTACTTTTCTAAAACAATTTTCAAGAAGAAAATGTATTTTATTTTAAATGTTGCCAGACATTATTATAAAAATCGCCGGAGTGGAAATTTTTAGAATATGCTAAAAATATATTAACAAATAATTCAAAAGCAGATTTATTAATTAAAAAAATATGAAAATCAGTTTAATCTATTTACTACACCTCTAATGATTTATGTTGAAATTATCACTGCAGTTAATCAAATTTCAGTACGATTCCATATTAGAGCGAAAATACATGGATATGGGATTTCCAAATTTCTGTAATTATTCATCAATCGATCGATTTTTTAAAGTACAGTATGCAATTAGGCATAATTTACCTATGTTCGGTTGCACATCATTATAGGACAGCTTTGAGTAGCTTATAATTTTTTGTTATTTTTCAAGTCAATCATAAGTTGAACAGAAAATAATGTTAATAAATGAAATCAAATAAATAACACATAGATACGCCACATTTTAGTAAATAAAATTCCTAATTCAAAAGATTTTTTTTTAATTTTTTTGCTAGAAAGAAAAAAAAATATTGATAGCTATGCCTTTGCTAGATCAATATTAACAGACCAGCGTGTACAATCAATTTTTAAAATAAATGCAATTTAGAAAATTCAATATATTTAATAGATTTGATTAATAAAAAGTAATTTTGAGTATTTTTTCGAAAAATAAGAAAAAAAATACTGTGTATAACACTAACTTTGGATCTTTGCGTGAATATATCATTAACATGGCTGTGTTTTGTACGTACAAATTTTATTCTGTGCAATGGTAATATTATTATCGACTTTTTTTTTATATGGCCCGCGGCCTTGTATATAAGACTTAATTTGGCCCGCCACGGTAAACGAGTTTGACATGCCTGCTATAGAGCACAAACATCTTTAAAATGTGAGCAATTAAATTAAATTTTGCATAAGACATTGTATGTAGGGTATCATATCATTTCGCATCAGAACAGTTCCTCTCAAAAATAAATTTGGAAAATTAAAAATAAAGGTTGATAAACATGCTTTTTTTAATATCAAAAGACAAAGTAATATATATATATATAAATTAACTATTCATGAAATATAAAATTATTATTTATTTGTAAATATACGAAATATTTTTTTTATAAATTAAACTTTTCAAATACGGATTATGTTTCATGTTGAATATTAACACATCATTAAAATAATGGAAGATTCTTTATGATTGAGAGAAGAGAAGAGTCTATGTTCCTAAAACACACTCCGTTAGAATATCTTAAATTTGAATTACATCCTTATTGACGGAAATAATTATATGGAAGATAAGGTAAAAGTCTTTTTACGAAAAGGTTTTTCGAGTTTACTTAAATTATTACAAAGGAAAGGAAATACAATACATTATAGCGTGTTTTTGTTAAGACAATATTTTTAAAAGGCTAATTTACATTAATATTTTTAAGTAACTTCCTGAATAGCTTATGTTGCTATGAAATATATAATGAAATATGTTAATATATATTTTACTTACATGTTATTTGGAATAAATTAAAGACGAATGATTAAAATATAAACTTGTCAGTTTATAATGTTTCTTTATTTGCGAGTTATATTATTTTAGGAGAACCTTGAATAATTTTTCAAATTAGTATCTATATCGTTATATGTTTTCAATTTCATTTCCTTGGGGTTCTGTGATTAATTATATCAGACAAATTTCGTGAATGGTTTATTCCTACCGTCCTTTAAGTCACAGATTCTCATACTTGAGTACACTCTTGAGTGATACATCCTGTTGTGATATCACGATTTTTGCAACTGTAAATTTAGAACTGACATTATTCAAAAATGTTTTATGTACAATTAATTACTTACTGATTTTAATAACATTAAAATCTAACATAAAAAATATTAAGAACTTCTGAGCTTATACTGAAGAGGATACATTTTTTTAAAAAAGGAAACATACGCCTAATAGGGTCATTCCATGTCAACTGTCCTAGAGGCTCCCGCTCGAACCCTTTCAAATTTTACATAATCGATACAGAACATACATTTAGGTATAAGATGCACATCTGCAAACTGTCAGTGTCAGAAATAGTATAGTTGGGGCGCTAGGGGTCCTTTTGTAAAACTCACTATTTCATGGTCGCAGAAAGAACGACGAAATCACCAAGTTTGCCATCTTATTGCTCATGATACAAGAAACCTTACTTATTGAAAATAGGTGGTATAGTACAACTTTTTGTGCTAAAAAAAGGTAATAAGAGTATTAAAAATTACAAATTAATACATTTGTCATTATTTGGCCTCAAAGTAGACAATACGGCCTGTCGCGATGAATTTTACTCGTACTTTAACATGCTGTAACTACTGAAAAAAATTATTTTAAAAGTTTGTCAATTAATTTCCTATGAAGATGTCATACAGCGGCTGGAGTTGTTTCTTTCCTGCTTAAATATTCATTAACTTATTCAGCAGCGAAATCTTCCAAAAAATTAAAATCATCAATTCCACTCAATTTTCCGAAGGGAATATCTCAAAAAGGACACTCCTAATACAATTACAGTTAGAACCACTGAAAAGAGCACATCTAAATCTATAACCAAAACTTTATTTCATTTTGGTTCTCTTACATATAGGGGAAAAAAATAAAAGTCAAAAGACATATTTTACGCAATTTTTCTCCTTGGAAGATCTTCTCTTTCAAAAAATTTAACACAAATCTTATTTTTTACATTGATAAATGTATAGATAATTGTTTCTTGCTGTGGTCCTTAGTTGCTTCTGCTCTACCATTCTGAATGATTGGTAACCGCATCACCAAAGGGTCACGCGCGATAGCCATGAAAGACTAGCTCCTGGTTGAGTTTCTTTACTACCTGCTCACAAGCCTAAATGTGAGTATCTAACAAATTCCCATGTATATTATAGAAACTTCTTCGATGATTCCAACCTTCAATTGGGTTGCTTCAGAGTTTTCAAGTCGGAAAGAACATCTATTTATTAGTTCAATTTATCAAATTTCTTATTGATTGATATTACAAGAGTTTTAGGTAAACTGTATTGCTCACTCATTGTTGTTGCTGTTAGAACTGGAACCGTATTTATTATATGCTCTTCTGGAATCCAACAAAGGTCTTTTCTAGTGGGCCAATAATACATTTGGGTAGCTCCATGAGGGTGCTTAAAATTTATTAAGACATCGCGCTCTTCATTTGATATTTCACGTACATTTCCAATACACAAATTTCTGTCATAGATACAGGCAATATACTGTCTAGGCTGTCTATCGAAAACAAATGCATAGTGAAATGTAGTCTTAACACTCTTATCAACATGTGTTGTAAAGAATGGTGCATCATTTGTTATTCTACTGACAAGAAATTGTTTTTTATTTACGGGTACAAAATGATGACGATGACGCTCTTTTGTGCTAGAAACTGTGCATCTGCTTTTGAAACGTTCTTCTTGGTCAACTTGTACGGCTTTAATTTATTTTTTTGAAACAAAAATGAATTTAATTTCCTTTATGCTCTTTTCACAGAATTTATATAGATCCGTTAGAGTTAAAATTTGGTCTTTAATTGGTCTTTGAAGGCTTGCTCTTTCAGCCAGCCGCTTTACAGTTCCTCATATTCCGTCACAGGGTGATTTTCCATGGCTGTACCAAACAAATTCCACTATGCAGAGATTCCAAAGTCACTCTGTTGATAACAAGATTCAAAATATTTTTTTTAATTTTTGCACAGCTACGTCACTAAAATAATATATATGCAATGAAAAAACTCCATTCATAAAAATAATTTAATTTTCATACAGATAAACATATTTGCACAGTTCGAAAATCTTATGTAAGGAATTTTTGGGATAGACTTTGCTCAACTGTCAATTTTTTTTAAAAAGAGAAATCTCGGAAAAACAATGTAAAATAGTTTTTTATTTAATTTCATTATTTTTCGACTATATCTAAGAGGCCCAAAATGAGATAGAGTTTTCCTTATAGATTAAAATGTGCTATTTTCAGTGGTGCTAACTGTAATCAAATCAAAAGTGTTACTTTTGAGATATACGCTTCTGAATATGGGTTAGAATTGACTATTTTAAATTTTTAGGATATTTCGCAGCTGAATAAATTAATGAATATTTAAGCTGGAAAGAAACAACTTCAGCAGCTCTGTGACATATTCATAGGTAATATATTGCTAAAGTGACTAAAGTTTAAATTAATTTATTCAGTAGATACAGCTTGTTAAAGAAAGGGTAACATTCATCGCCACAGGCCATATGATCTAGTTTGAGTCCAAGTAATGTCGAAGATAATGATTTGCGATTTTTAATACTCAATTATGTGTTTTAGAACAAAATGTTGTACTAGATCACCTATTTTTAATAAGCAAGATTTAATATATCTAGAGAAATAAGAGGGCCAACGTAGTGATTTCATAATTTTTTCTGCGACCATAAAATAGTCAATTTTACTGAAGCCTCCCCAGGAGCTAGTCTTTCATGGCTATTGTGCGTGATCCCTTGGTGACGCGGTTACATATTTATTCAGTATGGTACAGCAGGAGCAATCAGGGACCATAACCAGAGATAATTATCTATACATTTATCATTGTAAATAAAAAGATTTGTGTTAAATGTTTTGAAAGAGAAGATCTTCCAAGAAGAAATATTGCGTAAAATATGTCTTTTGACTTTTATTCTTTTTCCCCTATATGTAAGAGGCCCAAAATGAAATAAAGCTTTTGTTATAGATTTAGATGTGATCTTTTCAGTGGTTCTAACTGTAATCATATCAAGAGTGTCCTATTTGAGATATATACTTCTGAAAATTGGGTGGAATTGATGATTTTAATTTTGTAGAAGATTTCACAGCTAAATAAGTTAATGAATATTTAAGCAGGAAAGAAACAACTTCAGCCGCTCTATGACATCTTCATAGGTAATTAATTGTTAAAGTGACAAACTTTTAAAATAATTTTTTTCAGTAGTTGCAACATGTTAAATTACGAGTAAAATTCATCGCGACAGGCCGTATGGCCTACTTTGAGGCCAAGTAAAGACAAATATATTAATTTGTGAGTTTTAATACTCTAATTACGTTTTTTTAGCACAAAAAGTTGTACTAGATCACCTATTTTCAATAAGTAAAGTTTCTTATATCATGAGCAATATGATGGCAAACTTGGTGATTTCCTCGTTTTTTCTGCGACCATGAAATAGTTACTTTTACAAAAGGACCCGTAGCCCCCCAACTATACTATTTCTGACACTGACAGTTTGCAGATGTCCATCTTATACCTATATGTATTTGCTGTATCAATTATATAAAAATTGAAGGGGGTCGAGCAGGAACCATGCCAAAATTAAGCCACTTGACATGGATAGACCCATTAGTAACTGATTTAAATAATATTTTAATGGACATTATTATGCTACTTGCAAATAATATATAACTATTTTTATTTATACTTTAGATGCAACATCACAACCCCCTCCTTCTCGCACTGTATCGCACCTCCCGAAGAGTGGTGTAAGTATTGGTAGAATTTTTAGATACGGTCAGCAAAATACGATTCTTATGCTCTGACGTACCTTCTGAAAGAATGAAATTTCTTGAAATTTTCGAAGAAGTAGATTATGAGCATGAGAATGTCTTTGCTACATCTCACTGCAAATTTTCTTTTATTTTGGTTGCTTTTCGATTGCATCTTTAGTTTTCAATTCATGTTACCTTTCAAATGTCATTCCATCTTTTAGTTTCAGTTTTAATGAGTATATGAAAAAAAATATATATATTTATACTCATCTTAAGTGGACTACACTAGACCATTACATAAAAACAACCTTATCACAAGACATAAAAATCTGCACAAACCTGCGAATAATTCCAATTTTTTTTCGCGGGTTTACGTGATTCAAATATGTTTCACGGAAGTAGTAAAGAAAAAAAATGTAAATGTTTATAGAGAGCTTATTTTGTAATTTGTTTGGAGATTCTTTATTGCTCTAATTTTCAGGATCTTTCAATAAAAGAAAAAATATTACAGGTTTTCAATAATTACTAAAATGCATATGATATTTTAATGTTAGCTGTCATATAATATATGCTGATGGTATACATATTCGGAGGAGTAATATTAAGCAAAATAAATTTTACATTTAGAAGAATGTTGATGAGCACAGATAAAATGCCTCGCATAAATTGAGTAACTTTCCAAGAATTTATATGTTTCTGGATATTAATGCTCAAACATTTCTGATTCTTAGAAGAAATCATTTATTAAAATAGCTTGAAACTAATATATTGAAACTTTTCGCATTTAAAATTCTTCGTTATCATTTGTTCTTCTTCGTTGAATAATAATCGATTAACAACGCCCGTTTCATGTTCTCTGAAGACAATATAATAGTGAATAAATTTGACTTATAAATAGTTTTTGACTCCAAAAGTTGGAAATTTCTTCTGATGTAACTAATCAATAAATCTTTCTAAATGATCCTATTGTTTTGCTATAAAAATGGGGAACTTAAATAACTTATTTTCAGAAAGTTATAAGTTCTGCTGTTTTATTAACTTACGAAGAAACAAGAAACAATATTTTAATAAATGAGATTTATTTTCGCGTTAAAATTAATAAAATTTCAGACATTCACTAAAACACTAAAATGTAAGTTAAATACAACAAAAATTACACGTTTAGGATTCAATTCTGAATTCCTCATCAGTATACAATATTACAGATACACAAACAATTACAAAGAGAACCATATATAATCAGTTAAAGTTATACTCATAGTAAAAGAGGAATTCGGGTGGATACACAGTAATTCAGGTGGAATCAGAGATGGACGTTCATAAGCTTGTATTTAAGAATTTTAGTGAATGTTTGAAGTTTTATAAATTTTAACTTGCCAATTAAGTATCTAGACGTAATATGTTTGTGTTTTTCAGCGATTAATTTTCAGGAATAAAATATAAAAACAACTGTATAAGAATATTTATGATACATTTAAAGAAACTTTTGTTGAATTATTTTATTTTTTGTGGCCGGAAATATATAAGGTGGTTATAATGTCTTTCCATGATTACAATAATTTATTGCAGAAAAAGTAATATAATTAGGCATATTTTTGTGTCAATATATTGAAAGATATTTAGGAAGTTTTAATAAAACTACTTACGTCAGTAAATTTGAATGTGGGCACTCTTGGTTGATCGAAGAATCTGAAGGCCGTTTTTCCATTTCTTGCTACGTATTGCCCAACATTTGGGCTGTTACACTGGGCACAGCATCTGTTATTCTAACGGTGAGTGTTTCAATATATTTTACTGGTATTGCAAACACTCTGTCCTCTATCTACCCCCAAAATAAAAAAAAAATCTAGAGAGTAATATCTGGTGAGCGAAGAGGCCATGGTGTTTTTATAACAATAGAATGAAATTTCTGCATAAGTGGCTCCATCTGATGGACTAAATATACATAAGAACATGACTTTTCCATAATAAAAATTTTACAGTATTACGTTCAATGGTTATTTCGTAATACGTTTCTGTAATTAGGGAAAGATTTTATGACCACCCTGTATTTATTACAACTGGAGAAATGTACCAGTGAATTTTTAACATAAAAAAATATATGAAAGCATCTTTCGCATTGATTGTAAATCTATGTCTGTTTGCTGTTTTGTAATGTTTTGTATTTCATAACATTCAAATGAAATATATATGCTAGTAGAAATATGTGTAGATGCAGAGATATAACGGAATAGATACATTTAGATAGATAATACTTAAGTGATGTAACACATAAAGTAAAAAACGCACTAAATGTAATTTTGAAAATCCCCAATAAACATTGAGGAGAGCATTATTTGCCATTTTAATAATACTGTAATATAATTGAATTAAAATGGCTAAACGAAAATATTGGAAACTGGACTGATTTTCTCCAGCACGTCCTACTTGACGTGCTGGCATAGTTCGATTTCTGCAATTTTTGCAATTGTTTGCGATTTATGCAATTTTTTGAATTCTTGTACGATTATATGCAAAGTTAAGGCATAAATCATGGTCAGACTGTATTTTATGTTTTATTTTATGATTACTGACCAGTTTACTTTACAAAAGTGTTGTGTCCTAGATTATACTGACATGTAACCGTGAAATATTGTGCCTAATTTACATATTATTATTTTTTTTTCTAATAACGTTTCTTGACGTTCAAATATTTCTGCCACATGAGTACGTTAATATGTTTCTAAACCAGTTTTTATGCTGAGTTCATATCTGGTGCCCGTGTTCTTCTATCTATTTATTTTTTGGTCAAAAAAAGCTAGAAAATGCATTTTATGCTACTTTGTGATATACTTCATCTAATTAGTATTGATTGGACTACTTTTTCAGTTTTGTTTTCGATTATACCCATTGGTGATTATGTCCCTGATAAGAATCTGACACACCCTTTTGATAATGAGGTACATACCCCTAAAACGCATTTTATATCAAACAAAGTGTGCCAATACAATACAAAAGTAAAAATTAATTTTACTCAAAATCTAGACGTTATATAAGAAAACGGATTGCAGATTCGAAATCAATATAAAAATCTATTCTAGAAAAACTTTACGTGAATTCTGTGGTAACTACTTTAAAGTTGAAAGTAAGGTAAACATTACACTATTGAAAAATTTCCAAATTAGTCTTAGTAACTGACAGGTAAATGTTAAGAATAAGCACACTGCGACATTTATCTCTAGTAAATGGAAGTAAATGGTCCAGTAATCATAATATAAAAAATCAATTTAATATGACATTGATTGTATCTAAAATTTCCATAAAATATCACAAAAAAGCTTAAATTTGCATAATCCTAAATATGCGAATTTCTCAAAAACTGGACGATGTAGAAAAAAACGGAAAGTATATTCGGAATAAACGCAAAACACTGATCTAGGATAAACTAATTTCAGTTTTGGGACAGCAACATTGATGTCCAGTGTAATATAAGGATTACCTATCTTGTTGAAAGGTAATATTAAAAAAGCCTTAAAAAATATCTACGTACGTACAATCCTTATTTAACCGAAATTGAAAAAAAAATTATATTAAGATAAATCATTTGTGGAAGTATTATATAATAAAAATGTATACGAATAGGCCAAGGTAAATACATCCTGATTGGCAAATCTTACATGTAAAAATAAATTTATTAGAAGTAATGAAATGTAATTATTTCAGTTATATGGTTAAACACGACAATAATTGTACGCTGAAATGTTGTATTATAAGGCGGATTTACATTCACTGATTAAGCTATCATATTTAAGCAAGGCAAAATTTATTTTAATAATGAAATAAAGCTATGTATATATACACTAAAACAGAAAACATCAATACCGGTCGTTGTCAAAATGGTTATGACGATAACATTAGCAAAGGAGCAGTTTTCGTTTTAGATTATAGATACAGAAGAAATAATTTACTATTCGTTCATCGATGAAAAATAATGGAAAAACTATTTTATAACGAATATGTCTTATATGTAATGCATATGCATAAATCTATAAAATTAAAACTGACCTGTAATTATGAAATAAATCACGGAAATGCTGCGTAATATCACAGAATCGAAATCATTTTAAAACGTTAAAAGTAAATTTTTTCTACATGAACATCTATATAACTCTAATTTTTATTTTAATTTTTATATTCATTTGAATATCGTTCCATTGCAGCCATCAATTAGATTTCATCTAATTACAGCCCAAATTTTGGCATATCTTATATTTTCATAATTATTAAATACATTATTTTAATGCTGCCTATGCGCATATTTTGATGTATTTCTTGTATTTCATTACCATCATTTTAAGTTGCTGCATTCTTAACTTTTTGTATTTTTGCTATTGAAATAACATGTTGATTTGGCCGTTTGCATTGCTTTTGTTTGGGTCAGAAGAGTTTGGTCATTTTGCATATTGAACTAGGATTACAATTTTAATTTGTAAATTGACAGGGCTCTTTGGTACCGGGATTTCAGTGTATGTGGTCAGTTTCTTATGTTTCAATGGTTAAATTTTACTTAAAGTTTTATATATTGAACTTCCATAATGACATGCTGCATTTGCGCAATCATTTGTGGATAGTTATATTTTTATTTTAATTTTTATTTTAATTTTTATATTCATTTGAATATCGTTCTATTGCAGCCATCAATTAGATTTCATCTAATTACAGCCCAAATTTTGGCATATCTTATATTTTCATAATTATTAAATACATTATTTGAATGCTGCCTATGCGCATATTTTGATGTATTTCTTGTATTTCATTACCATCATTTTAAGTTGCTGCATTCTTAACTTTTTGTATTTTTGCTATTGAAATAACATGTTGATTTGGCCGTTTGCATTGCTTTTGTTTGGGTCAGAAGAGTTTGGTCATTTTGCATATTGAACCAGGATTACAATTTTAATTTGTAAATTGACAGGGCTCTTTGGTACCGGGATTTCAGTGTATGTGGTCAGTTTCTTATGTTTCAATGGTTAAATTTTACTTAAAGTTTTATATATATATATATATATATATGTAATAATGATGCAATAATAATAATAATTATGCTGGTGAGATTATTGAAGAGTCTTTTGTAAAAAACTATACTATTTTAATCTCTGGAGTAAAACACTGTTATATATACAGACTAATTACAGGTTATATACAGGGTTAAGGGGAATAGGGGTTGATTCTGCCGCAAGTACCGGCATTTTACGCGTCCTTCCGGAGCTAGGCCGTCGTGCCTAAAGCCAACCGGACAAGTCAATCGCCAAAGTAAATCTGGCGATAATCTTAATATTCTGTTCCCAGGCCAGAGAGGCGAAGCTCTTTAGTCATCAACTTTACTGTGTATCGTTATTGCTGACCTAATGTGTTTCTGTGGGAACTCGGGCTGCTCCTCTTCACGCTGCGGTCGACATGTTATGGGAACTGCAAAACCACATGCATCCCATTCACACTCGGCTATCCGACATATTCTCATCTATATGGATAGTTGCGCTAAACGATCCTATTGGTTTCACGTTGCCATTACCGAATCCCGTGAGTTGTAAGTTTGCTTCGGTTAGTGTAGGGGAGCCAAGTAATCGGTACAAGTCTTGTCGTACGGCCGTTATTTGACTACCCGTATCAAACAATGCATCTATCGCAAAATCTGCAATTTTTACTAATTTTGTCATGTTTTGACTGGGTTTATCCAATTCCACTACGCGAATTTCGGAGGGAGGGGTGCTGGTGTTTGATACTTTACGACTGGTTGTCTGAGTGCATTGGGAACTTTTATGCGCGAAGGCTTTGCATGCAAAGCACTTAACTCCTTCGTTTCTATGCAAACAATGTTTTGCGAGGTGTCCGATTGCTCCACAATCGTAACAGGTCTTTTTCGGCGCTCTTTCGGCGTGTAAAGGTTTAGGAATAACATGGGTAGGTGGTGACTGTGACTGACGATAGTGGGGACTTTGATCGCAAATTTGTTGATATGTTTGAAGTCTATATTTGAATTCAGTGAGGGTGTGGCAGCCAAAAAGAATTGCTTTATTAGTTGGAGACTCTCTGATACCTGTGATAACGTAATGCATGAGCGATGCATCGTCTATGTTAGCTCTTTGCGCTCTTCATTTCTTTCATTACAAGAAAATATTCGCTCATTCTTTCATTGGGTTTACAGGTACGTGTAGCTAACATTTCATGAATTTGCGCGGGGGAGGAGATATGTGCGAATTCGCGTATCAAAGCTTGTTTTAATGCTGCATAGGATGTTAATGTAGGCTCACTTCGGACGAACAATAACGCGGTACCTTTCAGAGCTCTTTCAACGAAAAGAATTTTTTGTAAATCGTTAAGTTGAAATGTTAAAGCCAATCCTTCAAATCTTTCGAACCATTGTAAAATATTTTCTACTGGTTTACCGGAAAAAGGTGTAATTAAATTTTCAAAGTCAGTAAAAGAAATTGATTGACGTGGTACATAATGAATTTCTCTTGGCATAATCAGGACAACGGATTGTCTGTTTTGTGAAGGGTTTCTTGAAAAGTTAGACGATGAGTTGAATCCTAAGGCATTATGAGAGTAATTTTCATCGTGATTTTCAGTTTCTGAGTCACTTTGAGGTAACAGTGAACTCTGAAATTTTTCTAAATCCGAAAGCGCTTCAATAATGCGTTTTGAAATTTCATTTTTATTGCCTGCAATGTCCACACATAATAAATTTGCTATTGAAATTAGTTGGGCCAAGGGGAAGTCACTAGAATTTGAAGTAACTTTCTCATCAAATTCTGTTGTACCTACTCGAAAAGTGAAGCCAGTAAAAGCTCTTAGATTTTTTCGATTACTGCGAGTCTGATCCGAATCAAATACAAGCTTATGCAACAATTTAATACGTTTGGCTCGTGCTGAATTAATTTGAGCGAGAACCGGCTTTATTTCTTGTAAAAGCATGATTAATTAAAAATAATCAAAAGTGTACTTCTATTCGTTTTATCGTGCAAGACGATGCTTAAAAAATGAGCTAACTAAAGCAATTAGGTTCATTCAGAGGGAAAAAGAAAAACACAGATTCTATTCGGAATCAATTTCGCACTCAATAGCAGATCTCAGCTCGATAAGAAAAATATGGGTCACACTTTCCGTTCATCGGATTTTTTAAACAGTTTACTGATGTCTTATAGACGGAACGTCGCGTCGTTATAAGTTCCATTTCAAATTAATAGAAATTCCACTTACTTCTAAACAAGTTATCCATAGCAATAAACACATAAATACTTGCATCTTGGAGAGTTAAAAAGAGAAAAAAATTATCTACTTGTATTTTAATGATGTTGAAGAAAAAACAAAAGGAATGACACTCTCTTTCTGACACCCATTTTCGGAGGCAGAAGAATACGCATTCATCTCTTATCTTGAGAAATAAATTCAGCTGCGCTGGTCGAAAACAGATTTCTTCTTCTCGCCTTTTTTTTTGGGCAGCGGAAAAAATTCTAGGGCATTTTAAAACATATTCAGTGGCCGTGGTCTGTCTAGGGAGATTAAATAATTGGTTGCGAATTCTTGACCGGCCGATGCGCCCATGTAATAATGATGTAATAATAATAATAATTAGGCTGGTGAGATTATTGAAGAGTCTTTTGTAAAAAACTATACTAATCTTTGGAGTAAAACACAGTTATAGATACATACTAATTACAGGTTATATACAGGGTTAACAGACGAGTTTCAGCCGACTGTAGGAAACACACTATAACCTACAAATACGAAACTATTTTTTGAGAAAATATTTGTAGAAATGTTTACGAAAACTCTTGCAAAATATTTAACATCCGTTTCTGTTTAAGGAATTCTTTCAACTTAATCGTGTATTGAGATATTATGCACGAATACTTGTAATGGAATTTAGTAATTAAACGACTGACACATTTATATTATACGCCTTTTACGCATTTCCGCGCATGTTACACTTTAACAGAAACATATAAGGATGGCTTTAATTAGATCCGATACTTTAAAGGGAATATTCTGTGAACATTATCTGCTTTACAATTCTCTTTTGTATTTAAGCATTGTTATTCCAGTTATTTCCAAGATACAATAATTTCGAGAAATGTAGATTTGTTACTTTTAAGGTGTTAGTAAAATAATAGAAATTTGGCCTATAGAAAAATGTCCTATTATGCACGGATACTTGTAATGCGATTGAGTAATTAAACGTATGCGACATCTCTTTTTACGCAATTCCTCGCAAATTGCACTTTAACAGAAACATATAAGGATGGCTTTAATTACATCCAAGACTTTAAAGGGAATATTATGTGAACTTTATCTGTTTTAGAATTTTCTTTTGTGTTTCAGCATTGTTACTTAGGTTATTTCCAAGACAAAAGAATTTCGAGAAAATGTAGATTTGTTACTTTTAGTAAAACAATAGAGATAAAAAAGCAAAAAATAAAATAAAACGTAATGTATTATTTAGCGAACGTTATTAAAGAAGAAACAATTTTCTTTCAAACAAGAAAATAAGATAAGCAGGAATGAAATTCGAAGTATTGTATAAAGTAATAATATGAAGCTATTAGACCTGTTGTCTCTACAAATAACATTTTTCAAACACTCCTTGCAATTATATATAGAAATAAATGCACATTTATAAACCGAAGGTAAATAGTATAAAATAAAGCTTGAAATTAGTCTGCGTGCCATTTTACTATGCCCTTTTCAATTTGCTAAATATATGTGCACTTTCAGAAAACGGCATGATACTTTTGTAACTGCAATCACACCCTAATTTCTTCTTACAAAATTGTGTGATAATGACTTTAATTGTGACTTCTAATGTTTATCATCAAATAATATATTATGTTCTTTATTTTTCTATTATTACCTTCGATAGAATTATTATATTCTGATGCAAATAAAGTTCATAAAAAAATTATTGGAATTTCGTTTTATAGCGGCCTCCAAGGATGAATCGCCAAGCTACCAAGATTTATCGCTAATTTATAAAGCATATGACATTATAATAATATATGTTGTATATAGCATTTCGTGACGTATATGTCCAAGTTATAGTCATATATGTGACGCATATATGATGTATATATAAGACATGCGCTTAAGACGTATATAATGTACTATATAGAACATATAAGACGTAAATATAATATGTATATAATGACTTATATGACACATATATGAATATTTGGAGTATATATATGCGTGTATATAATGAATATATAAGCTTCAAGATGATCTTGATGGATTCATAGCTGCAACCTTGACATAATCGTAATTGTGGGAGAGAGAAGCTATAACATGAGAGTACCAAATTATTAAAAGTTAAATAATTTAAAATTAATTTACATTATGATCCCTGAAATTACAAATTATGAGATTCTTTTATTTGGCATTTGAAAATACCATCAAAATTTTCCAGAACTATATGGGTTATACAATTTATTTTTTCTCGATCTGCATAATACATGGAAATCATTATTAATTGAAAATACCTGTAGAGTTATTTTATGTTTAATATTTTTTATTGCCTGTCAATTACACAAAAATGCATTTGCATATGAAATGCATCAATTATGTATTCAAATAATAACATTTTGAAATTTAATGAATAAATACACGTTTAAATAACTTAAATAACTTGTTTTAAATCTCGTGCATAATCTTTCTATATTCCACTATTCGGATGTGCCAACCCCAGAATTTTCTTCTATCTCCCACAGGTTTCACATACGCTAAAAACGAATCAGCACCAAGTTATATCAAGATCTAACTGAATCTCAAGTTTGAAGAAAATCCGTGTATTAGTTCTGAAGATATGACTATCGCTAAAATCGTGTAAATCCTAAAAAATGCAGAATAGCAGTACTATCTCTTGGGGGATTTACAGCAAAACATAATCAACAACTATTCAATTTATGTCAACGTCTAACTGTATCTCAAGTTTGATGAAAAGCCGTATATTAGTTCTTGCGATGCATTTATGTATGCGTCAACAAACGACCGCCAAAATACGCCAAAGTGTTGCCATAAACTGCAACAATGAAATATTTTAACAGCTAAAAAATAGATAATTCATTACAAATAATATAATGCAATCACTTGTTAACTTTAAATTAAAGTCTAATAATGCTTAAAGTGATTAAAAAAAAAAAAAAACATAACACGGATTTAAAAATACCTTTTTAATTCAGATTACATATGTTTCGTTCACTCTATCGGTGACATCTTTAGATCTAACTAATAAATACAATATTCTCGTATATTTTTGAAAAGGGTAAACATAAACCAAGAGATCACATGTCCAAGGCTAGCAGGTGCTTAAATTGATCAAACTGGTAAACGTGAAAATTATTATTTGTTTTTATTTTTATTGCTTTTTCAATCCGTCGATCATCGCGTGCCAAATTTTAGCTAATTCAAAAGAAGCGGCTTCGTTGCAAATGTTATCTTTTCGCAAATATATTTCTATTGATTCACGGATAATGGATGGGAAATAAGCTCTTGATTGAAAAATTATTTTACTATTCTTGAAATCAATCTGCAACTGCTCCTTTCTATATTATCTGGCTAAAGCAGTAGTTCTTCTGACATATTTAATGTCTGCCATGTGT
Source organism: Maratus michaelseni (assembly GCA_963931845.1). Lineage (NCBI taxonomy): Eukaryota > Metazoa > Arthropoda > Arachnida > Araneae > Salticidae > Maratus > Maratus michaelseni. The sequence goes on from OZ007593.1 coordinate 85,435,205, forward strand.
TCTTTTATTCTTGTTTTAAATTTTCTGTTTGCCATACCTATATAGTATTGTACTGTTCCATCTGTCTTGGTGAATGGGATTTCATAAACACCGGAAATTCGATCAGGTTCTATTGTATCTGTTTTTCTACATACTGTGTTTCTTACTTTTATGGAAGCTTTTGCAATAAGGCAGATATTAAATTTTTCAAGTTTATATTTTAATTATTCAAAGAATCCTGGAAAATATTGTAAAGTTGATACTTTTGATTTTCGTTCATTAAAAACTTTCTTCTTTTTATTATCCATTCTCATAATTAATTTATTGATGATGCTGTCTTTCTATCCGTTATTTCTTGCGATGTCACGTATTTTATTTATTTCATTATTTTACTGATTAGAGGTACAGACAGTTAAGGTCCTTCTAATAAAATGTCTAAACGTTGAAACTTTATAGGAAAAAGGTGCTTGAGCGTTATTAGGAATAGTGGATTGATTAGTTATTGTTTTTCTATATACCGTACGTTCAATTCCATGGTGGGTTTGGATTAACAGCACATCCAAATAAGGGAGTGTGTTATTTTGTTCAATTTCCAAAGTGAATTTAATCATAGAACCACTTATACATTTTATTAGACATTTTATTAGAAGATCCTTTACTGTCTGTACCCCTAATCAATTAAATAATGAAATAAATAAAATACGTGGCATCGCAAGAAATAACGGATACAATGACAGCACCATCAATAAATTAATTATGAGCATGGATATTAAAAAGAAGAAAATTTTTAATGAACGAAACTCAGAAGTATCAACTTTACAATATTTTCCAGGAGTCTTTGAAGAATTAAAATATAAGCTTGGAAAATTTAATATCTGCCTTATTGCAAAAGCTTCCATAAAATTAAAAAACATAGTATGTAGAAAAACAGATCCAATAGAACCTGATCGAATTTCCGGTGTTTATGAAATCCTATTCACCAAAGCAGATGGAGCAGTACAATACAGTCGAAAGCAAAATGAATTGAACACCGGTACCTCCGTCATAAATTTTCAAACCTTTCTTTTCAAATTTTGCTTTTCATTATTAAATTAAAATATGAACGCATTAAAATGCATCATAATTTGTGTAATTACTAAAATAGGTGTAAAAATAACAAGTTGGAAATTGTACGTCAAACGTTACAAACGAGGTGCGTCCGTACGCACGTTTTAGAATTAAATTCATGATATCCCGTGCGTAGAACGGGTTAAACAGCTAGTTAAGTATATATTTTATGACACTGTTCATACAAATATCTTAACTAGTTATATAGATATTCAGATATATATGTATCAGCTAGTTATATAAATATTCAGATCTTGATGATTTTTAATTCTGTGAAATGAATTATATCGTCTGCAGATTAATTTCTGTATTAAAATAAGTATCTCGCTCGCTTGACGATTAAACTTCGGAAGCTCCTATAACAAAAAAGCACCGATTTAAAAAAAAAAAATTCAAATTTCTTAATAAATATTTTTATTAATATCTCCTAAAGTTTTGATTCGATTTTAATAAAATTTGAAATGTCTCGACAAAATTCTGCAAAGATAATATATTTTAAATTGCAAACCATTTGGTTGGGTAGTTTTTGCGTTGTTATATGCGGACAGACAGACAGACGGACAGACAGACAGACGGACGGACAGACGGACGGACAGACGGACGGACAGACGGACGGACCAAACGACGACTATAGGTGCTACGTATTTATATAATTACGAACGCACCTAAAAAGGATCTAAAACATTAAAACCATTTTAAGATGTTAAAAATCATTCATCGGAGTCGCGAGCGCTTTCGACCAGAACCAGGCCATCATCAAAGGGTGGAAAAGAGAAAAAAATCTAGAATATTTTTTCTATATATTTAATTTCATTATTAGATCCAACCTATCATCAAGAAATATATTCAAAGATGACAATCTTAAAACCATTATTTTTGAACACCTTTTCTTCAAAACACTGTGGAAGAACGCTTCCTTTTTTAACATAAAATTTGTAAACGCGGGCAAAAGAGACGTGCAGAGAGGGGAAGGGGGAACAACTCATTTCTCGACCGACTGTAACTCAATGTGTAATACATTTAGCGAAAAATGGAGAACGCCATTCGATTCCAAATTGTTTATGTCTTCTAATTTCGTATTTTTACGCTGAGAAATTTGTATTGTGAATGTGTCAGAAAGTTTCCAGCAGTTTAATGGAGAATTTTATTATTATTATTATTATTATTGTTATTATTATTATTATTATTTTAGAACAAGCTTAAGTCTAATCTGCTTACACAAGGTCAAGGTCAAGCCGGGCGGGGTGGCCTACCTTTCGGCTTAAGCTCAACTAGACCCACCCAATCAGCTTACACAAAGCTGGCCTTAAACTTAAAGGAGACTTAATGCAAAAAACCTTTTTTCAAAGTTAAAAAAGGCATATAATTCGCGTTAGATGATCCCAGTGCAAATCTTTTATGAGTCTAATTTTTACACTGAAAAAAAAAATATAAAAAATATTTTTACTCTCATTATAATTCCCTATAATCAACGGGCCCGGGGGCATTTCACCTGCCGAAATTTGTAATAAATACTTTAACTACAAAAATTTTATGCCTATCGGAAATTCCTCCGATTTCAAAATGTTATAAAAATTATTGAGTTATGATAAATGCCTGAGTCAAAAGAGACTAAAACAAATGGATAAAAATACAAATAATAAATAAACATAACTATTTTAAAACTTTATAACAGGAGAAATATGTTTCGTACCAAAAGAAAATGAGTGATCCCCCCCCCCTCCAATTTGTCCGAACATTCTGACAGCGTTAACATATTAAAGCGGTTCTCAAAAAATAAGTTTAAATCCGATATATTAACAAGATATATTATTAAATCAGAACTCCGAAGAGATAGAAAATCTAACCGCCCACGACAATATTACTGAATGACAAAGAAATCGAATCAACGCACGTCTTACTAAGAAACATCCAATCGCGGAACTTTAATTTCGTATCATTATTTAATTTTTAATCACCAACCGCATTGAATCGAATGGGCTTAGCTATGTACTTATATGGCTAAGAGGCGTGGTGTAGGATGATCTACATAAAGACCACCAAATATATGCTTTTTCATGTTAAATGCGTCTTTAAAGCTGTTCGAAAATTCAAACTAGTAACATTCTGACACATTTTTCAATTAAGTTTTGTTCGCAATCTTATAAATTTGCCAGTGCTATTATTTAAAAAACTATGTAATCGAATTGTTTTCCCATTTTCTATAAAAGCAGATTCCTTTCAGAAAATGTTATAAAAATTAGCGTTTTGAACTGATTTTTCGGAAGCAAAAGTTCTGGAAAAAAACTGCCATCCTGAGACAATAATCATCTATAACACAAGTCAGTTGTTAAGAGATTCAAAATATTTTTTAAGAATTGCTGTAATATGTTAACGCTAATGTTAAAGTGGCCTCCTGCAAACCGCGTCACTTTTCATGCCACCCGAACACAGGGGGGGGGGGGGGGGCACCAGTTGCTGAGAGGGTCTGCTCTCAAAGCTGGTAGACGGGAAGTGCTGAGTTCAAACACCTGTCGCTCTCGTCGACCTAACCGTTCGGAGTTTTCCGTGGTTTTCTAAGAACCTTGCCGTAAATACGGGTCAGGAACCCTTAGAAAGACCCCCACTGAAGACTCTCCTCCCTTGGGCCTATATCCCAACAGTAGATCATCGGGCGTCATAAATCCACCCACCAACCACCCGAACTCAGGGTGAAAGCCTGGGAGAACACCGGAAATGGGAAATTATATTAAACGTTACCCCCTACTATTAATAAGAATAAATTGTAGAGAATTTAACATCTCAGGGATAAAAGAAAAAGTTTCGACGAAGAGAGTGCCTCAATCTTTTGCGATAATTGAATCCGCAAACGGAACCAGATTGGAGGATCCCCGTCGTGACGTAGACCGGCCGCGGAACATGATTGGCCCGTGGTTGTCGGGGATTCTTCAGGTTCAAAAAGGTATATAATAAGGATAAATTGTAGAGAATTATCACGTGATCTGTCACACGTGACAGATAATGTGACCTGTGAAGTGTACCGGCGAAGTGAACCGGCCGGCGAAGAGTACCGGCGAAGAGAACTGGCGAAGAGTACCGGCGAAGAGAACTGGCGAAGAGTACCGGCGAAGAGAGTGCCTCAGTCTTTTGGGATAATTGAATCCGCAAACGGAACGTGATTGGATGATCCCCGTCGTGACGTAGACTGGCCTCAGTACATGATTGGCCCGTGGTCGTCGGGGATTCCCCAGGTTGAAAAAGGTATATAGTATCAGACAAGCGGTTCAAATCTGGCGGTGAAAGACATACTTAAGTAATAGCATGAATTTATTATTTAACACTTTGTGATTATTTATTAAATTATAACAGTTGCTTATCAATTTTTTTAGAACCGCATTGACGATAAGAGGGCAGCTTCTCCTGATAACAGGTTTGAATTAAAAGGGTAATTAGTATGTAGTTTTCATACTGCAGTTTGAAAATCGGATTTATTTTGTCTACACAGGAACAAGCAAAATATGTGTCTTGCGTTCTCCCTGTAAACCAAACATTCCTAGATGTGGTTTAAAAGTTTTTAGGAATTCAGTTTGTATGAGGCTAATTTCTATAAATTGCTTTTTTTATACAAAGGCAAAACGCTAGACATCGAAAACAAATTTCATTTGAAATAAATGTTTTTCATATTGTGGAACATCATACCATTTGAAAAGAAATGTTTGAAAATTTATGACGGAGGTTCCGGTGTTCAATTCATTTTGCTTTCGACTGTACTATATAGGAATGGCAAACAGGAAATTTAAAACAAGAATAAAAGAACATATGGCAGATATCAAATATGACAGAAGAACTAATGCTTTAGCCAGACATTGTAGAAAGGAGCAGTTGCAGATTGATTTCAAGAATAGTAAAATAATTTTTCAATCAAGAGCTTATTTCCCATCCATTATCCGTGAATCTATAGAAATATATTTGTGAAAAGCTAACATTTGCAACGAAGCCGCTTCTTTTGAATTAGCTAAAATTTGACACGTGATGATCGATGGATTGAAAAAGCAATAAAAATTAAAACAATAATAATTTTCACGTTTATTAGTTTGACCAATTTAAACATCTACTAGCCTTGGACATGCGATCTCGTGGTTTATGTTTACCCTTTTCAAAAATATGAGATAATATTGTAGTTATTATTTAGATCTGAAGATGTCACCAACAGAGTAAACGAAACATATGTAATCTGCATTAAAAAATATTTTTAAATCGGTGTTATGTTTTTTTTTTTTTTTTTTTTTTTTTTTAATCACTTTAAGCATTATTAGACTTTAATTTATAGATAATTCATTATTAATAGAAAATTAAGAATGTGATATTTAAAAAAAATACGTTTTTATCAACTAACAGTTTAATGTTAATTAATGGTACAGATGTCACCAAGGTATATTTTTGACGCCAAGTGTAAATTTTATACATGAGCTACCCTGCGGTTTTCACGAGATTTTGCTTCGTCTGGCAACCTAGTAGGGCAGGTTCCCGTGAAAAAAATAGCACAAATCACGAAAACACTCTGAATATCGCTACACGAGTAGACGCTGGACAATAAACGGGATATTTAATAAAAAGTCGCTTCAACTTTTCTACACCTCAACACCGCAAATTAAAAAATATCTGTTAAATAAAATTTTTCTTTATTAATTCCGTCCATTGCTAAATAGATATTTATTTCTTAAAAGAAAAAAAAAATCAGGATTTACGTTGTTACACCTTGTTACATTATGGGATGGGTTGTTATTATTTGATTAAGGCTAATTATATACAGCTGTCACATTCTAATGCTCCGTAATTTCCAAGTCAAAAAATAATCATTAACTAAATATGCAGAGACTGTGATTTGTGAATGAAATTATAAGATAGCTAAACTTGGCTTTGCACGATTTCAGAACTTTTTACTGTAAAAGGGTCACGAAACTTGGCTTCATTTTTTACATGTGAAATTTTTTCCATGAATTTCACTTTTTTTGTAAGCAAACCTCTTTTTCTTGACTTTGGGCTCTTTTTCCACATCGTCCACTGATTTTTGCCAACCCCTGACCTTATTATTTGGATGTACCAAAAATTTGAAGCTTTAGTTCCGTTTGCAAAGTCTCTTGATTTAAAGAATTTCAAATTCCTAAGCAAGCACCAAGTTATTATGGTGATGGGTGAGACAAGAGTACTCCCAATTGCTTCCACGAAAGGTGCTACCAGTCTGAGGTATTACTCGCAGCCTTAAATACTTGATATTTGGCATAAAAGTAGTGTTTAGAATACAAAGAAAGACAAAATTAAAAATTTCAACAAATCGAACTATTTTCGCTTTTTCGATTTTTTTTCTCGAATTTTTTTATTTTGGGATTATTTTCTTCGAAATTTCCAAATTTTTTCTATTTTTTTCTTTTTTTGTATACTAAACTAATTTCTAGGAGTAGAGAATAGTATTATTTTCCCATTTTCTATTTTTTACAAATATTTCGATTTTTTTATTTTATTTTCGATTTTTCCGATTTTTTTTTAATTTTCTCCTATTTTTAATCCTAAACACTAACTTTACACCAAATTTTAAGTTTCTAAGAGTTTCTAAGATTAAATTATTTTCAATTTTTCATTTTTTTCCAAATTTTTCGAATTTTTGAAAAAATGTTTTAAGATTTTCAGAATTTTTACATTTTTCTTATTTTGTATTGTAAATACTACTTTTTTTCAATTTTAAAGTTTCTAGCGCTAAAAATGGAATTATTTTCAAAGTTTTGATCTTTTTCGATTTTTAAATTTTATTTTCGAATTTTATTGTATTTTTAATATATCCGCTTTCTTAATCATAAATTCACCTTTTCGCCGAATTTTAAGTTTTTAGGCTACGAGATCAAATTATTTCAATTTTTCAATATTTTTCGAATTTTCGAAAGCAAAATTTCGAATTTTCTGTTTTTTTTTCTTAAAAAAAAAAAAAAAAAACCCAAAAAAAAAAACCTAAACACGACCTTTATTTAAAAAATTCAGATTTCTAGCGCTGGTTTGTGTACCTCATCTCTTTGATGATCACTGAGTGAGGGAGTGAATGAGTAAGTGTTAAAAAATAGAAACGTTAAAAATTTAATAGAACATGTACGAAGCTGACCCAATGCCTTCCCTCCCTTTATCACAATTACGTCACTTGCTTATCTGATCAAGATGGTTTTGCTGTTGACAGGTCACTTGATCTCTCTAATCAGCAAGCTGAATAATTGGACGCCTGACGTGGGCTGTGACGTTATAATCTAGACGCCACTGATTTTCTAAGCGTCCAAGATGGCGGATATCCAGGCAGGCCGATGTTAATTTTTTAAAGTTTCTAAACCAAGCTGAAAATATAATAATGATTAAAACCGGAAAAATAAACATTTGTTAATTAATAATTTAAAAAAAAGTTTCAAAGTGCTGATGCGCGTATTTATTGGAAAATAAACAACAAAATAATAAATAAAAAATTACAAATAAGTACAATAAATACAAATAAAAGGTTAAACAAAACAATGATTTTTTTTTCGAAAAAAAACAGGTTTTCCATGCAGAATAACTGAAAAATAACAACAATGGATGCATGCAAGCATCACAATATGCCGCATCATTAATCCAAGGCTCACTTGGGACGCTTTGCAACAGGTTCGAATTCCTCGCCGCTGTCCAGACCAGCAATCGAACTTGCGACCAACCGATCGAGCCACGTACTATCTGCAGTACTACTTACACATGCTACGCATGAAATACTTGGAACATTTGTACTTTCTACATGTTCATATATCTTCCGAATTAGAAAGGATAGAACCAAGAAATTTAAAAATATAGCTCCATTTGCATCATACTCTATATAAATGAAATTTCAGGTTTTTGTAAAACTCCAGCGCAAAGATATGGGTAGGTCAAAAGTGTCTTTAGTTGCTTCTAGAAAAGGATGCTCAAGGCTGTGCTTTCTCAATTTTTCGGAGGCAGATAAATAAAAAATAATGTTTTTCTTTCTTTAATTATACTACAACCAGAAGGACCCTTGCGAAGCTTTCGCACTACAATCTTTGAGATTATTTCCTGGTACGTTTTAGCACTAATTTTTAATTAATTGATTAAAAAAAACGCGTTTTAATGAAATGTGAGTGTACTATGACAGAAACTTGTTAAAAAACTTTTTTAAATGATACCTAATTAATCATTGTATGTTTTGTATGTGAATAGAAAAAGAGATGTTGGCAACAGAAATCATATATATGATAATGAAAAAATCTTGTGTGGATAAATATACTAAAAATACCAACGTTTGACACACAATAACATCGTGTAATAAACAGTCGCACGTTTCATGAGTATCCTGGACTCACTTCCTCAGTGTAAATAAACTTAAACCCTATTGTATCCCCCCAAAGACATGAAAATGAATCTAAAAACCCAAATGAAAAACAACAACACACCGAGAAACTCCTCCAATCGACTTAATCAGATTGGAGGAGTTTCTCGGTGTGTTGTTGTTTTTCATTTGGGTTTTTAGATTCATTTTCATGTCTTTGGGGGGATACAATAGGGTTTAAGTTTATTTACACTGAGGAAGTGAGTCCAGGATACTCATGAAACGTGCGTCTGTTTATTACACGATGTTATTGTGTGTCAAACGTTGGTATTTTTAGTATATATATGATGATTGCTTGTGTATAAGAAAATGGGAATAGATTGCCAGAAAATTTGTTGCCGAATTTTCTTTTCTCACCAAAATCATTTCTCTAGGTTGCCAAGGACTCTATACTGAAAAAAACGAATTATAAAAAAAAAATAAACATTGAATCAGATGTTTAGTGATCTCATATGAAAGCATTTCCTCAGATTTTGCAAAACTGTTCCAGAAATGTCTTAAATACATAAATCAATATTCGGTACACCACTTTTTTGCAAGCCTATGGGAACTTAAAATGGGATGTCCAAGCTTTATGGTCTGACAGCCATTTCAGTGACGCCAGACTTCTCTGGCGTATTAACAGCTTAATGAAATATTAAAAATAAATACTTACAATTTTTGTAAATACTAATGAAATGTATATCTAATTGGAAGATAATCCTTAAATTACGTAATCTACTGGTGCTCCGATACAGTACCCATATACACAGCCTTGATTAAACAAAGAAAACAAATAAACAATAGGTGACGCACGTGTAAAAATTAAATAAAAACCCGATTAAAAGCTCGATATATTTTTTTCAAAAAGTGCGCGCAAGAAATAAATTAACAATCGTATTTTAATTGCAATAGAGGATGACGTCATCCGATAATGCAGTATTTTATTTTTGTGGCAATAATGATTTGAGAAAACCTTTAATTTCATTTATGAAAACAATGTCGATTTAATTTTTAATGAACAACAAATTTTAATAGAAAAACATGTTTAAAAAAATGTAAGTGTACTGTGTCAGCAGCCTGTTCAAAATCCTTTCATATGGCATCTCATTCATGGTTCTGCGTTTTGTATTTCCTTAGAAAAATGGATGTTGACAAAAGAAATAATATATACGATAAACAACCACATATCTACATGCTTAGATTAAAGACATAACAATATATTGCCTGAGAAATTTAGAGATTTTGTGTTTTGCTAAGTATATTTATTTTGTTTATACGTTTCGCTGACGCGGGTAATTTGATCAATACATCTGATTACTCTAAATTCATACAGTTTATGAACTAGAAAGTTTTTCAGGTTTCTGGACAACTCCAGCATAAAGATATGGAAGGGTGATCAGAAGTACCCTGAGTTGCTTCCAGGAAAGGTGCCATCGATATAAGGTATTACTCGCAAACCTAGATAGTTGATATTTGGCAAAAAAGTACTGGTTAGGATAAAAATAAATACAAAATTAAAAATCCCCGTGCTACGGAATCGAATTATTTTCAATTTTTCGATATTTTTCGATTTTTTTATTTTATTTTCGAATTTTATTGTGTTTTTAATTTTTCCTTATTCTGAATTCTAAACAATACCTTTACGCAGAATTGTATGTCTCTAAGGCTAAGAGTCTTATTTTCAAGGCTAAGGCTTATTTTCATTTTTCAATTTTTTTCGAATTTCCCGGATTTTTTAAGTTTATCCTAAACACAATATTTTTTTCCGAATTCCAACTTTCTAGTGCTACAAAATCGAATTATGTTGAAATTTTCGATATTTTTCGATATTTTATTTTATTTGCGATTTTTATTGTGTTTTCAATTTTTTCTTATTCTGAATCGTAAACAGTACATTTACGCAAAATTTTAAGTTTCTAAGGCTAAGATATCGAATTATTTTCATTTTAAAATTTTTTATCAAATTTTTCTAATTTTCGAATTATTTTTAAAATTTTCTGTTTTTTTTTCTTTATTTTTTCATCCTAAATACTACCTTTATTCCAAATTTCAAGTTTATAGCGCAACAAAATTGCATTATTTTCAGATTTTCGATTTTTTTGGATTGTTTTTTTTTCGATTTTTTTTTGTGTTTTTAATTATTTACTTTTCTGAATTCTAAACACTACCTTGACACCAAATTTTAAGCTTCTAAGACTACGAGATCGAATTATTTGAAATTTTCAATTTTTGGAGCAATTTTCAATTGTTGTTGTTTCATTTGTTGGAATTAAAAAAAAATTTTTTTGAAAATTTTCCGGATTTTTAATTTTTTTCCTTTGTATCCTAAACACTACATTATTCGAAATTTCAAGCTTCTAGGGCTACGGGATTTATCTTATCTTTTTGATGACGGAGTGAGTGACAAAAAATCTCTAAATTTTGAGTTCATATATCGTCTGAAATAGAAAAGCCAGAATCGTGATTTTAAATTTTGGTCCTATGTGCCACATATTGTAGTTAAACGAAGTTTTAGGTTTTTGGAAAACTGCAGCGCAAAGGTATGGGGGTGGTCAGAAGTGCTCTGAGTTGTTTCTAGGAAAACATGCTTACCGTTGTGCTTTCTCGACTTGGTGGAGACATTACCGTGCCTACACATCTGATGAATTTTTTAAAATAAAAAATAAGGTTGCTAGAAAGTGTTTTTGCAATCTTTGCTTTTCTCTCTAAATTCAACATCGGCGTTATCACGTCAAGTATATTATAAAAAAGAAATATCTTAATTTACTGTTCAAGGATTTATCGTTATCATAAAAAAAATCCAGCTGACTGGATTTCCGTACTTGAGTTTATAGAAAGAATCTGTTTTCTTAGTACAATGAACTTTGGATGAACAGGCAAGCGAAGAAAAACGCTTCCTATTTGCTGCTAAACTATTGATGTATTGCTGTACATGAAATGCATAGTTACTTCAATGAACTTGCAGCTTAATACATTTGCAATATTACTGAATTATGAGCTCCCAAGTATGTATGAATGAATGCCACATCGCACTCATACACACGCAAAATAATGAATAGAAATACATACATTAACAAATTAATTTAGGGATTACAGATAATATAGAATGTGAAGGGAGTTAATTCCATAGAGACTAACGTTTCCGAACATGAAAGTTTTATATGCATAACATACTTCAGAAATTATTTTTCAAACGAATTATTACCACTTTGTTACATACTGTTCACCACAGTGAACAAAGATGCAATTTTTCCTATCCAAATTATTTCATTTACAGTTCCTATTCAAAGCTCATGCTACTATGTGACATCTATGATTTCTTTAGAAAAATCGAGATAGCGCCACAACAAGTGTTAACTTACTTTATGAGATATCATCAGTAGGGATGTTCCTTCAGAACGCCTCCAATGTGTTCCGAATAAACTAATTTTTTTCTAAACCTACAAGAACAATATAATAAAATATAACACCTTGTAATAGTATATTACTTTTAAATGCTAAAGGTGTAAAATTAACAACTATAATATAAATTAAAATAACTTTTATTAGTTGTTTTACATGTTTCGACTCTTCTGAGTCATTTTCAAAAAAAAAAAAAAAAAAAAAAAAAAAAATTGTTTTTGTTTTTGTTTTTGTTTTTGTTTTTGAAAATGACTCAGAAGAGTCGAAACATGTAAAACAACTAATAAAAGTTATTTTAATTTATATTATAGTTGTTAATTTTACACCTTTAGCATTTAAAAGTAATATAACCTACAAGAATGTTATATAAATCGTATTTTGTTTATTAATTATTGTTTTAGGCCTCTTGGCCTCGTGCATAATTGAAACACAAGTATGAAAACACTTTATTTGTTTTGTTTTGGACTAGACTGTAATTAAGGTATAATATTAATTAATTTGTTTAGGCTGTAATTAAAAAAAATATATATTGTACATAAAATATTTTTTTCTCATTCTGTGTGGCACTTTTAGTTATAAAATACAAATTTAATGTTGGGGTTTTGCCAATTTTAAAGCATGCAACAAAGGGTTAAAAACTGATTTATCTGCACAGGGCATAAAATTTAAAATTAATATAATGCTGCAATTATTTTTATATTTATGTATGAAGTTTATTATAGAAGAAAAAATAATTTATTATATGAACATAAAGTTTTCGCTAACAAAATTCCCTTCCATAATTCATTTTCTTTACAACTGTCGGATAATGCTGCATTACATGTTACTTTCCGTATATATACTTCCAGTTTCTTTCTTATCGAAAAATAAGCAAGATATAAAGACAAATCGATGGCTTCATACGCGAAAACTCGTTAAAGTTTTGTTGAAAGCATCTATATCTTTTGATGATTTCCCCAAAGATTTTCGCTCAAAATTATCGTAATAAATACTTTAGATGCGTGACAAGAACATGCATTGCTTATTTGATAGCTACACATTTTATCTTTAGAACCATATCCGGAAACCAATAAACTTTGTTTTTAGTTGTTAAAAATATATAATAGTACACTTTTTTTTACATGTGCCAATGATTTGTTTTATAAAGTAAGGAATGCGGTGTTTATTTGTACTACATTTTTAGCTTAATTTTTTTTCAAAACTTTGTTACTTTTATTGGTTAATTTTAAAATTTCATGAAAACAAATTTAATTGTAATAGAGCTTTATTTTTATCATAAGTATTTCTATTTGAATGAATTAAAAATATATATAGATCTCAATCTTCAAAATTTTACTCAAATTGCTTGCTTTTTGATTATTTAGATATTTATTTTTAAATAAGTGACAGAATAACTAATGCAGATATTATATATATAGCAATTATTTTGGGGGATAAAATAATTTTTACTATTTATATACATATACACACATTACTATTTATTTACATACACACTGAAAGCATTTCTTACTTTAATAAATATCGATAAATTACACTTATAAATGAAAATAGAATAAAACATATTTAAAACGTCTTCGTTTTGTAAGTAATCGATTTATACGAAAAAAAAACATATTGAGAAAAGAAACATTATAATAAATAAAATCATCTAGAAATAATTATTTTGTAAATACCATTATTAAAAACAGCGATTTTAAACACGATTATAAAAATGCATGAAGATTATCTAAGAATGCAAGCATTATCTAAGAATCTCCTGTAATTTTTTTTTTTCATTTGTTCATGTTGATTTAATTTTTATTTCCTCATATTTTTGATATTGAGAAATTTTCAGCGGTTTATTCAGAATATATTAAGATCTTTGGGAGGTACATGTCTCGTTGATTTAATTTCTGTTTCCTCATATTTTTGATATTGCGAAATTCTCATCGGCTTACTCAGAATATATTAAAATCTTCGCAAGGTACGTGGTGAAACCACAACGTCTGGGTGTTCAGGTAGTTTTTTTTTATGTGTAACATGTTCGGTACACATATCACTTAATACCTTGATCCATATTTTTATTTCTTATACCTTTTTGCTACTATCATTTTTGGGACGAAAGGAAATTATTAAGTGGGAAGTGACACTTTAGGAGGATTTCGTATTTGTCGGTGATGTTTCATTAGCATTGTTTAATCCTCTTTCCTCGTCTCAATGGAAATGACTTTAAGAAAGTAACCTTTTTAGTTTTTGCAGGTATATCTGAGTGGTAATATAACAGGGTCTTACTGAGATTTAACGCTCTCAAAAATGACTAATTATGCTAATAATTTTTATCATGTATAAAAGCAGCATAAGTAAGCAGCATAAGTAAGTCTTTAAGAAACAAAGTAAAGTATTTAATACACACATTGTATTGCAGTCCAATCAAATTATTTAAAATTACTCATGTGGATACGGAAAAGTGTAAAAATATTGCAACTATGTATGTGATATATAAATTTTATCCTTTATATATTTTTCATCGAAAATAATCCATAATTTTAATCAATTCTGATAAGCAATCTAATTAGATTAATTTTAACACAAATATTCAAATTGGTAAAGAAATCACATGAGTTGTAATCGTCCAACTAGACGAAAAATTTCCGGACCAGGATTCGAACCTGGGATCTCTTGGCTGAAGCTGCCAGTGCTCTACCAACTGAACCATCCTGGTTGAATTTGGAGGACCTAATTCATCCAGTTAACCTTATTGATCATATTATCTTGTCTGATATCTGAATTATCTCAACAGAAAAAACCCTATGTAATTTGGAACTCTAGTAAACGTTACTACATTAGAGTAATTGTAACGTAATTATTCAAATTGGTAAATTCATCATACACCAACTGATTATAACGCATATGATTATTTTACCAATTTGAATAAATGTTTTAAGATTAATCCAATGTAATCACTTATCCAGCGTTTATTGAAGTTCAAAATTACCAGCGATTTTGTCTGTTGAGCTGATTCCGATATCAGACCAGAGGCTACGATCCATAAGGTTAACTGGATGAATTAGGTTCTCCAGGTTAGACCGGAATGGCTCAGTTGGTAGAGCACTGGCAGCTTCAGCCAAGAGATCCTGGCAATGACATGTTTCGTCCAGTTGGAAAATTACAACTCATAATCTAATGCATTGTTTTATTTTTTATCATCTGTAGTGTATCAAAACAATTTTTTCTTACATTTTTATGCTTACATTGTGAAAAATGGTTACAATTAAACACCTCTGACTTCTAAGACCATGTATATTAAATTCTATAGTAATTTATAAACACAATTCATATTTAGTTAAATGAATTTAAACCCGACATCTTGAGAGTAAATAAAAATATTCTTCGCACTGGCGAAATTATTTATGGTAAGAAAATAATTATGTTTCGCATTCAATCCATTTACAATAAAATTTTATTTAAAGCGAAATTGAATTACGAAGCCTGGTGCAAAAATAATTTTAAGGATTTTTCCATTCGAATAATTTTTGTACACAAAGTTAATTTTATGTTGAACTGTTAGCTTAATGCGTATTTGATATGTGGATTCACTATTCATTTCTTTATTTACAGTGGTATGTAAGTGGCAGCCATGCAAGTTGACACACGCCTCAGTACCGGTTAGGGAAATGACATAAACTACAGACGAAGAGAGACGAAGCCAAAGAAATGTTGAGACACAATCAACATCAACAGCAAGTGGAACCAAAGCTCCAGTCACAGACGCATGCGTATAATGTGTTCAATGTAAAAAAAAAAAATGAAGTAAAGCGAAAACATAAACTGAGGAAAAATCTTCAAATTTTTAAAAGTCACATATGTTAAAAAACGTCAGAAATCTTCGTGTGCGAAAGAACGAAACGTGCTTCGCACAGTAAACTGAAAATTATGGGAATACGCACAGTCTCGCAAATGAGGGGATCTCATTTTTATATAGAGCATTCAGTAACTAAGCAACCATGTTTGAAATACTAAGTAGTAATTTAATTTCCATCATTTTTTTTATTCAGATATTACGAATTCAAATCAGAAACTCTGAATAGAAAATTTTGCTTTATTTTATGACAGTCATTTCGTGATTAAAAATAAACGAAAATTAATAGTTGTTACTCATGGTGTGAATTCCGATTTTCCTAATTTTGGAATTTCTAGCATGCATTTTACCATGGGTATTAGAGAGTTAACTCCAACAAGCATAAGATGATATTGCTATCCTCGAAAGGAAGGTCTCGAATCAGATTCGTTTATAAGAATTTTTGATCCCGCTTTTATACTCAGCAGATTAACCACCGTAGCCTAATTTGCATAAAACCACAGCGAAAACCAATAAACGCAAATTTCGAGATACACAAATACGCTTCGGAAAATTAATGTAAAAAATAGTACAGATGTTGCTTTGGCACACACAGGTTAATACCGAAATAACGTTCACATTCAGAGAAATAGACTACATTTATAAGAGAGTTGCTAGTCCACTACAATATTATACATTAAAATTAGTTATTTAATTAACAAAATAAAAAAAAAGAACTGTACTGGAATTTCGTTCATGAAATAATATCTAAATTATTTCAGTTTGAAAAAGAAATTATAGGAGATGAGTATTGTCAAATAATTTAACACATATAGTTATTTATGTGACAAATATTTACAAAACATTCTGATGTATATGTATTGTAAGCACTCGTTTTTTTTTCTTTTTTTTAAATAAATGAAATGGTTATAGGTATATGATTATGGTCCACAAATAAATTCACTCAGTTTTTAAAAAAAAAAACTCTGTATTTTTCGCATTTAATTTATTGAATCCGGCTACCGCAGAAGTGCGATTGATATGTGTAATACAATTTTTACTATTTTGGGATTTTAAGAGATATTTAGTATGTACGTTATTGAAATTATAGCAGCATACTTAAAACAAATTTGTTATTTTATTATAAAGCAATTAAAAAAATCAAACGTATGAGTTAAAATAAAACAAATATTTTTATAGAGCCTTTATTATATCAGATTTTATTAGAACTATTTAATTTACAAAAAATACATTTTTACTTTGAAATAAACTTATAAAATATTTAAGTTTTAAAAACATATAACATATGGTTACTGATCAATAATTTAACATTTGCACATATTTTAGTGACACATAATTACAGGATATTTTGGATTTATATTTAGGTTATGCATCGTTTTAATCCCTAAATACAATCTATGTTTCAATTATAAGATAATTGCGTTCAAATTTGCTGACCCAAGCTTGTAATTGTTGTCATGCGATCCTTAATTCTGTGAATACGGCTTTCAGAGCAAATATTATGGGGATGATGTAATTTTATACAACGTTAATTTGAATAATTTACAGATTAAAACAGACATTTTAGAGTAACTATTTCTGAAATGTTGGATATGTAACAATCAAGTTCTAAAATAACCGCATGTTTCCACAAAAATACCAACTATACTAGAATAACACATACTTTCTAATTTAATAATAGAAATATATAAATACTAATAAAAAAAAGTTACTGCAGTTTTTCTATTTAAAGTAAATTCAAAATACCGTTACAATTGAAAAACTTTTGATAGGAGATGAAAATTTTCAAACAATTCACATTTTCTATTACACATATTTTCGCGACACAGAAGGAAGAGGTATTTTCCATGTGCAGTACTAACCGAAACATCAGAACGATTGGATATAAGTCGAGTTATAATTATTACAAAAGTAACAACAATGTACCGTTTTTATTCGTATTAATTTCTTAATAGTCGTACGTAGTTAATTTTGTATTAAATAATCGTCTATATATTAACCCGTCAGTACACGTGCCCCTTTCCATTACGCTACTACATGCGCGGGATAAATTTTATCCCAATGGGTTTTTTTTGTGTCAGTTTCCCCCCGGTTTGATTATAAGCAAAAATTTATATTTTGAAATAAACTGTAAATCAATAAAGAATATAATTTAATTTAAAATAAGAGGGGTTTTTATATTTAAAGAAAAAAAAACATAAAATCTAGCACTAAGATTTTTTCTGCATGTCATTACATACAAAGCATTGTACAATCCAAATTCAGCCATAAAAATACAAAAAAAAATATAAAACTGATATATAGAAACTGTAAGGTAAAGCCAGGAGAGATGGCGCGGTCGGAGAGATTGCGCACATAGAGGTTCGAGGGTAAGGAGTACAGTGAGCGTGCAGCGACTCCAGGCAGTTGTACAACAGCAGTAGTGAAGTGTCTACTTAAAAGTGCACGTTGATTGTTTTGAGCGTCTAAGATAAAACATTGCTATATTTTGTTTTATTTTCCCAAAATAAGTGCTTGAATTGCCATAGCTATTCATCAGAATTTCTATATAATGCCAATAGTGCAAAATATTTTAAACTTAAACGATTTCTCATAAGCTACAAATCTAGACTAACAATGTGAACATCAATGGTTCGTTTTAGTAGCGGCCATGTTTATATAAAAAGCCGCGCAATCTCTCCTACTGAAATTGGAGAGTTTGCGCATCTGCTATTTAGAAGAGATGGCGCATTGTTTCCATTAGTTTCCATGCTAGGAGAGATTACGCTGCCTATTGGTAAATTTGCATAAAAAATGAAACATTAAAATTGACTAATTTTAAGCTAAACGTGTTATCAAGTAGCTTAATCTTATTTTGTAATCTTATCTGGACTTGCTTTTTCTGATTCTTTAATTTTTTTCCCTTTAATTTAAATTTTGTAATCGTTTTTAAAATTACTTCTTTTTTTCTGATTCTTTAATCATTAGGTTGAAATATTCACTCCTAATACACTAATATTTGTTCACAAAAACCTTACAACAATGTCATTTCAGTGTAATTATTATTGTTAACAATTTAATTGTAGTTATTATTAGTAACAATCTCTCTACCCATGTGCGCAATCACACCAACCCTGTAAGGACAGATTGCGCAAAATTACTTTCTTTGTTTCATTACAACTGCTCTATTAAATTACAACATAACAACAAAATAGCAATGGAAATGCATAAAAAAACAAATGAAGTAAAAATTATTCAAGGATAATGTAGCAAAAAATTAATATTTATATTTTTTATTGTTATTCTTTTGAAGTGTACGCAGACTCTCCTAGCTTTACCTTATGTGCAAGAGTTGTTAACGTTTAAAAGAAAAATTATGTTATTATTTGCACACTATATTTTTTACACAAACATTTGCTTTAACATTTTCCTATCATTATGGGTTACGTTATAACACGCGTGTGGTATATTTCCTCGCACGTGACATTTTTATAACAAAAGAATGGAAAATTTCACAACCGGTGGTAAATTCTTTTTGACCACATCTTGATATCTTTCAGCTTGAAAGGTACTATAAAGCTCAGAATGAGCACGAACGATTTTCGCACATTTTTAAGTAATAGTTGTGAGCTGGGGTAGATTTTATCTCAGCGCGTGTGTTGACGGGTTAAAGAATGCGTAACAATTTATTTTAAAATAGTAACACAATATATGATATGTATACCATATATGAATTCTTTGAATCAAGGCAGAGCGTAAAACGGCATAAATCATATACATTTTCATAAATCTCCATGGAGTTAGGAAATGTCAAATTTTGGGAAAAGCAATGTTATGTCCATGTGAAGCACTTTAACTAATAACTATCTCAAATATGAACCAATTACACTTTCGTCTTTTAATGAGATGCGATGAATACATTCAAACATATTCTATGTATTTTTGCATTTCTCAGATGTATTTTTTATTATGAAAATTATTAATTTTATATTAAAAAGAACTTATGATTTATGGCTTGCATTAATTTTTTGCATAAAATAAATTACGATTGTCAGACCATTCGTATCTATGATCATTACAGACATGGGTTTTCGTGATAAAGTGAAATTTTACTTTCGATACCCTAAAGCCGTGATTCCCATACTTTTGAAAACGGAGAAAGTTTTAGAATGAATTTCCATGACGAATCAAATGAATTTCTATGATGTGTCTTTTAATACATCAGAAGCTTCGAGTTTATTTATTCCCAGAAACATGCGGAATCGCGGAATCTTCAAGACTAGGTTTTCAGGGAAGGAGGTAGCCCGATCGCAGAATATATCACTGGTAAACCATAGAAGCAAAGTTCAAAATGGTTGAAACATCGAAAAGTAATTTATCCTGTAGATTAATCACCTCATATCTACAGTATTCCGCTTGCTGATTCCTTAAACTAATTGCAGTTCGCTTTTACATACTCCGAGAGAGATCTTCCAACATCGGCCTATCCATAAATAAACCAAATTTAACAAAAAGAAAAAAAAATGCAGCTAATTTCGGGTAATGCATCAAAATTCTTACTTTATTTAAAGCTAATAAAATGTGTTTTACGGAAATTGTTGCCTAACAAAAACAAAACAAAAAAACTTTTTGAGCTCTGAGAATAATACCTAATAATAAATGTAAAATATTTTTTTTTTACACAACTGATGGCCATTCTCAAAAATTTGGGAAGAACTTCGTTTTAGCACTACAATTGAAGATCCGATAAGTCCCCCAAAATAAAGTTGTTTTACCCTGTATTCTTTGTTGGGGGTCAATAGAGGGAAACTTTAACTCAAAGGGCGGGGAATCTTTTTTTAAGTAGGTCAAATGAGGTATCCTTAGTTATGCATTTTTGGATTCTGAATCGATCGACACCATCCGCAACTCGATACAACGATTCGGTACAAAGTTACACTAAGTTTAACAAAGACAAAGTCAGAGATTTTTTATCACTGCAGTTAATTTAGTTTTTTACAGAAACAACTGACGGCCATTCACGAAAATTTGGGAAGAACTTCATTTTGGCACTAGAAAAGAAGATCCGATTAGTTCCCCCAAAATAACGTTGTTTTGCGGTGCTTAAGGGGGGGGGGGGGAGCTTCTTAACTCAGGGTGAATAAATCAATATTTTTTAAAAGTAAAGTGGGGTATCCTTTATTATGTATTTTTTAATTCTGAATCTAACCACGCCAACCGCAAGGGCGATATAATCATTTGTTGCAAAATTACACAGGGTTTTAGGAAAAGAAAGTAAAAAATTTTACTTCAGCTCAGTTAAAATATAATTTGTACCCCTAAACACCGTAAAACAACTTTATTTTGGGGGGACTCATCGGATCTTCTTTTCTAGTGTCAAACAAAGTTATTTCCAAATTTCTTAGCTTAGACAGCTTCTTAACTCAGGGTGGATAAATCAATATTTTAAAAAAGTAAAGTGGGGTATCGTTTACTATGTATTTTATAATTCTGAATCTAAGCACGCCAACCGCAAGGGCGATACCATCATT
The DNA here is from genome assembly GCA_963931845.1 of Maratus michaelseni. Taxonomy (NCBI): domain Eukaryota; kingdom Metazoa; phylum Arthropoda; class Arachnida; order Araneae; family Salticidae; genus Maratus; species Maratus michaelseni. Next base: position 85,456,410 of record OZ007593.1, read on the forward strand.
TGTTGCAAAGTTACGCAGGGTTTTAGATAAAATATAATTTGTAACCCTAAACACCGTCAAACAACTTTATTTTTTGGGGACTCATCGGATCTTCTTCTCTGGTGTCAAACAAAGTTATTCCCAAATTTTCATAAATTCCCATCAGCTGTCTCTGTAAAAACCCATATGAACTGCTTTGAAGTAAAAATTTCAGCTTGGTATTCTTAAAACCTGGCGTAACTTTGAAACAGAAAGTCGTATCCAATTGCGAATGGTGTGGTTTGATTCAGAATTAAAAAATACATAGCAAAATATACCCCACTTTACTTATTAAAAAAATGAATTATCCCCCCTCCTAAATACGGTAAAACAACTTTATTTACACATCAGAACTTCTTTTCCAGTGCCAAAACGATGTTGTTTCCAAATTTTTGTAAATGGCCATGAATTGTTTCTGTAAAATCCTATATTAACTGTGCTGCGGTAAATCGTCGATTTTGTATTAGTAAAACCTGGAGCATCGTATCGATTTGCGGATGGTGTCGTTCGATTCAGAATAAATAAAAAAATAAATCATAACTAACGATACACCACTTGACCTACTTAAAAAGTTATTTCCCCCCCTCCCTGAGTTAAATTTCCCCCCTTTCACCCCCAAAAAACAACAGGGTAAAATAACTTTATTTTAGGGGAACACATCGGATCTCCATTTCTAGTGCCAAAACAAAATTGTTCTCAAATTTTCGTGAATGCCATAAGTGGTTGTATTTTACTCATTTTTTGATCTATTTTACCGGTACTGTAAGCCGACTGTTTGACAATAAGAGCATGTTAGTCATATAATTTAACCGTTAATTACATAGTGATGTAAATTTCCATCACTGTTTATTTAACTTTTAATAAATAACTCAACTTCTTCGCCACCACTATATTTATATAGAAATATTAATCCAGTAAATTTCCCGTGAACTATGTTAGTGAACAAAGTTAAAAATCTATCTTAAAATTTCTGGTGTCTAATATTTAATATAGGTATAAAAAAACACAATTGTAAAAGAAAAACTCGTGCAAAGAAGGGACTCGTACAAAGCGTATAATTTTGACGTGCCAGCTCGAATTTAATGAATTACGTTTGCCACGGAAATGTTATATATGAAGGGTGTAGATTCAAAATTCACACTCTCTACATAACCTAGTCTTTAGAAAAATACAAAAAACTGATTATTATTAATAAACATGATATACTGGCACATTTTTTTTATGTGATATATTTGTTGGCAAAGCAACTATTTGCACATAGTCCTAAAACTGTAATAATTGTGGTAAAGCTAGAATTTAAATTTAAATATGAAAAATGTGAGTTTTGCAACAAACTTTTATGGGTAATGTGAGTTATAAACCAAAATAGTTATTAATTTAAAGCAACAAGAACCAAAAAGAAAATAAATTCTGAACATTAGTTTTCATTAAGTTATTTTGGAGGGTAATATAAACAATTATTAAAAACATTTATTAAAAACATTTATTAAAAATAATTTATGCAAAAATTTTACTATTGGAAATAGCTCAACTTCTTCACTGTCATTAAACTAGTGCAACATTTTACACTAATTCTTACTCATGTACCTCCCTGATTGGTTGAATTGGAGAATGTGAGTTTTGCAGCAAAACAGTGTTTGGATAATGTAAATTATGCATTAAAACGAGATTTTCACCATTTTTTTCAACGTTAATATGTTTTTTATGGTAAAATCACTATCACAGTTCGATTCACAGTTCGATCACAGTTCGATTAGACGAACACGGTGATATGAATAACAGGTACCTTAAAAAAGTGGATAATGTGACATTTGCATCTGCACCTTTCATATATTAAATATTTTTATTTTGAATAATTTACGGATTTAAAAAGACGTTTTCCAGTGTCTGTTATTGAAATCCTTAAAAAGCAATTTAAACACGAAACAAAGTATTTTTACGAAACTACATATATTTTTGTGCAGACCTTATAATTTAATAATATAGCTATTTAACTGACAAAATACACATTGCAATTTTACTTTTTAAAATAAAATTGTAATATATTAGGATGTATTTTTCCATATATGTATAGTCGAACTGTTTAACATTTATAAATATTTCAATAATAGAAAGTTATAGAGTTTGTTTATTTACATTCAGTTTATGCATTCCTTTTCATAAATTAACACAATGAATTTTATAACTATGAGATTATTGCACTGATACGTGTTCACCCAACCTATTATTAGCATTCCAAAATTGTTGTCATGCGATGTCTAATTTAAAGAGCCCCGGAAATGTTACGGAAATTATTCAATTTTACGCAACATAATTTGGAATATTTTAGAGATTTAATCAGACATTCTTGAGTGTGTATTATTAAAATGTTTATTTTTTTCCCAAGCAATTATAAAATTATAAAAAAAATATTTTCATAAAAATCTGATAAAGATCCATACTAATTTTATAATTCATTATTAGGACTATTGAAAAAAATGTAATGTAAGTTTTATGCTTATTTCAGAAAATAACATTTTACAAAAGATGGATGTTAAGAAATAATTTATAAATTTTTCAGGGACACAAAATTATAAAATACTATGCATCCATAGTTATTGCATATAATCGTCTTAATCAACGAATACAATGTATGTTAAACTTGTGAGAGTATTTTACTCAATTAAGTAGACTAAAGTGTGTAATAATATTCTACAATTGCCTTCATGGAATCTGTAATTTAATGAATACAGCTAGACGAGGAAATATATTAGTACGATATAATTGTATGGAAATAGTTTTCATATTTAAGAACTTTAAGATAAAAACTGGAGTTTATATTATAGAAATAATAGCATAGTTTACACATAATTTTATTAATATCAGATGTTGAAAAGAAACAGGAAAATATACAGTTGGATAATTTGAAATACTACAGTATTTAGAAACTAGAAAGTAAATAATATAGAGACAAATTTCTCTTTGAAGTTTAAAATAATAATTTATTTTCATAATAAAATTTCGAAATAGGTACACTAATTTTATACATATATGACAGAATGGAGCATCATTTCTAATAACATATAACACACACACACACACACACACACACACACACACACACACACACACACACACACACACACACACACTCACGCACACGCACGCACATATATGTATATATATATATATATATAATTATCGTATCATATGATTATAAATAACCACCAAATTAATTATAAATAACCACAAATACTTATTAATAACATTTTAAGCAAATGTTAAACAACATTTCTCTTGCAGCAACTATTTGATTTTAGCCGTGCGTAATATTTAAAAAATCGAAATTGAAACACTTTAATTTTGTTAACGTTACACACAATAGGAAAAATTTAGTAAAACAACATATTTCCCATTTGATCAAATGGTTAAATTACGCTTACTGATGATGTATTTTTAATGAAAGCGTTGATAAAAATTTACAAAAAATATGCAGAAATATTCTCTCTCTCTCTCTCTCTCTTTATATATATATATATATATATTACGTTTTAAATAGTTAAACAATTATTGGTTCAATTCTGTATTATATAAAAATTATGACATGAAATTAAACTATTTTAGAATACACAAAATTCCATTTAATTAAATATTATATATAGAAATTTAATTTTATTGTATATTATGTGCATATATATTTTATCAGTGTTAATAAATAAGCTAATGCTTTCTTTATTTATTTTGTAAGATAGATAAATTGATGGCCAATTCCATGCGTGAATGCGTAAGTCACATAGCCGAAAATGTTTACCGTTCTTGGCCACCGCTATTTTTTTAAACTACTTCACTGTATTTAATTGTAGATATATGGGCTTGAAAAAGTCAAATTTTCTTTTACTATAATACTGGTAGTCAAACACCGCAGCCATTTTCATCTCTGTGACTGACACTACATCCACGCATGGAATTAGCCAGATGTTAAACATTGCAAACTTATGTCTATTTATTTACTACAGTAAATCTACAGATCAGAGGCCTCAACGTCAGCTCAAAAAATCATTGTTCATTAATCTTATTAATTTTTAACATTATCTGCATAATATTTGAGACACTAAAATTCAATCTTTTTAAGTTATTTATACATTTATGAGAATATAAATTTATCGAAAGTTTTGGAAATTTTAGAAGTATCCCCTTAAACACAATGTTATGCAATGATAGGATAAACTACTTGTTACTGTATTTTTTCAGAATAACAGTATATTATTTCAGGGGTGCTCCGCCCCCCTGAACCCCCCGTTGTCGCTTTAATATTCTATTCTCAATTTCCAGTAATTGCGCTATTTCATTTCTTGAGTATATGTCTGAATGTATTTGCAATTTTCATTTCATTAGAATAACCATCTCTTTGTACAAGAGATTTTATCCTATCCTTAAAATAATAGTTATATTTCAACTACTAAACATCATATGTTGCTGAAGTTGAATAAGATTTCGTGTATAAAGTATACTTATACAAATTTAAATTCATCTTATTTGACCTATATTCAATTTACGCATTCAACGTTTTTATTATTTTCATTTGGAAAACCGATTTGGTAATCATTTTTTAGTAGTTAAAATAAATTTTCATCTATTTCATTAAAAAAAAGCATATTAAAAACTTAAAACCCGAAAATTGGCAATTTTTAATACAACTTCGCGTAAAAATAATGCGATTCACTTGAATTTTCCTTTGTTGATATTCTTTGAAATATAGTTGCTTAGCAACCATTTAATGAAAGAGAGAAAAAAAATGCATCGGAAATTTTTGTAAAAAATGAGAAAATAATTTTGTAACAAATGATAGAATAAAATGTATTATATTATTAGAGCAGATGTATAAAATTGCACCAAACATTGTACACCTAATTTAAAAAATCTGACGAATGTATTAACAAAATTTCAAATTAATTTGAATAATTTAAGACCTGACTTGATAAATTTTAGCCTTCATAACTTACACATTAAATACATTAATCAAATGCGCCATTTTATTTCAATGGATGAAAATTTTCAAAATCGTCTGAATTCCCATAGGAAAGCATTATGACCTAAAAAGAAATGTTTTATATTTTCCGAACGAATGAACCAAACGTAACTAAAAACTATACAGCTAATTCCGGGTACCTCACCAACATAATTACCAAAAAACAAACTAATCGTATCATTTTTGCGGCAGTTATCGCGGAACAGACAGACAGACAGACAGACAGACAAACAGACACACAGAAACGAAAAACTTTTCGGTTGTCCACAGTAAGCCTTCACTGACGTTTCGGCAATTAAAAATATGTCTGAAACCTGAAATATTTCATTAATTATAATTCTGTAAAAACACATTCATTCACAATTAGTTACATAAAAATAGATTAAATTATGTGCACGATAGAAAACAAAAACATAATAATTTAAACATATTTTTACTGTGCAAATTGAAAAATAGTATTATTAATATTTATTTAGCAATCAAAGAGAAAGCATATTCAAGTCTTGATAAGAATAATTACTTAATTATAATTTTTTTTAAAAGATTGTAAGGGTAAGGAATTGGATTATCAGAAAAAGTCACTGAAATGTGCTTGCATCAAAGCCATATAAGATTTTTTAACAACTAACTTAAAACAAACGGTACAACTTGGATTCAAAAAGTCTTATCACTGCTGGCTCATTTAAGAGGAAGTCTTAACACGTTAACTGTCATAAACATCACCGGTTGGTGTCAAAAGTATTTCATTCTGTGCCACGCACATCACCCGTGGATCACAGGTAGCTTTCCATATAATATAAAATAAAAATCATGGACAGGTCAGCAATGACTTTTATTTGTATGTGGTACTCTGGGATAACTGTTCTCCAAAAAAATTCACACATATCTATAAAACTTTGAAAAAAGAAACATGGCCATAAAACAATTCCGAGAATTTATAGTTTTCGAAATGCTTGGAATAAACGAAATATTTAAGATACAGGATCAAGAAACATACGTACTAGTAGAAACTTGGGAGAAGACCAGTAACAACTCAGAAAAGAAGCCGATGCGTGAGTTGTTATGAAAAACCTAAAGAGGATAGTGCTAGAGCAGTAGATCAAATAAAAACGAAAATGTGGCAAGAAAATACAGCTAATGTAATATTTGTTTTTATGCCTTACGTGCTTTACAGAAAGACACTGAACACAATATATAATCTTAGCCATTTTTTTGTCGAGGTCACCGGTGATGCTCATGACATAGAGTTTATAACGCATTACTACAGTGCCATGAGCATCACAGGTGGTGGAACCATCTTTTTGTGAACTTATTCTGAATTATGTATACTGTACTTATTTAAAAACATATAAACACTTTACAAAGATTTTAGGTAGTCTTTTTAAGTTTGACACCCTGGTGATCACTTTAATTTCTTATGAGGGCAGTGAACGTGTTAAACAATAAATCTTTGATCAAAAATGGCACACTGTTTCTCACAAATTCAATGTAAAATAATTTGGCAAGAAACAAAAGCAGTGAACATGGACAGAAGAAAGTCACAGATACTGCCGTTTTAAGGCATGGACAACTGCTCATGGGCGGCATAATTTTCATAACGTCACAATTGGAATAGCGTTAAAAAATTATGCTGCGAAATATTTATAATAGTACACGAATATTAATACTTTTATCTCTTTCCTTATGAAATTCGGCGTAGAGCAGCAATGTCATATTAAGATTGTATGGTAGTATTAGATTACCACTTCCGTAATGTTAACTTTTCAGACAACTGACAGATAGAACTTTCCATTTGAAAACCAAGAGCGTCTAAAATATACAACAACTGCGAAATATGACTACGTTAAGTTCAGACTAAGGTTACTTATGCCGACTCAAACTGATAAAACAGCTTAGGTGGATATAGAAAGTTATTAGATCGGTGGATGGTGTACGTGTACCGCAACATGAAACGGAGTACAACTAAACACTTTTGGTTATCGGGTTACACATTCATCGTAATTTCTAAATAGTAATTTTTACCTTATTTATAATACAAAATGCGTTCAATGAGGCTTTTCGGATGTAGTATTAATCCGTGTCTCTGACCCGAATCATCCCTCCCATAATCTGACACTGACTTGAAAAGCTCAGTTAAGAAGACTTAAATAGTCTATTCTGAACATGGTACATGTACGAGTTCACGGCTCATATGATAAAAGCATACAGTATTGGAGCGTTTCTCGTTCAGATTTTCGGATTATCAGGGATAAAAAAAACCACTGAGTATAAAATAAAAAAATCTGACTTTCACAAAAGATAAATTATTTTCAATTTTCAAGCATATGTTGCTATTCTTATTGTGTGATCAGCTTTAAAAATATTCTAAGTGAATAAACAAGAATTTTTAGCATAAAAAAACTGCATCTCCACAAGTTTAAAAAAAAAACATTTCACGGAAAATTGTTAATTAAAATTAATAGAGAATGAATCAAAGTATTGTCAACGTTCTATAAAAAATACAATGCATAAATACTTGTTGTAATTTAGTGTTTTAGAGATTTTCATAATTTGAACGGAACAAGTTTCCTTTTAAATAATATTTCTTTTAGGGAGTTACGTGCTATGTTTTGTCGAGAACGGGCATTACAATGTCGTCCATATGCAATACATTTTTTAAGTTAATGTACAGTTTATACAACTATTTTAAATATTCTATTGAGATGGAATATCTTTGAAGAATGTTTTGATTCTGAAAGTATAACACTGAAATTGTTATGAACAACTTGATGATTTGGACTTGAAGACGCTTGTGAATGTTTTAACGCAAATTGAAAAACTATGTTAATTATATTAAGAATAATTTCAGAAAATAAAAAAAGGTAAAGTTAGAAGTGTAGCTGAGGGTCTCTAAATATCACAGAGTTTTAAAATCAGTGTCATTGACACACCGGTGGGGTTGTATTCTGCAACAGTTTTGGCAAACCAGTGCCAAAACTGTAAGTCGACATTGTGGGTATTTGAACTTGTTTTGAAATGTCGACATCGTTGGCCGTTATGCTATAGTTGAGATACTGATCTGTTTTCTTTTTTACAAAGTATGAAATAAAAAGAAACTTACTGAGATTAGGAATCAGGAATCAGTTTCATCTTCAGATGATGACATTGCAAGAGGAAATTTTAAAATTAAACAAAAGCGATGTTTTATTGAATCATGTGAGTTAGATGCGGTATCAGAAATTCCTGAAAAAGTAAACAAATTCGGATTGTTTTAAAAATTATGAAGAGATCTGGAGAAGAATGTAAATATTTTATTGTAACATAACACAAACACTTGAGAGTGATTTAAAGAAGGCAGTTTATATCTGCAAATGTATAATTTCATACTTTCATTTCTTTAAAACATCTCCGAACCAGAAGATACTCAAATACTTTAGAGAAACTTCCAGGATTTTTTTTTTATTTCTACTTCTAACGCAGCTTTGATAAAGGTTGCATCCATTTTAAAAGTCATTTCTTATCCATGGAAGAAATGAAGGGATGGAATGTTGCCCTGTCTTCCATCTGTCTGCAGGCTGTTGGCTTCAAAGTAAATTAATGATGTTTATCCAACTACGTATACTACACTTAAAATTTACATCTGTAGTCCAACAACAAACTGTTCTTTTCTGACAATTTTTAATGGAGTTATAGTAGGGTGCCCAAAAGGGGCCAGCTGATAGTTTTGAGCAGGGCCCTAAGATGAACTGTCCTAACTGGAATGTAGAAAAGGGGGAATAACTAAACGGAGAAAAGTTTCCCCCCAAAGCGAAGAACAGTGGCTTAAAAGAGGGCAAGTTAATAACAATTTAGAAAACAAAAAATTCATCCGGTAAAGTACCGGTATCCAGGGGGGCAAGGTCTTAACTGGAACGTAGAAATGGGGAAATGTCAAAATGGCCCCCAAAACATAGATGATCGGATAAATATGGGGCAAGTTATTACCAATTTAGGGAAAAAACGTAAAAGGCCCCAGGGGCTCCAGGTCTTAAAAAATAATAAAAAAGAGCCTCACGTGCATGAGAACCTGCATTGGACTATCCGCACTCAAATTGTCAGAATTCTAGGTGCGGTAGGTTTTGCTAGCCATCGCAGACAGACATACAGACCGATTTTTTTTATTAGTATAGATAAAATAATATAAAGACTGTGTCAACAATCGATTGACGGGGTTAAATTTTAAACATTAATATAATATCTTTCATTGATGACATAATACTTGTAAGTTTCATTTTTAAGTGAATCAGTAATAAAATTTTTGTAACTAGAATCAACGAATTTAAGTCAACGAATATAATAAAATATGCTTGCTAATTAAGGGGGGAAATGTAATTTTTTAGACTCAAGATATTCGATTTATTATTTTTCTATTGATTGTTTCAACCACTCTCTATTAATTATTTTTTTAACACTTAAAAAAATTATATATAAGTTATAAAAGTGCATTTTTTTCATTTTTCTTGAGAGCCTTATTATCCTAAAATATAAGTACACTTATTCTAAGATATATTTTGTTTGAATAAATTGCTCTTAAAAGCGATACGATTCAAGAGTATTTATTTTTTTTTTCCAGATTTTAACATACCTCTTCATAATGCTTTGGAAATGAGTTTTAATAGATAAAACTATTTCTATTGTAAAATATTCACTTATTCTGTACTTTTTTGTTATACTTATTAATATCTGCTAATTATTAATCGATAAGAAAAATGACTTCAACATTCCGAATTGCTTAACTTGCATAGATTAAAAAATGAAATTTTTAGTCTTGAAAATATGAATACATAGAAATGAGCAAAAAGAAAATCTTGACTAAGATGCTTAATGAATTTATATTACTTTTTTAATATATTTTGCATTGGTAATTTATTTTCTAACAAGTTTCTTCACATTATTTTTTTATTTGTTATGTACGCCAATATTTTTTTACCACGGTTTTACTAAGCATAAGGACTCAATTGATTCCATACATCTATTCAATACATCAATAAATTAAAATTTTCAAAATAAAAGCAAAAAACAAAAACACAGTTTCAATGAGTTTACATTGGAGGTTACATTTGTCTGTTTACTAATTTATATAGAAACTATGCTTCAATTTAAAGACGTAACTGTTCATGTATTGGTACATAAAGAAATCGTTGCAAAAAATAATATTCAAAACTGTTAGCTTAAAAACGGCAGGTACAATTATCAGAGTGTAAAGAAAAATAACCATTAAAATAATACAAAACATTTACATAATGTTTTTTTTTTCAAATTCACTGACGCGTTTTTATTTAAATGAAAGCCATATCATTGCAGGAAAAAATATTTTTAAAATATCATCTGCGTTTCAATCTATAACTTTTAACATTTTTATGCAGTGCACAGCTGAACTGATATCTCGAAATGTAATGGGTGATATCATGGGAGATAATAAACAGTTTTTATATCAGAAACCATGGTCTCAATTACCATATGCAAGGTGTGCAAAAATGCAAGGTGTCTGATACTAAGTCAAACACAGTATTCTTTCATAGCTTTAAAATTAATGAAGCAACATTAGTGAGATTTTCAATAGAGAAACATTTATTTCTTTGAAATGAATTGACATGAAAAGGAGCTTTGAAAATGCACTATAATTGGGTTAGTTACACAGGCATCTAACTTCTTAAACCGTCTAGATCAATGCTATTTGGTTTGGTATTTTAACATATCTAATATACCATCTTTATTGTTGTGGTTAAGAACTAAATTCTTTGTTCAGCATGGATTGAGACACCATAACCTGTATTTTACATTAATTAAGTAGATTATATTTATAGGTTTCTATATATGATTTTTGTCATATATTTTCATTTTTAAATTTACTGACCTCAGTTTACATACACCATTTAACCCTTTCAGGGACAAAGTACTTTAGTACTAAAATGCTGAAAAGATAACTGGCACCGGGATTAACATATAAATTTATTTGTAAATACGAAAAAGGCAAAAAATCGCATACATAGTAAATGGGAAAGATTTTAGCAAATTTCTGGTGCCATTGTGGCGTTTGAGAATTAAAATTAAGTGGTTTCATAAACATACCACTGCCCCTGAAAGAGTTAACAAAGGCAGTGAAAGATGTCAATGTCTTGGCGTTTTTTTTTAACTGTCAAGAGTGACACAGACAGAAAACAAAAACGTGTAGCCAGTAGCACTCATATATTGACTAAAAGTAGTTGTTGAAATTCAAAAGTTCATGCATACCGCTAGTGTTTTGAGTTGCAATTAAACTATATTTTGCTATATATTAAAACATCTTTTAATAACTTGGCAGGAGAAACTAAAAATTTTGATTCATGCTATTTCAGCATGACATGGTTTTTTGTTTAGCTTCATACTTTGGTGCAAGGCAATATTTTGTAAGCATATTTGCTATTAAATACAGACATAAAAATAATTTCACTTTTTAATGCATATAATCAATTTTGTAAAACAAATTTGATAGACAAAACTATAATTTATTTGAATAAGAAATTAAAAATATTTTATTTCATTTACAACTTTTTATCATCCACAGTTTAATAGCAGAAGAGTGTTTGTTCTACCAATAGGTGCATATATATGTGTATGTGTATGTATACATCTATATTCGTAGATACGTAGATAAATTCGTACATATGTTATTATGTAATCTGCTTCTTCAAACATGATTCTCATTATAGCTATTTTGAGTGATTCCTTATAAAAAGAGCTAAATTGTGTCACCTGTATGTATATATCTATTTATTTGTCTCTCCAACTTACCCAGAAAAAATAATATTAGAACAAATAGACATAGTAAAATAAATATCACAAAACGGACATAATTCTCAATTTTCTTTCAGTTTAAATTAAGAATGATTCGATTTTTTTAAAAGAAAGTATAAGAGAAAAAACATCAAGTAGCAATTTATCAATACATTTTTTTAACAAAACTAAAATACGATTCTATGAAGTTTGAAAAAATACATTTAATAAACTATAGATTTATTATGAAATATAATATCTTTCCAAATATGTTTGAAATATAAAAGTCTTCTTAGATTCCAGATACTGATATCCATTATAGGTAAGTGGCATTTATTTCCAGGGAAACGAAAATTATATGCTGTATATCATCAAAAATACATTAAGATAAAGTTTTACAATTTTCGTAAAAGCATTTTAATTTATAAGCGCTTTACAATAAATAATAAATTTATGATTTCATGCATTAGGGTAATATTCAAGCAAGGTAAAGAAATATTTGTTGGTTAGAAAAACTGTCAAACACAAAATTATAAAAATAAAAATAAAGATGTATGCTGAATATGGTAAAAAAAATTACATAAAATATATGATATACATTTTTACATATACATGTATCAAAATACATCTTTTAAATTGTCTCGATTACTTGCAACATTTATGTGCTATGAGAGTAAAATTTTTGAAGAATATTTTAATATAACACACTTAAAAATGCTATTCAATTTAGAGCTTCTTCAAAACATATTTATAGAGTTTTAAGTATTACATAGATGGGGTTTGAAATATATTGAGACGCGCATGACATATATAATACATCCTTAATGTAAGTTTTCATAAATATTACTATACATGCTTAATATGTCTTTTCATCGTAATTTCTTATTTAAATTCAAAATCCTGCAGGTTTTCAAGAAAGCGAAATGTGAATGTAACGGTTTGTTTATTTAATAATTCTGTTTAATGTTTTTATATTAAATCTACAAGGATGAAATCTTTCAAATATATAAGTTATATAACTGAGAATAGAGAAACAGAATGCAATCTGCTTAGATTTTTTCTGTCAAATTAAAGCTTTGATACATGCGCTTTAGGTAAAAACGATTAAATAAAATATACGTATTTGCATATGCCACCATTCAGTGATGAATATTAGACAATGTATCTGGAGTAACTGAGATGTAATAAAGTAAAGTATAAACATTGAACAAAAAAACAAACAAATATATTTGTGAATATTGTTAGAGTATAGAATGTCTCATTTTCATATCATAAGCGCTAGATTTTAGAAATTACTCCTAAACTGCGGGGAAGATATTAAAGCTTTCTAAGGTAATCGTGGCTTCATTCAGACAGTCACTGCGACTTCTCGACCTATACCAATCTCGCACAGTGTAAGTACTAAAAAACACCACCACCACCACTTTAATATGCACTTTTAGTGCTATGTTTAACAAATTATAGCTAGGGAAAAATGAGATGAAATTTCTGAAATACAAACTTAATGATAATCGATTCTTGGAACAGTTGACAGTTTTCTGCACTGATAACAGTTGTTAGAAAAAAAAAAAAAAAACGTTATAAGAAATATTCTCAGTAGTATGCGTAAGCGTGAGGTTAACAATAAAAAATCCTGCAAAGTGAGAATCTTTGATTGAAGTTCATAAAGAAAGCACCAAACATTTTTTTTTTTTTTTTTTTTTTTTTTTTTTTTTTTTTTTACAAAAACAATGAATTTGTTTTTAAAATTAACGTTGGAAATATATATATATATATATATATATATATATATATTATATTATATTGATTAGAATTTGTCTAACACCCTACGAGTCTCTTCTCAGACAGTGAGAAATATTTTAATGAAACTACATTTCCCCATTACGATACAAAAATTAAATTCAAATACATTTTCCCTATTACAGATGTTAGTAAGCAAGATGGCCAGTGAACTGGTGTTTCCTACTTAAATTATTTTCAAATGGCCATATTTCACGCTTTTCTTTTATTGCAAGAATTTAATACAAATTCTTACCTCATTTAAATCGAAGATTTTGGAGATTAAATAAGGGAAATTGTGCTATTAAATTTCAGTTGTAAGAAAAAAAGTAAAAGTTTGCAACCACTCACTAAATGTTAGACTAATATTAATAATGCAGCTGAAATAATTAATATATATATAATTACATTATGTCAATAGATTTACTCTTTTATAATACATATATTATCTTGTACGGAATGTATGCTTTCATTAATAAGTTAATAAGTTTTACAGTTACTAAAGAAAAGAAAAATACTACTAAAAGACCCCCTCCCCCCCCCCACACACAAATTACATTAAATCAAGGAATCAAAAAAAGATTTATTAAAAGACTAATTAGTTAGAACTTTGAAAAACCAATAATACTCACATGATAATCAGAAGACTTATAATGTTCTAGAGACAAAATTAGAAAGCTTTTCCACGATACATAGTCAACAAGAATAGCGTTCACTGTTCCATCGGTCTATGCAAAAAAAAAAAAAAAAAATTGAAGGCTTTAATAGACTATACTTATGCTGTATTACAAGTGTGATTAAACGTGTATAATTTTTAATGGTACTGCTAGAATCCTACTCTACACTTGATTACAGTCTAGGTGTTGAAACTGATTATGTTAAAAATAAAATCAGATCTTGAATTTTACTTAAACACTGCAAAAATTCAATTTTAAACTAGTCGGATGTGCCAATCCCAAAACTTTCTTCTATCTCACACATGTTAATGCTTCAAAATTCACTATCACACTGCCAAAAAAAAGCAATTTTTTTTTTCATTCTTTTGTGCATCAGCTGCTGGCGAATCGTCGGGTTAACTGGATGCGAGCAACCCCTATATTATACTAAACTACGAAAAGTGATTCTCGGCCTGTACCGGCAGGAAAAGATGGCCTCCCTATTGCTACATGCTCCGCTAAAATGCGCGGAACCCGATTACAGAAGAGTCATTCCCAGTTCCCGTCAGTATTGAATTTGAATGAGAATATCGCCAAATTAGACAGATATAGCCAAGTTGGCTACATATATAGCAACGTATTTTTGTCACCAAAATTGGCGATATATCGCCAATTGTCGCTAAGCTTGGCGAGAATTTGACGTTAGTGAATATAAATATATAGTGTTAAGAATGTAAATGTTGAAACGATGGTTACAACAATGAAATAAAATTTAGCGAAACCATGTTTACTAAAACTCATAAATCAAACCCGTTTATAGAGGAATCCTGCTGTATTGTTTCAAAATGTCAGCCATCCTATAATTTCAAACTGCTATATCTCATTCATTTTTTAAGATAGAGGCAAAACAAAAAATGCTCTGGAATTCTAGGATCAAGGCTGGATATTTCACGGAAAATTTTTTAGGATTTCTATTATTTTGTACAACTTTTTGAAATTGAAATCTTTAAATTGCTATCACAACGTCCCCTCCAGGTGCAATATCCCCAAATTCAACTGGGCTATAGTCAAAAACATATACAAAATATTTGGTTCGATTATCTGCATAACTTCATACACTTTTCGATGATACAATAAAGAGAATGGAACAGAAATCGCGATTACAGCGCACCCTTTCATTGAAATATCCCAAATTCAAGTGGGACTTACTGGCCATAACCAAAAACTTAGAAAAAAATTGGTTCAATTATCTGCATAACTTCATATACTTTTCGATGATAAAATAGTGAAAATTTAACAAAAATCGCGATCGTAGCACCCCCCCCCTCCTTCGTCGAAATATCTCCCAACATCAACTGGGACCTGCATGCTATAGTCTAAAACATATACAAAAAAATTGGTTCAATTAGCTGCATAACTTCATAAATCTTTCGATGATACAATAATGAAAATGGAACAAAAATCGCGATCACAGCGCCCCCTTTCGTCGAAATATCCCTAAATTCAACTAAAACCTGCAGGCTATAGTCAAAAACATATAAAAAAATTTTGTTGAATTATCTGCATAACTTCATATATTTTTAGATGATACAACAGTGAAAATTGAACAAAAATCGCGATCGCAGCGCCCCCTTTTTTCGAAATATCTCCAAATTCAACTGGGACTTGCAGACTACAGTCAAAAACGTAGAAAAAAATTTTAGTTCAATTATCTGCATAACCTGATACGCTTTTCGGTGATAAAATTGTGAAAATGGAACAAAAATCGCGATTACAGCGCCCCCTTTCGTCGAAATATCCCCAAATTCAAGTAGAACCTCTTTCCAAAGCCAAAAACATAAAAAAAATTTTCAATTTGAAGCATAACTTCATACACTTTTCGATGATGCAATGAGGACAGACAGACGGACAAACGGACAGGCAGACATATTGCAAAAAATATGTTTTTCGGAATCTCTGACCCATAAAACGTATAAATCATCGAGAACCGGAAGTCGAAAAAATTTAGATTACAACTTTTTTTTTCTATTATAGATAGAAGAAAGTAAAAATCGGATAAAACTTATTTCTTTTTGTGTTAATATTTCAAGATACAAATAAAATTTTCCATACAATTTTTAAAGTACAAATTTTCTGAAATATCGGAATATGATGACACAATTGGATGTTAATATGGGATTTTTAAAGTTTGATAAAATTTCTCTATGTAGATGATATCCTAAGGAAACTTTAAGTATTATTAGACATCACTGGTAAACGATTGGTATAATGTACATTTTTAAACAATGATTTGTAGCAGATTTATTAAGGGTATATAATTTTTTATATACCAGCTTTTTTATATACAACTATAACTATTTCATTGCCTTTTTAATTTACTCATGGATTGTACGTGAGAACATTGTTAGTTTAAAAACGTACATATTTCAAAGGGAAGAACATCCAATAATATATTTCAAAAAAATGTGAATCGATTCCTTGCGTTTGAACAAAATCTAAATGTTTACCTTTTTTATTTTACTTTATATATTTCCAATAAATCTGCCTTTACCCTATTGCTTGAAAACAAATTCGTAATCAATATCTTTGAAGGAAAGCCGCCTTTTCATGTTTTCTTTGAAATTTTATCTAATAGCATTACACAAGAAATATTTTTCTTTTTAAACTTAATAATCTAAACTAGGTCTTTGGGAATGTTTTCATTATTTTACATGATTTTTCAGTTTATTTAAATGAAGTTTCAAACATATTTTTTTCAATTTTTTCACAGAACAGGTCTATTTTAATTGGTAAAACTAAGTTTTATTCACTCGATATAAGAATTTTAGTTAATTTTGGGATTGCAAATTCATTAACAATCAAAATTTTATGTCATTAAACTGAAACAATATCTGTGTATACATAAATTATGAAATTAAATTAAAAAAAAGTTAAGCATTTCCAAGTCATACTTTCTAACAAATTATCTTTTGTTACCCGAGCAATCATCTCTCTCACTATGTTTATATATATATATATATATATATATATATATATATATATATATATATATATATATATATATATATATATATATATATAAAGCGATTTTTTTTGCATGCAATAAACTTATAAATCGTTAAATGTTGTAAAATCTCTTGGATTTTATCAAGTAAGATGGGAAAAGTTATAGCAATCGGATAGCAGTAATCTACCATGAAGAAGTTGGTGAATTTCCATCATTTTGTACACCAAATGGGAAAAGTAGTCATCCATTGGCAATACTGACAGAAAAATGTTTCTTAAAGTGAAAATGGTTAAGAAATAATTGCTTCTGAAAGTTTCTTGTTTCAGCAAAAATACTGGCTGAAATATGTCAGTTAGTGTTTTTTACGGAAAATAAACCAGGAAGCTTAGTTGAGGAAAAAAAAATATTTTCTAATCTTTGGTAATGCGGTCAACATCGAAGGGTAGCTTCAAACATGAAATATACAATATTGTTTAATGCAGATATGGATACCATTACATGGATGTCGCAAGCACCACTCTATTGTGCTAAATCATATTCGGTAATGTATATCAACTGGCAGTAAACATAATTAAAGAAGATAATACAATAGGTTTAAACCTATCCGCATCATTTAATGTAATCGGACTGAGAAGCAAGTGAAGATGAATCATAAATTTCGAAGTGCGTGAATTAAGCTTTTGTGTCATTCTCTACAACAGTGATGCAATTAATTACAACAATAAAATATATGAAATGTTACCGTGACGTGAGTACAAAGTGTTCGTGTTGTTTTAATTGACAACAACCAAATTTTTGAATGGCATCGCCAAGTAAATTGAATGTGCGAATAAGATTATAACATACTTAAATGTACAAAATACATTTGAAAGAAATCTATTATGTCCCTAGATTCGGCAAGTAATTTTTATTGACCTTCATGTTAACAAAGATGGAGATTGAAATACGAAAGCTATATATATAGTATTTATTTCACGTACACCAACAGCAATGGAGCAAGAAAAAATGCGACTTTTTAATATTTTTGGTTTTATCTTTCAAACTAGATAAAAAATAATAATAACAAAATAACTCCAGCTGTGATGTAAAATATTATTACTTTTACTCCAACATAAAAATGTAAGTAGTTGTGAAAGTCTACCACTATTAAATAAACTAACAGAAACATACGATTTTTAACGAAAAACAACTAAGAAAATAATTTAGAGAACTTAGAATGGCTCAGATATCCCTTTGTCTTTTTTTTTTTTTTTTTTTTGATTGAACGATAGACATACTTTCTGTTACAAAGATTAACATATGCACGTCTGATTTTTCTTGCTTTACTGCTGTTTTATTATTAAAAACTTTTTCTGTAATATTTTATTGTTCTTTATTTAGCTTTTAGAATAAATGGTGCGGATATTTTGGTATCACATTACATTATTTAATAATACTTACATTTCTAAATACTTATTTTTATGTACTCAGAAAATTAAAATAAAACATATATGCTTAATCTTGAAACTTTTCTTATTTTTGCCTTTATTTTTTCATGAATAAAGAATCTTTTTAACACTCAACATTATTTTTAATAGATTTGGGAAAAAACATTTGATACTTTTTTAGAAAATAGGAGAAAATGTTGAGTGAAGAATTAAAATTTCAGAAATCCTATAATTTGTGTAAATTATGGATTTTCTGGTTGTTATACGCACTCAAACAAGAACAAAAACACATGATATTACATTATGATATATATTTGCAGACATACATAAAAATTATATATATCGTTAATGTTAAATTTTATATTTGTTGTAACTATATAAAAGACGATATTTAGTAAGACAAATCTAAATTACGATGTTTATACTGTATTAGTGATATAGATATAACTCTTCTTATATATACATGCATAAATATTTTATTATTTATTACATGAATCAAAATTGTTCTTACAAATTTTTTATCAACAAAAGATTTTATTTCCAGCTATTTCTTTTACACTTACGGAAATTGTGAAAATCGTAAAAATGCTACTTAATCTTTAAGAAGAAAAAAAGTCTAACATTTTCCCTATTTTCTTTTTCATATGCTTCACTTAAGTAATTATCTAGAAGATCAATCATAAATCCGTTATTTTTGTAGCAGTTAATACCGAGTAACTTCAATGAATTTTTCAACAAAACTATAAAAGTATAAGGAAGTGCTTTATACGACTTATAATAATACTTATTTTCACGTAAATATCTAAAAAAACGTTTTACAAAATGTAAATATTTTTTAACATGGCAAATAATTTTCAAAAAATTAAATGATATAAAATATGCATTTTTACTTTTAAATTTTGTACATGTGGTTTAATTTTTTTTTTAAGTGACGGTTTTTCAGCAAGATGACTCTTTGTTCGCAATGATGTTAAATTTTTCTATTTATTGAACTGTAAATTTTTATGGTACCATTGCATTTATATTCATATGGAACTAGAATGACTCCTTGCAAAATAAAATGCTGTTTTTATTTTACTATATTAAATTCAACAAAATACTATTAAATGCGTTTAATTTTAAATATAATTTGAATATGCATTGCAGTAAATAAAATTTTAATTTTATTTTGGAGTTTAAAGCTGTGTGCTTTCTTCTATAAAAATATTAATTTAAAACATATATATGTACGAATACAGTATTATCTCGACTTACGCCAGCAGTTCGTTACAAGCCGTCAGATACGTTCTTTAAAGTAACGGTTATGTACGATCAGATACATTCTTGAAAGTAACGGTTATTTACGGTCAGATACGTTCTTGATAGTAACGGTTATTTACGGTCAGATATGTTCATGAAAGTTACTGTGGTTTACGGTCAGATACGTTCTTGAAAGTTACTGCCATTTACGGTCTAATACAGTCTAAATAGATTGCGGTACAAATTGTAACATTACAGGAAAATGCTGGAGTCTGTGCTGCCAAGCTTTTCCCGTAATCCAACGGTGAAATTTTTATCAGTGTAGCAACGTAAATCGATATACATTTAGATAAGCAAAAAAGGTTAAGCAATAAATATTCAACAAAATCTAATGCACATATTCTATTGTATTTAGGGATTATGTTACATACATTTAACATTAGCAAAAAAAAGTGTTTGCAATACAAAATTTTTTTAAAACAGTAATTTGTTAACTTAAAATTTATAGTTCTTCTAACTTCACCGTTCCAGTCTTTAAACATGTGAAAAAATCTTGCAATGCAGTTTGAACTGACATTTATTTTCTTTTTATCTTAGAAACTCTTTGTAACGGAAGAGTGAGTTTTCGAAGCTTTTTCTAGTCATTTCTACTCTTTGGTTGTCCGAATCTATATCGTCAAGGACCGTCATTCCAACTTCAATAAGATTTAGTCCTACGGTTAATTTTTCAACAGTCATAATCTTTTCCGTAGGCTGAAAATCTTCGATAGTACTGTGTTTCTTTAATTTAATAAGTTCGCCGATGGTTAATTCCGGATCAGGGGAATTTATGAGTTCAAAACCATCTTCCGCATCCATCTCTAAGTTGTATTCTCTTTCAGTTTCGACAATTTCATCAATCAGGAGAGATACAGAATCACAATTGTTAGATGTTTCTTTAGTCTCTGCGAAGAAAAGAGGCACAGTTTTTTCCAAGCATCTCTTATTGTTTTTTTTTCTGAAATTCACCCCATGAATCCCCTATGACTGTGAGTGCATCTGAGATGTTAAATTTCTTCCAGAACTTATTCGCTCCCAATTCTGAATTATCTCTCATTGCTGCATTGAAATTGGCAAACGAACGTCACATATAATATGTTTTAAACGTCGTGATCACTCCCTAGCCCATGGGTTGAAGTAGGCATGTGGTATTTGGAGGCAAAAGACAACTTTTACTCATGGGTCAAAATTCAAAATTTCTGGTGAGTGTTCAGGTGTGTTATCGATAGTTAACATCACCTTAAAGGGTACATTTTGAGATAGGCAATAACACTAAGCATCTGGGTTAAAATTTTGCATAAACCAATATTCAAACAATGAGTTGGTTACCCCAGATTTGGAATTTGATTTTTAAATCACTGAAACCAACTGGACTTCCAATTTTCATCTCACGGTTTCTTCTTCCACTGTTTTTTAAGAGCTGAATTCTCCGAACCATAAATAAGGAGGGGCTTTAGTTTGCAATATCCAGCTGCACTTCCGTCAATAAGTAGGGTTAATCTGTTTTTAGACACTTTAAAACCATGAAACGTTTTCTCCTTCCGTGCAGTGAATATTTTTGGAAATTTTCTTCCAAAAAAGCACTGTTTCATCAACATTAAAAACTGTCTTAGGGTTACATGCCTCATGTTCTATCATCTTCTTTATATAGTTGTGGAATAAAAAGGCTGCTTCCTTTGTAACACTTGCTGCCTCTCCAGTTGTTGAAATGCTATGGAAATTACACCGTTGTTTGAATCGACGAAACTACATGTTACTAGCAACGAAATATTTTTCATTCGTTACATCTGATTTTCCTTACAGTTTTTCAAAAATTAACTTGGCTTCATTTGATATTGTATTTTGGTCGATAGGACAATTTTTGACCTTTACCTGATTCTCACACCATATTATTAAAAATGATTCCATTTCAGAAACCAAGCCGTGTCTAATGCGAATCATCACCGTATTCATTGGGCGATCCTTCTTCACCTCCGCAAAAATCCATTCTTTATCTTTGTTGATTGTTCCTACAGTCACACGGGCTAAACTCATTTTAGAAGCAATTACATGTGTCTTCATTCGTCCTTCATAAAACTTTATAATTTCAAGTTTTGTTTCCAATGTAAATGTTTTCCGTTTTCATTTTTCTTCAGACGTTGAATAACTAGATTTTCTTTTAGGTGCCATCGTCAGAATACGACCGTCACTTCGCACTGCATGAAAAAAGACTAGTGAATTTCGAATAGTGTGTTTCATGATTCAGAATAAGTTTTCTGCACTGCGGCTTTTTGCATTCTACGTCCTCTTAATGAAAATATCATATATTTGTTAATATAATGTATATAAAATTAAAGTAAATTGTATTCTTTAAGTATATTTAAGAAGATTTAAAATCTAAAGCTATATTTTATTTTAGGCATAAAATCAATAGATTTAATTTCTTTTTATCCCATCTGTAATGTTTTTTATCGAAAAATAAAAGTAATTTAACGTTTCTTCTCATGTCTGTCGTTATTCATTATTCCATATCTAGTAGTTTTAGGTTTGTGATTTCCTTTTTTTATTTGCTTGTCACGTGACTACTGTCGTGGGAAATTTTCCCTTCTTAGAACCAAAAATCTTCAAAATAGTTCAAAGTGCTTCTTAATTAGGATTTTTTCCATGCCAGATGACGTAAATGCGGGTTGACGGGGGCGTAATTCGGGATACTACTACATTACCATTTTTGGTATTATTATCATATTGCTATTGCAAATACATGATAACATGTTTATTTTAAGAATGCTAATGGATTTTTTTCAAAAGAAGACAACTTTGCAGATCATTAAATATTTAATTTATTTTGTTCCCATTTACTTTAATATATTTGCTGTAAAATATCTGCACTGCGTTACATGAAATACATAAGAGCGTAAATAGGGCAATGTATTAGAATAAGATGAAAATTTTAAATTTCTCTTACATTTTTTAACGTATTAACGTTTTAGAAAATTTATATTTTTGAACAGGATTATTCTCTCTTGAAAAATCGACTAATGGACTGACGATTGATAACTTAAAAGCTGATAACGTTTTGCAAAGCTATTCTTCCTTTAAATGTAACGTAAACTACAAAATATTTTTTAAGAATGAATTTTATTTTGAGACAGTACATATACCAATTTTTAAAATTTCACAAAATATATCATGCTTTACAACTTGAAATTATCCTGTCTCAAAACTGTATGACATAGAGATATGATGTCTCTGTCATTAAATTAAGTTGCTATTTGTATTTAGTTTCACGTCCTACACGAATATATAATTCAAAAGTAAAATATTTTATCCCCTTATTAATTTGTCTGTAATTCCAAAAATCGATTATTTTAATTGTGTATATTTTCACACTAATGTATATTGCCTTTGCTAACTTTTATGATGGTATGTCACAGGCATATTATGATAAATTTATTTTCAATTATATAATGCACTCTTCCGTTTGTGAACCCAAAACATTAGCTGGGACTTACCTGGACTATAAAAACTTTGACATCCAATTTATGTACAATATTCTAAAAAGAGAAAATGTATTACTATGTAAACACTTATGGCCTGGGCCTCATTTGTAATTTTTATTTAATAAACTTGCCTCAAGCCAGATGGTAGGATCCCCTGCTTGGTTGAATCTAATATAATGCAAAATATTAACATATGCTATAATACAAACTCCATTTTTATCATAATTTGGAAACTTATATATTTAAATATGTATCTAAGAATTTAATAACATAAATCGAATGTAATAACGTACACATTTGCTAAAAAATAATAATTCATATTCACTAAGTCGAATAAAAATAAAATAAACAGATGATTAAAATGCATGTAGAAGTTTATGTATCTGTTATAATTACAATCTGCGAGTCAGTAAGCCCATGAAGCATCAATAATATTCCAATTATTTTCTCATTAAACTTAATGATTTACAGTTCGTCATTAGCGTGCTTACCTCTTATTTTCTTTTTCAAATCCTAAGGCATTATTTTCCTAATTATCATTTTTCTTACACTAGCAGATTCATTAAAAGAGCTTTATATTGCAAAATCTACCTTCTTAAATGTAAAAGTTTAGCCTTTTAATTATCGTTTTTATTTTGTTATTTCCTATTTTAAAAAAATATTTTTTTCGTAATCGGAATTTTTTTATTTTATCAATTTAGACTACACATTTTTGAAGAGTTATGCGTAAAAATTAGCGAACAAATACGTATAAAAGTTATAATTAAGTAAGGGTAACTACAAGCATATGGTATTAAACGTATTTTTAAAAGGTAAAAGAAAACTGTTCCTGCTAATGCTAAAAGTTTGTTTCTTCCTACAAATGGCTATCAAAATTTGGGAAATAAATTTACAGAAGCATTTTGTTTGCCATGTATTTTTTTATGTTCAATCTAGTTTGAAATGTCTATATGGACGAAATAATTTAATATATTATGTCCCAGATGCCGAAAATGTAGAAATCCATGCTTCAAATGTGGTTTTCTAATTCATATATATATATCGGATGAGCAATTGAAGTGTATGTGTATGATATATTATTTTACAGATTTGTATTTTACAGATTTGATACATTTTGTAAGCTCTCTTTTTTTTGCTTCCTGGGTTTGCCGCCGTGGTGTCGTAGTATATGGATTGCATAAAATTTGTATTTATCGAGTAAATTTGTATTTTACAGATTTGATACATTTTGTAAGCTCTCTTTTTTGTTGCTTCCTGTGTTTGACGCAGTGGTGTCGTAGTATATGGAATGCAGAAATTTTTTATTTATCGAGTATATTTGTATTTTACAGATTTGATACACTTTGTTAGCACTCTTTTTTTGCTTCCTGTGTTTGCTGCAGTGGTGTCGTAGTATATTGACTGCATAATTTTTTTATTTATCGAGTAAATTGTGAACTGCTGCTGCTATTTCCTGTCTATTACTAAAATACAATTATAGACACTCAATAGAAATCTGCCCTCCCGAATCATGCTTAGTCAGAGTAAATTCATTTAGAAATATAAATTTTCAAGCTATAAAAATACTTTGTTACACTTCTGTCAATGTGAAAAACCTCAGGTATTCCAAATGTAATTGCTTCGGTTTCGTGTTCACCTAAATAACGTATAATAAAAAGCTTAGTAAAAAATATTATTATTAATACACAAAAACTGCTAAAAAAGCCTAACTGGAAACTTAATATTAGCAAACGATTAAACTTAAAAGCTGTTTCTTGTTCTATAAGAAAATCACTCATTATCATAAGACTAAAGAAATAAATGCTTCAAGTGATAAAATAGAACACATAAATGCTTAAAAAATAATACATTGATCGACATGTTCTGAACGTACCAAATTTGCAAAATTAAAAACTTCTAAAAAATACTGTTCTTGCAAATATTTTTTTTTTTTTTCGAAAATAGTTTAGTTAAAATTTTCCGATCTTGAAAATGTTGCCGTTAAAATGTGTGCTCAAAACATGTCGATATTTATATTACAAGATTTTTATAGGCCTTTATGTGTTCTGTTTTATGACTTTGAGCATCATTAGCTTTTTCTAATTTAACAAAAGTGAAGTTAATTATTCTGAAAATTAAAATACTTTTTTCTGACTCGCCTTTTCTACATCTTTTTTTCGCTCTTTTTTGTATCTTTTTAAACTTTAATATTTTCTCATAATTTGTATTTAAAGGCTTTTGGATTCTTTCTTATATTAGTTTATCGTCAATTAGTTTATTAGTGTCCTTCAAGTTACCATTTCTTTCAAGGTATCTGCATAAGCAACATCAAACAGGGCCTCCAGATTTATTTTATAAAATTATCTTCTTTTTGCTACTGAGATTTGTTCTGTCTGTGCAGGATTTTTAAAAATCTATATTTATTATACTATAAGACGCTGCTGCTGATGTTTTCTAAACAGTAATTTTTCTTCCCCCCCCCCCCCAAAAAAAAAAAAAAAAAAAAAAAAAAAAAAAAACGTTTTCAGAAATCAATAAAAAGTGATTTCGAGGAGGTTTACGTAATTTACTCATCTCATAACATAGAATAACACTTGAAGATTTTGTATAATTAAACGTAATTTGCTACATAATATTTGACTGGATTCACTTCCAGTGAACGGGGAGTTTACTTTTTATTGCCATTATTGGCAATCCACATTACCTCTGTGGGTGCAAGATTATACAATACTGAATATGATTCAACTAAACGGACACTCTGCCCCTCTAATTACACTTTGCTCTAATCATAACTATAAAGAGTCAGTGAGATATTTTAAACACTTTTTATTGTAAATATAAATATCATAGAATCATTTTTTAAATTATATATTCTTTATTTGGCTTTATTTTTTATAGTCTGTGAGATATTTTAAACACTTTTTATTGTAAATATAAATATTATAGAATCAATTTCTTAAATCTACATTATTTATTTGATTCTATTTTTTTATAGTCTATGAGATATTTTAAAAACTTTTTATCGTAAATATAAATATTATAGAATCAAATTTGTTGTTGCAGAAAATAGGTATTTTAGTAGTAATTTTCTACATTTTTACATAAATGAGAACAATTACAGCTTCTGAGTAACTAGTTTGATTTATGACAAACTATGTCAAAAGTCATTTTTGAGCGTCTGTTTGTCTATACACTCGTGCTCATAAATTATTAATATTTTAAAATCACTGGATAAAGAGCTGCAATACAACAAAAATGAGCAAAATTGGCAAATATATATATATTTTTTCATGAAAGCAGTTGCATATATAGTTCCTGTTGAATCGAACCGTATTATATATTCTTTTTCCCCTTCAATTTTTTTACGTGGAATAATATTCCAATAAAACAGCCCATTTCATGTTCTGAGAAAACAACATCCAATTGATTAGATTTGAGATATAAATAGTCTTTAACTTCAGATTCTGAACATTTATTCTGATACAACTGTTCAATAAATCTTTCTAATTTTCTATATATATCTCAACACTAAAGAATACAAATATACTTATTTTACATCAACTTTTGTGTTCTACTAAGATAATCATGAAATGAAAAAAAAAATTAATGTTCATGTTCAAAATAGAAAAGTACATTGGCAGATTTTATGATACATATATATTTTTTAAAATATGAAAGCTAATTTATTTTATAGAAAATAATACTTTAATTGCCATATAAATAAATTTTCGGTGTACATATTTCAAAATAAAATTGGAATAATAAAGGTTTTTGATCAATGACAGATAATGTTCACACATTTCTGTAACGATTTTAGAAAAAAGAAATTTTTAAACAAATATAAGAATTGTATTTTCTAATATGTTCAGTCTGTTCGCCTTTTTATCATATTACATTTCGAATTCCCAGATAAAATTGCTTTTAAAAAAATTATAAGGTTCATTTTATTCCATTCCTCGATTTCAATCTAACCATTCAAAGTTTTCGGATGTCGCTTATCAAAAGCTTGTTTTAAGTGTCCAGATTCTCAATAATATATAAGAGACACGTTGGAGAACTTGGGTGTGATGCATTTAAATTGAATAACTTCAATGCTGGTTTCATTTCTCATTTTTTCTAAAAATAGAGCAGTCGATTTACAGGAATGTCTGATAGCCTTATCATGATGGAACATTACACAATCAAGATTGTTTTGTTAAAATCATTTAATGTCTTCTTGGAAAACAGGTGTTAAAACATAATTCTGAGATTAATCCGTGTTAAATTCTCATTGTAATGCATGAATAATTTCGATATAATGTTATCTACATTTTTTTTCCATTTTTTAGAAACGTGTGAGATAGCCAAAGTGAAACGTATCTAAGACAGAATTCGAACTATCTTTAAGTACTTTCTTTTCAAATATTATCCTATGAAACACTCTGTAAAAAACTCCATTATAATCCATGCATGAAGAAACATTATATTTTATGTATTTTACAGATTAAATAAATTTTACATAAATTAGTAAGATTTCGATTCCGTCTGAATTTTTTTCCGATAACGAAAGACTCTCTCTTTAACACTAATTTTATACAAAATAGATAAAAGTTTTTATGTGCAATAACCTATCGAAATAATTTATTATTGTCAGCTATAATGGTTAATTCGTTGCTCAACCTTCGTTCAACCTTTTTTTTTTAGTATAGGTTGTGGTGATATACTTAACTTATATACATACTTAAATAATGTTTGAAAAGGAAGTATTTAAAGATAGTTTGAATACGTTTCACTTTGGCTATCTCACACGTTTCTAAAGAATGAAAAAAAAAAGTAGATGACATTATTTCGAAATTATTCATGCATTAGAATGAGAAGTATGTATATAAGGTAACATACTTAAAACTTCCAAATTGTGGCTACCTGAAAGGACCATTGTTTACGTGTGTACACTGAGTACGTGTGTACACTTACGTGTTCCTTTCATCTTGTGTCCAAGATGGCCGCAAACATTTAATTTTTACAAATTTCATTCTACAAAAGTAAAGTTGATGCATTTGTCTATGGTTTCATAGTCGTAGAATACATTTAAAACATTTATTCCTAAATTAGGCATTCTCGCTCTCCAAGAATAAAAGAAGATCGCTCAATGATAATAGGAATAAGCTACATGGACAAATCACCCACTCAGTCACAAACTTCAAATGAGCCACAGAGTTTATAGAAAGAAAAATATGATTTTTTATTCATATCTTATAAAAGTAAGGCCCTTATTTATGTGATGACAGGAAATGTTGTAAATAAAAATGTTCAATATATTTTTTTCTGTACACTTAACTTTATTTGAGTGTTCGAATATCTCATTTTATTTCACCTATTCTGCAAAAAAAAAAAAAAAAAAAAACTACTTTGTCGTATTTTACGAAAACAAATTGAAGATAATTCTTTTTCAAATTTAAATGGCCTTCTTACGCTTGCTTTTGAAATGTCGTTTGATGCCATTATGCGACAAATCTGTACTTGTTCCAGTTACTTTTATAAAAGATATAGTTTGAGAACATTATTTAATCTACACAATATTCCTATTTATTTGAATGAAAAATTAAGAGATAATGTAGGCTTAAAACTTATTTACGAAATAAATGTATTTTCATCAATAAAAAAGTACAATTCGTTTATTGGATGCACGCATTGTAACCCGATAAGTTTTTATATAAAGATATCGCTACTTGTATTAAGAAGCTGGTAAGAACTGATAAAATCTATTTTTTGTTTCAGAAAAAAAGTATAGAAATAAAATTCCATTTACACATCCTAATTTGTAAAACGTCTTGCTAGTTTTCTATTTATTTTTCAAATAAAATCTTTTCGAATAATATCCTTTAAAATATACATTGTTTATTTCAGGAAATTCATAAGATAGGAAGGATGACGATCAGTAAGTATTAAAAACGTGTAAAGACATGTTCTTTATGCAATGTCATTCATAACAAAGTCAATTTACTTTTAAAATTAAACATAAAATGAAATAGTATATTTGAGTGAAAGTAAACAGAAAATCTTACTGAAAACAGAACTCATAACAGGAATAAAGATGAACTTTTTTTATAATGTATCACTGTTTGCGATCGCAAATTATGGACTTCAACAATTATTTAATCTTAATCAGGTTTTTCTTCCCACTGTTATATTAAAATATGATATAAATGGTTACAATGAAAAAAAATTAAGATTAAACTTCAGTTATAAAAAACAAGCATAAGAAAACAAACCAGCTCAATGAAACAAATATATATATATATATATATATATATATATTTATAATATATTTAAAAAATAATATAGTTAAAAAATAATAACATAAATCATTCTTAATATTCAAATCGATATTTACAGTATTGTTTTAGATGTGAAATTTTTGTTACATATAATAAAATTTTATTATTTATAACTAAAAACTTTAATTTGTTTAAAATATTTTATCCAATTTTCACCGAAATAAATTATTTAACTTACTAGATTCCTTTTCGTATTAAAAAGGGGAAAATATTATTTGCATTCTATGGATTGAATTTTTACATCCCTTATCCGAATTAACAATATAGTTTAAAACCTAATCCCAAATTTAGTTTAGAGAAGAATAAATGGCAAGTAAGCTGCTTAACATTAACGATTCATTTCTTTTTCTACAGCGCATAAAAAAAGTCATTAATAAACCAAGTATTTGTATGAAAGTATAATGTAACGCCAGTTTATCTAACAAACAATGTGTCGTATATTTGCTGTTCAAAATGCAACTGTAAAATATTTATGAATGGAAACGTATTATACAAGATAAGTACTGTCGAATATTTTAACATATATATATATATATATATATATATATATATATTCCAATGGCCACACAATTACGAAGTATTTTGGATATACTTTTACTATATGTAATCGTTAATCCTTTAATACTATGAATGTAATAATTACAGGTGTATTCCAGCCAAATAAGTTAATTGAACCGTCAGTAATATTCAGTAATTGTTGTCATGTAATCTCAAATTAAATGAATCCTTCATTCTACAGAATATATTATCGGTAAGTCTGAATAATGTAGAGATTTCTACCAGTAAACTAGAGTGTATCTTACTAAAATGCCTCCATCTTTAACAAATTTCTACAATATACATATTATTAAAAAAACATTTTTATATTGAAGCTTTAAAATTTAACAAAATAATTTTGTATATTCTAATGTAACTTGTAATGTAACGTAAAAAAAAAAAAAAAATCTATGAAATGGTTACGTTTAAAGTACGTTTCATAAAAGATTGAGGTAGGAAAAAATAAATGTATACATTGGAGTGACAAATAGATACGAGATATAATTAAAATGCATTTCGTGTATGCATTCATTTAAATCAGTAAGCTAAATACATGGGAAAATTATAAGAGCATTGATCAAGTTCCTACAAGGTTGTAATAATATACTGTAATTATTACCGTGCAATCGTTAATGCATTTAATCAGGTTTACTGATAAGACTATCGAATCGGAAACATTATACATATGGTGCCATTTTATAGAAAGTAATTTTGAATAATTTATAGATGTAAAACATAAGTATATTATTAAATTGTCAATAATTGTCAATAACGCGTTTTCTAAAACAACATATGGACATCAGTGTATTGAAAAAAAATAAATTTTATAATAATACTATCAGAGCAGCGGTAATTGGATAGAACATATTGTACATGGTTGTTTTAGAATTCGTTCCACATATTTTAACTCAGCGTTTAGATTTGAACGAGTTGGAAACTTTAGATAATAAGACATCAAGATGTAATAAAGATACTGAAACAATTTTTAGATATGCATGTTCAGAACACATAGTGTACATATATGTTTGGTGTTTTATACATTTTTTACAGTGACATAGCATGTATTGGCAAACGATATTTTTTTACCGAGATTCCAATTAGTCGGTAAATATCTCGACAAGTAGAATGGAAGATGCCACTTGGGAAGATTTGCAGCATGGACGTAAGAATCTCTTTTAGGGGCTGAGGCCCTTTTAGGGACTGAAGGAGTTACATATATATATATAGGGTGACTCAAAATAACGTTGCCAAAATGAAAGCTGGAATACAAAAAGAATCAAAAATCACACAGGAACATGGGATCGCAAACGTAGTCCGAGGCCACTAGAGGGCGTTTCTATGAAAACACGAGCTGGGAAAATAGAGGTCTTTATTTAAGGCGTGTTTGCCTTGGGATTAACATGGCTAGTTATACGTACCACGAAGTGACTTAAATGCATTTGATTTATGTTGCTGCTAACTGCAACGGACAGAAAGTTGTGCGAATGTATCATTAGCAATATCCTCATCGACGGGTGCCTTGTAAGTCACTATTTGCCACTTTGCATTGATGATTGTGCGAAACAGGCTCAATGAAATTACACAAGCTGGATACTATTTGCCGACGATCAATTCAAACAGTTTCTAGAGAGGAAAGCGTCGTCCAAGGAGTAAAACTTCCACAAGAAGGTGTTCCATTCCATGCAGCATTGCAGCATCGATGTAATGCGTGTCTCCAGGCGCCTTGCAAAAACTTTGAACATCGACTCTAGTAGTATTGGTCGTAAATGTGTAACATGTGGGAAAATATAGTATAAATAAAATGATGTAGAATATTTTTTGTTTATTCTACTTGTATTACATATAATTTGCAACCTTCTAGAGCGGGCAGGATGACGTTTGGGACCACATTTTCCTATGTGAATTTTTACTCTTTTTGTATGCCTTCTGTACTCTTTCATTTTGGACACGTTATTTTGTTATATAAATTTAATTTTGTTATATATATATATATATATATATGTAATAGTTTGATAGATTAGAACATATATTTTCATATGATATCCAGTTCCAAAGAAAATAGTCATGTCATACTTCAATTTTGAATTATACTGTATATATAAGTATGTAGATAAATTTAGTCTGTAAATAATTTGCTGTGAAAATGTATTTATATGTTTTATATCTCCATATATAATAGGTAGGAAAATAAATTACAACAATACAAAAAAAAAACATACAATAAACATTACAAAATGAACATTTACTTTCAATATTTCTTTTCTTCAATTATTCTTAAGGATACTTAGGTATTAACAAACTAAATAAATAAAAAACATAAAACATCGATTGATCAATATCCTTTATCATCAGCACTAAAATGCAATTGTATGAAAAAATGAGTCTATAATAAACAAAGTACTTAAAATAAAATATAGGTTTATTATCAGAAATGCAATATACTTTCAAATAGGTTAAAATAAAAAATAACTTTCTAGTTTCCAGTAGCTTATATTCATTACATGTGAGTAGTTTTTTCCAGGAATAGGAAAATGACATGCTATATATCATCAAAAATACATTAAGATAAAGATTTTCAATTTTCGTGAAAGCATTATAATTTAAAGCTCTTTAAAATAAATATTACATTTCAGTTTTCATGTATTAAGTTACTTTATTGGCCACATAGACTAGTGCTTGTTGGTTTCCGAAATTGACCAGCGGAAAACAAAAACAATAAAATAAATTTTTTTGTTGAATAAAGTATTTTAGAAACAGATATAAAAATTATCGTTTATCTTTCCACATAAATCATATATCAAAATACATATTTTGAAACGCGAAGATTTCTTTCAGCGTTTATGTGCAATGTTTCCAGAATATTGTAATTTTTAATGAGGAACACAAATAATTGTAAACTAACTGAAAATATATTTAAAAAAATTTCATATAAAGTATTAAATATTGGATTTGAAATATTTCGAATTATAAGTTGGAGATATGCTTGATATAATTAATACATCTTGAATGTACATTTTCATGCAAGTTTTTATAGTAATTTGTAAGTTAAATTTGTTTTCTTGTGGATTTTTCTTAAGACATAAAATGTGTATCTTCCTTAATTTGCAAATTATATTCAAATTTATTTAACTATTAATTTAAAAAAATCAACTATGTTATCAACAGAGTGTCTATAATATAATTCTTAACGTTGTAATCGAATGAGATATCTTGTACGATTATTGTATCTAACTAAAAATTTGACACATCATCTTCAGTTCAATGGAATCATATATTTACAAATAATTTAACTGAATATATTGCCACTAACCGTCTTATTTAGACTATGTACTTGGAATCATTGAGGTATAATAAAGAAAAGGACCATTTACATTTAAAAAGTTCTTATAAATGTTAATTTGTTAAAAAATATATATAAAAGTTATAAACAGTGTTCAACATATTACCCTTTCGCATATTTTAATGCTGGTTTCTTATAAGCGCTAATTTTACAGCAGAGTACAACGTAACTCCTCATATCTGTTTTAAGAGATGAACTATTGAATTATTTCCATTTTAGTAAAATATGAACAAATCATTAATAAATGAAGATAGAAAAAAAAAACACATCCAACAAAACATGTATCTATAAAGAACTACTGGGGTAGTGCAAAATACATTGAACGTGGTGACCGTTCTATTCCTACAAACTCCTTTTCTATTTTAACAAGTGACTTCTTGTATTCTCTAACGTGTGATCCCTGCTTAATTTAATCAATTTCATATCAATTTTAATTCCAAATACGGTTATGGTAGGTGATCTCTGTGGTGGGGTCAGAGTTTTGCCTCATTTTGTATCACAAGTAAAGTCTTACGATTTAAAATCTATGTCCAACAATTGAGATTCCGACATGTGGCAATAGTGTCCAAATTAAGCCTCCATGCCTTTAAATAAGTCCACGATGTATTTAAGCATAACTATACTGTTATTCGTTTATAAAACATGTGAATGCATTTTGAATACCTTCCTGCAAATATTACTTCATTCTACCATTATTTTGTTTTAGAAAATGTCACAAAAATTTATTTAATGTTCCCGTTTAAATTAGATGAGCAATATTTTGAGTTTATTATTAAATTTACTCCCCTTTTAAGGAGTTAATTTCTGTTTTGTGGACTGAGTTACTCTTATTAATGCACATTATATTCTAAAAGATTGGTATATATCATTAGCCTCTTCTACATATCTACTTTTTAAACCTAGATTAAAGGGAAAATTTACGATGCTGACCACCTGTACCCTTTAGTTCCTTTGAGGAACTACAATCATGAAACTACAGTTATTTTTGTAGACAAGCTAGGGTTTTACTTTATTGTAAAAAAAAATGATTCTTAATCTACTATAACCACGAAAGAAAATATACTGTAACCTTTTCCGAGTTAGCGCGCTTCCGAAAAACTCTATTTATCTTTAGACGAAATCGATATATTGTCGATATTTATAGAAATATTTATATTAATAAATTATGCTAATAAAGTATACTATATTAAAAAGGGATCTCAGTTTTTAGGATTATATCAATTTTCAATTAAACATTTTTAACTCAATAAGTGAATCTATACATGTAAATGTAAATAAAGTACTGTGATGTATGTACTCTTAACGTATGTAAAATGCTATTAAGTTATCATTTTTGCCTGTGAAACATGTTTCTTGAACATGATAATATTTAGTTGAGAATTGATAGATTCCTAAAAACCTTTATTCCGGTTTTAGGAAAGTGATTAATACAGTACAAAAACTACTCGAAAACGTTTCCGTAAATCAATGGAAAAATATATATATATATATATATATTTATAAATGTTTGTATACATCACGGATATATATTGGTTTCTGTGATTTCTAGAGATAAAATACGCTTTGGGAGATCTTTGGTAACTAAAACGGAGTTATTAAATATTTTCGTTGGCGGTTATATTATATTTTCCCATATTAAGAAAAAAATTGTCTTTTTTAACAGCGTACGTATAAATCATTCTATTGTATTCAATACATTCTAATCTTCAATTTGCGTACAATATGTCTATTACATTTTTTCAGAAATGTCTGAATTATTCTATGATAGATCAATGTAAATCCAGAAGCCCATTACAAAAAAAAAAAAAAAAAAAAAATTCTTAATGAAAATAATAATTAAAAAACTCTTCTAAATTTTAATATTTACATTTAATTTTTTATTTAGAATTAAAAATGAAAAAAAATTATATTTTAAAACTAAAATTTTTATCTTTCACATGCAAAGTTAAATTGGAAACAATATTCGTAAATATGCCAAAATTTATTTCAAAATACGTCAAAGCATAATGATAAGTACCTCACAAACTCTTCAATGAAAACTCAGTTTTGAATTTTACCATTTATGTCATTTCTACTTCAATTTTTTTATGTTATTCTCACGTTTAAAGCAAGAGGAATTTACATATACTTTTTTTTATGAAATATAAAATAAATACATTGGTAGAATATTTAAAGAATATGTATATAGTAGGGAATTCATATACAAGGGTGTCCCGAAAACATTGACCTTAGTTTTTATTCCTTAACTACTGATCTTAGACATCTAATTTGTGTAAGACCCCTGAAACGCGATCATCTGAATTGATTTTTTATCTTTGCGAAATCATATCTAGGTATCAAAAAATGGTTTTAAATCATTTTTTTAAGTATTTTCATATCTCTGTGACTTTTTATTATAAATTGCTGAAATTTTGTACATGACCTTATTAGTGCATGAGGCTCATTTTACTCACTGTAAATTTTTTATAAAGGGGTCGTATAAAAATTTAAATTTTGTGTTTCTTCAAATTTAATCCTCTGAAAATTTTCATCGATATCATAAAATTATGTACCCTTTTTTACGTAACATTGTAATTTATCATATAAGTCTGTGAAGTACCTCACAATATTATTTAAGCAATACAATTATAAACTCTTGAAGTAAAAATTTATTTTACTATTCTTGCAATCAATCTGAAAAGGCTCTTAGCTATGTAGTCTGGTAAAAGGGGTAGTTCTTCTGTCATATTTGATATCTGCCAATTTTCCATCAAGAGTTTATTTCTCATCCATTATCCGTGAATTAAAAGAAATATTTTTTCAAAACGACGACATATGCAATAAACCAGCCTCTTTTGAATTACCTAAAGTTTGAGACGAGTTGATATACAATTTAACAAAAATATAAGTAAAATAACAATTTTCTCGTTTAAAGTTAGACCATTTTAAGCACATGCTATCATTCTACACGTGGTCACTTGATTTGCGTTTACCATTTTCTAAAACTTAGAGAAAATATTTTATTTATGATTTTCGATCTTAAAGAAGTCGCCGTTTCAGTGTACGAAACATGTCATCTTTCCTTTTGTGTAATGTTTCTGTACCTTTAAGCATTAATTACATATTTAGTTTAACAAACTCTTTTACTGTTTCAAGATTCTGTAATAATTTTTTCTGTTTAAACATTTGATTGTTCTCTTGAAATATATATTTTACATCATATTAATCTAAGTATCTTAAAATTTTAATAATAATGTGTAGCTAGTTTTGAACGTCAAATCACTTTAAAAATAAAGAATTTATCTCCCTTGTTAGAATACAAAGGCGCATTCATTAATCTATATACTGATAAAGATATAATTGTGTGTAAGTATGCGGCTGTCGGTCCAGAGATTTTAGAGGAGACTTCTGCACTCTCAGACATACAAGATTTGCCTAGAAGTTACATGTATGTCGGACATTATGGAGCTTGAAGACAATTTTATTGGTTTCTTTTATGATGAACGATATTAATTAAAAATCCTTTTGAAAATCGCAAAGTGGCAACGTTACTTTATTTCGCTGATTGTGTTTGCGCCTCTGTGGACATTCCTCTGATATTCACGCAGACGAAAGCAGAGCGTTCTATTTTTCGTAAATTTTGAAATCCCAATTGTCGGATTCCCCAATGAATTACTAGACAAAAAAAAACAACTTGCAACAAAAAACCGGGCATCTTTGCCATATTTTCCTGGTTCCAATACAAAACAACGGAAAGTACACCATATTTTTCTGGTTATGGCGGTACTATTGATGTCGAAAAATATTAAATGTTACCCTTTAAAAAAATATTTATTGGAGGTAAATTCACGTTCGTTTTCCATCTTTCCCGTTTTGTCTGTCATTTCACGGATTCGCTAGTTATCATTGTTTCACTCTTCGTGCCTTTGAAGATATCGTTTCCTGTTTTAAGGTAAATTTTATTTAGAACATTTTCAAAGGGGGCTTTCATTTCTGCACATGTCCGGCAAAACCTATGCATTATATACATTCAATGTTGCCAATACACTAGATGATATTGTTTCGCGTTTTAAAACACTGAGTGGGTGATACTTGTTTTGTAATATTTAAGTTTTCTGAGGTACTTTTGGTCCGAATTAAGTATTTAATATGTCTACATGTCAGATATTAAATCGGAATCCTTATAAGAGAGGGTCCTTGGTTCGTTTGGAAATAATAAATTAGTTGAATAAATAAATTATACATATTCAAGTTTCATTTGAAAATATTAGACTAGAGCATACTTAGCACGTACGGTGTACGCTGCCGAAGTCCGTGGGCCCACAACTCTAGGTTCGTTTCGATAGATTTTTATTTAAAAATGCAAAATCAAACAAATTCGTGAGTATAAGGTGAAAGCAGTGGGTTCAACGATATTAGTTTTAAATGGAAAGATTTTAGTTTAAAAATGTAAAATCATTCAACACTGATTTTAGTTATATTTAAGGTTAATATCACGGCAACGGCCAATGCCGGCCGTGCCCGCTAGTATTTTACTAATAATATATTAACCGAAAATGTCTAGGGAAACATGTATACTTTTTATTTGAACTTATTCAAAGTACATTTTTATTTTTTTTATGAAGAAACAGTTTATTCAATTTCTCTAAGCATACGCATTTTTAATAATTCAAAGTCTAAATCTCTCCTAAAAATTCTATTAATCACGCACACTTAAACATGATAAAAAAGTAAATCTCTTGTACTGTTTTAACAAAATGTAATTGCAAAAAAATGTCTCTTTAATTCTGTGGGAAATAAGTACTATGTATGATTTTAAGGAAATTTTGTAATTTAATCTTATTTATTTTGTTTTTCCTGAATTTGCAATTATTTTATTCTGTAAGGAATAAGTTTTAATCTTTCAAGAGTTAGTTTTATAACTGACTATCATTGACATCATTCATTTAACGTAAAAGTTTAACATCTTAAAATTTTTCTACATCTGTGACAAATGTGACTTTCAATTTCATATTTTCTTCAAAAATAAAAGAAAGTACATTTTAAAGTAATAAAACATATCCATAAATTCAAGTTTTTTATGACAAATTTTTAATAGTACTATTTTCATATCTATGATAGGCGTTATTGTTTACGTATTGGAAATATTTTTATATTACCAGAATTTTATATATGTAAAAATATGCTTCTGACGGTATATTTCGGTGACAAATTATGATAAAAAATTAATTTATAGTGTGTCTGATTAGTTGCATAGACAAAGATTTGTTATAAAGTGCACCTGTTTTATTGTCTATTCCCCGTTATTCGTGAATGATGCATGGAAATTTCGTTATTTTTAAAACAGTACACATTTCAAAGAAAATAACATTGAGTAAGTTATATCAAAATAAAATACTAGTACTTTCCATTTGAATATAATATAAATAAGTATTACAGCATGCACGAATAACGTAAAAAACTAATTACAATATAGTTCAGTTATTGTTAATTGATTTATTATAAATTGTACATTTATAATAAATCATTATATATACAACTAGTGAGTAAATCTATAAAGTAATCAACTTATTTTTAATTATATATTTTCTATTAAACCTGTCTTTTTTTATATTGCTGTAAAACGACGTCATAAACAATATCTGTATATAAAGGAAATGAGTATTTTTATAATTTCTTTGAATTTTTATCTAATATCTTTATACAAGAAATTTGTTCTATCTTTATTTACTGTATGTCCTTTTCTAACTTTTATTTAAATTATAATATACGTCTTGGAAAAAGTTTTCAATATTTTTCATTTATTTTCAATTTATTGAAATGAGAAATTCAAATGTGTTTTTTTTTTCAAATATGTTACAGTACAGATATATTTAATCAGTGGAACAGTTTTATTTAATAAATTTAAATATAAATGAAACAGTTACATTTAATATGAATCATAATATTTTATATCTATACAGAAACATTTCGATCAAATTAATTTCGGATTACAAACAGTTTTATTTATATATGAAATCTCTAAATTGAAGACAAATTTCTATATATATATATATATATATATATAATTATACTATCTATGAATTTCAAAAAACATATCAAGTTCTATTCTACTTAAATCTCCAAAGAGATAATCAATGATACTGTGTATACAGAATACCACATAGCTAATAAATACCATGTGCAAACATAATATTACCATAGCTGATGCTTCAATGGTAATTAGCCAAATTTTACTCATACCAAAAGAATATTGAAAAAAGAAATAGAGAGAAAGGGGAAAAAAAAAATTATAAATTGGAGTTGCAACTAAGTAAACACAAATGGATTAACAAATTAAATATGAACCATACACAATGGAAAATTGGACCACATGAGAATCAAATATGAATTGGACATGGAAAAACACATGCACATGTACTCATCAGCCTGGATGCACCCACATGTGTTTTAAATAATAATTCAGTGTTTCATAATTCCACTGGCATAATGCTAAGATCAGTAGAATCATCCAGGTACACTGAATTATTACCAGACAACAATTGGAAATACCAAAATTTGGAAACATTTAAATAGGAAATAAAAAACCATTAAGAAAATACAATATATTTCACTCACATCGATTATCCAAAAAAACTGCAATTAACACCTCACTAAATTACCACGAGATAACAGTTTTGAAATAATAAAATTGGAAATATGAACTCGTAAAGTGTAGATAAAATATTTTACTCACAATAATTATACAGAATCCTTAAAATGTCACAACGTCTACATAATATTCACATCCACATGGCAATGCATCATACATGTTAACTAAGTCGAGTTGAGAGAAATGATTTGTAAGACAAGTTGAGAGCACACTTTTTTTAAAACACAACCCCATAAATGACACCCAATCACAAAATGATTCAAAAACACTCAAAATAATTCTGGTTTTAATACACTTATAACAAATTTATATCCGTGAATATATATTACTCCATCCAATTTTAATTCCTGAAAGTAAAATTAATATACAATCAATAGCTCCCTCTATAGTTAAATTAAATATAATATTAACAATATTATCTACAACTACCTGAAAGGTAAAGTGTCGCCATCTATTGGTATTATAATAGTTCATAATTAATATTTAGTTATATATCCACTTTATTAGTTACTTACTCACTTCATTATATTTATTTATATAAATAAACTTTAAAAAACAATACTAACTTGTAATTTTACTTAAAATTCAAAAAAAATATAATACTACTATATGAATAAATCTACACAGAATTAATTCAACTTGCACAGCATTTCAGATATTCTTAACAAGAATATATTATGTAAAAGAGATATTATTTTAATTCAAATTATTTTTGCTTCCAGCTGTGTTAATCCACTGATATTATAGACATTTATTAAATAATTAATGTTTTATTTTTACTACTACTTAAATATATATTAGACTTGTTTTTAAATAATTAATGTTTAATTTATACTACATTGTAAATATATTTTATATTTATAGATTAATTTAAATATCTAATTAAATAATTCATAAACAATTCAAAATATCTCAAAATTTATAATGTTGATAATTAATAGTATTACTACTGTTTTTCAATCAAATTAATGCAATGCAGTAATTAAAATACTTGTTAATTTTAATTATTCATAGACAAAAATAAAAACTATATATATTTATTTTTATATATATTGCAAATAGATATATATATATGAGTTATAATCACCAATGTTATCATTGTATAATTTAATTTGTTATTGTATAAGTTAATTTATAAATGTATGAAAACTGCACATCAATAATACCTTAAACAGAGGTGATCGGCAACGCACAATCACAACTATACAAAGTATAAATAATGTTCAATCAAATATTAAATTTCCTAATATGTTATAATTGTAATTATGTATGTTATATTTGTAATTTTCTACATAAAGTGTATATAATGTTCAAACAAATATTAAATATTAAATTTCCTAATATGTTATAATTGTAATAATGTATGTTATAATTATTATTTTCTATATCTTTTGTTATATGTTATCGCACACTAAAACAATAATTTATTACATACCATGTTTATATTTAAATTATATAATAAATGTTATTTAAAAGAGTTGATGATTGAATTTATCATAAAAATAGGATATCCATATATTTTTGCTTGATCTCGAATATATCTAATATTTTTGTTTTTATTTATATCTGAGCATAAGTATTTTATACGATGTAGATAATTGATAATTATATTTTTATAAACAGATTTATGTAAACATGAAGCATAATTGGTAAAAATATTTACTTTAAATGGGAAATCAAATCTCTTATCATAAATATCAAAAATTAATTTATAATTATTAGTAATATTAATTTTTAAGTCAAGAAAGTTTATATTATTATTAATTAAATCATTTTCGCTTAATTTAAGCTGAGTAGGATAAAAATTGAGTGGTGATGTGCAATTTTTTTCATTGAAATAAAATATGATAATGTCATCAATATAGCGATAAAATACATAATCAGTGTTCGGACTTATATTTCTTTCATAATAATATAAGTAAAGGTCAGAGAGAATACTAGATGCGGTTCCGCCCTGCGGAATTCCCTGGCATTGTTTATAGATAATATTGTCATATATAATGTAATTATTATGCAATGTAAAATTTAGTAAAGTTTTAAAAAAATTTACTGAAATATGTTCTTTTAATTTTAATTGAGATTTAAATTCTTTAAATAATATACACATTGTTTTATGTAAATCTTTTATATCAATGTTATTAAATAAATCATTAAAATCCAATGTTTTTATGAATTTTACCGGATTGATATTATGTATTTTATTAATGAGTTGAAAACTATTTTTTAGGCAATGTTGGTTATTATGTTTTAGCGTTATATCATATATCTGCTTTAAAATATTAAGTAGTAAATTGCTTGCATTTTTATTATATGTGTTACAACCGATGGTAACAGTGCGAAATTTAATAGGATTTTTATGAAATTTTGGAATTATAACAAGATAAGGATAATTAAAATTATTACATTTGATTTTTAGTAATTTGTGATAATTTAATAATTTTCTGTTATTTATTTCAATATTTAATTTAGTTTTATTAAAAATATTACTTGTGTTGATTGCATTGTGAATTAACACTTTATAGTATTCTTTACAAATGATAGCATAATTATTTGGAGATTTATCTACATAAGTAATTATAAATTTGTTTTGTAATTCTGATATATGTTTATTTATGTTTTTAAAAGCTGCATGTGTAATATGATGATATTTTTTTATAATTTCATTTTTTAATTTATCAATTACAGAAAATCTCCATTCACTGAAATATTCGATTGGTTTATTGTAATCAACAGCAATTTTATATATAAACAAATCAATATCTTGAATAAACTGCAATATTATGGATTTGATATTACACTTATATGGAAGACGAAATTTTGTGCCATTATGCATTAAGTTTTGTAAAATAGGTTGTTCTACAATATTAAGATCACCAGTAATGATATGACCATGTGTTGTATTTATATACTTTTGATATTTTGGGCCATTACAATAACATGGGTAATTCTTTGAAGAGACCAAATTTTTTGCAAAAGAATTGTAATTAAAAATTTTACGTCCAAGTGTGCGATTATATTTATATGTCTTGTGAATGGTAAAATTTTTTATTGGAAAATTATTATTAATGTTGTTTATTATATTGTGTAAATTTATATTATTAAATACATGATTGGAAAAATTTATAATTAATTGTGTATTATTAGTTTTATATTTAGGTTTATTAGAAAGACTTGTATTTAATAGGTTTGCTCTATAATGTAGAATATCATAAAAGATATCACAAAAATGTGGAGAATATTGATTCTTTTTAAATACCTTGAAATATTGGTTTATATATTTCTTTTTTATACTAAAAACATGTTTTCTTATAGCAAGCCAACAATAATCATTACAAAATTGTGCCTCAAGATTATCAAGCTCCTGTTGAATCACAATATCATCAGTGAATTTTTTGTTATTATGTTTACCTCTACCAGATCTAGAAGTTTTTTTTAAGTTTGAAAAATTTAATCCGGAATAAAGATTTTTATAATTTTCATATTTAGTTAAATCTGAAAATACAGGATGTGATTTTTTGTATACTAATTGATTTAATCCATAAGGATATGTAGTATTAAAATGTCTTATATATTTAGATTCTAGAAAAAGTCGTTCAGTAAAAATTTTTTGTATTTTAAGTATTTTAATAGTAATATTTTTAAAATCATGATTTTTGAAATGAGTATATTCAATATTATGAGTTGTTTGAAATTTAGAATTTTTATATTTATCAATATGAGAACGATGTAAATTTAGCCGCTTATGTAATTTTTGACAAGACTGTCCAATATATTCCATGTTACACGAATTGCATTTCAATGAATAGATTACATTGTATGCTTTGCAAAATTTTACCAAATTAAG
Source organism: Maratus michaelseni (assembly GCA_963931845.1). Classification (NCBI taxonomy): domain Eukaryota; kingdom Metazoa; phylum Arthropoda; class Arachnida; order Araneae; family Salticidae; genus Maratus; species Maratus michaelseni. The sequence goes on from OZ007593.1 coordinate 85,500,484, forward strand.
ATTGTTATTATTTGAAATCTGTGACTTATCAGCTAATGGACATGTAAGACAACGCTTAGATTCACACTCTCGAAAACATAGTACAGGCTTGGGACAATAGAATAGGTTATCTGATAACGATCCAGGAAGATCCCTAATAATCTTCCTGTACCGAGCATTAGTCCTGGATCCACCAAGGCCTAAATTGCCAGTATCTAACATTTTACTAATAACTGCCATATTTGTTTGATAGCAATAAAAATTGCAAGAAATACATATTAAATATATCTATAACATATTTTAAAAAAAAATTGTTATGAATCAATCTTAATATTACTGGAATATCCATAAAAAAAAAAAAATAAAAAAAAATATTAAGATTGACTGTTTAATACTTGATTAAATATAATAAAGCTATATAATAAAACTATTTACATATATACATAAAGTCCCATTAAGCAAACTAACATCAAAAGACAACAATATAAAAACCCCTAGCAGTCATAAGTCAGTACAAAATTAATGTTGGTAAAAAAAAAAAAAAAAAAAAAAAAAAAAAAAATCATTAGAACCTGAATAAGATTTTATAAAGATGCCCTTGAAAATTCAATAGATAAACAAATGATACCAGGAAATAATAGTAATACTAAAATATTATTATTATTAAATTATTATTAAATACACCATTAAAAGCGCAATGCAGCTATAATAACTATGTATTTCAAACAGAAGTTAATCAAAGTGATTTGTGAGCCAATTAGGCTAAATTATGGTATCATATAAAAATCAATATTTTAACTAGCTAATTGTTGAAAAGAATATTGAAAAGAATATGTAAAAACCATTATATATATATATATATATATATATATATATATATATATATATATATATATATAACGTTTGGATAAAAATTTATATGGAATTATATGGATAGTAATGGATTTGAAGGTTCATCAGATTTTAAATAAAATATGATTATAAAAAATAAAAATGCTACATATATATTTATTTTAAAGCATTTTACAAATGTACTGTCGTGGAGAGAAAAAAAAAAGGAACACCCCGTACTCTGCGAGAAATTATTGAAGACGAAAGTTACTTGTCCCAAACGATTAAAAATAAAGTCTACCTTTAAATGATGTTTATAAAACATTCTTAGGGGTGCATCTACATATTAAAACAAACTCAAACTTCGTTTATTTCAATGGGAAGACCCGATTTTGACAAGAGATTTTTAAATTTTCAGTTAAAACTATGCATAGATATCAATTTTCATGAAATTCCTACGATTAGTTTCAGAGAAATTAATTGTTTTAAAATTAACATATTTTAGTGGCTGTATCCAAATTGAAGTTGTTGAAATGCTGAAGAATGACTAAGTCACTTCTATTAATGTATTATTTTTTACCAATATGACCATTTTACTCATTTAATATGTTTCAGTTAGTGTTACATACTGTAAAATCCTTTTCAATATTCATTTTATAATGTTTACAAGAGTTGAATTGTTCGATTACAAAATATACACGTTTATCTGTGATTAAAATAGTTTTCGAATATGTGAGTGTTATTGGAATTTTATAGGTATTTTTATAATGTTTTTATCAGATTTTGCATTTAATTTACTGGCTTTTTTCTAAATTATTATGTGAAGAATATTGGCGAGTACAAAATTTAGAATAAAAAATAGCATGAAGCATAAAATAAGGAAACAATGTAGAAAAATTGCTTTTCAATCTGAATATGAATCTTAACTCGATTGGTAATGGCATATTTTAAAAACATTTTCATCGAATACTCAGCACATATGCATTTATAAGAAACTATATTTAAAACATACTGGTATATACCGTAGAAAATATAAAATAGGTTTATTAGGCTGCAGATGAAGTTAGGAATTTAATTAAATGTAACAAAAATAAATCAGTAGTTGTTTTCTTTCTAAATAGTTTTTTAAGAGCTTTGTTAATTTAAAAATAAAAGCAAAACATATTTACATAAATGACGTAACATTATATCTTATACAAATAAGATTTACGTAATTTTAATACAAAATTTAAAAGCAGAAAAAAAAGTTTAAAAAAAAAATCAACAGTATTATGAGTAAAATATTTTTTTAAATGATGCTTTTCTACACTTCATAGACGGTCACTTAAATCAGAATCCTGCTGTTTTTTAAGCATAATTTGAAAACTACTTGGAAGAAAAATTTTAAATATCGAATGCGCATAAAACCGACATAATACATATAAATCCATAAGAAATTTTAGGTTGCAGTTCATACTTTTTTCGAATATTAATTCCATAATTCATAATTTATAATATAAAATTTTTAAAATTTCAAATTCAACGTACTTATTATGAGTTTTTTAGTATTATAACCAAATAACAATTAGCACATTAGGATTACAATTTCAGGACATATTAGTAAAAATATTAAAATGTATTTTAACATTAAAAGCACTAAATTTTGAATGTTTATAATTTAAAAACATATCATCCGAATGACTTGTAAGTTGGTATTTAGGCATAGTGTGAACAGTATATTTGAAAAACCGTGTCAAAATTGGATGTTGCCTTTGAAAATTCACAGTTTGGGCTGTTTTCGTATGTAGATGGCCCCTAAGCAAATTTTACATACAAAATTTAAACGATACATACATAATTGGTGATTTACATACATAATTTACATACGATAATTTGTTGCAGAGCTAGTGAGAGTGGTGGGGGGGGGGGGGGGGGGTCAGTTTTTTTTCACGACTGTACATTCGAGATACAATTAGAGATATTTTGTAATATTTTAATAAATGATATAAGATTAAAGACTGGATGATAATCAATCTATTAACACTAAACGAAAACAGATTTTTTATATCTAAATTGTACTGGAGAAATTATTCTGTCTTTTAATATAAAACGTGATCCAGCCATCAAAAATCCAGTAAAGAAAAGCTCTTATGGAATTTAGGATTTGCATTCTTGTTTTTTTTCACACTTTCTTATTTATTTTTTTATGTTTATGGAATTATTTAGACGATCATGTAAAATTTAAAAGGATAGGCGTTTAATTATTTAAAATAATTTATTTTCGAATAAAACAACGGATGTGAATTTGCTTTCAATATGAAATCAGTGTTTCTGATTTGTACACAATTAAAAATAAAAGCTGCTGAAAGCTTTAACAAATTTTACTATTAGTGAGAATTTAGACCGGCAAACAGCAGAGTTTTTGTGGTATGGCTAAAAGTATCGTAATCTGGTTTGCAGCCAATTTGCGTTTTTAGTGATTGAGACTTGGAACCTTTAATGGTAACAACTTTATTTTAAACAAGAAAACTAGCTGGTAGCATCATGCACGTTTGGCTACAATACTGGGCATGCAACACGATTGGTGAAAACAATCATGCAATAAGCCAAAAAATAATAATAATGTGCAACGAAACAAGTAATAATAATAATCTTGAATAATGTAAACATTTTCCGCTAGAAACAAAAACAAAAACAAAAAATGTAAATAGTAAAGATCTCCACAGTTCGCACTTTCTTCCAAGCATAAATAAAAGCGGTGGATTTTCCATAGTTGGCACCTACGTCAAATTCATGTATTGTAATGATTTTTTTTGGAACAACATGAATTGCAGTCATGACATTAGGCGTTATTTTTTTATAAACATTTAATTGTTATAATAAGGATTTTTTCAAAACTATTTTATTATATACTCTTAAATTATTGCATTAAAGTTATGCAGTTTGATTTCTTTATGGAATGATTGAGTTCATATAATCATGAAAAACATAAACGCATATCCCAGTGAATAGGACTCTTAATATTATAAAAGACAGAATAGGTTCAGTAACTGAGAATTAAACTTTTTTTTTAACATATGCCTACAAAAAAAAGTTTTGAAATTTTACTATTATACTAACTCTATATTTATTCAAGATTAACTAAAATAAAATCAAAATGAATAAAATATTTCACAATTCAATGAAATTAAGTCATTAAAATTTTGAATGCTCTGGAATATAAATTTTGAGGTCATATGACTTAAAGTATTTTCAAACGAGTTATTTACGTAGATTCAACTGCTGTTATGGAAATATATATATTCCTCTATCCCTGTGTGTCATGTATGTGAAGTATACATGACAAACCCTTTTCATGTTCTTTCAGTGGAACATATATATCATGAATTACAACATATAATATTCTTTCCTTTCAGTAACCCTCAGTTTTCTCGGATAAAATTATGAAGTAAAGCTTTTCAACTTTAATTTAATTCACTTGCTGTAAAATATGTAGCTATATGTTTGAAGTCTCTCAGTTAATTTAAACAATTTCGTACAATCTCTGATATATATTAAAGACACATTTTTGGTGATAAAATGTATTTATGTTAATAAATTTTAATATAGAGCAAATATAAATTAAATTAAGATTTAATTTTGTTAATGAGTGAGAAAGAAATGGTAATTAAGTGTTTCTTGAAAATATATCGAATTACAAAAATTAAACTTGTACCTTACAGAGCAGTATTATGAGATATGCATTTACAATTGAATACTTGTTTACTTCAGTGAATTAAAAGTTTTAATCATCATTATAAAGATAATTATTCTGTTTATCGTTCGTGAGGCTCAGTCATATTTTTGTAACTGATTTTAGCGTGGATGATTTGGATAGACATGATATATTTGGTTGAACAGATAACGGAACACATCTGTTGCACCAGCGGTATATGTTACAATAGAGACATCGCTTCAATGTGAAATGAATGGCAAACGAGATACTGATATTACCCAGATTCGATAGTAGTAATCAGTAATCGGGTTGCCATCCATTTTATATTGCATCGGACTGTGCGATTTCACTATGGTAAATTCCTCCGCTGGTGCGACAGATGATATGCGTCCTTTTGTGCACCATCTATTATGACATATATACCAAATTCATTGAAACTACAATTGTTTGAAAAAATGTGACGCTTCCTGCCGGCCTATTATTCAAATAGCTACAAAAATATATATTTATTATTACGAAAGCTTATACTTTTAAATTTATAATATACTTGAGCTTATGTTACGACGACTTAATTTTTTTTAACAGTAAATAGTACGTATTGAATGTAGAATTTTAATTGTATATTGTGTTCCAAAAAGTTTGAGATGTGCTTTATTTTTTAAGTGTTTTAGATATTCAGGATTTGTAAACTGCATAAGTGTTTTAAATAAGGTAGAATTAAAAATAAGTTAATTAAAAGAGTTGTTGCTACTCTTGTTGCTACTAATTAAAAAAAAATATATACTTTCTAATTTTTTTATACGGAACCCGTTATTTAAATACGCGTTAAGTAATACGTTATTAAAAAAAAAAAAAAAAATCTTTCTCAACGCTATGACGAGTAAAACAGTTAAAATTACAGTCTTCTAAAATAAAAACTCACCGAGTTATGAAACATTGAAGTTTTTGAAAGTTTAGAGCATTCTGGCACTAAACAATGATCTGTCCAGTTTTAGTGGTAGAAAGCAACAAAATGTCGTAAAATGCAGACATTAAAACTCGGTTAAGTTTGGCGTAAAGGAATGGAAATTCAAATTTTTTATTTGACACTGAACGGCGAAAATTTCTAAATAAATTATAGGAGTCAGAGATCGTGTAAAATTTTTCGAAATGAAAAATGTTTAAAATTCGTGGCAGCACTATTTCATCAACATAATCTTATAGAATATTTTTTGTAATATACATTGCCTACGTACCTCCAACAGGTAAAAAATTAAAACAAGGGCGTTTCAATATCTGTAAGACAACAGGTATAACATTGATTCTTTTTTTAAGTGCTAACGTCTATCGAACGTACTATCGAGTTTAGATACTTGCATTTTACGACATTATCCAATGTACTATCCATCTATAACGCCCTTAATATATCCGTAACGCCCGGAAGATATAATCCAAACCTTATTATGAAATTTAATGAAAACATCAGTCTTTTTAATTGCAAAATTAAAATAGTTAAGTATGCAAGATTCCATGAAAATTTTCATATGAGTCGTTGTTATACACTGATTTCTTTTCCCAGGGCATATTTTAGAATAAACTTTCTATCGATCAACTTTTTATCTAAACTCTTATAGAAATTTTATGCATCCCTGTAAACGAACTGTACTTTTTACATACTCTATACTATATAGAAAGCATGTTGCCATCCATTTGGGTTATGTATATGGATTGCATTATATTTATAAGTGATTGCATTATATTTGATAGTGTAAGATCCTCAAAAAGCACTGAAAACAATTTCACGCTTTAACCGTAATGTAACAGAGACATTTTGAGTGTAACAAAATATTTTTCAGTGTTCCTGTAAACTAGCCATAAAAGGTACATAATTCATTCCAGTCGGCCAGACAGTCATAGAGACAGGAAGACAGACCAAATTCATAAAAAGTTTTCCCATTCGTTAGAATGTGTTAAAAATGATTTATATTCTCTCTCTCTCTCTCTCTATATATATATATATATATTATATTCCCACATGCTTTCTAAAATGATTCGATAGCAAGATTAGATAATATCATATTAATGAAAGACACACAATAATAGGGTGTTAAAAACAACTGCTAGTGAAATTCCGACAATACAAAGAAATTCTAAAAACGTATTTATTTGTTTTAAAATACAACATATGTTCAAATTCCTCTCTTTAATTTATAGACACTTATGTTTCTACTTAATTATGTTCACGAAGTCTTGTTTAAGTATCTTAGGACCATTACGAAATCAACGTATTAAATATTGCGTCGAATAGGGCATCCTGTGTACTATACTTTTAACAAAAACAGTCTTTATTGAACGATTTCTTGTTGGAAAATAAGCATCCATAAAATTATAATATTCTTATAGTATAACATACACACTAGTGAAGATTTCTAGATATTATTCTGAACTCCGTTTGCTAGGCCACAATAGTAATTTCCAACAGTGTTGTATCTTTCAGTTTTAAGTAGAGTATCAGTCAGAAGTATTTTCTACTTGTATTCCATTTGTATGCAGTATTTAAATTCAAAAATGAGGTTTTTGAAAATACATTATATAAATTGTTATTCATTAGATAAAAATATATCACTTAATCCTTTTTTTAGTTTTTCTGTAATTTTGCTATAAAAATATCTTAAATTAGTTAATATATTAAGATTTAATACATTATAAATGATAAATAATATATGAGATATAAAAATTCATTAGTCAATTAATAATTCAAAATTTTCTTTACATTAAAAGTAGCATGTTAAACAGGTTTTTAAATTATTATTAAGTAAATATTTTTCTAGTAATATTGTATTAGAAAATAGCAAAATATTAAATATTATGAAACATTATTTCAATTGGAAATTTCAATTCAATTATAAATATGAGTTTATTTTTCAAGCTATTATTCTATGGAAACGAATATCTATAAACCTGCATAGAATAATAAAACGAATGTGTAATAGTGGAACAAAAATATGTAATTTAACTTTTGATGCTAGTTAAAAACGTATAAATCAATAGCAGATATTTACTTGTAATCTTTAATATGTCCGTTGGATTAATTCACTCATTTGCTAATGCTGACATACAATCCTTATCAATTTTAGATAATGTATCACACAGTTGACAAATTACACAAACTGAAGAAATTGGCAGGGTAAATCGCCAATCACTAAAAGTTTATAAAACGTCTGCATCAGGGACACAATTCTTTCACTTTTCAATATCCTTTTATTTATATATATCTTCTAGTCTTGTTATTATTTCAATAATTATTTTGTTATATATGTATATATATATATTGAATATTATTTTAATTATAAGAATTGTTTAAAACAAATAACATCAATTAAAATTCATAAAGTTTATCAATACAATAGATATACATTTCAAAAGAAATTCTTAACGTTTACATTTAATGTTTATAACGGTCTTCTTATGAAATTCAAAATTAGATTTTTTAATAGAATTATCAGATTTGTAATGCATAGCTAATTGAATAACTCATACCAATAAGTTATACCATTTTTCGAAGATAATTACAAATTTTATTCGATCAATATTTTCAATATTCTTGCGTAAAAAGAATATTTAAAGTGTTTTAAATGCCATGCAGTATGGGGATTGTAATATGAAATAATGAATATGAAACCACATATACATGCACACTGAATATAAATTACAAAATATGTATACAAATTTCCAGACATTTTATTGAAACATAGCGAACGTTCTATCACTCAACTATACGAGGCACGTCGTTAACAATCAGTTTTGCAACATTTTTAAGACATTGAATACACTTTGACGTAAGCGCAAATATAGCTTGAAAAACACAACCTTGCCATATTTATAGAATTACGGGATACAGCTTAATATTTGCCCATTTAACAGTTTTAGCTGTAAAATTCATTATTGGCATAAACAATCAGTAATTCTTATTGTGGTGGTAAAAATTAACACTTTTATTATTAAATAAAGCTAGAAATGATTATAAAAGTGTAGCAACATTAAGTAAACTAAGATGAAATATATACTTTTGATGAAAAAAAAAATTAAAAATTTGAAAATGGCTCAAAAATATTTAAAAAAAAATTCAGTGTTGTTTTAATTATATTTAAACATAATTGTATTTGTTTTTATATCCACTTTAAAAAGAAAATATCTTCAATGTACAGATAAAAGTTTGTGATTGTTTAGTTCCTCATTATTCTAACATATAAGTACACTTTATCGATGATACTTCTTTTGTTAGAGTAAATAGCTTTTAAAATTTAGGCAAAGTTTTTATCACTATACTTACACTAATTATCGATAATAACATTTTCTGATAATAAATTTTATGTACCTCAGAAATATAAAACAAAATGTCGCACGAGCTTCAAAAATTATTTATCATAATCATATTCAGCGTTTAGTTATTAATAAACAAGAAAAGTACTTCTGCATTCAAGATGAATTTTTTTACAGTAGAATGAAGAAAAATTTATCATGAAATTTAAATTTTTCAATTCTTTACTATATTTTATTTTATTTACATATATTTGGTACATATTGTTTATATTTTGTGTAAAAAGAAAATATAATGTTTTCTTTTAACTCAAATATGACATTTAAAAAATATATTTATACTTATATATATCAATATAGTTTATGCATTCATTAAGTTACTAAACATTTATATCCGCATTAACAAGAAAAGTAGCTTAATGTTTAGATACTGATTTTTCTTGATACTTTATTTGTTAATTGAAATAACTTTTAAAGATCTGCATATCGCTTTGATGATACCTTTTTATCTATTTTATTTTATGGATTTCCGTAACTATATCTATATAGCACAAGGAAATTCTGTATTTTTAACAATTTTATTTCATTCTCGTTTTGTAGGTTTAAATATTCCTAAACATAAGAAAGTACTTTAATATTCAAGATTTATTTCCTTGAATAGAGTTGCAAATGAATATTTTTACTTATTTAAAAAGTACGGTGGAAAGATTATTGATAAATAAGTACAGGGTGATTATAAAAAAAACTATCCCGATATATGAGCACCTAACTGTCATATCGGTCACAGAAACTGAATGAAATTTTGGTTTAAAGTATTTTGAGGTTTGCGCTCAAGAAGCGTATGAAAAACAACATTTACGGTTACAGTGACAAAATTTCGAAAATTTCAAAAAGCGTTGGAACGGTATCTGTAGCACGAAAATCGCCGGCGCTAGACAGACTAAGAAGAAAAGTGAAAACAACCAATAAAGGGCAGAGAAGCAACAAAGAGTAAAACATTTTATTGTTCAACATTTTATTGTCCATCTGCCGCATGTAAAGTGTCGTCGTATGTGAAATGGAAAATGTGTGAAACACAATAAAATGTTTTGTTTTCTGTTGCTTCTCTGTCCTTATTGGTTGTTTTCACTATTCTTCGTAGTCTGTCTAGCGCCGGCAATTTTCATGATACAGGTACCGTTCCAACGGTTTTGATTGTTTTTCACTATGAAGATCACATTCCAATAAAAAAAAAAAATAAATAAGTGTTGCCATTTGAAATTTTCGAAATTTTGTCACTGTAATCGTAACTGTTAGAATTTAACTGCTGTTTTTCACATGATTCTCGAGCGCATACCTCAAAATACTTTAATCCAAAATTTCATCCAGTTTCTGTGAACGATATGACAGTTAGGGGCCCATATATCGGGATAGTTGTTTTATAATCACCCTGTACTTTAGAAGTATTATTTATTGTGCTATATTTTTCAGTTTAATATGCACTCAAAAACATGATAAGACACTGTATTTGTCTTTGAGAATAACCTATCTAAAGCGTTCTGTGATGTAATAGTAATACACAATCTATATTTGTTGTAACATTATAAACGACGACGTTTTGTAAAATAAATTAAAACATGCATGTCTGTACCTTATTAGCGTTATATAAATAAATCATGTTTATCATGAAAAATTTGTTATTGAGAGCTGGTTTCCTCCAAGTTTGTAAACGATACCTATGCGGGTGCCAATCCATGTACAGGTCTCTCATCTGGAATTGGTTCAAAATTAGGAGACCAGCTCTAGAAGTCCAACCTCTCTTGAGGCTCTGGAACCCCTTCTTTCAGAGAAGTGACATGGCACTTTCTCTGACACGACAACAACAATGTGTTTTCTTTATAGATCTCTTTTAATTCGACATTCAACATTCATGTGTAAGTTCCAAAGAAATATTTTATTGTATATTCTAAATTTCGTCACTATGGCAAATCAGCCACAATTAACACTTTTCCATATAGACGAAAAATGTATTTGACTCCCGCTCTCCCTTTTATATAAAAAAGGTGTATTTTAGCCAGAAAGGGAAAATTTTTGAATATTGTATGAAAAAAGAATGTCTTGTATTTTATTTATAGATAAGGATGTAAAAACTATTGTATAGTTTTGCGCCGATATTTTGTAAAATATATTGGGTCAAAAAACATTTTGAAAAAATAAATTGTTACAAAATTTTTTTAATTGCATAGAAAAGGTATATTTGATATATCGTTGGAATATTTGTAAGCTGTGTATAATACACATTAATTTGCTATGTTTAAATAGAAAGGCTATCCAACCCTTGATTAAATACTACTGATATATTTTACGGTGTACAAAACATAGTTAACTGTCATTTGTAATTGAAAACTCAAATAGATTTTTTTTACATTTAATAGGGTCACTCGGATTTATTAGCGAACACAATCCTAAACTTTCTATAGACACTTTTGATCTATAGAATCTAGTCTTAAATATAAAAAAAAAAGTAATTTTGTTTCAATTTTCTGTTTATGGATAAAAAATATTGCTTGTCCTAAAAATAGATGTAAAAAAGAGAAAACCCTGCCTTATAGTAGCCTCAAGGAATGGGGCTAATATGAGTCGGCTACGAGACTAAAGCAAGGTAAAATTAATTTCAAGGGATTTTAAATGCTACGAAAATGTGAGGCCTTTCACAAAGAAAGCCCATATCCAATATGTCTTCTGTATTATTAATTTTTTCTAATTTTTCACTTGACTGAATTTTGAAATACCTTTCATACCTCAACTAGAATACCGTCAAAAACGCACTTGAATGAACTTCCTCATGAATTTATGAAATGACAATTTAGGGTAATGGTTAATCAGAAAAATATCTACAATGCTCCTTAAACTATGATTTTATGGGTTTTTAGAAACACATTTGCAATGTTATAACACACGTTATTGAAAAAGAAAAATCAAGAAAGTGGTCTACGATCTTGACTGACTGAATTAATTCATTGTCCATTAATATTTATACAGCCAAAAAATTACAAATGATTTTCCTGATATTTAATGTCGTTCCAAGGAAAGACAGCGAAGAAGCAGTATCCATAATGTACACTGCAATGATTTCTTCCTATTTATACACGAGATCAGTCCTTAGATCGAATGTTTGAAAATTTTGAATTTGTACCTTTCGTATCCTCTTGTACCTCTCTTACTTGGTTTATGAGACAAACGTATTTATATTGATTAAACTTACTAAGTACGTTTTCTAAAACAAAATTAAAAAAATATTTTCGTCAAATATTAGTGTCTCGTAGACAGCTGTATAAATACCTTCCAATGTGGCATTTGCAATGAAATCTGTCAATAATTCTTCATTTCTAACATGCATAGAAGGCAATTTCTCACTGTCTTTGCTGTCTCATTTGAACAAATTAACAATAAACTGCATTTCTTCTATTTTGATTACGTTTTTGTATTATTATAACTCCTTTATTTTCAATTTACTCTACCAGTATCTCAATTTCTATTTGGGTAATATCTGAATTTCTTGTGCAATCATCTGCATCTTAACTTTTCCTGTATAATTTTTAACACTTATACTTTTTTTTCCTCATATAGTATCATGGTTTGGTCTGCAAAACGTTTACCTTCTTCTGTGTTCTCAACTCATGCTAATTTTTGGGGGGTGTCTCGTATTAACTCAGATTGAGCTTATATTTTATTAGACTGTCCCTCAACTAGAAAAAAAAGCATATTTGATACTTTTGTATTAGCTGCATGCCAGCGGTTAATCCCGAACGGATGCTATATATCTAGCATTTTAATTGTTGCAGTGTTCAGTGTTTCCCTGCGTAGTTCGATTACATGTGTTTTAAAATCGTGTTTTATTAATTTATTTATTTATTAACCTATAATTTTTAGTTTATCAATTTAGTTTCCTAAGTGAACAAATGCCTAATTAATTATACTGTTTTATATGCAAATGGGATAATCTTCCGTAAACGAATTACAAATTCCTTTTGCAGATAGAATAAAAAAGCTAATGCTTAAAAAACAACTTAAAAGCAATAAAAAAAAAACACAGTAAAGTTAGATACAGTTTTCAAAGTAATTGTTTTTTTAAATATATTTTTCTTTCTATTTGACGGAGTAAAAATTGTTTAGAAGTTAAAAAAATTGCGACAAAATTAAATTCATTGTTCCGGTGTTAACCACAGTCGATATGACGTTATCGTTATTCACGGACATGCTTTTGCTTTATAATATAGATAGATATGAACAATTTTCCCGAATTATAGAACATATGTAAAAACCACTTTTAATTGAAAATTCTAACACATTTTTTATATTTAAAATATTTTGTTTAGAATTCCCACTAATAGCACAAAAAAGTGTAAAATATATTAAATATGTATGCAAATAAAATGTTGATATTTATTAAAATTGATGATATCTTATTAGCCTCGTGCCAGAGGTTAATAGCCAAATAAATTGATTCAATATTTAAAACAACCTTTAAGTTTCTTGTTATTTCAGTAGAGAAGCGAGTAGTTCGTGTTGATATCTGTTAAATTTGTGTTTCATTTATTTGTTGATGAAGTTTTAATTTCGTTATGGATTATTAGCCTCAAACAAATACTTGTTTTAAGAGCAGTCAACCGTAATTGGGCTGCGCGTAGGTACATTTATGAAAAACAGCATCATTGTAAAACATTTTCCAAGCCGTAATTAATAAGTAAATCGAGATATATCTTTCAGACAAATTGTATTTGAAAGTACATGTTTTATTTTAGACGATATAAAAATAGAAATTTTTCGATTACATATCTGGTAAAATTGTGTTTTATGTACTTTACTTGATTTAATTTTATTATATACTGAGTTATGAAGTTTTAATTTCATTATGGGAAATTAACCGGAAACAAATGTTGATTTTTCTATAGTGTTTAATGAACAAATGTATTGTTATACTTACGTAATCAAGCTGTACGCGTTTGAGATAGATTTTAAAAAGCTTGTTTGAAAAAAAAAATTAACAACTATACAAAATCAGTAAAATAGAAAACAGTGTTGTAATACATTGACTTTTTCAAAACACTCTTGTATTCATTCAGTCTAAATATTGAACACGCACAATGTTTAGAAGTTTAAAATATTGCATTAAAAACAAAATTTATTGATCAGGTTTTGTCATCTTCAATATGACGTCAGAATTACTCATGGATATATTTTTGCTTTTTATAGATATCTTGGAAAAATATATTTTGAATTTGTATATTTAAAAATGAATGAAGACAAAAGAAAAAACATGTATCATGCATATAATATGAAACACTAAACACTTTACAACACTAACAAACAATTTTTAAGAAATTTTATTATTTTCATACAAAGAAAGGAGATATATTTATAAAGAAATTGAAATATATATATAACTTATTAAAAATCCATTTTTAGCAATGGCTGTCTATATCCTGTAATGTATTCTACTATACAAAAATATACAAAATTAGTAAAATACAAAATAGTTTTCAAATACATTGCATTTTAAGAACACTCTTGTCCTTATTTAAAAGTCTAAATATTGAAAACGTGCAATGTTTAAAAGTTTAAAACATTGCATTAAAAGCAAAATTTATTGGTCAGGTTTTGTCACCTTCACTATGACGTCAGTGTTAGTCATGTATATGTTTTTGCTTTTTATAGATATCTTTGAAAATATATTTTGAATTTGCATATTTAAAAATAAAATAAGACAAAAAATCATGCATCATGCATATATTATAAAACACTTTCCAAAACTAAATATATATATATTATTTTCATATGAACAAATGAGATATCTTTATCAGGAAATTAAAAAATATGTATAACTTAAAAATCCATGCAGTCTATATCCGGTAATGTATGCTATTTCTTTTGTGCTGTTCTGTATAGGATTTATAGATTTTATACTGACAATGTAATATACAAAAAAATAGATAAGTTCAAAATTTACACCATAGCGGTAAACGCAATTCCAGCAATTGCCAATCATTGTCAGTCTTTTAACGGAATTATTTTGTATGTCTCACTAAATTAAGAATAAATTCTACGCACTGAATAATCTATAATAATTTCGCAGTGAAACATGGTGATCCTTTTAAATTTCATTATGTTTCATCTATTATAACATCATTGAAATGCACCACAAACAAGTTATTTCTGTATATCATAATGTTGTTGAATTATTTTGTGCGACACTGTAATTGAATTATATACGATACTTTTACTATAATCTCGAGAAAGCATGTTCAAGTCCACCAGACCGATGAATATCAATCTCATTATGTTTGAAAAATAACAACATAGTTAGTATTTTAACTGAAGTTTTTTGTATTCTCTGTAAATTAACAATAGATTTTAGGATTTCGTTACTCTATAGAAAGCATGTCCACGATAGTGATGCATATCAATTGAATTATGCTTGCAGCATCGTAATATCGTAAAACTCGCAGCAAACGAAGTTTCATCCTAGACTATAACGTAACGGATATTGTTTCTCCCTGTAAATGAAATATAAATGCGACAAATTTCATTTTCAATACATGACATTCCATAGTAAAACTCAATAACATATGAAAACTAGTCGTTGGAAGACACCGTAATACTTACCCATCATGGATATGCATAATATAAAATATGAAAATAAAACATGTGTAAACTATTTATAAAACGCATTGCAGTTCGAATAAAATCGTGGCTTGATGACGTCATAAACTTTAAATGCTCTATTACTGAATTGCGTAAAAGAAACATCATTATTACTCCAAAAATAATAAGCATATTAACTAACGGTTTACTGCGTCGGATTAAGAGTCTCATTTGCAATTCAAATAAATATTTGAATTGAAATTTGATTGAAATAGAGGATCATGAAAAATCGAAGATTGTGGAAAATATAATTACAATCTTGGCAACTAATTATCCGATTGTCTTCATTTTTATGCAAAATTTATATATTTTTTTTATTAATCTTTTATATTCACTCCTTAAAATAAGTCATTTCGAAATTTTTATATATCTTTTATCAGAACGAATATTTCGAGAGTCCGAAAAAAATAGTTCCGGATAATCGAGGTTACTGAAATTCAATTAGCTTCTTTCCATTAATACATACTAAGTGCATACCAAATGTCAAGTCTCTGTCTCAATTTGTTTGGGAAATAGAGTGGTTACAGTCACACACACAGACACATAGACAGACGCACAGCAAATTTGTTTTTCTAAAAATATGTTTTTCGGAATCTCCACTGTCTGAAACTGTAAATTCGTCAAACTTTTTTTTCGATTTTCAAAACGATTAAAAGATTTACTCTACACTACGTATGATGGGTAAGTAATAAAAATTACATGACTTTTCAGCTATGTTGGAAAGCGTTAAAAAATACAGCATCCCTCTAAACAGAAAGGAAATATGTCTTTTTAGATTCAAATAACGCTGTATGTAATGAATAATAAAGAAATCGAGAAAAAACATGAAATTCTTCTTTAAAGAAATGGGACCATTTATTACTACCCTTTTTAATCTATATTTTTACGAAATTTTAAATACAGATGAAAAAAAAAATGTCATTAGCTATGCATGCTCGGATAAAATTGTGAAGATTCCCTCCAGTAACTGAAACGAAAAAAAATGAGATGTTAATTTTCAAAAGAAAATTCAACATCCTAATTTTGTGGGAAATAATTAGCATCTGTAGTTCTCCAGAGACATCAAATTTTAATAATATTGAATTTTTCATCTGCCTAATTAATGCTATTCTGAACAAGGAAAAAAAATACATTCTCCCGAGGACGTTCGTGTAGTTAATTAACTAGAATAATTCTATTACTCTTAGTGAAGCAAAGAACCAATTTATTTTCTTTTCGATTTTTTTAAACCCATCATATGAAGAAAACTATATTTAATATTCCACGAAAAACATTAAAAATATAAAATAATAAAATAAAATTTTTTTAAAATCACTTTTTCTTCAGGATAGGTTATAGGAATATTTTCATCTTAAAATATACCACGTTTTATATGTATTGGAAGATTAAAGAATTATATTCCTTGGAAACAAGTAATTAAAAATAAATCATGGAACCGAATATAATATTTTAAAAATAATTTTAATACTCTTCTTTTAACTTCAAACATTTTTTTCACTTATATGGGGATTGGAAAAACTGGAGATGAGTATTTTCTTACCCATGGTGAATCTAGTAACACGTTTTAAAATTAAGCATCCGATTACAGAATGTTTTGTTTTATACACCAAAATACATTTTTTAGAAGCATACCAACAATTTAAATATTTTAAGCAATACAAAGTGTATGAGGGAAATATACATGTTTTTACAACATAAAATAATACTTACTGAAAAAGAAGTGGGGAAGTTTGCTTTATTATATAACAAGTAAGATGCAGTATGATAAATCAAACTGTACATCTAAACTATCGGAACGATTTTATCATCTTAAATGTAGCTTCTGATTATCGGCCCCGAACAAATTAGAAAAGCAAGTGATGATAAAATCCTCAAAGACATTACCTACCGTATGTCGGAAAATAAATATTTTTCTTTGCAATAGTTGTTCAACTATCTAGACAAAATTCTAATAATTTCTTCGTTTGAAATACTGTGTCTTTAAAACACTGTTGATGAGCAATATTTTACAAGTTGGGATCCAGCAGTTTGCACAATGTTAATCGTAGGATATGCAGTCTATCATCGCACTGTTTTTGGTCCACCTCTATTCATTCATCTTATCTGCTTAATCTTAAACTCCCTGATCATTTAGTGTAATCAGTTACGTAGACATCCGACACAATCGTTCGACCAAATCTCAGGAAACTGTACTGAAAAACACCAGTGCTTTAACACCTAACATGTACATTATAGGTTTGATAAATATTCAATTTTCTAGTCTATTTGGTGTTTTAAACTTTGTCCAACCTTTCTTATGAACGTTTGTGATTGTTGAATATTACTATTTACAATAAGAAACAATTAACGACAGCACAAACAGCAAGCTTAAAAATGTTTTTTCTTCTAACGTTTTTCTAACTCTAAACACATCTACCCATCTTCTTAAAATTAGCAATTTATTTTAAATGGTTTAATATTGTTGGTATAGTAACGTCAAACCTTGCTGCTAATTCACGACTAGTTTGAGATGTGTTCGCTTTCATTTCATCTTTCTGCCCATTAGTATGCACCTTGCTTTCTGGTCATCCATAAAGTTAATTTTAAAGACCAAAACTAGTATATCAACACATCTTAAACCATCGACATACTTTACGTTAATTAGGCACGTGTTTGCAAACGCCGATACTTCAGGTTGTATGCGCTGCATTATTTTACTACGTAACACATAAAAATTTCATTTCCAAAAGGCAATTCAACAACTATTGAGAAACCTAAACGTCCCAGTGAAAGCTTATGGCGTACATTCGCAAGAGTAAAAATAATTGTCAAGCTGAAACAGCACCGATATCGGGTATCAAACTTGAGATAATCGGGCATTTTATAATTAAAGACACACTACATATATAAGTGCGTGTGTAGTGTGTGCACATGTATGCATATGTATATGTGTATAAGAAAATGGTTGAAATATTTCAAAGTTAAAACAAATGATCTGCAATATACACATATTAATATTTTAGTATTTTGAGTTATTTAGTGTAAACTGTAAGTGATAATATGATAAATTATTTCCAATGCGACTCTAAAAAAGACATATATACTACAGAGATTATAAAGGCGTAATATAAAATAAAAGCTGTGATAACATTTACGATGTTTCTTTCTGCAATCAAACCAGTTAAAGATACAATTATAAATAATTAAAAATAAATATTATATAATTTACTTTTGTTGACAAAATTTATTTTTGTATCATGTAATAAACAACGTATCTTAAACATTAAGTTATGGAAATACAAACCGTTTCTGATGGCTCTGAAGTTTACTACTCATACTGAATATGTTTAGTAAGTACGTCAGTAATAGCACCTTGAGAATGAACTCACATGAAAGATTCGCCAATCGTGAATCATATTTTAGGTCTAACTATTTTGTTTTGTTCAAGAGTTAGGGCTACATTTATAGTCAGGCGCTAAGACCTAACAAGAACGAAAAATCATGCGTGCAGCAAAACCATGGGCCGTAACACATCAGAAATGTAACGGCTGCTGTTGAAATTGCCGGCAATGCGAACAAATGGTTAGATTATGAAACACTTTCCAACACAGCCAGAAAACTGTAACGAAACTTCACCGTTAAATAAGGTGAAATGAGATATGTAAGTAAACAGTTTAGAAAACATATAACACATTAAAAAATACAGTTTTCAAAATTACCTTCCAGTGTCAAAAATATAGTTATATTATTTTGTGCAGCCTGTATATGATCAAGAGATGTGCATATATAGCATGATAAAAATTAGTTCAGTTAGAATATTCACTTTTAGCAATTTTCTCCGATCGAAGAAAATGCACTCGAAATCCTTTGTGCAGTCGTGTATATTATGTGAAGACTTCTGTACACACTACATACAGCTAAAGGCAACTTAAAACTCACTCGCAGCAATTATCAACCGTAAACGACATAGTATCTTTTTATTTGCGTAGCCCTGTATATGAATTTACTTATATTCCACAAACTTATATTAGTATACTAAATATATTATATTTCAGCAATAAAATGCAAAACACAATTAAAAAATTACCCTTAATCAATTCACTCCCATAGTCTGTAATACTTACGGATTACCTTGTGTAACCCTGTATATGAACAACTGAGTTTATAAACACACCCGTACTATGAAAAAAATTAGTTAAACTTAAAAACGCAAACCAAAGTTGAAAACGCACTTATCACGCATAGACTATAAATATCGCACATGTACTGTAACCGATATCTTTGGTGTGTCTCTGTAAATAAACGCAATGCACACCAAACTTTCAAGAGAGCAATTTATAGTGAACCCCAGTAATGCATATAATTTTCATTATGTTTGAAATAGTGAAATATCACTAAATTACACTGCAAACATATTCCCCACCCATGCAACAATCAGTAAAAGAAAACTTTTGTTTGACCCTGTAAATGAATAATTAATACTTTGCACCACATATTCTACAAAAATCATGTTTTAATGCGCTTCATAGTTATATATCAATTTCATCATGTTTTAAATGACGTAGCATCATGAAAATGCACTTGAAACGATTATTTCCCATTGACGGTAATGTAACGAAATACAGTTGACTGCCCCTGTAAAAAACTATAAGTGCTACTCACTTCAGTTGAAATAGGGAACATGCTATAGTAAACGATCATAACATACAAAAATTTCAGGGCGATGTGAGTATATTTACGCAAGTTAGAGCACGGACAGACGACAGACGACAGACGGCAGACGGCAGACGGCCAGACGAACCCGTCATAAACACTTTTCAACTAGGTTGGAAAGTGTTAAAAAGTGATTTACTTATGAGAATGGCTATATTCACACCAGTGTAAATTGTTAATTTTTAATAGTTTATGTAAAAGCTTCCGAAATATAATTAGCGTATAAAAATATTAAAGAGGAGTCAACTTTTTCTATATTTTTATTATACACGGCTAGCCATCCAAAATGCTACACATGCTGGCATCATGATTCTGTATATGACGCAGGAATGTCTCCTCACGTCGTCTTTGATGAATACAGGCTCATGATGCCAGCATTCATGTTTGGCGGCAGCGTGGAAAACGCACATTGCCAGCTTGCATTCGAATCGTCATACTGTCATATCACCTGGATTGATGGTATGAAGTGTCATTGGATACACGCCTCGGTAACGTTTTGTTCGCATTGCCGGCAATTTCAACAGCCGCCGTTACATTTCTGATGTGTTACGGCCCATGAGCCATCAGAAATGGCCCATGTGTTACGGCCCATTATCTTCGATGTCTCCGCAACTCTACGTTTTAGCAGGACAATGCACGACCGTATGT
Organism: Maratus michaelseni; assembly: GCA_963931845.1. Lineage (NCBI taxonomy): Eukaryota > Metazoa > Arthropoda > Arachnida > Araneae > Salticidae > Maratus > Maratus michaelseni. The sequence goes on from OZ007593.1 coordinate 85,521,311, forward strand.
TGGTCGTACTATCCTGACCTTCTTGATACAGAACATGTTCGACTGTTGCCCTGGCCAGCACGTTCTCCTGATTTCTCACTAATTGAAAATATCCTGTCAATGGCTTCTGAGCGACTGGCCCGCCACCACTCGCCCGTCACTACGGTTGATGAACTGTGGCTTAGTGTGGAATCTGCACGGACTGATGTACCCGTACATGACATCCAATCTCTGTTCGACTCCATGGCTAGGCAGATAAATGCTGTTATTTCGGCCAGAGGGGGGTGCTTTGGGTAGTGTTTTCTCAGGATCTATATCTCCTAGTAAATACTGTTTGTATGATGCAAGTACCTTTTTCCACATACTGAAATTTGAAAATAAAAAGACAAACGATTAGATAAACAATCAACAGCTCATTTAAGAATTTTAGTGAAGTTTATGTGAAATAATCAAGAAAACTGGATGAGAATCGTATCATAATTTTAAATATATATATATATATATATATATATATATATATATATATATATATATATATATGCAACAATGCTTCGAATGTGGGAAGCAGGAAAACATTTACATTTGTTTTGTTTTAAGTGTATAAAAATAATATGATGTAATGGATTTCTCTTTTTATGAAATAGCCGTACGTACAATAGAATAAAAAGAGATATCCTGAAATAATATTAAAAATCGTCGCACATTTAAATTTACTTTTATTGTATATTTATTAATAAATGTATTTTCTTTGTGTATTAAATAATGAGGGTTTAATTTTATGTTAATTTCTCTACCACATTATATTTACCTATTACTGTAGTCGTGTGTATGTTTTTTTTTTCTTTTTCTTTCTTACAAAGGATAGATTATATAAAATGACTTTATAACCCGCATATTAGAAAGTCCCAAGCATTTTTTTTATTTTTAAGGTGGGCCACGTAACAACAATATTTGGGAAACGCTGATAGATAGTTATATAGATAGTTATCAAACTTTTTAAATAATACTTGTATATTTTTTATCAAATTAAACATTTCTAGTAATGTACTAAATATCTGCATAAATATATAAATATTTTCTAACCAGTTATGGAAATAATGTACAGGAAATATCAAACATTCGTTATATATATATATATATATTTTTTAATATCATAAAAATTTGAGAATTTGTTTTATTTTTGTGCGTTTTTTAAAGTGTTGGATATTTTGTGCCTATAGAAAAAATAATTCAAAGAAATTCAGTGTAACACATTGTTGAGTTGGAGCACGGTTTACGAGATAAAACTTTCTAAAAAATATAATGTTTTATAGAAAAATAAATAAATCGATCAGAGTCTCGCAAGTCCCTTCACATTTAAAATACTAATAATGATTTATTAAATTTCTGTACGGGAGTTTACTCTATAAAATTGGCAATTGATTGGGATTTCTCTGGCAAAATTAATTGAACACATTGACAACCATTGCACACGAATTCATGTGCCATCAATATTCGAGTGTCATATTACACGAATACCCAATGTGCCATCAATATTTTCTTTAAAGTCAATTTGTTGGTATGGAAAGGGACGATAGATAATTTATTAGAATATACTAAAAAAGTAACCGTAGCAACTAATGCGTGTTGAATGATAGCAACTTGGCGTTCAATTTGTAAAAATATGTAAATTTTGATATTTGGGTATTAAAAATCTATAAAATTAACACTTTGTATGAAATTAACAAACATTGCTACATTTGACTACCGATTCTATAACACTGAATTAATATAAAATCTTTGTCAATGTCTGTCAAAAAAGACAGTTCGTAACAGTCTGCAGTGGTCAGCGTGTTAAAATAAAATTGGAACTATTTTTTTTTCAAGATGTTTCTAGAATGTAACAGACACTTTGACTTTTTTGTTAAAATTCTTTAATAAAATGCAATCACTTGTTTAAGGGGCTTTGGCGCTACCGTATCAACAAAAAATGCGTTAATGACACCCATTTCACAAACAGTACGATAATCATTTACATGAGAAAAATGAAAACTGATGAAATATGTAGTACAGTTAAAGGGATTCAATACATAAAATAAGGAAAACGTGAAGGTTTGTGTGCAGCTAACTATAGAAATTGTACTACACTCGTAGCAAACCTGTAAAGTCATATTCTTTAGACGGAAGGAGAATCGTTATCTGCAACAGGTATGATCATGCAAGTTCTGCCATCCCGTACTTATGAAATATAGTGTTGTAAATTTCGAGAATTGTTATCCGTCTATTTTTTATTAATATTCTACATGTCACACGAAATCACGAAATCACCCTCTCGTGGTAATTCAGCCGTTAAGCATAGGAAATTTTCACCACGAGGGGAAATATTTATTGAAAATCCCTATTGTAGAGTACAGATGTTGAATATTACTTTAGAGATTAAAATAAAATTAGTATAAAGTTACTTTTTACAATTTTGGTTGAGATCACAACATTCTTAATACTTAAAAAAAATTATATAAGAAAAAGTATAAAAGAAAGTAAATAATACTATGTGAAACAGCAATAATACTACCATAATACTGAATAATACTGAACTGAAGTAGATAATAATATTGGATAGAAGTAAGCACTAAATGAAGAATAATGAATGAATAATAAAACTAGAGTAAACAAGCATAAAATATCAGCAAATTAAAATGTACAAGAAATTTTAATTCAGCTGGTACCAGTCTTAATACTTAAAAGACATTCAATACGTGAGCAGAATTAAAACAAATTGGAGAAAATGTTAATTTAATATAAGAATGAAAGGAAAATTACCTATGCTGTTGATGGGCCCAGTTGGAAAGGTATATAATTACAGGATAATAAAAGGAAATATTTAAATGCAAACAAAATAGTTTCAATACAAAAAAAAATACAGAAGAATAAACTTATATAATAAAAAATATCATATTGTATAAGAACTTTTACACCTGTTACTGATTTTAAATTTCAATTTAGTCCCACTAAATTTTTCTGGATTCCTTATTCTTACAAATTTTTTAAAAAATTCGGTTTAAGTTACAACCGACTTTAGTAAATTTTAGTAACTGGTTTTTGAAGAATTACTCCTCACTTTGACGAGTTCATATTGAAATACTTCACAATTATTGCTGGATGCTGCATGACAAGTTGAAATTGGTGTAATATCTTTTTCATGTAAATGGGACATGTCACACGTTAGCATCGCCTTCCTAGGAATTATGACCTATTGAAAGTAACTTTTTTACGGTTAATGCTCGCAACTGACGTAAGCACATACGTCGATAACTTTAAACTATTTTCGTTTTTTTTATACATTTCTATCGATCGACAAAACACTACGATGATATATAATTTTTAGAAAAATTATGTTTCGCTGTCAGATAATGATATACCACATACATTATTCCAAAACAGTAATTTTTTAAACTGATAATATGGCGGTTTAGTTCGCGATAATAAGCTCCTGTTAGTTATATGTCTTAAATTATTTGCATGTCATATGAAAATTTGCATTTTATTTTAAAATTCTTTGCGAATTATATAGAAATTAACAGTGTGTAACAACGCTTCTTTATCATGATTTATAAATGTACGAGTATAAAGATCACTATGGGACGCTAATCAGATTTATGTTATTCAATTATTCTATTTGCTTTAAATTTTATATAGAATTCACTACGATTTCTTTTGCATATTTATATGTAATTAGACTTTGAAATACATTTTAAGCATATCAAATAAAAATATTATGGCAAACATGTAAATGATAAATAAGTAGAAGCTACACATATAAAAGAGAAAAATTTAGAAATAAAATTTCGATTACTTAAAAATACAGATTATTCTTTTATCAACGTAAGTATAGCATTGCTTTAAACAAACGTTTCCAAACCAGCTACCAAAATAATAATTATAAATAATGTAATTTACTATGATATATTAAATATTTCAAAAGCACTTTCCTGTTTAAAATAATGGATAATTTTCTGCGGAAGTAATTTTGACACTTTTGTAGAAAATGTCTGTCTAACTCTTCATTTATTATCTAAATTACTTTCGCATATGTGTAATTGATATAAAAACGGAAACGAAACTTTGGCGATGTTTCAAATATACCAAAACGACATCATTAAGATATAGTTAATTTTCAAATTCATAACAGATTCATTCAAAGTATTTAAAATTAATTAATTACTTATCATTATTAATGATGTAAGGTACTTTCAAAAAATGTTTTTTTAACTAAATTATGAATATGATAAAAAACATTTGTTTTTACTAATTTAAAATTAGTTCCAACATTTGACTTGGAATAAGTAAAAATATAGACGTGGGAATATTAAATTTATATACTTATTATTTCCCATACTGAAATCTTTAAGATAAACAAGGAAACAATGATATAATATTTAATGTAATATATATATATATGAATATTTTATATTTACTGATATAAATGTATAAGTGTATCTCTTTTACCATGCATAAATTGGGATATTAATCATATATGGTATATATTTAATGAACATGTCCAAATAAAGTAAAGATGTATTCACTTAAAGTAATAAACAGTACTTAAATACACATAAGGCTTAAGTACACATAAAAGCTTAAATTACACATAAACATTTTAATGTATAGATCGACAATTTTTGTAAGCGTAATCGGGCGACATATTAAAAATCAATACAGATAAATAAACTATTGTCGGAAAATGTTAGAAAAAGAACTTTTAAAAAGAAATGCAGAAGGTCGTTCGCAATTTACGGAAAAGATTTTTTTAATTAATTTCTATGCATAAATGACATATTATTTGCAACAATTTTACTTTTCTGAATAGCATTGACTTTTGGCTATAGCTCTGGCTCGAAATGTCTATGGTAATAGAATTTTCTTGTTATAACCATGTCAGATTTTCCCGATACATCTTGCAAAAACTTTCCAATGTCTTTTCAATGTTCGCGAATTCATTTAAACAATCAAAGTGCAGAAAAGGCCATTGATGAGGGGGAGAGGGGTGCGTTCATGTGATTTTACATGCATTACACCAATTAATACACAATTTATTTCAGACCTTGGGATTCTTTCTTTGATAAATATGCGTCAGTTGATTTAAGGAAGAACGGCTGGGGTACTTTGTTCACATGACTCTCAATTAATGTCTTTTAGGTAGCTTCCATTACAAAAAATTACCTATTGCAGCCGTTCGGAGGAAAGAAATTGAAAAAAAATGGTATATTTTCTCAGATCATGACCCCAGACCCCAAAACCACCCTCCGTTCAAATGCTGATATATATATATATATATATATATATATATATATCTGACATATGTCATGCTGTAACTCTCCTATTTATGAACCGATTCGGATGTGACTGAATATGTTTATAAGACATACCAAGGTCGTAGACGAGTTCGTTGACCAACTTCATCCGCCATCTTGTTTCAAAATGGCGGCCAGTTAAAAATTTTAATCTTTTTAAAAATTTAGAAAGATGTACAAAACATTATAACTTGAAAATATTGTTTCTGTTAAGTGTTAGAACGTGATAGAAGGATTCTGGAACATTTTTTGTTTTGGCTATATCTTAAAAAATAGCTGAGACATGGCAGTTTGAAATTCTAGGGGGGGGGCTGCGATCTTGAAACAATCTGACGTTTGTTATGCTGTAACTCTCGTATTTATGAACAGATATGAATGTGACTGATCATGCGTACAGAAGATACCAAGGCCCCGACCGAGTTCGTTGGCGAGCTTCATGCGGCATCTTGTTTCAAAATGGCGTCAAGTTAAATTTTTATTTTTTTTTAAGTTCAGAAAGATGTATAAAAAATTATAAATTGAAAGGTTGTTAGACCGTGATACAAGGATTCCGGAACATTTTTTGTTTTGTCTTTATCTTGAAAAATGGCTAAGATATGGCAATTTGAAATTTTAGGGTGGCTGACATTTTGAAACAATATTTTGAATCTAATTTTTGTTATGCTGTAACTCTCATGCTAAAATTCGCATTCAAATTCAGTGTTAACGAAAACCGTAAGTATTAACGAACTATAATCGTTTTCCAAGCATTTTAGCTTCGGCTGTTTGAGTAAAATGAGTTGAATTTTTAAAAATACAGAGTACGAAAGCTACCTTTTCCTCCCGGTACAGGCCGGAAGGACTTTTTCATATAAGGCTGGAATTTCTTCTTCGAAAATGGGTTCTAAAATATTTTACTGGTAATAAAGTTAAATCACTTTAGCTTTACTACATCTTTTACCTTTAACTTAAATTCATAACAAAATCCAGGGGCAATCATGAATTATTTTGGAAAAATTTCTTTACTTCCACAAACCCATTTCTTTCTTTTTTCCTATTAATTGATAAAAATTGCTCTTCTTATGATACACTCACTTAAACAAACCCATGTTTCATCCAGTGTTATAATAAAGTTTTATTTATCACCACCTATGTGTTTATTAACGCTTGCGTTTGAAAGCACTATCCACAACACATTGGAAGACTTTAGAAAGTTTTCCAAGAAGTGTGAGGGAAATTTGATATGATTGTACTGAGAGAAAAATTGACTATGGTGTAAATTTCGATCCAGTGTTATAATCAAGGGTCAGGGCTATACAGTAGAGGAAAATTTTAGCAAAGATTATGGCATATATGTTCAGAAATTAATTGTGAAAATCGTTTCCATAAAGTGCGAATGACCTTCTGTATTTATGATGTTCATTTTAAAAACATTTTTGCAAGAACAGTTTATTTATCAATATTCATCTTGAAAATGTTGCCTATTGAGAGTTGCCTATTAAGCGTTTAAAGTCCATATTTATTCCATTGCTTTAAGTGAACTTGATTTTAAAAGCTTTGTACAAATGATCCTCCCTCTTTTTTTTTTATCATTGTGCTAATACATCTTGTGTTTTTGAGCACTTACTGAAGTGTGTATAGAATATGTAAACTCACAGCATTATAACTTGATCCGGATTTTGATTTTATACGTGTGACCCAAGTATGTAACCAAGTGACCCAATCAATGGGGTAATTTTAGACACATAATTATGCTTATGTATCTTTGCATATATATAAATATATATATACAGGTGTTTCACAAAGGACCCCTAACTTTAAAAATCAATAACTCGGAAACGATGGTAGACAGAAGCATGAAACCAGTGGTATGTTTATTAAAAAAATCGTAAGAATCTTATACATAAATCTCAAAAATTAGTAAAAAATAGCACCGATAGATGGCGCGGAGAGCGTTAAGAATCCTTCTAAAGAGAGTTCAGAAGCATAGAAAGACTAGCCGTCGAAGGTTTCGCCATTGAAATCTGACCGCTATTAGCGTATAGTGAAAATAATTCCGAAAGTGATGTATACCATGGAGGGACGTGTGTTTATTGTGTTGGAGTACCACTGATTAAATCAGAGACCTACTGCCACAAGGAGAAGTTTTCAAACGCGATTTTAAGTCGCAAAAGGACCAGATAGGAAACAATTCGCGGGATTTAAAAAAAAAATTCAACAGACATGCAACGTGGCCGATGTGTTAGTCGGAAATGTGGGTCGGAACCACTCCCTCGTTACTCCTGAAAATTCAACGATACTTTCTGCAGTTATTGAGCGTAATCCGAATAAATCTGTCCACAGACTTGCAGCTGAATCCAGAATCAAGCCATCCAGCACGTACAGAATCCTGCGGAGATCGTTACACAAGTTTCCTTACAAGTTTTAATGCCGGAACGCCATAACAGCTCAAGCTGAACGACAACGAGAGCATTTTGCTAACGATATGCTCGAGAAGATTGATTGTTCTGGTTTCGATGTCGGCCAAATGTGGTTTACGGATGAGGCCCATTTTTATCTGGATGGTGTCGTTAACAGACACAATTGGCGATTTTGGGGTACAGAAAATCCACATCTGACTCACGCACGACCACTCTATAGCCAAAACCATAAGTTTGGGCTGCAATCTGTCGCAAAGGCATTATTGTGCCCTTTTTCTTGCGAGAAACCGTGATGACTGAGCGGTATATTGCGCTTTTGAAACAATTTGTCGCCACTCAACAAGCGTTAGACGATCGACCAAGCACGGCCTGGTTCATGCAAGATGGGGCTCGTCCGCATCGTACACAAGACGTTTTTGACTTTCTGGACGAATACTTCGACGACAGTGTTATTGCGTTGAACTATTCGACAGTGAATGGAAAAAGCATAGACTGGCCTCCGTATTCACCCGACCTCAGTCGCTGCGATTACGTTTTGTGGGGCACATTAAAGGAAATTGTTTATCGGAACAATCCTTTAACACTCGGCGAGCTCGAAGAGGCTATTTGTCAAGCTTGTGTGTCGATTTCCGGTGACACACTACACAGAGTCACTGACAATTTCATTCTGTGTTTGCGACATGTCTGTTGCGTAGAAGGTGCACGTTTTGAATCACTTTTAATGTGATACGCCTATTTATCGCAGCGCCATCTATCGGCGCTATTTTTAACTAAATTTTAAGATTTATGTATAGGATTCTTATGATTTTTTTTAATAAACATACCACTGGTTTCATGTTTCTATCTATCACCGTTTCCGGGTTATTGATTTTTAAAGTTAGGTGTGCTTTGTGAAACACCCTGTACATATATATATATATATATATATATATATATATATATATATATATATATATATATTGGGGTGTACCCAAATTTTAGAGCGCTAAATTTTGAAATTCGCTGATGTAACCCCTGATCACAATATTTATTTTATTACTAGCTAAAAATATATTTTAAAATTAAAGCATTCACATGTCATAAAATATAAAAATGAACATTTGTGAGTTGAAGGACTTTCATAGCTTTCAGCACTATTTTCCACATTTGAATTACAATATTTTATATTTTATGTAAAACATCTATGGGGGCAGTAAAACGGTTGCAACAAGACAATAATTTAGAATTTTTCAAGAAGTTTGGAAGACAAAAATAGACAATAATTGTTATCCTTAAGATGAGATAGGAAATTAGCTTCTTTCATGTTGTTTTATATTATACAAATAGTGACTTCATGCGCAGTTTAGCCGCCAAATCAATGGTCTGTAACTGTAAGAATTATGTTTTAAATCAAAATCAATCTAAATGTTTACAAATAACTGTGACGCGATGTTTTTATTGAATACGTATTTTTTGCCGTGTTTTGATTTTATGTCAAATCACCGTGCTCAATCTTTCAGTAAGCACGTTATAGCAAATTATATGATAAACGCTGTTTTTTTTTTTTCTTCTCACAATTGACACTGATTCCATTCATAATACTCAGCTTGCATTACTAATAGCAAATTAACTGTCCCCAAAAATACGTCATGCGCGCTCCCGCTCGTGCGAATAAATTAATCGCTTCCGCTTAAAAAAATCTGTTTCTTTGTGGCGTAGTACCGAGGACATATGAAAACTGATGATATTTAATTTGTGAATTTGATGGAATTCATTGAATGACCTGATCAGCAAATTTTTGAGATATTATAACAAATTCCTACATAGTTTAAATACCAGAAGATCATACAAACACTTTCTTTCATCAGTACATATTTGTGATTCAAAAATTTAGTTTAATATATGTGTCTATCTTTTATAATCTCTAATAATTACAGGTTAAGAATTTTGCAATTTAACACTTTTAATTTTTAACAAGCACTACTGTCGATTACTTTCATTATAAAATTTCCTTTAAACACATATTTTCATATATGTTTTGTTATCAATATTTGTAATATGCTATATATTTTATAAGTGTCTACTTAAAAAATAAAAAAATAAAACCTTTTTAAGAATAACAATTTTTAAACAATCACTTCTTGTACATATTTTCGCAACAATTTATAAAAAACACCTTCATTCTATTGCCTTTATATTCAATGCCGCTATTTCATGCGTAATTTATACTGTCAAATTATATAAAAATAAATGCAATGTTTATTTTTATGAATGAATTGCCATACTTTCAAGTTTTGAACAAATTTTCAGTCAGTATTTTTATTTTATTCTTCATCCCTATATATTTCCTCGATACCAGTTATTTTTTATTCCTGATAATTTATTTTCCAATAAGTCAGCTCTTTTCATGTTATTCGAAAACAACAACCAAATCAATATATTATAAAGAAATATAGCCTCTTTTCCACTTGTTTTGAAACTTTACCTGATATCATTGTCTAAGAAATTCGTTCCTGCTCCATTTATTTTTCTTAAAATAGGAATTTATGAATATTATTTTCTTTTTGTTATTTTAAATTTAAATGATACGAAAGTGAACTACATTTTCATATTTTAAAAATTATTTATGAAAATTTAATTTTAATTCATAAAAAGAGCATATTTTTCAGCATATATACTCTCTATGGTAATAAATTTCAGAATAAAAAATAATTTGAATTGGACACCTGTTAGTTAACGATGAAGCGAGTTTTGTTACTTTAATAGTGAATTGTTTGATACTAATCTGAAACGATATTATCAACTTCATGTACGGTTATTTAATATTTTTTCTTTAGAATTTAACATTACTTCAGCTGTGGTTTTCATAAAACTTATTTTAGCCTCAAAATTCAATAAATTTCAAATAAATAAGTGTTACCAGAAGGTCACGAAAATTAAATATTTTTAGACGTCTAATGGTAAAACTATTTGGTTTATTATTTGTTTAATTGCTAATTTGGGAACTCAGGATTATATTTGTTTTCATTTGGATATATTAACTTCATAAATGGTGGTCCAAAACATGCTTATGAAAATTAAATATAACGTAGAATTAAATGTAATTATTTAAAAACTATGAAATATTTTGTAACATTAAGAAATTTTGTTTAAAGTAATAATCGTCCTAGTGAACAAATAAAGCACAAAATCTTCCTTTTCTGGATAATCACTAATAAAAGAAAAAATCTCTTCAAATTGAAATACATTGGCGGAAACAATTAAAGGAGAAATCATAAAACCTCAGGTAACATGAATGATTTTGCAGCTAAAGACATGAATCGTGTACTTGTCATGCCTGACATATATTGAAAATGGAAAGTATTTTTGCTTATACAGAATACAAATGTAATTAAGAATATATGAAATTTCATATATTGTAAGGTAGGGAAAAAGTTTATGTTAAATTTTACAACTTTTAAGATATACGTAGAAAAGTTTCACATTGTGCTCGGACAATCCTGGCCAAAATTAAAGTGATACAGATTTAAAAGTTTGCTTTCAACACTCCATTTTCACGAATAAAAGCAATTTCAACCATCAAATGCGATATTTTGTCCTTCAAAACACGTGCTGTGTAGCAAAGTTGCGTACTTTTCCAATATAAGAGCGTTGGAGAAATAGAAAAAATGACCTTGGCGAGAAAAATAAATTTGGCAAAACATTTTCTGGTAACCTATTCACTCTTTTATTACAAAAGCATTTTTCAATATTTATACAATTTATTTAATATAAAGAAGCTATTTATCTGTTTTTATATACAAAAAGAAGTAATTTGTATATAAGAAACAATAATAAAATACATGTATAAATAAAATGTTTATATGTACTTAAATGAAAATTAAATTTGCTTTCATGGTTGTTTATATCAATTGACAAGAAATCTCACTTTCTGAATCCCAAATAGCACCAAACTTTTAAAAACACAGCAAGGCCCCTGTAGATGAAAAATAACCGATGTTGAATACAGTTGGACGGCGTGATAATATTAACATTCAGTTAACAACAATAGCAGCAACTCTAATAGCAGAAAACGGTTTTAAAACGTTAAAAATCCCGATATTTTCTTTTAATTTTCGTTTTGCCAACTATAATGTGTGCTACTATAATTACTGCGATTTTACAAACAGTCATGTGTAAAGTGTTTAAGAGCAATGTCGAATGATGATGGGCTGAAACATGATTACTTAGAAGCTGGGAGTTGAAAGGGACATCGACAGAAAACGTTATTTATATATATTTTTAATATGGCATGGCGCGATTGAACTTTAAAAATTCAGCGCATTTTTACTACATCGAATATTTAAAATAAATATTCGCCTCATTATTTTAATGTAACTTTCAATTCTGTGGTGAATGAATATACTTTTTTATTATTCGGGCATATTAAAAGGGAATTTTTCGTTTGTTTATTTTATTTACACGTAACAATATTTGTATTTTTATGGTACTTTGAATAGTTTTATCACTTATATTTAAATACATAGAAGAGAAAGGAAGGGCGAATAGTATTATGTCCTTTAGGAAACATTTTCTCGCATATAAAAAGCATGTAATAATCTAAATTCATTCTATTTGTAAAAAACAATATTTTGTATCTGCATAACTAACATCTTTTTGAAACATAAGAAATTTTCTTTCTTATGTATTCGTATGCACAAATTCTTTAAAACTATAGCTTTAAAAAGGGATATTTATCGTAAAATATTAATTTGAATCATTAATATTTTGAATTATTATTTAAGTAAGAAACTGCATATAAAATTTAAATAAAATTTTATTTTATACTGATAGTTTTTTCTGATTAAACATTACTTCAATTTTGTGTAAGGTAAAGCCAGGGGAGATGGTGCAGTCGGAGGGATTGCGCACATAGAGATTCGGGGGGAAGGAGTAGATTGAGCGAGAAGCAACCCCAGTTAGTTGTACAACAGCAGTAGTGGATTGTCTACTTGAAAGTGCACGTTGATTGTTTTGAGCGTCTAAGATAAAGTATTGCTATTTTGTTTTGTTTTCCCAATGTAAGTGCTTGAATTTTCATAGCTATTCATCAGAATTTCTATACAATGTCAGTAGTACAAAATATTTTTAACTTAAACGATTTCTCATAAGCTACTAATCTAGACTAACAATGTGAACATCAACGGTTCGTTTTAGTAGTGGCCATGTTTAAATAAAAGGCCGCGCAATCTCTCCTACCGAAATTGGAGAGTTTGTGCATCTGCAACTTAGGAGAGATGGCGCATTGTTCCCATTAGTTTCCATGCTAGGAATATTACGCAGCTTATTGAAAAATTTGCATAAAAAAATGAAAAATGAAAATGGACTAATTTTAAGTCAAATGTGTTATCAAGTGACTTAATGTTATTTTGTAATCTTATCTGGACTTGCTTTTTCTGATTCTTTATTTTTTTCCTTTAATTAAAATTCTTTAATCGTTTTTAAAATTATTTCCTTTTTCTGATTCTTTAATCATAAGGTTGAAATATTCACTCCTAATACAAAAATATTTTTTTCACAAAAACATTACAACAATGTCATTTAAGTGTAATTATTATTGTTAACAATTCAATTGTAGTTATTATTAGTAGCAATCTCTCCTACCCATGTGCGCAATCACACCAACCCTGTAAGGACAGAGTGCGCGAAATTACTTTCTTGGTTTTATTACAACTGTTCTATTGAATTGAAACATAACAACAAAATAGCAATGAAAATGCATAAAAACCAAAAGAAGTACAAATTATTCATGGATAGTTTAGCAAAAAAATAATATTTAGATTTTTTATCGTTATTCTTTTGAATTGTGCGCAGACTCTCCAGGATTTATCTTACTTAAATTACTTCAGCAACTGATTTTAATTATATATTGTGCCTTGTAAATTTTATTTTAATGCAAGGCACCTGTTTCAATAATTTGTATAGCTACCTGAATTATTTAATTTCCAAATAAGTTTTATTTCACTTAATTGTTAGTGTTTTATAGAGAAATTTTGCAATGTTTTATTTGTTGTGAAACTTTAAAAAAAATCAATTTACATGACAAATTTTGTATTTTATGCTCTTTTGATTTAAAGTGGTGGTTTCAAAACCCTTTGAATTAACACCCATGTCTCTTCCATTCCCCCTAAAGATAAAAATATAAACCGGCTTTATTAATTATACCAGTTTAACTGTATGTCAGTTTTTTGAAACAGTTCAAAACCTTAATAACAGCTTAGTAAATTTATCTTTACTTTTACTTCAATTATAATTATGGCAATACAATAAATATTTACTAATTTTTTGTGCCTTATTTAAATTTTATTCTTGTTAAATACTAGTTTAATATATTGATTTAAGTGTAATCATTTAGTTCCAGATAATTACAATAAATTATATAAGAAAAATTCAAAATAACCCAGCAAACACAGAGCTATCGGTAAGCAATCGGCCGACTGCCGCTTTGCCGTTTCCGACGGTATCGGCACGACACCGCGTGCCGTACCGGTTCCGTAACTTTTTCGACACGCCGCGCGACTGACGCCCGACTGATAGGCGCATAGTCGGTCCGGTATCGGAAACGCCGGTAGAATCGACGGCACTCTGCTGTGCCGATTGTATACCAACAGTTATCCGCACACCTACCGAATGTGGTCCGGTACCGGCAACGCTAACAACGGCGAGATACTGTGCCGACCGTATACTGATAACAAATCCGTAGTATTGTCGAATGGGGTCCGATATCGGCAAGCAATAAACTGCCGAAAGCACCCCTTTTATTGGGAACTAGCAGATAAAAGAGGTGGGGGGGGGGGGAACTCCACTTCTTGGTATTTAATTTTTTTTAACTTAGCTTATTTTTGTAAAAATGGTGAAATTTATTTTTCAGATGTAAGCACCCCCCCCCCCCCTCCTCACGAATACCGTTTTACCATTAATAGCCCCTGCCATTAAAAAAAAAAATAAATAAAAAAAAAAAAAAAAAAAAAAAAAATAATACATTTTCTATATATTTTTAAGTGTCGCTGTAAAACTTGATTTAAAAAAAAACAAAATATTTTCTAGGAAAGTATAAAACAATACATCTAATTTTTATTATTATTATTATTTTAAAGTCAAATATACTAAATTCCGTTCCGTTAATTTACTATTTATTAATAAATTTAAAAAATTGAACTTTAATTTTACACAGAAAATAAAAATCAGTTTAAATAACTTAGTTAAAGAAAATTCTGTACCGTTTGTTATTATTTTATTTTATGAACGCTTTAAATGAATGTTTGTGATTTTCTTGTGATTATGTCTCTTAAAATAAGTCTGCTATAAATTATGCTAAATTGTTTTAGCCTTATTAAATCCATCAACATCTCAACTAAGTTAAATATTTTTTGCATAATTTAATTTAGTAAACATTATTCTCTCTTAAAAAAAATATAAAAAACAAAATTTAGGGTTTATGTAATTTCTGGGCAAGATTAGAAAAATATATTTTTGTAACTTTATTTAAAAAAAATTTATATGATAGACATGTTTCATATTTACTTATTTTTAGTTTTTCTAAATTCTTTATATATTTTTTCAGTCATACAGAAGGACAATTGTTTTTCAAAATCATTTATTATTACATCTAATTTGATGCTCCATAATTATTATTTTTTAAATAAAGTAACATTATTTATAATATTGTTTTTCCTTTTTCTCTTAATTTGTTTCTAAATATTTCCTTTTAAAATATAAATATACACTTTCAAAATCGCTCAGTTATATTATGTACATTGGAAATGTCAAATATTTATATACATTAATTAAAATTCATTTATTTTAAATTTGATAGAAATGAAATGTGTATTAAACCAATTTAATAGTAATAATTTAAACTTCAAACATCTTGCATGACTAAATTTAATAAATTTGAATAGTATTAAGAAATTTTTATACCACTGCGTAAAAATTTTAGGATACGTGAAAAATAAATCGTTTTAAGTAATTTAAAAAATGAATGATTAGTAACTTTGAATAAATTAAAGTTCAAATACAAAAAATTCAAATTACCATTACTAAGCAATCGAAAATTTTGACTATTTTTTTTTTTAAATACATGATCTATAGGATTATTGTATAATTGTAGAGCAATGGATAAGAAAACCAAATGTCATTCTGCATTTATTATAATAAAGAAACGTACAAAGAATTTGTTAATTATTAATAATTAAAAATATGCTACATGTCACAAAAACTTAAATAATAAAGATATGAAAACTGCATAGACATATTTTTCTAATTTCACCCTGTTATCATTTTGTACAACAAAAATTCCTACGCAAACTTAATTGTTAAAAGAGAATAAATATTTACAAAATTAAATGTATGCAAAATAATGAACTTAATTCAGATTAATTTGGATTTAATAAAAGAAAATTAAGCAGACTTACCAATATTATGATTTTATCAGCCCGCGTAATGCTTCTCCCATCTCACATCAGGCAACTACTACAACTACATGAAAACGCGGGAATCTATGGTTGCAATTTGCCCTTCAAAATCCTGTTTGGAAAGCATGCGCGCGCAGTTTTAGTAGATGATCGCTTTGCTTTCCCCAAGTACGCTTCCTAGGTAGACAATAAAGTAGCGGGACATTCCAGATCTGGCGTGTTAGCTTGGTAAATTGCACTTGGCTCTTTGTAATAATCAAGTTTTGGATGTGAAAGTGTCTCATATGATTGAAAATCATCATCAAATTACACCAAAGTCCGAAACTTCCTTGATAAATGCTTACAAGAAATGCATTATTATTTCATGTTTATTAAAATTATTATATGGATACTTACATAATTTTATTCTTTTAAAATGACCAATAAAACAGGTTTAATGATACAGCAATTAAATTTTTTTAATTATTTTAGTGTTTATTATTTTTGTTTATTATACAGTAAAGCCTGTGAAAAAGAAATCGCTGAAAACATAACAATTCCTTTTTAGACTGTTTTCCGTCTTAGCAGGTATAATTGTATGGTAAAACTTCCATCATTGGGGCCATGAATTTTTTCGTTTAAGACAGGATTTTATTGAGACAGATTACGTTTTCACAGCTTTTATAATACATTATTTTTAGATTGTTTTAATAATTAATATGTGATTAATCATCTAAATATCGCCCCATCAAGTGTGCGATCGTTGGGGGTTCGGGGGGGGGGGGGTTAACAAAGCAAGTAATATCTTTCCATATATGTGTTTTTTATCACGTCTAATATGTTTATTTAAAATTTGTGTAAAATATTGAATACATTTTACATTTCATTTTCAAAAATATATCCATAATTTTTATTATTATTTAAAAAAAAAAAAAAAAAAAAAAAAAAAAAAAAAAAAAGAGAAATATAATAATAGTTTGTTTTTTCGATATTGTTGCACCAATTCTTCAAAAGAAGAGTAAAAATATATAATATACATTATTTAAAACCATGCACTTACTAACAAAATTCAGACTTAATCACAATCGAAAAAAAATCCCTGACGGTTCGGCCTACAGGCACAGGTAGATTTCGAAGACGCAGACCGTGGGGCGCCTGTTTGCTGGGAATTGCGGAAGAAATGACCTTTTTGCAATGATGCGGCAGTTGGAACCACCCATTTCGAAACTTAACTCCTTTGCTAGCGGAGCCGGCAAAGATTTTTTTTTTCTATAAGGGTTGGTCCTATAAAAACATGTCAGTATAAAAGTTTTAGATAATATTAAGAGGATTTATAATAAATTTAAGCGGATTTGATATCTTGTGAATTGGCGAAGTTATGATTTTTTTTTCTTCTAACCCCCGCCCCCTCTTCCCCCCCCCCCTTTTGGGGCCATTTTTAATGATATCAAAAATCTGTCATACATAAATTTTCGCCCCGTTAACTAGAAGTAGTAATAACTTTAAACAGATTCGATACGTATCATAATTAAGGAATTATGTTTTTTTCTGTTTTCACAAAAAGCCCCCCATCCCCCCTTGGTTCGATTTTGCCCATTAACGAACTTGACTGCGATTTTATGCCCCTTGATTTTATGTACCAGTTTGGAAGATATTTGTGCAGAATTATTGCAGTTATCGTGCCCATAAAAAAGTGACATAGATAGATAAATAGATTAATAAACTTTTGAATTGGGGGTGGTTTTGGGTTCTGGGAGTCATAATCAGCGTAGTTCTGCAAAAAAATTTCAAAAATTCCAACTAAGGAGAGAATGTAACAGGTAGCATTTCTTAAGAAATCTAACTTAAAAATGCCGGTTATCACAATTGAAAAAAAAAAAAAATTGACGGCTAAGACTAAACATTCCAAATTCGGACCGATGCTGGCAAATGTAATCGGACCATTAACGGATACCAGATATCGGTCCAGCGTCATTTGCCGATTTAAGTCGCTTGCCGATATCGAGCCATAAGGGGACCGATTACAGTAACTGGCATTTGAAAAAGCACAGTTCTTTAGCATCAGTTGTCGACATACAACCGGCACTTGACCGATACCACTTTCCCGATGCCGACGACTAACCGACACTGCCGGCTGCGGTCCGATCATGTGCCGAAAAGTATGTGTTTGCTAGGAAGTGCTGCTTTTACAAAAAAAAAAAAAAAAAAAAAAAAAAAAAAAAAGTAAATTTTATTTCAAATTTATTATTATGCAAAACAAATATATATATATATATATATATATATATATATATAAAGTTTGTTATATATCACTAAATTATACTAAACGAATAGTTTTCCACCCTTAAAAATTACACAAGCTGCTACAAATCTAAATTACTTTTCATTGACCATGCTGGGCAGAATATTGACTCTTTGATTAGTAGCTGGTATTACACTTAAGACGGACCAGCTTGCATTAATAAACCGAAACCAAGCAGTATGTGAGAGCATTTAGGATACTTATAAGTAATAAAAATTAATGTTATCGTAAATTAATTATAATAACAGGTAACACGAACCAAAAGGGAAAAAATAAAACAACTCCTCCTTTAAAATTAACAGTTAAGAATAAATGAAAGTTTCGTTATGTTTTTCGACATCCCGTTATTTATGAATCATCCGCCTTAATATTAAATTAAATGTTGAGTTAAACAGTTTTAAATTATAATAAGAAATGACGGAAAAAATATCTAACCCTCTAAGCGTGTGGAACGTAATATTCCGTTCACTAAGCTCCAGGTTTCACTGCAATATATGCAATGTTTAAGATAATATAATTCTATAGATTTAATGAATTTTCAAAACATTGTAGAATTATTAATACTCTCAAGGGTTACATTCATATTTGTAATTAAGTTTTATTTATAATGCTGAAAGAATCATATTTTTTTAGCATTTAAAATAAAATGCAGATAAAACAACATTACATTTTTACCCTTTTTCAAATCGCTCAGAGGGCTAAATAACTACCCTAAAATAAAATACCTGAAAGAGAATAATTGCTTAATGATGAAAAATAAAATTACTCATATTGTGTTAAATAACGAGATTTAAAATTAATTTAAATTACAAATTTATTTACAACACAAAGTATTTAAAAAAAGTTTAAAATAAATTAAATTTGCCTAGAAAAATGACATTCCCCCTTTTCTTACAAAATTCTTGAAAAAATCAGCATGTTGCTGTTTATGCTTAAGATCAATTAATTACTTTTAATAATAATCCTGTGGATTTTACTTATATATAGATATGTATGTGTGTGTGTGTGTGTGTGTGTGTGTATTAGTTTGCTTGGGACAGACATCTTACTTTAAAATTAATTAAATTCATTATATATAGATTTATATATGTAGGTCTATGCTGTACATGTACAAGCCCTATTTTTAACATAAATTTAAATGCAAAGACACAGTATTGTTGATTATGAAGAAGCATGCCTGATGCAGCAGCCTGTGCTGTGAATCGAATGGCTCGGAGATCCTCGGACGTCACTACCTCGAAATCCAACCATCCTGGCACTCTCCATAAATAATAAGTGTTAGATATTTTAAGATCTCCAAATTTACTTTAAACGTGCATTTAAAAAAAATCATCTCTAGGATATGCATCGGAAGCGATAAAATTATTACACAAGATCATCAGTGAATAGGATATATTTTTTTAAAGAACTGAAAAACCCGAATCTGTTTTAAATCTGTCAATAAAACTTGTAAACAAAATAGGAAAACTATTTTTATTTTTATCTTACAGTAATGGTTTTCCTCTTTTGTTTAGGAAATGTTTTATGTAGATTACACATAGATTAGACTGTTTCTTTTAAATGTATACTACTTACTGATGATATTTTGCAATTCATGTTGAACTGGAGTTGATCTTTCTGTTGATTACATTAATGAAATTAAGAGAAAATCTTTTAAAATTTTGTCTGTTTCAAAACAACGTTCTCCTAAAGCATGGTACGCGTATGAATACAATCCCAACGAATAGTTCTAGTTGCTTGTCAGACAGACTTCCGTTCAGGAACGGGAAATATATTATCCTTTAAAAATTAAAAACAGTAAAATTGAATGCATATAATTAAAAAAAATATTTTCCATATTTAAAAAAAATAATCTAAATAGTTTTTCAACGAAATACAGATATATAAAATGCGAAATATATTCTGAACAAAAAATAAAAAATATATATGCGACAATTTAATTTGATACATATATATTACAAATTAAAAATATATTTTCGTATGAAAAAATGAGTCTAAATAATTCATCAGCTACATGCTAAAATTTATTCCGAGCTTAACTGTATTCCGAGATGCGATATTTAACCTTATCTTAGAGCAGTCAAAAGAGGTGATTCGGTTCCATGTATTCCTATCAGAAAACCCGTAGTAAAATAGTCCGATTTTAAAAGTGGATTACATAGAAAACAAGAGTTTTCCTAAAAACACGCAAAGTCTTAGTCGCTTCATCTAAAACCGATTAATATAATATATTAATTTTTAAAAAATCGTCCAAGCCGTTTTGGAGAAAACGAGTATGTGTCCATTACACCAAGACATACCCCCAATTTACTTAAAAATAGACTTCCAGATCTTAAAATCTGCTGCATGTAGAAAAGTATAAATTTCAGAATAGAGTTAGATCGGAGATATAAGACTAATGTGAAAAAAATCAGAACGATATACCTCATATTTACTGAGATATTAAATGTCGGCATTTAGGTTTTTCTTTGATGTCCTTCTAGCTGTATATATAGGAGTGACGGAATCTTTGGTTTTGTGCTTTCGGTTTTCGGTTTTTTGTTGCATCACTCGAGATACTACTGTCTCTCATGATAGAGATGTAAATAAAACAACGTTGAAAAGACAAGAACTTAAATTATGTAAACCATACTAGTTTCGGTAGCATTTTGCGTAACGTCCTCAGTGCTAAGAATGCTGGTAATCTGCTCATATATTTAAGAAATGATGCGGATTCAACCAAAAGGTTTAATGACCAATACGAAAACAGGAGATAACGGGTTGCAGCCAATAGGAAATTGCGGATTGAACCAAACAAAATAATTAAAATTTCCTATTGGCTGCAACCCGCTATCCCCTGTTATCCTATTCGTCATTAAACATTTCTGTTGAATCCGCATCTTTTCCTATATGAGCAAATTTCCAGCATACTTAGCACTACAGACGGTATGCTAAATTCTACCGAAACTAGTATTCTATAGAGAATTTAAGTTGTGGTGTTTTTAACGTTGTTTTATTTACATCTCTATCATTTTGCACCAGGTATCATCTCAATAATTATAACTTATATATTAAGATATAACATTCGGGGAAAGAACTGTAAATTGTTGATTAATAAATTTTTATTTTACAGAACGAAGGATTGGAAAAAAAAATAAAATTTTAAAGATATTAAAAAATATCGTTAAATTTTATCCATATTTTTTCTTCGAAATATAAAACTTCTTATCTTAGAAAACGCAATTGTGAAAAATTACTCTTTCTTGTAATAACTGCAATTTTTGAAAGTTCATTAATAATGTGACACTCAAAAATTTCCATTTATCTTATTTCTTTTAATATTTGATCTTTCTGTGTAAGATAAATAAATAAATAAATGTAAATAAAAATAATAAACTGCTTCATACATGAAAATTTGTTAAAAGTTTGAAGCATGCCTCAGCATCATCTGATAATTTCCCTAAAGATTTCAGTTAGAATACATCCTAATACATTCTTTATCCACTTGACATATAACAAGACTTTTTGTTCTAATAACTTGTGTTATTGCTAAAAACTAAATTCTCGTAAAAATAAAATTGATTATACTTTTTTTCTTCTCTTGGATCAAAGAAAAGTAAAAGTATATTTGAAATGAACTTTTTCACCACTCTCTCGAGGAATATTTCTTTCAGTATATTGATCAGCTGAAAACTTTATGAAATTTAATAAAAAAATATATAAGAACTGAAGTTAAAATGAAATAATTTTTAAATTATTACCGTTATCAATTGAAAATCTCTCATAATTTAAAGAGTTATATAAGCGAGCTATATAAAGAGCTATATAAATTGAATTTCTAACTATAATAAATATTTGTTTTTAAAAATAGTAACGAAGCTAATTTATATTTTGCATAAATCTTGCAATAAATGCGATACATAAATCATAAATTCTGAATCATTTTAAAGCATATTACCTTATTTTTATCATATGAGGTCTTCTATACAATCCATTTAAACTATATATCTAATTAAAAAGGGTTTCCCGTTGTTGTTGGTGTTGGCTGTCAGAGAAAGTGCAAGGCACTTCTCTGAAAGAAGGGGTGCCACAGCCTCAAGATAGGTTGGACTTCTAGAGCTGGTCTCCTAATTTTGAACCAATTCCAGATGAGAGACCTGCACCTGGATTGACACCCCCAGAGATGACGCTTATAAGGGTTTCCCGTAAAACTATTGTAATTAAAAAAGTTTTCCAGTAAAACTATATATGCAATTAAAAATTTCACTCAAAATGTAATACTAGAAGTGATAGATTTTTGCAAAAATAAAAATTATGAAACATAATGCATCATATTTTACCAATGTTTTATAAAATTAACAAAAGAAATGTTTGACTAATTCCATAAATTTATGTTTATGCTTCCTATAGTCAATAAATATGTATAGATTTTAGATTTAATAAAATATTAGAATAATTTATTCAATTCAATTTGCATTTATAGATATCGATAAATTTTACATTTAAACATATCAATACATTTTATACATATTCGCATTTTTTTATCAATACATTTTATATATATACAGATGCATTTATTTTCATCAATACATTTTACATATACAGATATCAATACATTTTACATATGCAGATATCAATCAATTTTACATTTATACATATGAATACATTTTACATATAAAGATATCGATACATTTTAGATTTAAAAATATCAATACATTTTACAGTTATATATATCAACCTATTTTACGTATATACAGATTCATTTATTCTAACCACTTTTTAAACAATTTTCGTCTGATTTTATTATTATTATTATTATTATTATTATTATTATTATTATTATTATTATTATTATTAGCGTATAGTCCGGCGTATGACGCAAACTTTTGAAACAAGATAATTAGTCAAATTTTACTGGTGCGCGTCATATGCCGAGTATATAAAATAAAGTTTAAAGAATTAACCATAATAATGGAATAGTTTATGTAATGAACAAGCAAAGAAGACGTGATTATTGAATAAAGACAGTGCGATTCCATAAGTTTCGTAGGGATTCGTTTGATTTTCTTTATGTTTGTAATAGTTATTATACTTTTTAATGTTCTTTATTGCATTTTCATGTTACATATATAATGAAAGTTTTATTTGGAAAAAATCGAGTGCGATCAACGCGGCGAATAAATCTAAAAATATTAAAATACAGTCTCAAATCATGTGTACGCAGAAATACACTATATTTCATTAAATGCGGTACGCTTTATTTAAATTAAATTTTGTATGCATTATATTTAAATTTTAATTTGAGGAAGTTTATAAATATTGTAAAACATATTTTAAATTTTAATATGGAGCCCTATCATTTCTATTATGAGATTCCTTAATATTTAATTATGATGTGTACACATTATTAATGCCTCTCGGTAGAATAAATGAATCTAAAAATCGAAATGCGCTCTTTATAATGACAGATAAAAGCATGTGATTTTTTTTCTAGCTTTTCCAATATTCATGTTTATAAAAGTAAAAGAAAGGCAGGGCGATTTTCTAATATTTTATTTATAAAAATGTAATATATTCATAACATTTGCTTTTGTAATAACTAGCGATATAGCTTTACTCCAATTTCATTTATTGTTTCATTTTGAATTGAATTGGTGATTTTATTGCAATAGGTTAAATAATTTCTTTACAGTCTACAAACATTTATGTAAAATTTGTTTCTATATGTCTGGAATGTTTAATGTATGTCTTTATTTTTAAGATACGCAATTTTATTATCTTTAAAATTTAGAACTGTAACATAAAATTTTAATGTTATTTCCAATGTTTGTTTCTAATATTTTCTCAAATACTGAATGCACATAATCGTTAGTTTAATTTTAATCTGTAAAAACATTATTGTATGTATATGCCATAAAATTATTATTTAAAATCATATAAATTATTTTTTAATATATTTTCCTGATTAAATACATAGTCATATCGCTTATCATTATAATTTATTTTTTTATATAAGTCTATATGCAGTAACGTTTGAATATGATTTAATAAATTAAAGTAACTTAAATTTTTGTACAAATTATTAATAATACTCTTTATAAGCTATATTATAACAAAAGAAAATATTAAACTGTCATATATTGGTAAAACATAAATACAGAATTTATACATTACAAAATATTCCAGACGTATAACGGTCCTTTTTGTATATAAACGTATCATTCAATGTTAATGTGCATCACTTTATTATGTAATAAACTAAATTTTATTCAAACAACTGGATTTTGAAATAATTTTATCATATATATTTATATATACTTCTGGGAAGAAATTAATCTTAATTTTTTTGTATCATCCTAGTTTTACTTGGATTATATTTTATTTATAAGCAAACATTCATATTAATTTTCATAAATAAATTATAAAATGAAATGCATTTTTTTAATTTGATACAATATAACTCTGAACTCTTAATTTAAGTACGTATGGAATGATTCACCTCTGTTGGCAGTTCTTTTATTGTTCCTTCCAAGTTCATGAAAGACAATATTTTACAAGTCACTAATAAAGAAACTTCGTAAAACTCGTATCTCCGATAGTATATTAATATTAACTTTTCTACGAAAAATTATAAGAACATGACTGTACTATGAAAAAATATACAGTTATCTGTTACACTACAGTCGCTTGGTAAATTTGGCAAAGAAATCAGAAAAACGTCATGACATATAATTTTTAATATCTCTATAATTAACGAAATATAATTCCTGTGGCTTTTACTGCTTTCACTTGCGATAATCGCTTTATTACTCTTCATTTTAAACTTCTTATTCTTGAGTGGTACTTTCGAAACATTGATGACGTAAAATTCATGATTGGTTTATCACGGAAATTAATACTCAGAAGTTGCGAAATAATCCAATAAAATCAGAGGGGGGGGGGACTTTCTAGCAAATCAGACACGAAAGATCAAATGATGCCTTTCCAACCTGATGTTTTTTGGAAGATTAACTTCTACTCCAAAATCAGAATTCAGAATAGTAATTGCCTTTATACCTTCTTCAATTCCCTACTCTACATATTCTGGCATGACCTAACAAATTGATTCATATATTTCAGATTTTTTAATTCCTCAACGGTTTTTAAAATTTTATCTATATTTTTATATTTTTTATTAATATTGCATATCCACATTCTTGTTGTTGTTAAGTGTCCATTTTATTCATATTTATATTTAATCCTAATACAAAAATAATTGCACTGTAATTTGTGGAACTTGCGCTTTTTGTCTTTTACATCTTCTGCTATGATGACTTGATCCTCCATGAATAATAACTGCTGCATTTATTAACTATCGATCAGTTTGAAGCCTATTTTATAGCATTTCCTTGTCCATTCTCTGAGTCAGATGTCAATATACAGCTGCCTTGTGAATTTCTGTTTTAATGAAATTTCAGGAACATTATGGGTATGTTTAACAACTCCGGTGTTTCTGCAATAATCATCTGTAATTTTGCTTTAATCATATTGATTACATTTTTAATTATTTTTGATGTTTTAAGTACTCTTCAGTTTTTTTTAGTTTTTTTTTAATATACAAATATAGACTCTGAGGTATTTTCCTCTTAAGATTTTTACCGGAATATGTCTCAGGACAAAAATATAATCGATTCAGATATACCTGTTAAAAACCAACTTTGTATTTAGATCCATTTTTTTAAAAAATATTTACAA
This sequence comes from Maratus michaelseni, assembly GCA_963931845.1. NCBI lineage: Eukaryota > Metazoa > Arthropoda > Arachnida > Araneae > Salticidae > Maratus > Maratus michaelseni. The sequence goes on from OZ007593.1 coordinate 85,547,445, forward strand.
TTTTTTTCTTGAATGGACTTATAAGACATATTGATCTGTAGTTGCTGCAGAGTTCTTGTCTCTTAAATCGAATTAATTAAAATCATTAAAGTTTGGCAAAAAATATTTTAAATAATGTATTTTCTTTATATATATTTTTTTAATAATCGTTGCACTCTAGATTTTTTTAATCGAATTTTCAAGTTGAATAAATTATGCTAACGCATAAATTATTTATATATCATTTTTTTTTTTTTTTTTTTTTTTTTGTAAATAGCTTTCACCAAATAGTTTTTTGTGACAATGTACATTTTGAAAATGAAAACACTTCTAAAATAATCAGGAGAATAAAGTTTATTACGATAAAAAAAGACATAAAAATACATACTTTTATGGTGTTCATAGATTCTCCTTTCTCGTAATCATCTAGCATTTCTAAAGGTCGTAAAAACATCATATTGTCTGTAAGGATAAAAGAAGAGGGATAGTTCAAGTCATTTGGAATACATTTATGGCGGATTATTCTGTCTCGCAGTAAAGTATGATTATCTTCTCATCACATCAATGAAACGTGCAAAGCATAACAGCGATAATTCAAGAAATCGAATTTTTATTGCATGCATAAATTTATGAAAACGGACGTTTTCTTGTAAAATAACTATGCGCAATAAATCTTCACTTAGTTTATCACAGTTTTTGCTTAAAAACTATTATAAATTGTTTGAAATGAATATTGCTGATTTCTTCTAAACTTGGAGGTAAACAAATAGGTTAAAATTGAGGTTTAATGAATAATCCTTTTTTGTTCAGATACTCTAATAAAAGAAAATCTTTATTATGAACGCCATTATTTTTAGTAAAAGACATTCAGAGTCAAGATATTATTTAATTACGGTAGAAAGAAAGCAATCATGTGAAATTAATATTGTTCAACCTACTATATGTTAATATTCTAATACTCAAATTTTAATACTATCCATCTTGACATAAGAAAAAACATGAATTGTCAATAATGAATGATTAATGCAACATATATTGGTTGCGATTAAAGTGTTTCTTGTGAAAAGTTTCTAATGGCATACACATTTGCATTAAATCACATTGATGCTAATATCATTTTTGTTTCACGATAAACTTGGCAGTAGGTTCCATTATGAATGATTAGGAAATCTGGGTAAACATCATTAGAAAATCCATCATTATTCTTATATAATCGTCTTGCGTAATATATCTTTGTTTTAAGATTTTAGCTAATTTTACTCGAAAACATGAAGCTAAAATGCAAGGAACCCGATTAAAGAAGATTAATTTTAACGTACATATCGATAAAACGGATACATACTATAAAAATATATTAATCATAAAGGTAACTAGAAGTTTCAGTGCTTTAATAATTTCTGTAACTTATCATTCTATAATACAAAAGTTTTAACTAAGTTAAGACTGACAATATATTAACAATCGGAATACGAGTACAATATAATAACTATAGTAGAGGTCTTGTGTAGTGACGAAACTACTGACACATTATTAACATTTCTATGTCATACCATTTAATTAACAAGATGATATGTTAAAAAATATTAATAGATGATTACTCGCAAAAATAATTAACACTATAAAAAAAACGCTAGCGACAAATTTAGAAAAAATATCACCAAATTTGGTGAAAAAGATATGCTTTTAATTCTCGCCAAATATAATATAAACAAATTTGGCTACAAAAATATCATGTTTATGTTGACGTCATATTGATGCATCTGTATTATGTATTATATGTCTGTATTATGTATTATATGTATATATATATATATATACATATACATAAGCAGATATATATATATATATATATATATACATCACTAAAATGAACTTACAGGAAATACAAACCATAAATATTAGTAGATTTTTGTCAAATTGACTAGAGTACTGTTAATATTAGAATCCCGATATTTGTAAACCTATTATTTTTTCATAAAATACATTTAAAAAAGTAAAATAACATATCTAAAAATACAAACTATTGGTGGATGTGGTGAATGTATTGTAACTTATTAAAGAACATAATTTTAATCACATTAATAAAAGTAAATACCATACAAAATATTTAAATTATATTCGGAGGAAAGCAATTCCAAGAAGTTTTGGTATATTTTCACCGATCATGACCCCTAGAACCCTAAACCACCCTCCATTCAATATATATATATATATATATATATAGCTTCATTCGCCATCTTGTTTCAAAATGGCGGCCAGTTAAAAATGTTTAATTTTTTAAAAATTCAAAAAGATGTACAAAAAAAGTTCAAAATGAAAAAATATTTAAAATATGTGTGTATTATAACTTTAATTTCGTACTTATATACAATTTCGTACACTGACTGATGTATACTCAATTTCCTGAATTATAATCTGTAACTACAAATTTAAAGGGAAAATTTATCTAACTATTTTCATAAGAAGTTTTAGGAATTATGTCAAAATATATTTTGAAATATGTCCAACATTCTTGAAAAGAATTTCACAAAATGTTCAGCGGGGATTCTTTTTTGCAATACTTTGTTTATGTCATTTTAAAACTTATTTTTGAGTTCTTGAACTGTTTGGGAGAAAATAGAATTTGTCTATTACAATAAGGAACATCCCGTCAAAGTATGAATGGTGGAAAAGTAAAATAGCAAAAGAAATCTGAATTTTTCTAGAAAATGTTTTAAATATTTCTTTGCAATTTTGATAATATATTATACTTAAAGTTAGCATATAAAACTTTTAGTTGTATTTTTTTAATAATAAAAAACTACGAAAATGATAACTTTGAAAAAAAAAATATAGCATTATATGAGTTAGAAAAGGCATCTATTACGAAAAAAATCATGAAAAATTTTACTGTTTACAAAATACATATTAGAACTAAATTTAAAGCACGTGTTAAATTAAATTTAAAAAAAATAACATGCATGTGATTTCTTTTAAGAATGGTAATTATATATATATATATATATATATATATATATATATATATATATATATATATATATATATATATATATATATATATATATATATATATATATATATATATATATATATGTATATATATATATATAGGGTGTTTCACAAAGGACCCCTAACTTTAAAAATCGTAAGAATTTTATACATAAATCTCAAAATTTAGTAAAATAGTACCAACAGATGGCGCTGAGAGCGTTAAGAATCCTTCTACAGAGAGTTCAGAAGCATAAAAAGACTTGCCGTTAAAGATTTCGCCATTGACATCTGACCGGTGTTGAAATCAACGTGTGTTTATAGTGTTGGAGTACCACTGATTAAATCATAGTCCGACTGCCTCAAGGAGAAGTTTTCAAACGCGATTTCAAGTCGCAAAAAGCCCAGATGGGAAAACAATTCGTGAGCTTTTCAAAAAATTTCAACAAACAGACCGGTGACATATAGCAGAGAGTCAATGACAATTTCATTCTTCGTTTGCGATAAGTCTGTTGGGTGCGCCTTTTAAAGGTGCACCTTTTGAATCACTTTGATACGCCTATTTATCGCAGCGCCATATATAGGCGCTATTTTAAACTAAAATTTGAGATTTATGTATAAGATTCTATGTATAAGATCAATTTATGTATAAGATCAATTTAAAGTTATCCGGCCGACTATGTTCCCTGGAGGAAAAGGGGGGGGGGGACTTTTAAATTTCAAATGATCTTCGGAAAATCGTACACTGTAAAAAAAAATTCTGAGATTACTAAAATTATTTTAGTAAATTTGTATTCCACAGAATATTTTAGTAACCGGTATTATAAACAGGAATCGTTGCTAGCTGTTTTCTAATAATTCTTACAGACTTTCTTGTAACTGACTAATTTTTTTTCTTTTTTTAAGTATTTGCAAGGATCAATGAGAAATCTAAATTTTGTTTAGTAAATTACACATTTTTTACAGTGTAGATGGTGTTGTAAACGAGTAAAATGCAGACAGAATCGCTTCCATCGAAAAGTCTGGAATCAGATGATCATATCACATATTGTTCGAATAACTCGAGAAATATACATCAGATTGAAAAACTAAAAAAAGTACGTGTTCAATATTTTAGAAAAATGTATTTATGGATATCAAAGTTGCCATTTTTCTAAAATTCTGAACACTTATTTTTCTGTTTTTTAGTCCGATGTATATATTTGTCGAGTTATTCCACCGTTTCCAGACTGGATGGATCGTTTCCAATAGAAACGTTTCTCACTACATTTTAGTCTACGGCATAAAAATTTTAAGAGCAGTCTAAGAGCAATATTTACGCATTATGTAATTTTTATGTGCACTTTTTTATATGCATTGGTGATGTTGTCGCAAAACAACATTTTCGTAAAAAAAAAAAAAAAAAAAAAAAAAAAAATGGTAATATATTCTAAAAATTATATACCTTATTGAAAAAACTATAATAAATATATTATCAAAATTTGTCTCAACAATTAATATATAACATTTCAAGATTTCAATTGATTAAATTTCTTATGGAAAACCAAAAAATATTTGTTCAATATTTTTGAAAAATCTATTTATGTATATCAAAGTTACTTACCCCCAACTCTGCAATCTTGGGGGAAAGAGGAGGGCAACTTTGAAATCTTGAAATCTTAAATGATGACCTCGCCCTCTTTTTTATTGAAGATTCAGATTCTACGGGAAAAAATAAGTACCCTTTGTATTTAACTTTTTTTTCGGAAAATTGTAGATGGCGCTGTAATCGAGTAAAATGCAGTCAGAATCATTTCCTTTGAAAAGTCTGGAAACGGTCGAATAACTCCAGAACCCTAATCCGTAATAACTGCTGTCGTTATTTTGCTGTGTAAAAACCACATTTATACCTGATAAATATAACAAAATATCATTGTCCTATATAATATACTATAACTTAACACCCCTTTCCCAAGAACAGTGATTTTGTTTTTCATTATCAGGATTTAATAGTATATGTTAGCTAAAAAAAATAAATTTAACATTTTAATTCTTTTCATTATTAGGATTTGCTTTATTGTACCTGCATTTATTAAATATTTTTTATGCGTTCTAAATCTATTCATACCTAAACTTTTGTTTTAAGAAAGAAATATGATATCCATACTTTCATTTTCAGATTTTAAGACTTTCAACTATTTTTTTTTCAATCGCGGATAAGCAAATTGCCTTAGGTACTCTACTACCCTAGTTTATGTTCTTTCGAATTCAGCTGATGGAATATGTTTAAGATAAAGTTTACCAAGCACTATCAAGAAAACGTAAAAGAGATATAAATGGCTGTATAAAACATGAGAGCCTGTTCAAACAGACCAACTGAAGAAGGACATCGAAAGCAGATAATTATTTTTACAATCTCAATAAATGAAAGACACTTTGAAAAATAAAAAACACCCTTAAAATTTATCATGCATTAATCTTAAAGCTTTAAATGAAGCCATTTTTCATTCCAATGGTTATTTTAGATTTTATCATAAAAAAATCTGTAAAACTCTTTGATTTAAACTTATCATAATCATTATATTGATTTTTATATAAAACAAACACATGCATATGCAAACAAACAAATAAGTGTAATATGGAGATGAAACAGGTTTTGATACACAAGATAAAAATACACCAAAAATTGCACCACCTGCTACTAATTCCATTAAAGATAATTGTATAAACAGATAAGCACCAGTCAGCTGGGAAAATGTTTACTATTATAAGATATGCATGACTTATGTTTCGAGAATCCTTTACATACATATAAAATGTACCATCTGTACATCTTTATATTTTTCAAATTTCGAAATCAACATTAGACACTATATTTGGGTTTTTAGGATCAAAAACGTAACGGCAATTTATATTATTTATGCATTTTTTTCTTAAATCTTCATAGAAATAAAAGAGGTGAAAATTCGCATTTGATAATGTAAAGCTACTTTTATTTTTCGAAAGTTATAGAAAAACCGCTAACACAATTTTATAGCTCTAAGAGGACTGAATGTAAAGTTCCTGAACTGTATATTGTTCTGCCTGTATTAATCCAAGAAACTTTAATAAATTGTTAAAAGTGGGCGTTACAGTTTAAAAATTAAAGTTGGTACAATTTTAATATGTAGACAACCCTCGATATACATGTCATAAAGAGCTTTTAATAGCAGGCATTTTTCTCAGTTACTTTGTACTTATATTTTTTTATTGTATTTTTGAGGCAGAATTAGAAGAGTGTAGTGTGTGTTTTTTAGGTCTTTACATTCCATAAAAATTTCAATATATATTTTAATGTCTTTTGTAAAAATGTTCTTGTCAAAATGTATATGTTTATCTCAACGAAATTGTTCCTCAATATGATCTCTCCTTTTTTTTAATAAATCATAAAATAATAAACAATTATATTAATTTCTCTCTGTCTATAAAGTTTAAAACACAATATTTTTTTTCTGAATGTTTCTTGCATGCATAACCATTAAACTATTTATCTTTCTTTCTGTCAAAATGTTTTCTGCGAAGCAGTAAATTTCTAGGAATTGTTGGGCAGTTTCAGAAGTTTCTAATTTTTACTTTTCATGATTAGTTACGAAACAAATATCACTTAATCAAAAGACACACCATGGGAACGATAGCTATTATAGGCTGTCGAGTGACAAAGTGCTTCATATACTTTCCTCTGACCACTTAATACTCTATTTAAAGAGCATTAATCATACATTTTTACAAATTACGAATTTGCTTATTTATTCATTTATTCTTGTCCTTAAATCCTACGGTTATATTTTGTTAATGGTAATTAAAAAGGTACTTATAACTTTGATTCAGACGAATTTTTAATGTTTCAAAAAAAAAAGAAAAAAAAAGAGTTTTTTTTTTTTCTTATGTACTGAAATGATTTATTTTTCTTCTCTATATATATGTTTTACTAAATTGAATGAATGCATTTTTTTTTATTATAGAATTTATTTATTATAATTATTTATCTAAAACAAAGTTTTTAGTATTGCAAAACGTCCATCCCTTTCTGTTATATTTTAAGATTAAGAAGTTTTTGAATAAAAAATGTAGTAATATTAGCCACAAGCAACAGTGTTTGTCATATAGTATTTATGTTTCTGAAATTTATTTTATAATCCAAGATACGATGAATCCTTTGAATTTTTATGAATGATTTTTATAATTTCATGAATAACTTGTTTAATTAATATATATATATATATATATATATATATATATATATATATATATATATTATACACGAAAGACTTCTAATAAAGTTAATGTTGCATAGACTGAGAATTTTAAATTTTACAATTATTTACATTGTTAAAATAGCTGTGCGTGAACTCATAAAACTCTTTGAAACTCGTAAAACACGAAGAATTGCTAAAACTATAAATATTGATATTACTGAAGTACAGAGAGAGGAAAAGTGCTCTATGTTAATATTGAGAATTTTTCTGATCTTCTTTAAAAGTGGTTGGGGTTATATGAATACAATTTAAATAGTCAGAAATATATCTTTTTAGCACTAAACTTCTTACAATAAAAAAAAAATAACTGTTAAATATTTTGCAAATTACTATTGTTTGCAAAGACTATTGTTTGTTGTTAAATCAGTCAATTATTTTTTTAAACGTCAAAATCAAATGTGTAATTGTAAATATTTTATCATAAATAGATATTTAAAAAAATCGTGCGAATTTTGTTGTTGTTGTTGTTGTATTGAGTTAAATGTATAAAGACACAAAATTCCTTATGAGATACCCTCTAGTAAAATTAGTCATCATAAGAAATTGTGTTCCTAAAAATGAATTCGTAATTTTCTCTAAGTTGCATGTAATTTACATTAAAAAAATATTTCTAATAATATGTTTTTTTTTTAATATAGTGCTATCGATTAAAAATTTTGCGTAGTTTCGATTATCATTTGATTTTTGTTATACGAAAAGCTGACTGCAGCGTGCGATATACAATAGAATTCACAAATGGTTTGAGTTGACAATGATATGCAGAAATACTCACATACGCATGTTGGAGAATAACTTTTGCAAAATGTTTATAGTTGGAACTAAAAATGATATGATTAGATAATAAGAAACATAATCAAAATCGATTGCTTACAACGAAATTTGCAGAAATTTTGGAAATTATGGTCCCTTTTGAGAGTTATGAATATTGTCTCTAGTATCCCATCGATGTTTCACATCGATAGAAAACGTAAAAAGTTTATAATTTCTGTTTGAAACTCGTATTCTCAATTGAAATAAGTGTTTTACTTTCCCATATGTTCTTATAGACATTTTAAGCATATCAGTAACCTTACATGGGAACAAACGCCAAGCTAAAGAAACGGCCTGTATACATAAGAAACAAAGCACTTTGTCATCAACCAGTTAAAATTGAAGAGGTGAAACATGTCAGTGTTTGGAATGCTATGTTTGATGTTTGGAATGCTATGTTTCATGTTTTGAAATATGTTTTCGTTCTTAATAATATTTAGTAGAAATCGTTGAAGCCGTTTTTATGATAAAATTTACCCGTAGTGACTCGAAAATGACCCTCTAATCGAATTTCTCGAACATGGGATCTATCCCAATCGTCTTCTGGTCCTCCAAAATGGTAGGATACAAAATTTCGTCACAATCGCTAGAGCCGTTTGTAAGATACAATTTACACACACACACAGATAGAGAGACACAAGATTTCCTCATTTTATATGATTTAGTTTATATTCTACGCTTTTAAAAGATTTTTTAAAAAAAATATTTTTTCAGAAATCTAAAAGCTTATTTCTTTTAAATAAAAACATTTGAACAATGAGTTCAAATTATCCCGTTAAATCGAATCTACTTACTTCTCCACAAAGTTGATTAAAATGTTTAGATCGTTTCTGTTATATTATAATCACTAAATTTAATTTGTAAACATAGCATTGACAATAGAAAAAATTGTTATGCTTTCTCTCTTTAAATCTACCCTCTCAGTAATAATCCGTTGCCTGAAAATGTTAAATTGGTTCTAGATAAAAAACAACAACTTTTTACAAAATTAAATTTAAGAGTATACATAATGTGGAGATATATGAAATACAGTTTAACACCAAACCGAGAATGGAAATTTTATTTATTCTCAGTTTTAGGCGCATATTTTGGAAAATCCAGGAAAACGCTCTGAGGGTACGAGTATTAGTTTCTGGTCATTATATAATATATTCTAATACGAGCAAATCTTTTGTGTGGTTATATATATATATATATATATATGCAAATTTTATTTTTAAAACGGCTCTAACGATTTTGACGAAATTTTGTATACTACCGTTTTAGGGCACCAGAAAACCATTGGTCTAGGTCACATGTTCGAGAACTTTCAATAAGTGGGTCATTTTTGGGTCAATGCGGGTCAAATTAATTTTATCTAAAAACGGCTCTAACGGTTTTGATTAAATTTTGTATCCTACGAGTTTCGGGCACGCGAAAATCATTGGGCTAGGTCACATGTTCGAGAAAATTCGATTAGTGGGTCATTTCTGGGTCATAGTGGGTCAAGATCTAAAAAAGGCTCAATTTACACTAAATTTTGCATCCAATGGTTTTCGAGCACGAGAAGACTATTGGGCTAGGTCATATGTTCGAGAAAATTCAACTAGTGGGTCATTTTGGTCATGGATCATTATGAGTCAAGCTATTTTATCTTAAAAACGGTTCAGAGGTTTTGAAATAAATTTAGCACCCTACAGGTTTAGGGAACAAGAAGACTATTAGGCTAGATCACATGTTAGAGAAATTTCTATAAGTGGGTCATTTTGGTCATGGGTCATTATGGGTCAAGTTATTTTATCTTAAAAACGGCTCAGACTATTTACACTAAATTTTGCATCCAATGGTTTCGGGCACGAGAAGATTATTGGGCTAAGTCACACGTTCGAGAAAATTCAATTAGTGTGTTATTTTGGTCATGGGTCATGATATTTGAACTCAAAATTAATTTTAACCGAGCATAGCTCGGTCTTCCCTGCTCGTTATTCATTACTGTTCAATGAAGCTTTTAGCACTTGAAAGTATATATATTTTTTTAGATTAAATTATGTATATTTTATTGTATTCCTTGCCTTTCACCCTTTTTTTTAAACATTAATAAAATTAAATGTAGTTTTTTGCCAGAAAAAAATCGTGAAGCATACAGACAATAATTCTATAATTGTCTGAGTGAAACGATGACTCATACACAGCGCAGTACTACTCTGCCCCATATATAGCTACGATGGATATTAAAACCTTCCGTCAAGCATAGCACAAAAAATATTTAACGGATTTCATTCAAATTGTCACAACAGGTACCTATAAAGGGGACAACGACACCTATTTATTACCAAGAATAAATTTCAAACCGTTTGGGAATTATATTAGAAAGTAAATAAAAAAGCACAATTAAAGTACATACGTCACGAAAGTTTAGTGCATAGGTCATTTTCACTGGCGGAGATTTTCGTAAATAATAAGATTTCAAAAGATCATGGAGTAACACGGAGCAAAACAATATGCACGCACAGTGCAATACAATATCATTACAATAATCAAATCAATACAATAAAATATATTTCCATTTAATAAAAATGGAAAATTAATCAGGAATTTTTTCTGTTTGAAAGAAAAAAAAAACCCGCAATAACTTAGTATTAGAGATTTGGCGCAAATCTCACTATTAGCAGCTTTTTATTTCGCGTGTGTAAATAAGGAAAACATTCTTTGATGTTTAAATAAAAGATTTTATTTTGTGGCATTATTTCTTCTTATTTTCTTTTCCTTTTTAGTATTTTAAATGGAATTAGCGAAAGGCATGTATTTTAAATTAAATGAGTGAATGACATGTATGTTTAATGTATTTATTTCAAATGAATTGAGTGAAAGGTTTACGTATTTAAATTTATCGGATCTACAAGATTAAATAAATTAGATTTTAATGCATCATAAAGTTAACAAATCAACAAATCAACATTTAAATATCTTATATCTTTAGGCTGATATTAACACATAAACACTACAATAACTTATGTTTTTCATTATTTTTTAGTTTTATATATATATATTCCTGTGGCTTTAAAAAAATCATTGTGTATGCTATGAATGAAACCGTTAATGAAGAAATTTTAATTTTATTATAGTTACGAAAAATATGTGTATTTAAAAACATACATTTTAAATCTCTATTAGAATCATCATGAATGAGAACATCCTGAAACTATTTTTGTCGCAGTGAAATTTAAAAAACCGACAATAAACGTTTACATATTTAAATTTATCGGATCTACAAGATTAAATAAATTAGATTTTAATGCATCATAAAGTTAACAAATCAACGAATAAACTTTTAAATCTCTTATATCTTTAGGCTGATAATAAGGCATAAACACTACAATAACTTATGTTTTTCATTTATATATATATATATATATATATATATATATATTCCTGTGGCCTTAAAAAATCATTGCGTATGCTATGAATGAAACCGTTAATGAAGAATTTATATTTAATTTTATTATAGATACGAAAAATATGTGTATTTATAAACATACATTTTTAACCTCTATTAGAATCAGCATGAATGAGAACTTCCTAAAACAATTTTTGTCGTTGTGAAATTTAAAAAACCACCACTAAACGTTTACATATGTATTTATTATTTATAATTTCTGTTCAAGAAAACAAAAAAAAAAAAAAAGAGCTGTTCAAAACATTTAAAGTAAAAAACAATAACAAAAAGAAAACCAAAAACCTGATTTAATAATTTATGTGCATTTTTTTATAGCATTTTATGTGTGAAATTTAAAAAAAAAAAATGTTATCATGGTTTACTTTATAATGCATCAATCTTTTCGCTGTTATTCTATAATTTATTTTACAAAATTAACATTGTAACTAAAAAAAACATATATATATATATATATATATATATATATATATATATATATATATATATATATATATATATATATATCATGGAAGTATTTAAATGCATCATCACATAAATTGAGTTATTTGTGCATTAATATAAATGAAGTTGTTTTCTAATATATTCTAAGCATAAAAAAGTCAAACTTTAAATGGAATATGCTAATGCGAAAATGTTTAATAATAGAATGATAAATAGGATAACTAGAAAATAAATTCTGATATATTTTTTCCATACATTATTTTATTACATTGTGTTACTGCTGCAAAAAAATAGCTGAAATTCTTTCAAATATATATTTAAAGGTAATTTAAAATAATAGCCATTTAAAGATTTCTTATCTAAATTAAAAATTAATCGTTCGGCAAAAAAATTAAATGTAAAATTGAATTAAAATACAATGCCCAGAAACTGGCTTTTTAACAATTTTCAAGGTAGTTGACAAGTGTTTTTGAATTCAGTTTGACTGTCTGTCTGTCCGTGCTCTTACACTTGTAAAGAGGATGAGAAGATTGTAATGAAATTTTTGTATGCTATTGAAATTTACTTCATTAAGTTCGGTTTTTGAAAATGAATTTCGCAGCACCAATAGTTAATTTTCTGTGACACACAAAATATTTGTATTATGTTCTACAGGAGAAAATCGTTTGTGGTGCATTTTATTGATGTTACGATAATTCAAACATAATGAAATTAATATGAACCAGTTAGATGCACTACATCATGCAATTCTTTTACATTCTGATCTATTGTAAAAAAATTCATTTGCGGTGCATTTTAAAGGTGTTATGATACTTCAAACATTATAAAATTTAAAAGTGTTGTGCCGTGCTGGTTTATAGTTAACCCTGGCTAGCACAGTAAAAAGTCAGAAAATAGGTTAAAACACGTTCTTTTTAAAAATGTTAAGCGTAAGTAAATAAAATTTTAATTTACGCACAGATGAGCACTGAAACCCTACCAATCTTAGCTTTAAAACTATGGAAATATCCTTTGCTGGGATGCACAGGTTTCCTCAAAATTGCTAAAAGATGGCTAAATACATAAAATCACAGCAGCCCGGGGCCACCAAAACAACTTTATTGGAATAATTAATATAATTATCTTACCAAGTCAAACTTCTACTCTAAGCAAGCTTCAACTCAGGAGTTACTCTAAGCAAGCTTCAACATATTTATGCTGGAAATAGCGGGTCTCGAATTCCAATATGTCGAGATACGACGAAATCCAACACTACACCCATTTGCACCTGCTTAAATACATTGCCGATTGACCAGAGAAGCCAAAATTTGCATAAAACCACTGCGAAATGCAGAAAACCCACAAATTCCGAAGGTCACATGCATCCGTCGAAAGTTAAAGTAAAATTCTCTACAGATGTCGCTGCACGCACACAGATGGTATTTTCACAATAAGATCTCAATCAAAACAAACTGCTGCATTTATGAGCAGTCGCCAATAAACTACAGGATGTCTAAATTGTACAACAATTTGTTTTCTATCGATTATGGATTGCGTAAGATTTATCGTTCATGTACAGAGATGCGAAAAAGGACTCAGTTAAATGACTAACAATGATCAGTATTTTCTGGAAGTGCTTTTTCAACTGTGTTATGTAATTTAATATAATTTTTAGTCTATTAGTATATTTTTAGTCTATGTGTAGAAATTCTGCAGATCATATACATGTTTATAAGAAAGTTTCGGATATGGGTAGGAATTGCTGAAAAGGAATTCCCATAGAGTTGTGTTTTTTTAATGCTTATTTAGATATCGCAGTTCATCGTATGAACAAATTAACCTTATTAATATTATTCTATTTTAGTTGGAATATGTTTCATAATGTATGCCGGATGCATGATTTTCGTTCTTGTTTGTTTTGAATTTCCCTAACTGCTAAATTTTAATTGGTTTTCTTTTTAATATATCTATTAATAGATTATATACTGCAAAATATATTTAACAAAATCATTCCGGCCTGTACAGGGAGAGCAGGTTGGCTGCCCCATTCCTTGTTTTTAAGAAATCCGCTAACTTTACTCAAGTAGAATAAGATAAAAATTCGCGAAATCTAATGATAGAACATCCTCAATTTTCGTCAATATTTAATTTGAATGGGAATTTCTAAAAATTATTTACCTATTGACAAGTTGGACTCATATATGGCAACGTGTTTATTTGAAAAGTAAAATTGGCTCTATTTCGCCAAGTATCTACAAATTTAGCTCTATTTTGTCAAGTACCGCCAAGCTTGGAGAGAATTTGACACTGGCGTGTATGACTATGCTGTTTTAAGGCCATGGGAACAATGGTTATATCAATTAAATAATATTTTCAAGAAACCAATTACAATAAAACTCATTAATTAAACCCGTTTATGGAGGAATGGCTTAATTTTCAGCAGCTTCCATTACAAAAAGTGAGATTGCAGCCGTTTGTTTGAAAGGAATTCCTGAACGTTTCGGTATATTTTCATCGAATATGACTGTCAAACCCCAAAACAACCCTTCCGTCGAAATGTTGATTTATATATATATATTCTCGCCAGGCATGACGATACTTGTCGAAATTTTGCCAAATTCGGCGAATAAAATTAAACCAGCATAAATGAACTGAGCTTGACTACAGCTGATTAATCTGTCAAAATTCTCACTGAAATTCTGTATTGACGAAACCTGTGAATGAATCTTTGTAATCGGGTTCTACACATTTTAGCTTCGTATTTTGTAATAAAATTATATACAATTTTAAAACAAAATAATAAAGAATCTGCATTTTCTTCCCTGTGCAGGCCATAAGGACATTTTGTATTGTCTAGTTCTAAAATAGAATTTGAAGCTGCTATATATCAGCTATTTTTCAAGACAGAGCAAAATAAAAATGATCCAGTATCCTTGTATCAAGGATAAATACTTCAGGGAAAACACATTTTGACTTTTAAATTTTTCGTACATCTTTTTACTTTCTTCTATCTTTATAAGAAGAAAGTATTAGATTCGTGAAAAATTCCGAATTCCGTTTTTTACGGTTTTATACATTTTAGAAGGTTCTGTACATGATTTGACAGCTTTTTAAAAATATGTTTCTGTGAGTCCGTCTGTTTGTCTGACTGTGTGTGACAAAAATTTGTTTGCGCTATTTCTCAAGAACTAATACAATGAATTTAATAAAATTTATATACTGTCCGACCTTGTTATAAATTTGTGCAATTTGTTTTTGGTGTAAATTGCCAGATGGTGCTGCATACTGCATTTTTACGATTCCCGCAATATCTCTATCTCAAGAAGTAATGCATGGATTTTCATAAAATTTTAGATTAAGTTAAACATTGACAGAAGTTGTTGCTGATTGGCTGTTGATGTAAGTTGCGCAACAGAAGCGCTTATATGCTGTTTTTCAGAATTTACGTGATTTAGCGATAGTCATATCTCAAGATGTAATGCACGGAATTTCATCAAACTTTATATTCGGTTATCCCTTACATGTTTTAGTGCTGATTACGTTTTCGTGTAAATCATATAAGAGGTGTCTCTGTTATTCTGTTTTTTTTTTTATTCTAAAATGCATAATTAAAAAATATATATGCCTTTTGAAGTATTAACATATTTTCATATCCTTGTATTTGACTTTATTTTATTATTTTGTCTTCATCAAGTATCCCATGTCAGCATCCTTTTTGTTATATTATTACAGCATTTTCACAATTTATATATATATATATATATATTTAAATATTAAATAATAAATGTTGTTTACTTTTTTATTTAAGAAGAAATTTTAATAATTCAGAAATTTAATTTTAAAAACAGTAACTTATATACCTGTCGAAAAAAAGTACTTTATTTTTTTCTTTTACAGTATTTTTGAATTATTCTTTTCATTTTATACAATGAAAGAGTTTGAAATGTAAAAAATGTTTCAGTGTCTAAAATCCTTTTTATAAGATTTACAAATCTTAGTGTAATATATACATTTGTTTCTTTTTAAAGTTTTAATATTTAGCTTTGTTTATTAGACCACTGTATGCATACCGATTTACCAATAGCTCCAAAACTTCGTTAACACATTAAAAATTCATTAAAATGAAACAAATGATGCTGAATAAATGCGGTTTGCAGGAATGGGTCAAATTAGTTTAATAACAGAAAAAGTTTTTGTTAAAAAAATTACAGATGTATGGTGCTGACATGCATAATGTGTCTAGAATTTGCGCATACATGCACATGTATGCAAATGCATATATGAATATGTATACATGAAGATGTATGCAATTGCATATATGAGTAGGCTTACATGCAGATGTATGCAAATGCATATATGAGTAGGCATACATGCAGATGTATGCAAAGGCATATATGAATACGCATACATGCATATATGAATATGCATACATGCAGATGTATGCAAATTAGGCTTATATTAAACGAACCATTTCTGAAAAGCGTCTGACAAACTCCAGTATCCCATCACAGGTAACAGACCCTTTTCTCGTCTTTAGTCATTTTGCAGTGCAGAACTTTCTCAATTTACCAGCTGCCGATTCCCTATTATTGTCAAAAATGTTAACCAACAGCGCTCGATCTGGTGACGATAGCATACTGCTGGCAGTGAATAAAGAATCTGTGTCGATTGAGAACTTTTATTCACAGCCTGATTTCCATAAATCTTCTTCATATTATGCATGCAGCGACATCTATTCGTAAATTTTTAACCAAATTGTTTTGTCATTTCAAAAATGCCTATCTCCCTATAATCCAATATCTGCAAACCGCATTTTTTAGCATTATTTGTTTCTGTTTAAATGATTTTTAAAAAGTTTTAACGACCTTTGGCGCACTCGGTATATCGTTTTTAGTCATATAGTCATATGTATTTCCATATGTTAGTGATATACGAGGGGTGATCCAAAAAAAAGTTTACAAGGCAAAGGAAAAAGTATTTATTAACAATAGAAACAAGATACAAATGGCAATCAAGAGACACCTCTGGCCTTTGCTTTTCCACATAGTCGCGAAACCAGGTTTAGGCATTTGTCAGAACGTTCGACCAACTTATTTATCCCGTCTTGGTAGTAATCAGGGCCCTGTTCATTGAGCCATTTCTCGGCAGCTGTTTTCACTGCATCGTCTGAGGTGAACCGTGTTTCGGATAAGTTTCGCTTCAACGCCGGAAAAAGGAAAAAGTCACTTGGAGCCAAATCGGGGCTGTATGGGGGGTTATTCCAGACCTCCCACTTGAACCTTTGCAGCAATTCCTGAGTCTGGCGAGCTGTAGGGGGCCTGGCATTGTCATGCAGAAGAATGACATCTTTGCTCAGTAATCCAGGCCGTTTGCGTCGGATGGCTTCACGCAATTTCGTTAAGGAGGCACAATAACGATCGGCATTAATGGTATGGCTACGCCCCAAATACTCGATTCGGATAACACCAGTCGTATCCCAGAAAACGGTTGCCATCACTTTACCGGCAGAGGATGTGACCTTAATCTTCTTCCTCGTCGGTGATCCAGCGTATTTACACTCCATCGTGGCTGTTTTGGATGTGGGAGTGAAGTGATGAAGCCATGTTTCATCACCGGTCACGAAGCTATCAATGAAGTGTTGGCCGTCTGAACGGTATCGCTGCAGAAATGTGAGGCTGCACATCATTCGAGTGGCCTTATGCTCCGCGGACAACGCACGTGGAACCCAGCGGGCACAAACTTTGGAATATCGCAACTCATCGGTTACGATACGCTGAACGTTACCATAACTCAGGTCCAACTCTGAGGCAATCTCATGCACGGTTACTCGTCGATCCCTTTGGATGATTTCTTCAACACGTGCCGTGTTGATATCCGTCCTTGAAGAACTTGGACCTTCGCTCGCTTCCATATTGCGGTTTTCCACATGCTCCCTGCTCGCTTGATAAGAACGACACCATTTCACTACCTGTTGTCTACTCATTGCTTTGTCCCCGTATACCTCAACGATTTGTCTGTGAATTTCGGATGCGGCCACATTCTTGGCCCATAAGAATCGAATTACGGCTCGCACCTCTATGCGAGACCACTTTTCTAGACGTCGTGCCATTACTGTCGTTCTTAAGTGTCTGCGTACTGACGCTACTTACTCGTAGAACCGCTGTAGGACAACTAGCGTCATCTGTCAACCACCCTGGGTGTAAATATTCGCTTCACAATTATTACGTTTCAAATGCTTCTGCTTGTAAACTTTTTTTTGGATCAACCTACATAGTTATATCCTATTAGTCATATGTTAGTGATATAGTCATATCATATTAGTCATATGTATACATTCATTCAAATTAAAAATATAATAATCTTTCTTTGTTTGCAATCTTAGGAACTCCGCTGTTTATACTTGTTGCGATAAGGTAAAATAATAGGAATAAGCATCAGAAAATTCTGTGATTGCAACCAGATAACCTGCAGTACAGTTTCTGAGGAACTAGATAATTTTGATTGATAATGTGTCACATTTTAGTTATAAGATGAAATTATAAAATAAATTATTGAAAATTAAATATATTTAAGAACATAGTACTATTAGGCCCACCGCGTGTGCTCTTAATTTTAAATTACCAAAACATAACAAATTTGAAAATCATCATTATTTGAATTATAAAACTGAAGTGAAGTGATAAAAAAAATTATTAGACGAAGTGTAAATTTGGTGAATATTTTTAAAAAGTTGTTGAAGACAATTATCATCAATCAACTCCTGCGAATTCAATACATATAATCAACAGATCAGTTATTCGAGAGTAGTCGGATTTTAATCTTGATAGACACATGGATTCACGCAATATGTTATGCAGATTAGAAGTTCACTAAACGTTTTTGAAAAAAAAAAAACTTGTAGTATTCAAATGTTGGACTATATAGACATCTATATTACATATTACATTATTACCATTTTATAACACTAAAAACATTCTAAATGTAATCAGTAAAAGCTCCTAAAACAGAACCGGATTAAGAACTCATTTTCTATATATATTAATTTACTAATTTAAGTATTTGACACTCTCAAAATTTTGATATAATGAATTTGTAAATTTTTTTATCTACCTAGAGTCTATTTTTTTACATAATATATAAAGTAGAAAAAAATATATATGTATATTTTCTATGTATGAATATGTCAAATGTTATAGAAAATTTACATAAAAGTATTCAGATAAAAGCCAAAATGCAGATAACTAATTAAGAATATATAATTTTATGTTATATTGATAAATAAATTTTAATGCAACTACTTCTAATATTTGATTAAGAAATCTCTAAATGCGAAAAAAAAAATTATTCCAAATTTTCTCTGTTCAACATATTTACAAGCGTGGTTCTTCTGATAATCCATCTTTAATTTTGAAGCAGCAATTAATAATGACTTCGCTTTGCCTCCAGTAAATTGATGCGTTCAAGATTTCCTAATTAGTAATGATTTCCATTTGTACTTTGAAGAGCTTAATGTATTTCTAAAAAATAATTATACTTAATTACAATTAATCATATACAATATATTAATTAATGGTATATATTTTTTTTTTCATTTATAAAAAAATACAATAATTATACTAACATGTCATTATCTGCTAATATTCGTGATAAAAATAGAAATGATAAAAAAGCACGTGTACTAAAAAATTGCGTTACGTATATAAAACACTTTTAATATAAAAATATGTTTTTCTATGTGTCCAATAATATCTTTAACGTTTTAAAAATTCATTAAAAGGGAAGGAAACTATTGCTTATAATTGAAGGCCCACTGCAGGAAAGTGATTCCAAAATAAATTAAATTTTGTTTATTATCATAAACATTTTTAGTTAAAATATATGGCAAGAATTGTGAACTGCATGATTTTCAACATATACGAATATCGTAAAAAGGAAAAGAATATTTTTCAGTCAGGTAAAATTGGATGAAAAGTTTACAACATGAACTGCTAAATGTATGCATCGACAAAGTGGATTATCTTTTGTAGATGTAGGAACTATAATTGTAACATGAGGCATACCTAGTATTTGAAGATCGAGATTTCCTGACGAATAACGTATTTTATAGCCTTATTTATAGCCTTATTATAACTACAATCCTTTTCAGAAACTAATGGCGTAAATCATTGTGGCACTGGGTGAATTCAAATTTTGTTTTAAAACTTTTAACCTAAACACAAATAAACAATGTTTGTACCTAATTTTAATTCAATTCAGGAACTTAAAATTTTACTAACGAGTTATTGGATTGAAAATTCAATAATTATTAAGAGTGACTAAAAAATATATTTATTCATAATTTGTCATTTTGTGACTAACAAGTCCACCTTGTTCATAAAATTATTTTTAGACACTCTTAATAATTATTGGATAGATGCAGATTCCATTCTGTAATAACTATTCACAGTAATCCGATGTGTCAAGACCCTTTTTACAAAGGCTCTGTGGTTGATGCGGTTGATGCAGATTCCATTCTAAGTGAACGGTTTATAAGGACTAGAGTCATAGACACTTAACTAGACAAATAAAAGAGCATGTCATAAATGCAAATCTAAACATACAGATCAGGAATACATCATCTTTCTAATGATTACAGAATCTCATATGGTGAGTGATATGTACTTATCAGTAATTTTTCTGGCTACATGTTTTTTCTTTATCATCAAATTGAAGCTTCTACTCAGAGGTGAATTATCTCATATTAATTAGATTTTATTTTGATAATATCTATTTTTGTATTAATTTAAAAAATATCTTATGTGCTTATGCTTTTCCTTTTCTGTGCTGTGACTTACTTAATCATGAATATTATGAAATTTGAACTGCTCACTAAATTTTAGATAATGAAATAAATAGTAATTCAGCTCATAATATATTTTTTTCTATCTTGTTATTATGCTAGTCGTATTAAATGATCAAAGTATAACTACAATCATTTTCAGAAAATTGGAGGAAATTTTTATATGTATGAGTTCAATCGGTAAAATAATACGAACAACGTGTCTTATTTTACTTTATATAGTGTTTCACAACGCCGCTATAAGATAAGGCATGAAAAACGTACTAACTGCTATTCTTCTTTTGTTTATGTTGGCCTCCTCAGATTTCAGTAAAACCTGAGTCATACGCTAATTCCGTAACACACGTATCTCAAATATGAGTATATATATTTTTAATGCAGCGTTTCTTAATTCTCATATTGGTAATTTATAGGATATAGGTATATTATCATTTTGGTAAATGTGCATCGCAATAACCTATTGCGGAATAACTATTTCCTGATACATGACGTTTTTTATAATATAATAATGCATGACATTTTTTATAATGTTATAAATGGTCTGATAGAAATTTAAGAATCATATTTGAGACATAATAGGTATCAAATTAATCGGCATCGTTTCGATAGTTTATACTGTAAACAATTTGTAGCAACCTTTCCAGCTATTGAACTGTTTTGATACAGCGGTTACTTGACCATGTTATGAAGTGTTCTCATTTATCAAAATCGATAAAAATCAAGGTTAAGCAATTGTAATCTACAAAAGTGATGGAATGACTGAACAGTTAGCTGCAAACTTTTCACCGTATACGATACAAATATTTTAACAGTTAACATATTATAAAATGTTTTATGTTTCAAATATTTTCCAAATCATGTGCCGTAGTATACTTTTTAAAACATTTGTCGCTGTAAATAATATTATGTTTAATGAAATATTACTGCACTGTTAAAAATTTCCAGCAATTTCCAACTGACCAATCATTTTACAGTTTTTATAGAAAATAGTTACATAACCGTAATTTAACTCTATTCCGACAATAATATGGGGAATAATACAGATAGAATAATACAATATGGGGAATAATACAATAGAAAACGGTTATGTAACCGTTTTCTATAAAAAACGGTCAAATGGCTGTACAGTTTGCTGCAAATTTTTAACAGTCCAGTTGCATAGATAATGAGTTATTGCAGAGGGTCCTCAAATTATACTTGTTATATTTCATTTTTGTATTGTCCGTTCCAATTAATACAAACTTAATTAGTTTAAAAAAATATATACACATTTTATAGTGAAATGAATCTAATGTGATATTTAAGAAATATGTATGTTAGTTCTTTTCTTTTAAAAATAACGTAAATATTTGATTTTCTTATTTTAATTTGTGTTTGCCTATAACTTCCCCTTTCTTTCTATAGTTCGAAAACAAATTACTATTTAGTATATTTTAAAGAAAACCAAACCTCTCTTCTTTATTTAGAAACATTATATGATATCATTATAAAACAAATATACTTATCTAAAATGGAGCTTTGGAAATGAATTTATTTACTTTTCATTAGTTTTCCCTATCTTTGAAATTCAAATTTATACTTATTTATTTTTTTTCGCTATTTTAGAAAAAAAAAAATTCAGTATATAGAAGATTTCTCATAACGATAATTTAGGAACAGAAATTTTCTTTAATCTTCGTATTTGGAATATTTTAATGAAACATGAATAGCCAATTACAGTTTTAAGGAATAGTGAGAAAAGTAATGTGAATAATTTGATATTCTGGTAGTATGAGGTAGTTAAATACTGGTAGTTCTGGTAGTTAAAAGGTTATCATACATATATTTAATTGTAACAAATTTCACAAAATACATCAAATTTATCACCAGATCTTTACGAATTAAAAGTACGATTGCAAAAATTATCAAACTAAATTTATTAAATGAAAACAGTTCGTTTATATTTTTTTTGTAATGTAAAAATTAATAACGTTTTTTGTCTGTTTGTTTG
Organism: Maratus michaelseni; assembly: GCA_963931845.1. Classification (NCBI taxonomy): domain Eukaryota; kingdom Metazoa; phylum Arthropoda; class Arachnida; order Araneae; family Salticidae; genus Maratus; species Maratus michaelseni. The sequence continues at coordinate 85,570,181 of OZ007593.1, forward strand.
TTTGTTTGTTTGTTTGTTTTTGTTTCAAAACATGTGTCAGCCTTTAAAAATGTATCAACCTTAAAGATTTTATGAAATTATATTTTGTTTATTTTGTTTTTATTCCGCGTGCTATATTGTATCATATAGTTTTTTGTGAAATTTAGTCAGTGAATATTTAAAGTTCAAAAATCATACACTTAATCACTTGAAAGAATTTTTTTTCCGAACTCATTGTAAAATGTGTGATTTATCGCAGTGCTCTGTTCAACCATGACGTGGCTTTTGCAATGAAGCAGACAAAAGTACAGTATATTCATTCATTAAATTCTTGAGATTATATCCCACGTGTTTTCTAAATTATGTAATATCATTTTTTAAGCTTACACACGAACATCTGATGTAGTATCTAAAAAATCACCTTTAACAAATTTCTGAAACTTTTCATACTTAGGCAAATGGATTTGACAATTAGAGAAATAAAAATACGGCAAAACACAACAAGCGAAAAACAACCCGCCTCAGCGGTCCAAATTCGTTCATTATATGAAGGTTTCGAGGTTTATTAAAAAAAAAGTCCCTTAATGTCCTATATGAAAATAAAAATCACTCTCAAACAACATACAATTTTTTGCACATTCCGCACATAAAACTAATTTCACATCTCACTGAGAGCAAATAAGAAAACATTTGAAAGTTTGAACTACTGATAATTAGCTATTAAATTAAGAATTACTTTCTTCTTCCCATTTGAAAATGACTTTACAAAGATCGTTGGAAACCCGAAAAGGCAGTAATAGTAAGTCGTATTATGAGTTGCTCATGGGACTTTTCCAAAAATAGTGTCTTATTTTATACATTTAAATTTTGCACTTTTTGATGAAATATTTTTGCGCATATAATGGTTAGCAGGTTTAAAACAATTTACAATACATCTTGCCTATTAAGCATCTTTATGAAAAACAAATATTTGTAGATGTTTTTAAACCTTAAATGCATGAATTTTCTTTTAGAATTGTGTTTTTTTAATACTTATATTAAGAATTAGACACCACATCTTTTAAGATAGATTTTTAACTTTGCTTAGTAGCATATTTTAATGTGATTTTTAAAGGATTAATATCTATACTAATAAAAGAAAGTTTCGCACTGTGTGTGTGTGTCTGTTGGAGATGGCTAGGAAAATCTAGCCCACCTAGAATGCTGGAAATTTAGATTTAGGTAGTCCAAACCCTCACCTGGTGCAACATTACATCAGAATTTTAATATTTTAATTACTTTCTGAAATATTAATTAAAATGCAGAAATAACTCTCATTAAAAATACGCTTTTTTTCATCGGTTGGTTGGTTGTGTAGAATATCTTCTCAGAACACATTAAATAATCCAGAGTAACGATGCATAGATAAGGACTTATAACGAAATAGTGTCAACATTGATTATAGTTACCTGCATATAGCCAAACTAATGCAGCGCCATCTACTCACGGCAAATTACATAACCTGTTTAAGACATTTACAGGCACGTATTTCTTCATTATAATTATCTGGGTTTAAGGTTTTTTTAAAACAAGACATATATTATTATGATAGAGACTATTATTACAGAAAACTTTATTTAACTGATTATTTGTTATATATTTGAGGGAATGGCAGGGGTTAGGGGTCTAATTACATTTAACAATTTTAACCCGTAGCGTTTAATTTTTTTTTTTATATTCAGAATACCACTATTTTAAATCTCAGTTTCTCAGTAATATCTCAGTAATAATGTTCGAAACTTCTCCATTTAGTTCCATTTTTACTAAATTATCATAAAAATCAGCATTCATTGCTTCAAGGTGTATTTCTAAAAAGCAATTACCAGTATTTCCAAATAATAGCCTAAGCCAAATTTCAAATTAAGTTCCTACCTTAACCAAATGAATCAATCTTTAAAGATATATAGTGATCCTCTTAATTAGTTATTTGCTGAAGTTCACTTGAACATACCCCCCCCCCCCCTCCGGGGCCCTCCTTCAAAGTTTTCTCTAACTATTTCCCGTTTCAATATCTCAGCAACTATCTTTCCGATTTCAACGCAAGTGATTCCAAACATTATAATTAACTGAATAGTTACCATTTATAACATTAAACAAAATTTATGAGTAGCGGTTACCACTATTTCTGAATAATAGTTTAAGCAAAATTTGTAATTAAGTTTCTAGCTTAACCAAACGAAGGAATTTTTAAAGATGCATGTGATCCTCCTAATTAGTCATCTGCTGAACGGAACTTGAACATCCCCTCCCCCCCCCCTTGACCCCTCCTTCAAGGTTTTTTACCTAAGTATGCCCCTTTCCATATCTCAGCAACTACCTTTCCGATTTGAACGCAAGTGATTTCAAACATTATAATTAACTTAATAGACACCCTTTATAACATTAAACGAAATTTATGAGTAGAGGCTACCACTATTTCCGAATAATAGTTTAAACACAAATTTGTAATTAAGTTTCTAGCTTAACCAAACGAAGGAATTTTTAAAGATGCATAGTGATACTCCTAATTAGTCATTTGCTGAAGGGAACTTGAACATCCCCTCCTTCAAAGTTTTTCCTCTAACTATGCCCTGTACTATACTAACTATACCCTGTTTCCGTATCTCCTCAAATATATTTCCGATTTCTACGCAACTGTTTCCAAACATTCCCCTCCTTCAAAGTTTTTCCTCTAACTATGCCCTGTTTCCTTATCTCCGCAAATATATTTCCGATTTCTACGCAACTGATTCCAAACATTATAATTGACTCAATATTAATCTTCTATAACATTAAAGTAAATTTATGAGAAGCGGTTACCACTATTTCTGAATAATAGTTTAAGCCAAATTTCTAATTAAGTTCCTAGCTTAACCAAACGAACGAATTTTTAAAGATGCATAGTGGTTGTCCTAATTAGTCATTTGCTGAACGGCACTTGAACATCCCCTCCCCCGTCGACCCCTCCTTCAAGGTTTTATACACAACTATGCACCGTTTCCATATCTCATCAACTATCAATCCGATTTGAACGCAAGTGATTCCAAACATTATAATTAACTTAATAGACACCCTTTATAACATTAAACTTAATTTATGAGTAGAGGCTACCACTATTTCTGAATAATAGTTTAAGCCAAATTTTTAATTAAGATTCTAGCTTAACCAAACGAACAAATTTTTAAAGATGCATAGTGGTCCTCCTAATTAGTCATTTGCTGAAGGGAACTTGGACATCCTCTCCCCCCTCCCCCTGGCCCATCCTTCAAAGTTTTTTCTCTAACTACTCCCCGTTTTCGTATCTCCGCAACTACTTTCCGGTTTCAACGCAACTGATTCCAAACATAATTAACTCATTAGTCACCTTCTATAATATTAAAATAAATTTATGAGTAGCGGTTACCACTATTTCCGAAGAATAATTTAAGGCAAATTTGTAATTAAGTTCCTAGCTTAAGCAAACGAACGAATTTTTAAAGATGCATCGTGGTCCTCCCAATTAGTCATTTTCTGAAGGACACTTGAACATCCCCTTCACTCGGCGCCTCACTCATGATTATTTTCTCTAACTGTGCCTTATTTCGATAACTCGGCTTACAATGTTCCCATCTTCTCGAAACCAGCTCTATTTTGTCGCACGCCTACTGTACAGTACCGTAGGCAACGTTAACCTGTTTCAGAGGTTCTTTCCGAAAGAGGTTGCTCCCCTGGCGGTGGAAGGGGGAAATAAAAGATTTTCGGGAGCGTGCGAGCGTGCCCGGTATACGGTGTCGAAGCCATCGGAAACCTTGGCCAGAGTTTCATTTTTTAAAATATTTGAGTTTATTACACGGGCTCGGGCAACGCCGGGCGGGTCAGCTAGTTTATACATAAATATAGTGGTTGCAAATAATTTGATTTATTTATTAAAGTTAAATAAAAAGTTATACAAAGTTACATCACTATGCATTTAAGGGTTAATTAAACTTGTTTTGCATTTTGCATGTATTTAGAAATAATAAAATAATGTGAAATTCAATAACATATATTAAATATTCATTGAAATGAAATAAAATTTTACAAGTTTGTTTACATTTCAATGAAAATATGTCATTGATACACAAAATGCGTTACAGTTAAAATTTTGTGGACATACGAGTATAAGTGTGTTCGAATGGGTAATATATTCAAATTCTACTGATGATGCTAAAATCTAACGACTATTTTACCTTTGTCTGTAATATATATGTGAATGTGCATGACAAATCCCTTTCATGGTCTTTGATTGGAACATCCAAATCATAAAACAGACACATACTTTTTTTTCATTTCAGTATTTAAAAGTTTCTACAGACAAATTTATTCTACAATGCTTTCAATCATTTACGATGAATAAAAGTTTGCAGTCTCTGAGATAAATTGAAATTTAAGGGTTTTATATATGCTGTTACATGTTTAAAAGCTATATCTATATGTAATATCTATTTTCGTTAATAAATTTTGAAATTCTTTAATATATTTATACTAATATTTTATCAAGTAAGGTTTGTTTGTTTGTTTGTAAGGTGTAATCTCTGGAACTACCGAAAAGATTTAAAAAATAATAGTGTCACATTGATTGTGACAGTCCCTGTTCCAACATAGCCTGTATTTTATGTCGGAGCCACTACCCCCAGGCGGTGCAGGAGCGAAAAACATTCTAAAGATGCGATTTCTGTGATACTGGAGGATCTGGGAACTGAAAATTTGGTATTATAGTCCATTGATAGATGTAAATGCTCTTTAGAAACACTTTTGAAATAACTCGAAATTTAAAAGGGTGGCATGAGCGAAAAGTGTTCTAAAAACTTTCTAAAATACGACTTCTTAGGAATTGCTATGGATAGATCCTTAAATATTGACATGGCTATACCTTTTATGACGCAAATTGAATCATAATATGGTTAATCATATATTCTTTATTAAATTTGTTTAAAACAATTATAATATATTTAAAAGGAGGGGACATTATTTGATTTGTGTAAATTATGGTTCAATATATAACTATAAGTTACAAAAAAGAGCTTTCATGTTTTAAACGTTACTTCCTGCAATATAACATAACTTTCTAAAATAACATCTGTCCTCATGCTTCCTAAGATAGTTTTTTGTATATTTTATCGTATATTTAAAAATCACATGGTGATTTTATGTAATACCAATAAAATTACAGAAGCGTGTCAAACACATTTAAAAAGTAGCTCTCACAATAAAATGTTCCTTTAATTGTTTTTCGAATTTTCAAACAATTTTGACAGTACTATGCAATAATTAAAAATAAAAGTGTTCCACAGAAATTAGTTATTCTTCTTTAAAACATTCATTATTTATGTTGTAATTATGTAGCATATTAAATTGAAAAGTGTTTTAAAAATAAATAAAAGATTCAAATGTAAATGATTACTGTTAACATTATCAAAATTGGCACGATGGCTACAGATGTGATTAATACGTTGTAAAGAATCCACGATGTGGTGTGTTTTTGAAATGGGGTAGCGTGGAGCCGATTTCACAATGGATCACCTTCATTAAATATTTCAGAACAAATTTTATTTAAAAAGCGTTCTTGAAATTTCTAGAGGTAAAAATTATTTACAACAATTTTTTTTAGCTGAGTTCGCTCGACTTGTAATTTATAGCAAATCACCAAATAGTCCAGTCTTTTACAGTAGTTTTAAAATCTTAAAGTCTTAACTAGAGCTACTTTTCACTCTCTCCGAAAGACCAAATCCAAGGCTGTTGCGTTGACTTCAGAGAGATCGCACTCTCTCATTCAAAAATCTGTCAGCAAACCTGTCCTGAGATGAGTGTTTTCCACCAACACTCGTTCTCCTGCCGAAACTCCAACTAACCTCTCTCGATCTTCTTCTCCGGTCCGTTTGCTCGAACAAAAGATTCTCCGATCACCAATCAAAAAAAGTTTTAGTTTACGTCATTGGATAAAGCCTTTTTAGGGAGGTCTTACTGAACTTTTAAATGTTCACGCAGGAAATTCCCACGATCCGAGACCCCACACATAGACGGTCAGATCAGAGAAATATTTGCTGTCTAGCAATTTCAGTTTCACAAGATTGATCGAAGCTCATCTTTTCCTATTGTAGTAACCGGCATTCTTGTCACCCCCACAGCTAAGCGTGAGAAAAGTTTTCCAACTCTTGGAAACTTCTATCTTTGATTACTCTGCCTAATTAGCAGACTGTGAGAGATTTACTGAAATTGTTACAACACCCCCACCATCAAAACATTTTCCGGGTTAAAACGCGGAAAATCTGCAAAAAAAGGATTAGCTCAACATATTTGAGTGGCTCAAATAACATTTCAATTTAACCTCACTATATACATCAGTGACCTGATTTCTTATATACTGCTTACCATTGCTTGAACATCTAGCATTAGAGACTTTTTTTTTTTTGAAAGAGACTTTTTTTTTTTTTTTTTTTTTTCACTACACATGCCAAAATAACAAATAAAACTAAAAATAATCAAATATGTACAACAGATTGGATTTTACTCAAATACTTACTACTTAATTTCTTTACTTGTGTTTGCCGAACAATACGTTTTACACAACCGTTCAATTTCTTTAACAAGAGTGTCACAAAGGCGTGAATTTCCACTGTCCCTACTCTCTTTCAACAGAATTTCGAAGGATTTTAGAAAACTCTTTGTGAATCCGCTCACTTCCTCCAGATTAACTTTCGAATGATAACCCTTCCTGTCAACACTCACTTCCATATTTTCGCGTTTATTTTTCGAATTTCCCTGCGGGTCGAAAACCAGCTCATCTACTTTCCTTGACCTTTTCAAAAGGGTTTCTTTTTCCCCAATACACTGAGAACGGTGGTTCTTCATTTCGGGGGGAAATGACAAAAGAATTTCTTCCTGCCCTTGTGGATCTGTTAAAGGGTTTATCTCAATCCCCGGGTTCTCAAAACTGGAATTAGTTTGCGATTTTTGCTTTCGCTTTATCTTTTCATTTATTAAAGCCTGCGTCTTATTACCTAAGATATAGTGTTTAATTTTAGAGTGTCTAGGCAGGATTGCCGCTTTCGTATTTACATATCCGAGACCTTTTATTTCCATTTTTATACGTGCCACTCTAAATCGTTTTGGATATTTATCAAATGTCTGTTTAAGCCAAACATATTCATTGCCTAATTTGCTCTTATTTACCAAATTCCATGGGCAAACACAATACGAGCTACCTGAATCTCTAAGTACACACGTCTTCTTCCCATTTATTTTGTTTTCACTCAAAAAAGGTCGGAACAAGCTTTTGTCTTCGCTTATATCGCCTAAGTGATTTATGCTCTCGAAAGATTTTACTTCCGTAATATCCCTTTGTCTTTTCGGACAACGTGCCATTAGGTGAAATTCGCTTCCACACGTATGGCAACGTCTCTTTCGTTCAAAGATACGTTCCCTGTCTTTAATTTCCTTGTCTCGCCAATTTATTTTTTTGTCGGAATTTTTTTCTTCTCCAGAATTTCCCTCGAGTTTCGTTTCTTCAGATTTCCTATCATAAAAAGATCTCGCATTCTCTTTTTTATCTGAAATCCCTTTCACTGCTTCGTATTCGTCCAGACATTTTGCCAAAACTAACGGGTCTTTGTAGTTTGCCCACGAATCAATGAAATGCTCTTTCAATTCGCTAGAAGTACGGCGCTTGATCTGGTCCGTTATCAATAAATTTTTCAGACTATTGAAATCTGTAACATCTAACCCATTTAACCAACCCTCTAAATAACTATTGAGTTCAAAAATAATATCTTTCCATGGAGCATCTGGATTGCGTGGATGTTTCATTAATTTTTGACGATACGATTCGGGACTCATACGGAATCGTTCAAGCAAAAACTTTTTGACGTATTCAAAGTTATCCGTCTGATCTTGCGGTTCCCTTAAAATTAACTCTGCAATTTCTACCGGCACTAAAGCTAATAAATGCGTCACTAAGTCACCTGTCTCTATTTCCGCTTTGGTCGCCTGTCGTTCGAACAAATTTAAAAACAAAGTTATATCCGAGCGTTCTGGATCAAATCGATGCATGATTGTTCGAAGCGGCAATTTAGGTGGGCGTTCCGACCCGGCACTGTTAGTTGAACTACGTCTATTTGCATCTTGCGTCAATCTAAGTTGTTCTAACGTAAATTCGCGTTCTTTTTGTTTTTCCTCTCTTTCTCTTTCTTCTTTCTCCCTCTCATATTCCCTTTGTTTTTCCTCTTTATCCGCGGCTATCTTGTCTTCGCGATCTTTCATGATATACGCAGCTTGCGTAAATGCAAAATCTTTATCGTAATCATCGGCAGCTTCGATTTTTTGGATAATTACCGGTATCCTGTCATTTTTCCCTATTTCCACTCCCAATTCTTCCGCTAAATTCTGCAAATCAATTTTCCTGCACTGTTTCAGATCAGTTACTTCTTGCATTTTAAAATTTTATGTAAATACAATATAAAGATGAAAATGATAGTTTCGCTCGCTAACTTATGCAACAGGGATTCTAACACTTTATGGAAAATTTTCTGCTACTACCCACATAATACTAACAATTTTAAATACAATTCAATTTGAGGAATAATAAAAATAGTATACATATAAAAATAAATTTTCAATATTGTAAAATTTTCAATACACTGACACGTTTTGGTGTCGATCATACAAATTTAAAACAAATTTAGAAATTTGAAATTCTGTGTTCATAATTCAACCAATACTTGATATTTCTGACCCCGCAGGTAACAAAATGACCACTTTTTGCAACTGCTAAAAAATTTTCCTAACATCACATATTCAAAATATTTGATTATCAACAACATCTATTGTTTCACTAATAATATAAAAAAGTACACCTTTGAAATCTTTCAATCATGAATAACTAGACAATCGACTTATTTGAAAAATCAAAATTTTTATCTCTTTTTTTTTTTTTCGAGAAAAAAAATTATATATATACACATTTAGCCTGACAATCCTTATATTATTTTACTGCCAAAAGAAAATTCACACTATCAAATTTTATGCTGATAACAAATATACATATATTTTTCCAAATATGTTAAAAGTTATTAGATTTAAAAATTTATCATAATTTATCATATATCAATATTCAAATAAAAAATTTCTCAGAAATGAATTTTCCTCAACAAAGAATATGTAAACAAAATGAGAGCCACTCAAAAATGAATTGAGCTTACCTTTTCTACAGTCTTTGTCTGCATCATCTGTCGCCGGTTTCGGGTCTGGCCTAGACGTCGTCGATTTCACAGGTTATCTCGGTTTGTCGACTCCTGATGTTTCCTAGAAAGGGCTTGCTTCGGACTTGTTCTCTGTAAGCACGGGCTTGCTTCCAGGACGGAACTGTGGTCTGTCGTGACAATGCAAGGGCTTGCTTCGGGCTTGTTCTCTGTAAACACGGGCTTGCTTCCAGGACGGAACTGTGGTCTGTCGTGCCAATGCAAGGGCTTGCTTCGGGCTTGTTCTCTGTTTTCCTCTCCTGAACTGGCGTCAGATCTTGCGCGCTTAGATGCGGGCGGGCGTCACTGCTACTGTCTGGACTCTCTTCACTAATGCTAATAAATTTTTGTCGAAATATCCGACTCGCTTGCCACCAGCTGTAAAGAATCCACGATGTGGTGTGTTTTTGAAATGGGGTAGCGTGGAGCCGATTTCACAATGGATCACCTTCATTAAATATTTCAGAACAAATTTTATTTAAAAAGCGTTCTTGAAATTTCTAGAGGTAAAAATTATTTACAACAATTTTTTTTAGCTGAGTTCGCTCGACTTGTAATTTATAGCAAATCACCAAATAGTCCAGTCTTTTACAGTAGTTTTAAAATCTTAAAGTCTTAACTAGAGCTACTTTTCACTCTCTCCGAAAGACCAAATCCAAGGCTGTTGCGTTGACTTCAGAGAGATCGCACTCTCTCATTCAAAAATCTGTCAGCAAACCTGTCCTGAGATGAGTGTTTTCCACCAACACTCGTTCTCCTGCCGAAACTCCAACTAACCTCTCTCGATCTTCTTCTCCGGTCCGTTTGCTCGAACAAAAGATTCTCCGATCACCAATCAAAAAAAGTTTTAGTTTACGTCATTGGATAAAGCCTTTTTAGGGAGGTCTTACTGAACTTTTAAATGTTCACGCAGGAAATTCCCACGATCCGAGACCCCACACATAGACGGTCAGATCAGAGAAATATTTGCTGTCTAGCAATTTCAGTTTCACAAGATTGATCGAAGCTCATCTTTTCCTATTGTAGTAACCGGCATTCTTGTCACCCCCACAGCTAAGCGTGAGAAAAGTTTTCCAACTCTTGGGAACTTCTATCTTTGATTACTCTGCCTAATTAGCAGACTGTGAGAGATTTACTGAAATTGTTACAACGTATTGTAAATAATTAATATAAATTCCTGCAATTTCTCACAATAATTTGACAGGTAAGCATTTATTATTGATTTTCTGTACCTTACGTACCTTTGCAACATGTTGTAATTTGGAATTTGTATTAATTTTCAAAACCAATCAACAATTTTTAATTGCAATTTAATTACGTTACTTATTTTAATTTATATTTTATTGTAGGTAAAATTATTTTCCCTAATTGATTTTCATTTATAGTCTCATTCTCCTCAAAATTAGTTGACTATTTTGTCTTACTGATTGGTTAATTCGTTGTTTGTCTGCCACTTTTTAAATTAATTATTTTATTAATTATGACATGACGTCATTCTGAAGATGGTAAAATACCCGAACCAGGGTGATACGTATTCCACTGCCCCCTGAATACTAGGCCTGCGCGCTGAAAAAAATGGCAGCTGTCGCAGGCGGAATCGTTTGTACAGTCCCTCGAACTTCAACACCAATAATATCTAAAAGTTATCTTTGATTTATTTGATCTACGAAAAACAAGGCGAAGAAAACTTTTAGAAATTATTGGTGTGGAATTTCGAGGGACCGTTCAAACGCTGAAAAAAATAATCGGCCTGCGACAGCCGCCATTGTTGTCAGCGCTCAGGCCTAGTATTCAGGGGGCGGTGCGTATTCTGTCACTTACGCAACGCAAGCTCCTATTATTCATGTACCTAAATATAGTAATCCGGAATTCGTAAGAAAATGACGCATTAGTAAAAATATAACGAAATTACACACTTAAATATAATATAAACATTGTAAGTTAAATAACTTCAATGTATTTTAAGCCCTAAGTAATTTAAAGAAAATCACTTCTGATTAAATTTGCTGAGGCGCAGCCTATTCATTTCAGTAATATAAAATCTGGAGAAATTGTTAAATGACAACATAAAATTCTTTATTGTACTTGTCTTTATAATAAGTGCATAGGTTTATATATACAAACAATTATAACTGAACTAAAATATAAAATCATTTGAAGACCATTGATAAAATAAGAAACGTAAATTATTATTTTTTTAAAGATAAATTGTTACTATAAATAATATAAAATAAAATTTACGTTTTTAAACTAAGAACAAAGGGAAAAAATGAAATAAACTGAACACATAACCAAACACTCTATTTACTTTATTTTTTGTGTGTGCGTATGTGTGTATATTGACTTTTTTATTTAATATAGTACAAAAACTATGTTACAAATTTTTTATAACTACTTTAACTAGAGACAATGTAAAGTGTACATGTAAAAGTTTCTGAATTTTCTTGAGTGCCTTATTATACGGAAGTGTCTTTTTTATATGCTACTCCATTTTTGAGTTAATACATCTTTAAAAAATCGTGTGTAGTTTTTAAAAATTTCCTTACAATAGTTCACGGTGCTTGAATTATTAGATAATTGATTTTATGAACTTCAGTAAATTAAAAAAAATGTACAATGAATCTTCAGTTTTTATATTGCATTTTTACACCACTGCGTTTATTTATTTTTAATAAGACAAGTTTTTTATCATCCATGTTCTTGAACAGAGTTAAGAGTGTAAAAATGATACTTAATAAAAAAATTAGGGAGTGACATTTATTAAAATATTTAAACTTTTAAATTCTTAATATTTGTGTAAGTTATGAGATTTTTCAGTCGACTAATTACGCAAAAGATACAAAACAAATGATTATGAACTACTTATACAGTTTTTTTTTGTTGTTGCTGTAACAAATGAAATACGTGGAAGTCAAGTCTAGATAAGGAAATAAATCTAAACTGACAGCTGTAAAAAGAATGTAAGCTTTAAAAATAAATAGAAAGGGCGTTCCATTATAACTGACAGTAAAATCATAGAAAATAAGAAATAAAGTTCTAGGAAAAATACATCATCCCTTTTCAAAATTCTTTCCCGCAGATGATATGCAATGGTCCCACTTTTCAAAACAAGCACAGAAGCCTTTATCTGGAAGCTTCTTCAATGAACCCTGCACTGCTGAAATCAGGATCTGTATTAAATTTTCTGCTACGGAGCTTTTCCTTCAACGTCGGATGAAGCCAGAAATCGCATGGAGCAAGATCTGGTCTGTAAGGGAAATGTGTCATGATTTTAACATTGCATTTACTAAGATATTGCTGAACAGAAGTAGCGACATGCAGGAGAGCATTATCGTGATGTAATGTCCAATTCCAAACCAGTTCAAACGCTTTCTCAATATCTGCTGTAGCTAAAATTTCAAAACTGAAACATAATATTCGCCCTTCACACTTCACAGTAGTTTTTTAAGGAACAGCAAGCTGATAGACTACACCTTTATGATCAAAGAAAATAGTCATCATGGCATTTCCAACTGGTTTTTGTTTGTCGGACTTTTTTCGGAGGCGGATAATCAGTATGTTTCCACACACTTGTTGCGGACTTGGTAAGGGGATCAACATGATGCACCCAAGTTTCAGGAAATTCGGATCTTTTTGGAGCATCTCTTTCCACTGACAAAATTGGCGAATTCTTGTTTGCATTTGTTCTTGAGTAAGGTGATGAAAGACCCATTTGGAATAAACAAGGCGAAGCTATAAATTGTGGCGTAGAATGCGAAATATCGACGTTTTAGAAATGTTAGTTGATGCCGCTATCTCCTCACATGTCATTCACCGATTTTCTTGCAAAATTGCCCTCACAGTGTTAACATTTCGATCATTTACAACACTTTCTGGTCGGCCAGGCTTAGGAGCCAGTTTTGCAGAGAAACGTTTTTTGTTGAAATCACGGTGTTATATAAAAATTGTAGACTTGCCAAAACATTCGTCTTTGTAAGCTTCTTTCATTAACCTAAATGTTTCTGGAGCTGTTTTTTTCCCAAACGATAGAAAAATTTTATGGCACAACGCATTCGTTTTTTATCTCTGAATCACTCACCTCCATTTCATAAAAAACAGTTCTATAAACAAGCATGAAACTAGGAAAATAAAATTGTCTGCTTTGTTTAGAATATTTCTAAACGCACAGTTAACAGTTTGAAAATATCGACAACAGATTTATTTTTTAGTTTCACTCTGTTGCCACTACATAAAAAAGTAACTCGCAGTTTTTATGGAATGCCCTTTGTATTTAAGAAAAATTGTAGTCTGTAAATAAATATACACATGAAGATAGTTTTAAAAACAATATTCATATAACAGGAAAATATAAAATACTTAAGTGCAAGCATCTTAATTAATTAATTTCCATAAACAAAAGTTTATTTTTTTTTACGCACAATACCTACATATATACCTAAATATAAAATTGACTTTATTTGTATAAATAATGAACCACATTTAAAATATTATCTTTATATATTTAAAAATAAATATGAGTAATGTAAAGAAAATGTAAGAAGGCATTGCCGCATATAATATCACTGATATTAAATTTTAATGATTTAATTATGAACAGCATAATAAAAAAGAGATTTGCTTATTTCAATATTTGTTTTCATTTTAGTTTGTAGCTTTAGGTTTCACTTATTGGCCTTTTTTACACTAATAATATGTTCAAATTAATTCATTTACAAATTTTATGTTACTTAAAATTATTAATATCAAAATAATAGGATATTTCCAAATATTACAACATCTATTAACATTTAACGTCGAACACACAGCGAAACATGTTTAATTTCTACAATTCCATGGAATATTTTTTTCGTTGCCATACCAACTGATTAAATTAAAATTCAATAAAAAATACCGAGTTTTCTCATGACCATGGAGGCTACACGGTAAACAAAAAGTACATGAAATAGGACTTACAATTTATGTACTGTTTAGGTTTCTTTCTCCTGTAAATTCCCATATAAGCAGAATTAATTTTAGGGGAAATACAAAATTTGAAAATTGAAACAATTAGAAATTTTCACAGATGATTAGAAACCCGTTTTATAGTACCATAAAATTTTTATCTAACAAATTCTAATTCTGTTCCGAATTTTTTTTAAATTTTTCAAGTCTAAAGTGTTTCGTTCATTTTAGTTTTTCTAAAAATACATATTTAAATTATTTTTAAATTATTATAGATGTATTAATATTTTTTCACAAACTGTTACTTAAACATTTTCATGTATTTATTTATTTTATTTTTTAATATTCAGTAATCCATAACAAATTAAACAGAAAAGTTTAAACAATGTAATTTATTTTAAAGTTTAAAATTACACTCTGCGTTTCGCTCTTGAAGTATCAGTAGCTCCCAATTTATTTCTCATTATAGTTAATGATTTGTATTTAATCATTATAGTTCTTACTTATTTCATTCTCACTGATTTCGTAACAAATTATTTTCCTAATTATATTTTCCTTACATACGCACGTTCATTAAAAAAAAAAAGAAAAAAATCTTTATGTTACAAAACAACCTATTGCAATATAAAAGTTTAATATATTTAATTCGCTATTTTTAGCCATTATGATAAGTATTTCGTTATTTTAAAATATACAGGTTTAAATTTAGTTATTTAGTTTTTATACGTATTTCGTTATTTTAAAATATATAGGTTTAAATTTAGTTATTTAGTTTTTATACGTATTTCGTTATTTTAAAATATATAGGTTTAAATTTAGTTATTTAGTTTTTATACGTATTTCGTTATTTTAAAATATATAGGTTTAAATTTAGTTATTTAGTTTTTATACGTATTTCGTTATTTTAAAATATATAGGTTTAAATTTAGTTATTTAGTTTTTATACGTATTTCGTTATTTTAAAATATATAGGTTTAAATTTAGTTATTTAGTTTTATATTTAGATTTAAGGAGAAAAAAGCCAATTTGAAAAAGAAAACTAACATTCCATAGTTAAGTAAGAATATCTGAAAATCAGTCGTTACATAAAATTACTCAAAACAGATGATAACAAATAGTTCTAGCCGATATTAAAATTAATTTTTCTTAATGTTTCTTAATTACGTATTGGCGCACATTTCTCAACTCATCTTCAGATAACTATCAAATTTCAATAAATGAAGCTACGAAAAAATGCACATTTTTTGAATATATATTTCTAATATATTTTATTTCGTTTCAACATCCACTTGTTACATAATAGCAGAAAAAAACTCTATTTTCACATGCTTTCTTTTAGCTTACAATTATGTATGTATGTGGCTGTCAAATCTTTTCACTAATTTTTCACCCACTTCCTGTTGACATAGAGGTATAAAATTAGTAATACATATGTATTCCTGAGGACAATACATGAATTGAACTTTGATTTTTTTTTATTCGATCCCTAAGGGGGGAGGGGGGTAAAGACGGCACAAAGAATGTATTTTCCTTATAGAAATAACGTTGCGATTGTTTAATATTAATTGAATAAAAATAGTTCCATTGTGTAATCCATTTTAATCCCATTGTCACCCGCATCATTACGGCGTCAGCATTGATATGAAATACATATGAATAAGTATGTATCGTTAAATACATATGAATGCAATGAGTATTTGTTGAAAAGTACCAATGACAGTGTTAGCACAATAGCGCCAAATTTTGACCAACTTGGTGAAATATCTCCAAAATTAGCGGCAAAAATAAGTTGCTATACATGAAGGCAACTTGGCAAATTTGGCGAAATTTACATTTAAATCCATAAATCTTCCTTATCTTCTTTCATTAGCATAGCCTCCTGTTTCCTATAAAGTGCCACAAAAAAAAAAAAAAAAAAAAAAAAAAAAAAAAAAAAGGTTTCTTCAACTGTTTTGAAGTAGAAAATTTTGCCTTATTTAATTATTATTAAACACTTGTTAAACCTTGAATTTGTTCGTTAATCCAATCTGTCAAAAATTGAAATTTTTGAAATGTAGAATTCATTTTTTCTGTTTTAATTAAGTTATCGCCTCTTCATTTGCACATGGATCTAAGACCATTGCAAAAATAGAATAATCTAATCAACGTACAAATAATAATAATAATAAAAGTACTTAAACATATTTACACCACATTGCTGACGAATATTGTTTATGTAAAATTTATCAAAATGGTTTTAAATACAAACTTAGCATCAATTTCAAAATTTCAGTAACATTATTTACAATGTTTAGTCTAAAATCAGTTAATTAGTTGTTTTTTAAGTGAGTTTTGATTGTAGAAAATATAAAAAGAGGAATATATGATGTATTTTAAGAGAATAAATACATTTCGCGCATGACATTTTTTTTTTGTAATTTTTTTTGCAAGTTTAAATATTATACAATTTTCTTAAATCTCACGAGAACTGATTATTTTAGAAACTTTTATTTAACTGTACTGTATCAACCAAAGCAATAATAAGAGATTTAATACTGTATCTTTTAACAAATGTTTTACAATTATATTCTAACAAATGTCTTGCGGGTGAGGGCACGTATTTTTTATATTAAAAAATTGTGGTATATATCGGATGTATGCCGAAAACTTTTAAAAAGTGCAGAAAATAAATGTTTAATTAATCCTTAATTAATCTGTAATTAACCTGAAATTAAGGTAAATTTAATTTGTTATAGCAGGGTGTCGTCTACTAAATTAACATTGCTTCATGTTGAGACTATTTGAATTTAATAAGCACGGTGCCAACAATTCTTTAAATTGATGAAAACATATTTACTCATTCATATGGCTGAAGGAATTTAGTGATTCCCTTTTACATTTATGGTAAAAATTCTTTGCGAAGTAATATGGTTTAATTATTTACTTGTTATCCTAATAAGTAGAATGTGGAAAATGTATCATTAAAAACAGTTTAATTCTAAAAGTACATAATTTTAAATTATAACTCATAAAATTTAAGATTAAAATCAATAGAAAAAATTTTAAATCTTTAAAATAAATTAATGTTACATAATTTAAACTTGCACTTAAATTACTTATAAGTTTTAATGAAATATTATTATTTTTAAAAATATTAATTAGTTTCATTTTTTAAAGACTAACGCATGTGAAAAAAGTACATTGCAAAAGGAATTTGGAGATTTAGTATTTTTTTAATTAGAATACTCGTCTTCTGGACGAGTTGTTGTTGTTATAGATGTCTTTCATAAGGTTCTATATACGAAATCTGCAAATAATGCTTTCTCTTGTAGAAAAATAACAAATAAATGCAATTCTGCTAAATCAGTATCACGAATTTAAAATATATCTCATAATCTAATTCCTTGTCTTTCATTTTACAATATACTACAAATTATTCATTTTAAAATTTAGAATTTTTCGGACTGAAACAGCAGCAATCACGTCGCACGAGATGAAATTTATTTTTTAATGTTTTATGTATAATATAATAATGAATTTGTTTAACAGCTTTTTTTTTATTTTAGACTATCAAAATTCAGAATCTAATTACATTCACTTGCTGTATGCAATTTAAAATTCACCTATCATTAATAATGCATTAGCATCTTTTGTAACAAAAATATATTGTTACGATGAACAAATTTCCATTCATGTTTATTTAAAGAATGTATACTGTAAAATATTTTGTCTGTAATTTTCTCATTTTTATGTAATGTATTCAGGTAATTAGCATATATAATTAAAAAATATATTATTTTAAAAAAGAAATTATCTTTTATTTCACATTTTCTATAAGATATTATTTTTTAAAAGAATAATTTTATAACTTTTAAGACATATATTGCAAAATGACTCATACAAAGTAAAGTGAGTAGTAATCCGATAAATTAAAAAAAATATTTCTTTTAAAAAAGAAATATAAAGGGTATCTTTTATTTCACATTTTCTATAAGATATTATTTTTTAAAAGAATAATTTTATAACCTTTAAGACATATATTGCAAAATGACTCATAAAAAGTAAAGTGAGTAGTAATCCGATAAATTAAAAAAAATATTTCTTTTAAAAAAGAAATATAAAGGGTATCTTTTATTTCACATTTTCTATAAGATATTATTTTTTAAAAGAATAATTTTATAACCTTTAAGACATATATTGCAAAATGACTCATAAAAAGTAAAGTGAGTAGTAATCCGATAAATTAAAAAAAATATATTTCTTTTAAAAAAGAAATTATCTTTTATTTCACATTTTCTATAAGATATTATTTTTTAAAAGAATAATTTTATAACCTTTAAGACATATATTGCAAAATGACTCATAAAAAGTAAAGTGAGTAGTAATCCGATAAATTAAAAAAAATATTTCTTTTAAAAAAGAAATTATCTTTTATTTCACATTTTCTATAAGATATTATTTTTTAAAAGAATAATTTTATAACCTTTAAGACATATATTGCAAAATGACTCATAAAAAGTAAAGTGAGTAGTAATCCGATAAAACTAAAATCTAATAATAATATTTCATTTTCTGCTTTAAAAAAAAATTAGTTAATAAAAAAATTATTAATAATGAATACGTAGTATGATGGTTTTGCATTTTACATTTTTGTCTGTGTTGCAGAAAATTGATATTCTTTATTTTATGATAATTCTCAAAGATTTTATAGTTCATTTATAAATATATATAAAAATATTTGTCCTATAAACAAACTATAATACATAGATGATAAATGTTTTCAATTTAATAATGAAATAGACATATATTTATTAGGAGTCTACCTCTACTAATACTGTCTATTTAGAGACTATATTATTGTAAAAAAAAAATGCAAATATATATTTTTTCTCTCAAAAGCAAGAAGCTGTGTCTAAAACTCCATTGTTCGTAACTGTTTAGAAGTAATTTGAACTTAATATATAGCTAAATATATTAGCTTAATCAATAATATTTATCTATTAAAATAATCTACTATGGGTTGTGAATTAAAATAATCTACTATGGATACTCTATGGGTTGTGACCTACTGGTGGGTCGCGGGTCAACCGAGGTTTGTGACACAAATATATCTTTTATTTCATCTGTTTCAAAAACAAATACTTTGTTTTACAACTGCAATAATCATAAAAGCTCTTCCCTTAAACTAAAACTTCGTGACAAGTGAGTGTTTTCTTACAATCAGTCGGTATTGTGTTATGAACTCATTGTGAACAATGGCACCCATCGCGCAGCCGTTATAGCATTTCTGGAACCCCGCTTTCGAGTAGAAAGTGACTTAAGATTAATATTAACCAGTTGTATCCCTGAATAGATGCCCTCATTTGTAAAGACCAGTACCAAAAATCTTACTGATTACAAAGTAGTGCTTTGATAATAAATAAACGTATTTTTCATAATCTTTGTAATGTGTGTGTTGTTTTAATTATATATACCACTTAAACACATAGTGCCTATTCGTATGAAATTTGCCTTTTTCGTAAGATAGGATAGCGAATAGCTTATAGAGTCATACAACAATTTTCATACTGATATAAAATAAACCCTCATATTAGGTGGGCCGCGAAAACAAATTTTACTTACTAAAGGTGGGACTTGTACCAATAAAGGTTGGGAAACCGCTGTACTAGACTTTTCCCTGACAAAGTTACAAAATACACAATAAAAAAATTTCAGTAATATGTAATAAGCAATGAATAGAAAAAGGGAAACAAGTAATTTATATTATTTGTTAGAAGATAAGAATTAATAAGAGAATGGCTATATATATATTAGGAAAGTTTTGTGAAACGAAATTAACATTAAAAGAAATATGTACTGCAATATATTGATATTGCAATAGAAATTGATTTCTAAAAGCTTTAATATGCGAATGAAAAATTTCAGCTCATTCTGACACGTAGTTTTTTTTAAAATTTATGCTTAAAACACAATTGCATTATATTTTGGGGGCAATTATTAAAGCGAACTTAACAATATGAGTTCCAAACATCACATCTACATAAATTTTAAACTATTTTACCACAAGAAATTTTATTCGGTAACGGCAGTATTGTACAGTTTTCTGAATATTGGAAAGATCGTGTCAAAATTAGATGTTGGTGTTGAAAAATTCGAAGTTTGTTATAGTTTCTTATTAGAGAGGACCACATAAGCTATTTTATTAGTATAAACAGAAAAAAAGTCCAACGTTTCAATCGAATAATTAATCTTTTTTTTTTTTTTTTACTCTAAGAAAAATTTTCATTTAAAATGTGTTCTTGGTTTTTATTCAGCCCACTTCTCACGGCTAACATCGTAAGTAATATCCATATATGTTGTTCTGTTACATGTTAATGCAAACATTTTTTTACTTTCAACACAACTTTTCAGTAGTAACATTTAATCTCTATATATAGATGAAAGTTCTGATTGGGGAGAACATCAGTGCACAGCCCAAACTACTGAACCTAGAAACATGAAACTTGGATACAAAATACTTCTTAGGATGTAAAGCTGCACTAAGAAAGAATTTTCTAAAATTTCAACCCTAAGGTGGGTAAAAAGGGGGAAAAATTTTAAAAATTCCTTAAAAATCGTGTGTTATAGTTCTGTGTCAAGTTATAACATTTTTTAATGTATTTTTGTATGCTGAATCGAACAGTACCATATTCTAAGTGCGACAATTCGTCAGATATTGCACATTTTCGAATTTGGTGATGTCTTTGGCGGCAAAACCTCAAAATTTCTAACAATAAGTGATAAATTCTAAAATACATCCGTCATTGTTAAAGATAAAACAATACTTGGCGATTTATTATTTGCGACTGGATAGAAAGAAATGTACCTGATATTTTGATTAGATAAAATCTGAGTAATGCAATTTTCGGGCTTTGTTTTTATTATTATTTATGCAAATGTGTATTATTATTATTTCCATAAATGGCGAGATTTTGAAATAAAACGTGCTTGCTCAAAAAGTTTCGATGGTCCCTATGGTTTCGATGTTGCACATTTTTTATAAGTTGGGGATCTTTTTACCACCAAAACATCAATATTTCTAACATTACAAGTGATAATTTCTAAAATTACACCCGTTACTAAAGCATCTTTTACTACTTACTTTCTGCGCTAATTTTGTCGAAGGAACTTATATAAAGTGTCAAAAGCGAGTGCAAAAATTTGAAACACGAAAGTTGTAATAATCATGAAATATGGATTGCGATTAATAGTAGTCAAATCATACAATCCATTTGTATATATACACATATATATATATATATATATATATATATATATATATATATATATATATATATATATATATATATATATATATATATATATATATATATATTAAAACGATTATTCATTGCAGAAATAGTAAGAGATTGCATTTCTTTTTCGAAATACACATAAATGACAATAATAAATGTCTTAAGGTTGTTTTCCGCATGCACATATATTGTATTTACTTTTCAGAATATTACCTTTTCTTTCTTTCCAACATTTTTTTCCGAAGCGTTGAGAAGTTTCGGGCATCTTGTAACATTTTCTAGTGATTAGTTACGAAACAAATGCCACTTAATCAAAATACATTCCATGGAAACGACAGCTGCTTTAGGCGTCGAGTGACTAAATGTTTGGTGTATTTTCTTCGGTTCATTAATATTCAATTTAAAAAAAAAATCCTGATGAAAAGTTTAGTTTCGTGTTTCTTCATTTTTTTTCTTCTAATCACTACGTTTTGTATAAGTAATGACATTTAAGATTTGTAACTATGAATAACATTTATTTTGTTTGTTTTAAATATTAAAAAAGCTTTTTCGGCCTGTACCGAGATGTAAAGATAGCTTCCTTCTCTCTTGTTTTTTAAAAATTCAACTAATTTTACCCAAACAAACGAAGCTAAATTACGGGGAAACCGATTATATAAAATCCTAGTTTTCATTACTACTGAATTTGAATGATAATTTCGCGAATTTAGTCAGCTATATAATGTTAGCTTCGTTTATGACGCTTTAATTTTGGTCGCCAAGTTTGTAAATATTTTGCTAACTATCACCAAGCTTACTGAGATTTCGACACTGCCATTCGTGATTGTGTAGTTTTAAGCGTATGGGAGTGGCAACAATGGTTAAAACAATTAAAATAAATTTGTTACAAACCACGTTTTTTAAAGTTCGTGAATAAAACCTGATTATATGAAAATCGGCCACCCTAAAATTTCAAACTGATATATCTCAGACAATTTTTAAGATAGAAGTAAAACAAAAAATCCTTCGGAATCCTTGCATCAATGCCGAACACTTAAAGATAAAACTTTCTTTCATTTTTAATTTATTTGTAAATATTTTTGAAATTGAAATTTGTAAGTGATCTTTATTTTGAGACAAGATAGATCATGAAGCTGGCCAAAGAACTCGGTCGAGACCTTGGCGTCTGGCGTCTGGCGTCTGGCTCAGTTGAATCTAAATGTGATGAAGAATACCAGTGCTATTATAAAACAAAAATCAGATTGTTTCAAAATGTAAGACTCTCTAGAATTTCAAATTACTATATTTCAGCAATTTTTAGGTTTTCGCTCATCTCAAAAAACGTGAAATTTCGGACACACACGTAAAAAAATATTAGCTTTCAGAATTTCTAAATATATATATATTTATATATTTATATTACTCAAATTAGAAGTGTAAATGCCAGTTAGAAATTGATTTGAATAAATTCATTTCATTTCATTTGATTGGAAAACAACTACCAAACAATTTGCACCTGTTCCCACAGCCCAAAGATGGCGGACTAACCATTTTTCAGGCTCTATAGAATTTTTTTTTAATATTGCATTTATCGATTTGAAATTAACACATGTATGGGTATTGGTTAAGGCGAACCAAGAAATTTATTTTTTATAAAGATGGCGTAATTAGAATAGAAATTACGAATTTTTTTGCGTTAAAGAATTAACTTTTTTAATATATGATGATTGCAACTGGCGTGTAAAATCGGAGACTCTCAGCGGCTTTTTGGAATGGAGGAAGAAAAATAAACCGCAGATTTTCAGGGCAGTAAGAGATTAAAAGCTTTATTATTTTTTTTTTAATACTGAATTTACCGATTTGAAAATTATGAATCTATGCATATTGTTTTACGGTGACCCAGAAATCTAATTTTCATAAAAATCGCATTATTATACCCAAAGTTGTATTTTATCACAAAATGATGATTTTTGAATAGAACAAAGAAATAAAACGCTAATAGACAATAATGTAATTAATAATGCGAATAAGGGTTATTAATAAAGAAGGGGAGATGGGGAAACTACGTTTTATTAAATACTGCAGTTAGTCCACATGGCAGACGTTATTATGACAGAGCAGAATAGCAGGGTTCGCCCGCTATCGGGCCGATTCAGATGTTCGAAAAAACGAATAAATAGATCGGTATTATATATATATATATATATATATATATATATATATATATATATATATATATATATAAACATTACTTTTTATTTTGGAAAATGAAATTTATTTAGATTTATTAATTAAGGGATAAAGTGTTTTGATAGGAATATTAAACGAAACACTTTGTGTGATCTTCGATCACACTTACCCATTTGTTTAAGAGGCGGCGACAAAAAAATACTTCCGAATTCTTGCATCAACGCCGAACCATTAAGTGTAAAAACATTTCAATTTTGAATGTTTTGGTACATCACTTTAAGATCGAAAATTTTAATTCACCGTCATTTTGACACAAGATGGCCGATGAAGCTGACCATCGTACTCGGTCGAGACCTTGGTAAGTCCTGTAAACCTGCTATGTCAAATCTATATTGGTTGACAAATACGAGTGCTATCCTTGACAAATATCAAATTGCTTCAAAATACTAAAAATCGAAGAATTTCAAACTGATCTATCTCAACCATTTTTTTTTTGGTTCCGTACTTAAAATGTGAAAACAGAACCCATTATAAGATCACTCCTGTGTCTTACTGTCCGTTGGTCAGAGCCGATTTTCTCATAAACTATGGAACGTGGAAAGTTCAAACTTGGGAATGTTATAAAGCCTATCGGTCCACATATTTATAGATTATTAGCCATTCGCAAATATGTTTAACCTCTTGAGACCCCACGTCCATGCTATTATTATATAAATAATTAATTTCAGTTCGAACTTGTAAATACTTGCTGTCCATTATACTAGATAGTCTAGTGCTTCTATCTTTGCACCGAAATAATAAAACAATTGCAGCTAAATATGTATTTTAATCATTTGAAAGTGGCAGAGAACAAGAAATAGACTGTTGAAGGTAAGCAGACAGTTTAACTCTAATTTTATATATTTTTTAAAAGTATTTTGATTTTAATACTACAAAAATCTAATTTTAAATGTTGTATCAATGAAATGACATCGCAGTTTAAGTAATTTAATGTATGTTTTAGAGAATTAAAAAAAAATAATAATGTTCATTCTATTGGACGCTGGGTCTTTATCAGTTGTTTTTATTCATATTAGAGTCTTGTTGTATACTGAAGAAACGCATTAGTTTTTACTTAAAAATCAAGACAGTATTGAAATAAATAATAGATACATAAGTAGATAATATATTTTCTTAAATAAATAAATAAAAAAGATTTAGTGAAAGATTTTTTTTGCAGCATTTGGTAAATGCTGATACTTAGAATTAAGCTTTTATTATGTGTTAGTCTTATTCATTGTAACTATTTTTGGTATTATTTTTCTGTTACTATGCTATTCATAATTAAATTTAGCCACACTTAAATAACAACAAAATTTTAAGACAGTATATTTAAAGGTAACAGTATAAGATTATAAATAAGTTCATTTTGATTTATTTTACATTTCTTACTTGTCAATTGTGGTGGCTGTGCCACTAATTATTATTATTCCAACAAACAAATGACTGGTGTTGAGATAGTTAAAAACAAAATAAGATATTATTATTATTATTATTAATATTATTTTGAAAATTAGTACACTGATCAACACGTTTCGTATTTAAAGTACACTTTTTCAATTTAATGATGCAAAAATTGAATTTATGCGATATTTAGAAGTGACGTATAAACGATAAAAACACACTTCTGATGATACAAAAGTTTGTAGAAATAAGAACTTGATGCTGTTTTTTTAGTGTTTTGTTTAAAAATCTGTTTTTTTAAGCCTATGTAGCGATCTTACCTATGTGCGTATGCGCACAACTTTATTTTATATTATAATACTAATCATCTTACTGGATAAGTATTATAATATAAAATAAGGTTGTGCGCATGAAATGCAACTTGTAATCGCATATCCGTTTAACTATAATTAATAATTGACTTGCAGAAACACATTTATAAACTACTGAATTTCAGGTTGATCTATTTATTTTTTACGGGTAATGAACTTTTTAAAACTCTTATTAATATTATTTGGTGTCTAATTAAATTTTGTATCATTATTTTACGTAGAATTCAATTTTGTGTCATTATTTTTTCTCTAATATTAAGAATTTTACATTTGGATGCATCTAATTCAATAGAAAGTTTTCAAGAGGTTAAGAGAAACTTAGGAGGGTTAATTCTGTTACTTGAAAAAATAATTTATATATATCGTTTGGGTATCGTGTGGAAGACCTGTTCATATCAAACTTAAAATATATTTGTTTTAATTTTAAGTATTATATTTTCAGAGATATCGTCGAAAATGCACTGCAGAAATATGTCCCCCCTCCTCGTATTTCCGAATTTACTGAAACTAAAATTATAAAAAAATTAAGGGTGGTAGGAGTTTACTTAAAACTCGCAGGAAAACTATAGCGATTTGCCTCTGTCACGTGGTTTTTGATCCGTTACACACAAACTTCACTTCTCTGGCGATCAGCGGAAGAGTTGAGTGGCACTGAAGGTACGTAATGCTTTTAGTGCTTAATAGTGCTTTTTTATCGTCAATAAAATAAAACATTTATTTTTGTTAAAAATTATTAAGAGAAAAAAATTATATGAAACACACACACAAACGTATATTTATATATATCTATATCTATTTATTTGTGTATATCTATATCCATCTGTCTATCTATGTGTGTATATCTATATCTAAATCAATCTACCTATCTCCCCCCCTCTCTCTCTCTCTCTCTCTCTCTCTCTCTCTCTCCCCTCTCTCTCTTTCTTTATATATATATATATATATATATATATATATATATATGTGTGTGTGTGTGTGTGTGTGTATGTGTGTGTATATCTACCTCAGTTTATAGTTGTTTAATTAAGATTAGTTATTGTTTTCTTTTAATTATCTTTATGTTCTCTACAGATAAATTTGGGGATCGTTGCATGCATAGAAACGGTTTAACACCGCATCCGTGTGTCGCAAGCCACACAGCTTGTCTCCTGTGTTGTTTTGTTCATTAATTTACTATTTCATTTGGTTATTTCTGTTGACGTTATTTGTAACTTGTTTATGATTACGTTATAAAGTGTCTTACATTTTATTATGTTCTGCACCGTTAAAAATTTACAGCAAGCTGTACAGTTATTTGACCGTTTTTATAGAACATGGTTACTTAACCGTAATTTAACTCTATTCTGGCCATAATATGTGCAAAAATGTATCGTCAGAATGGAGTTAAATATAAAAAGGGTCAAATGACTGGACAGTTTGCTGCAAATTTTTAACAATGTGGTGTATATATACTTTTTTCATTTTATAGTTTAAATTTTGTGGTACATTTTAAATTTAATAAATAATTCTTCACATATATATATATATATATATATGCTATCTAGCCTTCAAAATATTCATTATGTTGAATGTTATTCTTTTGTTATATAACAAAATTAACCGAAACCGTTATTATTTTTATTAATAAATTTAAAAATCAATGTCAGTGATAAAAGTGTTCTGTCATGCGTAAAAGAAATTAGAAAAAAGAC
Source organism: Maratus michaelseni (assembly GCA_963931845.1). Classification (NCBI taxonomy): domain Eukaryota; kingdom Metazoa; phylum Arthropoda; class Arachnida; order Araneae; family Salticidae; genus Maratus; species Maratus michaelseni. The sequence goes on from OZ007593.1 coordinate 85,597,321, forward strand.
TGCACATTATGCTATTTATCATAACTACATCGATTTAATGAGTTAAAAATATAACGTCCATTTCATTTTATTACTAAATTGATGTAAATTTGTAGTATAACACTTTGTCCCCATTATCTTAATGGCTACCATTGTGATATCATGTTAAGTGAAGATTTTTCAACACTCACATTTTTATAAATTATATGAAGATGGGTTGAAGTTTACATAATTATCTATATTCCTTTTGTTTAGTGCCTGACATGTATATATATATATATATACAGTGTCACGACTGGCATCATTAAAATCAGCATTACCATTTTCATAGGTTGGCAAATCATACGTTTATCTATTGGATACAGTGTGATTTTCTAAATACTGTTTATAAACTATAATTTCATATATTAATCATGCCACTTAATACATTTGCATTGTTATTGAATACTTCAAACTTTTTCGGCTTTCGGTTTGAGACAGAAAGGTATGAATTGATGCATTTCACATCACACGCACATACAAATAGATAAAACATGCAAATTAACAAATTGATTGAACATAATTTAAGAAAAATAAATGGTGATGTTTTAATTTTTAATGTGACTCTTAAGGTACACATTGATTGAAACGGAATCATTAATAATCAAGAAGCAAAGCAGTTTTTATAGCAAGGGATAATTATATGCGTAAACATTCTAAATAACTAACATAGAAAACACATTACATAATTGAGGTAAAACTTCACAATTTTACCTCTTAATCCAAATGTGCACAATATATAGATATTTAGATAATCATGCATTTTTATTCATATTAATGTAAAAAGTATAAGTTCTAATAAAAGTTTTAAATTCAGCATAAAATATACTATGTTCGCTAAACAAATCCAGTTCCATAATTCATTTACTTTGCAGCTGGTTGATGATATGTCATTACATGCTATTTACATATATAAATTCGAATCTCGTTCCTATTCGAAAATAAACAAGACATAAGAGAAATCGATGCCTTCATACACGAAAACTTGTTAAAGTTTTGGGGAAAGTATTTATATCTTGTGATGATTTCCCCAAAGATTTTCTTTCAAAATCTTCCTAATAAATACTGGAGTTGCGTGACAAGAACACATGCATTTCTTTTCTGATTTCACTACTTTTTATCAGCAAAGCGATAATTTAAATTATCAGGAAACCAATATTTTGTTTTGTGTGTGCCGTTCTTTAAAAATGCAGTATTGTTTTTGTTTGTTTGTTATTTTTATTTTTTTTATTAATGATTTATTTTAGAATATGAAAAGTGGTTACTTTTTTTTATTACTTTGTTAGAATGAAAAAACGAATTCTATGTATTTTAATGAATTTTGTTAGTATTCTAGACTAATTTAGGCATTTCAATAAATTACTTTTCGATGCAATAATGGTACATTTTCAAGTTAAACATTTCTGAAAATATAACCTTAAAATAAAGATTCCTACATCAGAGTGGGATTAAAAATTACTTTAATTTGTATTTTGTGTCACGTATTTTTAATTGATATAATTCAATTACAGAGTAACTGAAGAAATTATTATCTGCAGTAGCAAATGAAAATTACATGTTCATTCATGAGGCAATAGCATGAATGTAAAGCAAAAAACGTAGATGTCAGTCTCTGCGATTTGCATCATTACACCGACAAGAATGAAAATTTTGCAATTGATGATAATGAATTCAAGTATTGAAGTAAGCTAGTATTTTTTATGATAATCCATTTACAATGTATTTTTTCAGAGGAGTTATCACAATATTTCTATTAATAGCAGAGCACTTCTACTATTTCCGAAAACTAATATTCTCTTTATTTATGTGTTATATATTCTAAGATTTGACAAGCCAAACTTATTAGTAGGCAGAAATAGTGCTATTTAAATACCTACGAAAGTAAACAGACACACAATAACACGTAGGAACCAAAAACAGGCAATCGCTTAATATAAAGACCAATTTCACATTAAAAAAAATAATTAAATAGATTTATTATCTTTTTATAAAATGCAACGGAAGTAGGTACGTACTAGAAAAGTAAATAAATATTATATAACAAATTAACTCATTCATTACAGATAAACTCACATTTTGTTGGAAATCCAGTTTTGAGATATGTTCATTTTACTTGCTTTATTTATTGATACTTTGTATCTCATCTTTCTTACCTGTTTAGGACATAACCAAAAAACAATGTTCCTTTCATGGAACGAGTAATTTAAAAGATCCTTTTCTATTTCAGATCAGATCAAAATGCGTGCCGATTTATTACAGATATGCATATTTATAGATCAACATTACCGTAATTTCGCGCGTATACGCCGCACCTCAGATAATTCGATTTCCGGCCAGAATTTATTTTAAATAAAATGTGACTTACTTCTGCTTAGCACATATTTGACTTCTTGTTTTCAATAAAATTTCCGGTTTGAAAAAGACTTAACTAAGATGCGGCGCATACGCCGGAAATTACGGTACTATTTGCATTCATTTCACCAATTTTCTGCTCATACCTAGCTAACGTCCGATATTAAAGTAATGGGTCGCTTGGCAATTTGAAACGTGCTCAAATTTTACCCATCTTACTGCTCCCAGCTCAGCCTCAGGAAAAAATACTGGAATAATGGAACATTTTGTTTAATCTTCACTATTTTAAAGACTAAATTTACTTCTTGAACTGAAATAGAGTTATGTGGTTTCTCTGACTGATGTTTGGCGTTAATTGTGACAACGTGCTTTGCTCACGCTCGAAATAACGCCAGTTTGGTATATGTATAACTTTATCATGTTATTTTTTAAAGCATAAATGCAGGCTAATAGCGTACAATTAATAATATTGAAACAAAAATTAAAACACCTAGCAAAAACAAATTACAAGAAAAAAATAATTATTTTGACACACAAAAAGTTTTTTTTCTTTTTTTTTAATAAAGAAAACAAGCTAGCCAACAATTAAAGTCACATGAAAATATGTTGTTACATGGAATATTAGTCACATGAAAATATGTTTTGTTATATCCATTGAACCATATAATCAAACACATATCTTATCGTATGGGTAGAAACAGTTTTGTGACAACCAAACGATGTGATAACTTGTTATCCTAGTTACTTGTTATCCTAGATGGAATAAACGACCAATGGGACAAAGTAGTTTGTACTACCACATGAGAGTAACATAAGATCAACAAAAAATACAAGAAAGAAACAGTACAGTAACTAACGCAAAGTAGAAGAATGAAGCGCAAAGTGACCATCAGAATGCATTCGTTTTAACCCGATTTCAGAAAATACATTTCATAGTGATCGAGTCCAAACGGTTCTGGAGATTTTCGACATACAGAAGAGGTAAGAAAAATATTATTTCACTTTGCTTGCTTTCTATCTTTGTGTGAGAGCTTTGTATAATACTCCTTATCTTGTTTCTCGTATTTAATAATATTCTACTAAATAGCATGGCTACAACAATCGTAAAATTGTAATAGATGTGACCTTAATTGAGGATAGGTCATCGGAATCAAGTAGAGAAAATAGTTATTATCGCTACATCGATAAATTCTGGTAAATAAAACATTACTTTTAATTCATGCGTCACATGAAAATATGTATTGTGGAATAACAGACCCTGTCAATAAGAAAGACATATGCACGAATGTTATGTTTCATAAAATAGAATGTACAAAAATAAACAGAATAGTATCGCTTATTTACTTCTTTCTGCATAACGTTAATTTATAAATTATCCCGTCTATCGGGAAATGCTAAACTCGGACAAATTATTCTTCTATTTTTCTGAACAATCTTTGCAAAATCTTTCAAACGGTAAGTCTCTTGACAAAACCAGATGTTCTATTTTTTTTCTTTGTACGTGATATCGGCGAGAAATGAGACCATTCTATCTGTAAGCAATCGATACTATGCTATCGATGACCATTAGAAGAAAATTCGCTTTCCATATACGTTATTCACGCACATTGAGTTTAATTTCCTTTCCAACCGACGTCGATGAAACACATTCAAGTGCGTTTTGAGACGTAATAGATATATTTTTTCTCATTTCACCACAGGTGTTGCTGCGAGTGGTTTCTTTGTGCAGCATATATGACTCTTTGTTCAGCATAGACACAATTTTTATAGCTGTAAGTAGTTAAATGGTGGCATAACTTATAAGATCTTCAACTTACAAACACACACACACACTCACACACACACACACACACACACACATATATATATATATATATATACTCAAAAAAGATTAAAAGATTAAAAATAAACTAAAATTAAAATTAAAATTAAAATTAAATCCATGCGATAACCGCTATAGCTACAAATGATCACACAGATTAAATATAGCACATTATGTATTAAATGTATTCGGCAGACCCAGAATTCCGCACCATAATTAAACTAGGAATAAATAACAAACATAAAAAAAATTAAACAGATATAATCTGAACGAGAAAAAAACAAGAAAAACAACCAAAAAGCTGTGGCCTCATCAGCAGTGGGCATATTAAAAAGCACAGCGATGTTTTCGACTAATTACAAGCACAACAAAATATTATTCAGTAGTGACAGTGGGTTTCGGCCAGAATGTCGTGAAGCGTAAATCAAATGCATAAAAACAAATGAAAGCATATCACGAACATTCCCCCACCGGACCCAACGCCACAAACAACAGCACAACTGAATACAAGACGTATGTTTAACATACACTGAACCAATAGTAGAATTATCTTACCCCCTCCTGAGCCACACAGCCACAAAAACAATAAACAATAACCAAATCCAGTCATTCAAAATCTGTCCATGTATGTTCCATGTCTGTTGCCACAAAACTGCAAACATCCTTGTAAAACCGTCTCCGAAAGGCTTTAAGTTATACAAATCATTAATTGTCATTTACGTAGCAACTACTCAAAAATGAAAACTGTCTGTAAAACTAGTATATCTATTAATGAAACTCAAAGGAATGTTATTTTTATAATACATTATACTGGTTAAATTAAAAAGTTCTTTACGAAAGAAATTTTTATTCGTTTAGAGTTTATAGTAGCGAAAAATCTGACCTATGATAATATTGATGTAAATACGTTTATGTACATTCGAACACCAGTTAACTAATTGGTTAACTTCAAAACTGAAGCCATCCCGTTTATTGTAGATTGCAATGTTCATTCCATTAGAAATGTGTATTTTCAAATCAAGATAATCAGCTTCATTATTATTTTCATTTGTTTTTTTTTTTTCCAAAATTAACATATTAGGATAAATGTCACATGATATTCTCAAAAAATCGCGATCACAGTTCAAAATTATTAAATCGTCAATATATCTGAAAGCCAGAAAATTAACATCGTTATTAACCGTACAAAATTCAAATTCCTAAAAAAATAAAAATAAATTAGCTGCCGTAGAGGAGTAACATGTACCCATTCCTATCCCATTTTTCTGTAAATAAATATTTGAACATGTATAAACATAGTTGTTATATAATCAAAATTTACACAATAACATAAATAAATTAAAATCTAAATCAATATCAGCAGTAATTAAATCAACATCTTTTAAAAGGACATCCTTTAACCCTGTAATAGAAATATTTGTGAATAGATTCTGAAAATCATATGTTTGGATACTCTGTATATCATTTTTAATTAATTTATCTCTGATTTCATAACTGTTCAATATAATCCAATACATATTACTATCTTTATACTTAAATTTTAGGATATTCAAAATCCTTTTCAGCATTTCTTCAAGCTTGCGATTAAATCCATTTCCTATAATGTTTACATTACTGCAAATAAATCTGTACTTAATTGGAATTTTATGAAATTTCGGTGTAACGAAAAGAAAAGGTAATGACTATTTTTTTTTTTTTTTACTTTAGGCAAAGGAATTATTTAACATATTAGGATAAATGTCACATGATATCCCCAAAAAATCGCGATCACAGTACAAAATTATTAAATCGTCAATATATCTGAAAGCCGGAAAATTAACATCCTTATTAACCGTAAAAAATTGAAATTCATAAAAAAATAAAAATAAATTAGCTGCCGTTGAGCAGTAACATGTACCCATTCCTATCCCATTTTTCTGTAAATAAATATTTGAACCTGTATAAACATAGTTGTTATATAAGCAAAATTTACACAATAACATAAATAAATTAAAATCTAAATCAATATTAGCAGTAATTAAATCAACAAATTTTAAAAGGACATCATTTAACCCTGCAATAGGAATATTTGTGAATAGACTCTCAAAATCATATGTTTGGATACTCTGTATATCATTTTTAATTAATTTATCTCTGATTTCTTAACTGTTTAATATAATCCAATACATATTACTATCTTTATACTTAAATTTTAGGATATTCAAAATCTTTTTCATCATTTCATCAAACCTGCGATTAAATCCATTTCCTATACTATTTACATTACTGCAAATAAATTTGTACTTAAATGGAATTTTAAGAAATTTCGGTGTAACGAAAAGAAAAGGTAATGATGATTTTTTTTACTTTACGCAAAAGAATGAATTAACATTAAACATTGCAATTTTAACATTGCAATCTACAATAAATGGGATGGCTTCAGTTTTGAAGTTAATCAATTAGTTAACTGGTGTTCGAATGTACATAAACGTATTTACATTAATATTATCATAGGTCAGATTTTTCGCTACTATAAACTCTGTACGAATAAAAAAATTATTTCTTAAAGAACTTTTTAATTTAACCAGTATCTTGTATTACTATAAAAATAACATTCCTTTGAGTTTCATTAATAGATATACTAGTTTTACAGACAGTCAGTCTTCATTTTTGAGTAGTTGCTACTTAATTGATAATTAATGATTTGTATAACTGAAAGCCTTTCGAGTACAGTTTTACAAGGATGTTTGCAGTTTTGTGGCAACAGACATGGAACGTACATGGACAGATATTGGATCGCTGTATTTATTTATTGTTTATTGTTTTTGTGGGTGTGTGGCTCAAGAGGGGGTAAGATAAATCTATTGTTGGTTCAGTGTATGTTAAACATACTTTTGTATTCAGTTGTGCTGTTGTTTGTGGCGTTGGGTCCGGTGGGGGAATTTTCGTGATATGCTTTCAATTGTTTTTATGCTTTCATTTGTTTTGATTTACGCTTCACGACATTCTGGCCGAAACCCACTGCCACTACTGAATAATAGTTTGTTGTGCTTGTAATTAATCGGAAACATCGCTGTGCTTTTTAATATGCCCACTGCTGATGAGGCCACAGCTTTTTGGTTGTTTTTCTTGTTTTTTTTTCTCGTTCAGATTATACCTGTTTAATTTTTTTTATGTTTGTTGTTTATTCCTAGTTTAATTATGGCGCGGAATTCTGGGTCTGCCGAATACATTTAATGCATATAATGTGATATATATATATATATATATATATATATATATATATATATATATATAAAGAGAGAGAGAGAGAGAGAGAAGGAAAACCCGCGGCTTTGCTCGCGTAATTGTTAAAAAACGGCGAGTGGTGTTAGTGGGTCTACTTTTATTGCTACTTTTACTGCTACGGATAATTCAAAAATTACTAAGTAAGATACATTTTGACTAAACTTTATGCTTGCACTGCATTAGGCGAACATGAGACTTAAATGACCGAGAAGAACTAAAATTAATTCCAAATAAATGATAATTTAGAGTGTATTCTGAAGGTTTTGCGCTCATTAAGTTTTTCATTTGAATTTTAGAATTTTTTTCTAAACTTCACTAAGAGAGTATTTACATTTTAAATGTCAGCACCATCACAATTTCCAAAATTCTAGTTCATTAAACTGCTATAACAACTATATCACAGAAATCGCAATATTAGAACTTCTCTGTTAATGCAAAAATTAAAATTTATGAATTTTTAAAAACTGTTCAGTGGGTGAATTTATGTCTCTTACGTAACATCCATGAAACATTTCAAGTTTCTATCCCTAACAATTTCAGATAAATCATAGTTTAGAACATTTTTAGACTATATTTAGACTCATTTAACCTTTTACACTTCGATTTTTTTAGAAAGCACTAAAATCTTAAAAATAGAAAATGCCAAAATTCAAGTTTCTGGATCAGCAGCATCTCAAAATCGCATTTTTAGAACGTTTTTACTTTTGCATTTTTTTTTTCTAAAAAGTGTTCTGTGCGAGCATTTACGTCTAAAAAATAACAGACAAATAAAATTTCAGGTTTCTATCCCTAACAATTCTTAACTTTTTCCTTCCGGCAATGTTCAGAACCTGCTTCAACCCGAAATACGGCGATTTTCCAGATTTCCCCACTAACTCTCTCGGAGCATTTCTTGGGATTGTAATTTTCGTGGGAACCTATAAAAATGAGAGTAGTTCTTAAAATTCTGGGAAGTGAAAAGGGTTCGGATTGTTGTAAAACCAGTTTTGGAGCTTTAACATTTTTGGTCTCTATTGGAAACAGAAATAATCAATCATATATTTTTCATTTCGTATATCTTATAAATATTCTAATTTACTAAAGCAGAAATGTATTTCTTGATGAATATTTCCTCATTTTATAAAATTTCATTTCTCACTTACTATGACAGAAATTTATTTTTTATGAATGTTTCTTCATTTTATATAATTTTGTTTCTCCCTTACTAAGACAGAAATGTATTCTTTAGAATGTTTCTTCATTTTGTAAAATTTCATAGTTTGCTTTTGCAATCTTCATTTTCTTATTAGTTAGTACGGATAATATTTTCAGTTTCTTTTTTTGTTGTTTTTGTTTTGTTTGATTTTACAGATATGCCAATACATACTATTTTTTTAAAGTAAAATTCGAAATACAGATAATTTAAGATAAATTTGTGTATGAATTATTATGAAAGGCAAAATTTCATTATATAAGAAACTGTTCTGATATATACTATACGCAAAACAGTACACGCAAACCAAAAATTTTCATTGTTCTTCTTAATGAAATAAAACATAAATAAAATGAAATACAAATTATTGATACAAGTAAAATAATCCTAGAAAGTTTTGATTTTTTTTTTTTTGTGATAACAATGTATAACATATTTAAAGTGTTTTACTATTTAGAATTTTTTTAAATAATGTAAAAACGTGGTAAGTTCTAGCCCTCGATTTAGAAATGGGTAATATAACTCTTAGAGTGAGAAAATTTCTAGATGAATCCCGTAAGTTTGGATTAAAATTCATTCTATGTAACTTCTGCATTACAAATGTCATTTTCATTTGTCAATGTGTTCAATTTGCTGATATTTTAATTTAGATACTGATAAATCTAATAACGCTTTCTATTTTCCTATAAAAGCAAAGTATCTTTATAACAATTTTGTCAAATACAGCGTTTTAAACTGAGGCGTGGCATCAGAGAAGAGTTGTCGACAGCATGAGAAACGGCAGCATAATCGACATTTTCAAGAAAATGCAAAACGCTATACAATTAAAAAAGAAAAGGGGGTCATACATCTGGATTTTTTCGTTAATTCTATCTCTTTACTATTTTACATATTTGAGGTCATTTTCTTTCGTAAATGCGTTCAATTTGCATACATTTTTATTCCGAAAAATAGAAATCGAATAACATTTTCTTCTTTTCTATAATTGAAAGCATAATTTAAAAAAATGTCAAATACAGCGTTTTAAGCTGATTTCTGAGGCGTAACAGCGGAGAAGGGCTATATTATGGCAGCATAATTGATATTTATAAAAAAATTATAAACGCTAAAAGAATGAAGAAGGGAGGGGTGATTCATATATCTCGAATTTTTTGGAAATTCTATCTCGTTACGTTTTTACATATTCGAGAAGTCATTTTCTTTCATAAATGCGTTCAATTTGCTGGTATTTTTATTATGCAACCTAGAAATCAAATAGTGTTTTCTACTTTCCTAAAAAGGTAAATTATCTTTCAAACAATTTTTTTAAATACATCGTTTTAAGCAAATTTATGAAGAAAAAACTTCGTCATAAACGAAAAGAAAAATGAAAACGTTATAGGATTGAGTAAAGAGGGATAGGGAGTGATACAAATTCTTGATCATATTAAAAAAAAATACTGCAGTCAAGGGCTACTTAAAACATAAAATAAATGCAAAAGAAAATATAAATTTGCAATGAGACACATAAAACAAAAAAATACCAATAAATCGCCAACAAGTAAGTAGTTATCTCTTTCAATCGCCAAAGGAGAAAAGTTGAATTTTCACGTATTTGGGTGAGCATTTCAATAACCAACATTACAGATCTCTGCGTAAATGTCAAGTGATTGTTTGCACTGGTTTTCAGGAAGGGGAAAAAGAGAGATACAGACATTGTAACACAGCTGTGCTCTTGTCAAATGAATATTTTCAGTAAAACTGTCCAGCCGAAATAAACAGGTTAATAAACCATAATTTAGAATGTATTGTCATTTTACACCTTTAAATTTCGAATTTTTAATGCGTTGACACCGAACATCTGTATATTAAAATTTACCACTGTACTAAATTTCAATTTTCTAACTTGGACAACTACAATTAAATCATAATTCAGAACTTTTTTAGAAAGTTTTCCACTCATGCCACACTTGTAAATTTCGATTTTTTTAGAAACCCTTAGCGAACATTTTCATTTTAAAAGTAATCGTCATGCCAAACACAAAGCTCCTATACCGATTGTACCACATAAATTGCAATTTTAGAACTTTTTTGCTCCTGCACACTTTTAAATTTCTCATTTTTTATAAAACTGTTCTGGAAGAGTGTTTACGTCTCTAGAGTAACAGCCATTCCAAATTTCAATATTCTAGTGTTAACAGTTCCAAATAAATCGTGATTTAGACCGTTTTTCGAACGCTTTTCGCACTTTCACACTTTTAAATTGCAATATTTAAAAAAAAAATTGTTCTGTGCGACCATTTTTGTCTTAAAAGTAACATTCATTAAATTAAAGTCTAATAATGCTTAAAGTGATAAAAAACATAACACGGAATATTTAAAATACCTTTTTAATGTAGATTACATATGTTTCGTTCACACTATAGGTGACATCTTCAGATCTAAATGATAAATACAATATTCTCGTATATTTTTGAAAATGGTAAACATGAACCACGAGATCGCATGTCCAAGGGTAGCAGACGCCTAAATTTGCCAAACTGGGAAACGTGAAAACTATTATTTGTTTTTATTTTATTGCTTTTACAATCTATCGATCATCGCGTGCCAAATTTTAGCTAATTCAAAAGAAGCGACTTCGTTGCAAATGCTATATTTTCGCAAATATATTTCTATAGATTCACCGATAATGGATGGGAAATAAGCTCTTGATTGAAAAATTATTTTACTATTTTTGAAATCAATCTGCAACTGCTCCTTTCTATATTGTCTATATTACTGTGTTTCTATATTTTGAATTAGCTAAAATTTGGCACGTGATGATCAATAGATTAAAAAAGCACTAAAAATAAATACAAATAATAATTTTCAAGTTTCCCAGTTTGGCCCATTTAAGCGACTGCTAGCCTTGGACATGCGATCTCGTGGCTTATGTTTACCATTTTTAAAAATATGCGAGAATATTGTATTTATCATTTGGATCTGAAGATGTCGCCGATAGTATGAACGAAACATATGTAATCTACATTTAAAAGGTATTTTATTTTTTTTGTGTTATGTTTTTATCACTTTAAGCATTATTAGACATTAATTTAAAGTTAACAAGTGATTGTGTTATGTTATTTATTAGTAACATTCATGTCAAATTTCAATTTCCTATTTCCAAGAATTTCAATAAAATCATAATTTAGAAAGTTTTTATAATGTTTTTCACTAATTTCACCCTTTTAAATTTCCAATGTTTTTACAAACCATTGTTAGCGAGCATTTGTAACTTAAAAGTAGCCAACATGCCAAATTTTCTAGTTCTTTCAGTATCACAAAATAGTAACTTAGAACGTTTTATTTTTCCTTCACCCTTATAAATTTTGATTAAAAATGATTGTGTGTGCGTTTGCGTCTGAAAAAGTAGCAACCATGTCAAATTTCAAGTTTCTGTCTTTAAAAATTCCATAAAAATCGTAATTTAAAACGTTTTCAGAACACGTTGCCCTCACATAACCATTTTTAATTGCGATTTTTTTAGAAACTATTCTTAGAGAGCATTTACATCTTATAACTAACTAACTTGCCAAATTTTAAGTTTCTAACTCCTTCAGTATCACATGAATCATAATTTTAGAATGTTTTTTGCTCTGAAACTCCTCTGGTGTTTTGACACCGACAAAAAAGATATATCCAATGTTAGAGAAGGGATTGTACACTATAACATTTGAAATCGGTTCGGAAAATCCAGAGATTTCATAGAAAATGTAATTTAGAATGTTTTTAGAACGCTTTTTGCTCATTTCACATTTTTTTAAATTTCGAATTTTTTAGAAACTGTTCTTAGAGAACATTTACACCTTATATGTAACTACCATGCCAAATTTCAAATTTCTAGCCTCTTCATTATCACAAAAATTGCAATTTTAGAACTTTTTCATTACTGAACACCTCTGGGGGTTAAAGCACCGAAGTAAAATATAACCTATGTTGGAGCAGGGATTGTCACCATCAATTTGCCACCAACATGTTTGATATTGGTCCGGTAGTTCCAGAGATTCCATAGAAATTGTAATTTCGAATGTTTTTAGAAAGCTGTTCGCTCATTTCACCTTCTTAAACTTTGAATTTTTTAGAAACCATTCTTTAAGAGCTTTTGCATCTTATAAGAAACGACCATTTTCGCTCCTGCACTCCCTGTGGGTAGTAGCACCGACATAAGTTACAGCCTGTGTTGGAGCAGGGATTGTCACCGTCAATTTGACACTATTACTTTTAAAATCGGTTTGGTAGTTCCAGAGATTACCCCCTAGAAACAAACAAAAAACAAACAAACGATCCTTCTTTATAATATTAGCATAAATATATACTAACATATGGCTCTATATTCACACAGATGGCGCTGTTTCTGAAAAGTCATCGAATATGTAGTCTGTATACATATCAGTGGCGAAAGGCGCACAATGCGTATGTACAGTTTTTGTCCAAACTATGGCAACCCACATTCCAGAACTCAACAATACTGCTCTCCTGAGTTCAATTTGACGAGTGAGGATGGATAGACGACTATTATTATCTTCTAGAATGTGGGTTGCCATAGTTTGGACAAATATTGTGCATACGCGTTGTGCGTCTTTCATCATTATTATGTATAAAGGCCTTCTACCTATTCGATAACTTTCCAGAAGCAGCGCCATCTATGATAAATTTTTGAAACTATTAATCTATTTGCTTAAACAAAATTGAAGATCATAAGAAACTTTTTCGTCCAAAACGCATATATATATATATATATATATATATATAGCTCCTTAATTTTAATTCTTTCTTTTAAAGATCGCCTCTTTTTTAAATAATACAAACAGCATCAATTTAAAAAAAATGTAATTAAATTATATTAAATAAATATCAAAATATGCATTAGTATATCGCAGTCAATATTCGAATAATATTCACTATCGTTTCATTTAATCCTTTTGTGCCTTATAAAAATTTCCTTAAAGCTGTTAAGTTTTAATTTCAAAATCCCTTACATTAATATTATTATTATTTAGATTGACTATTGTTTTGAATATTATAAAAAATATTAGTAAGTTTATATGAATTATATTTAAATTTGTAAAATCAGTTTATTATTTTATACTGGCCGTGTAACTGTTACAATTAGAACGTGTATTTCTAACGGATAACGTGACTTTTGAAAGCTAAAATGTTGATGTTGGGGTATGTTTTACTGCAATTTCTCATTTTGTCTAAAAATTCCTTTTTAAATATGTTTTTGTATTTTAATAATACTCAATATTAATTAATTTTTCAACTATAATGTTCAGGTACTCAATATTTGTTCATTTTTATTCAATCATCCTTCAATTTCATTTGGTAATCGATTGGGCAATTTGGGTTAATAAATTAAGCTCATCGCTATTAACTCAAATAGAAATCAATTACATTTTACTTATAATAGTGCAATATTGCCCATGAAAAGTGTACCACTACATAAGTTTCCAATTGCTCTTGTAATAATGTTCACTTTCTGCATATTGGATTTTTCTACATACCTTTATGCATTTTCCCCACTTATTTTAATTTTGAAAATCTTAAATTTTTGGATATATTTATGTATTCTATTGTAATTATCGGTTTATCTATTGTCGATTATTTATGTGGTTTAATGGTTATTATTTACAAAAGATTTATTATATATATATATATGTAGGATTTCAACGTTAATACTTCAATTGCTTTATGGCGTCATGATCGTCATATTAACTGACGCTTTAGTACTATTACTATTATCCCTGTTTCAAATACACGAGCTATAAATATTTTGGATCACGAGATCAACATTTTAATATCTTCAAAATTGGAAAAGAGTCAGTTATATATAATTTTTATCATCGAAAAAGCGTCGAATTGTGAATAAGTCAATTAGAGCACTTCTAGGCCTAATTGGACTATGTGACCATAAGAATATTATATGTTTTATGTGAGAAGTGTAAGATATTTTAAAGAAATAACCAACGAAGCTTTGTGGAATAGATTTCCTAGAGTGGTATTAAAGTACTTGTTTTTGTTATTTTGAAGTCTAGTTGTTCAATTAATTCAATTAATTCAATTAATTAACTTTTTACGTATAACCTATCTACATTTTTGGGGGCTCGGATGCGAGAATAATTAAAAATTAAACGCCAGTATCAAAAGTTGTGTTACGATTTTGCAAGGTGAAACTGTAATCGTATTACTTCAAGTACAAATTTTGAAAGATAAACATAGGAACTCTAAATAAAGCTAAGAGAATTGATCTAATGAACCTCTGCAAAGAATGCGGAATTGAAGCACCAGCAAAACCGACAATACCCGTCCTAATAAAGCTGATCAAGAGTTGGGAGCGTTACGAAGAAGAATTTATAAGAGATCGATTGGAAGTAGTGATAGCAGCTAGAAAAGAGAAAACAGAAGAAGAAAGAGAAGAGAAGAAATTACAAGCAGAGATTGAAGAAAATAGATTGAAATTGAAAATGGAAATGGAAGAGAGAAAATGGAAAATATAATCGGAGCAAAATTTTGAAATTAAGAAAGCAGATACAAGAAAATTCAAGAGAACACATTGAGGAAAACCCAAAGACAAATCCAGGTAAGCAATTTGAATTGCTTAGATTATTAACTAAATATGAAAGTTCAAATGATATTAGCTTATATTTGGCTATGTACGAAAGGCAAATGGCGCAAACGGGCATTGATAAAAAAAGAAGGGGTAAAATATATATAATTTATCTAATGCCGTTAGATGTGATCAATATATTTACGAGGGAAAACGAACCTGAAATTCACGATTATGATTACATAAAAAAGTTTCTACTAAAACGCTACAAACTATCCCCAGAAGAGTTTAGGCTGACATTTTTCTCATCTAAAAAGGACCAACGGCTAATTGGCACGATTTCGCTTACGAGATAAAGGTGTATTTTCAACAATGGATTGTAGGTCTTCAAGTAAATAACTTTGAAAATTTAGCGGAATTAACTGTTGTTAATCAAATCAGGCATAATTTACCTACTTAAACAAAAACACATTTCATAGAGGAGTTGTTAGTAATAAAGAAAATTGATGAATTATTTAATAAATTAGATAATTACGAAACAGCACGAAGGGTTTACAATAAACAATCAGTTAAGGATACAAGCGGCGATTTTGATGACAGAAGATCGAGCGTGGCTGACTACGCCAATTCGAAAAGACGCCAAGTTGATAATAGGCACAATATGGATCACGGAAGCAAAGAGTCACATATAATCTGTTTTACGTGTGGCAACCGTGGTCACGTGAGTGAAAAATGGCGAATAATACGGAACGAGAATATTCAAAGTTTTACCCACAACTTAATCAAAATTGGCAAGAAACAAAATACCAAGGTAAGACCTAAAACACGCAAAGAAAATAGTTAATATGGGCATGTTAAAAGGTAAAAAAAGAAGAATTTTAAATATTCACGGAGTAAAAGCAAACGTAATAATTGCACCAAAGTAATAATCGATACAGGAAGCGATACTTCAATCGCCAATTCAAGATAACATACTGCAATAAACGCGCCAAAACTGACCAGCGACAATATATCTATATCAGGCACAAGTGGAAAAGAAATTAAGCCAACCTGTTTTTTCTGTCATAAAGTCTACGTGGACGATACAGAAATTCAGGATAAATTTTACGTGGTACAAGAGACGGACTGCGATTTAATAATAGGTAGAAAAGCAGTAGAAGGCATACCGTTAAAAGTAATGGAAGATGGTGTTAGAATAATAAGTGGCAACAAAGTACGCGTAGGATACATTAAAATTAACGAAGTACCGACAAAAATTGATGAAGCAAGTATAAACAACGATAACCGGGGTTGGAAAGATATTATTAAAATCGACTGCGTAAATGACGGGGTGAATTTGACTCATATTACAAATTTGGCAAACAGAGAAAAAATAAGAAAATTAATAAAACCATATAAGCCGAATAAAACGAAATATACAAGATTATCCGATGAATGGAATGTTGACTATCCATCTCCAGAAGAAAATTATGAAAGTAGTAGTCCTGCTCATGGTAGAAAAGACTATGTGAAAGATCGCAATAGGAATTTTGATTATAAGGGAAAGAACAGAAATTTTAATAGACCATTTGATAACAGAAGCAATAATAGATATGGCCAGAGATATTTTGTACAGTCATTTAACCATGGAAATTACAATAAATATAGATATGGGAAACAGAGTTCCAAGAAGTCTTACCAAAATTAATATGAGATTCCTGAAAACGTGGAGACTAAAAATTCTTTGAAACCTCAATACATAACAGAAAATACTTCACCTAATTCAAAAGCAAGGTATAATCCAAATTTTCCCCCTAGATACATGAATAGAGGCTACTATCATGGTCAAAATAATTACAATTATGGTGGCCAACGATCATACAAGGCTAGTTATAATGAACAAAAATCCACAGCCATCACATAAGAATAATTCTCATCATGGATTTAAAGGAGCTTATAGTGAACGAGATGCTTATTCAAATTCTTATCATTCTAGAAGCAATAGGTATGTAGTTTCTAAAGATAGACAGCAATATCCAGAAAGAAAGAAAAATCTCAAAAAATAACTGTTAGACATGAAAAAAAACATAACAAATCAAGATGCTGATGTCGAGACGCCATCACGTCAGGATGACCGATTTGTAGGATTTCAACGTTAATACTTCAATTGCTTTATGACGTCATGATCGTCATATTAACTGACGCTTTAGTAATATTACTATTATCCCTGTTCAAATATACGAGCTATAAATATTTTGGATCACGAGATCAACATTTTAATATCTTCAAAATTGGAAAAGAGTCAGTTATATATAATTTTTATCATCGAAGAAGAGTCGAAGTGTGGATAAGTAAATTAGAGCACTGCTAGGCCTAATTGGACTATGTGACCATAAGAATATTGTATGATTTATGTGAGAAGTGTAAGATATTATAAAGAAATAACCAATAGATTTCCTAGAGTGGTATTAAAGTACTTGTTTATTGTTATTTTGAAATCTAGTAGTTCAATTAATTCAGTAAATTAACTTTGTACGCATAACCTATCTACATTTATATATCTATATATCTATATCTATATCTATCTATCTATCTATATATATATATATATATATATATATATATATATATATATATATATATATATATATATATCGTAAGATCTAGCGTATAATGCGCGCTTTTGAAACAAGAAAATTGATCAAAAGTTACAGGTGCGCGTCAGATACTGGATATAAATATGAACGCTTAAAAATGAAGCATATGAAGTACGACTTGTATATTATTTAGCAATATAAGTAACCGCCATTATTTGAATGAACGTGAGATCTATTCCAAACAGTTTGTCACTATTCAAGAAGATATTCTTCGGAGTAGCGTCTGTATTCACTTTGCATTTGATTACTTTCTTTATGTTTCTACTATTATAATTTTTAATGTTTTTCATTGCATTTTCATGCTACATATCTCATGAAGATATTTTCGTCTAAGAAAAAGGAGGGAGTGCGTTCACATAATGCGGCGAATATACCTAAAAATACAGTGTAAATCTAGAAGTTGGTTTTATTCACCGGATCGCGTTAAAAGTCTGAATACACAATTTAAATTGGATTTTTCGGAAAGTTCCTTCCGTTTGGGGAAAACAATTCATACCGGAAAATTCTGCTCGTCATTTATTAGACACCAGATATCTGACTTAATGTCTAATAATTAAATGATAGAATTTTCTGGAAAGAACCAACTTACCAAACGGAAAGAACTTTCCGAACAACCCAATATATATATACAGGGTGTCCACGTATAAACTGACCGACCTTTATTTTCGCAACCGTTGGTCCTAGATGCATACTTCCGATTATAAAAAATGGTTTAAATAAGGTAAAGAATTATTTTTAAAGCGATTTGGGTCAAGAAAAAAATATATTTTTTTAAAATACGAAAGTTAAATTTTTATACGCTCCCCCGGTCCTATAAGTGATATTTAGTAAAAATTTACTATGACACTAACAAGTAAGACAAAAAAAGTCCCATTCATCTAACACTAAAATTGACTGAGTTATGAAACTTTGAAATGCATGACTTATACCACTTTTTTGCATCTCAAAACAGATGATTTTGGCATGCTTTAAGGGGTCGTATATAAAGTACTTAAACTTATTTCAAGGTATCTGCGCTTTGAAAGAAATCGTACAACTATTACGATTGAGTTAATTTTTATTAATTAAGTTTCAGATTAATTATAATAATTATATTTTAACATATGTTTTATTTTGAAAGGATTTGAGGCTATTATTTCTTTTAACAAAAATTATGTCATTTTCATAAGGTTTTATTTAAATTGCAACGATCGTCTTTCCGGTTTAAAATATGTACTCGAAGTTTAACTCACTTACAAATGTCCGATCGAAGTTAAATTTTACATACTGTCTTAAAACCGATGACAATGTAATATTATTTTGATTTTCTATGCTTACTATCTTATACATACTTATATTAGAGGATAACACAAAAAAAAAATTCGGATAGATTATCGTCAACAAGTTTAACAAAGAGTTTTAGATTAGATAACATAAACCTGCGATGGTTGTGTTTTTTAACTTTTATAATTACGTTTTATGTGTTTTTTAACGCTGAATAAAAAAGAAATTACCTTCACTTTTAACCATCATATCAGGATTTTTCGCAAATCGTAAATTCCATGGTTAAAAAATAGCGAAAAATCTGATATTATAAAATAGATGTAAGACTTTTTTATTCAGTTTAATTTTATTTAATTCAATAGTTTATTCAAATTTTTGGCTTATACTGTGTTTCTTACAGCTAAACAGCTCAGGTGTCCGATGAGGTTGGGAGGGGAGGAGGGATGAATTTTAACTTTAAACTTTTTAACTTTGAAATTTGCGATTTGAGAAAAATCCTAACGTGATGGTTTAAAATGAAGGTAATTTTTGGATTCAGCACTAAAAAATATATAAGAATCAATTTTCAAAAGATAAAAAACATGGCACAACCCAAAATTTGAAACACAGTGTAATCTAACAGCATTTTAAAATCTGTATCATTTTGTAAAGAATTGAGTCTGTTGTTTTTCATCCTTTTATTTAACAGAAATTCTGTTATTTTTATCCTCTTATATGTTCAATACAAATTGCATATTTTGAATTAATATGTCAGAATGATTATAGATTTCACAATTATATTAGATTGCAATGTTAATTTTTCTCTCAACTATTTTTTGATATATCTGACGATTATATATATATTTCTACTACATTTGTGAATGACCCCTATTTCGCAGCAAAAACTATACTCCAACTTAATGTTAGATGAATGGGACTTTTTTTGTCTTACTTGTTAGTGTCACATTAAATTTTTACTAAATATCACTTATAGGACCGGGGGACCGTATAAAAATTTAACTTTCGTAATTTTTTCATAAATGTTTCTCTTGAACCAAATCACTTTAAAAATAATTCTGTACCTTATTTAAACCATTTTTGTAATTGGAAGTATGCATCTAGTACCAACTGTTGCGAAAATGAAGGTCGGTCAGGTTATACGTAGACACCGTGTACATATATATATATATATATATATATATATATATATATATATATATATATATATATATATATATTACCTAAAACTGTAGATAAATATATTTCTCCCTCTTTCAATTGACATGTAAGAATGGTGAAAGGTATATAAGATTAAATAATGAATAAGTACCAATTGAAATGTTTTAAATGTGTATATGTCCATTAGATCAAATATATATGTTTATCATCATAATAAAAATAATTGAATAAAACAAAAGACACATGGGAAATGTTAAGAGAATAATACTACAACATAAACTCACTAATTTCCAGACATGTATTATTTTTAGAGCTTTTATTTGCTTAAAGCAATGAATCATTTTGCGTATTTCTGACAGTCTTATGGAAAGCTGTATTCCATCTCGTGATTACATATTTTAATTAGATTTATCTAAATATGTGAGATATAAACCTAGAAACGGTGTTTTGAAATTGTTTTAATTGCTTGTAACAAAATTAAGATGTCTTCAAATTAATTTTTAATTTATCAAATGTTTCATTAAATTAGACTTTTATCTCAGAGAGAAGAAATTTCAATAATCTCGCCAAATTTTATTTCAAATTATTTCTGAATTAAATTAAGAGAATAAATGATAATGTTTATGTTTAGTAATACTAATAATAATATTCTACATATTTAGATTTAATATTAATGAACATTAAGAATTATACATTAAGAAAACATAATGATACAGAATTTATATATTTTGAATTTGTTCTAGAAAAGTGTTTTTATTTTAAATAAATATATATATAGTCATCAGTATTTACTTGGATAGTTTTATTTGGATAGAAAAATAAAACAAATATATTGATAAACAATAGACACCGTAATTAGTAGTGAAGCGTTATTTTTAGAATTTTACAACTTCATTCACTCGTTAAAAACTGAATACTAACAAGTTAAATCCATTAAAATTCATCATATTTAAGGTTTCATATTTAATGTTTCGCTCACTAATACCACAATTTAAATAATCATTTTTAAGTTATAACCTCTCAAACGAAAAATATCCTCCAAAATATTGCTTAATCGTTATCTTTCATATACTGTCATTTCATAAATAACATCTGAATTCAGGTGAATTTACGAGGATTCCTTCTGAAATTGAAACTAAACGCACCAAATAATTGAACTGTGAAAACGGAACATAGGAGTGCTATATTGAATCCACATTTTCTGTCTTCCAGTGCGTCAGACAGACACCACTAAAATTGTAAAATTTTGCGAAAATTACAATGGATAGACCGTTACGACATGTTTTTCTACTAAAACGTATGAAATAAAAATAAAAGCCAATAACTTATACGGTGTTTCAATGTTATTGCCGTGTGTTTCAAATTTAATTCCCGTTACGCCGACTGAATACACCTACATTCAGTTTTACAAAATTAACTACAAAATATTACATTCATTATAAAATATTGATAAATACAAAATATTTTTCTAATGGTATGATCTTTATGATAGGATAATAGCAGTTAATATATTATAGAAGGTTATATAAAAATAAACTATAATAATGAAATCTACCCTTACAAAAATGTTTTATAGAATTCTATAAATATATTTATAGAAAATGCATTATAAAATCCTATAGAATTATGGCCCATTTTTCTAAAAGCTTGCTGAATCTAAAGCTATAGAAATATATGTTGAAGTTCAATAGAAATTCTGTAGAAGTTCAATAGAAATGTCTATAGAGCTTCTATAGAAATACCTACTGAAAAAATATAGAGCTTCTATAAAATATATATAGAATCCAGGTGGTCACCGTCCCAAGTACTAACCCCACACGATACTGCTTGACTTCAGTGGTCGGACGAAGAACCAATACTTTCAGTATGATAAAACCATTGACGAGTCCAAAATTCTTATTACACTATTTAAACTTTATTTCTTTTGTGATTCGCATTCCCAATCATATGTCTTGAAAAAATATTTAAAAGTCTAACAAATTATTTGTTAAAACTGAAACAATTGTTTAAATATTTATACTTCAGATTAAAATATTTGAATAAAAATTACAATACTATTAAAGTGAATAAAGTTTATTAAATTAAATGGATGGTTTTATAAATTTAACAACAAATTAAAAATTATTATAAAATTAACCAAGAAATTAAGGAATTATAAATAAATTAATTAATCATGATTTAATTTAGTAGTTCGACTGATATATTATTACATTGACAATTGAATCACAATGTATTAGAATTGGATTAAATTTTATATATATATATAAATATATATATATATAATCATATTAAATCTATGGAGTACTATTATATATTAAACTGATGTATTACAAAATTGATTATTATTTTTTAATTTTAATGTATAGTTATAAATAAGTTTATTTATAACAATGCATTAAAATTAAAAAATAATTTAAATTACTACACACATAAATTTTAAAAGACAAAAATATATTTTTTTAATAAAAAAAAGAAAAATCTATAGAATCATTAGTCCATAGAACTTAATTCTATAAAGTTTATAGTACTCTATAGAAAAACTGTTCTATAGAAAAAAGTCTACAGAACTTCTAAGAATTCTATAGAAACGTTTTCTTTAGAATAAGTATTCTATAGAACGGTTCAAAACTCTATAAAAATAGTATTTATAGAATGACTATTCTATAGAACTTGTAAAGAATTCTATAGAGTTCTATACAGCTCTGTGAACTATTTTCGTAAGGGTAAAGTTCATTCCAGATATTTTCTCCGGCTGGACACATCAATATTGTATACAAAGACCCATCAATATTTATAGGAACGAAAGTTTCACTGTATTACGGAATGCCCGACAGACATACCGTGATATCGACGAGAGATGAGATATACAGGGGGATTCCTTAATACTGAAATTCTAAGTCTTAACGGATGATCAGAGAACTTCAATAAAAAGGACTTACTTAAAAATGACAATGAAAATTCTGTAACGTATTTTAAAAATTTTAAATTGCGTTACATTTACATGAAATTTATTTGAAGCAGAAAACAATTTATCACCAGTATTACTTCAACAAGTTAGATAAATTTATATTAATAAGTTTATATTAAATACAAGCAACATTCCAATTCCAAAGAGATCTTTCACACTTTACGAAATTATAAACAAAAAGAAAGGAGTCTACATTTACGCACACGAGTGAGAACATAAGAACAAAACATAATCCTTATAAGGATAATACAATAATATTTGTCCAGAGACTTCATGTATGGCCCTGCCGTGTATAACTCTACCGCAAACTTTAAGCAATGAGTCTATTTGTGCATTTTTAATAAATCTAAAGTCCAAAGATAATGATACGGCCATTACGTTTTTTAAATTATCTCTCAGATTATACGTTAGTTAACTTTTGTAAGAATTTACAACCTCTTCGCAATCAAATATATTTTTTGTTCATTGTGTAATACATTTGTACAAAAGTAACCGATAACTAATACATTCCGCTTGTTGTAATTTGATAGTTGAGACGATACTATTCAACACATTATATATATATGTACATAGTTGACTTTCACCATTTATTTCCAATTTCTATAGTTAAATCCTAATGTCCTATGTAGATTTTTCTATACAATATTTAGAGGTAGTATATTTATATCGTAAAGTATTTTACATAAAAATATAATATAAAGGAAAGTATAACATAGCTTTAAAAAGGATTTTACAATAATATTATATGAAAAATATTAAAATTCATTAACAACGTATAGAAAATTGTTTTCGTAAAGAAGGCATGCATTGTTTACTACGAATGTGAAGACATTTTCAGTGCATAGTTTTTTTGGAAGAAGCATGTTGTGTATTTTACTAAAACGTAATGGAGTACAAATTTGTTACAATGTTTTACTACACAAAGTATATATTGCCAAGAACTTTATTCTGTAAATATATTAAAAGGTGAATTTCTTAGAAGAATATGTATAGTTATAATATTATAATCATTTGGAATGATTTTGTATTGTGTTACACATATATACGATTAAGGATTGCATTAAAATATATTTTTAATGTCTATTTGGAATATTTGAATTTAACGAAAATCCCTGACGCTCGACCTAGAGGCACATGTAGATTTCGAAGACGCAGACCGTGGGGCGCCTGTTTGTTGGGAATTGCGGAAGAAATGACATTTTTGCTTTTTATTTATTTTGCTATAAGGGTTGGTGTTTGCTATAAGGGTTGGTCCTACAAAAAACTTGTCAATATAAATGTTTTAGATAATATTAAGTGGATTTATAAGAAATTTAAGCGATGTGATATATTGTGAATTGACGAAGTTATGAAATTTTTTCTTCTAACCCTCCCCCCACTTTAATACCCCCCCCTGGGACATTTTTAATGATATCAAAAATCTGTCACACATAAATTTTCGGCTGTTTTCCTAGAAGTAATTATAATTTTAAACGAATTCGATCCCTATCATAATTAAGAAATTATGGGGTTTTTCGTTTTTCACAAAAAGCCCCCTCCCCATTTCCTCCCCCTTGGCTTGATTTTGCCCATGAACGAACATGACCAAGATTTTATGCCCCTTGATTTTATGTATGAGTTAGAAGAGATTTGTGCAGAATTATTGACGTTATCGTGTCCATAAAAAAGTGACATAGGTAGATAGATAGATAGATAAAGTTTTGAACCTGGGGGTGGTTTTGGGTTCTGGGAGTCATAATCTACAAAATTTTTTCAAAAGTTTCAACTTTGGGGAGAATGTAATAGATAGTATTTCTTAAGAAATCTACCTAAAAAGAAAAATTTGTTATTTAAATTTCCAAAATAAAGTAGTGATTTTCATTTTACCTCCGCAATATCTTTTATTAATTGATTTAAAGGAATTTTAGAGAAAATATGTAATTTTCTATTAAATAGTTGCTTTTATTTTTTTCCTTTATATCGTAAACATAATTTTAATAAAAAATCAATTATAAAAAAATAAAGAAATAAATCTCATTAGCCGTGCACGCTTAAATATAAGTATAAAGACCCCCTCCAGACACAGAAAAAGGGAAAAAAAAACATCAAGCATATTCAAATGTTAATTGTTAAAAGAATATTCATCTTCCTAATTTTGTGGGAAATAATGAACATCTGCAGTTCTCAAGAGACATCAGATTTTAATAATATTGAATTTTTCATCCGCCTAATTAATCCTTTTCTGGACGAAAAAAAAAAAAACATTACATTCCTTCGGGAACATTCACGTAGTTAATTAACTAGAACAAAGCTTATTGCATTTAATAAAGCAGACATTTTTTTACAGTTATGATTAGGATAAAAATAGTTAAGGTCCCACTCAAAAATATAAATATATATAAAAATATAAATATTCGGTTTTTTCTTTTTTTTTCCTTTATCGATCAGATTATATGACAATTTTTCCATTGGAATGATGCCAAATATTTGAGGTTATTGAAAATAATGTTATTTTAGCCATAGATATCAGTACGAAATCTTATGCAACGCACTCCAATAATTTCTTTTTAAAATACGTTTTTTAAACGTTATTTCAACTGAGAGCGTTGTATTTTGACCAGCAACGCGTTTTGAGAACCAGTATGTGCGTAATTTTCTACTGTAGCTAATACTAGACATGTGATTCTAGCGGTGAGTGTTGTATCTATCAAAATTCACTTTTGAGTACCATGTGAATTATTTACATACTGTAAGCAGTGCACAATACCAGTCAACACCAATTAGTACACAAAATCAATCAGCACCAATTAATACACAATACCAATCAACACCAAGATTTTGTTGATATATGTATTTTTGATGCTGCCATGCGAAATGGTCCGCTTGAAAATATATATTTAATTTTTGTAACAATTCGATTTATTTGATCAGCAAAGCAAACGATGTCATGCTAAACTTTTTCATTTGCGACTCTTAATAGACAACATGAATTAGTGTAATGAAGAATACCGACGTAAAATTATGAAAACAAGCTACCATGCCTCTTTTGGAGATTCTTGCAGCAAAGCAAAACTGTTGATATTATAAATTAATACATCTAAAAATTAGATTTAAATTCTCTCCTGTAGTTGAACACATTCCCGTTTTGTTACCAGCAAATGCAAGTTTTCCTAAAATAATTACGCATAAAGGAAAAATTTAAGATTGCACCAGACTGAACTTGGTTTAACCACAACAAATTTACAAGGACGCGGCTAACACGAAAATGACTGCGAGCAAAATAAAAAGTGTGCCATGCGGGGAACATATATTGTTATTGTTATTTAATATAATTTTTTAATTGAGTGATACTGCTGCATCTGTCACGATACGCTCCGTATTAGATTTGTGTGTGTGTGTGTGCATGAGTGACTGTAAGTGAGAAATAGTTAACTCTTTATTAATTGGATTCTTTAAATTGAATTACCATAAGGAACTACTTTTCTTTGTACGGTGTTTTTAACATCTATAAATTATTGAAAGAATTTATATAAAAAGTCCAGTGGAAAAAAATACAACTAATTACAATGTTCGTTAAGACAGATTTTACAGCTGGAATATTGAAAAATGAAAATAGGAATATTAATGTTACGTCTTACACTGGGTGGCCAAAAATTTAGAGACACCTCTCATTTGAAAGTAAAACAGTGCAATAGTGATGTAAAATGACGTTACAGCGTAGTTGCTTAAATAAGGAACTCGCAGCTTTGTACGACATAGTTAGAACTGAAGTTACTGCAAAAATGGGTAAGACGAAATATTTAAGTGAGTTTGAACGAGGGATGATCGTCTGTGAATAAAGAGTTGATGGAAGCCTCTCTGAAACAACTACACTTTTAGGATTTTCTCGCCCAACAATATATCGTGTGTTTAGAGAGTAGCAGTTGAGAAAGGAATTCAAGTAATAAGAGCCATTCTGGTCGTAAAAGGCTGGTGAACGAGAGAGGTGAAAGGCGGTTAGCATGCATAGTCCGCATCAACAGAAGGGTAACAACACGACGAATTACAGATAAAATCAATGCAGGTGCATCACAAAGCATATCCCAACGCACAACAAGACGGACTAGCATGTAAAAATGGGTAAGACGAAAGATTTAAGTGACTCTGAACGATGGATGATCGTCTATGAATAAAGAGTTGATGGAATCATCTCTGAAACAACTACACTTTTAGGATTTTCTCGCCCAACAATATCTCGTGTGTTTAGAGAGAAGCAGTTTAAAAAGGAATTCAAGTAATAAGGGCCATTCTGGTCGAAAAAGGTTGTTGAGCGAGAGAGTTGATAGGCGATTAGAATGCATAGTCCGCAGCAACAGAAGGGTAACAACACGACAAATTATAGCTTAAATCAATTCAAGTGCTTCACAAAGCATATACCAACGCACAACAAGACGGACTCTGTAAAGGACGTGCTTCAGCAGCAGGTGGCCATCAAGATGGCCTTTGGTGTCATAGAAAAATAAGAAAAGCGCCTATTGTGGTTGAAGTAAAGACGAAATTGGTCACTTGAGGATTGGACAAAAGTACCCTGATCTGATGAATCGTGTTTCCTGCTCCATCATGCAGGCGGCAGGATCTGAATATGGGGAATACAGCAAGGATTTATGTACCCGTCTAGGCAAATAACAACTCTCCAGTTTGATAGTGGAGGAATTATGGCGTAGGGATTGTTTTCCTTGTGTTAACTGGGCCCCTTGATACCTGTGGATACCACTCTAAACAGCATAGTTTACTTCATCATCGTTGTCGATCACGTGAACTCGTTCATGGTGATAACGTTCCTTTATGTAGATTGTCACTATCAGTAGAACAATGCACCTTGTCAACGTGCTCGATCGATTTTAAATTGGTTTCAGAAACATCAATCAGATTTTAACGTTCTCTGGTTATCTCAATCCCATGACCGCAATCCTATTGAAAATTTGGTCGAAATTTTGGTGAGAAAGTCGAAAGAACACTTCAATGCTTGAATACGCAACCATCCATCAACTTTCCATTATGTCAGCATGGGCCAGCAATGGCATCAGCAACATGTTGAGTCCATGCTAAGAAGAATATTGGCTGTGATCAGACATACAGTGGACCAAATCGTTATACGATGATTTCTCTAAATTTTTGGCAATTTCAGTGTATTTTATTAACACATATAGGTGTGAATCAAATGTTAAAAGCGATGGGATAAGAAACTAGTTTAGGATAACGGCAAAAGAGAATACTTAAATTATCAAAGCATACCTGCATTTAATAACACTGAACAAATAATCAAAAATAATATTATATTTTCTGCCATAACTAATGAAAACAATAAAATATATCATAACTACAGCATAGAAATCATGATCATTTTATATATATGGTAGTTGTTTCATCAGAATTTCTCTGCTTTTACAAATAATTAGATACTAGATTATCAAAACATGCAAACATGCCTGCTAAGATTTGTATGTAGATAGCACGTATATTCCTGGAGATATAAACGTTAGATTAAAATATTCAATAATATTTTGTATGTCTTTTGTTTATCGCATGCGCGGTTTTCATCCAAATTTAAAGCCACTTTCAGAATAATTGCAAAGTAAAATAGAAACAACATACTGCAATTAGAATATTAATATATTTGCTGAGATATGACCATCTTTAATTGCGCATGTAAAACAAAAATATATAGATATTTCATAATTCGGTTGTCAGCTATATATAGTAACTATAAACGACCTGTTGAGTACCGTGAAAATTGAAAAATATATCTGTTGTGATCGCAGCATCGTGATCTAAATTTCAGTTGCTTTCTAAAAAAAAAGTGGATGATAAGGGATTTATTTTTTATTTTTTTGTTATTGTCGTTTTGTATTGATGTTTTAATTCCTCATGGGCAAATTATCAGAACAAGCCCATTTTAAAGAAAAAAAATATACTTATTAAAATCTACGTATCCATCAACAATCTACGCGTTGGCATATATCAAATACATTACTTTTTGTTGGAAGGCAGTTAATAAAATCTAACAGTAAAATGTGTGTAAAATATCTTATCTCCTAGTTACATTTAAAAAGCAACTGAAATTCAACTCATTATATTACGAATTTCTTTCTGAATTTTTACGATTTTCGAATTGCCTTATTTAGTTCGCTTTTTTTACTGTTCGCGCATGCGCAGTTACAAACTATTCCATACAATTACACATATTTCATCAGACATTAATTTAATTTATAATAAAATTGCACCCTATTATATCTGTTTTACTATTTTATCAAGTTTCATGAAAGTAGCGTTAAATTTAGTTGAAAACCATGGATGTTATAAGCAAAAAAGTCCTTCCGGCCTGTTCCGGAGGAAAATGTAGCTTTTCTATATCTTCGTTTTAAAATTTTAGCTAATGCAACTCGAAACAGCAGGCTAAAATGCAAAGCACCCTATTGCAGAAGATGCGTTAATACTGAATTTGAATTTGAAATCTGCCAAATTAGTCAACTATACGAGTTGTAATTTCCCAACTGGAGGAAAAATGTCCTGGCCAGGATTCGAACCTGGAATCTCTTGGCTGAAGCTGCCATGCTCTACCAACTGAGCTATCCCGGTCGAATCTGGAGGGCATAATTCATCCAGTGCCCTCCAGATTCGAACGGGGTAGCTCAGTTGGTAGAGCATGGCAGCTTCAACCTAGAGATCCGAGGTTCGAATCCTGGCCCGGACATTTTTCGTCCAGTCGGAAAATTACAACTCATACGATTTCTTTACCAATTTGAGCAATTGTGTTAAAATTAATCTAGTGTAGTCAACTATAGCCAAGTTGGCTTCATTTATAAAGACTTATTTTGGTCGCCAAGTTTGGCGAGATTTTGGCGCTAACGGATATGAATATATAACGTTATGCGTATGATTGGGAAAATGATTACAACAATGAAATATAATAATTTGCGAGAAATCGCGTTCCTAAAACTCATAAATTTATCATACGTTTTTTTTATGTGGTGTCTTGTTTCAAAATGTCAGCCACCCTAGAATTTCAAACTGCTCTATCTAAGCCATTTTTTAAGCTAGAAGTAAAACAAAAAATGCTCCAGAATCCTTGTAACACTGCCTCACACGTAAGCAAAAATTTGATATTTTAACTTTTTTGTATATTTACTTTAGTTTTAAATCTTTCAGTGAATCTTTCAGTCATTTTGAAAGAAGATGGCGGACCAAGTTGACCAACGAACTCGGTCGAGACATTGGTGAGCTTAATACCCACAATTAGTTTCATCGAAATATATATATATATATATATATATATGGGATATATGGATATATGGGATATATGGTATATATATATATATATATATATATATATATATATATATATATATATATATATATATATATATATATATTGGGATCCGGGGTTCATGATCGGGAAAATATACCGAAATTTTCCAGAATTGCTTTCCTCCGAATGGCTTTAATAGGTAGCATTATACTTTTCTGTATTGAAAGCTACCTAAAAATCTGCAAAAAGGTCTTGAAAATTTTAAAGAAACCTTTATATATCCATGAATAGATGCCGTTTTTACCCAAATGAACGCTGATTTTGAAAAGGACAGTCTTTTAATTTACAGAATGATAAAATATACTGCTTTATTTATTCAATTTGTTATCGATCACCTATTTTTTTTGAGAAAAAAATGTCACTGAATAATATGAAGTTACACATGTTCTTTTCATCCGTAATTCAAGAAGGATTTGTCATATATTTTATTTAGATATTCGAGAAATCGTCTAAAATTGATAGTGTCTCTTTGCCCTATAGAGTATATATATTTATATATATAGTCAAACCTCGTTTACACGAAATCGCTTAACACGAAATTTTGCTTAACACGAAACAATACTGAGGTCCCGTCAGATAAGTCTGAAAGTCAACGTTAATTAATTCGTTTAACAAGAAATAGAATTTCAGAAAATTCCGCTTAAGACAAAAATTTTTTTGCTCTAAAGTCAAAGCATAATTCCTTATGCAAAGATTTCGATATTTCAAACTTACATGTCACATCCTCTTATTAAAATGGAATTTTTCTCATGGTTTGAGAAAGATATAAAGTTTGAAAAGTGTTTTCGAAAATGGTGAAATTCAGATTTTCTGACTAATCCCTGCTTTTCTTTCTCCTCTAATATGTGGAAGATTTTCCACACTAACCATGTGAGCTATAGATCGGTCACAATGAAAGTTTGGGTGAAGGAATTTCTTTTGTAAAAGTGATTATTCCTTTACTCGTTTGACAGTGGCATAAGCCATGGTAGTCACAGTGGCATGGTAGTCACATGGCATGGTAGTCACAGTGGCATAAGCCATTAACTGAGTTTCCAAAACTCTCTACCTTCATGCGAAAGAAGTGACAATCCCTACTTCACTACCTGACTAACATAATTTAAACTCTGTAGTTTTCGACACATCTTTCAAAGAATTCACTCCGTAGAATTCTATGAAAGATGTGTCGAAAACTTTAAACTGTATCGTTAGAAACCAAACAAAAAATTTTAAACGAAGTCATCGATTAAGTGCTTAAAAATCAAAAATTGCCGCAAAGTACGGGATACTCAACAGCACACTATCTACGATTTTAAGGAATCTTGAAAAGATTGAAGCAGCTTATGCTGTCAGTCAATTCGAATGTGTACAGGAAAGAATGAAGAACTTGATATTACTCGCTTCCGGTGCAGTTTTGCAAGAAAAAGCAAAGGTTTTTAACTGATGCTCTCTGTGAGAGCGATTTCACACATCTTCTAAGGTATGACTAACAAGATTCAAAGAGCGTCATAGAGTCTACAAAAAGATATATGGCCGAGAAACGGGGAATATTTTCGAGTAGATTTGCACAGATAAAGATGTGCTGATTTAAGATGTGATAACAGATGAATAGATAATTGCTGCATTAGCTGGAAAAAAGGACAACATCGAAGTGTCAGACAAGGATGGAGAAATCGACACAGAACGGAAAAGTTTACCGTCATTAGATGAATCTACCGTAGTATTGAAAATTGTACAACGTTTCCGTTTCCATATGGAACAAGAGGATGCTTCCCAAGCTTTGGATGAGATCGATACGTTCTTAAAAGAAGTACACTACAAATATTGTAGCAAAAGTCAATAACATAATTAAATAAAATTATTAGCAAGTAAATAAATTTATTATTGCCTAAAATGATGATCAATTTGTTTTATTTCCTAAGTAATTTTTTTATTTCTTATTAATTTATCATTTTAAGAGCAGGGTTATATTTGTAGGTTATTTTATTTAGTTTTATATCTAACATAGATGGCCCTACTATTTTGAAAGTGAACACGAAATTTCGGAGAACACGAAAAAAAAAAAGATCAAAGTCTCTTCAATTTCGTGTTAACGAGGTTCGACTGTATGTATATATATTTATATTTATATTTATATAAACATAAAGAGGGATTTACCATGTGTAATTAACAAAGATGTGTACTTTGCTTTTTTCAAGTTCCATTCTTCGCTAATACAAATATATCATCTTAATTGAAAATTGTATTTATTGCTGAACCATTATTTCGTTTGGTAGATAATAATAATCAAAACTAAAAACGAAATAGATAAATAATAAATAAATTGAATTAAATATGTTTTTTGATTATTGCATTAGAAAATAAATATTTTAATATTTAAATCTAGTTCGTTCAATATTAGTCGTTTCTCCGTATAATGAAAAATAAAAATAAGTATTTTTTTTTTTTTTAAGTAAAACATTTCAAGTTATAAGTATTATTATCCTTTTTTTTTCTCAATAGTTAATAGCACTTGAATTTGATTATGTGTAACATTGAAGTTTTTACATACTTTTTTTTATAAGAGTAGAGAAATAAATCAAATCAATAATTTTAGTAGAATCGAAGAAATTTTATTCAAAACTTGGAGGGCGGATTTGACCATTTAATGAATTCCCAAAAGACATACATTCCAAAAATTTGCAATAAAGAATTTAAATGCATGACAAGTATTTGCTGATCAAATAACATATATATATATATTTTATGTTTAAAACTATAATTGAATGTATCAGGGATGAAATATTTTCTGATTGAATTTAAATTTCTATTGTTGTCGCATTTCTATTTTTATCGAATGAAATACATCTATTATTAAAGAAAATCAATTTATTGCTTTTTTATGTAATCGTAAATTATGTGTAATAATATATAAAGGAAATAATTTATTTTTCAAATTTATAATTTTTTACAGCATGTCTGATAATATTTACATAAATTTTATTATTTTAAACAGTATTAGCAGAATTCTAAGCAGATAGTGATATATAGTATTTTTCAACAAACTTAGGTAATTTGCATATGTTTATGGTTGCAGCGTTATGGGTAAGATTTATAGGGAAGGATAAATGCTCAACAATGCTGCTAAATTTGAGATATCTTGAAAAATATCTAATAAGGCCTAAATTAAATATTTTGTGTGAAATAAGAAATGATAATTTTTTTTCATTTATTTTTAAAATTTGCAAGGAATGTTTGAACAAAAATTATTATAGTTATCGTAATGTAATGGAACCGTAATGAATAATTAAATGAATGATGAATAAGCCACGTAATGAAGACTCATATATTTATTATGTAACAATATTCTCTATGACAAAAATATGAATTCAATTCATCATACAAGAGTAATGAATTTATGACTTAACTCATCGGAAATTTCATAAAATAAATTGCAATCTATCGTAAATGCACACACAAAATCCCATTATAGTGCGCCTAATAAGATAAACCATGACAGTAATGTGTGTATATTATTTCAAGTCAAACAGGAATGGATTTCAATGAATTTCATTCCGTACGGTATGGCATAAAAAATTACCTGTAGCATAAACTTAGAATCACTCATTGCATGATGTACATAGAGAGGATCGAAAATGCATCACGGAATTTTTAAGTATAATTACTCACCCTCGGGTGTTGGGGAAAAAGTGAACATACAAAAGTGTTAGCACAAAGAAATGTATTAATAAACTAGTAGGATAGGCAAATCCCAATTTTTTTTTCTATTTGAAACATGGAAATATTTAAAAATAACAGAATATGAAGTTTTATGAAATCCAAGTGCATTAATTATTGAGATATTACTATAAGTAAAATAGTGTATATCCTGAAAAACGTAGAGTAGAAGCGTTAGTTGTAGGGCTATTTACACCAAAATCTAATCAGCAACAGCCTATGTCACCGCGCAACAGCAATCAGCAACAGCCTATGTCAACGCGCAACAGCAATCAGCAACAGCCTATGTCAATGCCTATGTATGTTCCAAATAAACAACAACAGCAAAAAAAAAAAAAAAAAAAAAAAAAAAAAAAAAATCTGACTGAAAAATCTGCAAGCAAACCCTTAACCTGAATTTAACTGAGAATGATGCTTCAAAGACTGATGCTAGAATGAACGGTTAACGAAACCGAAATAGGAGACGAATATATGTTAGAAAAACTGGAGTTATCTTGCTCGTCTTAAAATTCTTGACGATGTATTAATTTTCAATTTCGAATTAATTAAACATTGTCTGTGAGCATGCAGGCTTCGAGGAATTAAACGTAGTTAAATTACAGTTATTAGTTGAATTTAATGATTTTGTAGGCAGTTTAATTTATTTTTTCTCAAGAGTCTGTTCCTATGAATCATCGTTGTTAGCAAACAAATTTCACCTCAATACCAGTCGTCTAGTGCACTTATGCATAGTCTCAATATATACGAAAGCCATATCTACAGAAATACAGGATTTTGTACACCACTCGAGAATTCGGGTAGGTAGCAATATGGTGCATGAAAATATAAAGTAGATATTTATTTCGACATTTTAAATTGATTGTAAGAGATGTGCTTTACTTTATTATTAGATAGACTACATTAATTATAGGAGTTTGTAATTGGAAACAGTCGATATGGATGCTTTCTTCAAAAATATTTATTTTTCGAATCCCACTAATCATTTGATTTATTACTATCTAGATATCAATTTTAACTTTTCTTTAAACAGCAAGGAATCACGTCTACAAACTTGTTAAGATTTCAGAACGTTTAGAATATCAATAAGATTCAAATATCTCTTTTGTAATTCATTTCATCGATTCCGTTATAATATATACCCAAAACGACACAGCATTGATGTTATAGCAAGCGTACGAAGCAAATGATGGGGAATGAAAATAAAAAATAATAAGACACAAGTTACACATATGCGCGAACTTCGTTCATGGATATGTTGCAGATATTCGCTGCTGATGCGCGATTGGAGGGGGCGATGTAGGTTGATTTTCACAACTTTTTCCTATTGCTCTCAATGATTTCAGTAACTATCAACTGTATATTGTGTTCAAATAGTATAATGTTTAATAATAATAAAATATATCGTAAGATAAAGGAATTTGTTTTTTTCATTTTCATGGGTTTTTAGGCAGTGCGATTGGAACATATCATTACTTTTTAAAGATTTTTTAAAATTTTCTTTTGTTTCTCCAATTTGAAATCTCGTTGCACAGTAATGGAAAAATAATGAATATGCTTTTATTTTTTGGCCCGATCTAGACTGCAATTTATAACGTAAGCGAGGTTTCTGAAAGTATTGCTTTCTCTCAAATCACATGATAGCAGATGACGTTTAATTAAAGAAGAGGTTCATTGGAAAAAATGTAAAGCTGAAATAAGCACACACATTTACCAGAGAGGAAGCAATTTTTAAAGTATGCGCAGGAATCGATGTACGATCTGTCATTCGCATGTCAATGTTGTATCTAACACGAGTTGTATCTAACACCCCATCTCTGTTGCATCTAGTCACGTAATATATTGCCGTAAATTGTTATTCATCAATTTTTCATTAATTTATAGTATCCACAGTAGCAAAGCCATAGTGCAATATATTAAAAAAAAACTATTGGTGATCAACAGTTCCACAAAAAATAACTGACTTTTCACATGATCACTTTTAGAAATCTTTGAAAGTTTTAACTATCTCAAATTCTTTCTTTTGTATCGAAGAGACATAAATAATTTTCGAGAAATTGAATTCAGACAATGACAGTCATACAAGCCTCCATTTATATTAATAGCATGGTAGATGAGTGAGCTATAGCATAAAAACCTGTGTATGCGCTATCACTTTCATTTGCACGTTATTTACAACTTTGCCTTTGTTAAGATTATCTTAAGAGTGTATTCAAATCCAAACTGCTTATTTTGAGAAACATTTTTAAATTCATTTTTGCTCTAAAATGCATTCAATTGGCAGGTTCTCTTATTCAGAAACTTTATAATGTCCGTATTGTCTCGATTTTTTGATAAAGGCAGAATATTTTTCAAAAAATGCTGTCAAATTGGATATTTTGAACCGAATTTCCTCAAGCGATAGCGCTGGAAACAAAAAAAAAATATCGTACTGTGGAAATAATTGTTTGTAAATCAATTTCTAATTAATTGAACGAAAAAGAAAAACATGGGTCCCTTATAAATCTCTTCATAAATCACGCCGCCAAGTTTCATGTGTTTACTTTTAAAAATGAGTCTGAAAATGTGTCTCAAAATTTTGAGTTGTTGAGCATGGAAAAATATTTTTTTTAATACCGCCTTAATGTAGTTCTTATAATCCGTTTACATGCAGATAGATATTGAAAAACACATTTTAATAATTTAAATAAAAAGTGACAGAAAAAATGAAGAAAGAAAATTTCTAAAACAGTGTTATTAATATGAAATGTTATGCACAAATATGAAAATTGAATGAAATGTCTATGTTTCAATTTCTTTTAAATTTTCTACGGTGTTTCTTTTTCATTAGCACATTGTTAGATATTAAAAAATTCCTTCCGGCCTGTACCGGGAAGAAAAGGTAACTTTCCTATATCTTCGTTTTAAAATTTTAGCTAATGTTACACGAAAACAGCAAGTTAAAATGCAAAGAAACGTTTACAAAAGATTCATTAATACTGAATTTAAATAAGAAATTCGCCAAATTATTGAGCAATAGCCAAATTGGCTTCATTTATGAAGACTTATTTTGGTCGCCAAATTTAGCGATATTTCGCCAAATGTCGCCAATTTTGGCGCTAACGGATATGAATATATAGTTTTATGCGTGTGATTGGGAAAAATTATTACAACAATGAAAGAAAATAATTTGCGAGTAATCGCGTTAATGTGCTGTTTTGTTTCAAAATGTCAGCCACCCTAGAATTTCAAACTGCTCTATCTCAGCCATTTTTTAAGATAGAGGTAAACCAAAAAATGCTCTGGAATCCTTGTATCAAGGCCTAACACGGCCTAAATTTAACAAGGCCTAATTTTACAAGAATAACAATGCGTAATTTGAATTTTTAACTTTTTTGTATATTTATATTAGTTTTAAATTTTTAAATGGCCGCCATCTTTAAACAAAATGGCGGACCAAGCTGGCCAACGAACTCGGTCGAGACATTGGTTAGCTTAATACACACAATTACTTTCATAAAAATTGATTTATATATACGAGCGTTATCGTATGACATAAGTCATTATATATATATATATATATATATATATATATATATATATATATATATATATATATAATCAACATTTGAACGGAGGGTTGTTTTGGGGTCTGGGAGTCATGATCGGTGAAAATATATCGAAATTTTCCGGAACTGCTTTCCTCCGAAAGGCTGCAATAGGTAGCTTTATACTTTTTTGTATTGAAAGCTACCTAATACGCATTGTATATGTTAAATAAAAAAGTTGATTGTAAACGAGGAAATCCATACAAGTTATACGATAAGAAGCAATAAAATCTAAAAACAAGAGAATTCAGAAAAAAATATTTTTTTTTTCTTAATTAATGCAATATGTACTTTTATTTTAAACAACCATTTCCACACTAATTTCCACACTATTTATTTTTTTTTAAGTAATGGATTTTTTTTTCCCATGAACTTTTGACATTTTTGTTGAAAATGTCCCTGTAACACTTCATTAATTATATGAATTATTTTTGACTAAATACATTTCACGGAAACGGAACATTGGCAATCTTTCAAATTTCCACAAACGATAACATTAAAAATAGTTACAGTTATATTTTATAATGGATTAATTAAATTATCTAAATTAATTATTCACTTGTCTTTACTAATGATGTGCGGTCATTGGAAGTATTTAAAGTTTCATACAAACGAATTTATGCTTTTTAAATAACTAACTGTGATAATAAGAAAAACCTTAATTTTCACTTGCTTAAAATAAGATACATATTGTGATCTGAACTGATAAAATTATAGAAAAAAATGTAAATCATATAAAATTATAATTTTTCATGCAGTTAATTAAAATATGAAAGGAACCATACCATTTTTAACTTTATATCTGCAATTTTAAGAATTTCCAACATAGTTGAAAATTGTTTATGACTTCGATTTCTCTAAAAAAGTTAAAATCTCAGTGCAAATTCACCTTGTTTAATAACTAAAATTCATTAAGATACAACTAAATGTAAATATATTGCTTGAAGGATTACCTTTCCCATCCCACCTTATTTCCTAACCCTTGAAGTGAAATAGTTTATTCCGGGCAAGCAAGAAAACGCAAACAGACAACACCTCAACTCAACAGAATTAGTTTTTCCACTGATGATGACCGGGTTTCGGTTGAAAACGTTTTGGAATTTTTAAAAGGACTTTAATGTGCTTTTAAATGTTTTTATGTATGTTTTTACGCACCTTCAAGCAATATATTTACATTTAGTTGTATCTTAATGAATTTTCGATTTCTCTGTCCGTCTGTCCGTGTTATATATCTCCTAAATATATTCGGTTTACCATGTAACTTTATTTTATTGACATTCACAATATCACGATAGCTATTAAAAATTAAGTGCGTAACTTTTCATGTTCGATTACAGGGACAGTAAAAAATATTTTGTTACATTACCGTCAAAAGGAAAAAAATCGTTTGAAATGTATTGTCATGATTTACGCCATCTCATACATAATGAAATTTATATGCATTTATGAAGTGCAATAAAATGTGCTATAGAATATGGGATTCAAAGAATTTATCTTTCATTTGCATGGTCACACAAAATAAATATAGGTTACATAAAGGTCTGCGGTTAACAAGAGTTCGGGGTGTATTTAAATGATGTTTCATTACTTCAAATATAATGGAATTTATATGAATTACTAAGGTGAGATGAAGTTTGTTTACTGAAAGGTACCGTGCACGGTGCATTCACCGTTCATTTACAGGGTCACACAAAAGAATACTGTTATAGTACTGTCTATGAGCGATAATTGCTGGAAGTGAGTGTTCAACTTTGATTTGCGTTTTTAAGTTAAACTAAATTTTTGCATAGTACGTGGTGTGTATAAGTTATCTTTATCATATACAGGGGTACACAAATGATTTCGTAAGTATTACTTACTATAGGAGCAAGTATAATTGCTTAAGGATAGTTTTTAATTGTGTTATGCATTTACTTATTGCACTGTATTTAGTATACTAATAGAAGTTTGTGGAATATAAACAAGTTAATATATAGGGCTATGCGAAGAACAAAATATATTGACGTTTATCGTTGGTAATTTCTGCAAGTGCGTTTTAATTTGTGTCATGAGTTTTTACATGAATTAAATTTGAGCTTAATATGCGGTGTGTACAAAAGTCCTTAGGTAATATACAGGGCTGTACAAAAGAAATCGGGTGCCTTTCGATAGTTTGGCAAAATTAAAACAGAACTAAAATAAAAACAGAACTAAAATTTAGCTTGCTATGTAGTACATATGCAAATCGATAATTAATATAGAAGGCTGCACAAAATAATTCGACTACTTTTTTGACTATGGAATATTAATTGTTAAAGTGGATTTTTAAATATGTTAATTTTTTTCTGAACTGCTTACTTACATATCTTCTTTCCCCTTAGTTAACGGTGAAGTTTCGTTACAGTTTTCTGGATGTGTTGGAAAGTTTTTCTTTATGCATTATTTTTTGTTCTTGTTTATTAATTACTCATATTCCTGTACATAGTTTGAGATATTACTGATTTATATATATATTCTTAATGTAATCTAACAACACAATTAAATTTAAATTACCGATCTCTCTACTGGCAAATTAAGGATGTAGAGTGGCTACAAAGGTTGAGAAACCCGAGTTTTGCGGCGGCTTGCATGAGGACACGTCTTTTTGTGACCTCACGAGCCAAGATTTGCTGGATCCGAAACAATTGCACTTGCCCGCCATTTATCCACATTGGTAAGGAGAGACCCAGCGAGCAAAGTTCCTATGGGTAGAAATTTGACGTTAAGAGGAATCTGATACTCTGGCCCATCTTAAAATTGTTCACGATGTACTGTCAGCCTCTATTGTAAGCTACAGACGGATATTTGCCTTGAGTCATAAACATGGTAATAATATGTCCATGTGTGTGATCATCGATCTCCGGCGAAGAATAATTTATGAAGCCCTTAGTCGTAACTAGTAGAATTACTTACTTGAAGTAACCATAAAAATATAAGTAAAATAACGCATTGAATATACATTAAAAAGCAGTAATTAAATAAAACAAATATGTACAAATAAGAAAATAATATTTAAAAAATATTTTACGTATACGAAATACAATTTTGCTAAAAACTCAAATGCGGGTGGCAAGCCAACAGCACCATGTTAAAGTTACTGAACAAATAGTGCTGACTGACATATACATCTGATTAAAAGATGAGTAAAGATATGCAAAAGAAAACTGTTTATTCAGTAATTAATGTGGCCATAAGGGGTTTTTGTACAGATTACTAAATAACAAGGCTTACAGCCGTTGGGTAAATTAATGGTCACCTGGACAATTCCTTACCTAGCAGCATGCAGTTCCTCTGCGGTATAAGCTTGTGGTCCTACGATGTTTTCCTCTACAGTACACGTCCGATGAGGTACCAGGCTTTTTTATGGGATAGAGATCCGGCAAGAATGCCGGCCATGTTAAGATGCCAATTCCGTACGCTGTTGTAAGTTCCTCATGCGACGTATGGCCGTTTTGGACGTGTTGGCCGTCATTGGTATCCTGCAACAGTGGCTGGATCGCTTCCGAAAGAGATACCTCTCCAAACTATTATTTACGGTCTGGGGCGGTTTTAGAACGATATGAGAGTCCAGGTGGCGACTTACGAAACCAAACCCGTCCACGTCCGTCATTTGTCCATAACGAAAAGCTGGATTGTACTTTTAACAATATCCGGTGCCATTCGTTGGTGGAATTTCGAAAACGATAACAATGAGTCAGGCATAGATGCTTATATCAATCATTCGCGGAATCCTGTGGCTGCTTGCCTTGCGCGCTGCCGTACCTCATGCACCTCTTGATGATTACTTGGATGGATACAGATGCGCCCTTTCATGGTAGCAGATGGTTTCATATGTCACGTGGCGCAAGGTTATCGTAATTCGTTCAGTGAAACTGAAAGTTACTGCATGATGTGCAATTTGGCGTTCCACTCACTTTTCGTGATGTTTGCAGTTGATACACAGTACATCGTACACCACATTGTGCGAAGGTATATCGCGCCCAACACGCGGTAATTGTGGATATCGACAGACCGAGGTCGTGTATTTCCAATATTTATTTTCATTCTCTCTCTATTAACTGTTCTTGTTCTGCTGTTTGAGGTTCCCGAATCATTCCTTGGGCTTCTTTTTATCGTTCCGCTTCTACAAACTGTCTACGATAGCATATACGTTACCAGCCACCTGCTCTCTTCTTATAGCAGTAAACAGAATACACCCAGATAAAAGTTTTGTTGAATCAACAAAAATTTGGTTGGCCCAACAAAACTTTCCGTTTAAATATGGGTCAATGGAAATTTTGTTTGAATCAACAAGCAAAATATTGTTGATTTTTTTTTTCAGTTCCAACAAAAAATTTTGTATCATCAATAAAAAAATGTTTTGTTAATTCAATTTAATTCAATTAAAAATGGTTCCATTTTACTTGAATTAACAAAATTCTTTTGTTGAAAGTTTTCTCAAAATAAATATAATTATCTGTTACTTTAAGAGTTCTTTTCACTTTCAGCAACAGAAACTTCTGTTTAAAGAACAATTGTTTTGTGTAATTTTAAGAATTTTCTTT
The DNA here is from genome assembly GCA_963931845.1 of Maratus michaelseni. Taxonomy (NCBI): domain Eukaryota; kingdom Metazoa; phylum Arthropoda; class Arachnida; order Araneae; family Salticidae; genus Maratus; species Maratus michaelseni. The sequence continues at coordinate 85,639,731 of OZ007593.1, forward strand.
GTTTTAACAACAAAATATTTTTGTTACAGAAATAATTATAATATTTACTTAAAATTTATTGTTTGTATTAGAACCAATCTAAACTATTTTTTAATTCATTTTCAGCAGTGAATTACGATTGCAATCCTTGAATAATAACAAATGAATTTTTTTCTGCTTTTTTTTAAGTGTAAACCGACAGATTGAACAATGTCCCAAGTCGGGACTCGATCATGGGTCCTCAGCACAGCGTGCTGAGGCTCTACCACTGAGCTACAAGGAACGATAGCCAAACCCGAAATTTCTCACTCTTATATATGTCGGACCGGCTGCAACCGCAGCACAAGATGGAAATTTAATGAGCATAGGGTCCTCTTGAGACATAAAAGTAGAAGAAGCCCGACGTTACTCTCTGGGGTTCCCCTCTACCAATTGCTTTGTTATTTACTAAATCCATTTTTGGTATGCTGCAACAATTTTAAATTTTACCATCAAAATTTCGAGTAAACAACAATTTAGAAAGAGCGATCTTCTTAGATAAAAATTTCGTAAGGAAAAAGTGCATTTCTTACCCTATTTTTTTTTTTTTTTTTTTTTGTAAAAAGTTATTCTGAAAAATAAATTTGGGGATACCTTTCTATTTCTTTGGGTAAGCACTGGCTTCCCGGTCCTATTCGGTAAACAGGCCCTGCATGAGTATGCAAAATTCTACGCTAAACAGCAGAGGAAAATACAAAGCCCAGCATATGGCAACATATAGTTAATTTTTAATTCATTTTCAGCAGCCAATTACGCCTGTAAAAAGCAGGATAAAAATTCACTGGTTATTATTCAAGGATTACAGGCGTAATTCACTACAAAAAGTAATTAAAAATTAACTGTGTTGCCGTATGCTGGGGCCTCAGAGCGCTATTCTGAGGAACCGAGTACGATTCTCGCCTTGGGACATGTTTCAGTCTGTCGGTTTAAGGTTGAGAAAAAGCAGGATAAAAATTCACTGGTTATTATTTAAGAATTTCAGGCGTAAATCACTGCTGAAAATGAATTAAAAATTAATTCATGCATTAGTTCTTGAGATTTATTTATAGTGAAAATCAGGAAAAAATTAGCATAGCAGCTCCACCTGTTTGCTTATTTACAAGAAAACGTAATCAGCTTCTATTTATGTCAAGGTCTAACTCAATCTGTAGTTTGATGTGAATCAGTGCATTAGTTCTTGAGAAATATCTAATCTATTGCAGGAATTGCGAAAATTGCAACATAGCAGTTCCAGCTATTGCGCTATTTACGCTAAAAACTAATCAGCACCAATTTATATCAGGAAGTAAATGAATATAATGTTTTATTAAATTCCGTGCATTACTTCTTGAAATAGAGCGCCCACATTTTTTTTGTCATATAAACACAGAGTCATAGACAGTCATTTTCTAAAAACAGTCAAATTGTGTTCAGGACGTTCTAAAATCCGTCGAAAACCAGAAGTTGAAAATTTTCATGACTCCAATACTTTCTTCTTGTAAAGATAGAAGATTGTAATAAATGGGATACGGAGATTTTTAAAACTACCTTGGTCCGTGCCAATTAAAAAAGTTTTAATTAAACACAAATTATGTTACTTCTTTAATTATATAGCTATATAAGTCAAATAAACCAAGTTACGTGAGAGAGTTATGGCTACTACACAACAATTTAAATTTTGTATAAATTACGAATTGAAATTACAAAATTATGATAAAATTAAAAAAAAAAACAGATTTTGTTAACATAAGTAAAATTGATGAAATGTTGTTAAAATTTTGTAAGAGTGTTAACAATATTTTTTTGTCCATGCAACAAAACCAAATTTTTACTTCAGCTAAAAATTTTGCTTGAAACAACCAAAATGTCTCAACAAAACTTTTTTTTTAATCAGTTCCTTTTTCTGAGTGTATCATGTGAAAGAATGATCATTCAAACTCAAGCATTTAGAATTTTATTTCACCACTACCAGTCCTATAATTTGTTTCTGTGCGCGTGCATTCTTTCAAGGTGTTGCAATTTTGAGTTTTATTTGGATGTGTACTTTCAAATTTGATTTACCGATTTATATCCATGTCGTAGAGTTTATTAGAAATGTGATTTTTTTTAAATATCAGGCTTAACGTATATTTGCATGTACACTCCCACATCCGTATTATAGAGTTAAACAACTTTCACACACATAATTTGTGACTATGTATTACCTAATTTATTAAGGACTTAAAATTATATTTTTAATTATAGAATTACAATGTCATAAAATTTTATCATGAGCACCATGCAGAACTTTAAGAGTTGTTTACTTTAATAATTGCATGTAGTGCTTGCTTTATATGTTTGAAGTGGAATATTTAAAATTGGCAGTATGGTGGGATTAAGACAATCAAATTCTACAAAGGAGTGATTGTGTTAAAATATTTTAAAGCCTTTTTGGGGAGGGTAGAGAGGCAGAAATTGACAGCCAGAGAAAACGAATTACCTTTTATCCTCCGAATCGTGTCGTCTCAGTTACGTGTGTAAAGCACTGGGCCGTAACCTTATGAATTATATTGAAGGGGAGCTACACTTATCTCCCCTGTCACGAAATCTCATGTTAATCTATAACACAAATTTTAAATAGGTGATTTCTTGTTATGTAGTACTATTATCAAAATATAATTTTCAGCATGACAAAATAAATGTCAGATACAGGTGTGCAATTAAAAATTGTCACTTTAAATTTCAAACATTTTTAAGAAGATGATAAAATTTTAAAATTTACTCAAGCAGAAATCTCAAGGTTTATAGAAATACGAGTTGAATACGTAAAATTTAATTAGGTTTTTTTACAACGCTCTATGTCGCATATGGCGTCTGCCCATTCCGATTAGACAAATCATATTTTGAAAGTTGCATTGCGTAATACGTAAAAACCTATTTCAATTTCCTAATGAAAATTTCCTATAGATTAACATAGGCTTTCTCAATTGGTGAGAAGAATACCCGATTTGGTGATGCGTACACTTAAATTCATTTATGCTTACAATTAAATGTGCTGCGATAGTTTTATGAAGTTTTTCTTTCTTTTGTATTACAATTTACTTTTAATGACTGAAATCCTAAAGGCATTAAAGAGAATGTGAGCCAAATCCTGTGAACATTATTTATATGAAGAATTTTTCAGATAGATGGAAGGATTGATTGTGAATTTGTTTTAGATAGATTACCTACACAGATTTTTCGTTTTATCTTGTTTTTCTATCAAACTGACGTACATAAATCTATTATTTTTTACGCCGTTTGTAGGATGCAAAGTATATGTAAACTGTTTATATGAAATCTGTGGATTTTATGAAATTTATTGGTCAACGTAGTCCGTGAAAATATGTGATATTATAATCCCTACAGCGTAGATTGAGCTGTGAAAGTTGGCACTATCAGTTTCTTGTATAAGACATTATCATGTGGAATGTTGGTTGTGTACTCCGTTTATTATCCCAAATAATATCCACACACACACACACACACACACACACGCACATATATATATATATATATGTGTGTGTGTGTGTGTGTTTTATGGTTTCATTTCATAATATTCAATTCATAATATTAACTCATTTAATATTTTAAAATGATATTCGCATCTCATATTATTTTTCAAGAATATTTAGAATAGTAATTTAAATCTAGAATATGTCCGTTAATTATCTAGAATATATCCGTTAAGTCAAATAAATATATTTTAAACTAGACATTTAAAAAAAAAAATATGTGTATAGGTTCTATGTGGTACATATTTAAAAAAAAATGAATATATATGTGGCAGCTGTGGTAATAGAAAGAGTAAGTTTATAGTTTTAAAAAAAAAGTTATTTTTCAAACAAATCTCCTCAAATCTCTATTTTGAATGTTATACAAAAAGCACAAAATTGCATTTTATTATACTCAATTTTGTTTCTGGCGTAATTTATATTTTCATATAATGTAAAAATAAACGTAGAGTTTATTTTTGTGAAATAAATTGTATACTTTCAACTTTTCACCAATCTTTAACTTTCTGCCAAATGTTCTTACTTTACACGTCATCTATAAATATCCTTAACGCTTATTCTTTGTCAACCATTTTCCAATCAATCTGCCTTTTCCATGTTATTTGAAAAAAAACTTCAAATGAATATATTTTAAAGAAAAATAACTTCAGTCTTCCATTTTTCGAAATTTTACCTGATATTATTATTCTCGAAATTTATTCTTGCTACATTTATTTTGCTTAAAGTTATAGTTTGGGAATATTCTTTCCTTTGTACAAAGTTTTATAATATAAATTACATTTTTTACATTACTCATTTTAAAACTTATTCAAGGAATAGTTTCATTTTCATAAACAAGAATCCATACTAACATAATAAAGTTAAGAAAAACATAAACTTATGTAATAAAAAAGTTAGAAGTAATAAAGAAATACGGTACATTTCGGTTAGCCGGGCGCCACTGATATGTATATATCTATATATACATATATATGTATACATACACACATATATGTATGTGTATATATATGTATATATATATATATATATATATACATGCATATATAAATGTGTGTATGTATAGATATATGTATATATATGTATACATAGATATATAAATTTCACTGGCGCCCGGCTAACCGAAAAGTACCAGAAATACTAATTGAGGTTTTCTACTTAAATAGTGATTTGGTAGATATTAGTTTAAAAAAATATATATGTATTAGTATATCCATAAGCAATTAATTTAGAAATGGCATAATTTTCTTACGAGAGGAACGTTATTTTGAGAAAAGTTTTTCATGGAAGTTTTTAGGCAGCCATTTTAAAAGATATTTTTAAAGAAATGCAAAAAATAAGCAGGAGTTTTGAATAAATGTAAAAGAAAACAAATTCGTGTTTAACCAGAAATTCATGTTAATTTCTGGTTAAACCAGTTTTAAGATTTCAGTCATAAAACATTTTTGTTAATTTTAAATTTGACAGCTATTTTACAAGCTCTTAATTTCTGAAATAGCAATTTATTACATATTTGCAATATAACAGTAAATTTTCCTTATTCATCGATCAATGTTTAAAAGCCCATTAATCAATATCAAATTTCTACGTCTATAATATGTTCTTTGTTAAAAATCTATTATTTGTACATCATAATATACAAGCTCAATAAATTACAGATAATGTCATCTCTTTTGATAGGTTACACTAAGATAAGTGTTACATTACAAATTTAAAATAGCTATAAGAATATAAAAATGTTCTGCCCTAAAGATAAAAGTATTGTGTTTTCCATAGTTCTTCTATTTAAAACATGTGATACGATATGTGTCCTCATATTAAAAAAAAATTGCATTTGCATTATTATTTATATGTATGTAATTTCAAAATCCCTTAAATTTTGACGCAAGGGATATTGTTAAGGATAATATTTAGTGGCGATTGCATGAGAAATATTTATAAATTATATTAACATAAAAATACTTTTTTATAAAGTATTTGCTATAAAAAAGCTAAATAATTTTAATTTAACAATTTATTATTATTTTTTTTATTTAAAGTCAATTCAGTTCAATGCTCGTTTCGCTCATATCCAATTTCTAAAAAGAATAACATTTATTTTTTATAATATAATTTGAATTATTGGAATGTTACTGGTGTTTCATTAATTCATCATAAAAAAACTGACTTCTTTAATTTTGCTCATGAAAACTTTATTTATGAATATAAATATAAGTTATTTTAATTATTTATTTATTATTTATTTTTAATTCAGTTATTGTTACTTTTATTTATTAATTAAATATAATATTTTAAACGATATTTAAATATATTTATATCCTTAAATTATACTATAACTAGCTGTTACCCGTGACTTCGTTCAAGTAACATTAAAAGAAAATCATACGTAACATTAAAAGAAATTAAATGTACTAATCAAGCAAAATATTTCACTCACGATAATTAAAAACGTAAATAATAAACTAACTCTTTATCATATTTCATAGAAGAAAATACGATATTTCTTTGTTATAGGGGCCTTGACATAAATCAGTTTAAAAAAAGTAAAATTTTGTGCCAAATAACCGAGAAAAGGAAACTGCAACCAATGGAAAAAGGACGGCCAAATAAAATCATGTAAATCGACGAATTGGGTAAAAAGAAATGTCAATTTTACCTGATAAACCATTTTATTTTTAACGATTTTCAGAAATGTTTTAACAGCCATCATTTAAAAATAATTCATTGAAAATATTATATGCTTTTTCTTTAAATTCAATTCTTGCAAATAGGGAGGAATAATTCTACACCTAAATGCAAGGAGCTTCAATTGTAAAGCTTTTTGCAGCCCAAAATTACATGCAAACGTAACACTTAAATTGCAAAGCTTTTTGCAACCCAAAATTATATGTAAACATAAACTTTTGCATGTAATTTTCATTGCAAATTAACATTTATTACGGTTCAAATTAAAATTAATTTGGGTGCATATTACATGTAAATGTTATGTTTCATGTACTTTTGGGGTTGCAAAAAGCTTTGCAATTGCAAGTGTTACGTTTGCATGTAACAGCAAATTTCTGTCCTTGGTTTAATCTATAGCTGAAACAAATCTTGATTTCTTGACAATATGCTGACAGGCGATTTTGCTCTGCAGAATAAATTGATTCATAAAGTTTGAATATGTGGAAATATGTTTTTATTTTTCGGAAATTTTACTGTAATCGAGATTTTTTTTTTCACCAACTATTCAAATTGAAAATATTTTTTTGTTTTTTCAGTTTTAATGAGAAAATGACATACAAATATATTTATTCGTTTTATTTCTCCTTTTTTATCCACAAAAATGGAGTAATTTAAGTACCGTTTTTAGAGAAATCTTGTTAAAATTTACAAAAAAAAAAAAAAAAAAAAATTAAAAACAGGACAATTGCACCATAATTTCTATAATTCAAATACAACATTTGCTAAATGGTACATACATTAAAATCGTGAATTTACAACCACAATTAAACATCAGCGTTTCATTTCGCTTCTGCGAACATCAGGATGTTACAAACAAGTCGAAAATGTCAAAATGAGCATACACGTCAGAGTTCTGGAGAAAACATGATCGTAGAGTGCGCAAACGTCATCAAGTTCCCATGGTAACCAAGTGGATCATACCACTGTAGTGAAAAGAGGGGTTGGAAGACAAAATGATCAGATTGTATTAATGGATTATAACATATTATGCCAGATTTTATGAATGTTATAGGATAAATTATCGTTACATGTATACTGCCCAAGCTTAATAATCGTAAGGGACTCTAAAATTTTATTAACATAAGAATTATTGCATGGAATTATGATTCTAGCCTCTTCAAAGTCAATTTTGCTACCTTCATTCGAAAAATAAGACCTTGCGAGAGCTGTACTCTGTTTTGATTGTGAAATATCTCTATTGTGCTCTTTTAATCTTTCTGTAAATTTTCGTTTTGTCTCACCGATATAAACCAACCGTTCGTTATTTGGGAGGGTAATCGGTATTTCATAAACTCCGGCTTTTTGATGATTCTGGATTTTATCAATATTGCTACTAATAATTTGTATAAGATATGGAGGGGGGATAGCTACTAATTTTATATTGAATGTCTGAAGCACTTGTTTTAATTTTTCATATATTATCGGAACATAATGCATACTTCTGTAATTGATCTTTAAACTATAAACAAACTTTTGACCTGAAGGAGGGGGGGGGGGGGGTATTATACTGTCGAATAATCTTGTCAATCTGCGAAACTTTAAAACCATGATCAAAGGCAATACCTTTAATAAAATTTATTTCAGCGTTAAGTTGGTCACCTGAACAAATTCTATAAGCTCGCCTAATAAATGACTGAAATGCAGCAATTTTATATTTAAAGGGCATATTTGCACAAAAAGGTATTACTGTATTCTCTTTTAATGGTTTTCTGCATACAGAGAATGTAAAATGAGAACTGTCCCGGTTAATCTGAACATCGAGAAAAGGCAAATTTGCATTCTGTTCTATTTCGAGGGTAAATTTAATGCTATCACTTAACCTATTGACTTCTTGAAGAAAAAACTGTAAATCTGGTAAAGTGTAGGTCCACAAGATGAACACGTCATCCATATACCTTAACCAACACACAGTGATAGCATTAAATTTACCCTCGAAATAGAACAGGATGCAAATTTGCCTTTTATCGATGTTCAGATTAACCGGAACAGTTCTCATTTTACATTCTCTGTATACAGAAAACCATTAAAAGAGAATACAGTAATACCTTTTTGTGCAAATATGCCCTTTAAATATAAAATTGCTGCATTTCAGTCATTTATTAGGCGAGCTTATAGAATTTGTTCAGGTGACCAACTTAACGCTGAAATAGATTTTATTATAGGTATTGCCTTTGATCATGGTTTTAAAGTTTCGCAGATTGACAAGATTATTCGACAGTATAATACGATCAAAATCCTTCAGGTCAAAAGTTTGTTTATAGTTTAAAGATCAATTACAGAAGTATGCATTATGTTACGATAATATATGAAAAATTAAAACAAGTGCTTCAGACATTCAATATAAAATTAATAGCGATCCCCCCTCCATATCTTATACAAATTATTAGTAGCAATATTGATAAAATCCAGAATCATCAAAAAGCCGGAGTTTATGAAATACCGATTACCCTCCCAAATAACGAACGGTTGGTTTATATCGATGAGACAAAACGAAAATTTACAGAAAGATTAAAAGAGCACAATAGAGATATTTCACAATCAAAACAGAGTACAGCTCTCGCAAGGTCTTATTTTTCGAATGAAGGTAGCAAAATTGACTTTGAAGAGGCTAGAATCATAATTCCATGCAATAATTCTTATGTTAATAAAATTTTAGAGTCCCTTACGATTATTAAGCTTGGGCAGTATACATGTAACGATAATGTATCCTATAACATTCATAAAATCTGGCATAATATGTTATAATCCATTAATACAATCTGATCATTTTGTCTTCCAACCCCTCTTTTCACTACAGTGGTATGATCCACTTGGTTACCATGGGAACTTGATGACGTTTGCGCACTCTACGATCATGTTTTCTCCAGAACTCTGACGTGTATGCTCATTTTGACATTTTCGACTTGTTTGTAACATCCTGATGACGTTCGCAGAAGCGAAATGAAACGTTGATGTTTAATTGTGGTTGTAAATTCACGATTTTAATATATGTACCATTTAGCAAATGTTGTATTTGAATTATAAAAAAATATATTAATATATCGAATAATTCCCAGAGTTTATATGACATCCTCGAATCAATGATAACCGGTATTAAGTAAATCGCGTTGCATTAATAGGAGTAGTTGCGAAATACACACAGTCAGATTTTAACTTAATAGACTTGTGTTCAATTTTCTTTTCCTAATAATCTTACTGATGCTTGTATTATTAATCACAGAGTTCTGAGAATAAATAGAGATAAAATGTTCATGTTTGACGTGATGCTGAAAACACAACCCTACTGTCGGCCCAAACAACTGGTGGCTTGCTTTGAAAACCTCTCCCGGTCTAATGAATCCAGTCCTTATTCCACGTGCAGCCTCTCTCCATCCAATGAAGTCAGCCCTTGGGCCTAATTATTTGAGCGATAACCGGCTTCATATTGCAAGCCGATTTTACGGTTCATTACCTCTCTATTCTTTCACTGGACTCAATGATTATTAATGTATGAAATTAATACACGCTCCATTTGAAACATATTTAAAAAAACCCGTTTTATTACGACGTCACTTTGATCCCAGAGAAATCTCTTTTCAATGATGTAATTCTTGTTAATTTTCTTTTCCTGGCAATAATGACGTGAATTTTAGCAGAAAACTCACTTCTGTTTGTAACTGATATTCAAGCTTATTATTAATCAGTATCAAAAAATATTTCAATTATTCATTTTAAATATGACGTCCATTATGTATGTTCTTTACACTGATAGTCATGCTCTTTGTAATATATTACGAATATTTGAGAATACATGCTTTATTTATGACGTCATATTTGTTCAATCCAAGGAGGATCCTTTTCATAGTTCCATGGTTCAAGCGAAATTTTTTCTTCTTTCTAATTATAACGCAGTTTTTGACAGAAAAAAGATCTTTTTAATGTAATCGATATTCATACTTCATGTATAATAACAAATACTCTATATTGTTGTTTCAAATACACTGCTCAAAACAATTAAAGGATATTTGGAGTTTTATATAAAATAAAGATATAAACGAAAATTTTTTTGCCGTAAATAGAAGAAGAGAATCACAAATGCAAATTTTTCTGGTTTTCAAACTGTGGAGTATGCAAATTTTGAGTTCGACGTCAAAAACGTCGCTTCAGTGGCAGCGAATGAAATTTGACTTTCAACTGGATAAAAGAGAATGAAGACAACGATGATCGGCATTCAGTGATTGCTTTGTTTCGATGAGTACGATGTCTCAGCGAAGTCATTTGACAGATTCAGAAGCTTGGAGAATTTTTGGTAGGTTAGAAGGGGGCCAAACTCAAGCCGAAGTAGCGCAAGCCATTGGAGTGTCACAAAGTGTCATTTCCAGGATCTGGAACCGTTTTTTGGAGAGTGGATGTGCAGGCCGAAGACCAGGGCAAGGTCGTAGACGGGCAACAACGCTCAATGAAGATCGGTATTTAGCGTTAACAGCTCGGAGACACCGAAACATGAACGCTACTCTTCTCCAACAACACCTTCGCTCGGCTACAGGCACCACGATTTCAACTCAGACTGTCCGAAACCGGCTCCATGCTGTAGGTCTGTATGCTCGCCGACCGATGGTATGTGTTAGATTAACATCAAGGCATCGTCGCGACCGCAGGGAGTGGGCAACCGAGCATGTCAACTGGAGGAGAAAAGAATAGAGCAATATTCTGTTTTCTGACGAGTACCGTTTTTCTGTGCATCCGGATAATAGGCGTATTTTCATCTGGAGGGACCGTGGCAGTAGGAATAATCCTGCGTTCGTACACGAAAGTGTCAGATTTGGCGGTGGAGGAGTGTTGGTGTATGGTGGCATCTCCATTGACGGGCGCACTGACCTCTACATTATTCGAGATGGAGCTCTGACTGGTCGCCGATATAGGGATGAGATCCTCAGACCTATTGTAGTCCCTTACGCTGCAGCAATCGGAGATAACTTCATTTTAATGGACGATAACTGCAGGCCACATCGTGCAAACCTGGTGGAGGATTTCCTTTTCGAGGAAGGAATCGTTCGAATGGAATGGCCAGCGTGTTCTCCAGACATGAATCCAATCGAGCACGTTTGGGACGCTCTAAGAAGACGAGTTTCTGGCCGCCAACAACCCCCACAAACTCTCCAAGAACTGGAAAGAGCTCTTCTGGAAGAGTGGGGCAGAATACCCCAACTCGTCATTAATAGCCTCATTGAGTCCATGCCTCAAAGGTGTTCAACGTTGCTGGCCGCCCGTGGAAACCATACCCCCTACTGAAAATGATTTTCTTTGAAGAAAACACCTTTTCTTATTTTTTTTTTCTCATATGCACAAATTGTGTTTTTTTCCTTTTGTACACAAATGCGCAATAAAATGCATTTTTTTCTGCCAAACATGTGTAATTTATTCTCATATAACCTACTATGTCTGTCGACCATGTATCAATCAGCTAAAAAGTTTACCAGTTACAAAATCCACCTAAAACTGCAATATCCTTTAATTGTTTTGAGCAGTGTATCATAGAAATTCATCTTCTTTTGAATTATTTTCATTTTTTCACATGAAAATCGTTCAATTAAAACTTAATTGTTGAGGAAAAATTATTTTTCCGCATTTTTATTTATTGGCAACGATCAAAGCCCTAGCAACGATGAAGTAAAATTGTTACATTTTATCTAAAAATGTCCATTGATTCTCTATGAAAATAATCAAATTTTGAATTATTAAGAAAGGTATTTGAATAAAATAAACAAAAACCAGTCTATGTTCATTTCCGGGTTATAATCCACCTATATGCAAAGATACAGGGCCATTAATTTCTCCATTTTGACGCAGGCTTCAGCCTAACATTTGCACACAATCAGATTTATAATATTATTAGGATTAGATTTGCATGGATATAAATTTTTTTGTTTGTTCGGCTATTTTACTGCTCAGTATATATATAAAAAAATGCTAGTCCAATAAACATGTTTGATTTTTTAATACCAAGTTAATTTTTATCTAATTTACCTATTACTAAGTAAAAACAATGTAACACATTTCCTCTTTCTTAAAAAAAAATAATATTAGAATTTGTGATGTCACTTCAGAACATTTCAAAATAGGAAGCAATAACTATGTTTATTTTTCCTACATATTGATTCAGAACAAGTTTTCCAAGCAACATGAAATGGGCGGATTTATAGGAAAAGTATTCGACAAACACGACAAGATCGGATGTAAGAAGGCTGAAGTTGTATTGAAAATAAATAATACGTTTAGGATATAATCATATTCTTCAAATCTCAATAAAAATGCAAATGTATACCGATGCATGAAGTACTTTCTCTAAAGTGCTGCTTTTTTTAAACCACTCCACTTTCAAAAATTATTGAGAGTTTGTTGTAAAAGTATTTTAATAAATTGGTAACAATATAATAAATGTTTTATTTAGTAAATATTTAACTGTTTGTAAGTTTTATATATAGCCAAATTATCTTTTACGCTTTGCTTGACAGACTTTTGCAAATGTTTATCTTCCAAGACAATACGAAATTTATGAGCCCGGAGGCAAAAAATAGCGCACAATATTGCAGTATAACTAAAATTTATTTTCTAATTAAATGAAGAAGGTTTACAATAAATAGAATTTATATTATCTGTGGGTATAAAAGTATATATATATATATATATATATATATATATACAGGGTGTTTTTTTTTTAACTGACGCTATTCAGAGCCGCCTGTAGCTCGTTCTAAAAACTGGATTGATACAAAATTTTGTGAATGGACTAAGAAAACCATGGGAAAAAAGATTCCAACAACAAAAAAAAATAGTTCCAATCACCACCGATAGGAGGAAATGTGGCGCTGTGGTAATTTATGCAACTGAGAATTAGCAACAAAAACGGGCAATAAATGAAAATGCAAATTTTTACTTACGCAAGCGACAGTAGCGCCAATAGTTTAAGTTATAAATGCATGCGAGAAACACCGAGAAACAATTTCAGCTCAGGTTGAAAATGAATCTCACGTTACCGCAGCGCGCGTTACTTGTGAAGTTCTATTATTGTAACCAGTGCAATGCACCAGCCGCTCTTCGTTTACTTAGAACACGCCATAAACTGCGCAAAGGACCTTTATCCGTTAATGTATTGAAAGCAATGATTCAGAAATTCGAAGAAACAGGCTTGCTAGCAGTTCGGTCAGGCAGAGGACGTAAACCGTTGGCAGAAAAAGTGATAATGGATGTTTCAACTGCAAGCAACGAAAGGGAAAGTGTAAATGATGAATAAAACATGGCATTTTATCCAAATTATTAATGTTGTTTGTTTCTGATGTTTTTTCAATGTACAGCGCCACATTTCCCCCTATCGGCGGTGATTGGAACTATTTTTTTTGTTGGAATATTTTTTTCACATGGTTTTCTTAGTCCACTCACAAAATTTTGTATCAATCCAGTTATTAGAACGAGCTACAGACGGTTCTGAATAGCGTCAGTTTTTAAAAAAAACACCCTGTATATATATATTTTTTTACTTCTAAAAAAGCCGAATATAATCAAAAGAAATTAATTAGAATTGATATTTTTTGATTACATATCAAACTTCACCAAGATAAAAATGTTCAACAGTAAATCTATTTATTTAAATAAAATGAAGAAATCATGTCAATAAATGCTACATGAATGATATCGTGTTGAAGAAACGCTGAAAAAAAATTAAAATATAATACTAATGTGCGTCACAAATATATAAATGTAATGAACAGTTACATGTTGTTTAAGCCATTGTTAAGCTTGCAAGTTATCATGTGTTAAATCAGTATTTTCAGTATTTCTCATCAACCGTTGTAACGAAATGAGGCGATTTCGTGCATTTAACTGCTGGCGAATTATAGGCCCACAAGTTATTGACGGGTACGCGGCCTAATAAATTAACTATGAACTTAAGACTAATGAGGTATGTTTCAGCACATCTTCCTTAGTTATTATGGTGTTGGTTAAACAGGGCTCGCAAAAGGAAGAAGAAAAATTAGGTTGATTAAGAGAAATCAAAGGTATTAACTCTAAACAAATTGCAATATTACAGTTATTGCACTGTGACTTGGTCAAGGACGTACGCAGTATAGAAAGACTATACAAAGTACATAAACGTAAAATAGAACAACATAATTACCAACTTCATAAATAATAGAGAAGTCAACGGGATGCAAGATGACTGTTAACCCAACAAACAATAAGAACATAAAAATATATATTTACTTACTGAAATATTTACAATAGTATAGAAAAAGTAAAACATTAAGAAAAAAATAGTATTTTAAAATAATTATTAAAAATTCACATAATCCAATTTCAGGAAAAGTTAAATGTTACAATGTAATAACATTTAATTATTCACTCGCTAATTTTCGTGTGTAAAATCACACATTATTCTATAAAATTAGAATTAATAGAAAAAAAATGAGAATGACATTTCTCATGACACACAAACACTCAACCTTATAAAATTACATATAAAAGTACATGTAAAATAGGAATTTACAGTTTGATATTTCACAGTCGATGGAAGAGTCGTCAGTTCTTGGAAGTAGGCACTCTATGAAAATTACAGTTCATGTGGAGCACAAGCTCACTAGATGTTCATGGAAATAGGTAAGAGTGAATCATCTCTTCTTAAAGGATTCTCGGCCAAAAATGCATCCCTAGAAAATCAGAAAACGAAAAATCCCAAATCGAAGTAGCAGTTTGAAAAGACATTAGCATATAATTTTACTAAAATATAATTGAAATAAGTTATCACTCCAAGAGTGAAATTAACGTCATGTTTATTATGAGAGAAAAAATAGAGATCTTACTCCGAGATTAAAAAATGACTTCTGTTTACAACAAGAGTCAAGATGTGAAAAATGTCAAAAGCTAAGTACATAGCCAGCGAAAAAAAAATATAGTGAGATTACTCTCCTGGTCAAAGATGCTCTGACTGTTATAAGTTTTTGAGATGTTATTTGTTTGAAGTAAAAATGTTCATGTTCAACAAACAAGTTTTACAGACAAACATAATAAAATAACAGCTATTAAAATTAATATAATTTCATCGGTCCTGAATATATAAAATTAATTATGCAACAGAAAATGTTTAATAGAGAATTGATAGCATACTAAAAACAGATATGCTGGATTAAAAAACTGATTAATACATCATAAATATCTAATCGGAAATGTTTTCGAAAACCGATGGCAGTTAAAGTCAGTTTATTACTATAAATACATCTTTAAATCTCAAAAATATAATGGTTTTTAAGATTCATTAAGATAAAGGAAGCTTGTCGGAATCATGGGTAAATCGAAAGATGTTATTGTATATTTTCATTCGTCGTGATTGTACATTTTTGTAGATTAACACATAAATGTTATTTTTAAGGGCAAGTAGAAGATAAAAAAAATATGTTATACTAGCATTTCCGCCCAGTAAGAAGATACGCTTTAAAACTGGCCTGAAATTATCAGAAATAAACCTTTTCGAGGATCTGAAAATATTTGAAAATAATAATATTTAATTTATTTTTATGGGATGTATCCGTCCATTATAAAAACAAGAACGAAAAATCATGTGCCAAGCATAGATTATGTAACACTTTCCAACGCTTCCAAAATAATTTTACAAATCATTACCTTTTTAATAAGCTGAAAGATAACACCGAAGTAAACAATTTGGAAAATGCAGAACATATTTAAAAACGTAATTTCAGGAATTTTCAACATATACAATATTCGGAAAAATATCCGAATACTTTTATTAAGCCCTGTATATGATCTATAGATTTGTATATATACTACATAGGATGCCCAATTTTAGTTTAGTTAGGAAACGCGTAGCACAGTTTAAAATTCTTCTTCTGGAGTGTCTGTCAATAAACGGAAATGGGTTCGCAAACTTTTGTGCTGCTCTCTATAGGATCTACAGAATTTATACACACCAAGTAATAGACAAAAAGAGAGTTAAAATTAAAATCGCGTTCAGCAACTTAAAACGCACTTCCAAGAATTATTGTTAACAGACAGTAGATAATTAGTTCGTGTGTCCCTGTAAATGAACGATAACTGCTATACACACAATATCCTGTAGTAACCCTCTTGTAATGCACCATTAGTGATATATATAAATTCCGATGCGTTTAAAATAGTGAAACATTATTTAATTAAACCGCAAACGATTTTTCTCCAAAGACGTAATGTAACGGAATTATTTTGACTGTCCCTGTAAAGTAACTATAAGTGCTATGCACATCCTATTCCATATTAAGCTTCTTGTAATGCACCTTAGTGATATATATCAATTACAATGTGTTTGAAATTGTGGAACGTCCCGCAAATGATTTTCCCCATAGACCGTAATGTAACGGAATTCTTTTGAGTGTCCCTGTAAAAAAAACCTATAAGTTCTACACACTCCAGTTGAAATAGAGAACATGCTATAGATGACGACAATAACATATAAAAATTGCAGGGCAATCCGAGCATATTTACGGGAGTTAGAGCACGGACAGACGGACAGACGGCCAGACTGCCAGACGGCAGACGGCAGACGGCCAGACGGCAGACAAACCGAAGTCATAAACACTTTTCAACTAGGTTGGAAAGTGCTAAATGACAAATATATCCTAACCTGCGATAATATAATATAATCAAGAACGGAGATATACAATAACCTCCTCCAAGTTATCGATGATTCTGAAGACTATTATTTATGTTTTAAAACTCGGAATATAATATATTTTCGTGATTTAATGAATCACTATTTGACCCGCGCGGCGTTGACCGAGTCCTTAATAAAACCTTAAATGAACCCCAAAATTCTAATTTATATCTTTAACCCGATTCTGTATGAATTTATATTTTTAGTGACAAAATCACGTAAAAGAACTGATAAAACTGATTAACAAGGTTTCTGTTCGTCATTAAGTAAGTGGTGAGTTTTATATTTTAGGAGATGTTGAAAAGGAACATTACATTAAAAATATTCCAATACCCACAGATTTTTCTTTTACATTTTCTTCTTTATAGTTAGTATTCATTGATTAAGACGCAATCTTCTTCAAATTTACATACATAAATTATCTCCAATGAAATCTTAATTGTGTTTGTGAATGTTTTCATAATGTTGTACCCAAATTTTATATGAATATTCAGACAGTGTGAAATATTAAAATTTATTAATATAGAACATGATAATTTTGTTTAAAAAACTTTTCTAACAATTTATTGTTAGTTCAGTTTTAATTTTCATTATCCGAGCACAATATAATCGAAAACAGCTATTCAAATAAATAAATTTATTCGACTGCATTATATAACAATAGTTGCATAGAAGTGTTCGATTCTACTGAGAGCAAATATATTATTTTAATAATATATATTTTGAAAATAAAAACACTTCTGAAATGATAAGGCGAATAAAAATTATGAGAATTGAAGTAGAGGAATTAATACATTTTATGACTATCATATAAGTCTTCTTTCTCGTAAAAATCTAGCTATTCTGACATTAGTATTAAAAATGTGGTGAAAACAATATAATGTCTTTAAGATAAAATAGAGAGGAATAATAAAAATCATTTGGAGTGGGTAAATTTAGTAGATGACAGTCTATTCGTAGTAAAAGTTTATTATCTTCTCATCGTTGGAGGGAACCTTGAGGGCAATGACAACACAAATTCAATGTATCTCGTTGGTTTTATAAGCATGATTTTAATTAAAAGTGTCATTTGATTTAAAATAAATATGTTTATGTAATCTTAATTAAACAATCACAGATTTTTCCATGTGAATTTACATACAAAATATTGATAAATATATCTCACTTTAATTAAATTAAAGATAAAGCGAAATGTAAAATTCATAATTTAAATATTAAGTTGTTTTTATTCTAACATTATTATAAAAATGGAATCTGGACTATGAATGTATTTTTTATACAGTTTTTATACATTTTTTATACAATTTTATATATAGTTAATCATTAAAGAGAAAATCGCTTGTTATCTAATGATAAATGTATGGTACAAAGTATTACTCAAGTAAAACTAATTTTAAAATCTGCCCTACCAGTCTGTGTACATAAACATTAATTTTTCAATGTTATCTCTCTGACACTAGTTAACGAATTTTGGATTATAAATAATTAGGATAAAAATATTCTAAGTATAATAGTTTGCACGTTGAACACACAATTTAAACAAGAACGAAAATTCATGCATCAAGCATAGATTATGTAACACTTTCCAATACTTTCAAAATAATTTTGCAAATCTTTACCATAAAGTGTAAGGTGATATCTAATTAAACAATTTTGAAAACGCATAACATATTTAAAAATCAAATTTCAGGAATTACCAACAATATTCAGAAAACTATCCGAGCTCTTTTGTGCAGCCCTGTATATGATCTATAGATTTGTATATATACTAAATAGAATGCTAAATTTTAGTTCAGTTAGGCCACGCGTTGCACAGTTTGAAATATCCCTTCTGCAATTTCCGATAACGGAAATGTACTCGAGAACTTTTGTTCTGCCCTGTATACAACCTATATAATTTATACATACCAAGTAATAGACAAAAAATTAGTTAAATGTAAAACGCGTTCAGCAACTAAAAAATCATTTCCAGCAATTTTTATTAATAAGCAGTACCTTAACCGAATTATTTTGTGTGTCCCTGTAAATGAACGATGCACGCTATATTTTTCTATAATAAGTCTCTTCTAATCCACGTTAGTGATATATATCAATTTCAATATTTTGAAATAATGAAACATTATTAAAATAAACTGAAAATGATTTTCTTCATAGGCCATAATGTGACGGAATTCTTTTGAGTGTCCCTGTAAAAAGCTATAAGTGCTACACACTTAATTTTCAATACAAAACATCCCACAGTAAGCCTCAATAACATATATTAATTGCATGATGATTTGAGCATGTGTACGAGAGTTAGAGCACGGACAGACAGACAGACAAACCGAATTCATAAACACTTTTCAACTATGTTGGAAAGTGTTAAAAAAGTACTAAAAGCAGAAATTTGGAAAAATACAGATATTTGTATCTGATCCCAGACAGTAAAAGCTATTTCAATATGCGTTTCTTCAAAAGAAAAAAAACATATAGATATGTATTTTTTTCATTCACGGTGAATAAATATATAAAATACAATAACTAGTAAAATGTAACGCAAAAAGAAACTTTTTAATAAATCTTTTTTTTTTTTTAATGTAAGAAAGTGCGAGATATAGGAATAGCTAGTAACATGTTAGATATAAAGTTATTTTATGTAATAATTAACAGTTTGAAATGTTCCTTTGTACTAAATAACCAAATCTATGTGGGCATAAAACACAATATATAATTTATATATGTGTCTGCTTTAAAAAGAAATAAATAATTAAACTAAAAGCAAAATGCCCAATTCCAAAAGGAAAAAACATATTAAACTGTTTTCTTAAAAGTATTTAGGAAATATGCCAAAATTGTTTTTCCAAATACGTCAAATAATACTGAAAAGAATTCAGAAAGTACGCAGTGGGAATTCTATTTTACAGTTCTCTGTTCATGGCGTTTTTAGACTTATTTTCCGTTCTTCAACAGTTTCAGAGTAAAATAGAATTTTTCATTTTATTACAACAATGAATCTCAAATCTAAGTAAGTACAGTAGAGAAATACCACACAAAGAAAAAAAAATAATATAAAATACATATTTTAAGATTTATTTCTAACAAACATTCCATTGAAATTTGCTAAAATATTATACAGACAGTTAGCAAGTAATAATTTTAAAAAATATGAAATCATATAAAAATTATAATATTTGAAAAAAAATCGGAGACTATGATTGAAAATAGGAATCTAGTGAGTGGAAATGTGGTAAATGCTTAATGTTACTATAATTACGATTGTAAATAAATATAAATGTGCAGATATTACGTCTGTTTAATATATATTCAAAAAAGAATTTACTTTTAATAAAGACACTTTTTTTCCCATTAAGATAGACATATACGTAAAACATTAAAAACAAATCACCCAAACAATACACCCAGAAAAAAGTTTTGTTGAATCAACAAAAATTTGGTTGACCCAACAAAACTTTTTGTTTAAATATAGGTCAATGGAAATTTTGTTTGAATCAACAATTTATTATTTTTTTATTATTTTTTTATTTTTTTTTTATTTATTTATTTATTTATTTTTTTTTTTTGCAATTCAAAAAAAAAAAAAAATATTGTATTGTCAGCAAAAAATGTTTTGTTCATTCAAGTAAAATGGTTCAATTTTACTTGAATTTTGATAAAACAACCAAAACGTACTCCACAAAACATGTTTTGTAGTTTTAATCAATTCCTTTTTCTGGGTGTATTTTTCGGTTGAAAACTTCACCCCTCTTTAATACAAATTATATACAATCACAGAAGATGTTAAAAAATAACTTACTCGTATGAAACCTGCAATAAAACAACTATTAAAGTTAAATTTAAAGTTAACATATTCAAAGAACATAATATTCAGCTGGTATATTCCATCTTCATTAATTGGATTTGTTGTTGAATTCGTGTTCCAGGATTTAAGGAAAATTCGACCTCTGTAGACATTGCAATTCCGTTCAATAATATTAGTTTTCGCAAAGTCAGATAAATGCTCCGTTTCTGTTGTATGTGAAATGAATTTTGAATTTGGGTTCTTAGATTTGAATGAATATTTATGCTATCTGATTCGTGTTTGTTTCGCAGGAATACATAGAAATGGCTACCCTCGCCGATGGATTAAACGAGTTTTTTTCCGAGCTGATGCATTCGGCTACTGTAACCCTTCCTATTTACCAACGTCAGGTGAAAAAATCTTACGTATCCATCCTTTATTACAGAAGCCTTTCAGAAAAACTTCTCAGCATTTTGCCCACAGAGACAGTTGCGAAATCTTATATGTAAATTCCAGTACAGGTACCCGATTGTACAACACGATGACCTTGTATACAGAATCTCATGTAACAAGTGTAACGTAGAAATTGGTGAACTGTGACATTGTTGGCATTGACCACTGTGACATTGGTGAAACTAGTCGCACCCTACAAACACTAATCAGAGAGCATAAACATTAATTCAAATCTAAGAACCCAAACTCAAAATTCATATACCATGTAATAGAAACGCACCATTTATCGGACTTTGCGAAAATTACGATTATTGAACGGAATTGTAATGTCTACAGACGTCGAATTTTCCTTGAATCCTGGCACAAGAATTCAGCAACTAATCCAAAATGAAGCTAGAAATATTCTACACTCTCAGAAAAAAACTGTAAATTTATGAGCGTTTGGCTTCAATTTTCACGGGCAACAGCCTTATTTGATGAAAAACGGTCTGATTCACTAAATAAGCGGCCTTATCCCTTAGATACTTAGAAAAGTAAGCAAAATACGGTAAAAATACGGTCCGAATCCATACATTGCCTTCCGCTAGGGTGTAACCCTTCATTTTACTCGTGTTTCGAAAAATTTAACCCGCCAAAAAAGCGATTATGTGATGATTATCTAACGTGCTACGTGCTACGGAGCAGTAAGTAAAGTGTTATTGTGTTTAAATGTGCATTATATTATGTGCATTATAACGCTGTATTACTTTGTCCCGTAAAATTACGGGCTGCACAAAATGATGGGCATGGATTGTTTTTTTTTTTACGGAGTATGACTGGAATCTGTGCTGCCGGCCTCTGCCCGTAATTTTACTGCAATTTTTTTTTACAGTGTAGCTGAATATTTTGCTCTTCTTTTAATATGTTAACTTAAAATTTAACTGTAATGGTTGTATTGTTTAGGTTTCACACGAGTAAGTTGTTTTTTAACATCTTTAGTTATTGTATGTAATTTGTATTGAAGAGGGGTGGCGTTTTCACCCGAAACGTCTACATTTGTTTATAAAATTTTATGTATATGTCTGTCATCAGGGGAAAAAAGTTTCTGTATTAAAAGTAAACTTTTTTAAAGTAAATAAATATATTGTAATTTGTATAATGTGTGTTGTGTATGGTATATTACTTATAGCAAATAAATATAAAGAAAGTAAGCAGAATAAATATTTTCCACACTTATAGTTGAATGACTTGTTTTTTTATGGTTCTTTAATTTTTTGGAGAATTTTGAAAATTTCCAGGCATTACAACTAAATTCTAGAATGCACATCTCAACTAAGAATCACATAATGCTATAATATTATTCCATTGTTTCTTTAAATTTATTTTTCAGTGTACGTGACAAAAATTTTTAATCAGAAATAATAGTTGATAACAAGATTTATGAAATCTTTAGAATGATTTACATTAAATATATATACAGAATAAATTAAATATATACACAATCAAAAATTAATTTCTATTTTTTTATACTGAAATGTTAAGAATATATAATTTAAAAGTTGTGTATTTAACTGAATAATCAAAAATCCAATAAAAGTATTTTATTTAACTATAATACTGTAGAGTTCTAAATTAAAACGTATTATTATTTCTGATCATATTTATTGCAAAATAAAAGTCTTTAAGTTATTGACTAATATCAGAAAATAACAAGAAGCTCATAAATATCTATGAATAATTAATTTTTTTGCATAGCAGTTTGATTTATACATTTGTATATTTTATAAAATTTTGAGTATGAAACCTTTTATTTTCACATTACCAAATAATTTTCAAATCTAGAAGTTTAAAATTTTTATTGATGGAGAACATTTTACTAAAGTACTTATTCTAGATCTCTGTATAAGTTTAGAATTGTTATTATTATAATAAATTTTAGAAAACATTATCATGTTTTTATTTTAAATACTAAACTTGGTGATCACAATATCCGATATTAACAAAGCTATAAAAAATGAACAAAAATATATTATAATACACACCAATATATTTTAGATTGCTCTTAAAGTTTTCATAGTCATAATAATTGCAGTCGTTACTTTTTATGATTCACTTTGTTATAAAAAGCACAAAAGAACTGAAAAGAAATAAAAAAAAAAAGTTAGATATATTTATCTTTCACATCTTTTCACATATCTTTCTATTTCTTAGACACGCGCAACCTCATACACAATGGAATATCATATTTTATAAAGAACAAAGTACCTAAAATATTAAGATATACAATTTTTATGAAAATAAATATTATGATTTGACGTTTTTTTGCTTAGCATGTTAAATAAATATTTTTGTGTGTTCAAAATATGTACATAACATATTGTTATATTTGAAACAAAAATCGTCATGCAATTAATAAAATATCATTTTGAATTTTTCAAAGAATAATTAAACAATTGTTTTTAAAATTTAATTTAAATAAGGAATGTTTAAAAAAAAAAGTATCAGTATCTCGTTGACTGCTAAGCCAATTTTTTATACAATATGTGTAATAATTGTCAGAAGAAGAACATATAGTAATTAGTTGCTATTATGAAGTTTAAAAAAAGAAATCTACCAAAATTTGTTTGTTCTATATTCGACGTTCTTAATTTCATTATATAGAACAAATTATCGTTTCTGCATAATGTTTTGATATAGAAATACTTTTCTTACAAAAGAGCTATGATTATCAGTTAAAAAAATTACAATAACGCTTCTCACGAAAGAGGGCGAAATTTCAAGTTTTAATATAAGAACCTGATAGCAAAATTTTTAGCATTAATAAATATATGTATATATTTTAATTGCTTTATGCTTAAATATATTTAATCCTTTGAGTACACAGGAAAAATCAAAGGATTTTACTTCTAGATTAAATTAATTAATGAAAACTTTATCTGCTAATATATCTTAAATTAATGATAAAATGAATAAAAAAATAAAATACTATCTTTGATATCCTAAAATGAAATACGTAATGCAAATCTTAAATGACGAAACGAGATAAAATTAATTTTTTTATAATCTATGTTAAACTTCTAATAACATATTTAACTTTAATAGTTATAATATTCTAATGTATATCGCAATAATGTATATATATATATATATATATATATATATGTGTGTGTGTGTGTTACGGTCAATATGATAAATCCGGTAATTATTAATATTAACCCGATATTATTATTAATGACCGTTCATAATGGCCGGTTATTATTAATAATAGTCGTGGTCATTATTAATAATAACCGTATTAATCATATTGCCCGTAGCATGTATACTAAAATGATGTTTATAATTTCTCTTATTTTAGGATATGTAGTACATGATTATAAATATTATAAATAAGAAATATATACAGGGTGCAATATGTTAACTATCGCCGACCTTTAATTTCTCAAATGTTGGTCACAGACATATAGTTCCAATTACAAAAACGCTTCAAATGAAGTAAATATTCATGTTGTTGCATTATTTAAAGTAAAAAAATTATTTTTATAAAAGTTACGAAATCCAACTTTTTATACGGTCCCCCAATCTCGATAGTTATATTTAGTTAAAGTTTACGCATATCACAACAGATACATCACAAAAAGCTTGACTTCTGTATTACAAAAATTGATGCAGTTATTAAATTTTAAAGTTTCATAATTTTGCAGATGATTTCATCTTTCATTGAGGGATCAGTTAAAAAATGAATTAAAGTAGTTCGAGATAGAAATCAGGGTGTAATGTCCTTCTTACGGCGAAAGCACTTTTAACCGTCATCGCCAAATTGGGGTATCACCAAAGAGGGTTATTTCATCTAAAAATTTGAGCTGACTTTTAGGGATCGTATACAAAGCGGAAAATTAAATATTGAAATTAATCAGAAAAAAAATATCAATTTATTATCATATCAGAAAACGGTCTATTATAAAAAAAATGAACACATCAAACGCCGGAATCTACTAGAAATACAGCGCAAAGTGTTCTCTTTGGTGACAATGCATAATTTAATGTGTGACAGTACTGAGTCCTGGACACGTTGGAGCATAGGAGGCGTAACTGTGCGACAAGGAAGGATGATGGACTGCTTCAGATCAACCAGAGAAGTAAGCTCAGTCGCATAGACTTGTGCCTTGATTCAATCCCAGAAGTAGAAGTCAATGGGAGTCAAGTCAGGTGAACGCAGTGGCTACTCTATCGGACCACCAACGCTTTCGTAGAATGTACAGGTAACGATCGTTGTTAATTCTCATCGTAGAAGATGGGTCCAACAATCTGGGTTTCCCTTATACTGCACCACACTTTCGTTGATCAGCGTACCTGGTGTCGTACTGTGCAGTTGATGCGTGGGTTTTCCAGAGACCAGTAATGCAGATTGTGCACGTTCCAAATGCTACCCCGTATAAACATTGAATTATCTACCCACAGAATGTCACAAAGGAACGACGAATTTTCCTCTAAGCTGTTAAGCATGAAATTACAATGATCAATTCGTCGTGCGTGGTTACACAGCATCAATGCTTGCAACACTGTCGGATAGTATGGATTTGCCCTTTGTGCATGTAACAAATGCCAGACATGCTGACGCGTATATCCACATGCCGCGTATATCCACATATTTCCGCCGTGCTCAGTTGTGGATTTAAAAGGGCGAATAACAGCACCTCCTCCGGTATCAGTTGAACATTACACCTTGCCAGGCTACTTGTTCTGGGTCGTGGTGCAACATAGATGGTATCTCTAAGAAGGTGCAATGCATCAGTTATAGTTTCATGCTTTGGATGTGGATCCTTAGGGAAACATTCTGAATAAACCCTCTCAGCCTGTCTGGCACGGCGTATCGTGTACAGTAGCCTGCCACCACGATCTCAGCGCTGACTAGCATGTTCATTGCTACATGGCTCGTGTTTTATCCCGAACGTGTGGCACTGCGGTACTCGATTTTCATAATCTCGATTTTCATGCTCGTTATAGCTCGGCTGGTCGTTTGCTGCCATTTATCTAGTTCTTAGTGAGTATGTTTTATTATCCGGGTGTCGATTCTGTCTACTTTCACTTTTGAATGTTGTTCGATCCCTAAAAGTTAGCTCAAATTTTTAGACGAAATAACCTTTTTTGTTGATATTCCGATTTGGCGATACCGGCTAAAGGTGGTTTCTCCGTAAAAATGACATTGCATCCTGATTTCGATCTCGAATTACTTTAATTCATTTTTTAACTGATCACTCAATAAAAGACAAAATCTTGTGAAAAAATCTCAAACTTTGAAATTTAAT
The DNA here is from genome assembly GCA_963931845.1 of Maratus michaelseni. Lineage (NCBI taxonomy): Eukaryota > Metazoa > Arthropoda > Arachnida > Araneae > Salticidae > Maratus > Maratus michaelseni. The sequence goes on from OZ007593.1 coordinate 85,666,176, forward strand.
AACAGTGTCACTTTTTGTAGTTCAGAAGTCAAACTTTTTGTGTTATATCTGTTATGATACGTGTAAACTTTTACTAAATATAACTATAGGGATTGGGAGAACGTATAAAAATTAGAATTCGTAATTTTTATAAAATTGATTTTTTACTTTAAACAATGCCACAACATGAATATTTACTTCATTTGAAGCGTTTTTGCAATGGTAACTATATGTCTACGACCAACGGTTGAGAAATTAAAGGTCAACAATAGATAACATATTGCACCCTGTATATAACAGGTGTAATACTTGAGTAACATTGTGACGGATGCAACTATTTTCGCCCTTGGATTTTGAATATGCTCTGAAAATATATGGAGAGGAATTCTGACAGTCTAGATACAGTAATTTAAATCTTTTTCCGCCATATTTGACTAACATTTAGTCCATGTCCGTTTTCATTTAGAATCTACGAAATAGAGCTTTTAATAGAAAGGTTTTATGAATAGCCGCTAGCTCTTTTAGTTATTTATTTTTTTGCTTATTGAGAGCCACGAAAATTTTCAGGGAATGATATATTGCCTGCAAATTTGGACGAAGGGCTGAATAAAAAGCTCTAAATTGAGGAAAACTTTGTTCACAACGAATTATATTTATGATACCTACTTTGAAATCTGGTGCAGATAGTATATTGTTGCAGTAGAATAAAGCTTCTTCACGATTTAACCCTTTAAGCGCCGCTATATATATTAAGCTGTTTTTTAATGAAACAGTTATTTTTTCTTTATGAATAGAAAGTCTTCAAGGTATTTCTGAAGAAAAAAAATTAAAAAAATTCGAATATTTAGAAAAAATAGCATGTTCCCAAAATGGGAGGTAGTTTTGACATTTACCCCTAATGGGGGTAAATTTTTTCAAAAATTTTACTTATGCCTCCGTGCATTTGTGTTTGTTATTTCTCAGCTCTTTAGCTATAAAAGGGATAATATCATTCTGAAACTGATATTTTACGAAGAATTCATATAAATTAGTCCAACATCTACATTTATAATAAAAATAAAAAAATAAAATTACCGATTCCATAAGCATTTTCATTATCCACCTCTTTATTTTTCTTCATTACATTCTTTTTGTCCTACTATTTTACATGAAAATGATTGAACATTTTTTATGTAACTTTATATTACATGTTTTTCGTTTTCTGAAATTGGTTTTTAAACTTTTTTTTTTGTTGTTTTTGCATTTTTTTTAGTTTGTTCCACATTCCAATTTGAAGATTCGTCTGAACTTTCATCTAAAATATCAAGCCTGTGTTTAATACTTTGTCTTTTTAAACACTAAATCAGATATTTCTTGATTGTCTGTTGATTTAGAATTTACAGAAAGTTCTTCTCCACCAAATATAACATGCGATAAATCGTCGCATAAATTATTTTCTATTACCTATGTAATAGAAAATAATTTATGCGACACACATATGAGGAAGATATCTCCCTCATATGTTACAATAATGCAATCAGGTGGCAAACAAACGATTTCCAGAACATCCAAAAAATCATTCAAATCTCAAAAATTGTTCAATCATCTTCCATGTAAAATAGTCAGAAAAAATGATATAATAAAGAAAAACAAATAGATAGATAATGAAAATGCTTATAAAACTGGTAATTTATTTTTGTTTTTTAGTATAAATGTAAAAGTTGGACTAATTTATATGAAATCTCCTAAAAATATTAGTTTCAGAATGATATTATACCTTCTATAGCTAATAAATTGAAAAATAAATACCACAAATGCACGGAGCATATGTACAAATTTTCAAAAACCTTACCCCCATTAGGCGCCATTGCTCCCATTTTGTGAACAACTTATGCTTTCGGCAATTGTGATTGATCTATTATACATATTAATTCCGGATTGAAGTTGTTTAAAATAATACACTGTTATAAACATATTTTAACTAAAATATATTATTTTTATTATAAAGTTTTTTTTTTAAATATTTCTTTCAAATACTGCCAAAAGCTATTTTTCGCCTTTTTTAACACGTTTTAAAAAATAGAAAATTCTAATGAAACTTGCAAATAACATGAACCTTTTAACAATTTATAAAATATGCACTTTAGAAAAAAAATCCTAAAGCAATGTTCCCAAAATGGGAGCAATGGCGCTTAATGGGTTATTATAGATCATCGAGCACTTGAAGAATCTCACTGAATACCCCGCTGACAAGGAACGCCCTGTCACTGTAGCAAATATTTGGTTTGTGTCCTGTTTATCCATGATTTACTGTCACTTAACTTCAACTTACGTACTACGTTGAACATAAAGTCGACAGAGATCTACTACAAACCACAGAAGAGCACAAAACAGTGAAAATAAGTGTATAAGATCGGTTTCAATAGATTAATTCATATGCGATATCAAAGACAATGAATATAAATGTTCTTTAGCGTCTCTCTCAAATGTCAAATGTTTCGAAATCATATCTCTTAAAGACCCTATTTACTATGCATTAACCGTAAGAATTAGAAATAAAATCCTTCTTCGTTTCAAAGCTGATTAATTGTTTTTATTATAGATGCTTTTGGAAAAGCCTCTATATCATTTAAATTGATAATACTTAATTCTGTTAACACAATCACACTGATACATGTATTAGAGTTCCTGTACTTTTGGTTTATTCTATTGAATTGTTTCAGATAACAGACAAAACTTCTTTCACCAAAACGTTATCTGAGTGAAATGTGTCCGACGGATTTGTGCAGGATAGCTTTGTTGGCATCTTTCTTCATAAACAATTTCAGTGACAAAATACTGATTCATTTATAATTCAGGACGATAAATATTTACACCTTCGCATAATAATTCTGCTACACATAATCTTACATTAGTCGTAGGTACTTTAAATGGATTGGAAGTATTATCAGATTTTCCTGTAAGTTCTAGCTAACACCGTCATATGTATTAACCCGCTGCCAGGCTTGCTAACTCTAATGTTTCTCCGAATCTACTCATAAGTAATATAGACAATGTATGATTTGGGTGTCATCTACGTATTAAAAATTGGGCCCATTTCCATTTTTCGAACTGTAACATTATATTAAGCAATTATGAATTACCGCCTACATTCCTTTTCGCAAAAAAGGAATGCGTATTGATGAAACAATCATATCTGTATTTACAACACATTCCTATATATATATATATATTTTGGGGGGGATTTATAGAAATTTCACTTCTTGAAGGTATCCACAGCTGTTGAGAAAGTGTGTCCTATACAGTGCTTTTTTTCAATTTATACTGAAGAATGCTCTTATTTCTGACAACACGGAGGATGTACAAAAAAATAAAATGAAATGATCTCAACAAATCTCAGGTCAAGAATTTGAACACGTATTATAAACATTGCATTGAAATTTTCAATTTCACTTATAGTCTTAAATTTATGTCAGTGCACATCTTTCTAAGCTTTCTAAGGACACTTTTGAGCATTTTTTTAAAGCTAAAATGTGTAAACAATTTCGTTGTACACCCGACATATATATATATAAATAAATAAATAAATAAATAAATATATATATATATATATATATATATATATATATATATATATATATATATATATATATATATATATATATATATGTATGTATGTATATGTATATGTATGTACCAAAGCAAACTAAACCAGAAAAATATTAAATTTCATTTTACTTATTTAGCTAAATTTACAGAAATCGAGACATTTTAATATGAGAAAAACATATTTGAGAAACATTCTTGAATCTATAAATTTAATTATAAACTATTTTGTTATGAAATTGTAATATTTCATAAATTTATAATTGTGCATTTTTAGAGTTCACATGAAAACTACGTACAGTATGTTTAAAAAGCACCATAAATGCCATTCTTTGACTTTATTAACACAAGCAATTAGGAAATGAAATACATTTTATCCAAAAAGTAAGCGGAAACATTTACACGATTTATCAAAAATCTATAGAAATACTTAACAACTTATTGTTGCATATTTCAGTGAAGATTTACGCACGTGATCAAATAGGGTACTGAGAACAAATTGAATAAAAAAAAAATGTGTGCGATTAACTTTAATACGAAAAAGATTCAAAAGGTCCGTATACGGTATCTACAGTTTTTGACCATGTTGGCCATGAACAACATTTGTATTCGTTCGTATAACTATAGCACATATATTTATGACATATAACAGTATCTTTCTTTCTTAATTGCTAAAAGGTGTAAATTAACAACATAATATCCAGTAAAATAAATTTTATTATGATGTTGACATGTTTCGTCTCACTCCTAGCCATTTTCAAAAACAAATGATAATATTCTATAATTGTATGGTCTTTGTAGTTATTATTTGAAATGCTATCATTACATATGTATGTACTTTTTATTAATTTACGCACGTTATCTTTTATTTTTACTTGGTTGTTTATTTTCATATTTGTAACCATGGAGTAAATTCGAGCCACAATTTGTAAGTACTAAACTCTACTTACAAGATGCTGCATCGTTACATATTGTATTTTTGCGTGTTACTATCTCTACGGTTTCTCTTTTTGTAGATGGATAGTATAGACTGAAGGGAAAAAATTATTTTACTTTCATTGAGATTTATTTGGATAGTTTCTTCTTGATATAATCTTGCCAGGGCTGTGGTTTTTATATTATACTTAATATTAGCTATATACTCCTTTTTTCTGTAACTAAATTTCCTGCTTGTCATGCCAATATAGTAATTCTTATATCCGCCTCCTTTAATAAAAGGCATTTCATATACTCCTGAATAATTCTCAGAAATTAATTGGGTAATTTTGGGTCAATATTGGGTCAAAATTGACACAATTAATTTTGAGAATTATTGAGGAGTATATGAAATACCTTTATTAAAGAAGACGGATCTAAGAATTTCTATATTGGCGTGAAATTTGTCGAAATACTTTTAACCAGATTGTGTATATTAAGAATGAATTCTTTCTTAAACTTACTGATCGTTTGAAGACGTAGATTAATATTTAAATTTTTAGACATTTCCAAACAGAATCTGGATTATCTCTGAAAATCAGGAATCGTTGAGCTCTATAAAATGACAGGGAAATATTATTATGTGTAAAAAAAATTAAATTCTCATTTAAATTGTAACTGTACTAAACACCTTGCTCTAAATGTTACTAAGGCGTTTGTTTTTAATTTCATGAATATTACGCTTCTTTTAATCTGAATGCTTTTATAAATTAATATTTTCAGTCCACTCATATCATAATAACGTCTGTCACTTGGGCATAAATTCGAAAAGTTACAAAAATTAGACAACAGACATTTATGTGTTGGTTTAAATTATATTTTACTAAATAAAGCTCATGTGAAAGATTTTTAATTTTCTACAATCTGAATTTTTGTTCTTGATACATTTAATATGATCTCAAAAATTTTAAGTTTCAGATTTTTCGCAATACATTTTTACTAATATTTTAATGAAAACGTAATGTATTCTTCTACTAATGCACTGTGAAAAAAAAAAATAAACGAAATATTGTTGTTTTAAAGTCGATACTTAATCTTTTTATAACACTTTAATAAAATTTGATTTACACAAATATTAAAGAATAATTTTATGTGCTTATTATGGTCTGATTTTTTTTTTGTGCACAAATTTAATAATTTATGATTAAGGAAATATAAAATATAAAAGCATTTCCATTAGATAAACAAATTTTAAAAAAAGTTTCCTTATTGAACGAGATAATATATGATAAAATAAATTTCTCATTATAATGAAAATCTAATTTTCAACGAACAATATGCATTTTTTGAAATTATTTGACATTAACAAATTTTATTGAAACGTAAGTATCGAAATTTCTCTTCTTTAATAAAATATATTATTTACTGTTGTGAGTAAACATAATATAATTAAAAATAGAATATGAAAAATTATTACAGTAAAAAAGAGATAGATTAATTTGTATAAAATAAGTTTTCATACAATGTTATATCAAACATAAAAATTTTCCAAACTGAACAATATTTTTATAAGAATTATAAAGTACAGAATTATTGCCTCATTTTTATTATTATAATCTTATTTCGTCTTCAGGTTTAAATAAACTTATTACGATATGCATTGTATTTTCTTGTTTAACCTGCATATTTTAACTCGGCGGAAATTTAAATTAAAAAATACTACTTTAATATACAATTGACATTTCAAATAATTTTTTTTAGATTATAGTTGTATGGAATTTATTTCTTTTGTGTTTTAGTAGTTAAATCATTTGAATTGTAAAAATAAATAAATTCAGTTTCTAAAGTCATTTCGTAATGAAATGAAATCAGTAATTAAAACAAAAATATTTTTTAAAGTATTTTTTCATGTCTATTTGCTCATGAAATCGGTAAAATACAGCATATATACGAATTCAGTAGGCAGAAAAGAAATATTTCGTTATTTGCATTTTTTTTCGCTTTTATAGCAAGGGAAATAGTAGATGAATTTTATAATTGAATATGTTTACGTATTATATATTTTTTTAATTCAAATAATTTGTTCCATTAATTAATTTACTTTTTGTCACTTGTAAATAACGATTAGATAAATTTTTAATGAATTAATAATGTGAAAAATAAAAGTTTCACAAAGACAAGTAAATTTGCATAAATTGACGATTTTATTAAATTCAAGAACAATATGAAAAAATTTATATAGTAGGAATTTTTTTAAATCTGCAGTCATTAAGTTACACAATTAGCCATATATATATATATATATATATATATATATATATATATATATATATATATATATATACAGGACCTTTCTTTAATCCGTTCCGTCTCAAAAAAGTGGTAAATCCTGTTAACTGCCACCATGGCGTGATATTTAGCTAAAGCCAAAGGGGTGTGTACTTGGCATTGACGCCTAACGGAAATAGAGATTGTATCTTGAGAACTGTGGGAGATATGATCACAGGTTGAATGAAAATGCTGTGAAGTGTCCCCGATTTAGTGGGATATGCCCTCTTATATGTAAAAATAATTTTAGCACAAGTTCTGAAAATATGTATTTTCAGTAAATTATGTAAGTATTTACATAATTACATAATTACGTAATTACATAAGTATTTCCAGTAAATTATGTAATGAAAATCTCTATTTTAAGTGCAACGACCAGCTTAAATGCGGAAATAATAGTGTTCAGGAATATGACATTATAAGTCTCGTGCACATTTGCAGCATTAGTGTCTAGCTAGTCTCTTTATGAAGGTAGTCTAAAGTCAAAAGGACTATTTTTGTGTGAATGTTTTGATTTTTAAATCTGTGCTTAAGATGAAGATTCATTTTATTGTGTTTCACAAATTTTCCACGTCACACACGAAGACATATTGCATGCGGCAGATGGTGGATAGCACTGTAAAATAAAATGTTTCACTTTCTGTTGCTTCTCTGTCCTTTATTGATTGGTTTCACTTTTCTTCTTAGTATCTCTAGCGCCGGCAATTTTCGCGTTACAGATACCATTTCAACGTTTTTTTATGGTTTTTCACTATGAATATCGCATTCCAATAAAAAAAATAAGTGTTTCCATTTGAAATTTTCCAAATTTTGTCACTGTAACCGTAACTGTCAGAGTTTAACTGTTGTTTTTCATACGATCTTGAGCGCATACCTTAAAATACTTAAAACCAAAATTTCAGTCAGTTTCTGTGAACGGTGTGATAGTTAAGGACTCATATATCGGGATAGTTTTTTTTATAATCATCCTGTATACACACACACACACACACACACACACATATATATATATATATATATATAACAGTAATTATTAAAATATTTTACCTTATGAAATCAAATACTTAAACTAATTATGTTGATAAAAATAAATAAAAAGTTTTTTACCATATGTAAACTGTTACAGAAACTATAAATAAATAAATAATAATAATAATAATAAGCCACACAAGCAGAAAATTTTATCTCCGTGAGTGATCTAATTTTTTTAAACGAAATTAAAAGTAATTAATCGCCAAAACTTAAAAGAAGGACTTAAATGGATCACATTTACAAATACCATTTTTCAAGAAATAATAAAATTTCTACATAAAATTAATCGATGCCAGGAAAATTTTACATTTTCAGTAAATGTTTGATAAATTTTAATGTGTTTAACAATAGTTTTTGGTTACATATTAAAGAACCCTATTATATTAAATGTATTTTAAAATTTAGTATTTACGATTAATCAAAGGTTTTCTTTCAGACTACCAGAATTTGCTGCACGAACTAAAAGTAGTTTATATATATTTTGAACCCTGTAGGTTATTGTTTCTTCAAGTAAAATTTAATGAAATTTTACATTTTGTTTCATTGATGTAAAATGTGTTTTAAAAATAAATAAATCCGTCAAATGCGACTATAATTCGCCCTCAAAGGGTTTCGTACATTAAATTTATTTTAATTAATATTTATTAATTAATAAACTCTTATTACCCCTATAATTTTCATAATTTTAGTTTCAGTAGAATCATAAATAGGAAAAGGGATCGTATTTTTCCAATATATTTTCATCGATATCTCTAAAAGTATTATCTCTAAAATTAAAACAAATATATATTTGAGTTTGGTGTTACGAGATCTTTGAAAACGGTACACTACAAGATACATCAAAATAAAAGTTTATTTTTTTCAAGTAACTTAACTAATATCTCGGCTAATTTTCGACATTTTTTTTTTCGAAAACCATAATCAAATATCCTTGGAGATTTTGCGTTGATAGATATCTCGAGCGCCTGTCAACCCCCCTGCTGATGCCCGAAAAATAAAGTTTGCGTGTAACGAAAAAATGCGTTTTTCTAAAAAAAACTATGTTGCATAGAAAAATCGCTATAGTTTTCTGCAAGGTTTAAATAAACTCCTACGACCCATAATTTTGTAATAATTTATTTTCAGTAGATTCAGAAAATGTGTGTGTGTGTTTGTTTGGGGACATATTTTTGCAGTTCATTTTTGACGATATCTTTGAAAATAAAATTCCTAAAATTAAAACAAATATATTTTTGTGTTTGGTATTACGAGATGTTTCACACGATAAACAAAAAGAAAATTTGGTTTTTATAGTAACTTAATTAACCCTCTAAATGTTTCCTAAACATATTTGCGAATGTCTGATAATCTTAAACTATGGGGGTAGAAAGTCTTTATAACTTTCCCAAGTGTGAACTCTCCACGTCCTATAATTTACAAGAAAAAGTGCTCTGACGGACGGACAGACAGACGAGAGGAGTGATCTTATAATGATTTTGTAAGTACGGAACAATAGAAAAGGGAAAACACCACGCTATTCAAAAACGTTTCATGGTAATTTGATTACCACACTGTGATATGACATGAATAATATAGTCTTTAAATACATTCAAAACTCCATCGTAAATACTTCGTTTCATTAGCAAATATATTAAGGAAACGATGAGAGGGAAAACTCCATATGTATAATAGAATCATATATATTATTATTTAATGTACTTGTTCAGAAATTATTGTGATTCGAAACACTGTTCTCTAAACAAGAATTTCAGAATACAAATATAGATTAAAGTACAAGTAGTAGTTCAAATGTAATTTCAGGAGTAGAGCGTCAGAAAAAATCGTAATTGTACTCAAACATTTTGCAAAAGTACCCAGAAAACAGCCTTTTATCACACGATCGGCCCGTGATTGGCAGTGTCGGATTAGTGACGCACAATTCTGAGTTATATGCATACTTTACAGTAAGTTACTTTACAATAACTTACAATAAGTTACTTTACAAGATTAATTTCAAAATATATGTTTCATAATTATTTATGAACGTACCAAATAAACACATACATTTTGGCACAAAATTTGAACGCAATAAGGAATGTCGGATTAGTGCCGAGAACAGTGTAGGGGTATCGGTTAAATGTCAGTAGGATTTTTGCAACTGATACGAAAGAACAGTGTTTTTTTTATTTCGGTTTTCTTAAGGCGAAATGTCGTTATGCGATTTTCATCGGCAAATGACGCTGCGCTGATATATGTTGCCTTATAAGGTCCAGTTAGAATTACCAACATCGTCCTGAATTTGGAATGTTTAAACATAGATTGAATCTTTTTTTCAATGTTTGAGTGTTGTCGGGAAAAATAAATATCAGTAATAGAACAATAGCGTACCAGTGAACCTATTGACACCACTAAATTTAAATAGTATTCTTCCTCTTATTTAAAGGCAGAATTTCTGAGATTTTTAATCCGAATTTAATGCTATTATAATTTAGTTGTGACAATCGCCCAAATGGTAAGCCACAGTTCCATCACTGAAATATATATATTAAAAATTAATATGTATAATAGTTTTCTAATTGTTTTTCTGTGAATCATTGTAACAATATGAAATAAAATCTAATAATGTATATATATATATATTTCTGTTTTCTTCTTTTTGTCCATCTTTCAAACAAAAAGTTATGTTAGAAAAACAATGATTTAAATTTTTGAAAATGAATTAAAAAATTTCAATATTCCACTTATATAAAAAACTTATAAATTACCCATATTGCACATAAATATGCTGAATATATTTATGTGAAATTGCGTTTATTTATCTGTGAGTGCACGTGTCTAGAAAAAGGTTCAAATGCCGCCAACAACTTTTATTTTCAATGTAGATCCTACAATTTTGAAAAATTTTTGAAGAAAAAGTCATAGTAGGGTACCTTGAAATGTTTCACATTCTCTTAGAATAAGAAAATTGAGTTTTAAATCGTTTTCGTTTTATAAAAAGAAAAATGCCGAGTTCTGCAAATTGTGAGTTTGGAAAAAGGGGTCATAATAACTTGCTACCTCAATTTTTTCCAAACGAATTACATAAATAGGCATAATTTCCCTAATTAAGCGAGAATAATATTTTTTAATAAATTTTATTGATGGCTATTATTTAATGTATATAGAAAGTACACAGAATTTGTAATATAATAAATAAGCATTTTTGCCAAATTGTAAAAAATGTTAACGACTATCTCGGACAATCTTATTTCCATTATGATCCTAGTTTTGTTTTTTACCGTGTGAAACAAAAAACCTGATTGCTGCTGGATATGTAGATTACTTTATCTTGAAAAATCACAAACATAGTAATCAATCCTACATCGGTTCATTGACTATGGGCCCATATACCTCATTTTGAGCATCGAACCTACAGTTCTTCCTTCTTGTCCGCACAGAATTCACCCTTGCAGGAGACACAAATTGCATCATCTTCCTCTATCGAATATCTTCTTTTTATATATTTTTTAAATTCCAATATCTAGCCTTTTGCCAGTATATTCTTAGATATTTCTCCGTCATTTTTCTTCTTTCTGTTTATATTTATTGGGGACGATTTGGACCAATATTGTAACCACAGCCGCGTCGTAGCAGTCAAATGACGCAACAAAGCCATACAGTATCCGTGAGTTCATAATTTAATTTATTTACGAAGCAAATCTAGAGAGGATCAAATACCGGCCACACGGTAGACCATTCTGAGTGATTGAGTTCAGCGAAATATTTTTCGTGACATTTTTCTCTCAATTAAAGGTAAAAACTCTGCTCATCGCCCCTAGGGTGCGCTGCGTTCAGTTCACAGAATACCTACTAGCCGGTATTTGGACCATCTCCTTTATATATATCTATTACATTCTCTCCATTTTTAAAGTAGATTATATTAAATACTTCAAACTGCGTTTAGTATTGTATGTTTATATGGCTCTTTTCTTAATATTACCGATTTCTCCTCCAAGTAACATTTGTCTATTTCCAAGTAAAAATTTTTTGCGGAAAAAGTCATAGTAGGGTACCTTGAAATGTTTCACATTCTCTTAGAAAAAGAAAATTGAGTTTTAAAATCGTTTTCTTTTTATAAAAAGAAAAATTTTGAATTCTTCAAATTGTGAGTTTCGAAAATGGGGTTATAATAATTGCTACCTCAATTTTTTCCAAAAGAATTACATAAATAGACATAATTTCCCTAATTAAGCGAGAATAATATTTTTTAATAAATATTATTGATGGCTAGCATTTAATATATACAGAAATTACACAGAATTTTTAATATAATAAATAAGCATTTTTGCCAAATTGATAAAAATTTTAACGACTATCTGTGACAATCTTCTTTCCATTATGATCCTAGTTTTGTTTTTTAACGTGTGAAACAAAAAATTGATTGCTGCTGGATATGTAGATTACTTTATCTTGAAAAATCACAAACATAGTAATCAATCCCTGCATCGGTGCATTGACTATGGGCCCATATACCGCATTCTAAGTATCGAACCTACAGTTCCTCCTTCTTGTCCGCACAAAAATCACCCTTGCAGAAGACACACATTGCATCATTTTCCTCCATCGAATATCTTCTTTTTTATATATTTTTTAAATTCCAATTTCTAATTTTTTAAAATGAATGAAAGTTTTTTGTCTTTTTTCCCTTCGTTTTGCATATTATTCAACTAAATAAATATTATGACACTTTTGATAATGAACTTCTTATTTTACAGAGTTATATTTATTTTTATAACAATATGTTGTTTGAGGAAAATAGTTATGCATTATGTTAAGAAAAATAACGATTCACATATTTCTAAACCAAATCAAGAGGATGATTTAAAATATGTTTGAAATCTGGAAAACTGAGGAGGAAAGTAACACACCTCTGCTTTATACAAACAACTCTTGTACAAAAATAAAATGCTTTGTATGAGATAAAAATAATGTTTTCATTGCAACACACGCAATCAATCATTTTCTAACGAGCCATTACTATGAATGATGTATCTGCTTATTTAATGAATATAATATGAAAGAGTGTAGTAGTGTTTATAAAATGAGAAGTTTATTGTTGCTGACAAACGGTATCCTTGTTGCGGGGGAAGGTGCTCAATTGGAAAGATAAATATCACTCATTTATATATTTTCAAATATCAGGGTTGCCACTGGCGACTATTTTTTTATTATTATTTTGTCTATTTGAATTTCTCAACACATATAATCTAACTTAAAGTTTTGTAAAAGTCCACTCAAAATATTTTTTATAATAGTGGCAGACAAAATAATAATTAAAAAAATTGTGACTAAAAGAAACATTGTGATTAAAAAAAAAAAATGTAACTTATTTTTTCCTCGTAACCATATCTACGCTTTCCGGGGTTCAATTTTACCGACAGTGGTAAAACTCTCATTTTATAAAAACTGCTCCAGTCTTTCATATTACATTCAATAAATAAGCAGATGCAGCAAATATATAAATATCTGCTTTGAAAATCGGGTGAGCTTCCAGCATTTTAATAATTGCCGATAGCTGATAATATCTGACAATAGGACAGTTAACGGACAGTTAAGGACAGTTAAGATAGTAAGGACAGTAGTAAGGACAGTTAAGATAGTGAGGACAGTAGTAAGGACAGTTAACGGTAAACAGTTGGCACCCTATCTTACCGCCATCGGCGTTGCTGATACTAGATCGCATTAGTTAATTCTATGGATAAATGTCCGTACGCAGTCGGCGCAGTATTGTGCCATCGATTCTATCGGCAATCCCATACCAGACAGATTGTGTGTCTATCTGCCGGGCATCAGTCGTTCTTCGTGTCGAAAAAGTTACGGAAGTGATACCGGCAGCCGGTATTGTGCGGTAACAGGAAGCGGCTGTCTGCCGATTACTTACCTATAGTTGTATGCTTGTTAAGAAATTTATTTATTTACTTATTTTTGTAAATATTACTTATGAACAGCGCGGTAACGATTAAATTTCAACATTAAAATCTTTGAATATACAAAACTACTGCGCTTAATTTTCCCTTCACAAAATTGTTATACATGGCGTTATATGGTATTGAAATCTTAAAAAATAAAATAACTATAAATTTTTTTGAAAAAAAATTGAAATTATCGCATTAACCAATCATGACACTGGTAGTAAAATAACAGAAAATATAAACATAGGTGATGAAGCATGACTTTTCATAAACGTCATTAAATATGATTCTGCTCAAATTGTGTAGTTATATGATTTGATGGCCAGGCTTACATGAGAATGGGCATCAACCACGAACATCATGTTTAAAGGACAATGAAATACTTAGAGACATTCTGAAGATTTTATTTATTCAAGGTAAGCATGTAGTAATTTAAAGAATTTTACTCTTGGCATGATTTTACATTACTGAATAGCAAATCCATATAACGTTCTACAGCCCATATTTTGCTACGTGTGCTTTTCATAAACTACATTGTTAATGTTAGATTGCAGAGTTTACTCAGAAACAGTATACCTTTCCTGTCCTAATACGGTGAAAAATGCATTTGTGACATGAAAAATCATCATGAATTCCAACACAGGGAATGTACAATAGAACCTTGATTATCCGACCCTGGTTTAATCGGAACTCTCCATAAACTGACTTCGGTTTCTGACCTTTTCTTCAGAATTTTTGTTTTACTATCACATTCCATGCGTATGCAAGCAGTTGTTTCCGGACTAAGAGTACATATAAATATTTAGGTCCCCCTTTCTTTGAATTCTTTTGAAATTAGCTTGAGCTCCCGCAATCTCCGATCTCGGTATGAGTGTGTTCTCCTCCCCCCACCCCTGTGTACCATGGAACTATAAATAGGATTAGATTTAGATTTAGAGAGATCGATTTATGGTTATTTCCATGCTCTGCACACATCCCTGTTCTAAACAAAAAAGACTCCCCATTTCGAAATTCGTAAGACCGTAATGCCGAGTGCCATAACATTTAAATGTTGGCACATTTAAATATTGCACCCTCTGATTGTAAGCAAGTGCAGGGAATAATTCTCCTTTTGACATCTTTTCACGGACAGAAATTTTCACAGCTGCCGAATTTCAAAAGGGAGAAGAGAAATCAATGTCATATTTTCTCTATGCACTCGCTTACTGTTCGTTTAAGATTGGCACGCCTACCAAATAAAGTGATTTATTTCAAAATAAATTTATTTTCATGTTGAGTAATTTGAATTTAGATATTTATTTAGCAGTTTAAATAGTCACAATAAGAGTATTCATAAATTCTCGATTATGCGGACATTTCTATTATCCGATGCAGATTCTGTCCCAATTACGTTGGATAATCGAGGTTCTACTGTACTTGGTATGCTTGCAAAATCGTTTGATTCAGAAACTTTAATAAAAAGCTGGCATTCATTTGAATTAAATCTAAGGAAGATTTGGACCTCTTTATTCATGCTGTTGTCTCAGAGCAACATAATGAAACTTAATACCCTCATAAATTAATTGAAGTCCATATATGTGTCACATATTAAATGATATATTATGAAACCTCTTTACAATATTATCATTTTAGATGTTATATACAGTTAAACTCGAAATAGTAAGATAAAAATAAACTAATAAGTTGCTCTATAACTACAGTGAAAATGAAATGGTTTTGCTTGGTACGCTTTTCCTTCTGAAACGCATGTTTATGGTTAGATTGCAACTAAAATCTCAGACGGAAACTCATATTTCTTTAGCCGGAAACCAAATCCCGCATTGGTGCGAATTGAGATATGTATAAGGCACATTTTTAATGTGGTATGTGTATTTGCAAGGCACGACAAATTTATATAAATAGTGCGGTATTCATACTTCTAAAATTTCTGGCATCCATTGTTGTATATATTAATGCGTGTGGATCTTGTTGATATTTTTCACAACGCAACGTCTCGGGATCTTTAAATATTTGAAAATTTTGACACTTTGTTCAATAGTTTTAATCTTTAAGGATTTTGATATCCAATTTCAATTATGATAATCATGTACGTTATCTAATAGAGTAAACATACATTTTCACCGTTTGCATAGATGGGGTACTAAAATTGAAAGATTTACTTAGTACTCTGTTTTAGAGTAACTGAAAAAAATATATATTTATTCGGTTCATAGTACTACAGATTCAGTTGTAGAATCATTAATTTGAAGTGCAATTTTATTTCATTAGTACATTGAATTTTCAGAAAACAATTTGACGGAATCTAATTGTTTTTGTATACTGGATTTTATTTACAAGCAAAATAATTTGAAATACTCTTGCTCGAGTTTATACTTCCAAAATAAGTCCTTATTTCACACTTCCCTTTAAATATACACAATACCGTATTATAAAATTTATTAAATATATTCACGTTTTTTTATTCAGATGTCATGTTTATTTTATGAATAAAGTAATATCAATAAATTTGAATTATGCATTGAATTTATTTTTGAATAACTTATATATTTAGGAAATGTATGAAACTTTTTGCATGGCAGCATGAAAAGAAAGGTATAACTCATTGTGTTATATTGTGTTTTTTTAGAGTCATGCAGGTTTTTTTTCTCTTTCATCATTCAAATTACAAGAATACATATAATGAACCAGAATATTCTGCGACAATAAAATTATTTTACAAAACGATGATGCTATCACGTTTTTAATAATATAATGTTTTTCATGCATAGAATTTTACATAATATACCAGCATACAAGGTTTTGTATATTATCATATAGAAATTATTTGCACATTTAAAAAAATATATGTCATATATGTGGGTGTTTTTTAAATTTTTCAAATGGAAGTAAGAGTAGTTTGACTCCCTAAAATGCAAAATATTCTTCTTAATACACTACAAAATACTCTTTGAGAATAAGACACTTTTGTTCCTATCTTCAGAAAACGAAAAATACACCTTTAGTATATTTTTCTCATTTACTACTGCTTTTGCTATTATTATCATAATTAATATTTTAAAAATAGAATTATAAGGTCATTTCAAGAAAGATTGGTTAAAGATTGTTGGTTGTTGATTATTTTATTAAATTGATTTTAAAAGAAGTGTTATGTGCGTTTTTTTTCTTTTAGAGAAAAAGTTTTATTGAGATTACTTGACCTCTTATTGTAATATTTATGCTAGCTTTTTAAATAAAAAATCTGCATTAAACATAAAAAATCCTATATTTAATTATTTGAAAATATCATATAAATTATAATGTTTTCTTTAGTATTTAGATAAATTTCTTTGACATTTTAATTATACTAAACCTTAACGTTCTCTCATGTTACTGATAGTAAAAGTAAGTAAAATTTCTTGTAAGTTACGCTGTATTTTCCAACTGAATAAATAAATAAACGTAACAGAAGGATTTCGTAATCATATATTAAGTCATCATTTACAAAAATAAAATTTATTGATCGATTACATAATTCAAAGCTTTTCAAATCATATCTTAAATATATTAATAAGTATAAGTGTTGTTTTTATTTGATGAGAGATCGTGAACAGATGTATTAAACAACATACATCTGTGAATCGGAAGTCAATAGAAATTATAAAGTCTTATTAACTATAACTTATCTGATCAACTATTGGACTTATACGAACCAATACATATTTTCCAATTAAGTAGACGGATGCATATGTCATTGGTGAGTTATGCATAGTAAAATTATGGAAAATCATGAAGTTATTCCTCAAGATATATTAATGCTGTACATGATGCACATGTTTGTATTATTTCAAGTAAAATCAGATTCATTGTATTGCTTCTTAAATAGTAATGTACTATGAGATAGCATTTCAAAGCCTGTAAGATTGATCTTCGATGAGAGAAGAGAACACGGATTAGCTGAAATATAAAACATATTTTTCATAATGTTAGTTATGTGAAAAATACCTTTGTTAATAAAATGAATAAAAATATATATCAGTGGAGAATTAATAGTGATTTTGATTTCTCTAGTCTTATGTTAATATAAATTTAATGTGCCACTAAACTAACAAAGTTTTATTTTAAATTATATATAAAAAAAAATTTCCCAAGTTATGTTCAGTTAGAATTATTACTAAAATTGTATAGCATATAAAATAAAACGCATTTATTTGACTTATGTTAATTATTTTTTATTACTTTATTTATTTCAATGAATTGAAAAAGAGTTTCCAGTCTGTGCAAACCGATTAAAGCAAAGCCGGATTGTTTAACTAAAAACGTTAAAATATCACTATATATATATATATATATATATATATATTTAAAAATTACATTAATTTTTTATAGAACCTAATCATAAAATACTATATTCAATTGGCTTGCGGAAAAAGATATTTTTAAAAATTTTAATCAATCTTGTAATTATTAGGTTTTCTTTAGATTAATTTTAAAAGTATAATTTACATGATTGAAGTTAAAACTTTTTCATATTTTTTATCAATATCGTATTAAAAATATGCATGATTTGGACAGTATTTAACAATTTCTGTTGCTTTTTATCTCTAAAATGTGCTTTTCTACAATTTCGTATTTTCTGTTTTTAAAAATTACTCTAAATTTCTTGAAAATAGAAAAAAATGCTTATATATGCGTAAGTTATGCTAAGGGAAAAAAAAAAGTAGTTACAATTTTGTTGACACAAATTAATTTCAACATTTTTTTTAATTATTATATACAAATTTTGTTATTTTACAAGTCTTCACAAAAAGGATTTTATCCCGATATCTCTTATAAAAACTTTCCAAAGTATTTTAAATGTACGTGAATTCATTTAAACAATCCAAATGTACATAAAGGCCATTGATGAGAGGGGGGGGGGGAGCGTCAGGTGATTTTTCATGCATTTCATAAATTAATACACAATTTATTTCCGTTTGGGATTCTCTCTTTGCTCAATATGAGTCAGTTGAGTTGTGGAAGAACAGCTGGGAGAATTTGTTCATATGATGCTCAATTAATGTATTTTCCATATAAAGCTGGATTTTCTTCTTCACAAATGGGTTCTAAAATATTTTACTGATAATAAAATTAAATCACCTTAGCTTTACTGCGTTTTTTACCTTTATTTTAATTTCATAACAAAATCCAGAAGCAAACATGAATTTTTTGAAAATTTTTCTTTACATTCACAAACCCATTTCTTTCTTTTTTTTTTCTATTAATTGATAAAAATTGCCCTTCTTTTTATACTTCACTTAAAGAAAGTCATGTTTCATCCAGTGTTACGATATATTTTTTTAATTTATCACCACTTATGTGTCTGTTAAAGCGTGCATTAGAAAGCGCTATCCACAAAACATTGGGAGACTTTGGAAAGTTTTCCGAGAGGTGTGGGAAAAAATTGATATGATTGTACTAAGAGAAAAATCGACTATGATACATATTTCAATCCCGTGTTATAATCAAGAGTCAGGGCTATACACTAGAGTAAAATTGTCGCAAATATTATAGCATACATGTTTAGAAATTAAATGTGAAAATTGTTTCCATAAAGTGAGAACGACCTTCTGTAGTATGCAAAAGCAATTCGGACGATTTTAGTTAATGAAAACGCTGTAATATAAATTTTAATGGCTCTTTAGATTTAAATGAATATATTATATATTACATATTACGGTCCATATATATATATATATATATATATATATATATATATATATAACATCACATTCTATGAAGATCACAGGTTGCTAAAGATTTTTGTAATTCAAGACATCTTGAAAATTGTAAGTGTGAATTTTGCGCTGTATATATATTGATAGTTAGCAACTCTAAAAATTTTCATGCACTATCTGCGTAACATATAAAATTCTGCTGTAAAACAAATTCCTTTATCTTTTAATTTAGAAAATTATGTTATTCGCCATAACGCAATCAGGATGTCTTATAATGTGTATTCGAAAGAATGAAAAACATTAAACATTGATTAATGATATTTTAAGTACATAAATTATGCAGATCTCTAAACAAAACAGTTATACATTTTTTAAAATTATTATATGATCTGCATATCTTTTACGTAATTTGTTTTTGATTAATTATAACGAAGATACCAATTTGGCGGTTAAAGATAGTTTTTTTTTTTTTTTTTTTTTTTTTTTTGGTAATTACAAACGACGTTCTTCAGATAATTAGTCTTTAAGTTTCAAGCAGTAATTATTAATGACTTTACTTATACTTCAATAAATTAATTGGTTCATAATTTACTAATACGGCAAGATTTGAATTTTAAGTTTTAATGGACTAATGTATTTAGTAGCAATTTTTTGTTTAGACTTAATTACAAATACTCTCAGACTAACTTTGCAATTAATGAAATATTTCAAATTTAAAGTATACGAAATTGTAAAAAAATTGTATAAACTCAAAATTAATTGCTTAAATTTGGTACCTGGTCACATAAATTCAGGATTTTAAAACAAGAAAATGATTAAGTAAATACAATATATTTTATATTGAATAAAAGTATTAAAAAGGGACATTACACTGTTGATTAATACAGAAATTAAAAATATAAATAGTACATAATTGTGCCTGTTTTTTTGTTAAAATCATTGTAAATTGGAAAGATTAAAACTGAGTTAAAAGTGACCTGCCTTCAACAATTTTGTCTAAAACTATATAGTCATCTTCAGGTACATCAAAAACTGCTTTTGTATTTCGGCAATTTATCTTTATTTAATGAAAGCCTTCAATCAAACAAAACAAAATTGACAAATTATTTAACATTTAGTGAAGGATCCTTCTCTTGAAGAAGTTAAATAAAAAAACGGATAAGGAAATAATGATGTTATTATTCTTCTAATTATTATTATTATTATTATTACTAATATTATTATTATTACTATTATTATTATTATTAATGTTATTATTACAGTTAACATATGTTTATTTAGAAAAATATATTTTCGAATCATATTGTAAGATATTTTTTACAAAAGTGAAAGAGAGTTATAAATTCATATTTATTTGATATTGTTATGAATTTTGTATATATCTGTAAATATTCCATTTTTTAAAATTTATTTTATTTTATTATTGTGAAAATTGCAGTATTATTAATGTATTTCCTATTGAGCATCATGTAACTCAATGCTAAAGACCTCGGATGCTTTGCAAGAAAAACAACTTTACACCCTCATCTTTATGATGGAAGTCTACGGAAATATCGCCAATGAATGGGTTTATCGCCAAGTTGAAGATGGTTTTGGCGACTTATTTTTGTCGCCAAATTTGTTGAGAACTGTGTTTCTCTGAGCGGTTTTGTATTTGATTCGCCGTATTGAACAATACGCTATATTGTTCTGTGAGAAATTTTGCTGTGCTGTTATTAGATTTGAAGATTACTCAATATTTGTGCCTTTGAGAAGATTCTTGTGTATTTACCGAACTATTTGGAGTAAATAAAACCTGTTGATTGTTCTTATATATTGGCAACAATCCTTTCGAACCCCGAGCTCACAACAATATGACATGTTACAAGTTTTGAAACGCTCTGAGTTTTTTTTTTTTCTTTTTACCTGGAAAGTAAATGAAATGGTAAAACAAATGCTGCAAAATTTAAAGTAAACGTTTTACTTACATATTTTTTATTCAACGACATACATTCATAGAATAATATATATGATTACAGATTTGTTCAATTTCGTTTTTAAAATATTTTTATAAATGTCTTAGATATGTATACATATTATGTAAATACTGTTTAATATTGGTGTGTAATAAATGTTCGTACATTTTACGACTTCATTAGGTATGTGGTATAATATATGTTTTCATAAACTTTATATTTAAAAAACATAAATATGTTAAATAAGATTAAAACACTTTGGAAAACAGAAGCATTTGAATTATTTTAATTTTGCCTCTAAGTACTTTCAAAATAATTTCTGGACATCTTTAATAATTTCCCCCTAAATATTATTTGAAGTTCTCGTGTCTATACATTTTCTTATTTATTGGCTTTATTTTTTACACTGCGGAAAAATAAATGAAACAGAAGATCAAGAAATAAAGTAAAGTTGGAATTACAACATGCGAGTCATTAAATTCTTGAAATTTCAGTAATCTGTATTTTTCCCCTTAGCGATTTACCTTTGGTCATTATCGTGCTTAATTGTTTCATTCTTTTTCAAATTCTTAAGAGCTATTTTTTTAATCATTTTTTCTGACATAAGAAGGTTTATTAAAAGAGCTTTATATAACAAAGAAGCATTTAGAAAATTTTTAGAAAAAAAAAGATTTTTTAATTACTTTTTTTTTGAGAAAAAAATATAGATTTATATTTATCTTTTATCATAAAGTTTAAAAAACTATTTTAACTGTAAAAGTATATTTAAAAAAGAAAAAAAAAGTAAACATAAGCTTTGACAAAATGTAAAATGTTAATGTTCAGTAAGAATATAGGAAAATATTTTTTTTATTTCAAAGTAAATAATTTGGTAAAACAACTTGTAAATATATGAATAAGAATTAAATTTAAAATTATATTCATATAATGTACATTTCAAAAGCATGTGATACTTCTTAATCCTTTAAACATATAATTTTTTTTTTCGGGATTTATTTAGACGAGAGAATTGTTTATATTGCATTAAACAAATATGTATTTCATTTTTATAACATTAATAAATAAATTTACTCTTAAAGATTAAAAAACTGAAAAGAAAAACATGTATACTTATGAAATAATGGTGTACCACAATGGCTCTGACAATCACCATGTTTTGTTTTTTCTTTCAAAAAATGAAATCTACCCAATATCGATAGGTTGCCTGTGCAAAATTTTTATATATTTCCTTATATAAAATAAGGAAACAATTCCTTCTCACCTACAAATATGTTCATGCAATGCATTCTTCCGTAAGCTGTATCATGAACATTAAATTATTATCTGCGCTTCATAAGGTCACCCTTCCATACCACACATTCTATTACACACCACAAGTTGTCCATTTCAAAATTTACTATTATTTTAACAGTCACGAACCGTAATCAAAATAGAGATATGAGCTAAAGCTTTACAAAGTTAAACACATGAAGGAGATCTGAGTTATCTTTGAAACGGCTTAATAGTCCAGTCATTTGGTAGAAAAGAAAGGAAAATGTTGGTGTAGTTTTGATATTTTGTTCCTTTATGTTTTTTGGGGTCGCTGAACACGAATCTGCGGTTTTACAACAAAATTTATTCCGGGAAATACATTTTTTTTACAAAAGTGTCAAAACGGACTTTTTCAGTTTTTTCAAAATAACACCAAAAATGTGAATTTTCTGTGAATCTCGACAGTACATGAATTAAAGAGAATAAAGTGTCCTACATTTTATGTATTTAAAGTTTTTTTTTCTCTGACGAATGGTTTAGCCGTGGAGTGCCGCAAAAAAGAGTGCTAATACAAAAAACATTAAAAAAACGGGAATTACGGCGCTGTATCTCGATGTAACATGAAAACTAACCATTTTATGGAAACGTTAACCATTAGCGATACTTAAAATTATATGATTAACTATAGTTTAGGCATTTGAGGTAGAAGAAAAGTGCGGATCCGGCGCCAGAGGAAGGCGGGAGCATTGAAGTAGCTCTCATGCGTCGAGGGTGCTACGCCTCAAGAGAGCTTGTAGAGGAGGTAAAATTGAGAAGGGTGAAAGACAAAAAAAAACTGTAAAAAACGGTAATTACGGCCCCGTACGTCTATGCAACATGAAACTTATCTATTTTAAGCAAACGTTGACTATTAATGTTGAAGAGAAATATGCATGGCTCAGTTATAATATTTATTTAAAATTTTTATCCTTTAATTTCTCTTCTAATTGCTGCCCATTCCAACATAACCCTTTTGCTGGGACAAGTTGATCAAAATTAAAGCTTAGAATTAAATACATAAAGGTTTCTCTGGGGTTGGCTAATAGAATAAATTAATTTATTCAGAAAATAATAAAAAAAGGAATCCATAGAGATTAAATTTTGGATATGTTCCCCCCATTGCATTGTGTAATTTCGAAGTAGCCCATTACCCTTTTTGAGAATGATCATTCTTGCCCTTAGCTGACTTTTAAAATGGAAATCTAAATAAACAAACACATACTAGATAATTTAAATGAGAAGACTCCAAATAATTAACACTATTATTTATTTACAATCTTTACAGTTATTTCAAGAAAAAATTTTTTTTTATCAGAACACATCTGATTTAATTTCCTAACAAAATTTCTCCTATAATATTGGCATTAACACTTTGATCCTTGCAAAGGATACTTATATTTGTTTGTATTTATATTTAAATTGATCTTTAACAACATTATTTGTTTACAATTAAAATACTGACTTCCATTTGTGACTAAGGTCACACTACCAGCTTCTCTTATAATATTTTGATAAAATCAAATAAACTGGGGAATTACTTAGGTCAGAGTCATATTTACCTCTACACATTGATTGAAGAAGGTTTCTCTTTGTATCAGAGCACTCTTTCCGCTAACTAAATAGCACTGCACTTATTGAAAATGTTCATTTCACAAAACTTAGCTTAACTTCCCCACTCTCCATATATGTTGTTCGGGTTCGTTGCTTTCTTACCATCAGAATTGCCACTCACTCTATTTTCCTCTTTCGGACCGCACAAAATTCATCGCGTCATTTTATTTCACCTCTTCCTTTCGCTTCTGAGATCGATGTGTGTTCTGTTTTCATTCTTTTTCACAACTCCTTTTTCATCACCACAGTGGGCCGTACTTCGTTCTGCCCAAAATTTGCATGACAGTGCTTTAAGCCCATCCTTCTTTTTTTTCATTGGGTAGTTGATCTCCCGTTTTAACTGAAATTTGCATAACAGAGGGTCAGTTTCACCTCCTCTTTACCAACCCCAACCAATGGCTATGCATCAGTTGTTTCTGTAGCGTGTTGTTTTCTTTCTCGGAACTACGTGTGTGTTCTTTGATATTATCTCCCAGACCAACTTAAATCAAAGTTCTTCTTATTTGACTTTTATGGCTTAAAATTGTCGCCAGCGAGTCTCTGGTCATAAATTTCCCATCCTAAATCTTTCAACTGAGGCGACTTATGGGAAAGTCCCGATAATGTACTTTCCTTACATTATCTTTCCCCCCGTACTAAAAGAAAGAAAACGTCCAGTTTTCTTTAGCATTGCATTTCCAAGACGTCCATCACCCTTGTAGATAATCTATAGATCACATAGATGATATCAGTCCACGTTCATCTATACAGAATCATATTGTAGACTAAAGTTCATGCAGAGGAAAATGTTCATTTGTAAATTACTTGTGTGACTTTAATAAAGAACAGTTCATATATGTACACATTTCCTAAGTATTCCCAAACAATCTAGAGATAAAATATTATCATTAGTACAAAAATTTTAAATTTTGTGGTTAAATATAACCGGTGTGTCTAAGATAGAGCACTCACCAAATCCAAAATATCTAAATAGCCAAACAGACCATACAAAACAAAAAGATATAATACACTGTGATATGTAAGGATCAGTATTCAACTTTACAATGATTCTTGATAATTATTTTTAACACAATACATGCATCATACAATATATAAAACCCAATTCAGGCAAAATCTAACAATTACACATACATAACTGAATATGTAAGATACCTGAGAGAAAAATTATGATAATGAGTATACATTCAAAATATGTATATATATATACCTATTTATATAGAGCAATAAAAGTTTTTGTCTAGCTCTACCTCTCTATACTTTGTTGAGAAAAAAAAAATCCTATAGATACACATGATTTGGATAAAATATACATATGAGTATATCAACAATATACCAATAGAGCAAAGAGTTTAATCCAATATAAAACTGTACATCCACATTCTCAGATTTTCTGTTCTTATTTTTTTTTTCAAATTATTTAATTATATCTAGTGCTACTAAAATTGAAACACCAAAATTAGGCCAAAACAAACCAAAAGGAACAAATGTATATCTATACATACATATATATATATATATATATATATATATATATACAGGGTGATTCATAAAAGATGGGCAGAACTTTAAGGGGTTATAGTACACTTAAAGACAAATAATATTAAATAGGAGACTAAGGGTCCCAGACGTATTCCCAAGGAGATAGGGGGCATTAAAGTTTAGGGTCCGAAATTTCAAATGATTATAAAACATGGAAAAATTGGTCGATTCGTTTGCGGTTTTTGTAAAAAATTTTCTTTATGCCAGTATTTTCTTGAAATAAAATTTTAAAGTTCAATTTCAAAAAATGCCGATAGGGGGCGCTTTAGACTTTGGAGTAACAAAAAACTATTTTTAACGTTATTTTTTGTATTTCTTTAAATGATTTCGAAAGCTTAGACTTAAACTTAAATTTTGATCTAAAAATCTGAGTCCTAACGAGTAGTTAAGTAGCGTAAACTGAAATTTGAAATTTGAAACCCTTCTCCCCCAGAACAAAAATCAGTTATTCCCGATCTTTGTGTCGTAGATTAGGCTCTAACTACTGCCGCGTTTTGCTAAAATTATTCTTTATGTCAGTATTTTCTTGAAAATAAATTTTAAAGAAAATTTTCAAAAAATTCCGATAGAGGGCGCTTTAGACTTTGGAGTAACGAACAACTATTTTATACCGTTATTTTTTGTGTCTCATTAAATGCTTTCTAAAGCTTAGACTTAAACTTAAATTTTCAGCTCAAAATCTGAATCGCTGAGCGTGGTTCAGTAGCGAGGGGAGGGGGTTCAAATTTCAACTTCTGAACATAGTTCAGTTTGCACTACTTAACCATGCCCAACGATTCTGTGCTGTGATACGAGGCAAAAATACAACTTTCGTCAAGGACTGCATAGTCGGAATTCACTCATAAAGGCACTGGCACAGTTGGAAACGTCGCTCATGCAAACGTTAAAGCTCCATTCCTGACGCTAGTCACCGGGTGAAGAAGGAAACAGAAAGTATGCAAATGTCAAATGGGGAAGAAGAAGAACACGTATGCAAAATTTCGACACGATTCAGGCATAAAAACCACTGAACGGTGAGTCAAGTGTAAGTCGCTGTAGTAATGAATCGGAAGATGGTGCCCTTCACGAATAAGGAAAAGGCTGAGATGCATTTAATTTACGGAGCGGCAGATGGAAATGGTGCAGAGGCACAACGAATGTACGGAGAGCGATTTCCTAACAGGCGGTTGCCTAACCGCAAAACTTTCGAGCGCTTGCACAGACAGTTGTGTGAGACGGGATCATTTCTCGCTTCCCGGTCGAATGCAGGTCGTGCAAAAAAGGACGAATCAGTAGTTGTTGCAGAAGCCATTCTGGATGTAGTAGCGGCGCAGCCAAGTACAAGTACACGAACAGTGGCTAGCCAGGTGGATACCTCACAGTCCACGACTTGGAGGGTACTGAAGGATGAACATTTGCTCCCGTTTCATGTGCAACGAGTCCAGAGACTGTCTCCAGGGGATTATCCAAATCGTATTGAATTCGCCCGCTGGTTTCTGCAGCAGAACGCGCTAAATCCACATTTTGGACGAACTGTGCTTTTCACCGATGAATGTACCTTCACACGTGAAGGTACATTTAACACACACAATGCACATGTATGGGCGGATGTCAATTCACATGCTACGTATCCACATGCTCATCAGAGACGCTTTTCCATCAATGTTTGGGCAGGAATCCTCGGAGACCACCTAATCGGACCGTACCTTCTTCCTGAACGCCTCAACGGTAAAACATACCTCACATTTCTGCAACATGTGCTGCCAGACCTGTTAAACGTTGTTCCTCCACGCATCCGGCGGGTCATGTGGTTCCAGCACGATGGAGCGCCAGCCCATTACGTACGAGACGTCCGCAACTATCTGGACATCACATTTCCGAACAGATGGATTGGTCGAGGTGGTCCTGTTGCTTGGCCTGCTCGCTCGCCAGATCTTTCACCCCTCGATTTCTTTTTTTGGGGACGATTGAAGGCTCTTATGTATGAGACACCCATTGAATCCCCCGAGGAACTGGTCGCCAGACTTTCCGCCGCTGTAGGGGAAGTGCTCGAAAAGCCTGATGTTTTCGCGAATGTTCGCCGTTCCATTCGTCGCCGTTGTTCTGCGTGCATAACCTCTGGTGGTCACAATTTTGAACATTTATTGTGATTACATGTTAATAAATATGCTTTGGTAACATAATCCTAATTTGTGTCTTTTTACCTCGTATCACAGCACACAATGTGTGGACATGGTAAACTGAACTGTGCTCAGGAGTAGAAATTTCAAACCCCTCTCCCCAGAAACTTAACCACGTCTAACGATTCAGATTTTGGGCTGAAAATTTAAGTCTAAGCTTTAGAAAGCATTTAATGAGACACAAAAAATAACGGTATAAAATAGTTGTTCGTTACTCCAAAGTCTAAAGCGCCCTCTATCGGAATTTTTTGAAAATTTTCTTTAAAATTTATTTTCAAGAAAATACTGACATAAAGAATAATTTTAGCAAAACGCGGCAGTAGTTAGAGCCTAATCTACGACACAAAGATCGGGAATAACTGATTTTTGTTCTGGGGGGAGAAGGGTTTCAAATTTCAAATTTCAGTTTACGCTACTTAACTACTCGTTAGGACTCAGATTTTTAGATCAAAATTTAAGTTTAAGTCTAAGCTTTCGAAATCATTTAAAGAAATACAAAAAATAACGTTAAAAAATAGTTGTTTGTTACTCCAAAGTCTAAAGCGCCCCCTATCGGCATTTTTTGAAATTGAACTTTAAAATTTTATTTCAAGAAAATACTGGCATAAAGAAAATTTTTTGCAAAAACCGCAAACGAATCGACCAATTTTTCCATGTTTTATAATCATTTGAAATTTCGGACCCTAAACTTTAATGCCCCCTATCTCCTTGGGAATACGTCTGGGACCCTTAGTCTCCTATTTAATATTATTTGTCTTTAAGTGTACTATAACCCCTTAAAGTTCTGCCCATCTTTTATGAATCACCCTGTATATAATAGCAATACTCTTCTGAGTTCGATGAAGTGGCATGTCTTCAACTTTACAATATTTACACATATTAATGAATGAATTCAGCACTATATCTAATTAATAAATGCAAACAGACAAATATTTTAGATGGACACAAAAACAGTCCTAGCAATCTGAAAACATGACACATTCATGATGTTGTAACTTTATGATATTCATCTACTACTTGACCCAATTTTATGGATTAATTCAGTTACCATTTGTATTGTCCATTCATATGATTGTTGTAATTTTATTATATACATACAATTCTTTCGAATTATTAAACAACAAAGAATGAATAAAAAGAAAAAAAAATGAATTTTTTCTTTAATAATTTTCCCTTTTTTCCTATTTTATTTTTCTATTTATTTCTCTATTTCCTTTTCTTTTTCTTTTCTTTTTTTTTTAAACGCCTAAGCGTAAAAATTCTCATGTTAATTCTAACATGTTGAAAATAATAACTCCCCGTTCTCTCACTGTTCATTTTTTTCTGCCCGACAGAAAGAAGAAAAAAAAAAACTTCTACTCAATGATAAGAATCGGAAAGCTGCGTGACCTCAGGTCAAACACTCACCCCGTTTCTGTCAATCATGTAGCCCTACTGAACAGGTGATTCATTCCTTCCTCGTACACCTGAAATTGCTGGCCTAATCCCATACCACGACCGGTTCAACACCTAAATGCTTCCTTACCTGGGATAATGCGTTTCTAACACGCCCCCTGAACGCACCCTTTTTTTTTCAACCCTGCAGGTGAATAGCGTTTGCGATCCTTCCGTATGCATAACACCTCAACTCACCTCAGATCTACCTTCCTGATTTGCCCCGTCACATGGAGTATGGCTGCGAATTATGATGTAAGTTTACGAGTTATTATTCTCATTATTTATTTATTTAATGATATTTATATCTATATATATAATTTTTTTATATATATTAAAAGCTTAATTATTAAAACTGACTATAAGCCAATTGTTTAAACTACCCTTCGTCTTGACCCGTAAATTGAGATCAACCAAATAACATGCACGTGGTCTTTCATGCAATTCAATATTAAGACAAAAATCCATTTCCCGTTAAATATGTTACCAAATTACCATCTTTATATAAAACAAATATCCTTGAAAGTTTATTATCATCTAATCACGGCCTTATAATTACAAACACTTAGCGAGAAGGAGGAAAAAAAATGACTTCAAGCCTACAAGATCGTGTGAACTAAGTCATCTCCACGCTAAATGATTATTAAATGGTATATGTCCACTACCGGAATGCCATACATTTAATTCCTAAAATCCGTTATCGAATTAATTTCATAAATATGCATATGGGAATCTTATTATGGGAAAAATAATGTAACTTAATTAATTAATTAATTTTTTTTTTTTTTTTTTAACGGCTTGGCTTTACCATGCAAATGTGAATGAAATGATCTTTTGACCGATTCATTTCCCAATTTCATGCAGTCTTTTGAAAAGTGAGCCTTAATTTATAGAAACAAGAAAATAAATTCTGTCATTATTATCATTATCACTTAATTAATTAACTGAATTATTTCCTTTCGTCTTATTATTATTATTATTATTATTATTATTATTATTATTATTATTATTTTATCGTTCTCTAAGAGTTTAAAATCGTTATCTAAATTTTCCAAAAAAAAAAAACACGAAATTAAAACAAAATGATACTCTGAAAAACGAATGTTCGATATTTGTTTATCTGTTTACTGATTTCGTTTTTTTTTCCTTTTTATGACGTGGCCCCTGCCAACCTGATCAAGCGGACGAGCTAGGAACCAACTGCTACCGTTTCACGCCCCTGGAGGAAACAGAAATTAACGTCCAGAATGTATCAGTGTCAACAGGAAAAGACCGGGGGACGCATACGGAAAACTCCCCCCCGGTGTGTGTGTGTGCAATTTATTTATTTATTTATTTATTTTGGTGTAATATGGAAAAAATTGGTGTGTGTCAGGGACGCCTGGATTTTCCCCCAAGGAATAGACACACACCCAAAGAGTGCACCCTCGCGAAGAAGACATCAACCGAGTAAGTGATACCCTCATTTATCTATTTTTATTTATTTATTTTTATCTTTACTGACCCTTCCTTCCGCGAAGTTGTCAGCAATGCTTGTTGACATGGCAACTGGGGATGTTAGTTGATAAACAAATCCCCACTCCGCGCCTACCTGGTACGTCACCAAAATCTTTCACACCGCCTCAGAGATTTTATTGCCCTGCGTAACCTAGCCTAGGGATTTATTATTACTTACTTGCTTATTTGTCTTTATCCAAATATTTATTCAATTGATTATGTGATTTTCTTTGTTTTTTTATTATTGTTTGTGATACCTTGGGTCGCTTTTACTATGAAATTATTTCTTATCAAAATTTGAAAAATGTGCCAGGGATATCTTATTTTATGTTATTTTATTTTACTTATTTATTTATTTATTTTTTCAACCCTAGTTGAGTATGCCATCGCTGTTTTGAGAATATTTAAATTTGACAGTTAGTAGAATTCTGCAAACCGCAACTAAAATTTTTACATAAACTGTTTAAGCTATTAGTCTTTCTGTAACAGTAACATCTTACTACCCCTTTTTAATGGTATTTTATTCCCACTATTCTTCCTCCGATGAGCTTGACTCCTCTGTTTTGCACCTGTCAGCATGCTTTGGTGCCCAGAGTCTGTCAATGTGTCTTTTTATAGTTCCTTTACTTTCTTCCGTTACATCTTGTAAAATGTAATTGTTATTTTGCACTTTTCGAACCACCTTAAATGGGCCTTCAATTTTTTTTGTAAAACAGTAGGGTTAATGGACTTAAGGTAAACTTGTTGTCGTAGTTCAAGTGTTGTAATTTTATCAAGGTCTTCCTCTTTCACATATTCGGCCATCATTTTCTCCTGCTGTGCCAACGCTTGCAGTCTAACCTCCTGCATGTGGTCCATTCGGTTTTTGACATATGTCTGAGTGTGAATTTGTTCTGTTGGCATGTGTGCAGTAAAAGGAGTGCGTAAATTTCTTCCAAAAAAAAGGAAGGCGGGTGAAAATCCCGTCGCTCTGTGCTTCGCCATATTGTATTGGAGTTTGAAAAACTCTAGGCGAATGTCCCATTGTAAGGAACTTTGTGCCATGGCTGTCAGTGATCCTTTCAGTATTCGATTCACGACTTCTATCAGGCCGTTTCCT
Organism: Maratus michaelseni; assembly: GCA_963931845.1. NCBI lineage: Eukaryota > Metazoa > Arthropoda > Arachnida > Araneae > Salticidae > Maratus > Maratus michaelseni. The sequence goes on from OZ007593.1 coordinate 85,698,222, forward strand.
TGGGCTCTGTAAACTGAACTGAAGCGAATTTCAATGTTTAGAGCACGCATGTACTCTTTGAATACCGCTCCCCTAAAATATGGCCCATTATCTAATTTTAACTGTTTTGGCAATCCAAAATAACTGAAGTATTTATTAAAGACATTGAGAATAGTCTGGGACTCGACATTGCGAATAGGTATGGCTTCTAGGAATCTTGAAGTAGAATCCATAATCGTGAGAATAAATTTATTCTTGCGAAGTGTAAGTGGAAGCTTTCCGACGATATCCGCATGTAATACACTCCCTATCTCATGGTCCTTAACCATTTTTTGAATAGGAACTTTCATTTTTTTATGTGGCTTTGCGGTGTTACATGGTACACAATTGGCACAATAAGTTCGAATATCTGTATACATTCCGTGCCAAAATATTCTACTTTTCATGGCTTCATAGGTTTTGTCAAAACCAAAATGCGGTTTGTGCACTTCTTCCATCAAAGCAATCTTTAAAGCATCCGGCGCTATAATTAGTTCTGTTTTCTGTTTCCCCGGTTTTAAAATTAGCATCTTCTCTTCATTTAAAGTATACCTTTTGGTATTTCTGTTTTCTTTACCTTGTTCTATTTTCTGAATTATTTTGCTTAATTTCTCGTCTGAATATTGATGTTGTTTAATATTCTCATTAGATAATGCGGGATTAACGGAAAATAAATTATTGTGTAACTTTGTATCCGTAATAATATTATTTATATTTCGCGAAATATAGTCCGCTGGGTTGGTGTCCCATTTAATGAGATCGAATTCATAAGAGAAATCGCTGAGATTTATCACCCATCTTTTAACCAAATCGGACTGATTCTCTAGATGTAAATTTTCCGTGAGAGCCTTGGAATCGGTGAGAATCTTGAAGTGTCTGCCTTCCAACATAGTTCTGAAGTGTAACACCGCTTCATGAACCGCTAATAATTCGAATTTCAAGCTCGGGTAATTCTTTTCCGGTTCCCGTAATTTTCTCCCAAAAAATTCAATAGGTTGTAATTTTCCTTCAATTTCCTGCGCCAATACCGCTGAAATTGCAATTTTTGAGCCGTCTGTGATTAAAGTAAATTGTTTGGTGTAATCAGGAGGATGTAATGTTGGGTTGTTTATAATTTCATCTTGGATTTTCTTAAAGGTCATTTCAGTATTTTCATCCCATTTAAATTTAATTTTATCTTTAGTAAGATTAACTAATGGGTTTACTATTTCCGCATATTTTGGAATAAGTGTTCTAAAGTAGTTAGCCAAACCTAAGAGTGACCTTACTCCTTTTTTTGTTTTAGGTCTTACTAAACTTTTAATTTTATCTATATTCCTTGTGGATGGTGAATAGCCGTGCTTGTGAATTTGAAAACCAAGAAATTCTATTTTATCTTTACATATTTGCATCTTGGATGGCTCAATTGTTAGATTATGTTGGATTAGCGCCTGTAACACTTCTTCCAAAATTCTTAATAATTCTGATATAGTGTCAGCCCCTATTAAAACATCATCAATAAAGTAGGCTGCCTGATGCTTGTTAAAATGACCCAATACCTTATTTATCAGTTCAGCGAAATAGGCGCTCGAATTGCGAGTTCCGAACGCAAGTCTCAGAGGTCGAAATTTACCATTTTCTGTAATAAACGATAGTTTTTGGCTATCTTCAGGTCGTAAATTAATTTGGAAGAAAGCACTGTGTAAGTCAAGTACTATATAGTACTTCTTCCCACTAATATTCTGTAAAATTTCTTTAATATCTGGAATCGGATAGGAATATGGCTCTAAAATCTGATTTAGCAGCCGGTAATCTACCGCCATTCGAAATTTTGGATTGTTTTTGTTATCCGCTTTTTTTCTTACAAAAATGACAGGAAATGCGTAATTAGAGTCCGATTCCTCGATGATTTTCGCTTCTAATAATTTTCTTATCTCTGTCTTTGCATATTGCTTCACTGCTTGTGGCACTTTATATGGTTTTGTTTGAATGGGATAGTCGTGGTTAAGTGTAAACTTTGGTGTCACCAGTGAGCATTGACCTAAAGTTTGATAGGATTTCGAAAAAGCGTGTACATGCTTTAAAAGAATTTGTTTGAACGAATCCTGTACATCCGATGGTAAATGATTAAGATCAAAATCTTCCTCATTTATCTCTGCCTCTCTTAATTTATGTACATCTTCCAAATTTAATGCATTGACCTCAAAAATTCTCCCTTGCTCAATATTGTCTATAGATTTATCTTGTTTGTATTCCAAATTAGTGAAAATTTGCCCGATGTTCATACCTGTTTCTAAATGTATCTTGTTATTAGTAATATTTTTAATTAAAATATTTATTTTTCTGTTCCTTGGGGTGTCATGGATAGATCTTTCATAGAAAATTTTATTTTTGTGCTGTATTGGTTCTAGGATAAATGTTTGATTTTCCTCTAATTTTATGGGGCATTCTAATTTTACAAATTTTTCCTCCCCTGGGTTTATAATATTATGGCCTACCGTTTTTGCAAACATTTTCCCCTTTGTAGGTTTTCTGTATTTTTTATTCCTTGTGTTTTGTTCTGTAATTAATATATTTACTTCCCCAGTGTCCTCCGAATCTTTGATGTTTAATGCCATTTTTCTTCCTTTGAATTTAAGATACTTCTCTTCAAAATCTAGAACCATTTGATTTTCTTTTAAGAAATCGTACCCTAGTAATAATTGATATTTGCGGCCAAAATCTTTATTTGTAACATAAAAAGTTCCTTTTACAAAAGTGTCCTGTAATTTAAATGACATTCTACTTCACTGTTTGAATGTAATCAGTGAATTTGTAAGTGTTTGAATCTTAATTTGATTTCCCAAATATTTAAATTTTATATTTGCTTGTTTTAAATTTTCAAACAAAAGCGGTGAGATCAAGCTCACCTGTGCGCGTGAGTCACAAAGGCTGTTAATTACAATATCTTTAATTTTAAATTTAATTAGAGGAAGTTCATTTGTATCGTTCTGTACACTTGCAATAGTTTTATCCCTTAAAGTATGCCCGCTATCGTGAGACTTGCTCGGGTCTTCTTTATCTGTATTTACAAGTTTCGTATTTAGTTTTCCGCATCCTTATCTTTGTTCTGCTTGTATCTTTTATAATTGCCCCTCTGAAATTTACCCCTTTGATTACTATCCTTGTTACTGTTCGTATGATTTTCTCTGTTTTCCCTAGAGTCCGTATATTTATTGCGATAGTTATTCCTCTGTGCACCTCTATAATTTCCTCTCTGTTGAGTGTAATACCCCTGTGCATCATAATTATTAAAGTCAGGTTGATAATAAGTATACGGCGTGTTGTAATGTTGTTGTGGTGGGGGTGGAAAAGGTTGAGCATTTGGTACATGATTATAGTAAATATTACCCTCCGGAAATGCATTGTGAGAATCGTGTCTTTCATACTGGTTATAATTCTTGTAATTTGCTCTGTAATTACCCCTATTGTTTACAAATCTATGCCTATAATTCTGGTTGTTGTTTTTATTAGCTTTATTATACCAACAACTATCCTCATTGTGTGACCCCTTCTTGCATATATTACAAAATTTTTCGACTTCCTCTCTTTTTTCGATTGTTCCCAATTTTATGTTATTTATTTCTTTTGATAAATTATTAATCTGCTCCGCCGTTTCTACATTTAATTTCAATAACTTCTCAAAAAGTTGCGATTCATTGTTAGCTGTTATACTATTTACCTGTTCTGCCCCTATATTATTGTACGCCTCTTCTAATTTAATTGCTGTTTTGCAAGCATCCTCAAAATTATCGGGAAAGGTTTTCCTTAAATCCATACTTAAATCCGGTCTAATCGCATCCAAAAATCGTGTCAATCTTACTAAGTCCAAAAATTTCCCGTTTCCGTTCGGATCAACTTCTGTATGGCTTTTCTCTATATAAAGAGACGCTGCGTTTTTGAATTCGCTAATAAAACTTGTTAAGTCTTGTCCCGGTTTCTGTTTCAGATTGAAAAACTCAGTCTGTACCTGCGTAAATGATTTCTTGATTTTGAATAAATCTAACAATTTCTTTTTGAATTCGTTGTAGTTTTTCTCTTCTATAAGCGATTTATTTTGTGAGAGTTTCTCTCTCGCAGTACCCGACAATTTTGCTTTCAAAATTGTAAGCTTCGCATCGTCTTTTAATATTTGTTTAGTTAAGTCCTCAAATTGTCTGAGAAAATACTCGCAATCACTTAACTTTTTCCCATCGAAATTCGGGATTAGAGAAATTATTGTGTCCACTGATGGATCTGCCATCGTGTTACTCGAATCAATTTGCTTTTCTTTATTTAACTTTTTTATATGCCCTCGCGTTAATACGCCAGAAAAACTCGAGTTCAAGCTATTTCTATGATTTCTACGATTCTTTTTTGGCATTCAGCTTTTTGATAATTAAAATTTATTTAGATACTGAATTCTAAATCTAACTTTAAAAATGCATGGAAATTCCTACACCTAAAAATATTATTAAGCCAAGTGTAAACATTTGCAAAATTACAAAGATATCAAAATATAAATGCATTATACAATAAAGTATACAGTATCAAAATATATATGCATTAACAATCTACTAATACACTATTTTATCTGCTACATAAATCCTTATCTTTTTATTCTTTTATTATTCATATCATTTTACGATATCATTTGATTTTTTTTTTTTATGATTTACTTTTTTAGCACAATGTTTCAGTATACTGTTAAAGATCAAATGCAAAGTTCATATAAGAGTAACATAAAATATACATACAATTACGAATATACTGATTTTTCTAAGTTGAATACTGATATTTGCGAAATCACCGACTTGCTGGTAGTGGAGCCTTTTAGAGGAAGTCAAACAAACCATCAAAATAAAAAAATCTCCATTTAATCTTCCAATAACTTATCATTAAAATAAAAGAGTTGAAATTATTCTAATTAACAGTTTCATAATTATTATTTTGCAATATACTATATAGATTGTAAATTTCCACTATTTGAATATAAAATTTTAAATTGATTACTTTTAACATGAGCCTGTATTTTAGAATACATTAAAGGTATTTAACTTAATGTTTGACAATAACCCAGTTGCAATTTTTTAATCATTAAAATTGAAAACTCAATTAACAATAATTAAGAACTGGACGGCACCAGTGAATTATATAGGAATTGCAGATGTTGAAGAGAAATATGCATGGCTCAGTTATCCATATACTTAAAGCTAACCTGCTTTTTAGTTTTTCGTGCAAAAATGCTATTTATACGCATGCGCGAGCATTCAGCTAATCAGCTAGAGGCTTTTACTATCTTCAGACGCGATGTTTCAGCCAATGAGGTGAAGGCTTTTTCCTCTCTCTAGAAGCGTATGTGTATTACGATTCCATTTGGTTGTTCGGTTGTTGAAATTTTTATGGATTTCTTTTATTAAGGTATTTTTTCATTTTACCGTATTTATTTTCTTTTTAAGTCGTATGTATTTTACCTCTTTGAATTTTTTTATAACTAACCCTTTTTTTGAGAGAGAGAGAGATTTCGTGTGTGATATGATTAAATTCAGGTTTTCTCAGCGACGATCACGGTATTTTTACCAAATAACTTTTGTATTAATCAAGCTTTTTTGGTTATTAAGCATAGCTAAACACGAAAGAAAACTTTGTTATTTTAAGATTTTGATGTGAATTATTTGCGTACATTTATAAGGCGAGTTTCACTGAATAATTCAAGAAAAAAAAATCTCATCATTATACATATTTAGTTTTGCATTATTAATTATTTACTTGGCCTTTACTTTTAATATTTCAAACTTACAGCTGAATGTAACTATTAAAACATTTGAAATACTGTATTCGTAAAATGAAATTTCAGCTTAAACACTCGACAATTACTTTTAGTTATGCATTATTAATTATTTACTTGGCCTTTACTTTTAATATTTCAAACTTACAGTTGAATGTAACTATTAAAACATTTGAAATACTGTATTCGTAAAATGAAATTTCAGCTTAAACACTCGACAATTACTTTTAGTTATGCATTATTAATTATTTACTTGGCCTTTACTTTTAATATTTCAAACTTACAATTGAATGTAACTATTAAAACATTTGAAATACTGTATTCGTAAAAGGAAATTTCAGCTTAAACACTCGACAATTACTTTTAGTTATGCATTATTAATTATTTACTTGGCCTTTACTTTTAATATTTCAAACTTACAGCTGAATGTAATTATTAAAACATTTGAAATACTGTATTCGTAAAATGAAATTTCAGCTTAAACACTCGACAATTACTTTTAATTATGCATTATTAATTATTTACTTGGCCTTTACTTTTAATATTTCAAACTTACAGCTGAATGTAATTATTAAAACATTTGAAATACTGTATTCGTAAAATGAAATTTCAGCTTAAACACTCGACAATTACTTTTAGGTTAAATTCAGGTTTTCTCAGTGACGATCACAGTATTTTTACCAAATAATTAAAAGTACTACATGCATGCATCTATCTATCTATCTATATTAGAAATTGTGCAGGTTTCTGGTCACTGTTTTGTTTACATATTTTAAACAAAAATTTCAATTTAATAATGCACTGAAAATTATAATGAATGCTTACAATTAAACACAACAACACAAAACAAAAAATTTCACAAAAACACATTATTTCCCCGATATTTTCCCACAACTAATCAATAAATTTCATGATATTTTATTGCGATTTTAAACCATGAACTTTAGTACTTTTTTGTTATATGGACACTATGCCAAAATGTATGTATGTATGTTTGGCGACAATGGTGTACGTATAACGGAAAAGTGCCTGAATTATTATTTATATATATATATATAAAATATAAACATAATTGGCGACACAGCAAGTTTTCTGGATTTCTCCCTGGCTCTCTAACCACATTGTTAACAAAACAAAAAAATTCACGAAAAACACATTATTTCCCCGATATTTTCCCACAACTAATCAATAAATTTCATGATATTTTATTGTGATTTTAAACCATGAACTTTAGTACTTTTCTGTTATACGGACACTATGCCAAAATGTATGTATGTATGTTTGGCGACAATGGTGTCCGTATAACGGAAAAGTGCCTGAATTATTATTTTTATATATATATATAAAATATAAACATAATTGGCGACACAGCAAGTTTTCTGGATGTGAAAGGCGGAGATGAATTTCATTCATTCAATGACCTTTTTAAAAGTTTCAAGTTTGGATTGAGTGCACATGAACATAGAAACCAATACCTATTTTTATGTTCATGATTGAGTTATTTGGATATCTTTTCGTATAGCACAGAAAATCATTTCTCCCGCTTTCGTAATACAGATAAATTCTGGTGTATTTTTTTTCTTCTTTTTATATCATAAGTACTTTTCTACTTTAAATTTTTTTAACCTAATAGTAATTGTCGCGTTTCTAAGCTGAAATTTCATTTTTCGAATGCAGTATTTCAAATGCAATTTCAGCTTAAACACTCGACAATTACTTTTAGTTATGCATTATTAATTATTTACTTGGCCTTTACTTTTAATATTTCAAACTTACAGTTGAATGTAACTATTAAAACATTTGAAATACTGTATTCGTAAAATGAAATTTCAGCTTAAACACTCGACAATTACTTTTAGTTATGCATTATTAATTATTTACTTGGCCTTTACTTTTAATATTTCAAACTTACAGCTGAATGTAATTATTAAAACATTTGAAATACTGTATTCGTAAAATGAAATTTCAGCTTAAACACTCGACAATTACTTTTAATTATGCATTATTAATTATTTACTTGGCCTTTACTTTTAATATTTCAAACTTACAGCTAAATGTAATTATTAAAACATTTGAAATACTGTATTCGTAAAATGAAATTTCAGCTTAAACACTCGACAATTACTTTTAGGTTAAATTCAGGTTTTCTCATTGACGATCACAGTATTTTTACCAAATAATTAAAAGTACTACATGCATGCATCTATCTATCTATCTATATTAGAAATTGTGCAGGTTTCTGGTCACTGTTTTGTTTACATATTTTAAACAAAAATTTCAATTTAATAATGCACTGAAAATTATAATGAATGCTTACAATTAAACACAACAACACAAAACAAAAAATTTCACAAAAACACATTATTTCCCCGATATTTTCCCACAACTAATCAATAAATTTCATGATATTTTATTGCGATTTTAAACCATGAACTTTAGTACTTTTTTGTTATATGGACACTATGCCAAAATGTATGTATGTATGTTTGGCGACAATGGTGTACGTATAACGGAAAAGTGCCTGAATTATTATTTATATATATATATATATAAAATATAAACATAATGGGGAAGTTGCACTCATTCTAGATTATGCCTTATTTTATGTTTAATTGATGAAGATGACTTTACATTCCTCAAATCTTAACTCGGAAACGCAAAAATAATTTTAAATAACTAGTTATTGGAGTTTTAAACTTCGCTAAAAGCAAAACAAAACCACGTGATCTGAAAACGCGACGGGATTGGTTTGACGTCACTACACATGAAACGCGGATTCTGCTTAATCGAATGCATGCAGGCTGTTTTGCATTACTTTCTACTTATTATAAACGTCTTTTAAAGACGCATTTACACAAAAACAAAAACAAATGTTAGAGTCAAAAGATTATTTTAACATATCTAAATATAATGCATTATTTATTTATACATTTGCATTAATTTTCATTTAGAAAAGTGATGAAGTTGGTCGGATTCGAAAAACACAAAGTTATGGCTTTCGGATTTTTTTTTAATTTATTTATTTACTTTTTAGGGAAGAAAAACTGCATTTCATGTGGGTAAAAATACAGCAAACTAAAGCTATCTTTTACTTACTCTTATTTATTTAAACGAAAAAAGAATGATAGTTTTATTACAAAAGAAATCATACGTAAAATCGCATTTATATAGTTCTTGAAATGCATTATTTTCTTAATTCATTTTAATGCTTAATAATTCGTTTTGATATGAATATAATTTCGTGTTATGCAGGTTATATTAAGGATAAAAATGTACTCAAATTAATTATGAGAAGACGAAATTTTGAGCAATAATGCAGAAAACAAAAACAAAAAATCTGTATTTAATACTGATTGTGTATTCACTAATCAGAAAAACAATTACTGCAACATACGTGAGTAAATTTATTACTATTGTTTTTTTTTCTCATTTTATGATTGTAATTCATGATTTTTCCAAAAAATGTTCAATATAATACAATAATTTGGCGTGGCCACCGAATCCGATCATGAAAAATACACCACTACTTTTTTTTTTTTTTTTTTTTTTTTTTTTTTTTGTACGCTTGGTAGAAAATGCGAGCTAGTAAATTCATTAAAATAAATGTATAATGGTTGCTTTATTTCTGTTTTAAGGTATGGAAAGAGAAATGAAAAATAAATAAAATATAAGAATTATTTAAACTATCTTATTAGGATTTCTAAATTGATTTCTCAACGAATAATCATAATTCAATTAATATGAAACTTTTAATTTATTAAAACGTATTTAAAAAAAAATATATATTACACTGTATAGTTTTTATTTATTATTTTCTACTTTTTAGTATGCAAAATAGTTGCAGCTTCACACCCATTTAGCCTTTTTTTAACACCGTGGTTTAATGCATAATAAAATTGTTGTAAGTCGCATACAATTGTGACCACAGATAATATTTTTCGATTTATCAACTGTTTCGGGCTAACGGAAAAACGCGTCAAAATTAATGTATTAATTTATAATTAAGTTCTAAAAATAATAAAATGTTGTACGTCATCGGAAACACACAATTTTGCACTTATTTTTTATATTTCTTAATTTATCAGAAAGTGAGTAAACAACCGATAACAAGATTCCATCCTTATATACAAAAACCAAGTTGCGTTAAATAAAAGTGTAAAAATAATTTAATTACTTTTTTATTGTTATTTGCTTATGTATAATTTTTGAATGGATGCAGAACTTTTTGTTTGTTTGAAATATAGTTTCTCAGAATGTCCTATTTTAGATTAATCAGGTTCTAAAAAAATTATATCAGTCTTTTCCTCAATGCTCTAACTTTCGTAAAAAATAAAAATAATGAAAATATAAAAGATACGTGAATACAAAAATAAAAAAGATAATTTATGAACTAAACATCATCTGTAATCTGCAAAGGTCTATAAAGCATAAAACCTTCAATCCCACATTCTGAAAATTTCACAAAACTGACAGTATTTAAAATAATTACTTGATTTTTTTGCCTGTGCATAGTCCAGGGACCTGTTTAAGAAGAAATTGGGTCCTTTAAAGGACCTTTCACAAAATTTTTCATATTAAAACAGGATCCTTCACAAAACATTCCACCTTAAAACAGGCCCTTCACAAAACATTCCACCTTAAAACAGGCCCTTCACAAAATTTTTTGTCATAAAAATAGGCCTTTCACAATTTTTTTCCATCTCAAAACTAAACATTTTACAAATTTAATTATTTAAAAGTAAAATCTGACTTGACATAAAACAACTGAAGTCATCAAAGAATCTATTTATGTAGCTTTTACATATATAAAAGATCTTGTCAAAAATTTATAAACAAGAACCTGAATATAACAGTTATTTCAAACTCACAGAATTATAATTAGTTTTTTCATAAATGTAAAATACTTCTCACAATTTCACAAAAACAGGACCCTGCCTGTGAAAAGTCTTGATAGACACCTGGAAACATTTTTTGAAAAATTATTAAACTTTTTCCGTGTATATTTATATAAAAATTCTGTAAGGCTGTCTTAAAGCTACCTCAGCACATTTCGCTCTTTCTAATAAGTTTAACTGTTTTCAAAGATTCAAAACAGTTTATTTAACAATTGAAGAGATAAAACCTATAGTGAAGCCAAGCCAAATTCTTAATTCAAGAGTATAAAATAGAAATACTAAAACATTTTTATGAGTTAATTCCACCCTCCCTAATGAAATAAATTCTATTTGTATTACTTTATTTTATATTGTGCAATATTAATACAAAAAATAAGTAAATAAAGGTACACATTATTCTATAAAATACAATATTGTAGTACGAGTATTAACTTGTACTGATACTTTATTTCTACATCGAGATCTGGAAATGACAATTCTTAGAAACGCGATGGAATAAAAACCTCACCTGGAATTCACAGTATTATTTATTTATTACAGCAATTTACAATACTTTTAATTTGTTATACTAATCATTTTTAAGAAAAGAAAAAAGCGTAAAGCAAGCCATTCAGCGAAAAGCAAGCCATCCCCATAGGAAATAACAGGGAGAAATACATCGAGGGTTTGTTTACATGTGTAGTGACGTCAGAACAGCTTTTATCACGTGACGCGGCTTTTTCTCGCCACGACAAAAACTGGGTTTTAAAAGTTGATTTAATGAATTATAAAAGTTTCAAATATATGTAAAAATGGTATCAAAATGTTCATATTTTTACACTCTATCAGATGCAAGTTAAATTGAAAAACGTGCAATTTCCCCATTGGCGACACAGCAAGTTTTCTGGATTTCTCCCTGGCTCTCTAACCACATTGTTAACAAAACAAAAAATTCACGAAAAACACATTATTTCCCCGATATTTTCCCACAACTAATCAATAAATTTCATGATATTTTATTGTGATTTTAAACCATGAACTTTAGTACTTTTCTGCTATACGGACACTATGCCAAAATGTATGTATGTATGTTTGGCGACAATGGTGTCCGTATAACGGAAAAGTGCCTGAATTATTATTTTTATATATATATATAAAATATAAACATAATTGGCGACACAGCAAGTTTTCTGGATGTGAAAGGCGGAGATGAATTTCATTCATTCAATGACCTTTTTAAAAGTTTCAAGTTTGGATTGAGTGCACATGAACATAGAAACCGATACCTATTTTTATGTTCATGATTGAGTTATTTGGATATCTTTTCGTATAGCACAGAAAATCATTTCTCCCGCTTTCGTAATACAGATAAATTCTGGTGTATTTTTTTTTCTTCTTTTTATATCATAAGTACTTTTCTACTTTAAATTTTTTTAACCTAATAGTAATTGTCGCGTTTCTAAGCTGAAATTTCATTTTTCGAATGCAGTATTTCAAATGTTTTAATAATTATATTTAGCTGTAAGTTTGAAATATTTAAAATATTAAAAGTAAAGGTCAAGTAAATAATTAATAATGCATAACTAAATATGTATAATGATCAGAATGACATATTAAAATGTGTACAGAATGACATGAAAATTTTAAAAAACTGAAATTTTGCACTTGCAACTTAATTGTAAATTTCATTGTTTACATTGGAAACGATTTGTGGATTTTAAGAATTTGCGGAACTTCGTGTCACCAAATTACTAAATCTCTCTCTCTCACTCTCCAAAAAAAAAAAAAAGGGTTAGTTTAAAAAAATTCAAAGTAGCAAAATACATACAACACAAAAAGAAAATAAATACGGTAAAATGAAAAAATTACTTTAATAATAGAAATCCATAAATTTTCAACAACGACATCAAACGAACGTATCTCATCTTTCGTTTGTGATAAGGAACGCTCCTTTGGCCCCCTCCACTCATTGGTTGAATTGTAAAGGGCAAAATTGGGGGTCAAAATGACTACAGCATTTTTGAGAAAAGAAAAAAATCAGAAAATTCACAGAAAATTTTCTGAAAAGTTTCAGCACAGGGAGAGAGGGTAAATGCTCTCTCGGCAATAATTATTTTTGTTGCAAGTTGGGTTAACTGTCTTTATGGTTCGAGTCGATTTCAGACTGAGTGTAGATTTCTGCAAGTTGGATTTGGGTTAACCCGATTTTTCAAAAGTTAGTTCAAGTTCAGTATATTATTTCAGATTAAAACTATATCTTTCAGGGCGTGATTCGTGCCGAAAATTTTGAAATCCCGCCCAAAAAAAGACAATGAGTGGGAGCCTCCCGCCCAAAAAATTTCAGCATTTTTGGAGAAATTTGCATTATTTAATTTACCTGCAACCGACCGATAAATTTCGTGATTTTTTTCCCCGCAACCGATTGACGGACTTTGTGTTTTTTCCGCGACTGATCGACGAACTTTGTGGTTTTTTCCGTGAGAGATCAATGAACTTTGAGTTTTTTCTGCGACAGATCGACGAACATTGCGTTTTTTAAGCGACTGATCGACGAACCTTGCGTTTTTTGGGGACACATCGACGAACTTTGTGTTTATTCTGCAATCGATCGACGAAATTTGCTTTTTTCCCCCGACCGATTGACGGATTTTGTGTTTTTTCCGCGACTGATCGACGAACTTTGTGGTTTTTTCCGTGAGAGATCAATGAACTTTGAGTTTTTTCTGCGACAGATCGACGAACATTGCGTTTTTTAAGCGACTGATCGACGAACCTTGCGTTTTTTGGGGACAGATCGACGAACTTTGTGTTTATTCTGCAATCGATCGACGAAATTTGCTTTTTCCCCCGACTGATTGACGAACTTTGCGTTTTTATGACAGATCGACGAACTTAGCGTTTTTTCCGCGACAGATCGATGAACTTTGTGTCTTTTCCACGATCGATCGGTGAATCTCAATCAAGTAAAATCTAAAGTCAGAAATTTATTTAACAACCTAATTGTTAAGGGTCCCTAACACATTTAATAGAACTTGAAAAATACACTGCATATATAAAACTTAACTTTCTTCCCTTTTTTATAATAAAAATAAACATTTTACATAATCATTCTCAGTTGACTTAATTTTTTCAATGGTATTTTGTCATGTCTGCATTAATGTAATTCTTTAAATAGCACGTAAAATAATAGTGGGGTTTAAAGATTTTTTTTCTCCCTCCCAAACATTACAACTCCCCTCCATTTAAAAATGTTGGTAGGGAGACTCCCGTCCTTGGAAAAATTGAATTTCAAGCCCTGCCTATAATATGTTTGTGTGTATTGAGGTTTGTATAGATGTTTGTGTGTGTGCTGTTTTTAATAAAGACAGTTTCATTTTTCACACGAACCTTTCAAAAAATTCACATTCTTTGCGCAATCCTTTAACAAAATTCGCATTTTTTTTCGTGATTCTTTAATGAAATTCGCATTTTTTTCTGTATCTTTTTTTTGTCGAGATTCACAATTTTTTCAGCTATCCTATGACGTAATTTGTGTTTTTTTCAGCGATAATTTGACGAAATTTGTGTTTTTTCTGCGATTTTTTTTTTCATGAAATTTGCGTTATTTTCCATGATTCTTTTATGAAATTTGCGTTTTTCTGTGATCCTTAGACGAAATTTTCTTTTTTCGCAATGCTTTGATAATAATCACATTTTCTCTGCTGCCTTTTGATAAGATTCATGAATTTTCAGCAATCCTTCGATGAAATTCGCGTTTTTTCAGCAATCTTTGAAGAAATTCGCATTTTTCTCTCGATACTTTAACGAAATATGCGTTTTCCAGCGATTTTTTGATAAAATACATTTTATTCCGCAATTTTTAGATGAAATTTGGCAAGAAAGCGCTATCTTTTGGTGAAATTTCCTGTTTTGCGATTCTTTGACAAAATTTGCTCATCTTTTGCATAAATCGCTTTTTTCTGTGGCCTTTTAACAAAATTCACGTTTTACATGATCCTTTGATGAAATTAGTGTTTTTCCTGTGATCATTTGACGAAATCTAGGATTTTTTTCCCGCGAAGATTGATTATTTGTTTTTAGTCTGCAGGTGCCCTAAAAAGTTTGTGATGCCTGTCGCTGTATTGCACGCATTCTGCCACGGTGTATCAAACAAACAAAATTCATCCTAAAGAATTATTGTTTCGTTTCTGTAAATGAACAACCGTCAACTCATTGGCTGAGTTATAAAGGGTGAAATGTGTAGGCACTGAGTATCATCTATACTATTAATGTCGGTAAACGTCTGTCTGTGTGTGAAATGTCTGTCTGTGTGTGTATTGTTGTGTCAGGCGTCTGTAAGCACAAAACTCTGCATGCAGACGACGGACATAAGTGCTTTTGGTATAAAAAAATTCGGAAGGGGAGTTTTTAAAAATTCACAACATTTTGCGGGAGAAGAGGGGTGCGAACGAATTTAAAAAATGAGTCCGCATCAATAATTATGGTGGCGGGGGTAGTATGTTTTGCCCACACGGGGTGGAGACTTTTCTTTGCTGACACCACTCATATGATATATCGTTCGAAAGGCCTGCGACTGCCTTTTCATGTTATGCATCTGTGTGGTCCATCCCCCCCCCTTCCCGCCAATTGGGGCGCTTTTCTAAATTTTGCACATACCACTCATGTTATATATCGTTAAAAAGGTCTCTGACCGCTTAATCATATTATGCATCTCCGGTGTCCATCCCCCCACTTTGCCCCCCCCCCCAAGGGGATACTTTTGTAAATTTTGCACAAACCCTTCATGTTACGTATTGTTGGAAAGGTTTTTGCCTGCTTATTCATGTTATGCATCTCGGGGGTCCATCCCGCCACTTCCCCCCCCTTAAGGGGGCACTTTTCTAAATTTTGTTGACACCCTCATGTCATATATTGTTTGAAAGGTCTGTGACCGCTTAAGGATATTATGCATCTCCAATGTCCATCTCCCCACTTTGCCCCCCCCCTCCCCCAAGGGGGTACTTTTCTAAATTTTGCAGACAACCCTCATGTCATATATCGTTGGAAAGGTCTGTGACTGCTTAATCATATGCATATCTCCAATGTCCATTTCCCCACTTTGACCCCCCCCCCAAAGAGGTACTTTTCTAAATTTTGCAGACAACCCTCATGTCATATATCGTTGGAAAGGTCTGTGACCGCTTAATCATATTATGCATCTTTAATGTCCATCTCCCCAATTGTCCCCCCCAAGGGGTCAATTTTCTAAATTTTGTTGACACCCCTCATGTCATATATTGTTGGAAAGGTCTGTGACCGCTTAATCATATTATGCATCTCCAATGTCCATCTCCCCACTTTGCCCCCCCCTCCCCCTAGGGGGTACTTTTCTAAATTTTGCAGACAACCCTCATGTCATATATCGTTGGAAAGGTCTGTGACTGCTTAATCATATGCATATCTCCAATGTCCTTTTCCCCACTTTGCCCCCCCCCCCCAAAGAGGTACTTTTCTAAATTTTGCACACAACCGTCATGTTATATATTGTTGGAAATGTCTGTGACCACTTAATCATATTATGCATGTTCCGTGTCCATCCCCTACTTTACCCCTCCCCCCCAAGGGGGTACTTTTTTTAATTTTGCACACACCCCTCATGTTACATATCGTTTGAAAGGTCTTTGACTGCTTATTCATGTTATGCATCTCCTTGGTCCATCCCACCATTTCCCCCTCCCCAAGGGGGCACTTACCATTTACTTGCACAACAGCGCTAAATGTGTCAGATGAAAGAAATTCCGCGAGTGCATGTGCCAGTGAAACTTAGCCAATTGCTGTTCTTCAACCTAGCTTTAATTCAAAGTGGGTTTTTTATTTATTTGAATTATTCTGCAAAAGTTTCAAACATTTTAAAGCAGCTATGAATTTTATTTTTATGGTACTATCAAGTTTTTTGCCGTCAAATTTTGACGGGTTCCAACTAGTAATATTTATTTAAAATTTTTATCCTTTAATTTCTCTTCTAATTGCTGCCCATTCCAACATAACCCTTTTGCTGGGACAAGTTGATCAAAATTAAAGCTTAGAATTAAATACATAAAGGTTTCTCTGGGGTTGGCTAATAGAATAAATTAATTTATTCAGAAAATAATAAAAAAATGAATCCATAGAGATTAAATTTTGGATATGTTCCCCCCATTGCATTGTGTAATTTCGAAGTAGCCCATTACCCTTTCTGAGAATGATCATTCTTGCCCTTAGCTGACTTTTAAAATGGAAATCTAAATAAACAAACACATACTAGATAATTTAAATGAGAAGACTCCAAATAATTAACACTATTATTTATTTACAGTATTTACAGTTATTTCAAGAAAATTTTTTTTTTTATCAGAACACATCTGATTTAATTTCCTAACAAAATTTCTCCTAAAATATTGGCATTAACACTTTGATCCTTGCAAAGGATACTTATATTTGTTTGTATTTATATTTAAATTGATCTTTGACAACATTATTTGTTTACAATTAAAATACTGACTTCCATTTGTGACTAAGGTCACACTACCAGCTTCTCTTATAATATTTTGATAAAATCAAATAAACTGGGGATTTACTTAGGTCAGAGTCATATTTACCTCTACACATTGATTGAAGAAGGTTTCTCTTTGTATCAGAGCACTCTTTCCGCTAACTAAATAGCACTGCACTTATTGAAAATGTTCATTTCACAAAACTTAGCTTAACTTCCCCACTCTCCATATATGTTGTTCGGGTTCGTTGCTTTCTTACCATCAGAATTGCCACTCACTCTATTTTCCTCTTTCGGACCGCACAAAATTCATCGCGTCATTTTATTTCACCTCTTCCTTTCGCTTCTGAGATCGATGTGTGTTCTGTTTTCATTCTTTTTCACAACTCCTTTTTCATCACCACGGTGGGCCGTACTTCGTTCTGCCCAAAATTTGCATGACAGTGCTTTAAGCCCATCCTTCTTTTTTTTCATTGGGTAGTTGATCTCCCGTTTTAACTGAAATTTGCATAACAGAGGGTCAGTTTCACCTCCTCTTTACCAACCCCAACCAATGGCTATGCATCAGTTGTTTCTGTAGCGTGTTGTTTTCTTTCTCGGAACTACGTGTGTGTTCTTTGATATTATCTCCCAGACCAACTTAAATCAAAGTTCTTCTTATTTGACTTTTATGGCTTAAAATTGTCGCCAGCGAGTCTCTGGTCATAAATTTGCCATCCTAAATCTTTCAACTGAGGCGACGTATGGGAAAGTCCCGATAATGTACTTTCCTTACATTAATTAATGATTCTAAAGTGATTGACTAAATTTTACAATGAAGTTGTCTGATAATAAATACGACGACTCATGAGGAATAATTATTTACTAGACGACAAGTTGGTTCCTATTAATCCCACAACTTTGTTCCAACGAATTTCGGTTGCAAAGCATTCAGATGATGACATACGATCTAGACCCTTATTCCTTATCCTTATTCAACAATGGCTTAAGAAATGGAACCAAATCTACTATCTACACGGCATTCACATCCTTAACACAAGCGGTTCAGCGGCAGGATTCAATTCGTTATTGACGGTGTTATTTTATTGCATAGGGTTGTTTGGCCTAAGAATCAGTCTTTTACAACAGTTTGCGACAAATATGTTGAGTGCGTTCAGTCAAAATACCAACAACTGGCTGTAGTTCTCTTTGATGGCTACCCTAATTATTTACAAAGTGGCACAAAAACTGCTGAGTGTATGAGACGAGCAAGGAAACATACTTCAACTGACATATTGTTTGACTAACAATGACACCAACCATTTACAAAGAAAAGCAAGTTTCTTGTTAATCCAAAAACAAGGGTCGGTTAATATCTATGATGATTGATAAGTTCCCATTAGCAGATATTTGATGCAAGCAAGCAAAAGTAGAATCAGACACCTTGATTGTAAACACTGCTCTGTCCTTGGCGCCATCAAATGATACGGTGAATATAGTTCGTGAGATGATCATTTTTATAGGTCTCTGCAGGGCTGAAAACGATTTCTTTTTCAAATGTGTGAAGGACATCGTTCCTCCAACGACATTTTCTCCAATTAATGCTGTGAGTTCAGCGGTTGCACAAAACATCTATTAATACATGCTATGAGCGTGTGCGATACAACAACGTCAGAAGGAAAAATGAAGGAAAAATGGTGGAGAAATGAAGTTCTTCAAAACCCTTGTGAAAATTGAGATGTTTCTGACCTTGGTAAAGTATTCAAAGTCTAGAATGCTACTAAGGAGATGCTTGCAGCTGCTGGGGGGCATTTCATTGTCTCGCTGTACGGCTATAGTGGGACGAATGTGCCTTCGCTGAACCAAACAAGGTATATTTCGTACAAGAAGTAAGCTTTAAATACAGTTCTAATATTGTTGCATTACCACCGTCTGCGGCTGCAGCACGACAGTACTCTTTAAGAGTATAACCAGGGACAGCAATGGCTGGGAGTTGAAAAAAATGCTGAAGAGAGGGCATGGAAGAAAACAAATATTAGCCTTGGTCCTGTATTTACTGTACTTGTCCCTGCTCACCCTGCTTTGTTGAAGCTTGTATCTTGTAAGCGCAAAAAGAACTGCAAACAAAATTGTGGGTGTCAAGTATTTGTTGTTCCAAAAGGTGCCTCAACTGCGAAGCGAACTGCAACAACATCTAAGTGGTGAATCAAGACGAGGAGGACGAGTTATACCTTGAAACAGAGCTGCAGATGTATTGCCGACCCATTGAATCCATGGACCCAATGTTAGAGGAACAAGCCATGTCACAAAGTATAAAATATTTACCATTAGGAAAATATTTACTCTATAACATTGGTAGTAAATGAAAAACTCCACTAATCCCATGCGTCTATTTCCTATGTTGCAGATGTCGATGAACAGCAGGGGCCTTCAATCAAAATAATGCGGAAATAATATTTTTTAATTTTTTATTTTAATAAATATACTTACTAATGTTTGTTAATAATGTACATAAATATTTATAATTAAATAAATATTCATACTGAGTCGTCGTATTTATTATCAGGCAACTTCATTGTAAAATGTAATCAATCACGTAGTTTTTAGTATCATTAATTAGTATCATTGACGTTTGCTTAAAATAGTTAATTTTCATGTTAGATCGACGTACAGGGCCGTAATACCCGTTTTCTTCAGTTTTTTGTCTCTTACCCACTCCTAATTTTACCTCCTCTTACAGTACGAGCTCTCCGGAGGAGGAGGAACATTGACTCATGATAGGACCTGGAGCTGCTCCACTGCTCCCGCATTCCCCTGGCGTCGGATCAGCACTTTTCTTCTACCTCAAATGCATAAAATATAGTCAATCATATAACCTTTAGTAACATTATTGGTTAACGTTTGTATAAAATGGTCAGTTTCCATGTTACATCGACGATCATTACCGCAATTCCCATTTTTTTTTTACAGTTTTTTGTTTTTAACACCCATTTTTGCGGCCTCTAACGGTTAAGCCATTGATCAGAGAAAAAAACTTTCGAACATAAAATGTAGGAAATTTTATTTTCTGTATCTCATATATTGTCGACTTTTCCGCAAAATGCATAGTTTTGGATTTATTTTGGAAAAACAGAGAAAAGTTTGTTTTGATACAGATTTAAAAAAAAAAAAAAAAAAAAAAAAAAAAAAAAAAAACACGTATTTTCTTTTTAAAATTTTATTTGAAAACTTCTGATTCGTGTTCAACGACCCCAAAAGCATAAAAGAAACAAATATCAAAACTACACCAAAACATTCCTTTATTTGCCTTTTTTTATCCCTTAATGCCTGGACTATTACGTTGTTTTAATGTTGGGAAAGATTGAATTTGTTTGTTATATATATATATATATATATATATATATATATATATAACAAACAAATTCAATATATATATATATATAATCGTATATATATATATATATATGTCTAATACATTTTTTAGACGATCAAGTGCAGAAACTAACTAGTACATAAATGTCTGAATGTAACTTAAAAATCGGTTATCTTTAATTATGCATCAACACTGCTTCTAACAGAAAATAAATCCGAAAGATTTATTCATTTTTATTCAATGTAATGTAAAGTGAATTTTTTTTTACGTTTTCATTATCCCATGTCTGTGACAATGAGATCAGTTAATTAGCATATAAAGTAGATATATATTTATATTTTAAATAGAATTTTCCTTTTCTTTAAACGCATCTTTCCATTTCATATTTTTTGTCAGGGAATCTTATTATAAAAGAATGATTTTCCCGATCATTAAAGCTTATCATGTAAAATTAATCATAAATGGTGAACTGCGTTATCTGATATAACAAAATCTATTAAAAAAAAAGACAATATTTTTTTAATTTTTGAAAGAAAACGTAGTTTTTGGTTACATAAACTAATACTTGGTTATTTAGTGTTTATTAGAGTTACTTGGTTATTTGTTAAGATAGTTATTCTGTATTTAAAAAGTGTGTCTTCATTAGGGAAAAAGTAATGTGTTTTGTTATTTATGAAGGTTTTTGTAGGTGATATTTAAATAAATTAAACTATTTTTTGTACGAATAAGTAACAAGTACAATTACATATTTAGATACTTCTTTAAATATACAAAGATGAAATATAAAATAAATGATGAACCTGAAATATTTTTAAGAGTATAGGACTATTAAAAATAATTATTCTATTTTACCTTGCAACTTAAATAAGTGATCATATTTATGTTTCAGTAAAAACAATAAACTGTTTTTTTAGAGTCCATTGTAGATAATTAATAGTTAATCAGTATGAAACCATAGTATTTTAATGAACATTTCATTTGATATATTTGAGATTTAAAAAAATAGATATTTCTCTTATCAAACAAAATAATGTGTACATTAAAAAAAAGAGTAATAAATAATATGAAAGAATAGACATTATAAATCATTTCTTTATTTCAAAATTTCAAACAGATAAATGACATAATAATGAAATAATATCGGTTTATCATAAATACATCTTTTCTGATGCACTTAATAAATATTTTCTTAATACATATAACGTATTTTATTGTTTTTTTCTTACCAATAATCTACGAAAGTAATTATAATATTACAGGCTGCAATCGGATTTTTCCGCCACGGTACAGTTTTAAGACAATGTCATAAATGCAGCCGAATTATATAATTTTCCCAGTATAAAAATAAAACAAAATCGGGGGAATTCATTAATAAGTTACAGTAACTTTTGATAATTATTTTTACACTTTATGGATGTTTTAGATATATTATTTTGTTTTAGTAGAACTATTCTGGTCTACAAATACAAACATCATTTCTAATTCAAGTCTTAATAAACAATGCAAGAAGTAGAGTATTTTAAAAACATATATATAAGTACGTTGTGGAGGAGAAAAACTAGGCCATGATTAGCAGTGTTACCTCTTTAGATGAAAATATGTCAAACTTGACAAAATCAGAAAATGCAGAAAATGTAATTTTGTACCCCTAACATTCCATGTGTAACAAATTTGCGAATTTTTTAAAATCCGCAATGGTTTGCCAATGCCTTGTTAATGTATTAAACCAGATGAATACCATTCAGTTACCGTATCAAGGTATTAATAAATTAGACTAATATATATATAAATATATATATATATATATATGCAAATTTTATCTTAAAAACGGCTCTAACGATTTTGACGAAATTTTGTATTCTACCATTTTGGGGCACCAGAAAACCATTGGGCTAGGTCGCATGTTCGAGAAAATTCGATTAGTGGGTCATTTTGGGTCATTTTGGGTCATGGTCTAGCTAATTGTATCTAAAAAAACGGTTCAAACGATTTTGACGAAATTTTGTAACCGACCATTTTCGGAAACAAGAAGACAATTGGGCTGGGTCACATGTTCGAGAACTTTCGATTAGTGGGTCATTTTTGGGTCAAATCGGGTCAAATTAATTTTATCTAAAAAACGGATCTAACGATTTTGATTAAATTTTGTATCATACGAGTTTCAGGTACGCGAAAATCATTGGGCTAGGTCACATGTTCGAGAAAAATCGATTAGTGGGTCATTTCTGGGTCATTGTGGGTCAAGATCTAAAAGCGGCTCAATTTACACTAAATTTTGCATCCAAAGGTTTTCGAGCACGAGAAGACTGTTGGGCTAGGTCACATGTTCGAGAAAGTTCAATTAGTGGGTCATTTTGGTCATGGGTCATTATGGATCAAGCTATTTTATCTTAAAAACGGTTCAGAGGATTTGAAATAAATTTAGAACCCTACAGGTTTAGGAAACAAGAAGACTATTAGGCTAGGTCACATGTTCGAGAAATTTCGATTAGTGGGTCATTTTGGTCATGGGTCATTATGGGTTAAGCTATTTTATCTCAAAAACGGCTCAGACTATTTACAATAAATTTTGCATCCTATGGTTTTCGGGCACGAGAAGACAGTTGGGCTGAGTCACATGTTCGAGAAAATTCAATTAGTGGGACATTTTGGTCATGGGTCATGATATTTGAACTCAAATTTAACTTTGACCGAGCATAGCTCGGTCTTCCCTGCTCGTAAGTTATGAAACACTGAAAAATGTGTTATAGAGAAACTTCATTTTTTTAAATATAAAACAGACATTTGTTTAATTGCTCATGGCAGTGGACATGTGAATCAGTTTCCAGATACGATTTAGATTATTTCATACTGCATAGTTAGTTATAAATAGAAAAAAAGCGGGATTTAGCACTAGAACGGCGGGAACTAATACTCAATTTCCATAAAAATATTTCACACCAGCATTTTTATTTAAGACTTTTAACTTATTTATTTAACTTATTTTTCTGCGGTATATATTTAACTTATTTTATAAAGAAATATATCCGGTTTGAATCGACATTTTTCCATTTGGTAGGGGTCAAAATGACCCCTCACCGCCGTTCTAATGTTACACTGCAGATAAAGCAAAAAAAAAACTGTAGTTCTCGAGTTATAGGGAAATAATTCTCCAAACAAATTTAGTGTTTTTATCCTTTTTTTTTGTTGATGTTTTGATTATGAAGGTATACATCATTAAAGCTTATGCACAAATGGCCATTTCATAAAATGAAGAGGAAAGAGAGGATTTAATTAAAGTTACGTCTTTTATTGTTCTGATTTATTTAGTTTTGAAACGTAGAATTGTCTTTTAAAAGAGATGCATGGTTGATAATTTGTTATTTAAAGTTATTACGTAAAGTTATTACGTAATTTTTCTGTATCGGATGGATGTATTGGTATGTGCCAGTAGCCAGAGGCTAAGTCCAAAGTGGAAAAATACTGGGCACTACTCAATTTATCTAAAATTTCATCGATACGAGGTAAAGGTTCTGCATCATTTTTAACTATTGCATTTAATTTCCTATAATCTATACATAGTCGGGTCTTTTTACCTTCCTCTCTTTTCATAGCCAAGGTGACGGGGCAGAATACGGGCTATTGCTTTCTTTTATGAGACCAGCCGCTAATAAAGATTGAACTTGATTTTTTATTTCTTTTTCTTCTAAGGGGGAAGTTCTGTAGGGCCTCAAAGAAATAGGTAGTTCGGATTTTAGTAAAACGCGTTGTGGTTCAATGTTTATCTTACCCACATCATATTTATGTTTTGCAAAAATATCCCTATAAATTTGAACTATTTCCCTTAAATCCCCATTTTCAATTAAATTTATTTCCCCAATTAAATCTGAATCATAATCATTAATATCGCGAATATTTTGAGGAGTCATTGAACTTCTGTAATCAGGCTGCACGTTACAATCATTGTAATTAGCTGCAAAAAATCCTGAGTATTCACAAAATTTTCATTAGTATATGGTGATACTTTGTCATCATTATATCCATTTAAGCTCTCATTACTATCACCATTTGTTAATAACTCATCTTTACATGAAATAGTATCTTCATTATAAGTTGTTATCAAGTTACCATCATTAAATAAATTCAAATTGTCACAATCAGAAGTTATCAAGTTATCCTTACCTTGTTGTAGTTTTTTTACAGTTACAGTATTAAAATGAAGTGATCTCTCATCATGTATGGATATACTCCTATTTATAATCTTCCTTCCCTGTTTTACTGTACAATTCTTACAATTTATATTTAAATTAAATTTTGAACATTCTTTTAACCCCAAGATGCAGTAATCCAAATCTGTATCACATACTAAAAAGTTAACATATTTTTGGATTTTACCTACTTTAAGAAGAATACTACACTTTTGATTAATTTGTAAAAATCCCTTTGCCTGACCAATAGTAACTGGAGAAACAATTTCAATTTTAGCATTCAATTTTTTAACAAACTTTAATGGTAAACTTGCGATAGTTGAACCGGTATCGACGACACATGGCAAATTATAACTATTCGTATATCCATACACAATTAATTGTCAAACATTAGGAGTACCAATTGGAAGAGTATCAGAGTGTGTTGAGTTGTTATTAAAAATACACTCTTTTTCCCAGTGAAAAGCATTCATTACACCCTTGTTTACACAAATTCTACATGGCCTAGAAGGGTACTGGTTCTGAAAATAATTGTTTTGTACTCTGTTTTGGAAATTTCTAGGTCTTTGAAAATTATAGTTTGGTCGAGGAACCCAGTTTCGAGGAGAATTAAATTGATTATTGGGCCGATTTGACTGAATCCAATGCCTAGGAGTATTAATTTGTTGAAAATTTGGTCTATTAGGCTGCACACTATATCGAGGAATGTCAAAATTAATTGCATTAGGTTTACTTGGTAATGATGGACTTGTAACAGCAGGGGTGGAAACTTCCACAAATTGCTTAACAATTCTATACCATTCTGTCGTACTCTCAGGAGGGTTAACAATTAGATAATTTTGATATTCTGGTTTTAAACCATTGGTTAATCCTTGTAGTAATATAGTTTCACATAAATGCAATTTCCTACCAATTTCAATTTTCTTTCTAAATTAAGTTTCTAAGTTACTTAAACTAGTCAATTTCAAAGCAGAAAATTCAGAAAATTTCGGGATATTTACCCTAATAAAATTCTCAGTTAAGATATCAACTATCTGTCCGTATTTAGTGCAATTAAGGCAATCATTAATGTAAATCTTAAGAGCTTCTCCCTTTAAATTTTGAGAAATATTTTTAAACTTCCAATCATCATCCTTCTGTTCTTTTTCACAAGCATCATCGAAGTATTTTAACCACGCTTGTATCTCAACTCCTAAATCTGGATCAAATGCTATAAATTTTGGTTCTGCCATAATATTTAATCTAACAAAAGAGTTAACTCGATCTTCTTTTAAATATCCGGATCTTAAAAACATTAAATGTTAAACTTATAATACTATATACCATACAAATAACGAAATAGATAAAATACTAAATAAATATGTAATTTACGATCTCAGTAACATTTTAAAAATAATAGATTTTTTTTTTTTTTTTTTTTTTTTTTTTTTTTTTTTTTAAGAATATCTGTTCTTAAAACATGAAAATATAAAATTATATCGCTGTCTATAACATTACAATGACGTATCACACGAAATCATCAAATAAACTAATTAACCTTAACAACACTTAAATATTTGCAACAGAAATAAATTTTAAAAACAAAAATTTAATCAGTATAACATAGTATATAAAACCTTTAAATTTCAAAGTAGACTATTAAATAAATAAAACATTTTAAATATAACATAAACTAATAAATATCAACATATAAAAATATCAATAAATAAAAATACCAACTTACAGTTACTCTTGAACATATTTCACAGGAAAGTTTCACACATCTAAAAATCTTTAATTTCCTGATAACACAAAAGTTCTGCTTTTTCGCAATCCTTTAAAACCAGCACCATGAAGACGCTTATGTAGATGAATAGTATATTCTCTAGCAACAACTTCACTTAGGCCAACTTTTCCTCTTCTTTTCTCTTTTAGGCTTGACCATTCTTAATTTATTATTAAGCTACAAAATAGCAACACACCAGACGTAAACGTGCTGTAATGGTGTAGACGTCCTCGTAACATATTTTTCCAATCGGCAAATTTCACGTATAAACTACACAAACTTTCTGTTGATCACCAGCTGTTTATCTAATGTCCAATCCTTATCCTGTTCGACTTATTATATTAATGTCGTATTTCCAAGTTCAAATCCGGGATGAAAGGTAGTCGTGCTCGTTGATAAACAGGGTTAGCTATGTGATAGGTTTCCCTTTTAGCTCGCATCAGGCGGCCGTGTGGTATCATCAACAACAACAAGAAAATTCAGTTCTTTTTTTTGTCGAAGAACAATCTTTCTTCTGATACTTCTGTTCACACGAATAGTTGTTTTCCAGCGTTTCCAGGACCGTGGCAAGTACTGAAGGCCATGGCAATCTTTATATATATTTTTAAAATATAGTTCACGCTAGATTTTCCGACCGATAACTTTGTCGACAGGATTGGCCTTTTACCGAAAAACAAATCACTCGTTTACAAACAATAATTGTTGAACTTCTCGTTTTTGAATTTCAACTACGTTATTCACGTTGATTAATTAACAAACATGGCTAAAACAACACTTTACCGGTAGCAAAAACTAACAAATGGCAAAGGGCCGGAATTTTTGAATGCGCGAATTTCTAATCCCCCTTTGTTTTAAGTGTTTTCAGTATCCAAACAAAATCACGTGGTCAGAGTTCATTTCCATATTCCTAACTTTTGGAGCAATTGCGCTTCTTCTTAGCTGAAACGGTCTGGCAAACAAATCAATGAAACTTATTGGACGGAAACTTTTGACCGCCATTTTATACTGTTACAATCCAGACACATTTGTAAATGGTGGTTGGTCAACCCGATTTTAATTCCACATTTCTTTTAACTTTAAAATAGTAAAAAGTTTATTGTCATTTTTTAAAGTAGCCTTTTTAATGTTATTTTTTATAATATATTTTTGTAAATTCTTATACGATGAGAAAAATGGCATAGTTTTTAATGCAATGTTTAAGTAAATTTACAATATTAAAAAAAAGCGTAACAAAAATATGGAAAAGAATATCAAATTTATAGAGAAACTCGCATAATGCAAGAGCAAAGAAGAAATAAAAATTTAATGAAAAATTCCTCAAGACGAATTAGGTAGATATGAACAAGGCGATCGTTCCAATTCATAATATTATAAATGGAAAATTTTCTTGTATATAGTAGAATAATTTTCATATGTAGGTAGAAAATTTCCAAGAATAGGAAAGTTAGACTCTGTAATTGGGTCAAGCCAATTTGCTTTGTTTAGCGACTGAAATATTGCGTAAAATTTTATAAAATTGTGTAACCAGGTATGTTTATTTCATGTAAACATTTAATGGTATTCTATATGATCATTTCCTTTCTTACATTTAACTCATTTTTTCATATGTTCCAATTTCATTGTCGCGTTTGTTTATATTATTTGGCAAAAAATTTAACTTTTTTTAAGACTGAGTGGTGTCAATGTCTCTATAACAAAGAAATACTGCATTATCTAATATAAAATATGATAAAGATATGGTTAATTATATATGTTTTGAATTATCGAGGGTGAAATGTTTTCCTTAATTAAGGCATTTATTATTCTTTTGACGTTATGTGAACAACGTCACGGGTAACACCTACTATTATATAAATCTAAAAAAAAATAAGTATTTCTCCATCCATAAAAATGCCAATGAAGACTTATTTATATATAATCACGTATTTTAATATGCCCGTATTTTTATTTTTTTTACCAACAAAGAGAAAATTAGCAAAACAGTATGCTAATAAATATTGTATATAGAAATATATAGAGAGTCTGTTTTATGCCTACATGATGTCTTATTAACGTTGCCACATTAACCGTAACTCATGCATATGTTTGCGTCTAAGAGCTGTTATTTTAAGCAAAATGGAAGCAAAATGCCTCGTTTAAGCAATCGTGATATAATTGCTTATATCGATGCAAATTTTCAAAATACATTGATAGGTCGAAGAGGTAGCACTGAATAACCTGCGGGGTCACTAGTTTTCGTTTGAAAGTATTTTTTAAAGAGATGTATGTAACGTAATTTTTATCTTCAAAAAAGGGATACAATCTATAAGGTGAAGACATAAAGTAAAAATCAATACGTTGCATTTGCAAATTAAATTGTATGTAAAGTAGCTTAATTCACTTATTCGGAGTATTAGCTGTATTTATAGTGCAGTATTTGCCAGTTTGAAAAGTTAAGAAATGTATTTATAACTTTTGCAATAAACCATTTAGCAATTCACTCCAAATATATTACATAATGTATATATTATATTATGCTACTTCTTCGGCCGATCAAGGTATTTTGAAAATTTGCATCGATATAAGCAATTACATCACGATTGCTTAAGTGAGGCGCTCCATTTTGCTTAAAATAACAGCTCTTAGACGCAAGCATATGTATGAGTTACGGTTAATGTGGCAATAAGACATCATGTAGGCATAAAACAGACTCTCTATATATTTCTCTATACACTTTATATTTTGGGAACATTTATTAACTCTTTGGTTGTCCAATTATTTATTATTTTAGAATATAAATGATATTTATAATATTTCATATTTTCAATTCTACTTAATTTTTTTCATTACATCTCAATACTCGTTTTGATCAACACTAACATCAGATTTCGTTTATTATATATATTATAATGTTATATCGTAAATATTTTATAACTTCATTTCCACTATAGAATATGATAAGATATCTCAATAAGATATGATTTACCTTCACTGCATCTAATATCTCGTATAAGTAAAATGAACATAAAACCATATCTAATCATTACACATTATTACACAATTTTATATCACAGATAAACAACAAGATGAAATAGTTATCGCTATCGTCCTGTACCTTAAAGTTTTTTCTTAATAATTTTCCATGGAGTGATAATGCGCCATTACACGCTTATATTCTGTAAATGGTGTCTGAATTCCCTTTTGAATCAGAAGTATAAAAAAAATATAAAAAATGTATATTTAAAGAAAAAAAGATAAATTTTAACAGATTTACTTTGTGCTTACAATTCTCCAAAGATTTAGACTGTCATTACTTTCGTTCAGAAACAATGTAGTATATGTTTCAAATATTTTCTTAGAAAAGAAGTGCATTATTAAGTTGAAAAATAACATTAGTTTTAACTAATGTTACTATTTTTAATATACCCCAAGCAGCTGTAAATGTTAACTGAAAAAAAAAAAAAAAAAAAAAAAAAAAACGAAGAAATAAATTGTACAGAAATGTTTTTTTTAAACATTAAGATAAACTATATTTGATCCTTTGAACAAATAAATAGTTCTTTTTTTCCGAAGCACATGTTGTATAATTTTATTTATTTTTATTGTATTAGGATATAATGTACAACATTTTTGTAATAAAATTTATAAATTTTAACAAAATTCTAAATTTTATACGTTGCAAGAATAGTTTAATAATGCATGAAGTAAAAATAAAATACTTCAGTTATATACAACATTACTGTCTTTATTAAGTTGATTAAATTATTATATTACGATATATGTAGAAAGTAAATTTTGAGATTAATAATAAAAAAAAAAATAGAATTAAGATTTCAACAGTCGATAAGTTTTATAATATTTATAATATTTCCAGACAACTAACGAAATGTTTTAACCATTTTATATAAAAATAAATAAACAATATATGTAAAATATATATGATATTGAATCGCCTTACTTCATTCGTAAAATAATTTACGAATTAGAATATGGTTAATCAAAAATACCAAAGCATTTTAAATTAATAATTTCATTTAAACATAAACAACAGAGATAGCAAAACTCACATTCGTTTTGATGTACAATAACGTGCTGCAGAAAATGCAGATTAATTGAAATTACACAAATTTTAAGATACTTTGGCAGTTGTATTTTAATGTAAAAAAATTGCATATGCATTCACTGAATGCAAACAAATATATCAGTTTCAATTAGAAATCCAGGATCACTTAAATTAATAATTTAATATAAATGGTTTAAAATAAATAATCCAACTAAAAGCATGACCACTTAATGTTAATACCACGTATGTTATAATCGTTAATACTTAGGAATCTGACTCTAGAATGCCAACTGTACATATCCGAGTAACCATGAAATAGATAAAATTTATTGGTTGACAAACGATACTTTTGATGTATAGAAGATCTAATAAACAGAAATTTGACAATCATTGAAAGTAAAACATATTTTTATTTACCGGATCAATGCGGGGATTTCCAGCAATTGTCTATGGAAACAGTTGCGATCATAAGACGTGTTGGTAAATTCATCACATGCAATTTTTCAGTTGATGGTGCAAAATGTTAATAGAACAAATTATTTAGCACAAAAGAAGCAAGTTGCAATCACACGAATTGTAGAACAATACTATAAATTTCCGGAAGTGGTGCTAAATTTTGTAACGTCAGTGCTCGCAACGAAGAATTGATTTTTTGCATCGTGCTACTCGCTACATTACATTTTTCAAATAGTCCCCTGCTACATTACAAACTTTGCGAAAAATAGTAGCAGCTACTGTAGTTTTGCGACCTGTTCAACTTCTATTACGCAAGACTGTCTTGCAACTTCTTCAACATCCACCATACAGCTACGATTTACCCCCAAGCGATTTTCATCTGTTTAGTCCACTAAAATACCATCTTGGAAGCAAGATGATGATCACAGATGATGAAAATATTCAACTTGAAGTCCTGATGTGGCTCAGACAGCAAACCAAATAATGTTACGCAGCTGGTGTTGGGGCACTGATAAAACGGTGATATAAGTGAGTAAATATTGGTGGAGAGTACGTTGAGAAATAAAAATAGTTTTGAAGTAATTATCATTGTAAGTTATTATTTAATTATCTTTTGTGAATTACTTAATGACTTTCTCTCATATATATATCTATTGCTATCTTGTATCATGCAGCTCATTTTGATTAGTATTCTATAAAGTATAGATATACCGGATTTTATTTATTTACTTCATATATATATATCTATTGTTATCTTGTATCATGCAGCTCATTTGGATTAGTATTCTATAAAATATAGAGCTACCGGATTATATTATTTTATTTCATTTAATACACATTATGGATTCTATGTCACTCTTGATCCTTCCAATTACACAAAAGCTATTAAATAATCAATGATAGAAATTATATATGATATTAAGTATTATTTTTTATGTGATTTAGTGCTACAGAAGTAATATGTGAATGTAACAAAGTAATGTAATAATTAAGAAACTAAATGATGAAAGTGAACCTCTAAAAAAAGGAATGAATAAAGAAAATTATCCCTAAAATCTAAACCCCTTCTCCGTATAAAAATTAGAGTTTCGTAAAAAATAAAAGTCCCTTGCAAAAGTTGACAGAGTACATCAATTTCAAAAACACTAATAAATTATATATGTACATGTAAAATGTATTCTATGAGAGCAACGCACAACAATTACTTAATTGCCTAAAATGTTTTGTTTCGATGATCAGCCATGAAATACATTATATAACCGATCAATTAAGGATGGTACGTGGGGCAGTCGGAAAATAAGTAAATAGCGCCATATGTGTAGGCGCTGCAACAGCGTCATCTGCTTGATCGCGGTCGACCTCTACCGAATGGTATCGGTGTCTTGCACGTTCGCGTTCATCTGCTGTGTCGTCTTTCGCCCATAGCCGTTCAACGCTTCGTCATATGCAAAGCCCTGATTTTTTCCTGGAGGGCTTTTTGAAGCTTATAAAGTGGTATGGCAAATGTCTTAATGTACTTGGTACTTATGTGGAAAAATAAAGTGATTTTTTTCTTTAATGTCGCATTACATTTTTTGACTTTCATACACACCTCTGTCCACAGTCGCCAGGGGAAACTTATTTTCCGACTGACCCTCGTACATTCCAAAAAATCACATATTCAATAATGTTGTAGAGGAGAAATATACTCATTTTCAGTTATACCAGTTAATGCTTCAAAAAGGTTACTTTCTTTTAAATTCCACATTTTAGAAATAAAAAAGAATGATTAACAGATCTGTTATTTATATTTTCACTACATTTCGAGTTTTTTTTTGTCAAAAATGGTTTTGAAATAAAAGTGGTGGAATAAGGTAAATAATCTTAATCAAATCTAATAAACGGGCAATATATCAAACAACGTGAAAAATTGTGCATATTATAAATATGAAATTAAACCTAGATTTGGTAATTCATGATTCAGTAAGTTTTTTTTCAATAGCTGCCACGCCCTTCCCGAAAATCGAACAAAATTTTCTATCACATTGTTACCTTACAGACGATTTTCTCCAAAAATTTATACATACCTCGACATTTTACACGACATCTAAATATGAAATTTCGTTTAAAAATATTGATAAATTATCTACTTATATTGTAAACAATTTAGAAATTTGCACAGAAATTGCTAGCATAGCGACCCTTTTAAGGGGAATATTCCCAATTTCAAATGAGGCCTGACGGTCATTGTAAAAAAAAAAAATAAATGTATGAGGTATGGTTCAATTCTACGCATAACTTTGTACATTTTCCGACAATAATATAAGGAAAATTGTGCAAAAATTACTATTAAGTGACCGCTTCAGAGGAAATATTTCCAATTTCAACTGAAACTTTCTGGTCATAACCAAAAATGCATATTTCAAGTTTTGTTCAATTATATGCATAATTTCATGCAATTTTATATATTTGTAGTTTTGTGTTAACTGTAATTTCATTTATTTTTTAGAAGTCAAAAAATATCAAAAGGATAAGAAATTGCGATAGATTAAATTTTTTTTAATGTGTTTTAAATTCGTGTTATAAAAAGAGAACAAAAATATGATTATTTTTGTATAAATGATTATATTAAATATAAGTTCAGTGACCTTGTTATAGAAATTAAACCCAGTTTATTATTATTTATTGATCAAATTTGAATTTCACTGAATTAAAAAAATATATAATTAAAAAACAATTATATATTTTTTTATGATTAACGTGTCTTAATTTCACATAATAATTATAACCATTCCTTATAACTCATTTATACAATCAAGGAAATTCATTCATATATCTATTTTAATAGATATACAGAATAACTGCAGCAATTAAGAATTTTCTCTTAAAAAGCATAATTTAAAAAATAAAGGAACATAAAACTTATTTCTTTAAAATCAAAGTAAATCTAGAAAGACAATCTGCTAAAACACTTATAAAACTCTTAATATACCTTTAAAGTCAAAGATAAATTAATTTTCTTGTAAGAAAAAACAGCTGCTTTTAAGCGATTTTAAAACACTTGAGTGCTCAAGTGTAAAGAAACTAATTTGAAAGTTTAATGTTTATGAAATAAAAAGTGAAACCAGTTATTAATGTGGAATGTTAGGAGATTAAAATATTTCTAATTTTAAATCTTCTCATAATTAGATTTTCAAAGTATAAAAAACTAAAGTATGGGCCTTGGAAATTTAATGTTACTAAAACTCTATTTTCCTTTTTTTTCATTAAAACACAAGTTTCATAAAAGGGACATTTCAAAATTAATACTTTAAGAAATGATATAGTTTTACGTACATCTGTATATTTCAAGATTAAAACTGAATGAAATTAATATCTATTCATTTAAAGGGATAAATATAATTTAAGTTTTTCTCAACACAAACCTGAACTTACATTTTTATATATAGTAATAGTTTTTTTATGATCATTTGCGATAGAACATATAATCAAAAAATAAAGTATACTTGTGGAACGAATGTGTCTTGTATTACGTCAAACTGAAACAAAAATTTTCATGCAGTGGAATTACATTATACAATTAAACCATGTTATAATTAAAACATATGCTTTGATATTTTACAATCGGCAAAAACACAAATTAAAAAATATATATATTTTTAATAAAATATTTGATTATGACATACTAGTATTACCAGTTTAGCCCTAAAGATGCTATAATACAATGTTTAAGCCTAAGTTAATTCAGGGGATATAAGTTATTTGAATACCAGAATTTTAGTAAAATAATGGTTCTCATATTTAAGCACATAGTTTATTAATGAATTATTAATTTACGAAAAATAGGATATATTTGCATCCCCTGAGACCTACGAATCATATATATATATATAATTCGTACATATGATGTATATATCATATATATATGTCGTATTTCCAAGTTCAAATCCGGGATGAAAGGCAGTCGTACTCGTTGATAAACAGGGTTAGCTATGTGATAGGTTTCCCTTTTAGCTCGCATCAGGCGGCCTTGTGGTATCATCAACAACAACAAGAAAATTCAGTTCATTTTTTTGTCGAAGAACATTTTATTTCCAGTTTAAGACATTTCCAGATTTGCAACAGAAATAAATTTTAAAAACAAAAATTTAATCAGTATAACATAGTATATAAAACCTTTAAATTTCAAAGTAGACTATTAAATAAATAAAACATTTTAAATATAACATAAACTAATAAATATCAACATATAAAAATATCAATAAATAAAAATACCAACTTACAGTTACTCTTGAACATATTTCACAGGAAAGTTTCACACATCTAAAAATCTTTAATTTCCTGATAACACAAAAGTTCTGCTTTTTCGCAATCCTTTAAAACCAACACCATGAAGACGCTTATGAAGATGAATAGTATATTCTCTAGCAACAACTTCACTTAGGCCAACTTTTCCTCTTATTTTCTCTTTTAGGCTTGACCATTTTTAATTTATTATTAAGCTACAAAATAGCAACACACCAGACGTAAACGTGCTGTAATGGTGTAGACGTCCTCGTAACATATTTTTCCAATCGGCAAATTTCACGTTTAAACTACACAAACTTTCTGTTGATCACCAGCTGTTTATCTAATGTCCAATCCTTATCCTGTTCGACTTATTATATTAATGTCGTATTTCCAAGTTCAAATCCGGGATGAAAGGCAGTCGTGCTCGTTGATAAACAGGGTTAGCTATGTGATAGGTTTCCCTTTTAGCTCGCATCAGGCGGCCGTGTGGTATCATCAACAACAACAAGAAAATTCAGTTCATTTTTTTGTCGAAGAACATTTTATTTCCAGTTTAAGACATCTGTTCAGGGAAAATGCTCGGTAGCCCACGCTAAACAAAATAGAAATACAACGTTCCATTATTTTCTAGAATCCGTCCCGATTCTTTTAGCAAACACCAGCGTCAAAAAATTCTCTCCGAATCAGGAGGATCGTGTTTTTTAAACTAGCTTGCGTAATAATACAGAATACGTCACGTGACCCACTTCTATCGAATCAAAAGGTCTCTTTTGGAACTTTATCAATATTTCCGGTGGATTTATTTTGTCGTAAAATGACTTCCTTACCGCCAAAAACTTTCTACGCCCTTCCAGAATATTCCATAATCTCGTACCAGATGCCTGCCATATCAACAAACGAGCTTATCTGTTTTGAGGCTGTAGCTAAACTTCAAATTTAATACGTAATAAAAATAATAAGAAGAAAAGAAAATGAATCTTTATAAAAGGGGAAAAAAAAGAAAGAATTAAAGTTTTTCGGAAATATTTTAATAGACATTTGATATTTAATAATAGGATAACTTTATGAAATAAGGTTTTTTGAGCGGAATATTTTAAGAGATACGATATTTTAGCATTTAAATAAAAAAGTTATAGCAATTTGACCACACGGGAATAATACTAATGAATTTTAATAATGGATTAAAATAAAGATGTTCTATTTAAAGAATAAATTAAAAAAGCTATCGCCATTTTTAGACTAACTACTTTCGAATAAATATTATTAAGTGGATTAGGACAAATTGACTTTACATATGGATAGTAAAAGGCTATTTCAAGAATGAGAATTATTTTAATAAGCTGGGTTATATACCGAATATTATTGAATGGACAAATTTTATAGAATAATTGCGGAAAAAAATTAAATTTTGTAATATATATGTATCATATATATATATATATATATATATATATATATATATATATATATATATATATGTACGTATATATGATTTATATATCATACATATATGATATCGATCTCATATATATATATGATGCTTGTGTAATTCTGTTACCACCGCAGCCTTTTTGCAAAAGCCTGGACACGTAAATAATTTACTTTATGAGTTAGTCTACTAGTTCGATAGCTCCCGTTTCTCATTAGCAACCAATCATTTATAATCTAAATTCCTAAGTAATATTGAACATTTTTACAATTCACTTTGCCTACGTAATTACAATAGGTAAAACTTTAGAGCGCATTTTCTATTTTCACGGCACTCTGTATTTACATTGTGTATTCCAATGGATCAATTTTTGAAAAGTTACGTATTCATTTCCTTTTCCTAATTGTTTTTTCTTCCAAGTTTATAAATAGGTATTTCCTTTGGGTGAAAATTGATATTAAATCCCTTATGAAGATATATACGGTCTTTCTGTATGAATATCTTAATATTTCTGAGAATGATAGATATATTCTTTATGTAATATTTCAACAAATTTATCTTACGCAATTTTCAAAGTAAATTCTCATAGAAATTTTTTGAAATATTGCTTTGAATTATTATGATATGAAACACTTTTGTATCAATCACAATTTCGTGTTCTACCTATTTTACAATATTTATAAAATTATAACTAACCAGCATTTTTAATGATTAAATACGTAATTTGAACTATTTAAATGTGTTATAAAATGGGATTTTTAATATCATAATATCCATTGCATGCAAAACATATCTATGTCATATACATACATGTTTAGAAATTTGCTAAATATTTTATGATGAATGATAAACATGAAATTCTTAAAGCAGAATTCACTTATATAATACAAAACATTAGTATATGGCAAACATTTTATAAAACGGTTTTCTTTATGTCAGTGTAATATATTTGATTTTTTATTAAAGCAAAGTATTAGTGATTTTAATTAGATCAAAACATTATGTAATGTATTATTTAAAATAAAATTACTTGTATACGTTCATTCATTCGCTGAGTTGTATGATTTAAACACATATGATGTAAAAAACATTTAATTTCATGTAAAAAAAAAATAATAGCTCGTTTGACGCAAACTGTAATAAAGCAGAAATATTTCTTAATCTGCCAAGAATGTTCACAAAAATGCAATACAATTTCTTCCAAATAAACCCACGATTCCAAAAACAATTCCTTTATCTTTAGAAACCTCAGAAATTTTCCGCTGCGTAATAGAATTTATGCATGTCAGTATAACACTTTAATATTAATTTTAATGTTAATGTCTTAGCAGTCAAATTTTATTCTTATTTATTACAACTAAAATGAATTTATATAAAATTGTGGAGATAACAAAGTTTCGTAAAAGGTGGAATCTAAGATAAATGCCAATGTTATTAATGCAGGCAAAAAATATGTATGTCATGTACATATTAGTGTAGAAATTTGCTAAACATTTGACGATTAATGATAAACATGAATTTTTTAAAGTAGAACACACATATATTATACAAAACATTAGTATTTGGCAAAACATTGTATAAAACGCTTTTTTTTGTATCAATGCAATTTATTTCATTTTTTTTATTCAAGGATAATTAGATAAAAAAATTGTGTAATGTATTATTTAAAATAAAATTACTTGTATACATTTATTAATTCGCAGAGTGGTGTGCCTTAAACACATATCATTATGTAAAATGAAATTGCACTTCATGTAAAAAAAAATAAGTAGTTTTTTTCACGTGAATTGCAATAAAGCAGAAATATTTCTTAATCTGCCAGGAATGTTCATAAAAATGTAATACAGTGTATTCCAAATAACCCACGATTTCAAAAACAGTTCCTTTATCTTTAGAAACCTCAGAAATTTTCCTAAATTATTTTTAATCCTTTAAATTGAGTCCATCGTTTTGCTCTTAGTGACGCATCGTCTGTTTTAATGTATAAAAGGTAATTGCAACATTGTTTTAATATAAAAAATATATATTTCATGACAGATATTATCGCCTCTTAAACTTGTGACAACTTTTCATCTATACCCCATATTATAAAGTAAACTTACAATCCATCAAGACTTTGAGAACAAATTAATTATTGAGAATGAAAAAAAAATCAAATAAATGTTACATTTATTTCCGCCAAAACAAATATCTACTAATTTAAATAAAACTAACATAAATAGTTTAATAAAGTAAACAAAATACAGACCACTAACACTACTCAAAAGAAGTTTAAGGTTGAATTCATATCAATTCAGGCAGGGAGGTTACCTTCATAGTCTCAAAAGTTTTTGTTATACATACATATTTTATATACATCATATTTGTTGTACATTTGTTAAAATTCAGGAAAATTAAGATAACTGTATATTTTTGATCTGCCCCCAAAAATACCTGGCCTGAAATACAGGCCGCCAAAGATGGCATCCTGCAAACCATTTCTCACTTACAATTTTTGACAAAAAATTTAAAGTGCTCTATCTCTGGAATGGTGCAAGATATTTTGATGCGTCTTTTTTTTATTTTAAAAATAATATTTTTCTGTTTAATACGATATACTTCCTTTTGAAACGTGTACTCAACTTTTCTTGCTGCAGACTTCTAAATTGTTTTTTTTTTTTTTAATCAAAGGTTTTTTTTTTTTTTTTCAAAAATGCCAATCCCAAAAATGTTGTTAAATTCTATACAGTTCCTGTAAAATTTTCTGAATTGTATAAACATAAGCGGTCATATACCCAGTTTTTTGTGTGGACCTATATAGGATTTTATTTATATCCAACAAACATCTCTAAGTTACTAAACATATTTGATATTCCAAATGCAAACTCACCTCTTTAAGCAATTTACGCTGATACAGAGTAATGATTACGAATTCTTTTGTGCGCCCCTGTATATGATTTATATCATTTATAAATACCAAATAGTACGGAAAAGTTCAGTTAAATGCATACCATACCTAACCGAAAGCGCACTTCGAGCATTTATTGCTTCTAGACAATACTTAGGATAAGGTAGTGCATCCGAAATCTTGTGTGTGTATTCTTAAAAATGAACAATAAATGCTATGCACATCATATTATACAACAGCTGTTTTGAACCACATTAGTGTATATCAATTTCATTATATTTGAAATAGTGTAACGTAATTAAAATATGCCGTAAATAGTTTTTCTCTGTAGACCATTGTGTATCTAACCAAATACTTTTGTGTGACTTTGTAAATGAATGATAAATGAGTTACACTCCATATTCTACAGAAAGCATGTTTTAGTGCACCCCAGGAATTGATAAATTTTATTATGTTTCTAATAATGTAACATTTTTAAAATTCTACACAAACTTTAGTTGTCTGTGATGTAGAGCGAGAGAACTGTTTGTTTCAAGAATGTCGTGACTGTCCTGGAAAGGGAGGACTCTCGTTACAGACACTTGGTCTGGAAAACACCAAAGATGACTTTTCTGAAGTTATGTTTGCAACATGGGAGGAAAATAAACACATTAAGAAAACTGTTGCCATTGATACCTTCATTGATGAACTTGGGAAATGGACAGTGAAAGCAACAACACAACAACATCTGAAGAAATTGCAACAACGACACATTGCAGAAGTGAAGGGACATGTACAAGTTGAACGACTATGTTTTGTGCTTCACTTGATTTTTCTGAGAACTGGTCCGTGAGTCTGCCCCAAGAAGTACACAGCTATCATTGGAGTAATGACCAAATTTCAATTTTCACAGGAGTCGCATATTTTTAGGTAGCTTTCAATACAAAAAAGTATAAAGCTACCTATTGCAGCCGTTCGGAGGAAAGCAGTTCCGGAAAATTTCGATATATTTTCACCGATCATGACCCTCAGACACCAAAACCACCCTCCGTTCAAATGTTGATTTATATATATAGATATATCCATATATATATATATATATATATATATATCTGACCTATGTCATACGATAACGCTCGTATTTATAAATCGATTTTGATGAAACTAATTGTGTGTATTAAGGTCACCAATGTCTCGACCGAGTTCTTTGGCCAGCTTGGTCCGCCATTTTGTTTCAAGATGGCGGCCATTTAAAAATTTAAAACTAAAATAAATATACAAAAAGTTAAAAATTCACATTTATTTTTTAATTATGTGTTAGGCCTTGATACAAGGATTCCAGAGCATTTTTTGGTTTACCTCTATCTTAAAAAATGGCTGAGATAGAGCAGTTTGAAATTCTAGGGTGGCTGACATTTTGAAACAAAACAGCGCATTAACGCGATTACTCGCAAATTATTTTCTTTCATTGTTGTAATAATTTTCCCAATCATACGCATAAAACTATATATTCATATCCGTTAGCGCCAAAATTGGCGACATTGGCGACAAAATTGGCGACATTTGGCGAAATATCGATAAATTTGGCGACCAAAATAAGTCTTCATAAATGAAGCCAATTTGGCTATTGCTAAATAATTTGTCGAATTTCTTATTCAAATTCAGTATTAACGAATCTTTTGTAAACGTTTTATTTGCATTTTAAGTTGCTGTTTTCGTGTAACATTAGCTAAAATTTTAAAACGAAGATATAGGAAAGCTACCTTTTCCTCCCGGTACAGGCCGGAAGGACTTTTTAGAACAAGATCACAAGTGTTGCAGTTATAAGTGATGACAGATGACATGATTCAGCACATGCGCTGCTGGCAATATGCAAAATTCAACACCAGCTACAATTACAACCAGAAAAGATCATCATTATTTCTGATGGTTCCTCTAGTCACTTTAAAAATCGTTATCAACTGTTTGAAGTAAATTTGTCACTTGTGCCAATGGAGTGGGTATACAGCGCTACTGGACACTGGAAGGGGTTTAAGATGTTTTTGTAAGTTTTTTTTTATATATATAACTCACTTGTTTATTACATTTATTAAGAATTAAAAAGTCATGTCAAAGAGGACAAATTTTGATTTCATGGGACCAATATGTGACTATGTCATAATGGAAAGTAGTAAAACATATGGCAAAATTTTACATTGTTTCTAAAACCTGTCAAACTCAAAAGTGAAAGTTATCTTTTACAAGGAATGCAGTGCTCAATGGTATTGATCAACAGTAAAGAAATAAAATTTTTTGGGATTGGCAATTTTGAAAAAAAAAAATAATCGGAAGGCTTCAGCAAAAAAAGTTGAACACATATTTTAAAATGAAATATATAGTTTTAAACATAATAATATTATCTTTAAAAAAAAAAAAAAAAACTCAGCAAATTATCTTTTACTATTCCAGAGATAGAGGACTTTAAAATTTTTATCGAAAATCGCAACTGGAAAATGATGGATGCCATCTTTGGAGGCCTGTATCTCGGGCCAGGAATTTTATGGGGCAAAACAAAAATATACAAGTATTTTACTTTCTCCTAAATTTTAACATAAGTTCAATTCAAAAACTTCTGAGACTATGAAGGTAAGATTTTTTTCTTTGCCTGCCTGAATTGACATGGACTATACCTTAAGTATTCAGACCCAGTATACCATTGGTATGGCTGGGCCTTTAATTCCACACTGATGAGTTTAATTTTTGTTCTCCTGATGCTAGTGATTGAAGTCTAAAAACAAGAAAACCTTCACGTATCCAAATTGTTCTTAGCTTTACTACATTTTCCTCAAGGTCGACAAATTTCTCACCCTCTGTTAGAATACGTATTACCTGACTCAGATTCAGATAATGTGGCTTATGATAATTTTTAGGGCAATGTAGTCAATCATGCACCTCAAATACTCAATCTGAATAATCTCATTTAAACTTTTAATAAGGCCTCATTCAGTAATAACTGTTAAAGCGTGACAAAATCTGCGATAGCCAGCTTGTAATTATCAGTGATTTTGGGTTACTTAAGAGATAAAAGAAAATTATCGCTAGCATAAATAATAAAAAAAAACTTCTACTGTGGAATTGCACGCAGCAGCTCCGGCAATACCTCTCGTAGGAAAGTGTC
Organism: Maratus michaelseni; assembly: GCA_963931845.1. Lineage (NCBI taxonomy): Eukaryota > Metazoa > Arthropoda > Arachnida > Araneae > Salticidae > Maratus > Maratus michaelseni. The sequence goes on from OZ007593.1 coordinate 85,740,933, forward strand.
ATACCATTTACAACGCCACCTATCGGATCCCGCGGCCATACCTTCTATGACGAAATATGCTCGTATAGCTGCGTTCTATCACCCTGTAAAGTTTTGCCCACTTTTTCAGATACACCCTGTATATATATATATATATATATATATATATAATATACGTATATATAAATATATTATTATGCTTATTTTATATATGGTATATTTTTATGTATCTATTTTAGTTTTATTGTATATATATATAATATTATATTTCTGAAATATCGATAAATGAATTGTTCTTCTGTAGTATCGATATTTAAATTATTTTAGGGAAATATAACATTATATTAAATGATTTCGATACTAATTATTTAATGTTTACTTTTGAAATTTTTACATAATTTTTGATTGCATATTGTTATTTAATAGCTGTTCTGTGTTATATTTAAATATCTGCATGAATGTCGCAGAGGACACTTTTAAATGATTGTTGATACTAGTTCTTCGTGATTGGTGATACCTTGAAGAAATCTTTAAATAACGACCAGGTTAAACTTAACAAAAGTGCAATTATTTGCTAAAATATCCTATTAATTTGCCTATAGGTAACTCTGAGACACAAGTAAAGTTATGTTGAAAAACAATGATTAAGACACTTATGCGAGTGCGAATTTTATGCATTCTAAATGTGTCGGACACAACTGTTCTAGAAGTGAAGGTTGAAGTACATTTTTATACCTAGAATTTGTAGTTAAAAAGGATGAGAACATTTTAGGTTGTAGTTTCAGTATTAGATAGAACAAACTTTAGTCATTTCCATGAAAACTCTTTTAAGGAACATTGAACTTATAAATAATCGTTTCATTATTTTTAAAAAAAAATACTGTTACTAAAAAACGGATAATTCATACAACTTTTTCAACTGTTAAGGAAAGCCAAAGCATGATTCATAATTTTTATTAAATGACGAAAGTAAAAGTCCCAAAAATATGAATTTTTTTTAATCAATCCACAGAGTTTCCCGAAGCTTTCTGTATGATGTTTATCAGACTATAGTAAATAATTTAGCAATTACATTATCAAACACGTAATTTAACATGTATATAAACACCGTAATATTTAAATTTACACGTGTTTAATCTATGTTCACTATTGCGTGGTTCACCAATCTCGCGCACTAAAATGTTAACCTCTTTCCATTTACTCGCAAAACACAACCACTGGTGACAAATTGACTATGTAATCTTTGATAGTTAGTAAAGAGTGTCGGACTCCAAATTAGATTCTCTTCGTCCATTTTCCCTCAACATAATTGTTTGATGCAGAATACTAACTTACGTTCTGCTCCAGAGGAAACCGATACGCAATTCTCTATAAAATACACTAACGGTTCCTGATTTCAGTCACCATTATCCGTACTTTGAGTTTACACAGTGATGGTGTATAGAATCTGTTTTGTCTTGTTTTACAAAAATTGCAGTCAGTAAAACCTAATATACATAAATATGAGCCAAGTCTGAATGAATATTTGATGTATTATAAAAGTTGTAAATATATATATATTATTTAAAAATACATTTTATTTAGCTAAATGTATGTCTTTTAAGGATACTAACATATATGTTATAAATTAAGTCTGAAATGTTACTGATTTAATAATGCTTTTTTATCAATGTTTGTTTAGTGATATCAAAGGATACGAATATCGATATTATAAATATATTGTAAAATCCACCACAATAAACGTGCCTCTTTATATAAGTTTCTTCCACTGATTTTATTATACTTTACGCGTCGAAAGAAAGTACGGAAATTTTATTGTAATGTATTATTGTAATTGCCTTTTTCCTAAACGGCAAACCAATTTATACCATTAAAAATATATCATGTAAAAAGTATCTCATCAATAGACATAGAAATTTAATACGTTGGATATATGTTTACTGAATTACTTTTAATATTTTTACTAAATTAAAACTTAAAATAATTTAAGAAGGTAATAAATATACATCTTTCGCAGACCATATGGTTCTTAAAGATGATATAAAATCAGTTTTGGCAGAGAAAGGAGAAAGAAAAATAAAACATTTTTGAGAAACATTTCATCCTACATTTGGCAGATTCTACAGTTTGGAAATATTATTTTTTATCGTAGAAGTTGTTAAATAAGCTGTAAAAATACGCTGTTACATAGTTTTGAAAAATAGGAGACATAATATATTTGTTATACAAGAAACTATTTCTTCACAAATATCAGTTCTTAAATTAATTGTTATAGGCATTTCTTTATACAGAGAAATACGATGTATTTGAATTATAGCCATATCATATAAGTGAATTTATGAGACGATGAAACGTTTTATTGCCTTCTTTTGGTTTATATAAATTCATGTTCCTTTTTAAGTTCATGGTGTTTTTATTTATATAGCGAAACTGTAGAAAATCTATCATTAAAATTTCTACACCACAGACGACGTATTTCATTATTTCTAATGCTGTAATATTTCATGTATTGACAAGAATGACATTTATCGAAATGAAGATTGATACTATTTAGCATTAATCTATTTTATTGTGTTGTTTTTAAACAAAATACGTATGTGAGGTGGAATCACATATATTTTTCTTATTTTAATCCTTTCTTTAATTTTCAGTTTAAACTAACTTACTTACTAAGTTATTTTATCCTAACTTTTATTTCAGCTCCCGCCGTAATTTTCCTCCATTAAAAGAAAATATATTTAACATATGACCTTTATCAATAAAATTTTCTCACATAGATAGAATTCATTTAAACAATTAATCACCCTCACCAGATATCCAAGAAAAGAAAGAAAAGAGATAAAGATTGACTTTGTATTCGGTCTGCATTTTATTCTCATTCCGTCCAACGTTTGTTTCTGCTTAATTTTTTAGTTTAGCCTTTTCGGTAAAATCCTAAACATTTCCAGTACATGAGAGTTGTTTTGTCTACTTAAGCTAGATTCCCAAAACTTTGCTCTGAACGTACATTTAACATTCACATTCTTGTTAGCTCACTTTTTAGGACTGCTATTCTGGTACCGCTGTCCTGTAATTCATAATTTCTCCTAATTGCCTAATGCGTAACTGATAATTTTTAGTTTATATGACATCATTCTGTTCATATGCTCTTTCGTCAATTTCATGTTGCCAATATGTGTATGGAATGAAAATCGACATGTGTTGGATGGGACATTTCTCTCTCTCGCACGCTCTTCTGATACAAAGTTAATAATGTAAGCTCACGTTGCTTAAAAAAGCTCTAGGGCACCATCCCATCCCTTTATGTACGTACTTTGTAATCGTACGCTTATAATTTAAAGTTTAATAAACTAATATCGTAAAGAATATTTTCAGAGCATTTAATTCCACAGCCTACTGCCTTTTTATGTTACTTTCAGTGGATGCATATCGAATCTGGATTATTTTTCACGCAATGTACTTTTAAACACGTAGTTTTCCTTTACTATAACGTATTATTGTGATAAATAAAGCATTTTATAAACGTGTGCTTAGAATTTATAAAAAAACATATAGAACGTTTAATAAATTCATAAGATGTAACATATTATAGTCTTTTTACAAGATTGACATTCCATAATAAATTTAAGATTAAAATTGACACAAACAATTAAAAAAAGAAGTAATTTGTATCATTTGTGAGAATGTGCGTTTTTTCATACACAAGAGGCAGCCAATCTATGTAGCATAATTTTTATGATTGAAATAAAATCAATTTTTTTTCACCTGTTTATACCCATTCTGGAAAGTTGAAAGTCCTAAGGTACGTGTAGTTGGAAAGTGTAAATGTATAATTGAAATCTTGTTGCTATAACAAATTCAACCTCTTACATGATAAAATCTGTTTTATTCTATAATTTTAGCTGAATATAAAACAGTTTTAACATAACAATTAACAAAATACGAAAAATAAAATTTTTAAGAATGTAACATGAAATAGTTTTCTTCCCAGAAATCTGTTGGAACATGTTAATCCTTAACTGGATACATACGTTTAGTGGAGTTCAATGCATTAACCATTGTGACAATGACTTTGCAACAATATCATTTCAAATTGTACTTCACGGAACTTTTGTGACAAAGAAACTGATGGACAGCTCTCATTGGTAAAAAAAAAATGTCTCGAAAGTCATAAAATAAATGAAAAAGAACTTTTAGAACTTCATAAAACCTATTTCTTAAATATTTTGTACTACCTGTGCAGTTTATATACATTGCGTCAAACAAATCTCTAAAGCATTATGATAAAATGAAATCTTGCTTTTTTTTTAAATGTAAAGTTATACAAAACTGTAGAATGGAAAATAAATATCTAAATATATCAACTTTTTCTGCCCCTCTAAACTAACTATAAATGCTACAAACTTTATTATCAATACCAAACATTCTGTAATAATCCTTTCACATAAATCCCCGTCGCAAGCGTCAGAGAAGCTTTCGCGATCGGGTATTAGTAGCCTGAAATTTAGTTTTTAGATACCGGCTAATTCAACCTCGGACACAGAAAGATCCGACTACGCAAACACACGCTAGATTGGTTGAAGACCCAGTGTCTAACTTTGGTCTGAACTCCCTCACTTGAATGACGAGCCCCCGGCCTGGTTCGTCGTAGTCGGTCAGTCGAGGAAAAGACTGATCCCCATCCAAGGAGGTCATACGAGCCACAGAACACAGACCGGGTGGCCCTCCGTGTTCTTGAATCACTCCTTGTCAAAACTGGGCAATTCCATTTCCAACCGAAATTGAGGTCCACTCAGAAATACTCCAGCTGCAGAGGGAACCGCAAGGGATCGGATGTCTTAAAAGGGCGTGCCCACCCCACCACCTACTACGTCCTTGTCTACGTACCGCCATCTGCCAGTACCGAGGGTTGCGTCATGCCGCCTCACGCACTGACCAGGCGTCACTGCGGAACCACAAGTGCTCCTAGCCGTGCAGAGTCTTTCTTCGCCTCTATCTCACCCTTGATAAATTTGGTAACGGTCCTATCAGATTTTATAGCCGTTGCGGATCGTGTCATCCCCCGGATCCAGTCCGGCACGAGGGATAGATCAACTAGGTGCTTTTTACACCTCGCCGACCCTAGGAACATGACTAGATCTTCGACCTCGGAGTTTCTCATAAGTCGCTAATCCGAGGATCCCAAGGAGGCCCATGTGAAGGTCTGCCTAGGTCACAGCCTAAGGCCATTAATATCCTGCATTTGAGAACCGAACAAAAGGAGGAAGTGGCCCAGATTCCGTGATGTCACCCGACCCCTCATCCAGCACCACCGTCTAATCGGCCACCTCTTTTCTCAACGGCCACCGCACGGATGTTGTGATTCCTCCGTTTACCTGCCCCCGTTGTGTCGAAGCACTGCTCGACATTCCGGAGCACCCTGTCTTCTTCCCAAATGAAGCGGGACCTTGACTATTGAATTCTAATATATATAAGTGAACAAATTCATAACATACAAAGCATTAACTATCAACTTGTATTTTTGAGGAAAGTTAAAGACATACTGTTTATAAATATCCAAATTAGTATTTTGAAGTAAAATCTGTAGCATAAAATTCTGCACTCTTTAAAATTAAAGTTAGTTTATCAATTATTTTCCATTTTGCAACACAGAGTGGCTATATAGGCTCAAACGTTTAGTGTGTCTAAATATTTCTAAATAGTGTTTGATAACATTTAGATATTTACTAATATGCAGCATGTTACGTACAAAATAATCATAAGATATTAAGACAAATATAAGATAATTAATCTCTTTGAAATCTTATTAAGAATATTTTAAACCAGAACTTTTAATGCTATAGACATTTTTAGAAATACCCTTAAATGGAAATGCCTTTTATTATTAAAATTAACTAATGATTAACAATCATTTTCATCAATTACACAGATTTTACAAGGATTCCATTCTTTGTTACCTTCATTCGACTGTTTGATTTGAACTTGATTCTTTGTTACTTTTATTACATTGTTTTTCATTGATTTTACATAACGGAATTTGAATCATACTAATGAAAATAAGCAGCATTTTACTTCTGAATAAATATTCTAGTGTAACTTATATGACATGCGTTGCTGTAGGTAGAAGATAAATTATCTATATTCAAGGGTTGGACGGACGTTAAAATGTATTTTATAGTTTTATTACTACATTTTTATCGTTCTAACTTTTCAAAATTCTAATTTCTTTCATTAATTATTTACAATATTCGATATCATGAAAAATATATAATAATACTAAATATATTTTTCGCACAATATTGACCATTAGTTTTAAAGTTATACGCACATACGTAAAATAGGCAAATTAAAAACTGCCATAAAGTTGAAAAGCTATTTTCTATCATCCGTTGTCCTACTTCATATTCAACGGCATTCTATAACTAGTCGGATGTTCCAATCCCTAAACTTTCTTCTATCTCAATCATGTTAATACTTCTAATTTCGTCACCACATCGCCAATAAAATCAATATTTTTCGTCATTCTGTTGTACGTCAGCTGCTTGCGAATCATCGGGTTACCGGGATACGATCAGCTGATGTATACTAAACTACGAAAAGTTCTTCTGGCCTGTACCGACCGGAACAGATAGCCTCCCTATTCCTTGGATTTACGATTTTAGCTAATTTTACTGGAAAACACGAAGCTAAAATACGTTGAACCCAATTAAAGAAGATTAATTCCCAGTTCTCGACAACATTGAATTTGAATGAGAATATCGCCAAATTAGTCTTCTACAGCCAAGTTGGCTTCATTTGTGACAACTTATTTTTGTCGGCAAATTTGGCGATATTTCGCCAATTGCCGCCAAACTTGGCGAGAATTTGACGTTGGCGAATATAAATATATAGTGTTAAGCATATAAGAATAGGAACAATGGTTACAACAATGAAAGTAAATTTGCTGAAACCCTGTTAACTAAAACTCATAAATTAAACCCGATTATGGATGAATTCTGCTGTCTTGTTTGAAATTGTTAACCACCCAAAAATTTCAAACCGCTATATCTCCACCATTTTTTAATATAGAGACAAAACAAAATTGCTCCGGATTCTCCGAATCAAGGCCGAACATTTAACGGAAAAAACTTTTAGGATTTCTAATTTTTTTGTACATCTTTTTGAATTTGAAATCTTTAAATGGCTATCACAACGCCCCCTTCCGGCGGAATATCCCCACATTCGAGTAGGACCTGCTGGCTACAGCCAAAAACATATTAAAAAAATTTGGTTTAATTATCTGCATAACATCATACACTTTTCGATGATACAATAGTGAAAATCGAACAAAAATCGCGATGGCAGCGCCCCCTTTCGCCGAAATATCCCCGAATTCAACCTGGACCTGCAGGCTATGGTCAAAAACATAGAAAAAAATTGGTTCAATTATCTGCATAACTTCATACATTTTTCGATGATACAATAATGAAAATGGAACAAAGATATCGATCACAGCGCCCCCTTCCGTCGAAATATCCCAAAATTCTGATTTAATCTGCTTGCTATAGCCAAAAACATAGTAAAAAAAATTAGGTTCAATTTGAAGCATAACTTCATGCACTTTTCGATGGTACAATAGTGAAAATGGAACAAAAATATCGATCACAGCGCGACCTTTCGTCAAAATATCCCCAAATTCTGATAGAATCTGCTTGCCATAGCCAAAAACATAGAAAAAAAAATTAGGTTCAATTTGAAGCATGACTTCATACACTTTTCGATGGTACAATAGTGAAAATGGAACAACAATGTCGATCACAGCGCCCCCTTTCGTCGAAATATACCTAAATTCTGATAGAATCTGCTTGCCATAGCCAAAAACATAGAAAAAAAAATAGGTTCAATTTGAAGCATAACTTCATACAGTTTTCGATGACACAATGAGGACGGACAGACGGACAGACATACATTTTGTAAAAACATGTTTTTCGGAATCTCTGACCTCTAAAACGTGTAAATCCGTCGAAAACCGGATGTCGAAAAAAATTTCGATTACAATACTTTCTTCTATTATAGATAGAAGAAAGTAAAAAATGCAACTACATTATTTACATTTCTGGATAAATATTTTTGCTCGTAGTTACATTTTATTGTTTTATGGTTATTTCAATAAGTTTAGCCGAAATATTATTTAATTTTGGAAATGCGTATTTTAATATAGTGATACATGATGTCTTCAAATACTCATGCATATATTTAACGAGTTTTGTACGTCATGGTAATGAAAGTTTTTATTAATAAAATAAAGCGAGTCAAATCAAAAGAAAGAATCAATACGTGCAGGTATATATTAAAATATTCAGAGAGGTGAAACAATGAATCAAAAACTATATATATGAAAAATATTAATTTCTATATACGTACTATGGTGCAAACAGATTCATTATGCGATGACATGGTTTTCATTAAAGTTCAGATTTGTTTTTCGTTTCCTAAAGGCTAATTCCAAAGTCACATAGACGCAAAAATTTACGGTTCTCGGGGCCACCGGTATTTCTTTTTAAAATTATTCACTGCATTTAATTGTAGATGTATAGAATTGAATAAGTCAAATTTTCCTTTACTATATTACTGGTAGTCAAACACCGCAGCCATTTACATCTTTGTCACTGACACTACATCCACGCACGGAATTAGCCTAAAATAAATTTATTAAACATCCATATACTATGGGAAATAAAATAGCTGACTTTCTTACAAATGTTAATTAATAAAAATTAATTCAATTCTATACAAAGTAGTACGCATTTTGTAGGGTTTATATGTATGTTGTTTAGGATTTATATTATCAAGCTTTCTGAAATATAGAAGTGAAATATGAAATTACACCACGTTGATTTAATGTTCTGTGAACCACGTGTATATTAATGGAGAAAAATGAAATAGAAATAGTTATCTTAAGATAATATTAATAATGGGTTTTCATGGTTTTGAAAGTTCTACAAGATATCATCAAAGAATTTTTAGCAAAAAAAGTTGAATAGAAAATGTCAGACGTATAGCAAATTTTCTGTGAATCCTGTGCCAGATTCTTATCTCAAGAATATTCATTCCTCATCTGAAAAGCTATTAGAGAGAATGTAAAAAGATGATGTCATATGTTTTTTGAAAATTTCAAGACTGAATCGTTTGTTATTTTGTTATATAAGAAAGAAATGTGCTTCACAGACATTAGAAGAAAACTTTTATTCCATTCTTAAAATCATATGATGTAGGAAATATTTTTGCACTAAAAAAAAGTTTTTGAGTTATAGTCATAACATAAAAATAAATGTATGCGATGCTAGAAAGATTTATTTCATTTTTTATTTACTTTATAAAAAAATCATGTCTTTAAAACATTCTGTTTATATTTATATATAATGTAAATTTTGAAATCTATCACATTTTCTACAGAAGATACAAGATTTTCGTTATTTTTAATTCTGTAATATTTCAGGGCGTTAAAAAGATTTTACAGAACACTTATCGTGTTACTGAGATTTGGGGTTAAGGTGAATAAATAATGTTGTGCATAGAAAACAACATATACTAAAAAATCATATTTAATATTTAGCAACATATAAAACTAACATTTTGAATGTATAAAATTCTGTTGATATGCGGTTTACTGCAACGACACAACTTAACGTAATAAATAAAATAAAAACATTATAAATAAAGAGAGAAGTTTGAAATGTTTTGTGCAAGTAGAAGTAAGTACATTCTTCATTTTGCAAAAATAAATAAATAAGTAAAGTTTAATCGACATTAAAAAAATAATATTTTTAAAAATAGCATAGTAATCCAGAAACACCAGGCAAATAGTATGTGTTGTCTGAAGGTGAATTTAACAGCACAAAACATTTTTTACTGTAATCAAACATCTAACACAAATCAATGAAGCGTCTTATCAGAATGAACATATATACAAATTTTGAAGCAAATCGGAAATTTCTATCAATAATTATCCCTTTACGTACATGCATACGCACATACAGAACCTTCGGCACATTAGCTCACAGGATTTGATAGCCTGTAATTTAGACATGTGTAATTTAGACATGTTTATGAATCTGTAAAAATAAAATTTCGACCTAAGAACTTTACATAAAATTGGTCTAATTTGTTTTTCAGTGTTTAATTATTTATTGAGATAATGCATGAATATACAATAATGTAATTTGCTAATTAACTAAGAGTTAATTGTTAATTGTTAATTAAAAATTAATAATAATAACTTGTGTATTTTACGAAACCATGGAATTTGAGTTGAAGAAAAAATAATAAAAGAAACGCAAAGAACGTGGTTAATCACCGTATATAATATGCTTTTTAGCATACATTCAAACATTCATAAAATTGATTTACAGACAGCATTAATAACTTCAAATTACCTACAGAATTCCGTACAGGGGAAAAAAGTAGATTAATCTTATTACGCCTAAAAATATGAAATTAATATATAAACAAATACACTGCTCAAAACAATTAAAGGATACTGCAGTTTTAGGTGGATTTTGTATCTGGGAAACTTTTTAGCTGATTGATACATGGTCGACAGACATAGTAGGTTATATGAGAATAAATTACACATGTTTGGCAGAAAAAAATGCATTTTCTTGCGCATTTGTGTACAAAAGGAAAAAAAACACAATTTGTGCATATGAGAAAAAAAGAATAAGAAAAGGTGTTTTCTTCAAAGAAAATCATTTTCAGTAGGGGGTATGGTTTCCACGGGCGGCCAGCAACGTTGAACACCTTTGAGGCATGGACTCAATGAGGCTATTAATGACGAGTTGGGGTATTCTGCCCCACTCTTCCAGAAGAGTTCTTTCCAGTTCTTGGAGAGTTTGTGGGGGTTGTTGGCGGCCAGAAACTCGTCTTCCTAGAGCGTCCCAAACGTGCTCGATTGGATTCATGTCTGGAGAACACGCTGGCCATTCCATTCGAACGATTCCTTCCTCGAAAAGGAAATCCTCCACCAGGTTTGCACGATGTGGCCTGCAGTTATCGTCCATTAAAATGAAGTTTTCTCCGATTGCTGCAGCGTAAGGGACTACAATAGGTCTGAGGATCTCATCCCTATATCGGCGACCAGTCAGAGCTCCATCTCGAATGATGTAGAGGTCAGTGCGCCCGTCAATGGAGATGCCACCATACACTAACACTCCTCCACCGCCAAATCTGACACTTTCGTGCACGAACGCAGGATTAGTCCTACTGCCACGGTCCCTCCAGATGAAAATACGCCTATTATCCGGATGCACAGAAACACGGGACTCGTCAGAAAACAGAATATTGCTCCATTCATTTCTCCTCCAGTTGACATGCTCGGTTGCCCACTCCCTGCGGTCGCGACGATGCCTTGATGTTAATCTAACACATACCATCGGTCGGCGAGCATACAGACCTACAGCATGGAGCCGGTTTCGGACAGTCTGAGTTGAAATCGTGGTGCCTGTAGCCGAGCGAAGGTGTTGTTGGAGAAGTGTAGCGTTCATGTTTCGGTGTCTCCGAGCTGTTAACGCTAAATACCGATCTTCATTGGGCGTTGTTGCCCGTCTACGACCTTGCCCTGGTCTTCGGCCTGCACATCCACTCTCCAAAAAACGGTTCCAGATCCTGGAAATGACACTTTGTGACACTCCAATGGCTTGCGCTACTTCGGCTTGAGTTTGGCCCCCTTCTAACCTACCAACAATTCTCCAAGCTTCTGAATCTATCAAATGACTTCGCTGAGACATCGTACTCATCGAAACAAAGCAATCACTGAATGCCGATCATCCTTGTATTCATTCTCTTTTATCCAGTTGAAAGTCAAATTTCATTCGCTGCCGCTGAAGCGACGTTTTTAACGTCGAACTCAAAATTTGCATACTCCACAGTTTGAAAACCAGAAAAATTTGCATTTGTGATTCTCTTCTTCTATTTTCGGCAAAAAAATTTCGTTTATATCTTTATTTTATATAAAACTTCAAATATCCTTTAATTGTTTTGAGCAGTGTATAATCATTACGCTTTATTTTGCACATGTTTACCTCTTGTAAATAATGCTGAAAAATAGTATTTCTGAATGTCGTGGATAATAAAGATTCTTCTTTATGTTTTCAATGCACCGATAATGCTTTATATAGATTTCCATGGTGCATTAAATTTTCAAATATTTCTAATGTGATGATATTTTTACACACACACACACAAAAAAAATGCATTAACTTTAACCCAAAAGGCAGGAAATACTATGCATGAAAGTAACATTGCATATACCGAAATAAATTATTTACCGGATTATGCAACCAGTGATAAATATGTATTAAAAAATATCACTAGTTCTATATATTTTAAGAAATTTAAAACACATGATACATGAAAGTTTGTATAAAGTAATTTAATCGACATATACGAAGTTCTTGCTTGTCAGAGAGTTAGTTTAGGGTTTAGTAAAATTGAAAATGCGTGCCTTATTTTTCAGGTTTGAGAAAGCCCAAAATATTAAAAATATTATGTTTCTTGCCGGAAATAATCAATTAGAGTTTCTGCAAGTTGGTTTCTGTTCATAATCGTAAATTATTTTTTTTATTGCCCCAAATATAAAACAACAAAATATTTTTTTTAAATTATTTTTAGCTTTTTTTATACGAACTTTGCATTTGAAGTACTATTAGCCAAACCATGCTATAAGAATATTTTTAATGATAAAAATCAATATTGTGAACATACTTGTAATATAAAACATGCTTCTTTATGTCCGAATTTCTCTGATTATAAAAATATTATAAAATTTCTTTATACTTCGTTAGGATAATCAGGGTATTTTTTTGTTAAAGTCTAAAAAATGCATTTCAGCATATAAACTGCTATATCAATGTAATTATAGATTTTTAAGTAATTGACAAGTTTATATTAAAATGTAAATTATTATTATTATTTTTTTTTTATTTTAGAAAGCTATAAAAATATATTACATCGATAACTTAATAAAATATTGTCTTCTAATTTAATGCCGAAGAAATTTATTTATTTTGTGGCACATAAAATCTTCTAAAAGACTTTAATTCACTTTTAATTCACTTGGGAGTTCATTTTAAACATTCATATTTCTGAAATTAAAACTAAAATCCAATTTATAATAAAAAGCGATTGGAGATTCAAATACTTTTATGTAAAGATAGAATGAGTTTATGAAAGGAATAAGAAATTATCTTAAATATTTAGCATTGGGAATTGAGTGTTTAAAAATGTATAATTTTACTTTAATAATTTTTTTATAATCTTTACAACTAAAAATTTACGGAATCGAAAATTTTAAATTTATATCAGATATATATATATATATATATATATATATTGTATACTTGTTATATTTCTTCATATAATATGTCAAAAAAATAATATTTAATTATTTTTCAAAAGTTAATGATGTAAATATTTTAAATATTTTTTTTCAATATTGCAATAGTTGATTTTGTGACAATTGCGGTTTTGAAATATTTTGCTAAAATAGTTTAAAAGTATTCCTTACGTTTAAGGATAATTGTGAAATAGAAAATCCGTTGGTCAAGCGCAGAATAAAAAAGTATTTTCTAAAGTGGAATTAGTACATTATGCTTCGAATGTTTTATTAACTGTGGCTATGTGAGTCACCGGTTATTATATGATACTTTTCAAAATATCCTTATATATTTAAAAAGTGAATCCATTTTATCTTGGCATATAAAAAACATATTAATGCACAAAATAAGTAATTTCTTTAAAACACCAACATTTTTAGTTGCAGTTACGGAAAGTTATGAAACGGTTATTAAATAAACGTTGCACAAAACATGGTACTAGAGGGAATAGAATGTAGAATATATAGATTTGTGAAGAAAGTGCAAAATTATTTCCGCAAAAATAGCGGAAAATTTGCACCTTTAATAAAGCATGCCAATTTGAAAGATAGATTAGAGGTACAATACAAGAATAACAGGAATTGGGAGCCTATCTGAAGAGGTACACTGTTAAAAAACTGCAGCAAACTGTCCAGTCATATGACCGTTTTTATAGAAAACGGTTACATAACCGTAATTTAACTATATTCTGACCATATTGTTGCCCATATTATGGTCAGAATAGAGTTAAATTATGGTTATGTAAACGTTTTCTCTAAAAACGGTCAAATGAATGGATAGTTTGCTGCAAATTTTTAACACTGTAGAGAAGAAAATATATTGAATTAATTATTCATATAAAAATATATGTTCTGCCGTATGAAGGATATTTCTGTCGAGGATGATACACCACAATATCCATATTCATAAATATTCATAAATGGTTTGAGATATTTATTTATAAAATAATTAATAATAAAGTGATTTTATTTCTCAATTAACATTCTAAATGTTTTTCTACAGACGGAATTAGGCTTGAGTATTACTGGGAAAAAATCGATTTTTAATATAATGATATAATTATTATATAGCCAAACTATTCACCAAATTATACAAATCGAAGAATGTTGCCATTCTAAAATTTTAAGTTAGAAAAAATGTTTTTAAATTTAAAAAAAAAGAAACAAAAGAATAGGGTTACTCCAATGAGGATGTGCATTTATATCGTAGCCACATACCAAATATAACATTTGATTTATTCAGATGATTTCGGACAAAATAATATAAGAATAGTTTGCGCATTAAAAAAGAAAATTAATATTAAATTAAACGATAAAAAAACAGATATTTAAAAAAAATGCATTTGTGAATAAAAAGTAACAATTTTAAATGTAATAATCGAATTTATTAAGGGACATAATAATTATCAATGATAACGGAAAATTGTTCCAATCAACTACCCTATTCTCGCATACATCCAATTGTTCTTCCCCCCCATTTTATTTATGTCAATTCCTCAGAGCAGTCATATATAAGTCTTACTATATTAAGGTTTATATATCACAAACCTCAATGCAGAAAGAAAAGTTAATTTGGAATTTTCCAATTAGTTTATTTTTCTAATAGATATCCCTATATCCTATATGCAAACAAATAATTAATCATTTAACATAAACATGGCTATCTATGATGCATGTTTCATTTTCAAATAAATCTAAATATATTTTTGAGAAAGAATTATCGTTGCTCTTTTACATAATGAATGAGGAAGCATAATAATTTATATTTTAAAAATTAATATTAAAAACATAATTGTACAATTTATGTTATCTTATTTCTAGATGAAGACGTATTACTTTAAAAATACCATGCGAAAAAGAATTGAAAAGGAATCTTTAGATATTAAGTAAAAGTAACATTATTGAACAAGAAAGTTTGAAACTGATAAACACTATGATTAATATCTTTAAATCGAACTCTTTTCCTTTCTCTAAGTGAAAAAGTTTGAAAAGATCAATAATTGATCGATTAATCTCCTATTTTCCCCAGTGGATTTTACATTCATGTTATGCTATTGTAAGGAAAAAAATAACGATTCTTTAACATTATCTATATTTTTTGTCACTTTCCAGAAATGTGTTTTTGTACATTTTTAATGATTCGAAGAAAAAAAAATTTTTTATCTAGCTTTCAAGTCGCTATTATTTTTATCAACCACTTTTTTTAGCTGTATGAATATACCATATTTGTTTTAAACACCTTTGAATTTCTAAAGTCTTTGCGAACACTTCTTAAGATAAGAAATTTTCAAAATGCAGAATTCGTGATAGCGACCTTTATTCACGAAATTTCGAATGTTTTTATGCTGTTAGCTAAGGTGAAAAATTCTATTAAACATCGAGGAAACACTCATCCTGATACTCACATACGAAAGTTAATGTATTACACAGCAAATGTATTGTACCACTAGTAGAATATTACAAGTTTTAAGATGTGGTACTGTAATTTTAATAACTATCCGCAATTTTTCCAAAATGATTTCTTTAAAAAAATTGCTAAATAATAAAGAATACAGAAGGAAAATATTCGAATTACATAATGAATTTTTGACGACGTTATGAAAAAAAAAAGATTAAACAGTATTGAATATATAAAAAATATACCATAATTAATGCATAAAAGTTCATAATTATTAATATGTATTTTGTTTATCTATTATATTTTACAATGCAATTCACAAGGTAAAAGTTTCAATTTTTCTGTTTTTACTTCCATCGAAAAAAATATATATGTAATAATATATTTTTTTTCTTCTTTTCGCCATTTTCTTAGTCCTTATTCCAAATTATCACCATTCTATTAAATTACTAAATATTATTTATTTTATTTATTTTAGTATTTATCAGTCTTTTATTAATACCTTATATCCCCTTTTTGGTTTAATTCTTTATCTTAGTCAAAATATTCTTTAAATCCCTATTCTAAAAATGATTCTAAATTGCAAAAACTTCCTGAAAAGCATTTGATTAATTTCCTTTTATTGAGACATTGAAATTTATTAATTCAGAGTATTTTTTCTGTACATTCTTTTTATTTTTTTTTCAGATATCGTTATATGCCCCGTCATCCTCTGCTTTCGCGCGCTAACTTTTATCTTCAAATTTCGTCCGACTACAGTAATACGTTCTTACATTAAAGTCATGCTAACCCTCCCTTAACCTAGTTTCCTAGCCATTGACGTTTGAGTTTTCCATCGCTCTCTTCATGGCCACACCCCTTTTTACAAGCTATTGGATGGTCATGTTCGCGCGTTCGTAATCATACACCAATTTTAGAGAATAACACATACTGCATGGGAATGGACCGTCAGAATTTTTGCTCTAAATTGGTTGTTAAATAAATACGCGGCTCCAGTGACCCCAGCCTCACTCAACATTGCATTGTCTCATTGTATGTAGTGTATCTGTTTAAGTGCATCGCATCTCTTCAATGTCTGGTATATCTTCGACGGTTAGCATCGTATTTTTTTACTGGTTACGCAGCATCATGTAACTCACAGGATTGCTTGTATTTTATACAACCATATGAATTTCAAGCCTCTAGTGGGTCTCTTTAATATGACTCATGTAGTCATAATGACTTCTCTCATAATAAAAACATTGATTTTCCTGCAACAAGTATCTTATTCTTGAACTACTGCTCTGGTGTATTTATCGAGTTATTCTGTGGAATTAATTACATTGGGACGAATGTTTACTAACTCGAACTTAAAAAAAATTATAGTGCAACTTTAACATCACGAAAAAACAGGTCGTATACCGGTCACCACTAATAACCTTCCATCCGTGCATGACTTTCAAGGAATCAATTTCAATGGTTTTAAGGATATGACGACTGCGTACTTTCCATATCATCAATAATGTCTGCACCATAATAAAGAAACCGGTAGTTACTAATGCCATTCATTCGTACCTGAACTACATCGTAATATATATGTGATACATTATTATTACTGATCCATTCCCAAACAGATATATGCATGTATATAATACATATTTATTCAAATATCATGGCATTAGTCATAAATATATTTCAGTCAAAACTTACATTTGGGAATATTTTCTTAATTCAATGTGAGGTGTAATATTCTAAAGATATGAAAAATAATCAAAAATTTATTTTCCGTAAGTATTTATCTTTAATTCATCAGAACGAATGAATTGGGTACACGAAATTTGGAAAATGAATATTAAAGAAATCACCAGCAACAGCTAGTATATTCTTATTTGGCGGGTAGTCGGCATTTTTCCTCTTACATGAAAAATAGAAGGGACTAATGAAACGGTATTCATACTGGCCTCTATTCAATGATTTCTATTCTAAGAAATGTTGTTCTATTCCTCCATCTATTTCTATGGAATGTTTCTATTTTTTCTAGTTATTTTAATTAAATATTAAACAAAAGTCTTCCTTGTATGCCCATATTTTAATATGTTCAACACAAAAATGTATTGAAAAATTAATTTAGTGTTATTTACGTTAGCATTTAGCATATTTGATGAAACAAAATACCCAAGTTAAACAACTATAATTTTATTCCTTCTAATTAATTATCATATTACCAAGAAACACAACATTCAATGTGCTCGAAGCTTGTAAAATGAATTTTTGAGTTTATTTGAAATTCTTAAATAAGTAACACTCAAAATTTATAAAAAATAAATTTTGATCGATAAAAGAGTATAATAGGAAAGCTTTGCATTTTTAGATGCATACACGTATTTTGTTTGTTGTGTGTTTTTAACTAAGAACTGAAAATAAAAGCAGTATAGCATGTTAGTATATACAAAGGCAAAATTCAAATAGTATTTTAGATATTTTAATGTAACACGTTGAAGGAAACTCGATGGATTAATATATTTCTGATTGACATTGATTGCTTGATATTTAAGGACAATTTAAGAAAGTATATCAAGTTTTACTTTTCTACTTTAAAGTTTAATTGAAAAGGTTAAAAAAATTGGTTAACTTACGCTAAATTTTAATGAGGTCCTTGATTATGCAATGTTAAGTACAAGAAAAAAGCCTTTTGTATGAAATAATTGAATTCTCCTTAATTAAAAAGAAATGTGATATTTCTATTATGTAAAAATCATACTATAAATGCATTTTCAGTAATAAATATTCAGATTTTTTTTTGTATTTAAGATAATTTATTTTTACCTACCTTACTTCATGGGCTTTCATACTTGTAATAACGGCCCGATCAAGCCAAAAAATCCCCATGGCATTTTATTCATTCTTCACTTTTACACAAACAAAATTATTTTCTATACATTACACTACTGAAATGAATAAATAACTACAATTGTTAAGTTTTTTTTCAATATTATGCTACCTTAAAAATGCAAAATATTTATGATAATCATGCGTAATATAAAATATATTTAACATGTCAGTTTTATGAAAATATCATACCCAAATTTGGACTCCGAAAATTGGAGGTCAAAGGGTCATGTCTTAGATGATTCACGCTCAGACACAGGAACTGAGCTTCATATACATTATACATGTAGCTCAGTGGGCACAGGTTGTAACAAAAACTGCCGTGAAAAAAATGAACTGCCTTTTACATTTTTTTTTGTTATATTAGAATGACTTTCAATGCATTTTGCTATGATTTGAACATTTTATGAAATATTATTAAGGAGGTATTTCTTACGCATAATTAATTTATAAATAAACAGGAAGTAGATTAAATATAGCTACTGTTTGAGTTATCAAATCTAATCCACCCTGTAAAATAAATGTTATAATACATTGTAAATACAATTTGGAAACTCGGAGATTTCTTTAAATGTAACCATACGACTTCATCTATTTTTTTAGTAATATATCCGGTTACTATTTTTTTATATATTTTTTTTTATTTTCTTTTTTAGTAATATAACAAGAGAGAAGGGTGAAAGGAAGACGTAAATAAAAAAAAAAATATTTTAATTATATAAAATTATATTAAAAATAGTTTTAAGATTCACAGATGTCCTAATACAGATAAAAACAACATCCTATTAAAATTTTAATAAGATAATTTACATTTTGATTTGGCAAAAAAATTCTGAGCTCAGTTGAATTTACCAAAATAATCTAAAAACTAAATTAATAATATTTTAGATTTTCTTAATTTTTAATTTCGACACTTTTCTGGCTATCATTATTGCATAAAATAATATGCATGGTACATTCCTGCACACAATTCTATCACGAAGACATTAGTTTGGAAATAGGCGTATAAAAAATTATCAGGTTGGATTTGTGATTTTTATTTATAAAAAAAATAATTAGTAAGTTATAAGTCTAAATTTGAAATAAACAAATTAATAAATAAACCAAAATATCATAAACATAGCAATCGTATTGCAGTGCTTATATAAAGAGTGCACTTCAAACACAGCAGCGGATTTAATATACTACTTTATATTTTGATTAATTTCACGGGATGCATTCGTAATTTAAAATATATATTAGATTTTTGAGATTTAATGTAACTGAAATAAAATTGCTCAATATGAGGGGGTTAGAATGACGGTGGAGTAAGTCAAAATTTTTGAAAATCGAGATAACCATATTTTCACTGAACGTATATTAATTTATGTTCAATGTGCCAGTCAAATAAGTCAAATTTCACTTAGGAAGTCGCTAGTGGGCAAAACAAGTTGGACCACTCAATGCAATGGCGATACAACAAGTTTCACAAAACAATTCATTTCTCATATTACTAAATTTTGACTTACGCCACTGTCATTCTAACCCCTTTATATGTCTTGTAAAATATTTTATTTTAAAAAATAAAATAAAAATCTTCTTTAAACTTCGAGATAATTTTCTTCAATTTCAGTCTGCAGAAGGTTTAGTACGGTATGATATATATATATATATATATATATATATATATATACAGGGTGATTATAAAAAAACTATCCCGATATATGGGTCCTTAACTATCACACCGTTCACAGAAACTGACTGAAATTTTGGTTTTAAGTATTTTGAGGTATGCCCACAAGAATCGTATGAAAAACAACAGTTAAACTCCAGCAGTTACGGTTACAGTGACAAAGTTTTGAAAATTTCAAATGGCAACACCTTTTTTTTATTGGAATGTGATCTTCATAGTGAAAAAAACATTAAACGTGTTGGAGCAGTACCTGTAACACGAAAATTGCCGGCCCTAGACAGACTAAGAAGAAAAGTGAAAACAACCAATAAAGTACAGAGTAGCAACAGAAAGTAAAACATTTTATTATTCCGTGCTATCCACCATCTGCCGCATGCAACGTGTCTTGGTGTGTGACGTGGAAAATTTGTGAAACACAATAAAATGTTTTGTTTTCTGTTGATTCTCTGTCCTTATTCGTTGTTTTCACTTTTCTTCTTAGTCTGTCTAGCGCCGGCAATTTTCGTGCTACAGGTACCGTTCTAACGCTTTTTATGGTTTTTCAGTATGAAGATCACATTCCAATTAAAAAAATAGGTGTTGCTATTTGAAATTTTCAAAATTTTGTCACTGTAACCGTACTTGTTAGAATTTAACTGTTGGTTTTCATACGATTCTTGAGCGGATACCTCAAAATACTTAAAACCAAAATTTCAGTCAGTTTCTGTGAACGGTGTGATAGTTAAGGACCCATGAATCGGGATATTTTTTTTATAATCACCCTGTGTATATATATATATATATAATTACATACCTGTCTCTAACAGTTTTGTATCTAAAGATATATAGATAAATAGATGTAAATGTACAAATGTATGCACCAATATTAAGAGCATTATCAAATGCAAGAGCATTAGCAAAATTAAAAAAATAATATATGCTAAAATTACAAATAACACTATTCTTATTTATGAAAAAATGAAAACTGGCTAATATGACACTGATAATGTTCACTCTTACTGTAAAGAAAAAAAACCTAAACCTACATGAGAAGGATTAAAACTATGTAAGGATAAATTGAAATTGTTTCGCCACACAATGCAACAAGATTTGATGCCTAGCTTCCTAAATCTCATTTGTTTTCAATATTTTGGAGAAAAATAAATGTTAAATGACATTGCTTAATTTAATTTATTAGAAAATATTGAATCAAGATTATGCATATATTGAAGACAGAAAATTAAACGTATGAAGGATGACAGCTTTCAAGTACATCGCCCTAATTAAAATGAGAGCTAAAACTTTGTTTTTAGAGTTGTGCTCAAGGGATAAGCCACAGGAATAAAAAAATTTAATTTTTCTTTCAATAAATGTTATTTATTTAGATTAGATTATATTGTGATGTGATGATTTATTTACAGTATGTCCACTAAAATCCCTTGACACCCTCTTAACTTCGGAATGGCTGCTGTTATATTAATAAAAGTGGTGTGTAGATATAGTAAAATAGCCATGCGCTACTGAATGAAACAGCCTACGGCGCCAAGTGGTGGGAAACTGTGGAGTTACCATTCCTATCTCGAAAACGGAAAGATATAAGTAAAAAAGTGATTTACAAAGTTGTAGAGCATAATCGATTTAGTACAAAAAGACACGGACATTAATGCAAAGAATAGAACGGCTAAAACGCGCATTTGTGTTTTCGTGATTTCCTACACTGTGACGTGACAAAACGATCTTAGAAAGAAAGAAAAAAACAGTTATGAAACAGCAGGTGTATGCGACCCCTCCTCAAACATTGCAGGACCTTAAGGCTGCTCGTCAGTAAACTTCCCGATTCCCCTCCCTAATGTTATTCCTATGGGCGTAGGATGCATTCGTATTTTTAAAATATCTCCTCGGGAAATTAATATTTTTAACTTCTGTTTCCTGTGTACTGTTCTTAAAGAATGTCTCTTTTTTTCTTAGTTATCAATTTTTTTCTAAATTATGTGCTTAATTTACATTTTTATGTGTTAAAATTTTAACGAAACTGAATACAATTTTAACATTTCATATGAAATTAAGTATATATTTTAGAAAAATATTGACAACTAAGGAAAAAAGAGACCTTTTTTAAGAACAATACAAAGAAAACAGAAGTTAAAAATATTAATTTTCCGAGGAGATATTTTAAAAATACGAATGCATCCTACGCCCATAGGAATAACATTAGCGAGGGGATTCGGGAAGTTTACTGACGAGAAGCCTTAAACGACGCATTACGGATGTTTGTGCTAACTGGTCACCATCTATGTCACCATCTTGGTCCAATGTGTGCTATCTCTTTCCGTTTTCGATATAGAAATGCTAACTCCGCAGTTTTCCACCAGGTGGCACCGTAGGCGGTTTCATTGATTAGCGCATGACTACTTTACTATACTATTAGTTGAAATTGCAGTTTACCTGAAGTTTTTTTTTTTTTTTTTTTTTTTTTTTTTTTTTAAATAAAGTATATACGAATACACATAACACATTATTTGCTGATCAGATATAAAATGTATCAAATGAATTTTCATTATGATACACATCATATATACATCACAATATAATCTAATCTAAATAAATAACATTTCTTGAAAGAAAAATTAAATTTTTTTTATTCCTGTGGCTTATCCCTTGAGCACAACTCTAAAAACAAAGTTGTTTTAGCTCTCATTTTAATTAAAGGGCGATGTACTTGAAAGCTGTCATCCTTCATACGTTTAATTTTCTGTCTTCAATATATGCGTAATCTTGATTCAATATTTTCTAATAAATTAAATTAAGCAATGTCATTTAACATTTATTTTTCTCCAAAATATTGAAAACAAATGAGATTTAGGAAGCTAGGCATCAAATCTTGTTGCATTGTGTGGCGAAACAATTTCAATTTATCCTTACATAGTTTTAATCCTTCTCATGTAGATTTAGGTTTTTTTTTCTTTACAGTAAGAGTGAACATTATCAGTGTCATATTAGCCTGTTTTCATTTTTTCATAAATAAGAATAGTGTTATTTGTAATTTTAGCATATATTATTTTTTTAATTTTGCTAATGCTCTTGCATTTGCTAATGCTGTTGCATTTGATAATGCTCTTAATATTGGTGCATACATTTGTACATTTGCATCTATTTATCATTATTATGGTGTAAAAGTTCTTAAAAATATATGGTTAGTGTAAATACTTTAAAAGCTAGTGTGTTTTTGATTTTTGTAAAATTGTATATGTATAATGTTGTAATATTGTATTAAATACAATTACTGATAGAATACCGATACTAGAAACGTTATAGGTTGACATCTCTATTTAGTCTGAAACTCTTTGTAAAAACCTTTGTATCATTTTCTGTTAATATGGGAATTGAAAAATATTTTACTATACACGCACAAATTTACGTTATACTGGCGAGAAATGAGCTTTTCTACTGAGAATGTTTTGCATCTGTATGTTCAAAATTCTGTATTTTGTGCAACGCATGAAACTTATTAAGGAGACAGTGACAAAAAATATCATCTCCTGTTATATAAATTTCCTGTAACATCTTGTTTTATTATTCATGTTATCTGACATGAGATAAATATAGATATTTATTCCTTCATATTTAAATCTATGTTTATTAAAATGTTATTGTGTACTGAATACATTATTATTTCTGTGCTTAAAAAAATTTCAATTTTGATGCTTTAATTTGAGAAAACTTAATATAGCGATAAGAAAATTACTGATAAAGTGGAAAAATTGTGACATTACTAGGATTCGTTGTCTTAAATTGAAAGGTACTAATTTTTAAAAAATAACATACATAGACGAACTTATCGAATATGATATTACTTTTGAAATACTTTATAATACATGTAAGCTCATGTATACATGAAAGCTGATGTTAAAGACAAGACACAGGAAACGCTTTCGGTTGCATTAGCACATTGCTTTGAATTTCTACAGTTAAAATTTTAAATTATTTTTTCTAAAAAAAATAAACATTTAATTAACATAATCGTCAAAACCACAGCAATTACTAGATTCATACGAGATGTATAATTACTTACATAAAATACAGGTAATAGATTTTATACCTCTAAAAATGTCTGAACATAATGTGGCTTTATCAGTATCTTGATATTGCATTTAATAGTTCAAATGGTCGATATGACGTAATTGTGGTGCCAAAAATGGTGAGACAAACACAACGGTAACCAAAATATGAAATGATTCTTCATTTTAGAATTGCCGTGTGAGAATCGTTTCCTGATTCCACTGTGAATTAAAAATTATTTTTATTTAACATCATATTTAAAAATGGGACGTAGCCCATTAATCCATTTTTGAAGAGGTGTTATGGCAATGAAAACAATAAAAGTTGCATTTCTCTCGAGTTGTTTAACACTTTGGTCCCATTCTTGTTATTGTGTAATTTGTTAAATGTTTGTAAGTACAGGATTACCATTGTTTAAAATACGTATTAATGTTTAACATGGGTAGTTAAACAAGAAAATAAAATTACAAATATATTTTTATTTCTTCAAAACATTGGATATAACATATAAAAAATGGTTGTATAAAATAATAAACAATAAATAAAAAAAAAAAAATTTTCTGTGAAACGTACATTTTTAGGGTTTCGTTCATCTCACGAAACCCTATTACTCCCACTGCGTTGCCTGTCTGTCACAGAGCCATTCTCAAAAACTATGTAACTTACAGAGTTGAAACTTTGTGTCTATAACTGAATATCAGCTATAAACAACTCTAAATATTAAAATTTGAAAAATTCGTATTATTTTAATAAATAGAGATAAAAAACCAAAATTCTAACAGCCTTTTCTTATTAAATTTAAACATTTTTCGTTATAGCAGATGCCAAAAATTAAAAATCCACGATTAAATTCTTTCTACAATAATTAATTTTCTATCAGAAGATTACCACGTGAAAAAATGAAAATGAAATAAAAAGTTTCACCAAATGAAAAAAAAAAAAGATTAAATGAAATAAAAATGATTGACGTCATAGTTGTAGTATAACGGAAAAATTTCTCAATAGTACAAGGAGTATGAGTATGTGTCTATGTACACAAAGCAGATTAATATCACGTCATTAGGGAATTAAAAAGAAAATCTGACGTCATATCGGAAGTTTAACGGATTTTTCAACTGTTTCAGAATAATACAAAGCGAGTATGAATATGAGTAATAGAGAATAGTAAATATATGAGTTTGAGGAACGTATTGAATCATGATAAAAACCCGATTATGGAAATATTCGCCTATTTTAACATTTTGAAGGTGTACAACATGTTTAATTTTGAAAATATATTTTTTAAATATCGCATTTAGTTCACATGACAGATATTATTATGACAGAATATAATAGCGGGCTTCGTCCGCTATCGGGCTGGTTTAGAAATTTAAAAAAACTAGAAAAATAGACCGGTAAATTTATACTTTATAAAAAACGTGACTTTTTTTTTTTTTTTTTTTTTTTTTTTTGGTTGCTAAATGAAATTTATTTAGATTTATTAAAGAAAGAATAAAGTGTTTTGAAAGGAATATTAAACGAAACCCTTTGAGCGATCTTTGATCACACTGACCCACTTGTTCTTTTATTCGGATTGATTTTTCAGGTATTTGATAAATAACACTTTTTTTAACTTTTATTTACTCATATTCGTGTTCTTTTAAAACATATGTTTGATTTTCTTATGTTTCAAAATTTTTACAAAAATAAAAATAATCTAAATAAAATATTGCATTCGTTTACTTTATAAACATGTACAAAAAGAACAGATAACTCCTCACTTAGTTCCCATTTATTGATCGTGTAAAACGAATGCGAAATCTATATTAATCTTTATTTAAAAAGTGACGTGATATATTTCAAATCTAGTGGGATTTCAAATTATTTATGGAGATTTCTTATACACTTTGCTACTTTTTGCATGGGGGTGAAGTGGCAGAATTTAATTTTACAAATTTCAACATAATCCATCACAAATATTAATTTTTGTAATTGAAAGGTTTTTATTTCTTCTTTAAACTTTCTTGCAAAATCTACTTTCAATAATAGGAAAATAAACTCCTTTTCTCTCTATTTCCTCTGCAAAATTGATCAATATTTGAATGCCATTTAATATGTAGAACGCGATATATCGGATAAACAAATGATTAATCACAAATAAAAATATATAAATATATGGAAAACTTTTCAAATCATTGACATATTATTTTAATATAATAGACTTCTTGAATATATTTTTTATGTTTCTAAAAATCCATTAATTGAACATAATAATAAATTAGGTTTCAATACTCGTAATATATATTATTTATGAAACGTAACTATAATAAAAGAGTGTAGTTTAAATAAAATAGATTAATACAAATAATTTAATTTTTTATATATAAGTTTTTAAAAAAGAATGATTAAATACAGTTACATTTCTAATAACATACGGATAATGATAAAAATATAAAATAATGAGTGAAAACCAATTTATAAACATGAAAAATGTATTAAATTGTCAGGGAATTTTATAATAATGTATATAATTTGTAGTAATTAAGTGTAAAAATAATGTGCACATTTCAACAAAGTGTTGTGCAATTTATTTTAAGGAATTAAACATAATGAAGTTAAACAATTTATGCCGGTGAATGAAAATCTATGTCTGTTTAAAGAAAATCAAAATCATAAAAAAAACCTTTTGTTTTTATTTTATTGAAAATTCATTATATATGAAGATGATTCAAGATTTTTAATAAGCATGAAATATCTTACAAGACGTTGGAAAATTATTTAAAAACATTAAATTCGCAGAAAACTCCCTTTTTTGCTTTTAAATCTAATTTTAAAATACAAAAAAAAAAAAAAAATCAATCCAATAATAAATTATATTAAGCGTTTTTGTTCGAGGCTATAAATGGAAAAAAAAACGGAACTTTAAAATTCAGTATATACCTTATTGTAATTTGAGATATAGTAAGTATATCTGATAGCTTAAAAATGATGAAACAATAAAAATGCAACTTTTAAGCTTTATTACAATTGCAATTTTCCTTTAATACAGTTTTTGCACGTTTAATTTTCAAATTCGAATAATATCAAGTATCAGATTAACAATCAAGATAAAACTACATGTATGCAATAATTATAAAAAACAAACAAAATATTTCATTTAAAGTTTTGGGAACACCGGGACTAGTTTGCATTGTTGAAAAAGCGAAGACCATCTTTTATTATAAAAATTATTTTACTAAATTATTTTAAGTATAAATTATTCATACTTTTTTATTACAAAATAAAAACCATTCAATACTAAGAAATAATTCTTAATATTTTTAGTAATTTATGATGATTTTTCGACATTAATTCTGAACAGTTTGTTGTATCCACATATATAAAATTTATTAAAATAATCAAAATATGTATGTAATATTTTAACTGTCAGTATTTCACATGTTTGCATGAGTATTTATTATAATTTCCAAAAATAATTATTGCTTATATTTAACATATAAATTTAAATAAAATAATTCTACATTCGATTGTATAATTTTTCTGATTTACATAGTCAAATAAATAAAAAAAATGGAAATTACACCAAGAAATATCACAAATACTTTTTACTTTCAATTGCATTTTTTTTTTCAAAAGAAGATTATATAGTACAATATATTATTAAAATGTTGTTTTTCTGTTCGTAAACATAATTTCCGCACGTGGAAACAGTGGTTCGATAATATGACTTGCCAATTTTTCTATTTTTCTATTATGTTTGACTTTTATTTGTATCTAAAAAACAAAGAATAAAATAGATAGATTCATTCGAGAAAATGTTGAGGCATGCTTCAACATTTTAGAAAGATTTCCCTAAAGATTTCCGTTCAAAATGATCCTAATAAATTCTCTAACCACATGTCATATAACAAGACCTTTTTGCTTTAAGAACTTCTTATTGCTGAAAAAAAATTATGTGTAATATATTTTTATCTTTTGATAAGAAGAAAATAAAAAATATATATATTAAAAACAGAAAATTTAATTTTGAACCGGTGTCTGTAAAAATATTTTCTTTACTATGTAAATAGGAAGAATACGTTATGTAATTTAAGAATACAGGGAAAACAAAACTTTAAATTATACTGACATAAATTTGAAAATATCATTCTGACTCAAGTTATTTTAATACTAGTAGATACTCCCGCCCCATCACAAATGACAGGAAAATGGATCAATATTCAATTTTTGAAATAGTTCAACGAATGGCCAAAACATTCAAATTAAATATTAAAAAATAATCCATGTGCGAAAGTTTTTGTAAAAAAAGTGTTATAAATGAGTTTCTAAAGAGCTTGACTCACCACATAACTAATTTTTTGATTATAAAAGCAAAATTAAATGGAAATTACGCGGTACTATTTATTCCTTATATTTTAATTACGTGTCATAAGAAAAAAATCATTTTATTTACGATGGAAACAAAATTTGTTTGTATTATCTGCCGGTAAATGGTGTTAAAATATTTAAAAAAGAAGCGTACTATAAAATTGGATATATCCCTGAAAAGCCTCCCTACGAAACCTGTCACCGCTATTCCTGAAAAAAAAAAGTGTTTACATAAAAAAATGATTACAGAAATGTTGATAACGTTGATACAGAAATGTTGATGTTTTTTATGAAAATATGCCGAACAGACATAATTTGAGACAGAAGAAATTATCGTTTAGTTGTCATATGTTAGCATATGTTTTTCATTAAGCCTAACATGGCGTTTCGCTACGCTCGGGTTCGCCATGGAAGTAGGTTCGCATCTCCGACTAGGTTCGCTCTGGAATGATTACCTATAATATACTTTCCTACACTTGGATTTGTCGACAGATGACTGCTAAAATAGTTTTTGAAGGTTTTAAACAAAATTAAAATTTTTAAAAGCTTTAATCATGAGAGACGGTAGTTTCTCGAGTGACGCAGCGAAAAACCGAAAACCGTAAGCCCAAAACCGAAGATTCCGTCACTCTCATATATACAGCTAGCAGGACATCAAAGGAAAATCGAAACGCCGACATTTAATATCTCAAAATACATGAGGTATACCGTTTCGATTTTTTCACATTAGTCTTATATCTGTGGCCTAACTCTATCCTGAAATTTATAAATTTCTACATGCAGTAGATTTTGAGATCTGGAAACCAATTTTTAAGAGAAAATGGGGAATGTAATGAGCACATATCTATTATCTCCAAAACGGCTCGAAGGATTTTTTAAAAATTAATATATTATATTAATCGGTTTTAGATGAAGCGAAAATGATTTTGCGTTAACGTAGGAAAACTCTTGTTTTTTATATAATCCAGTTTTAAAATCGGACTCTTTTCCTTTGCATTTCCTCATAGATTATCATTGTAGAAATTCGGACTTTTGACCTTTTTTTATTCCTCCGCAATAACGATGCTCATGGCTATCATGGTTACAGTTAAACGTTAAAACATCTCCATATCGCTGAAAAACTATTTAGATTCTTTTTTTTTTCATACGAAAACAGTTTGTAATGCAATTTTTAATATGTAATATATATGTAATAAATTAAATTATTGTTTGTATATTTTTCTTTTTTGTTATAATAAAGAATTTCTTATTTCAAAATCTTCATTAAGTCGAAAAATATTTAGATTCCTTGATTAAAATATTGAAATATTTTATAATTATACATATACAATTTAATTGTTATTTATATTTAATTTGTGATTTTTTAAAGGAAAAAAAAAGATTCAGATTTTTTTCTTATCAATTAATTTGCGTAACGAATCATTCAACGATTCAACGAATCATTCATCAGTTTGTTTTCTTCGTTTGCGATTCGCTGCTATGAAGATTTCTTGAAGTGTTGAAAATCAAATTTCATAAATACTTCTAACTTTAATTAACAAATACTTCTTGAATATATTTTTAATTCCATGTTGTTTATGTACGATAAAAGACACGTTTGTAAGCTTAATAGTATAAGAATCAAAACAATCAGTGAAATGCGTAGCCTTGAGCAGCTATCTAAACAAGAATGAAAAATACAGTACCTTTTTTTATTCAATTTCATTTCTTTAAATTTGCATTTTAAAAACACATAATAAAAAAATATGTATTTCTCTTCTAATATTTATTTTCATAAGTCAGAGAAATGCAAAGTTCTACCATTGTTTCTTTTGTTTTATTTTTTTCTAGTGAAAGTTGTTTTTTAAATGTTAAATATAGATTTTACTTAATAAATCACGAAATCAGTTGTCAGTTCTCGGAGCAGTGGTGGGCGTGGCATTAGAAACCAAAAAATCATGAGAGAGGGTAATATCTTTAAACAAATCTTGTAGCAAAGTATTCAGTAGTATCTTGCACCAAGTATAAGAAATGAAAAAAAAAAGGTACTGTATCATTTTTTTATGTGTTGTCAAAGCTATGCATTCTACTGAATGTTTTTATTCTTGAAATAGACTATTTAAACAGAGATAGAAGTATACCAAACTTTAGTATCTTTTTTCATACATAAACAAAATGGAATTAAAAATATTTTTTTGAAGTATATGTTAATTAAGTTGGAAGTATTTGTGAAATTTGTTTTTGAACACGTCAAAAAATCTTCAAGGCACATGAAAAAATAGAAAACTCTATGGAAGGATTTTTTTTTCCTTCAGTTACTATGACCCTAAAATTAAAACAATATATATCTTTCTTTTTTTGGAGGGGGGGGGGGGCTTCATTAGTGCAAAACGTTCATATTTACTGATTTATTAGTTGTTTTGTTTATTAAAATTAAAATAATGTTGTTAAATAGCAACATCATGGTGTAGAAAAAAAACATTAAGAAAATGTGATGCATCGTTATGTATGAAAGATCAGTTTCCACTGACATCACAAAAATTTATTCACAAACTAAGACGGGAAATTAAGAAAAATAGGCTAAATCCTAGAACAAGCGAAACGCTTAGCGTCATCGAATTTAGCTAAGCGATAATTGAGTTTTCTTGTTACCGGTTTATTTCTTACGTTTTTTTCCACATCTTCTGTGCTCGGTTCTAGCACGAGCAGAATGCATGGTTCTGAAAATTGAGCTGGTTTTGAGGGAATTAGATTTGATTGGTTGGTTGACAGATTAGAATATTCTATAATAGAGTTCTTTTGTCTGTGAGTTGGTTTATTGTGTGTCAGATTTGTTGATTTATGTTTGTGAAATGTGTTTTGTGAGGTTTATGTGTTGTATGTCATAAAGAATAAATCCTGTGAAACATTAAATAAAACGAAGGATAAGAAATAAAGGTAAGTGCATTTTTGTTGATTTTATATGATAAGATGTATTTTATGCACTTTAGAGATTGCTGTAAACCGATTTTTGTGCGAACATTACTGAGCGCAGCTTGAATGGATTTCATGCATTCTAGAGAGTGCTGAATATAGCAAGTTTTGTGCATCCAGGATTTTTTTTTCAGTTAATGTACGCGGAGCGTACATACATATATAAGTTATTAACCGCTGTTTGAATGAATTTCATGCATTCTAGAGATTGCTGCACAGCGAATTTCATGCATCCAGGATTTTTTTTTCCGGTTAATGTACGCAAAGCGTACATATATATATTACTAACTGGTGTTTGAATGAGTTTCGTGCATTTGAAAAAATCAGAAATCTCTAGATTCTCCCCAATCATGACCTGTGTTCTTTGTAACAGACAATTCACTACTTACACAGTTTCTATGAAATTTTTTTCACGAAGTAAACATTAATTTTATTCGGTTTTGTGACAATTTACAAAGTTTCAGCAAGGAGGAAAAATTAGCTAAAAATTATTAAACAGAAAAATCTGGAGGAAAAAATTGCTAAATGTTTGTATGTGTAAATTGAAATATCCAGACGAAATGCCCGATCACTGAATTTTTTAATTTTCATGCGCTGATAAATGAAATTCATAATTTTTACCCGCCTGTTCGACGAAATTTATGATTTTTTCTCCCCCTATCGACAAAATTCATGTTTTTTCTGTGCCGATCGATGAAATTCATGATTTTTGCACATTGATCAACGGAATTCCTGATTTTTATGCTGCCAAATGGTGAAATTTGCAATTTTTACTGAGACTAATTGCTATCTAATGCAGTTTAATTCATTCGACTCGACAATTTTTACGCACCTCATCGACAAAATTCATACTTTTTACGTGCCGGATTGACGAAATTTTTTTTATGACCCTATCGACGAAATTCTTGAATTTTATGCACCTGTTTGATGAAATTTGTTATTTTTATGTGCAAACGTGACAAAATTAATGATGTTTTCATGCCCGATCAACGAATTTTTTTATTTTCATGCTACCGTTTGATGAAATTTAAGATTTTCATGCACTGATAAATGAAATTCATGATTTTTACCCGCCTGTTCGACAAAATTTATGATCTTTCTTCCCCTATCGACAAAATTCATGTTTTTTCTGCGACGATCGATTAAATTCATGATTTTTTGCACATTGATCAACGAAATTCTTGGTTTTTATGCTGCCAAATGATGAAATTTGCAATTTTTTCAGAGACTAATTGGTATCTAATGTAGTTTAATTCATTCGACTCCACAATTTTTACGCACCTCATTGACAAAATTCATACTTTTTACGTGCCGGATTGACGAAATTTTTTTATGACCCGATGTACGAAATTCTTGAATTTTATGCACCTGTTTGATGAAATTTGTGATTTTTATGTGCAAACTTGACAAAATTAATGATGTTTTACTCGCTTGTTCGACGAAATTTATGATATTTTCCCTCCCGATCGACAAAATTCATGGTTTTTCTGAGCGATGGATGAAATTCATGATTTTTGCACATTGATCAACGAAATTCTTGGTTTTTATGCTGCCAAATGATGAAATTTGCAATTTTTTCAGAGACTAATTGGTATCTAATGTAGTTTAATTCATTCGACTCCACAATTTTTACGCACCTCATCGACAAAATTCATACTTTTTACGTGCCGGATTGACGAAATTTTTGTATGACCCGATCGACGAAATTCTTGAACTTTATGCACCTGTTTGATGAAATTTGTGATTTTTATGTGCAAACTTGACAAAATTAATGATGTTTTCATGCCCGATCAACTAATTTTTTAATTTTCATGTGACCGTTTGATGAAATATGCGATTTTTATGCACTGATAAATGAAATTCATGATTTTTACCCGCATGTTCGACGAAATTTATGATCTTTTCTCTCCCTATCGACAAAATTCATGATTTTTCTGTGCCGATCGATGAAATTCATGATTTTTGCACATTGATCAACGAAATTCCTGATTTTTATGCTACCAAATGATGAAATTTGCAATTTTTTCAGAGACTAATTGGTATCTGATGCAGTTTAATTCATTCGACTCGACAATTTTGTCGCACCTCATCGACAAAATTCATATTTTTTATGTGCCGGATTGACGAAAATTTTTTATGACCCGATCGACGAAATTCTTGAATTTATTGTACCTGTTTGATGAAATTTGCGATTTTTATGTGCAACCTTGACAAATTAATGTTTTACCCTCCTCTTCGAGAGTGCGCCACCTGGTGGTGGGAAATGGAACTAACGGATTTTGCAGCTAACTCGAGTTCTATGGGTATCATCACAATGCAATTATATTCATTTGACTCGACATCGAAAGGATATATCGATTTTAGTTCCAAGTTTCACCATCAGGGGGCGCTGTCCTGTCTCGTGTTCTATGGGCTCGATTACGATGAGGTATGGCTCATTCGACTCGAACTCGACAGCCTGAAAGATTTCAGCTATGTTTGTATAGAACAGAGTGCGCACCCTGGTGGTGGAAGATGGAACTAAACGGTTTTGCAGCTAACTCGAGTTCTATAGGTCCCATCACAATGCAGTTTGATTTAGTCAACTGGACATCGACAGGATATATAGATTTTAGTTACAAGTTTCACCACCAGGGGGCGCTTTACTATTTTGTGTTCTATGGGCCCGATAACGACGAGGTATGGCTCATTCGACTTGAAATCGACAGCCTGAAAGATTTCAGCTATGTTTGTATAGAACATAGTGCGCCCCCTGGTGGTGGAAGATGTAACTAACGGTTTTTGCAGCTAACTCGAGTTCTATGTGTCCCATCACGATGCAGTTTCATTCATTCGACTCGACATCGGCAGGATATATAGATTTTAGTTACAAGTTTCACCACTAGGGGGCGCTTTCCTATCTCGGGTCCTATGCGCCCCATCACGACGAGGTATGGCTCATTTGACTCGAAATCGACAGCCTCAAAGATTTCAGCTATGTTTGTATGGAACAGAGTCCGCCCCCTGGTGATGGAAGATGGAACTAACGGATTTTGCAGATATCTCGAGTTCTATGGGTCCCATCACAATGCAGTTTGATTCATTCGACTCGACATCGACAGGATATTTCGATTTTTGTTCCAAGTTTCACCACCAGGGGGCACTTTCCTATCGGGTTCTATGGGACCGATTACGACAAGGTATGACTCATTGGACTCGGAATCGACAGCCTGAAAATTTTCAGCTATGTTTGTATTGAAAAGATTGCGCCCTTTGGCGGAGGAAGATGGAACAATCGGGTTTTGCCATGCATTTTCATCCTTCTAATTGTGTTACTCTCTCGCTGTATAATTAAAAAGTTGAGTCTTGGATTCCTCTCCCTGGGCCACCACCCTCATATTTTTATTGGGGTCCAAGGGGTCTTTTTTAGCATTTCTTTAAAATTTTATTCTAATGATTAATTTATACCCTATACTTAATTTCGACAAATTGACATTTTCATCAATAACCTTAAAAAAATAATGATATCAGTACAAAAACCCTTAACGGGTTAAAAGTTGTCACGCAGCACTTTGTTTTGGCTCTATAAATTTAAAATATGGGTCTTAAAAGCAATGATATCAAAGTTAAGTGACGCTATGTTTATAATTTTTTTTTTAAATCATAATTTTCTTTTTAGTTTTATTTATATTCACAGGTGCAATTATTATCTTAATATGAAAAAAATATATAGAATTTATTCGTATTATTATTATAAATATATAGAATATATTTTAGAACTTATGATTTTGGATAGCGTGGCACAGAAGATAAATCAATTTATTGAAATAAATACATTTCAATACATAATATAGGCTCAGTGAAAGTAATATATTTAAAAGTGTATTGAAAATTAAAAGTATTGTTTGTATGTGTAAATATACTTTAGAAGACAAACCAAAAATAATTTAAATTGAATTTTAAAAGAGTCCTAATAAATTCACGTCAAGGTGTCACTCAAATTTTGATATCATTTCTTTTAAAACCCATATTTTGAATTCATGAGAGATGTGAATGAAAAAGCATCAGCGAATAAATTCTATATATTTTTTTATATTAAGATAATAATTGCACCTGTGAATATAAATAAAACTAAAAATAAAATTATGATTTTAAAAAAAAAATATTAACATAGCGTCACTTAAATTTGATATCATTGCTTTTAAGACCCATATTTAAAATTTATAGAGCCAAAACAAAGTGCTGCGGCACAACTTTTAATCCGTTAAGGGTTTTTGTACTGATATGCTTTTACAAATATTTAAAGAACAGAATCTGATGTGAAGCTTTCAAAGAGTCGTTCATTTGTGATGTTGAACGGCAACTGTGTTTGTTTGTTTATATCTGGGATTCCGATGTTTAATTTGGATTTTTAATTAAGAACTTAAAACATTATAATAGGATATGATATACATGTTTTATAGGAAAATATGCTGAACAGATATTATTTCAAGAAGAAAATATTATCATTTAGCTATATGTTAGCATAGATTTTTCATTAAGCCTAACATGGCGTTTAACTACGGTCGATTCGCAGACCAGAGTGGTCGCGTCCGGAATGGTTACAAACACTGACTTGCCTTCGGATTTTATTATAAGTAGATACAAGTTGGACAAAAAATCCTTCACACATTTTAAAATTTAAAATAATAATAATTATTATTATTTGGCGTACGGGAATAAAATTTGATCGGAAATTATTCACGCTTTTAAATATTTATATATAAAAAATTAAATCCAAAAACTGCACATAGAAGGCGAGTCACATTCAAATATGAATAAAAATTCAACAAAAACGCAAGATAAAACTGCAACAGGTTGGCTGGATGGTAATTTTGTACGGCCGATTATCTGCGCTAGCGATATAGGCCGGCGGGGGAAATGCCGTGTGTGTTTGTGTGTGTGTAGGGGTGTCTTTCTAAGATATAAAAAATGGTATTTACGCTCAGTTCGAAGAAAACCACGGAAAACTCCGAACGGTTAGGTTGACGAGCGCGATAGAGTGAACACAGCACCTTCCGACTTCCAAAATCGAGAGCAGAACCTAAAGCAGTTACAGAAAAGTACTTTTATACAATCTACTTCTTTGTATTAACGTATGTGTCTTCTTTAGGTTGACATACAGTGGTGGCCAAAAGTTTGGACATTTTTTGAAAGTTTCATGTTTTTCAACTTTGTGTGCTTGTAGAATATATTAATTTTCACTTAAATGCAAACGTTTATATATCAAATTGAAGGTAATTTAATGTAGAATTTAATAAGAAATACAGTATTACAATATATGTATTACAAAAAAAGTTATGCTCATTGTAGTAGAACAAACAAACAAAAATCGTTTTGAATAAGAACGCGTTTTGTAATAAAAGCGTACTAGCCAATCACAAACACTGTTCTGAGGACCAATCAAATGTCTGTAACTATAGTTTAGGTTATTTGGATGGTAAAAGAGTTGCTGTTGTGGAAATATTTTGCGGAATGATGAATACTAGTACAATTAAAAAGTGTATAGCTGTTTTTGAATATTTAATGTCCTTTTTTTAATTAAACTAATTTTAAACAATGTCATCAACAAGAAGAACTAATTGGACATCTACAAAAGGAAGCCGAATTGTCATATTGAGAGAAAATGGCCTGTCTTATGCTGAAATTGCACACAAGTTGGTGGTTCAGTGACTTGTTCTGGTGTACAAAAGTTCTGTTTACGTTATGACAAAACGAAATCAGTGGAAAATAAGGCCAAATCAGGCCGCAAAAAAATGCACAAGTGCTACTGCCGATACAAAAATTAAACGGCTATGCTTTCAAGATAGATAAAATCATGAGATGCCTTTAGATGTGAAATGAATGCAGCGGGTATTGCAGTAAGTTCAAGAAGAATAAGAAGAAGGTTATCAGGATTGGGACTACAAGCTAGAATTCCAAGGAAAAAAAAAAACATATTTAAATAAAAATCAACGCGAAAAACGAGTTAAGTGGGCAAAAGAATACATTAAATGGTCAGAAAATCAATGGAAGCAAGTAATCCGGAGCGATGAGAGTAAAATATCGCTCCTTGGTAGTGATTATAGAAAATACGTGAGACATAGAGTAGGAGAAGCACTTCATCCTGATTGCATTGAAGCAACTACAAAAAACCCAACAAATGTCATGATTTGGGCATGTATGTCTGCAGATGGTGTGGGCCGGATTCAAGTGATTGATGGCATCCTGAATGCCAAAAAATACATCGAAACTATCCTGGAACTAAAATTGATACCTTCCATCAGGGATCTCTTCCCCAACAACACACCATTTATTTTTCAGCAGGATTCAGCTCCATGCCACACAGCAAATGTATGCAATGCATGGTTTCAAAATAAAGGCATAGATATATTGCCATGGCCAGGAAACAGCCCTGATCTCACTCCAATTGAAAATTTGTGGCGACGTTTGAAAATTCTTGTAAGAAAAAAACGTCCATCCAATAAAAGACAACTTATTGAAGCTATAATTGATTCCTGGCACCATGGGATTACGAAAGATGAACTCCAAACACTCGTGCACTCGATGAAAAGACGCTGTGAAACTGTCTTAAAAAATAAGGGTTATCGTACTAAGAATTGATTGTGTAAGTATCACTTTAAAAAATGCAAATCTAAGATAGATCTTAATTTGAGTTGCATAACTTTTTTTGTAAAACAGATATTGTAATACTGTTTTTTTTAAATTAAATTCTACATTAAATAATCTTTAATATTTGATATATAAACGCTTGTATTTAAGTGAAAATTAATATATTCTACAAGCACACAAAGTTGAAAAACATGAAACTTTAAAAAAATATCCACACTTTTGGCCACCACTGTATATGCAGGTACTGCTGAATTTCTTTCCAAAAGCTGAACCGTAGTAATAAATTGTATAAACTGTGGTAGCTTATGTCGAATATTTCATGTTTTTGTTTCGACTTCGAATTTACGCGTTGTCCGTAAGAAGTATTTTGTTTTATTTTATAGTATTCTCTTTTTCTGATACCAGTCTTTTGAAAATGATAAAGATTTCCTTAGAGAAGCATTTTCATCCAAACCGTAGTCGGGTACACTAATCACTTGATTTTTAAAAAATATATTTTAAAATGTGTTACTGATATTTTGAAATTAATGTACCTTAAATTTTCAACAATTATAATTAGAAAAGTCACAAAATAATAACCAAAGTAAAATATATTGCCATATTTTATAGGTATTGAAAACTTTTGATGGAAAAAAAAAACTTATATATTTGAAATCATTTTACTTTTTTGTTAACATGCCAGGTAGGGTACAAAGGGTATACGTAACAAAAAAAAAATGTTTCTCAAAATTTCGCTCAACATATATTATAATTTTTTTAACCAAAAATAGAACCGACTTCAAAAACTACTACAAAGTAAAAAATATTTTTTTTTAGGTAATAGTTAATAAGAAATTAAATTAAGAGCATTGTATTTACCATGCATATTATTATATTTATGTACATTAATTTGATTTTTTGGAGTCGGTGCCAGCCAAGACAAGTTACAGCCATGTTACCATTTTTAAACATTTCATCTGATGTTATAAATGTGTATTTTCAAATGAGATTAGCAACTATATGTCGACAAACATTGCTTTGGAAATTAGTTAATCATTTAAATTATTGTATTTTCTACCATTTGATGAGTTATATGTATTTTTTTTACTGTCTCGTATTTATGTAGATATAATTTATACGCGTGTTACGATGTATATTGGATATTTTGTTTTGAATTTTGTACTTGGCTTGGCTGGCACCGACTCCAAAAAATCAAATTAATGTACATAAATATAATAATATGCATGGTAAATACAATGCTCTTAATTTAATTTCTTATTAACTATTACCTAAAAAAAATTATTTTTTACTTTGTAGTAGTTTTTGAAGTCGGTTCTATTTTTGGTTAAAAAAATTATTTTTCGCTTTTTAGTAGTTTTTGAAGTCGGTTCTATTTTTGGTAAAAAAGTTTATTTTTCGCTTTTTAGTAGTTTTTGAAGTCTGTTCAATTTTTGGTTAAAAAGTTTATTTTTCGCTTTTTAGTAGTTCAGTAGACTCGATAACAGAAGATTAGAAAATTTATCATTATTCTCATCTAATGTCTAAAGCCTTTAATGATATCTATATTTATATTAAACCATATTGTTGCTAATATATTTTTTTATTTCACGCTAATCTTGGCAGTGGACTCGATTACGGAAGATTAGAAATTTTACCATTATTCTCACCTAATCGTCTTGAATATTGTGTCATAATCGGGCTGTATACTACAGTTTTGATAACTTTGTAACTCACTGATTTCGGTGCTTATGCTTAATGTGTACTGATTCTTACAATCCGTACAAGGTAAATACACTGCGCCAACAATGTCGCCTATAATACTATTTGGAGTAACCCCTTTCTTTCTTTTTTTTTCTATATTGTCACTCTATAGTTAATATTATGTAGTAGAAATATTAAAAGACAATTGCAGAAGCATTTATATACAACTGTATTGTATAATATAATATAGATATTGTATATTTTAAAGGCAGTTTCCAACTAGTGCGCCACAGGTGATAAATCGCCAAATATTTTCTGTAACTCGTACATTTGTATGGGATTTGAAACAACAATGTATTTAATTATGCGCCAATAAACGCTCGTCAAAATATGCCAAACCGCTGTGAAACTGCCACAATGGAACTTTTAAAAGATTCAAAAGTAGATTTGTTGTGGCATAATTTGTAGTTTTTATCCGTACGTTGTATTATATTTATCCAATTTACAATTTTATGTAATTTTCCTTTTCAAATTTAGCAACACTCAAAACTTTTTGTTTAGATCTTAAAAAGTTTGTTCTATGAAAATAAATCTGACAAGTTGAAGCTGATTTAAATATGTCAGTCTTTTTATTATTTGCAAATTCACGTAATAGAATATTTTATGATATTAAATGAAAGTCGTCTGCCCAACAAATTAACTATTTTTAAAATGCTTATTTTTTTCGTTTTTATTGAATTTCTGAAAAAGTACTGAACCAATTTTCATAAAATTTAAATGGGACCAATTTGAGAGTATTCTCTTTCAAATAAAAAAAAATCACATAAATAGGACGCATAGTTCCGGAGCAATTGGTGAACATACATAAAAGATTTTAAAAGATTCAAAAGTAGATCTATTGTAGCATAATTTAAAGTTTTTATCTGTACGTTGTATTATATTTATCTAATTCACAATTTTATGTAATTTTGCTTTTCAAATTTGGCAACACTCAAAAGCCAACAAATTAACTATTTTTAAAATGCTTATTTTTTTTCGTTTTTGTTGAATTTCTGAAAAAGTATTGAACCAATTTTAATAAAATTTAAATGGGACCAATTCGAGAGTATTCTCTTTCGAATAAAAAAAAATCACATAAATAGGACGCATAGTTCCGGAGTAATCGGTGTACATACATAAAAAAAAAATACATACACGTCGAATTGATAACCTCCTCCTTTTCTGAGTCGGTTAAAAATGAACGTTAGATTATTGTATGAATAATGAATCTGCAACATAAAGCGTTTTATATTACAAGAATTTCTATTGTCATAGGTCCGTAATTTTATGTTTGAGTTCAGAAATAAATAGAATTGTGCTGAATGCATTGATAAATAAGAAAGTATTTATTTATTTATTATATTATTTTTTATTTCTTTAAAATTTCCCAAAAATATAATTACTGAAATTTAAAAAAAAAGAAACTTGATGTACTGATTTTGTTATGCTTTAGTCATGAAGAATAACGATTTTATCACATTAGGAAATTTAAAATCTACCTTTAATTTGATATTACATTTTTTAAGAAGTAATAAAATGCAAATTTTTATACTTTTTAAAATTATATTGAACGCAACGTCCTTATTTCTAGTACATTCTAATTTTACTGTACTCAAATTTCAAGAATAAATTTAATTTTTATTAATATACAAATTTTGAAATATTTATTTAAAAATTTTAAAATATTTATTTACCATAAAAAAAAAATTACATAGATTTTTTTTTATATATCTGTTTGGAATTTTTAAAAATATTAGGG
Organism: Maratus michaelseni; assembly: GCA_963931845.1. Taxonomy (NCBI): domain Eukaryota; kingdom Metazoa; phylum Arthropoda; class Arachnida; order Araneae; family Salticidae; genus Maratus; species Maratus michaelseni. The sequence continues at coordinate 85,782,706 of OZ007593.1, forward strand.
CTACCTGACATTTTATTTTACTGTCTTTACGAAATGAACCGTAAAACAATATACTTTAATGTTATTAAAATTAAGTTTCTGAAGTCATGGATTTTTAAAGTCTTATTTTCCTTTCAAATTATAAAAATTGTACTGAATTTCAGGAAATTTATATTGTCAGTTTTATTGTAGAATATCTTATATGATAGCGCACGTCATCACAATATAATACATTATTATATAAAATGTTTAAATATATTTATTTTATTTATTTATATTACTTCCACATAAAATACTCAACCACATGTCAAATATATCTTTTTTTTTTTTTTTTTCGGTTAAAAGTAATCGGTTAAAAGTAACGTTGGAATTTGAAATAATAACCACTTGTCTTAACTCTCCCTACAAATTCCACCGTTAAATTAATATTATTGTGAATACATTTTAATTAAACGTAACCACATGTATAAAATTATTTTCAATCCGCACCCCTTCACCTTACATTCAAATTTGATAAATGACCAATTTAAAAATGTATCTTAGCATACAAAACTAAATTAACTCACGATTGAAGTGCATGCACTGTAGTTTATAAGATAAACATAACAAAATGTAAATAAATGAATGTTGAAATAAGTGTAGCAAATATGTTATTTTTCTGTAAAGAAATAAATATTCCCGTGGAATAAATATTCCAACCATTTAATCTAATTTAAATATTATTTTCATTTGTCACTTTTCACTTAGGAATAGCAATATGCAAAATGTAAACAACTATCACAGATATGTTTCTTGCTAGATGTAGCATTTGAAAATATATGAGAGAATTATTTAACATTAAAATTTAATGAAAAATTAATTATTTCACCTAATAATTGTTTTGAATTGGTAGTAAAATGTGGTTGTACAATTGTTGTTTTAGTTTAGACTTGTCTATAAATTCATTATACAATTCTCAGAAATATTGCTACATATAATAGTATATTTTATAAATATATATAATGCAACAAACTAAAGTTTTACTAAAACTTATGGGAAATTAAATATTTCCGAAGTCTAAATTATTTGTTGCATTCCCTATGCTTCTGTTAATTTTAAATTGCAGGGGTCATCGAACAATATTTGAATTGGAGTAAGTAGTTAAAATTTACTAGCATTATTGAAAAGCGTATAATAAAACAGGGGCGAGACTCAACTCTAGCTTAAAAAAACCTCTTTTGATCCTCCCTAGTACCAAGGTATGAAATTTTTTATAAGCGTACTATTCAGAAGAAAAAAAATATTATCTTATTTTTTGAAATGTGTATTTTAAATTTCTGATATCAAATGAGTGTATAACGTATTATTTGCAATTCGTCTACATATATTAAAAATTGCACTGAATTTCTCTTTTTGGAAAGTACTCCCTCCCCCTTTTTGACATTATATTTGAGCTCCGTGGATTAAAACAGTCATGGAATGTATAGGTTATGCATGTATTCTAAAATTTGCATAGAGTTCAAATCCAGATATATATATTTTTTTATTGATGTTATGAAATCCAATTTTAGTTGTTATATTTTTCCCACAAAATCAACTGACTGAAATGTTTCCTTTATACTTAGATACATTCAATAATCTCAAACAAAATTGGGCATTGCTTATTATAAACACATATTTATAGTTATGAAATTTGTAAAACCTTTTTATTTAAAAAATGGCATAAAACGATTTAACGTCGTTAAAATCGTTTAAGCTTGTTTTCTATTGTTAGATTTCGAAATATTGTATATATATATATATATATATATATATATATATATATATATATATATATATATATATATATATATATATATATATATATATATACTTTCACGTAACATTTGTTTATTTTAGATTTAGATTTTTCTTAGTCTTTATTTTTTCATAGTTAACTTGGTTAAGATAAAAAATAAACGTGTAATTTATATTGCAAGATCTAATGGATTTTTTCTAAATTTATGGATAACCCCTAAATTTTTTATATAAGTGTATGACTACTTAAGAAAAAAAAATACTTTTTATACTGGTTTGGTACAAAAAATTCCAATTATGTGTGAAAAGTGAATGTTAAAATGCTGTTAGACAGTAAAAGTTGCTGTAATTTGTAATATGTAGACAACATCAGATTATACATAGCGTTTAGAATTACATAGCAGTCCCAGCCGATGTTGCAGCATTTTTACATTTTCTTTTGAACCAGAGGTTTTAAGAGGTAATACTTTTTATCACCTCATTACATTCAATTTAAATATGTATTAAAATTATATGCATAAAACTATGTATATATACATAAATGTGCCCGTATAACAGTATGTAAAAATGTATAAAAGTGCATGCATAAAAGTAAATAAATATGTACAATAATGCAAGCATATATATATATACAAATATATATATATATAATATCATGTATAAGTATATCTAAATATGCATAAAAGTTCGGTTAAAAATATGTGCATATCGAAATATATTTGCGATCTACGCAAATCTATTCATTGTCATGAAATATTTCTTTATAAGAAATGATAAAAAAATTATATTAATTAGAAATAAATGAATTATAAATATTTCTTTATTCATAACAATGAAAATACTACGTACGTTAAGATTATTTTCTACATGCCTAGACATTGTAATTATTTCTGAGATAATCTTTTTTTCGACATATTTCTTCAAATTGTTGAAAATTTGCGGAAATATCAAAATATTTTTTAGTGATTAGTTAGGAAACGAAAACCACTTAATCAAAACACATGCCATGGAAAAGACAGCTAATATGGGTATATGAGTGGATAACCTCTTGTTCTATTTTTCCTCGGTCCATTAATTTACTGGTAATATACCATATTTTTTAAATTCTGACTGGAAGAGTATATTTATCCGTTCTTTTATCACTTGTTCGTTAAACAGAAGATTTGAAAATATATTTTATGATATATAAAAATATATTTTACTTTAAAAAAAATCATTTGTATTCCAACATGAAAATAAATAGGCTAAAAATGATCACTTTTTTGTTTTGTAAATTCACCTTTTTAAACGAATTGTTATATATATATATATATATATATATATATATATATATATATATTAAAAAGAATCCATTTTTCGTAAATTAAATGGTAACGTATAGTCAAATATATTTTTTATGAACTGTTTATATGCTTTGTGAGCAAATCAAATAACACAGAATTCACACATTAGAGTATAAATTACATTAGGTATAAATTAAGATTTATTAATTAAAAGAGGAAATGTATGTTACGTACATAAAGATACTTGGAAAATACCAAATAATCTAGACTATATAAAAATCCATTATAACAGGATTTGTTTTTGTTTAGATAATTTTCTCCGCTTTTGAAAAGTAAACGAATAAAATCGTTTTGTAAAATATAGAAAACTTCCAGAATTGAAGCAAAAATTTATTAATTTGGTGTCTTATTTAACGTTCACTCCCATATACAGTCGTTAAAATTTTTAAAAAAACTAATGATTGTTTTAAATAGTAATAATAATAATAAATTATACTGTCTCTTTTATTTAGCAGGAATGAAATTAAAAAAAAAATAATAATTTATACTTTGACTGTGATCGTACTTTGCAGAATTTGTAATCTTTATTCACTTTTTTCAAATAGAATTTCTTAACTAATTCAATTAATGAAAATATTTAAATAAATGGTGCAAAATTTTCAACTAAAAATTATTATTAGAATAAGGAAATATTAAACTAGTAAGTAGACGAAGTAAGTAAACGAGTAACTAGATTCTAACATATATTCATAATAGCTCAATCATCATATATATATATAATAACACAAGATTTTCAGAGGGCGCTGATAACTGCATAGATTTTAAAGCAAGACAAAGATTGAAAAGGTGAAGTCTCTAAGAGCAATCATTCTCTTTTATTGTTGTAAGCGTAAGAACAAACAAAAAAGAAAATCACGCAATGTGGAATCAGACACCCTGCAGTCAGCAGCCGTGGAGGAACACTTTAACTGCTTATGGATAAAACATATATAATAATGTTGATCAAACTCTTTTATTTACTGTATGCATGCTCATTGATAACGATATTCGCGAATTAAGAAATTTAATATTAAATATATCTAAGCAGAAAGAAGATGGAATAATGTTTTTGATATGTCATTAGAAGTTATGAATACCTTGTATATATTCAATTAAGTTTAGCTTGTGTAATTACATTATACGATTTTGATTTTAATTGTTTACTCTATGGGAACACAATGCATAAGGACATCTATTTTATTTTTCATGTTACGAAACGTCTGGACCTAATTGGAAGAGTAAACTACTTTGGGACACTTTTGCAGAGATCAATTTACAACCAAAAATCCCATGAAGAAGCTGGAATCCATGAAGATGTGTGACGGGCAGTCCGTGTATATTAAACAGTTGCGAGAGGTGGAAAAAAATTATAAAATTCATCTGTGGGTTGTTATCGCTTTTTTTTTTAAATATCTAAATATAACTGCAGCCTATTAGTATTGCGAATTATTATTATGACTTATCTTCGCAGGATATTTTAATGTGGCCCATGTAGTGCATCTTTCGGCAGATAGGCAGCCGTCATTAGATATAGATCTTCTCGAAAAATTCATATGGAATATTTTGTTTTTGACATCATAATTTCATGATGTTAATATGAACGTCGCAATCAGTAGCGTGAGCACAAAGTAAGTATTTCATAAAAACTATAAATAATGAAAATTTGTGCGGCAGTGGAGCACTAAACCCAGGACAGCATGTTTGATAATGCACCCCCCCTCCCCCTTCCACTTTGCCAATGATGACGTTCAAAAAATTAATGCTATTAGCTGTTGAACCTAATCTTTTTATGTATGACTTATGAAAATTGTGTGTTAATACATTTTTAAGAAACATAGATACATGTGTTGTTATAAGACTCTGTAGTAAATATGTTAATTATTTTAGCGTGAATTATATTAGTTCACAGTTGGATTTAGATATGTACCATTGTAATTTTGAATAGCCAATATAGTGTGTAATTTGACATTAAATGCGTTTAAAAATGACAATTTACGAAATTTTTCCAACGAATTAATATCGTTTAATAATATACTTGTAAACTTTGTAGATGTTTTGTAAATAATCGTTGTTATTTTAAAATTTAAATTTAGATCTATTATTTATTTACATCCTATATTGATTATTAAATTTATTGCTAGTTACTACTTGCAAGGTGGTTAAAATTTTTAATTTCTCGAATGTAAAATTTTTATTCCTAACAAGTTGGTGTCTACGAAAAAACACATTTTGCATTGCCTTATAAATATTAAATGTTTTAATTAACTTTAGCGCTTTTACTATTGGATATACAATAATAAATTGGCCAATTAACAGAACTAGGAAGATGTTTTTGGAATTAGGTAATGTTCTATGTAGCCGAATTTATAGGAGTACATTTTATTCCCAGAAAAGGTATTGAATTAAACATGAAAAACAATGGAACGTGTACCTTGTAAAGTAAAATATAGTTTTATGGAAGAAAAATAATATTCTAAAATGTATTGAAATTTTGATACCAAAAATCTGAGAAAAATAGTGAAATTGTAAGATAGGGAAAGCAAACAAAAAGTCTGTTGGAATAAATAAATTAAATCGGGAAAATATAAAAGGGAGTGTGTGAAAAGACGAGCTTTAACTGATTATCCCACTAAAACTTGGAAAAATCAGCACTCTCAGTGCATGCGTAGTTTATGTTGTTATGTATAAAAATTATGTTAATATAAATTTGATTGTTTTAAATGCTATAATGATAAGCCTAATGTGACTCTTTTATGAGTTGAGTTCCATTTTCTCATAGCATGTTAAACTTTAAAATCTTCATTTTCTATGAAATGTATTTCTTTCTTTATTATTATTATTATTATTATTGTTGTTGGTGGTGTTTTTGTTGTTGTTATTATTATTATTGTCGTTAATATATTAATTATTAATGAATATATAAACAATGCCACTTCATACAATATCAAGTAATTTTTTTTATTATTATTATTTTTTATCCGATATTTATTTAACTTTGAAATGTAAAAAAATGCTTTCAAAGGGGTGTTAAGTGCATAATGAGTTTAAAAAGTGTTATGTAAAATTACAGATTTTTAAATTACAGATTTATTTTATTATTTATTTCCTTTAAAGAAATCAGCATTAAGTGTTACGAATTTTATCCCAAAATATCAGTTTAGTTTGAATATTTTTATATAATTTATTAATGTTTTAATTGATATTATACCTTTGTCTCTTTACATTCTATTATTATTTTTTATTAAGTTACCTTGATGTTCAATATGCTTTTCAAATAAATAAATAAATAAAATGTAAAACTGAATTACTTCTAGGATATATTACGTGTAAGGTCTTCCCCAAAATTTACTTTTATTTTCTTAAATTCACTAATTAAACATATAACTGTCCTTATTAAACATATAAATTAATATAAATTAACATTTCGTTGAATAATAAGCAAGGAATACATTATTAAACCAAATACTTGTAATCTATTAATGTCAAGTCTATACAAATCCTAAGGTCTTAATAATAATATTTACATGCACCTTTATTGGACTTCCTCGATCAAATGCATACTACTCAAATAAGCATACTGATGCATATTTGATTGATAAGTTATTCATAGTAAAGGTATTTCAGTATCATTAAATTCAATCTAAGATATGTTGATATTCAGTAGATAGTAGACGTTTGCAATAGTTCGAGTAGAATCATGTTCATTTTATGCCTTCTTAAACCATAAAGTACAATTATAGAACATTGTAAATCTTATAAGTTTGATCTAGGATGTTTGTAAATAAAATATGTTATCCGGGAAAATATATTATATTCTCAAAGGTATCTAAAGTTACTACTTTTCAAAAGTAATAGAAATAAAATGGAATTTAGTAGCAAGGTAAAAGTTTATTGTTGTTTTTTCTGTTGCATTTCTAAAGTTTGAAACAATTCAAACTGGTAAAATGTTATATGAATATTTATAACTTAAAACCAGAAAGGGAACATTATTAAAACTATATAAAGAACAAATATATGATCAGTCCTGGAAAAAAGTGATCAATCGTTACTAACTCTTCGAAAAAAGCCCTATAAAAATATGACTGCTAACAATCAGGTAGTAATAAGTTTGATATTATATTTGGTTTCTTCGGGAAATGTTACTTACGGATACAAGTTTATACGGACAAGTAGTTTATAAAATATGCAGGTTTAAAGTCCGGAACACGTAATTATAAATCCATTTTCTATTATATATATATATATATATATATATATATATATATATAATTTATAGTTCTTATTTTTTTCTAAAAGTTTTTTCAAGAAAAAAAAATATTTCGATACCCTACTCTATATATATATGAAACGACAAGAAAAAAAATTGTCCATCATAAATATTTTTAAAAATGATTAATAGAGTTCAAGGTAATTTCACATTATAGGAGTTGATTGACATGTTTTCATTAAATGGGTACTCAAAGCAATAAATTCCTATTAACTTTTTTTCAATGTGGCAGTTATTAGTTTCATATCATGAAATCAAATTAAATAACTATATTTGGTTGATAAATTCAAATTAATGTCCAAAAATTTCGTGGATTACAATTAGATTATAAAGTCAAATTAACTTATTTTGTTTAGGCTAGAAGTATATTGAAGAAGTAGGTATTGAAGTTGATGATTATATTTAAGAACACGTATTCCAATCAATGTCAATCTTTGAAATGAACTTTGGTGAATCAATAAGGTGTGAGTCGAGCCTTTTGACATCACAAAAACATACCAATTAAACGATACTGATCCAATTAAATTAAAGTTCCCGCCTATTTTATCTATTTCGGCGTCTGCTTTGAAAAATCGGAAATCGGAATATAACAGCAGGTTCCAAATAAAAGAGACGTATTTTAAGATACCCATGGTTTCCTAGAAACAATGTAAGAAATTTAAACTTAATAATATTTAATTATTCTCTTTATAATGCATATGCTCTTATGCGAGCGCTCTAATGATTTATTTTTCACGCTGCACCTCCCAATCAGTTTAGCTGCTGACCATGAAATTCAGAAAAGTGGTATGTGCCTTCTCTGGCATTGTTCCCGATAAAGAAAAAAAAAATCTGATATAATATGTGTTGTCAGGAATAATCAAAGATTAAAAATGGTATTGTCTTAAACTTAAAACCTAAAATTTAAAGCCGCTTGCGCAGGACTTTACATATTTTAGAACGTGTGAGGTTTCGAATTCGAGGCTAAGTTTCATGTGATAACACAGGAGAGCAGTATTTGGCGCAATAATTTATAGAAAAAGTAGCACTCTTTGGAAAAGTAAGATGATATAATGTTACTAATTTCAAATTAGCCTAGTTATTAGCTATTACTTGGAATTAGTCATTAGTCATGTTTCTTAATAAAATTTTAAATATTATGCGAAGAACTTTAATAACAAAACTTAAATTCTCAAATGTTTTCAAATAGCAAGCAAGTCTCCAAAAAAAGGTCATTTTTACATTTATTTTTACTTGATCAGCGCCATTTTGTATAATGTCCATATAAGCTCTCCTAATATGCGCCTTCTTTTTGTTTCCATACAAAAAAACATGCCGCAATTTTGATTATGTTTAATTGAAACATAAAATTTAATGACATCATAATTATTTTTCCTGAATCTTCTTAAAATGTTTTTGATATTTGTGGCTTTCTGAGAATACACACTGCACAACAGTAATTGAAATTTTAGTTCAGAAAAAAATATCTGTATCAATTACATTGATACATTGGGTTGTTTACATTTTTCAAAAAATTTCTAATTTGACAGTGTTTACTTTTATTTCTTCTCTTGAATTTATGTATCTGATATATATTATTGAACTTACAGGACCGATAAATTGCTTCGCGCCATTTTGAATAATGTAGTTTTATTATGTTATTAATCTTAAATGTTTTGTAGGTCCAGACTATAATAATTTATATTATGGATTATAGGCCATTCTCATATTATCACACATTTTCATTATGTAAATATGTTATACTTATAGTTCGGTTGAATACAACTATCGTTGCAGCTTGCAGACATGTTCAACAAGAAATAGCGTAATATGTAAGCGAGACATGAAATGCTTTGTAAAAATAACAATTGCACGGCAAGCAAAGGTGCCAGTTTTGAGTCCTACCCTGGATATTTTTCCCTCTGTTGGAATAAACTTAAAATATGCTATTCCAATCTTGATGATAACATATTTTAATGTACATATTATGTAATTCACAATTCTTTTTAATATCACGTTGATTTCTTTAGTACTTTAAGGAGATAAAAAAATCAGGCATAATTAAATAATATTTAGATCATAATTTTTACATGTCGTGTTAGTTATTTTATATAATAAATAAAAATATTCATTCGTTTCCAGTTTTTATTCCCTCAAGAAATTTTACCTGATATTTAAAATTTCAGAACAAATATTTAGGTACAGCACAATAATATTTAAAACTTAAAGGTAAGTTTTCTTTAATGCATCCAGAAAAATAATAATAGAAAAAAATAGTAACACAAGATAATATATATATATATATATATATATATATATATATGAATTTTCCTTTGAATTGATTTTAAATTTTAATTATACTATCAAAAATTTCTCATACTATTTCTGAAGATTCATTATTACGAAAGTTTCAATCTAATGATAATATTTCGTCGAAATATTTTTTTTTGTTCATTACAAATGAGGATCTCCTCATAAATAGTCTTTATTTCTGAAAGAGAAATAATCGCTTATTCCTGTTGTTCTGTTCATGGCTATTCTACTCGAAATTTTTATCAACTTCATTAAAAAAAAACAATTAAAAAAAAACTACAATGTAATTCCAAACGTAAAATGTGTAAAGTTAAAAAATTATATATGAATTTTCCTTTGTATTGATTTTAAATTTTAATTTTACTATAAAAAAAATTTCATACTATTTCTGAAGATTCATTATTACGAAATTTTCAATCTAATGATAATATTTCGTCGAAAGAATTTCCTTTTTTTGTTCATTACAAATGAGGTTTTCCTTATAAATAGTCTTTATTTCTGAAAAGAAATAATTTCTTATTCCTGATATTCTGTTCATGGCTATTCTCCTCGAAATGTTTATCAACTTCTTATAAAAAATACAGTATAATTCAAAACATAAAATGTGTAAAATTAAATATATATATATATATATATATATATATATCATAATTACGTAATTTACGCCTTTAAATAATATGCTTATTTTCACATACTTATTGTAGTATTTTTCAAATTAATCCCTCTAAAATATGTTAATTATTATATAAAATAATAATAAAAGTTTTGCATTTGATCCATAGTCAAATCAATAAATGATAAAATTTTTAAGGACAATAAAGAATTAGAAACTGAAAAAAAAAATTACTTTCTGTTAAACCTAAAAAAAAAAGTTACACAAAATATACAAGAAATATAACATGCTCAACGCATATTTTAATGTATTAACTGCAGTGTTTCACTAAATCTTATATTTCTTATAAATCATAAAAATCTCAGAATACATTTCCACAAGGAAATACTACTTTATTTTAACACTTTATTTTAAATAAGTGTGTATTTTTTATATAAAATTTATTCTACTCGTTGAAAAATGAGTCTGATTAGAAACGTAATGAAATGTTTTATTCGGAACGTGAGTTTTTGTCTGTTTTTATAATTCTCATGGAGCGTATCATACCTTTTTCAGCAGTATTTTATATAAAAGAATATAGTTATAAAATGTTTACAAAATAGACTGTGTGTCTTTCTTCCATACAGAAAAAAACCCCTGAAAATGTGCGTACAAACTTGGAGTAAATAAGCCCTTTCAGATTTTGTGATTCAAGATGATTTCAAGATTTTGTGTTTGGTTTAAAAGAGTAGCTATATTGCATTAAAAATACTAATTTACTGCATTTATATCAGTTATATGATACCACACTAACACTTAATTTAAATAAATTTTAATCTGCTACACAAAACATTGAAACGTATCACGTTTGATAGTGCATATTCCAGTCTGTAAGTATTCTACTTATCCGCTCAAATACAAAATAACCTTCAATTACATGTGTAAATAATGGATACACATAGGTATATTCTGAGGTCTGCAACGTTTTAACAGTTGGAAATAATATTTTTCAGTTCTCAGCTTCTGATATTTTTTGCTTTTTTAACTCTCAACTTTTGGCTGCTTAAAATGATCGAGATTTTTAAGATATTGCCGACGATCGAGTCACGGTAATCATTATCTTATATTAAATGTATTATACCTATGCAACTTTCCCATCAACCTGCAGGTTTAAAAAAAAAAACTAATGTGTTAGATGTTTAAATTTGTACTCATTTATATCAAATCCTAATCGTATTGATTACAGTGCATCAAAATTTCTGCAAGTTTTGGATCTAGATATATAATTTAAATTCTAATTTTTTTTCATTGATATATATTGTAGAAAATAAATTAAAGTAAAGAAAAAATCACATTTTTTGCAATATTGCAAATTGTTTAAGTAAACTAGAAAAGTTTTCCACTGCATGAAAATATCTAAATATTAAATAATTGCAATTAGGCTGAACGAAGCTTTTAACTGCACTAATTGATTTTTTCCCTATCTAAGACCTCCAATTATAATACTTATTGCGGATATCAGAATATAATTGAAATTATATCTCAAATATTAAATAATTTCAATTAATTTATGTTAAAAAAAATAAAAGTAGTAAATAGTATATTATATTATTATTGTCATTTTATGAAAAACTAATTTTAAAAAGTTAAAACAAATGCAATTCTGTTTTTATTGTTAAAAACTTACCTAAAATCTTTTTTTAAAGAAATCACAAACAGTTACGAATGAAAACTTAACATTACTAAAATCCGATACGGTTTATTAAAATACCTCATCATATAAAAGAGAGAAAAAAAAGCTTAATTTTTTACCGCATTTACTGCATTTTCAAATTAATACGTTTCATTTTTTTCGTATGTAATTTATTTAATTTATAATGTATTAAATAAATATGTGACTTATTAAAGACTAATATGATAGTGCAAAATCGCAATTTTCGAATATCAAGTGAATAGATTTATTTGTGATGGGGACAGATTGCAGGAACAACATGCATAAGTATTAGCATAAGAATATCCCATCATAGCTTTTTTTCATATTTGTTAAAGGTTTTGCGTAATAAATGAATAATTTTAAATGAATTCAGTTTTTCATTCCTTTGGGAGCTTAATTATGTATGGCATTCTTAAAGAAAATTCAATTGAATATTATGTTGTTGTAGTGAATTAAAATACCAATCAATATTATATTAAAGCATATTCTGCCATCAATATGGAAATAAAATTATGATATGTTAATGCTTGCACGCTAATTGTTTTCGTGTTTTATTAAGTTTTGCTTAAAATATTTGATAATATATTAAGTTCTTTGAAGCTGTTTTCTTTTTATGAAAAACAAAATGAAACTGTCAGTTTTAGTTTTTAATATGGGATTTTAGCTTTTCCAAAACAATATATCTCATAAAGACTTTTTTAGATTATATATATTAAAAAAAAAAAAAAAACCTTTCTAATTTTACAAATGAGGCGCCATTCTTCTTAGAAAAATATATTTGTTTTTCATTGACGATTAATGTATTTGTTTTTCCACAGACACAGAAAATTTCAAAGTAAAAAGTGTCATATCTTTACAACAAGAGAAAACAAGAGAAACACAACAAGAGAAAATGGAATCTTGATTGTATTTTACTATTACAGTAAAGAAACGGTTTAGAATTTTTTCTTAATAACAGTAGAAAGTGAGAGATAATTTTAAATAAATGTTGGTTACAGAACTCATTTTATTTTAGAAGTTTAAAATTTCTCAGATATTTTCTTATTTTAAGAGTAAAATGTTAAAACATAAAAAAGCAATTTTACTTCTTTTTTTTTCTATTTTTAAAGCATATTCTTAGATATATTAAGAATAAAATATATATAGTTGATGATTTGTTCTATTTAGTTTTCAAGTTTTATTTTAACAGTTTTCAAAGTTTTATTTTAATTTTGACTATTGTACTGATATTATTAAAAATTATTTTTCCAGTGATAGTTTAATCTTCTTAATTTAAGGAAATGCATTTAAATATTTTCTTATAGCATTAAATGAAGATTAAGACTACAAATTTTAAACTTTTTTTTTTTTTTTTTTTTTTTTTTTTTTGCGCGCGTAGCATTAAAACATGAAGTCATAATATTATCGAGTTGAGTTTTGGAAACTTCTGAAACATGCGCGTAAATGTTTCATGTAATACCAGTTAGTAATTATTGAGCTTAAATGAATATTTTGAATTTTCTCATAATTGTTAATTTTATTGACACATTACAAATAACTATATTAAATATTTTAAATAAAATATAATTAATGATTCAACTGTAAACTTTTCATAAAGTCTAAGATAATCATTAAAATAAATATTTTTTTATTACTAAATTTAATGTGATTTCTATCTATACGCTTAACTCATAGAAAGAAAGCAAATTTACTATAACTTAAACTTTACATTGTATTCGTCTAGATATTTAACTTTCGAGTTTTAATGAAAATGATAACAGTGTTTAATGAGAACTCTTACTAACAGCATAATAACTATAATAACTATACAGTAACTATAGTAACTATACAGACATAATAACTAATTGTTACTCTGATAGTAAAGGCTAATAAATATATTAATGCTACTAATTTTCTTTTAACACTGTGCTTATTTCTCTATGCATTATAAAAACACTCATGGAACAAAAGCTAATTTACTGATTCCTTGAAAAAGAAATACAATTATATGTCTGGTTTAAGATATCGAAAGAGATAAAGAGGAACGTGATAAAAGGATAAAGATTAATAGGTTGAGAACAAAAATCCACTTTGGAAGAAGATATTTCCTACGGTAATCCTCTCCTTGGTCTGACATAGAGAAAAGAAAAAATGTGTATTTTTATAGATTCGGATTCATTCTCCTATATGGAAAAGCATTCACTTTTATTACTAAAATAAAAAGTAGCTTGATTGAGAAAGGATTGTTTTAGTGACAGATAAAAATAAATATTTGTAAAAAAAAAATATATATATATATTGATTTTTTTTCTTTATAAAATAATAGTTTATTTAGAAATGTTGTATTCTGCTATTTTTTAGCTCCATTCAGCAGTTGAAGAAAAAATATGGCAAACATCTCAAAAGTTAATGCAGTCGTATTACGCAGTTTAACGCGTAGTAGACGATTAAAAGTAGATAGAAGAAAAAAAGAAACATGATTGCACTCGAAATAATTTTTTTAACACAATCATGTTTAAAATACCGGGAGAGTGCTCTCTCTTATAACTATAATCTTAACAAATCTCCATGTTACAACATACTAGAACTCAACAACGCTACTAACATTTTATTTCAACACTCACTTCCACGGTAAAATCCCTTCCTCCCTCTCTCTGTCAGTTCGTTTTACGCGAGGAGCAGCAAGAAGCATTTCGCAACACGTGACCTACTTTAACCAATGCATGTTCAACCTTCGTCGCGCACTATCCTTTATCTATGAATTAATATTTAATATTGCAGAAATACGTTTCTCCGATGTTTTTGGCGGGAAAATAATTTTCTTGAACATTATAGAAATTAAAATACGCGGAAATTAACTGAACAATTTTCTGCTTTTCGGTATTAGGAACATAAGTTACAAAAAAAAAAAAAAAAAAAAAAAAAAATTAAATAATGATTTTTTAGACTATTATGTAAGGTAAAATGGTGAATTTAGACAGATTAAAACAAATAAAAGTGATTTAAATTCGGGAATATGTAGGAAATACTTAATGTAATACAGAGTTTAAGAAAATAGTCTTTTTAAGAAGAAATATTCTAATGAAATGTGATTTTTTTCATTTTATTTGTCGGGAAATAAATAGTGAATTTAAGTAGATTAGGATAAAAAAAAATGTTTTAAATATGGACAGCAAATGAATATTTGTAAGAAAGGTTATAATTCAATAAACTAGGTTTGTAAATGCAGTTCTATACAATAAATTTAATCTATTTTCTACACAATAAATTTAATAGGGTAGGGAATTTTAAATTTTGTAATATAAATATCTTTGATATGGATTCTTTATTGCAACAAGTGAAAGAAAATAAGTTAAATTCATATATATGTGGGTTACAGAAATAAAGTTAAATCACACTTTATAATAAAAACGTATGTAAACTTTGTGAACTTACATAGTCATAAACTCTATTCATGTATCTTGATAATTTTAATATTTGCTTAAATTAATTATTTGTGTAATATATTATATGCGTATATCTTTCAAATTGATAAAGTGTTTTTCTTTCTTTGCTGGATTTCACACTTGTAGGATAAAATTAAAAAAAACTTATTGTGCTTTAGTATTGAAAAAAAGTGATATGCTTAGATTTACAGGTAGAATATTTATTTTTAAATTAGATTCATAATGACAAAATTAATTATTCACAAAATACATATTTGGTTGTTCGAATATTTGCTTGTTAAACATCAAAGTGTTGTTTGAATTCCTTTTTAAGAATCATATTAAAATTTCAATCAATGCATATTTTGAAGTAAAATAATTATAGAAAAACAGGCATTACAAAAAACGATAGAGATAAAAAAATTAAAAAAAAAATTAAAAAACGGAGAGTTGAAGTTAAGAGTAAGAGAAGGACCATGACATATTTTTGTACGATACAACCATTATAGTTTTTTTTTCTTGCTAACAAACGATGTATTTTATATTTCTAGAGGTGTAGTGAACAAAATAACTTTTTCATACACATAATATAGAGAATAGAAAGAAATTCCTAAAATGAAGCGATATATGTATACTATATCCACAATAAAACTTTTGATTTAACTAAATAATCTGGGTTATCATTTCTATCCTGTCAACTGTGCACAGTTGTACTTATTCTGAACAATGTACATTTTAAATTAAAACAAAACGTTACTTTTATATTTAAAATATACCAGGACACAGTATCTGAAAATAAATTACATTTATCATAAACAATATGTAATAAAATATCGGTATTAATAAAAATGAAAACAAAACCCGTATACTTATTATACTATATTGTCTCATTAAACTAAACTAAAAAAGGTATTAAAATGGTTAAGAAAAGATAAGAAATAAACGATAATTATTAAGATAAGAAAAACACATTTTTTGCAAAAAAAGTAAAATAAATTAATATCTGTATGAATTTAGTTATTTTATCTAGAAACAATACATCAAATACAATATAAATTTAAAAGTTATAAATGTTCTCGACTGATTACTGTTATTTTTTTATTGAAAACGTGGTGCTGGAAACTTTCTAATACAAATATTTATATAAGATTTATTTAATAAATGAGTAATATTGTAATCAATACAATTATTTTATTAAGCTTTATTATTTTCTGATGCAAAATATATACATCATCATGAAAACGAAAAGTATTATTTTTCAAGTAGGTAGTTGTAAAGATACGGAGTTAAAATTAATTTGTTGACAAAATTGTAAATTGATGCATTGAAGACTCACTGAAATTTTTTAGTTATCTGTACAGCGCATAAATTTTAAGTATCGCGATTTAAAAATAAAAGACGCTATTTAGAAATATTATCTAAAACTGAAAAGTTTTTCGTGTTACAATTTTATTTAAGCAGATAATAACATTAAAATAGTAAGATGGATATATATTTTTCAATAAATGCATTTTGAAGTTTTTGTAAAAATAAATTTTATTTTCTTGTATGTGAATTCCAATCACTAAACTATTGAAATGACGGTATTCGAGATCTATCACTGGAGATAATTTTGCTTTTCTATCGCAACTATAGCTAAAGAGAAATATTCTACCTCGAATATTAAAAAAGACATGCTACGAAGTTTACTGTTTTGCGGCAAACGAAATGATTGCCTTAAAAATAGTGTGATTAGATACATTAAGATATTTATCATGAACATTTTTTGTTTCATTAAATAACTAATATAATAAATGTCATTACATCCGTTATTTATCTTAATGTTTGCTGTTCCATTAAATAACATTTCATCTAGTTAAATTTAAATCCAGTACATTTTTCGCTATTGACAATATAGAAAAATATTCTTTATCAAATAAGAATGTAGTAGTTTTACTTCCAAAATTGACGAAAGTAATCGAAAAGTAGAAAAAAAAACTTTTGAATGTTTAATTTTAATTTTTTAAATCTATTATATCAAATACTTTGACGAATTTAGTATTTTACAACTCTAAATCTATCGTTTGAACAATTATCTGATTAATACAGATTCATTCAAAGCACATCAGTATACCGTTTTTATTATGTGAACATGCGTAAACAAAGTGTACATGTTGAACAGGTCTAAATAAAAAAAAAAAAAAATATGAAACAAAATTTATGAAACAAAATTTATGATTAAATTATGAATAAATTACGAATAAATTATATCTGTTCTTATAACATTTTATGTATTTGAGAATGGGTTTCTGGTAATCGAGAATCATTACATATCATGATAACCTGGTTCCCTTTCAAACACAAGGGAATGTAGTTCATTGTTCCTGAAGAGAATATATGGTATCATATTTCATTTTGTCCGACATTCTAGAAAATTAAGTTTAATGATATAAAAGGTATTAGCCTTTATAACTTTTTAAGTACTTTTAATAGCACTTATATTATTCTTTTAAAATAGTATCCTTGACACACTTAAAAATTCAATAGAAAATCAAGTATTTGGTATACAAGTACTCTGTAACCAATGTTTTTTAACACTTTCCAACCTAGTTGAAAAGTGTTTATGACTTCGGTTTGTCTGGCCGTATGACCATCTGCCATCTGGCCGTCTGTCCGTGCTCTAACTCCCGTAAATATGCTCGGATTGCCCTGCAATTTTTATATGTCATTGGCGTTATCTATAGCATGTCAACTATTTCAACTGAAGTGTGTAGCGCTTATAGTTTTTTTACAGGGACACTCAAAAATTCCGTTACAATACGGTCTATGGGGAAAAATCATTTGCGGTTTATTTTAATGATCTTACACAATTTCAAACACATGGTAATTGATATATATTACTAAGGTGCATTACAAGACGCTTAATATGGAATAGGGTGTGCATAGCACTTATAGTTACTTTACAGGGACAGTCAAAATAATTCCGTTACATTACGTCTATGGAGAAAATTGTTTTCTGTTTAATTAAATAATGTTTCACTATTTTAAACGCATTGAAATTTACATATATCACTAATGTGCATTACAAGAGGCTTACTACAGATTAGTGTGTGTATAGCAGTCATCGTTCATTTACAGGGACACACAAAATAATTCTCTACTGTCTGTTAACAATAATTCCTGGAACTGCGTTTTAAGTTGCTGAACGCGATTTTAAATTTAACTCACTTTTTGTCTATTACTTGGTGCGTATAAATTCTGTAGATCATATACAGGGCAGCACAAAAGTTCGCGAACACATTTCCGTTGATTGATAGAAACTCCAGAAGGAGAATTTTAAATTGTGCTACGCGTGTCCTAACTAAACTAAAATTTAGCATCCTATGTATTATATATACAAATCTATAGATCATAAACAAGGCTGAATAAAAGTATTCAGATTTTTTTCCGAATATTGTATATGTTGGAAATTCATGAAATTGCGTTTTTAAATATGTTATGCGTTTTCCAATTTGTTTACTTAGATGTTACCTTTCAGCTTATTAAACGGTAATGATTTGTAAAATTATTTTGGAAGCGATGGAAAGTGTTACATAATCTATGCTTGATGCATGATTTTTCGTTCTTGTTTTTATTACAAACCATCTTTTTTTTTTATATTTAAAAGTTTACATTACATTTGTGGGGATCTGGCATCGCCGAAAACTTAAAACCAGCTAATGAGCTGGGTCCAGAATTTCGGATGTTGGATCCATGGTTTTTCATCTGTGCTTAACGGGAAACCGCACGGAACAAGCCTTCGCCGTTGAGCGGGAAGAAACACTTAGTTGGACTCTGGACTGCCTGTTGAAAGCACGTATTTTAGCGTGCTAATGTAACGATTAATGCTGAATTGCCGCACGCTGGTGCGAAGAGTGTATTTTGAGTTTAAATATAATTTATTAAGTTTTAAATGTGTTCTTAATTTGAAAAGTGCAATATTTTATTTAATCGATAATTAGTAATCGGGTTTAGAATGCCCGCTGCTAAAGTGGTGACCTCGGTGTTTGAACAGTTCGTCCGATAATCTAAGTGCATCGACCTTATAATGGCCTTAATTACGGCGTGTGTACATCATTAGTGACCCAAGCGGATATATTTTTCATATTTCTTCAAGAGTTTGTGTGAAACACGATTGTGTGCATTATCGGTAAACTGTGTTGTTAATCACCTATTGGCATGTGGAGACATCAGTGCTACGAGGTAAAGAGCTTGAATCCCGGTGAGTCGTATCTATTTTGACGGTGTTTAAATCATTAATACCCTTGTGTGTGCATATAAATTTTACTTGCCCATAGATAAATTCGACATTAATTTTTTGCGCATTTTATTTAATTTTTGTATATGTATTTATATTGGTAATACATTGGCTTTCAGTACAGCATTATTTAAGTGCTTTCAAATTGAATATTTTTTGTTTGTTTTGTAATATATGCTTATTTTGAAATTCGGGGTATGAAGCGATTTATTTCGACATACTATCGTTAAGCCTGGCCAGATCAAATCGCATGTTTAGGTGATCCAAAATATTGTTTATCGTATTATATTATGCTAAAATTTTTGTTTCTATACTTTTCCTTGCATTCTTATTTTTTATTATATCTTAATTAGCATTTGTGTACATAGTTTTTTTTTATAGGGTTGTTGAAACCAGTTTTTCTGTATACAGTATATGTCCTGCATTTATATTTTTTTTCGTGGTTTAATTGTGTAGTAAAATTCCAAAAAAATGTCAACAGAAACACCGGATACTGTCGTCCCAGGCATTCATAGGGTTGGGGTAAAGGCGACCCCATTTTGGCGTGCAAACCCGAAACTTTGGTTTTTCCATTTGGAATCCCGGCCCCACCAGTGGCTGAGAGTTTCTGCTCTCGAAGCTGGTAGACGGGAGGTGCTGGGTTCGATCCCAATCGCGCCCGTCGGCCTAATCGTTCGGCCTTTTCGTGGTTTTCTTCGAGCCGTGGATTTGTCCATGCGTAAATACGGATTAGGTTCCCTTAGAAAGACCCCCACGAAGGGCACTCTTCCCCGGGCCTATATCCCTAGTGTAGATAATTGGCCGTCAATAATCAACCCAACCCAACCCATTTGGAATCCCAATTTAAGCTGGCAGGGGTTTCCGACAGTGTTACCCAGTTTCACCATTTAGTTGCAGTAATGCAACCGGAGGAACTGGCGATAGCAGGCGATATCATTAGTGAGCAACCCACGGATCAGCCATACGAAACGCTCAAAAATCGGCTCGTAAATCAATATTCCATGAGTGAGGATCAGTGCATTCGCGAGTTGATTTCTGGTTTGCAACTGGGGGATAAAAAACCTTCCCGTTTGCTGCTTGAAATGCGGAGTAAGGCTGGTAGTCAGGTCAAGGATGATTTGCTGAAAACCTTATTTCTCTAGCGCCTACCCACTCATGTGCGACAAATATTAGCAATTTCGAATGACCCGCTTGACAAATTGGCCGAAATGGCCGATGTATCATTGCGGCGAATGGTCCACCCCCCATGGTTCAAAATATCCAATCTGGTAACGAGGAGCTCAAAACATTAATTCCTGCACTCTCCACACGCTTGGTGAAGTTGGAAGTGCAGGGGAATAATAGCAGGCAGATTCGTTCCAAGTCCCGTGACCGTTTTAGGCATTATAAACGTGATAAAAGTCAAGAAAGGAATGCTGTTGGAAGGAATTTATGTTGGTACCATGCTACTTTTGCTGATAAAGCAAGTAAATGCCGCAAGCCTTGTTCATGGGAGGGAAACTAGTACAGCCGTCACTCAATTCTGGGAGTGACGGCGCAGTTCAGATAAATAGGCTCTATCTCAATGACAGAACTACTCATTTGAAATTTTTAATTGACACGGGGGCTGCCGTTTCTGTCTTACCTGTGACAAAAGCTGATAGAACACGTACAGCAGATAAGCTACAACTTTTTGCCGCTAATGGCACGATCATTCCTACGTTTGGTCAGCAGCTCTTAAAGCTAGATTTAGGCCTGCGCAGGGAATTTCATTGGCTATTTATTCTGGCGGATGTTTCGCAACCAATTATAGGTGTTGATTTTCTTCGACATTTTGGTTTACTCATTGATGTGCGTCAGGGAAAGTTACACGACCCCATTACTAATGTGCAGGCGCAGGGTATAATTGATAAGTCAAATAGTAGCAATATACGCACGGTTTCTGAAATGACAACATTCCATACGCTGCTCAACAAATTCCCTAGCCTAACCGATACTTCAGCCTCCCTTAACCCCCCAAAGCATGATGTGCAGCATATTATTGAGACCAAAGGTCCACCTGTGTTTGCTAAGCCTCGCAGACTTCCTCCAGATAAGCTTCGCGCGGCTAAGAAAGAATTTCAATTTATGATGTCGGCCGGTATTTGCAGACCTTCTAGCAGCTCTTGGGCTAGCCCGCTGCACATGGTACCCAAATCGAAAGGCGATTGGCGCCCGTGCGGGGATTGTCGTCATTTAAACGCTGCTACAATTCCGGATCACTATCCTTTTCCTCATATTCAGGATTGTACACAAGCGCTCCACGGTAAAAAGATTTTTTCAACTTTAGATCTGTCTAGAGCATATCATCGAATTCCGGTACGACCTGAGGATGTTCCAAAAACAGCAGTCACAACTCCGTTTGGTCTTTTTGAATTTTTGTATATGCAGTTCGGTTTAGCCAATGCTGCTGCGACATTTCAGCGATTTATCCATAGAGTGTTATATGGGCTTGAATTTTGCATTCCATATTTTGATGATGTACTAGTAGCATCGGAGAATTACGAGCAGCATGTCAGACATTTACAAATGGTGTTCGAGCGTCTATCTCAATATGGGGTACGTTTGAACCCATCTAAGTGTGTTTTTGGCCAATCTAATGTTAAATTCTTAGGGCATAACATCTCTGCGGATGGTATTAGCCCACTTCAGGATAAGGTTAACGCGATTAAAAAATTTCCCCGTCCCGAAACCATTAAAGAATTGCGACGTTATCTGGTCATGCTTAATTTCTATCGCCGGTTTATCTACCATGCTGCGCACACACAGGGGGTTTTAAACAAATATTTGCAAGGAGCCAAAAAGAATGACAAAAGCATAATTCAGTGGACAGAAGAATCTAATGATGCTTTTGTACGAAGCAAGGAAGAACTTGCAAATGCTGCCACCTTGGCATACTTCATACCTACGGCACCTCTATCTATTGCAGTGGATGCATTATGACCGCGAACTTTTGGCGGTGTATTCCGCAGTACAACATTTCAGACATATGATTGAAGGTCGGAACTTTACAATTTTTACTGACCACAAACCACTTATTTTTGCATTCAGACAAAAAAAAGACAAATGTTCACCGCGGCAAACTCTACAGCTGGACTTTATAGGCCAATTTTCCACGGACATTCAGCATATTAGTGGTGTGGAAAATGTTGTGGCTGATGCTCTCTCCAGGATAAATATCTCCTCCATCAAGTCTTGTGTTATTGATTTGGAGCTGATGGCCAAATTACAAGCAACCGATATTGCTTTACAACATGCGAAGCAAGACAACATTAGCTTAAAACTTCAACCAATGCCAGTAGGTGATTCAGCGGTTTAATTACAGTGTGATATTTCCACGGGTCGCATTAGACCTTTTGTGCCAGCAGACATGCAAAAAACAGTGTTTCAGAAATTGCACGAACTGTCCCATCCTGGTGTCAAAGCGACACAGAAACTGATTGCTGAACGCTATGTTTGGACTGGAATGCAGAAAGATATTGCTTTATGGGTACGATCCTGCATCTCCTGCCAGAGGAGCAAAGTACACCGGCACACGAGAAGTGCTATTGGCATATTTGAACAACCGTCTGCTCGGTTCCAGCATGTTCACATTGATTTGGTTGGACAATTGACACCGTCTAATGGGTTTCGGTTTTGCTTAACATGTGTTGACAGATTCACCAAGTGGCCAGAAGCAATTCCATTGGCTGATACTACTGCTGAGAGTGTGGCGGAGGCCTTCTACGCCAGTTGGATCGCCCGTTTTGGACCACCTTTACGTCTAACAACTGACCAAGGTCCCCAATTCGAATCATCACTATTTTCGGCGCTGAATCGTTACCTGGCCTTCTCGAAAGTTCATACTTCTCCATACCATCCGGCAGCGAACGGCCAGGTGGAGAGATTTCATCGACAGCTCAAGGCTGCAATAATGGCCCACAACACCACGGATTGGGCCCGAGTTTTGCAATCTGTACTGCTGGGCATACGAACAGCGTGGAAAGAAAATCTGCAGGCTACAGCAGCAGAAATGCTATATGGTACCACCATCGCTCTTCCAGGAGAGTTCCTTGTTCCAGCAGCCGGTTCACCTAACCCAGTCGATTTTCTTGGCAGGCTACGGGAGGTGATGCGACGATTACAACCAGCCACTTCTCGGTTGACACCTGAGCGTAAAATTTTTGTCAGCAAGGATTTGAAGTCTTGCTCACATGTTTTCTTGCGCAGAGAGGGTATTAAGAAGAGTCTGCAAGCTCCATTCGAGGGGCCTTACCAGGTTCTGCAGCGGACCGACAAAAATTTCACTGTTAAGATCAACGACAGAACTGTTACGGTAAATATTGACAGAGTAAAACCTGCCTTCTTCTGCACTGAGGAGCAGCCGTCGAATCCTCTATCCGCAGAAAACCACTCTAAATTAGATTCACCAGCAGCAACAGTCACAGAAGAAGAGGAAATTCCAGCTCCAAGAAGTCCAGTAAGTACTCGTGCTGGTCGGCGTGTCAGATTTAACACTCGCTACCTCTGATGGTGAAAATTGTTTCGCTATCGCTCAGGGGGGGCTACAGTGGGGATCTGGCATCGCCGAAAACTTAAAACAAGCTAATGAGCTGGGTCCAGAATTTCGGATGTTGGATCCATGGTTTTTCATCTGTGCTTAACGGGAAACCGCACGGAACAAGCCTTCGCCGTTGAGCGGGAAGAAACAGTTAGTTTGACTCTGGACTGCCTGTTGAACGCACGTATTTTAGCGTGCTAATGTAACGATTAATGCGGAATTGCCGCACGCTGGTGCGAAGAGTGTATTTTGAGTTTAAATATAATTTATTAAGTTTTAAATGTGTTCTTAATTTGTGAAGTGCAATATTTTATTTAATCGATAATTAGTAATCGGATTTAGAATGCCCGCTGCTAAACATTTTTCTTCATGTAAATACCAGCGTGTTGGGTAATGGTCGGTTTAATGACCATTTTTGATTATGTAAATAATATTTTAATCATTTTTAATTTTTGTAATTAAATTTAATAGATTATTTTTTCCTTTTACGGTTAATCTTAATGTTGTGAATATGGCTCATTTAGACACGTAATTGACGATACTACATTAAATATTGGAATTGTTTCTGTAAACTATGTTTGTGTAAACTATACACAATATGATAACTAATTTAAACGCGTGTTGTAGTAATGTCTACGTTAACAACATATATAATTTTCTTTGAAAATTGACATCTTTCAAGAATCATAGAAATTAGAAAAAATACAGAAGACATGCAAACATAAGTACTGATG
Organism: Maratus michaelseni; assembly: GCA_963931845.1. Lineage (NCBI taxonomy): Eukaryota > Metazoa > Arthropoda > Arachnida > Araneae > Salticidae > Maratus > Maratus michaelseni. Next base: position 85,807,620 of record OZ007593.1, read on the forward strand.
AGAGATCTTAGTGATATTAATACGGGACCTCTAGCGTATGGAACCGTTTTCAAAGAGAAAAATATATATATAATCTCTGAGCATCCTTTTATAAGTATACATAGTCAATAATTCAAATACAGGTTGCAAAGTATAGTCGGGAAATACTTAAGAAATTACTGAACGTATAAAGATATAAATGTGGGACAATATAATACTTATAGTAAAACGACTATACGCTATCATATGGGAGCAGATCCAACGTGTCCTTGTGAAGAAATATCGAAGTTATTTACTGTATCTTAAAAGGTCGAATATAAAAAATTAGAAAATTAATTACAAACAGTGTCTACCGTCATCTATTTAGTATGATATCAAGTGTTACATGTAAAAATATCTTTATTGAAAGTGCATAAATGCAATTTTTAGATATCCAGTCAACGGCAATAAATATGCCATTAATCACTTGCTGAAGATTTGAATTAAAAAGACAATGGACATTTAAAAATAAAATAACATTTAAGCAATATAATATTTATTTTAATAAAACCAAATCAAATTCAGTATTCAATTCGTCCATATCGATGATAACTTTTGTATTGTGATGTGTTTTGGAAATACCAACTATCTAATAAAGTACTGTTAACGAAATAGTTTCATGAAGAATATTCTACTAATGAAAAAAATTCGGTTCTTGAATAAGGCATATAATGGAATTAAAAAAGTAAAACTGAATATACTTAAATAAGTAAAAGTTATGCATTTTTGTTTTCCTCAAGATTCTGTTTTTTATTTTTGCTTTCTTAAATAAAATGATAGAGTATAACATGTAGAAAAATTTCAAGTCTCGAAAAATAGTTATATTTATGGAAACATTTTCATATTTATTTATGTGTATTTCTTTTTAAATGGGTATAATATGGTGATATGAAGATTTTTAACTTTATACATGAGAAAAGATGAACAATGTGTTAGAAAATTTTAACAAATGTTTTTATATTGCCGCGACAACTTTATGTACAGAATGAAAAACAACATCAAGATCTAGTATTTTTTAACAATTTATGTATTACTAACTAACATTCAAACTTCATTAAAATTTCAGCCTATTTCGGGATGTTGAATTTGAATCGCAATAAAAATATACCGTTGTAATTAGAGTTTCAAAAGCCGAATTCAGTTATAAATGTACATGAACCCTTATGCTTATACGAATCACATACAATTTTAAATGCATTGTTATTATTTAAAATTATATATTTGTGTTATTCCTTGTATCAGGTACATCTACGGCTGTGGCCAGTATTTAATATTTTTTTCGCATAAGATGTTTTCTAAAACATTGTAAAATTAAAATTATGTAAGGCTTTGCATTAGACATTGTAAAATTAGAATATCAATAGAGGTTTTTCGAGCTATAATATTTTATAAATTAAGCCAAAAAACATATTTCGGTAAAGGTAACACAAATCCAAAATTTTTGTGTCATTAAGGGAAAACAAAGATTTGCAAATTTTAAATATTTTTACATATTAACATGAATTTAAAAATCTTTTGGATTTCATGTATGCTTATTTTTGTTGTATAATTTTGAAATGCATTGTTTTCAAATGGAACCTCATACACAAAATGTTTAAAATATGCCTAGACTAACAGTTACGCTAATTGATTTATCTAGAAAGAAGGGTCTTCAACAAATCATCTTTTAGGGAATCAAAAATGGAATTTCAAAGCGTACAACACATTTTTATTACACTGGTCGATATATCTATTTTCCTTTTTCAAATATTTCTCCTTAGAACCAGATTGATCATGTTAAATTTATTTTAAGAGAACGTGCTCTACACTGAAAATTATTAAAATTCGAACAGAAATAAATGTGCTCTTTCCAGTATGAAGAATTATAAATAAAATTTATTTTGACAAGTTTTTGACCTTCTATTTGAACATGTATACAATATTGAATAAGTGGCCAAATGATGTATGAATCTTTCCGAGAAATAATGTGGAAATTATGCTAAAATTATTTTAGAGATTACTGGTGTATTTGTGCATGGTTCAAAATTTTCATAGAAGCCGCAATGTTTCATTTCAGCAATTATCACAAGAATTTAATAGGCAAGCGTGTGCAATAATAGTGATATTAAAAATATTCTTTATTAATGTTATAGACTTCTTAATTATGCGTATATCTGCAATATAAATTGTTAAATAGTTTTCTTTAGGCAGTATATACTTTTGCTGGTAAGTAATTTCTGCATATCTATATATATCATTGAAGCCGCAATGTTTCATTTCAGAAATTATCACAAGAATTTAATAGGCAAGCGTGTGCAATAATAGTGATTTTAAAAATATTCTTTATTAATGTTATAGACTTCTTAATTATGCGTATATCTGCAATATAAATTGTTAAATAGTTTTCTTTAGGCAGTATATATTTTTGCTGGTAAGTAATTTCTGCATATCTGTATATATCATTGAAGCCGCAATGTTTCATTTCAGCAATTTTTACAAGAATTTAATAGGCAAGCATGTGCAATAATAGCGATTTAAAAAATATTCTTTATTAATGTTATAGACTTCTTAATTATGCGTATATCTGCAATATAAATTGATAAATAGTTTTATGTAGGCAGTATATATTTTTGCTGGTAAGTGATTTCTGCATATCTGTATATAAAACTGAACGTTTTTCTTGGTAACTCCTAAATTGTTAATGAAATTTTGCTTTAAAAAGATGTATTTTTTGTGAATTGCATTCAGTAAAATTTACCAGTAAAAGTGATTGCTGGTTTTAATTTTGATTTCACGAACATTTAAACGCTCGTCCTTTGAAAACATTTCTGAGAACGTAAAATATGACTTAGGACGTAGTCACACGGGGCTTAAAAATGAAATCATGCATACTTTGCATGAAATTAAGAAAAATATTGTATATTTATGTTAATAGTTTCATTAATATTGTAAATTATAAACGAAAAATATTGTATTTTCTATGTTGCCATAACTTTTCTAGCTTTCTGGTTGTTTTCCCCTTTGTATATTTTCACGAAAGCCCTTCTTTGAAAAAATTACACAGATTTTAGATAAACAATGTAAAGAAGTTATTTTATTGTAAAAGAAAAAAAATGTTTATTTGTTAATATTAATAGTAGTGAACTTTATGTAGGTAAAGAACTAGCAAAACCTTCGATAATTGTAACAAATTAGTCTGGTTTAATGACAGAATATTATATTGCATACTCCTTTCAATTATATACATAATAGTGTATACATTTATTTAAAACATGAATTTTATTCATAAAGTTTATCAATTTAACAATGCATTACTGTATTTCGTCAAATTATTTATGAATAAAATATGGAGATCACAGTAAAAATATGAATACATGAGAAGTTATTTTATGTAAACTTTATTTCACATTTGTTCAAATAGGAAAACAAGCATCAGCCTATTATGAAAATAAAATTTTTAAACTATGCGCATAAACCTATAAATAACGAATATTAAATTATGTAGTCAGAGGATACTTCATGTTGCAAAAGTTACTATTTGATAGTTTGCTCGTTAAAATGTGAATATATTATATAATGTTCTTTTAGTTGTTGCAACTTCCTATCAATAAATAGGTACTTGACATTTTGAATATGTGACAAAGAGGTATTCCTTATTAAATGCGATAATTTAAATTAAGTAATAACAAAAATGTTTCTATTTAAATGATTCTCTTTCTACTTAACGAAGTGTTATTAGCAATTTGAAAAAAATTACAAATATGGGTAATAAATTACCAACATTAACACAAAAATAATAAATTTTAATGAGAGATACAATATATAAAAGTTCTTTCAGAATTAAGAGACAAATATGAAATAAACATAAAAGTTGTTAATTTATGCCAGAAAGTTCTAGTTTTGCACATCTTTTGCTTATTTGACGGTTTTGCATAAATAAATTAACAAATATTTGTTTTTCCCACACACATACAGATACCCTCCCCCCCCCCAAAAAAAAAGTGTCTGACGAATATTGAACGTTTAAATGTTAACTAAGCAAATTAACAATTTCATTTAATTGATAAATTAATCACACGAATTAAAAATTTATTTCGATAAACTGCATTATTATTGTACGCAAAGAAACGGTCGTTGCTTTCGTAATCACCAATGTTTGGCCTTCATTGACTCTACCGAAAACAATAGATGTTTCCTAATTTTCGCGTAATTTCTTTCTTTCTTTCGCTTTAACTTTTTGATACACTTTTAATACCCATCTTAATAAGGTATCATAAATAAAAGCTGATTAACTACAAATCTGGTCTAAAAAAAGGATTTTTGTTCTCATTTTAAAATAGTTATAAAAAACCAAGTAATGCGTCATTAAATTTGCATATAAATATTTCTATGTAATAGTAATATTTTAATACCGTAAGTTGTCCTATGCACACTCATTCAGTTACAGTTGTTTTCAGCGTAAAATAACTTCTAGAGTTAAAGTTACTAAAAATGCAAACATTTGTGCAATTATAATAAATGTAGAGGATATGTAAAATAAACAGTTTTATGCAAAAGACTTAACATTAAACTTTAAGTGTAAAATAAGGATACAATGGTTAAATCTAAACTTTAAGATATTTCTCATTTAAACTCTACTTTACATTACATTTGTTTCACATGAATCTTAAGCCTTCCCTCTACGTCTATATTATGCATATTAATTCCGATAAATATTTTAAGGCAATTGGTAATATTTTTACTGTATTTTAGGTTGTATTTATCTGGATATAAACCCAAACATAAAAAGTTTTAAAAAACTGTGCATGACAATTTGCTTTATTCAATTTGATAATAAGATTTCTCACTAAATTATCAATGTTCCAATAAAATAAAAATAAAAGCCCTATCTTACTTTTCTACAGTTTTTAATTGTTTTATCGTAAATAAAAGTACTTGTCTGTATTTAAAAGGAATATTATTACTGTATAACAGGTAAACGTTGCTTTAAATAAATTTAACTATTAATTGTATATGCTTTATATATGTTTTTTCTAATTTTATTAAAATTAAAAATAATTTATTGAATAATGTGACGAACGCAGTATAAATATATGCATAACTATTTGAGAACACAATGTATCTTATTTAATTCTAAATTGAATGAGTTGCAAGAAAAATGAGAACGAAAAGTTTTTTTTCCTTGGAAATGGGACTTTTGTGAAAAAACGGATTTGTTTTTATTCGGAATGATTTGATTAATCACCAGGAAATAAAGTTTCATTTAAACATATACTTAAAAGATTATAAAAAGTACTATCTATTTTCTAGATTTATTTTGCCTTTACAAATGTAACATTTTCGCATGAATGGACAGTCGCATAACGACAGAGTAAATTCCTTTATCATCCATGATTCAATTCCATTCATGAAAAAGTTCTCTTCTAAAAGACGGTCCTTTTTTTAGCGAGAAAATATTGGCGTATCGTGGAAAAAGAAATGACACAATCGGAAAATTGAGTCGTTTGAAGAACGAAGAGATTGAAATAGTTTATTGGTTGGATAGTACGTTCTTTTATTCGTTATATCATTTAATATAGAGATGTGTTTGAAATGGATTTTTTTTTCACGTAAAATGCACATTTAGATACATATTATACAAAGAAATGTATATTTTATACGTAATATGTAAAATGTATGTGTTATATGTTAATGTATAGAGATACATTATAACTTTTTTTTTTGGTATAAAATATTTTAAAACACAAAATATACATATATAGTTAAAATGTAAATAATTTACAAATATCGAAATATTATGGGTAGATCACTCTTCTTTTTAAATTAAAATTTTTATTAGAAATGTTATATGTTAACTTTCCGTTAATTTTATATTACGTTATTTATATTTAATTTGTTTTTCACATTATTTAATTCTATATATTTAATTATTAAGGAAAAGACTAAAAAGTGATACTCATTTTATCAAGAACTGAATAAAAAATAAAATACTACCTATATACTCGATATGTTTCCATATCATATAAATAACATTTTAGTACATTTTTCACTGTGATGTGGATTTTCACTAAATTGTTAGTGACCCGATATAATAAAAATAAAATCCCTGTCTGATATTTTTACAGTCTGTAATATGTTTACTGTATAAAGGGTATTGTTTGATTTAAATACATTTAAATATTAATTTTCTATTTTTTTCTTTTTTTTTATTTTATGTTGTACAGACAATCTGTATCTGCCGCTATTATAAATTTTATTGAAAAATATTAATAATGATAATGTGCCGAACTCATATAAATATATGCATTACTATTTGAGAATACAATGTATGTACTTTAATTCTAAAATAAATTCGTTGCAAGAAATGTCAAAATATTTTTTTTTTCCTTGATAATAAGATTTATGTGAGAAGACAGTTTCTTTTTATTCGGAATCAGTTGATTAATCACTAAGAAATATAGTTTTTTTAAAGGTAACTTTAATAGATAAAAAAATACTATCTATTTTCTTGATAAGTTGTAACGTTACATATGTAAAATGTCTGCGTGAATGGACAGTCGCATAACGACTTAGTAAATTCCTTTATCCTTCAAGATTCAATTCTATTCATAAAAAAGTTCTCATTTAAAAGCGGTTAATTTTACGTAGTGAAAAAATATTGGCGTATCATAAAAAAATAAATGACATAATCGAGAAATGGAGTCCTTTGAGGAACGAAGATATTGAATTAGTTTATTGGTTGGATAGTACGTTATTTTATTGGTTATATAATTTAATATAGAGATGTTAATATAAATGAATTGATATAAATGAATATAAATTTATATAAATTTATATAAATGAATTATTTTTTCACATAAAATGCGCATTTCAATACATATTATGTAATGAAATGTATATGTTATATGTGAATTTAAATTTCTATAAAAGAAAACAAATGAATGTAGCAAGCGCTACTGTTGTTAAAATGCGAAAGCGATTTAAACAGTTTGTTTGAAACTATTTGAACTGTTCTCTGATAGATGGCGCACTGTATGTGCGGTTAAAATCGACAGTACGAAATAACCGACATTCCGTTGTTAAAATGGCAGACGTGAAGCAAAAATCCATGTGCGTTCTGTGGTTTCACGAAACCAAATCTGTTATAACGGTTCAAAGGTGTTGGTAGACCATCGGTCTCCGGCTACGTTGTTGAGCAAGTGAGAAAGACTTTCACTAGAAGCCCGACTAAACCATCGCGTCGTGCGAGTTTACAACTGGGAATACACAGAATCTATAGTTGTGTCAATTATGCATAAGCGCCTGAAACTGCACGCATACAAAGTGCAGTTAGTGCATTACATACAACCTAACGATAAGTTTACACGTTTTGACTTCACCGTGCGTATTCTTGACGAAATTGACAGAGATGAGTCTTTCTTATCAAAAGTTATCTTCTCGGATGATGCAACATTTCATGTTTCCGGTAATGTCAACAGTCATAATCGCCGAAAAAGCATTGAATGAGCAAATAAATTCTCAGAAAACACTTGTGCAGTAAGAGAACACGAGCGTGCAAGTCCAAAGTTTCACTTTTGGTGCGGATTGACCGTGGATGAAATGATAAGGCCATTCTTCTTCCACCCGAAGTAACAAGTTGTGTGTATCTTGACTTGTTACAGTGATACGCTTTGTTTCAGATGGAACATCGTCCGCCACAAGTTTATTTCCATCAAGATGGTGCCTCAACACATTGTGGTACCATTGTTAAAGACTACCTGCAGGAAACATTTCTCAAACGAGGGATTGGTAAAGGTGGACCAATTCCTTGGCCTCCACGGTCACCCGACATAACACCTCTAGATTTTTTTTCTTTGGAGTTTGTCAATGACCGGATGTACGCAACAAATGTTCGGGATATTGGTGAACTAAAGCGACGAATCACTGAGGTTATTGGAGGAATAACGGCTGAGATACTCCGCAACGTTTGCCATAAAATTGAATACAGATTCGATATTTTACGTGCGCAATATGGAGCTCATTTAGAACTTTTTGAATGTTTGAAATAAAATTATTTTAAATACACCTGTAAATAAAATATTAAACAGGTTAGTACAATAATTTGTTTGTGTTTTATAGAACTTTAAATTACACTCAATAATTTATGGTCCCCTGTACGTTAATTTATAGAGGTAAATCCCATTTTTTGGTATACAATATTTTAAAACACAACATATATATATATCAAAAATGTAAATCATTTACAAATATCAAAATAATATTGGTAGATAACTCTTCTTTTTAAATTATAATTTTTAATGGAAATGTTATTTGTTATCTTTCCTATAATTTGAATTTAAGTTGTTTATATTTAAATTCTTTTACACATGATTTAATTTTGTATATTTAATTATTATGGAAATGTGTAGAAAGTAATAGTCATTTTAACACGAACAAAATAGAAATAAAATAATTCAAAAGATGTTAGTTTTCAAAAGATGCGCAGCCTATTCTGAATGTATTATAGTAACAGATGATTTCGGTAGTTTCAGAGAGGTTAAGACATCTGCCAATAATGTTCAGTTCATATCGCTTTGAGTTTCATACAAAAACCTTGTTTTTTTACTGTGTCTAATAATAGCAAATTTAGTGTTAACTAAGCAGCATTTATGGGAGGTTTCAGTTTTCTGTTTTAGTTGGAAGAAAGGAGCATCTTACGCCCATCGAATGCTTGTGGAAGTTTATGGTGACGCTGTTTCAACTAATAAAACATGTAGGGATTTTTTCGACGTTTCAAGAATGGTGATTTCAGCATTGTAAATAAGACGCGCTGTGGACAGCCAAAAAAATTCAAAGATAAAGATTTAGAGCAATTATTGGATGGAGATCCGAGTCAAAAGCAAGAGTAAGTCATCAAGCCATTTCATACGGTTGAAATCCATTATAATGATTCAAAAACAAGGAAATTGGCTGCCTCTTGAACTGAAGCCGAGAGACGTTGAATGGCGATTTTTCATAAATTTCGTAAAAATAAATATTTGGAAACGCTCAAGTGTGATGTTTTACTGCACAAGCCGTATTGTCCGGACATTGCACTTTTTGATTACTGGTGGTTCCGACTGAAGCAGAGCGATTTAGAATGTCACCGTCAGAAATCGGAAAATAAGCGGAAAATTAGACAAGCTATTTTTTAGAGATGAAATTCGAAAATTGCCCAAGAGGTGGCAAAAAGTAGTAGCCAGCAATGTTATTTTTAAATAAATGTATATTTGAACACAAAAAACGGACCGAACTAATTTTTAGTCTAATAATTCCTCGATGTGTTTCCATTTGAGTGTAAATGGTCTGCTATAGAACGAAATAGAAAATACCTTTGTCATCTAAGATTGAATTCTTGCAAAAGTTTTTCTTTGCAATACAATACGGGTAAAATATTTGCGTATCGTGGAAACTGGGGATATATTATTGAAAATTGCAATCCCTTGAGGATATAAGTTATTAGATACTTCACAAGTTATACACTATTATAAATTTGGAGCAAACTCTTTTTGACCGTTTTTGTAGGAAACGGTTACAAAATCCTAATTTAATTATATTCTGACTATAAAATGAGTAATAATACGGTCAGAATATAGTTAAATTACGGTTATATAACCGTTTATACAAAAACGGTCAAATGACTGGACTATTGGCTGCGAATTGTTAACAGTGTAGAGTCTGCCTTTTATTGGGAACATAATTACTTGTAGCTGTGTTTAAAAGTTTAGTGTAATATATACAGGGTTTGTCCGTTAATTAATGATATGGGAAACACGCTACGCTCTAGTCGCCAGTAGCGCACTCTTTGGCGGCGGGATTTGTGGTGAGTGGTTTAAGCTAAGCAAGGCACCGGCCAGCAGTCGCGTCCGACCACGGACGCAGTGTGGATCTACAGTGTGGATCACGCGTGGTTTAAGATATGTTTTTTAGTTTTTATACTGTTAGAAAACGTCAAAAATGGAGTGTTCGCTGGAGAAGAGAACCCAGGATTTCGGGTGGTGCAGTGAATTCAAGCACCGACGGGAGACAATTGAAGACATGGAGTGATCTGGATCCTTCAACAAGAGCAGTTTGAAAGTAAATGTGGACAAATTAAAAAAACAAATCTTCTGATTCCGACAATCATTTGAGTGCACAGAGGCATCAAACGGAAACGACAGGATATTTCTGATAGCTGGAAGTCACAACGACGCTCCAGCTCACGCCGCCTTCGTTGCGACCGCCTATCTGCACTGGATAGGGTTGCAACCTTGCCGCAGTCACCGTACAACTCTGATTTGACAGCCTCGGCAGACGTTTGCCTGTTTCCAAAACTAAAGCGAAGCCTGAAAAGTCAACGTTTCGAGCATGTTCCCGCCATCCAATAGGCTCAGACTCTCTAAAAGAGATTACGGCAGCTGACTTCCAAAGAGCCTTTGCAGTGTGGGAATGGCACTGGCAGTGGTGTTTCGATGCCCAAGGAGACTATTTTGAAGAATATTCACAACATGTACCGATCGGATCAATAAATAATTTTTACCAGAGTCCGTCTCATTACTTTATGGATAAACTGAACAATGAAGAACATATTTACTGTTCAGTTATATATATATATATATATATATATATATATATATATATATAGAGAGAGAGAGAGAGAGAGATAAATGAGACCATATCTCAACTCAGTGAAACATAAAGAAACACGGACCATGATAGATTTAAGTGCAATGATGATCGATGATGTCATTATTAGAACTGTTTTCGTAAGAGACGGATGTTTTTATGCGAGACAAAGATATCTTGGTGTTTTTGTTTAATGAAAGAAATAAAACGTTCTTCTCAATTATATTATGATTATAATATCGTCATACGGGCTTGTTAACTTGTGTTAACCCAGTATTAAACTACATATATAGATTATTCCTTCATGCGACTTGTGTCTTATACAATATTTTATAGTCGTTTTCATAAGAAAACGTAATAAATCGAAATATGGCTGTATATTTTACAATGATAGATTGCTTGAAAACTATTTAAAAAAACAAATATGAATGAACATTTACAACTTACTATAGTTATAAAAAATTAATTTCAAATTTTCCATTTTTTACATGTATATTGCAATTTTTTGTTTTTTTAATGGACCAGAAAGCGTGCAGTTTATAATACTTTATTTCGTGAAAAATAATAATTAATTTTTATTGCTACAGCGAGTATAAAAATAATTTCCTAAATGTTATTTTTCGGAAATGGTTTAGATCTTTTATATCTACATAAATAAATTATCTCTTATCTCAATTTTTTTGTTGTTAAAGAGCCTTCCATTTCTTCATTTAAAACTCTGCATTGCACTTATTGAGATAAAATATATGTTATAAATTATAATGATGTTACTTGCTAAAAATTTATCTCACATCAAATATAATAAGGTGCTACAGATTTTCAGTCAAAGAAACCTCAACATTTCAACTTTTACTTTCTATGCACTTTATAGTGGTGATTACGTTGCTGAGATTACCTGTCAACAAATTATATAACCGAGATTTTGTAAATGAAGCACGATAAAGTGCACTTAGCGAATTGTAATATTTTAATAAAAGTAATATGCATAAATATACAGGGTGAGCACTCATTCTTGCGCTGATTATAAGTAATTATTGTGCAAAAACCATTATAATTCGAAATATGATAGTTTGTATACATTGTAATTAGTGTTAGAACGTTTTTAATAAGACCGTACCCATGATAAAATCTCAAAGTGTACCCCCTTCGTGGCTCGGAGAATGTCAACGTGATATTTTAGCTCTTAGAAAGTGTTCGCTAAAACATGTGTTCTGTAACATTACACACAACATCTTTTATCCTAGCCTTCAGTTCTTCAATGTCAGCAACTGATTTGGCAAAGATTCTGTCCTTGATATATCCTCAACATTAAAATCAAGAGGAGTAATTTCAGGAGAACTTGGAGGCCATGCTGTAGATCCATCCCGTCCAATACACCATCCAGGACATTTTCGTCTAGGAACTCACAAACTATAGAACTCCAGTGATCTTCTACCCTCCGTTTTGCTGATACATATTCCATGGTTGAAGCGAACACTTGGGGAGAACTCAAATACCACTTTGACATTCGTCGAACTTCCAAGAGGGCACACGTTGGAATTTCATGAAGAATGTGGTATTATTAAAAAATTTATATCAGTATTTGAAATGTATCCAAACAACTACATGTCAAATTATAATATTTTTCGCTCATTAAATATTTTTAATCTGGTCAGGACTTTATTCATATATAAGCTATTTTCCTTTTCTTTTCAAGAAAATTAAAATACCTTTTTGCTAACACATATTGCACGAATAATAATATTATTTTGAAAAAACTGCAGCTGCTATTTCTTTATATATTACTTTAATTCGCAATAATTTATTTCTAGAAATGTAAGAAATTTCTTAAAATTTAAATTCTAGATTGAAATCAGCCGAGAACGTATTTGGTTAGTATAAGAGATGAAAATTCCTTAAATCCTTCTCCTTTGAAAATGTAAATATAAATTTGAATTTTTAATTAGTGAAAAAAGTATTAAAACTACATTGATATTATATGTATTTATGAAGACTCCCTCTGATATTGAAAATGTAAATAATACTTTCTTGGAACATCGAGAACTTTATTAGCAGAAATAGCGAATGTTTTGTGCAAATTGAAAATTAGAGGTGAAAAGGCAAATTGCTTTTCCTTTTCTGCTGAGGTAACTTTAATTCATTTTAGGTGTAGAACGGATTTGTAAAGACAGGGAAGAAAACTTAGTTTTATTCAATTTTTTTTTCTTTTTTTTTCCAAGAAATTATTTATTGATATGTGAGAGATTCAGATTTCCAAGTAAATTATTGGAAAATGTTATTTTTTTTATTTGTTTAGTAAGGAAATTGCATTTTATAGAATAAGATTATTTATCCTTATTTTAAGGTTATATCTGTGCAATTTACATCAAACACTTTTTATTGACAAAGTGTTAAATTGTTAAAAAAAAATGACATTTCATCTTCCTTTTGTTTTTCGACATTTATATTATGTTCTCTATTTTTCTAATACCTTAATTGTTATAAACATATTTGGAACATAAATAGCAATTTAGGTAATTTGGAAATGTTTAAGATTTGTGAAATTTCCAGAAACAAAATTATTCCGTTACAAAGTATCAACAAATTAAGGTATTAATCCAATTAATCAATTTTTATCGAATTAAACATTATTTTGTTACACATTTTTTATTATTTCCGTAATTTTGTTTTGAAGTTATTTAGTAAATATAAGCATATTTATACCGGGTGGTTATAAAATAAGTATCTCTATTTGGACCTGTCTGTAGCTTGAAGGAATAACCGGAATGAAACCAAAATCGGTGCACTTATTATTCAAGAAGGGGGTAGAAGAATGGAAAAATAAAAAGAATTAATTGCAATAATCGCCGACAGATGGCGCTTTTGAGTGTGACATGTAATGTGTAATCTTATGTACCGTGGAGGTGCCGCAAACCTCAATTACTTTACTGCATATCAAAGTATGTGCTAAACATCACACCTGATGCGTTACATTTCGCAGTTGAGTAAGTCGTGCACCACCTGGATTGTGTCCTCAAGCACAATGGCCGTTTGGAACCTGAACATGATCGGCAACGCCTTGCGAAAGCGTAACCACAATCACTGTGACATTTTCGAATAAATTAGGTGTGTCATCTGGTTTGACGCCTTAATTGTTTGTTCTTGTATTACACATTACATTTCATACTCAGTAGCGCCATCTGTCAATGATTATTGCAATTATTATTTTTTATTATTCCATTCTTCTTCCCCCTTCACGAATAGTAAGTGTACCGATTTTGGCTTCATTCGGGTTATCCCTTCGAGCTACAGACGGCTCCAAATAGGGATACTTATATTATAACCACCCTGTATATAAAGTATCGGGTTTAAAAGTATCAGATTTGGGTCGAGTTTCGTGTCGCCTTTAAATAGAAATTGCGAGTTTGAGTCTTTATAAACCAACCAGCGGTCGGTAATATGGATACCTACGCAAATAACAATATCGATAATAATGAGGATAAGTAAATAATATGGATACCTACGCAAATAACGACAATAACACGAAAGAAAGAAACAAGTACTTGAAGTCAGTTTTATTTCTTACACACTTTTATTTAACTTAACTTCATTCTTGTGTAAACATGGAATTTTGTAATTTATTTTATCACCCTTACTGATATTCTAGAATGATATTATATATGTACAGATGTTTTTTTTCCGTTGACAGTACAATATTATATTATACTTAGAACTTAATTGCAAGTTAATAACTTACTAGCTGGCTTCGCCCGCTAGCGGGCCCCTAATTTACATCTGTGCCTCGAATTGTAGAAAATCTCGAATCTTGTAAAACATCGAACCGGACGAACCTCCGACCCGCGTCCCCGCTGCCTTCGGCACCAGATAATCCCTTAATTTTTAAATTGAATTGTACAAACCTCTAACCGAACGAACCTCCGATCCTGGTCCCCGCTGCCTTCGGCACCGTGTACCGGTCGTGCTACGTACGCACCGGATAATCCCTTAAATTGCACATCGAATAGTATAAACCTTAAATTGAACGAACCTCTGACTTGGGTTCCCGCTGCCTGCGGCACCGTATAGCAGTCGTGGTGCGCACGCGCAGCAGTATACGTTAGTTCCACCTTCCGCCACCAGGTGGCACAATCCGTTTATACGATCATAACTGAAATCGTTAATGCTTTCGATGTCTAGTCGAATGAGCCATACCCCGTCGTTTTCATGCCGGTAGAACCGGAGATAGGAAAGCGCCCCCTGGTGGTGAAAAAACGAACTAAAATCGGTTAGATCTATCGATGTCGAGTCGAATAAGCCATACCCCGTCGTGATCCTTCCCATACAAACCGAGATAGGAAAGCGCCCCCTGGTGGTGAGACTCAGAGCAAAAATCGATAAGCTGTAGTATCCTCTGTCGACGTTGAGTCGCATGAGCCATATCCCGTCGTGATCCGGCCCACAGAAACAGATATAAGAAAACGCCCCCTGGTGGTGAAAAACGAACTAAAACCGATAAGCTCTAGTACTCTCTATCGATGTCGAGTCGATTGAGCCAAACCGCGTCGTGATGTGACCCATAGAACCCGAGTTGGCTGAAAAATCCTTTAATTACACCTTCCACCACCAGGGGGCGCAATCTGTTCTATACGAACATGACAGAAATGTGTAAAGCTGTCGAAATCCAGTCGAAAGAGCCAAACCCCGTCGTAATCGGGCCCGTAGAACCCGATTTCCAGAAGCGCCCCCTAGTGGTGAGGCTTGGAACTAAAATATGTAAGAGCTAGCGATATCGTGTCGAATGAGCCAAACCGCGTTGCGATTGGACTCGCAGAACTCGAGATATTATGATATAAATATATAAATCTGATATTATTATTCGAAAATAGTGGTATAAACTTAGAAACTTTAAAAAATGTTATAGAGGGTCCTTATTACTTTAATTATGATGTTTGGAATCAGTTTGGTGGAAATCCCTAACATACTTTCTGAGTTATAGAAACGGAACATAGTTCAGAGAAAAAAAAACCCTCGCACCTGGTGGTGAAAGAAGGAACTAAAATCGGTAAGCTCTATCGATGTCGAGTCGAATGAGCCAAACCGCGTCGGGATGGGACCCATACGATAGGAGATATTTTGAGAAGAAAGAGATAATTCCTTAGCTTCTTTTTTTTTTTCCTATACAAAAATCCGGATTTTGCTAAAATAAAAAATTATGGTCCGAAATCGAAATTTTTTCGAATCCCTGGAATGTCACCCTACTCTGAGCAAGGATGCGTACTCTTCAGATCCAAGAATTATTATTTTAAAAAAATAATAAGCTCATAGAAACCGCAGTTCCTTTAAAAAGGAATTGTTAAAAAGGAATTGCCTTGATGTCTGTGCTAATGAAATATAACTGAGATATCAGGTGTTCCCAAATAAAATCTTTTTAAGTGGTCTAATTAAATAAAAAAATATTTGTAAATTCTGTCTTAATTCTCGGAGAAATACGAAAATTACATATTTAGAATCCTTGTGAAAATTTACGGATGGATGTATAATTTTCAAATCGATAAATGTAATATTTCAAAAAAATTTGACAGACCTGGAATACTTACACTATAAAAAAAAAATGTTTTGTTATTTCTTCAGCAGACGTTTGTCGCCGTTAGACGCCTGCTGGAGTATTCAAATTAAAACTGATATTTTTTTGACATAAAATGTAAAGTTTATTAATTGATAACTTCTCTTCTAATTGGTCGAATTTCACGAATTTTACCTTCATGAATTCGCGATTTTTTTTTACGTCCGTCTGCAAATTTTTGTGCCGATGTGACAATTTTTGCGATTTTTTGAAAAAAGGGTGGAAAACTTCCAGTACGCCATGTTTATCAGAGCCGGAATGAAAAATATGGGGATGCGGGTGGAAGATGAAAGCTGATTGGCTCGGTTGCTAGTCTCGACGGAGAGCCCTGTTCAAGTCAAAACTGATATCGTTTCTTTGTTTTGGAAAAAATACTCCTTTTTCGCTAATTTTCGAGACTTTGTTAATTAATAACTGTCTTAATTGAAGGTCGATTTCTTTGATATTGAATGTCAACAATTCTGGTATTTTTCCGAATTTTTTGATACAAAAAGCGCTTCGCTACTCGCTACGGTTGCCGAGTTTTTCCATGTACAGACACACAGACACACACACAGACAGACAGACAGACAGATGTTTCCGAACATTAATAATACAGACTTTTAAGGAATTTTTCCGTTAGCTTGCTACAAGAGATCAATCGTAAAAAATTCTTATGGTTACATTCGTATACGAGTTACAACAACAATGCATTCAATGATACGTCAAAACACAATCTCCAAAAAAAAGGCCAACTGGCTGCAAAGCAGAAACCATGGAATATTTAAAATACTTAAAATTAAAAAAATAAATATAAATAAAAAATAAAGAGTAAAAAATACGTTTCCATCAATCGATAGTTTAATATGAATTAAAATAGGATAGTACTTTGAGAGGTCAATATTTAGAAATCCTTAATTGATTGTTTAAATAATACTTTTTTTTCTTCCCTGTTGTCATATCTTAAATAACAAACAGAGCAAACATTATCTATTTTTAAAATAAATTCACTAGATCGCGCTTTCTATCAAGCATAGCGGTGAATTTTGCATAATCGGGATTGGTGCCTTCCATAAATTTATGTATGCGTAACGGCAATTTTTGGAAAATTCGTAAATTGAAGTCATGATATTAGGCATTATTTTTAAGATAAACCTTTAAGGATTATAAAAGTGTGTATTTAAAAAGTATATATATATTTAACTTTTATAATTATTGTTAAAACATTCTTTTTTTTAAATTCTAATCTAATATTTTGGTTTATTTATTGTGTGTAACTCTTATTTTTGTTCTGCGGTTCATGTATTAGAACTAAATTAAGAAGTCCAATTTTAGATTTCAAATTGTATTATACGAACATACATGATGTGAAAGCATGTCTGCAATTATTATAATACTTTTAAGAACCATATTTTATAATAATTTTTAAAGTGCTCAAATAAACTTTGGAGTGGTTTATACAAGATATTTCCTAAAATTCTAAAAAGTATTATTTATTTCACATTGTTCAATAACTGGAACAATATATTAGTTTCTTGCTATAATAAGCATGGTAAATATACCACGGAATATGTTTATTAAAACTCACTGTAGAATTTAGTTTGTAATTTCCGTAAGTTAAATTTGCTTAGATCTCAATAATTTAATAACTTCATATTCCAAGGGAACAATAATACATTTTTATAATGAAAATTAATTACAGCAATTCCCTTTAAGGAAATACTTTCCACGAACTGGGAAAAAACAAGAAGCGTAAAATGGGAATGAGAATGAAAAATATCGCACAGTCGAACTTCACAATATTAATTTTAATTAATCCCTAGGAATATCTTGTGTAA